>JAMYCR010000003.1:28141699-29415178 GCA_028830335.1 Eucera pruinosa
AAATAAATTACAAAACGACGCGAGCTAATATTATATTGGCGATTATTCAATAATTAGATCAATTAATATTCAGAGTGATTAGTAAGAATTTCGATTGAAAAAGCTGACTTCTTTTCCTGCAAATGAAAGAACTATTGGCGATTACTTAAACATTTCAATCCCATAAATGAAAACAAAAAAGAACGACGGAACGCATTTCGATCAACCGAATAAAAGTTATCCAAATTGTCCTCGACTCTGCTACGCGCACACAGTATCTTTCAAGGACGCCTCAAAAAAAAAAAAAAAGAAGAAGGAAAGACGATTGATAAAAAAAAAAAAATAAATAAAAGAAGTTTATTAATCGCATCGATAGAGTATCGCGTTGAAGGTAATTTACGATGATTAACGCTGATTAACTTCGAAAGAAAACGAAATGGGAGAAAGTCGAAGAGATCGAGAAAACGCGATTCGATGCTTATCTTATCGGGATACTGTATCTGCGTAGAACAGCGTAACTAAAAATCAATGCGTGCCTCGCATACCGAATCGAGTTCCTTTTTATATCCTCCTAAACTCTGAATCTCAACAGATTCCATTCATGTAACCGTGTCTAATCGAATTATTTCAAAGTAACGGCGGATTCCTCGACGAAATTGGAAAAGTTCTCAACTTTCGTTTACGAGCTTTAATTTACGTGAAGTATAAAAGCGTAAGAAAAGTAAGATACATTATTTTCAGGTCGCGTAAAAGTTCTTAATTTAACGTAAGGAACGAAAGCACAGCTGCATTAACTAAATATCGATATAGTAATATTAACTAGGTAACTTTTCACTGCTCTTGAATGTAAAAATAGTTCGAAAAAGCTTCTTTTATAATGCTAAATAAAGAATTTCAAACAGCGCGAGCTGAGCAATTTTTTGCACCAAATTCTTTAATTGCAATCGGAAGTTTTAATTGCTGTTCAATCTTGAACGCGAGTTATTAGCGATGACTAAATTGTTGCCGATAATTAATGGGATATACGAAAAATTTAAAAATGACGCGTCATCGATATTTCGATCGCGTGTAAATTTAACCGTGCATTAAATAAATGATCCGCTATTTTTAAACGAGTCAACAAATTCATTTTATCGAAAGCTCAAATAGACACTTATAATTTTCGCAAAACATAGCGTCAAATATTATAGAATAACAATGGTTACGATACGAAACAGAAAAGGTATTTGATATTGTTAAAAAATAAATTCTGATTCGAATAATTCACTGGCTGCATCTAATATTAATAATTCGCAATCTTATAAAAATTCCAATTTCCCTTTTAGTCTTAGGAAATTTTCTCTTCTCGACAACAAAATCCGCCGTTACTTTTCGAATGATTTAACAATGAATATTTTTCACCCTGGCGAACTCGACGGAAGCATCGCAAGGACACACGCGTATGTATACTTATGTTGCTAAAATACTCACTCGCACGCGTACTCACTCACACTTTAGATCATCATTTACACTTCCCGAGTTCCATATCATTATTCCCTTCTCCGACGTAATCTCGTTCGTTTCGCGTTTTCATTATTAACCACCACCGCAAGGTATCGTGGTTTTTTTCTTTTCTTCTCTTCTTTTTCATTCGAACAGAGCTTGTGTTGTGTATTCGCCTTTTCTTCTTCTATCCCTCGAACACGCTTTTGTTCGCCCTCCTTGGAACACTTAAGTTATTAGCGCTACGACATACAAAAGATAAGGCCGCCACGATAATACACTGACTAGATCAGTTTCATTTGCTCTCTTTTCCTCTCACGCTCGCACTTTCTCACTCTCTCTCTCTCTCTCTTTTTTATTTCTCTCTATTCTCGCGTAATGCGTGTCCGTTGGGGACCATCACGTCCCGTATTTCATTTATATCAACAAAAATATTCAGGACACGGTTTATCTCTGTCAACAAAATATACTATACATGTGTCGCGTTTCGTATCCTGAGTTACTAATCTACGACGCGCGACCGTGAATCGCGCGTTGGGGAAGTATCTTTTTCGCTCGGTCTCACAAGTGTCATTAAACGATCAATTAAAATTGCGGATTTTCACGCGCGTTCGCGTTCCATTCGAAATTGGCAAGCGTTCGATCGTCTCGAATGATTTTCGCCGCGCGAGAATTGCGGAAAATTCTTCGCGAGCAATCGTTGGAAAATAATTTCGCCAAAATTGCAATTGTTTCACGTTGTTTTAACATTTACTTCGAGATGAATCTAACTAAGTAAAGATGGTCATTTAACGCGTTTGTTTTTCCTCTCACTCTTCTCAATCGCAATGCGTCTTTCGCGCTTGTACTTTAAAGTCAAGTGAAAACGACGCGAGATGATAACGAAACAGTTCGATAAATAGAGATATTCTAATCACAGTTTAACAGTTTTTGGCGATTTTTGCGCGTTTCATTGTAAAATGTCATTAACCGCGCATACGGTTGTCTTTAATCGAATTTAAGTAACCGATCCGGTGACGAGAAATGTCCGCGAATAATCGTCTTCGAATTCCCTCGAACACTTATTAACACTAGGTTTACGGAACTCGTCACGTTGTCATACCTAAAATTATAGAAACCGCAAATATTATTTTTCAGTACTTTACGTTAACTTCAATTAATACAACGGTACGAATACGTGTTCTACGTGATTCTCTTCGTCCTCACGCTTCTACGTTCGACTATTTATATGCGGTATACGTATTTATCCGCAAGCCTGTCGAATTATACACGCAACGTCCGTAAACCTAGCGTCAAAAATGCTACGAATTTTCCGCATGCTTCGATAACAAACTCGCTCGTTTTACTTTGGATTAAGAAGTGCGCCAATTTCCGTAAACGGGAGAAACTTTAGAGACGAGCGAACATCGCGAGACGCTCTTTAACTTTGGATACATCTCGCGTTACTCGCGATCCGTACTTAGAAATTTTCGATAGGCGCGCGAAAATCCGCAATTCGGTGATTAAAAAAAAAAATCGTATAAGCACAGCGTAGGCCCTGACGAATTCTCCTATCTCGCCAACTTCGCACGATATTGTACAAAAGAAAGTCGGCAGTACGCGCGGTAAAAAGTAACGTAAACTGTATCCGCAACCCAATAGAGTCTAATACTTTGCGGAAGTTGTATTTTAAGAGTGTCCGAAAGAAGATCGAAGGAAAATTTGATTTCTACACTTTTCGCTTCCTTTGGTAAAATTTGAACGTTGCCGGCTTCGATTGTACATTGTCGTGGTTCTCGGTGTGTTTCTACCTCGACGTCTTCGATTCTTAAAGAGTAACGCGTCTAAACAATGTCAACTCCGTTATCGGCGCCAAAAGTAACGCGTCCAAAGACACGAACCAAGTGAAAAGGAAACGATTGGTTTGTGGGATTCGCGACGCATTAACCCTCTGTAACCTAGTAAGCATCGATGTTTATCCAAATTTTGCCATTTAACCCTTTCGCCACGGGACTTGGGGATTAACCCGTTAACCGTGGAATTTTTAGGTCACCTCTGTACCTACAAATATAAAGATTAACCCTTTGCACTCCTCAATTTCTTCTTTTTTCTTTTTTTTTTATTTACCAACAACTCCTTAATTAACCCTTTGCGGACGAGTGTCGACAAATAGTCGCCTAATCATTTTTTGGCTTTCTGAGCCTATGTCGACTTTTAAAGCAGAAAACTGAACGTAATAATAAACAATTGAAATCGTTAGGAATTATATGGTTTGGAACTCTCGAAAGCCTGAAAATTCAAAGACGTAGAATTCAAAACTAAAGTACTCCCATAGCTGTTATTACTTCTCGTCCGCAAAGGGTTCATTTACAAAATAGATCAAGAAATAAAATGTTGGGTCTCAATAAATGTTGTATCGCAACACCGCAGAGTATGTAACAAATATATTATTTTTTTTCATTTATATCTACTGGTAAGGCGGTAAATAAATAAATATATGTGTATATGGTGTAAGAAATGTGACGTCGAGTCAAACTCAACATACGAGTGCAAAGAGTTAATAAAGAGGAATCGATGTCGTTTAGGATAATTTTGGTTGCTAAGAATACAAATGTAAAGTAACGTGCTGCTTCTCATACGAGTATAAAGAAGCATCTTATCTTCTAAAGCATAGAAGATAAGAAGTTTTGGAGACAGTAAAATACTACGTCCGAGATATTAGTAAGCCATGAGACGAGTAAACTCGTCATCCCCGGTTAACAGATTCAAAGATCCTTCGATTATTAAATGAAGTTAGTCTCTTATTGGTATGCGACTAGTGCGAGCCGAAATATTTAAATAGTTTGTATTGTTACACTTCGACATACAAAATAAATATACTCGCTATTCTTTTGATTGAATAATCGTAACGCAATTTTATTTTACGATTCTTCGCAATTCGATTTCCAAGAAAGAATTGCGTTACTTTTAAAATAGATCGCGGAAAACTGTAATTACATCGGAGTTCAAAATACTAACTTGAATCCGGACGAGTTCTAAATAAATGTAGAAACGAACGATTATTTTTAAATGGCTACCTATTGAAAGGGTGAAATTGAACGATTGAAATCGCTGAAAATGCGGAGGTAAGTAAATCCGCGATTTCAAAATTCCATTTCGTTTGAAGTTATCAATGACCCGAATCGTTTACGAAGGGTTAATTCCTGTTTTAGAACTTGCAATTGTGGAAAATTGTGGTTAATAGCAATTCGTTTCGGCGTGGAATTGACTAAAATTCGGGTTACAGAGGGTTAAAACACGGCTTCAACGTAAAGTCGAATGGAGAACCGGTAGACAGGCGTTTCAATTTTCTATGATCTTCGTTAGTTATCGGTAAAAAGTCGGTTAACGTGGATAAGGACGGAGGTGGCTAACTAGGAACTGCGAGGCACTGCAAAAGGTAAGAATATGAGCAGCGTGTTTCTACTGGCATTCGATTTGCCGCAGTCTCAAAATCAAACTTGTATTGCTTCTCTCAATCCCTTCAAACGCATTACCATTTTCTTTTTTTCTTTTTTAGTCTCTCTCTCTTTCTTTTCTTTCAATTGCGTATCATACGGAAGATACCAACGCAAAAAACTTGTTCCATTTTTTTTTCTCGCGCGAAATACTATTGACGTATCTAATTGTGAAAGAATCTTGTTTAAAATCGATCGCGTAAATGTGCAATGGTTTCCAAATTACGGGTCGCAATCCACGCATCGCTAGATAATTTTTCATTAATATTAGGATACGGAAAAAGTTCTTGCGACGAATTTATGTTACAGCAAAATTCTCAAATGTTTCGAATTTATTCGATTTGGAAATATAATCGAATTTTACGCAGCATTAAATACTCGACATTGTTATATTATTTTATTATTAGAGTAAAGATTTCACCTTTAGTTTGAACTTCTCCGTGTAAAAATAAACTGCACGAAATTTTGTTGGTATCTAATAGTTAGACACGAGAATAATTATTATATGTTCGTCCTTTGTATATATCGAAATTTCTCGGCTACTTCTTTTTTAACAATGTACAACAGCGATGTTAAACACGCTTGAATTTAATTTGAACAAAATAATAGAGTAAAATTTAATCTGGAATTAATATGTGATATCGCTCATAATTATTCGAACGATGCCAAAAATTTATAGACGTTCCAACTAATTTAAAAGCTTGGATATTCAAAGGATTAAAGATCTAAACGTTTGGAAATCCAAACTCTTAGAAATTCGAAAGCTTGCAAAAATTTAAACGCTTAGAAATTCGAACGTTCGGAAATCCAAACACTTGGAAATTTGAACGCTTGAAAATTCTAAAGCTTGAAAATTCAAACGCTGGTAAATCTAAAAGTTCAGCACGTCGAAGATACAGAAATCCAAAACCATCAAAGCTTAAAGGCTTGAAAATCTCCATGGTTCAAATAATTATGAGCAATACTTCGTTATTCTTAATTTTTGCCAAAGCATTAAAGCATTAACGAAAAAAGAAATGTAAAATATATCATTTTCGAATCCCCAAAATTCTTTTACTCGATCTTTCTTTGCCCGAAGCCTGCAGACTTTTTAATCGTGTATTCGTCGGTGTTCATATATTTTTTATCGTATATTCAAAGTTTACCACCGCTGATATACGCGTATTCGATATTCCATTCCAAATACACGCTATAGCATAAACGAGTGCATCGTAAAGAAATGACTACTTTTTCAAAGTGAGCCGCGGACCGAAAAGAATTTGGAAACCACCGGATCTATTGCATTCGGTACGACGAATTTGTTTTATAAAAGCGCGCTAACGCGATCCGAGAAGCGTGGAACGTGCGGGCCGCGCGCGAAAGACGAATCCTCGCCGACAGCTTCGTCGAACATAGTCGTTATGGGTCAATAATTGTATGTAGATTATCAAAAAACATCACAGTCGGGTTACTAGATTTTAGAGAAGCGTCCGCCGCCGAACATCCTACCTGACTATATTTTTATTCAATTTCAACCAGACGCTTGGAAATTGTTTAATACTGACCCTGTTGCCTCTTCCGATGCTTCGTTCAGGAAGTCCGATAAAAATATAGTCACTCTTCCATCCTTTCCTCTTGCACGCGCGGCCGTGACGCGCGCACTCGCACGTTCGACGCTGTTTTTCTTCTCGACTGAACGAACGCATTATGTACAGCAATGCCCGGTTAACCGTCGCAGATTCGGCAACGCGTCGTTCGTCCGGGGAGGTAGCTGTTCTCACGATAAATCGTCGCAATCGTTTCTTATCTTCTCGAACTCGGAGAAGAACGTTCGCTATGGGTAAAATAGAAGAAAAAAAAGACACTCCGCTCCTCGAGTAGGCGGAAAGTGCGACGGTTAACCGGGCACGTTCTTAAAGGGCGGGGCAAAAGTAACTCCCCTACGTAAATGCGTTGGCATTTTATAACACGTGACACGTTAATTTTGTATATCTTTCGTCACAGGCGGACGATTAATCGAAGGAATTTTCGTAAGATTAGAAACGGAAAATTAGTACTGCGAACAAATGTTGTACAGGGTGATTCTAATTCTGGCCGTGGAATAATGCGAGTAGAAATGAAACAGGGTACAAGCGGAGCTTTTTAAACTGTGAGTCGCAACTCTAAATGGGTTCGCGTAATAAACTTAGAGTCGCGAAAACTTCGGCAAATGTTCGCAAAAGGTATCCCTTTAATTTACAGTGACTCGCGAAATTGATCGAACGGTAGTTTATTATTATAAAACTGTTTAAAACACGGCTTTCGTGAAACGATTACATATACGTATTTAACACTAATCGTCCAGTGGTTATCTCGAGTGAAATTAAAGGCAAAAAAGAAAAATAAAATATGAGAAAGTGGTTAATTATACCATAAGTAAAGTTAAATGAACGAAAGAGATAATAAACGAAATATTTTATTTAACCGAGCGTGGTGCGGTTAGCGTTAATTTTACCAAAAATAAACGTTGAATCGAACCAAAAGGTAGATTATTCAATGCTACTTACATCTAATCGATCTGTATCCAAAATATAGCCACTGCCAGTGTTCCACGAATTTTCGAATCACCCTATACGTACGCGTCGATACAAGAATGTTTCGTTTACCTCTGCAACCTGCGACTAGGAAGAGAACGCACGAAAATCTGCAAGTTACTTCCGCCGCGCCCTTAATATCCCAATCGCTGCTCCCTTCGAAGATTCCCGCCTCGTATCGCCATCGCTCTCGCTCAGCGTTTCACCGCCGCAGGCGCCTCCTCACAGCGCGTCACACGCGGACCACGAATATCGGCAGAAAACCAAGAAACCCTAAGGAACGGAGGAGTCTAGGACGCGCAACCGACGCGTATCACTTCTTATCGAAGAGGGGCAACTTGCTGCGCACCGCGCCCTCGCAAACGACTAACCTCTGCGCGGCCGAGATGCTGCACAGCGGAACAGGGCCCTCTAAGCTCGCCTTCAACAACGTTAACCTACTAGAACCGGCATCGTGATCGGCCAGCCGCAAGCTGCCGGCTTGCTTCCTCTCGAAATACTCGACGATCTTCGAGATCGTTTTACTGGAGGAGCCGATGCCGCTTATTCTATCCTCCCAACAAGAATCGCCGCCCCCTAAGCTCGCGATATCCTCGGACGAGTCCGTGTAGATGGAGCTGGTCCGATGATCGTCCAAAAGGAAGAGGCTACTGGCCGCGGAACTGCTAAGGGTCGAAGTGTGACGGCGATTCGGTGGCTCCGGGCTGAGATCTTCGCCGACGCAGCTCCAGAAACCGGACTCGCAGCTGCCGCGTCTTCGTGGCTCCCATCCGTCCCGGAAAAGCGGATGGGTGAACAAGCTGGTCGCGCCCACCTTCGTGGCCACCTGAAAACCGCGTTATCGGTTCATCTCTAATTAACTCCCACGAAACGCGCTATCTCTCGTTGGCTAATTACTCGCGGTTCGTGTAGATGACGGTAATTAACGGGATGGCGTTGAGAGTTGGGTTAAACCGCGCGTGCTTCGGGATTTTATTCAGGGCGAGCGTAACGCGACCCTCTTCCTTTCGAGTTTCGTTGAGAGTTTTGTAATTATACGGTGACTCTTAACGCTTTGTTTACCGGAAGACTACTCGTCGGCTTTTGTTTGGGGCGCCTGTAAATTGACTTTTATTTGTTACATCCGCTTTGTTCTTGAAAAATCTTGTATTATTATTGTCCGATAATGTAAATGAATAATGTTTAAACCGTGTATCAAGTGGTGCTAGTACAAATAATCAGAACGAAACAATCGATGGAGCTTATGCATCTTGTTTGCAAGCGGCAAATAAAGCGTTAAGATGCGATAAGTAATAAGTTAATACGGTTGCAGTTAGGCTAGATCTGGATAGTTTAAGTTAAAAGTTGTAACCGGAAGTCGCCTTAAACTCAAAGGTAAGGACTGTGCGCGATAAGTAGTAAAGAAATAATGATTATACAGTGACTCGATGGGTGACATTATAGAGGCGTAACTTTGTCAACTTTGATGGATCGATCGAGTGTATTGGGTTACGGGCAAAGTTGGCGCCGAATTTTATATTGAAAATACATAGTTGAATAAGCATAAGAAGAGTATCGTTAAATGAAATTCGATCTGTGACACGTTAACGAACGTAATCTACAGTTTAACACCAGATTTAATGGTATTAAGTATAATTTAACGGGTTGATGGAATAATACGCGTTAGAGAGTCGATCGAGGAAGACAGAACGTTGAATTAATGGTAACTATTCGTATCGTAACATCAATCGCAATCAACGTGAATCGCTGAAAACGACGTTTACGAAAAGAACTTTTGGGACAACCTAATAATTCTTGAAGCAACAATTCCAAATCGTAATGGGCACAAAAAATCCTCCGCCATTTTTACACGATCGAAATTTCAGTTTGAAATCGATCACGTTCCGCGTAAACGAGTAGTAGTATAACCCGTACTTAAGCCAGCGATAAAAGTGGACGAGAAGAAAATCCGTACCTTTCTCTCCCACTTTTTCCTAGCGGTTGGGCTGCTCGGCTCCGAGTTCGGCTTCTTCCTGTCCAAGATCTTCGCGATACTGTCGTTCTGCGCCGGTTTGAACTTGGCGATAGCATCGGTGACGCTCGGCCTGACATCCTCCAGAGACGGAAGCTCCAAGCAGCTGGAGAACAGGTCGCCGAGGATTTTCTTCACGCCGCCGAACGCGTGGAAGGGATTCTCCGTCGTCGGCCTGTAATGCGGATCCCTTCTGCTGGCTAATTCCGCCACTCTCCTCGCCGAATGGCATCTAGCTTTATCGGAGGGCGTAGCGTTGTCGCAGCCTCTCGCATCCGCGGATCGACTTCGAAGGCGAGCAGTCTTTCGTTTCGTCGGACGTCCTTCCCTCGTTATTTCGTCCATACTGGACATCAGAGCTGGGTCCACGGATTGCCGTTTGCCGATACTGTTCTTCGACTCTTCCTCGTAATTGTTGATCATCGTGTCCAGGCTGGAAGTGATCTCGGGAAAGGTCGGCCTCGATTTTGGCTCGTACTGAGGACAAATCACGGGATTCGTGCGGCAATTTTACGCGGACCAAGAATACGCAACGCGATCGCGAGATAGAGAGCCGGCGGCGGGCGAGAGATGATCTCAGAAATATTTCGCAACTCGCCGCGTAAAATACTAGCTTGAACGGTGCGCCGCATACCGATGCGAGTGTGTTGTGTAGGTGCACGCGTTCAACAATACGCGAGAGGAGGCGAGGTTCTAATTTTAAAAATTGTATCGCGAGCTTGAATTTCATCAACGGAATGCATTAAAGGCGGGACAAGTTAATTCATTAATTAAGGAGCAACGTTGCGATTACGCTTCAATTTCATTCGCGAGTTACCTCGAGCTTTGCGAAATAGTAGAAACTAGGTGGCAGAAGATATTAGTACCGAAAAAATTGCTACAAAAATCCCTGAACGTTCTTAGAAGAATCGAGTTTCGACTAAAGAGAACGCCAAAAATTCGAACTGCATTGCGAATATGTCTACGAAGTTTTCGAGTTAACGATTGCAATTTCGATTACGCAACGACGACAACGAAAGAAGAATGACGTCGATCGATTTCGTGAGTCACTGTATTTAACCCCTTGGCATACAGTAACGAGTCACACTCGTGACAAGAATTACGGCGTTGATTCGATAGAAATGAATTTTACTCGCTATTCGCGAAACGTTAACTCGGTTTTTAATTTCAGTTCACAAGATTGAGAATCACTACGTAATAATTACATAGAACGTTCGAGTACTTGGCATACGATACGTATACAATTACCGAATGACTTAAGTAGCGTACGCTGGTAATGACAAAATGATACGACAAGGGGTTAAATTCTCCCCACAAGTCTAGGTGCAAAACATTTTCCAGGTCTCGGTAACAGTTTCAAGAACCGACTACTTTAACCCTTTGCGGACGAGTGTCGGCAAACAGCCATTCAAACTTTATCCACTTCGTGGATAAACGTCCATATTCGTAGCAAGAAATTTATTTATTTGCTTATTTATTTATTAACAGGGGTAAACTCTTTAGAGTAGAAAGATACGTTAAGAATAATCGTAAGAGTTTGAACAACTCAATACGTGATATTTAAAGCTAGTTGGAGTAAAAAAGAAGTCGATGGAATTACAGTACGTGTTAACATAAAATTTGAATCAATGGCACTGATAGGCACCTCTGATAATACGCGATCAAAAATTCGTCAAGCGTTATTAAGTTTTATCCGCAAAATTGAGCGAAACTTTGTTACCTGTTATCGTTTCTCGCCCGCAAAGGGTGAAACCCTATCCGTAAATAGACCGAGGAATCGCGATCGCGAACGAAAACGCGCCGCGCGTGGAAACACGCATCGCCGCTCCTTAATGGTTATAATAACCTCTTGACGCAATGATAAACGTTAGAGAGCCGGGTAAAAAGTTCCATTCTTCTACTCACCGTGCAACAATGAAAGGCAAGCTGCAGGAAGGCTGGTGGCGGATCAGCTGCCGCGCAGATCTCTGCCACGGCCAGGTAATCGAGGCCAAAGTTATCTGACCGTGGCAGAACGTCCGGATCGGCCGGCACGCGGCCGATCAATTCGCACACCACGATGCCAAACGAGAATACGTCCGACCTGTGATCGTACCATTGACCCTTCAAACACTCCGGCGACATCCAATAAGGACTCCCCACCGTGCTCAGCCTGTACCCTGAACTTGGATCGGGTATTTTCGCCGCCAAACCGAAATCGCCCACAACCGCCACCATATCCGACGACGTTCCCTCGTCCTTCTTGATCAGCACGTTCTTCGACGTGAGATCCCGATGGAATAGCCCACGGCTGTGAAGATACGTCATGCCCTTGGCCACGTCCCTCGCTAGATTCATCCTGATCAGATGGGGCAGTGGCGTGTGCCTCGACAGGATCAGCTGCTCCAAGCTGCCGCCGTTTATGTACTCCGTTAAAGCGTGCAGCTGACCCTCGTGCACGCAGACCCCCATGAACCTGCAAACGTTACACGGTGTGTTATACGGGATCGACTGGTTGGTTGAGAACGGATGAGAACACGGGGAGGTTGTTGTCGGTTGGGAAAAGGACGGATGAAAGGCGTGTGCCTGTGCCAGATGTGCGTTTCTCAGACGCGACGGAGTTTTATTCAATTACTTTCTACGCCCAGGGCACGCCGTTGTATAGTATTTTCCTAGCGGCGTAATTATCAACGTTCTTCTTATTATTATTGTAATTAGCGTGCTAGAGAGATGGCGAGCTGGTTGCGAGATATATATGATACCGTTTGCGTTCTTCTAGCCGCTTCTTTTTCGAAACCGCGTTCTTCCCGTTTCGCAACGGGCATTATTAATCCGCTCCGCTATGGACTGGGTTCGAACAGCGGTGGGTAACGCGTAATGCAAAAGGATAATTCGTTTTTTTTAAGTTGTAGATACGTGATAGGGTAGATGTAGTACCACGTACTGCCACTTTAAGCTTCGCGTTTTAAGTAACTTTATTTAACTGTTTTAGAACGTCGTTGACGTAATAATCGTTCCAATTTGCAGCGTAATATTGTGTAACCGCTCTTTTATTTATGAACACTATTTTATACGCTAAATACGACGTATCACGTACTAATTCATTGGAAATACATAAGAAAGTCCAATGCCGATATCAGTGTCACTTGAAAAGTTCTCATTTAAATGGAAACACGTTTTTACGTATATTAGCACGTCAGTTTGTGTAACAGATATAAGATGTATAGTAAACGTCGCGCCTTACCGAATTATCACACGTTCCATACGTTATAATTATGTTGGTCACGTTTCAATGTTCAACAGCACATTTTACCTCCTAATATTTCGTTATAAACATTAACTGTAAACGAATGTACGATGTCTATGCGTTGTTACGTAAACCGAGGTCGAAATGTGGTATGAAAAATTTCTTTACTTACAATTCTTTATACGTTACTTTGCTATTAATTAAACGAATCCAAGCGGCAATTACAGGAACAGTGACAGTACGTGGGTCATTTACCCTAGTTCTTTGCTAGTATTAACCCTTTGCCCTACGATAACGAGTTACACACTCGTCCTATAAATTATGACTTGGATTCGACAAAAAAAACAAATATTACCGATGACAATATTTAAGTTAAACTACAATATTAGCTTTGCTTTACAAGATTCGTGGTTATTAAATAAAAATGGCCGCGAATACTTCGATGATTTTGTACGCGAAACGATAGAAAAACAGCTTAACGTTAACGCTAACACGCGTGGGTAATAAAATAATCGTAGGACAAGAGGAGTAGAACGAATCAATCTTCCGACATCTCTAAATCAGAATACTCCCTTGAAGGAGTGCACGTTGAAAATCCGCGAGTTCCCAAGGGATCGCGATCATCGATTCTAAGCGCAATCGGAGTGTAATTGTAAGCGTGTTGGCGTTGTTGAATTTTTCGGAATCGAGTATATCGCCGTGTTTCGCCGTCCTTACGCGGAAAGGCCAAAGAAGCAAAGACGGCGAAGGCGAAGGCGATCTTTTCTGGTGTTCCGGGGGACGAGGTTTAATTACCAAGCAAGTCGCGGCCGCGGCTCTCTTTGCCAATCCGCGCACGACGCGCGAAGTCGTTTCGCTCGTTACTCATCTTTCCCTATAAAGGCTGCGACCTTCGTGTTCCGCGCGAGGACATCGCAGGACGAAGGTCTTCGACCCAGATGCATGCGCCCGCGGCCATCGTTCGACAAAAGGACGTCGGTATAAAAGCCGTCGAAATGAAACACGGCCATCAACATGGTCAACTATTGTTCCTCGTTCTGCCGGCAGAATTGAAACGTGCGCGATATACACCACCGCTATTCGTGGTAATATTTTTCCGGTTGCTTCGATTGAAATAGGGTAGATGCATCAATTAATGCCGCTTTAACCCTTTGCGGACGAGCGTCGACAAATAGTCGCCTAATCATTTTTTGCCTTTCCGAACCCCTGTCGACTTTTAAAGCACAGAACTTAATGCAATGAATACTTAATGTAATAATGAACATTTGAAATCGTTGGAAATGAAATGGTTTCGAACTGAAAAGCGTGAAAACTCAATGTCGTGGAATTCAAAGCTTAAAGTACTCTCACAAGTGCCATTACTTCTCGTCCGCAAAGGGTTAACCCACCCTTGACGTTGTTAGAAACACGAACAATACGAATAACTGTAAATCCCAATAAATCAATGAACCAATCATACGAGTATCGCGATCCATCATTGAAGCTATCGATAAAGGAATTCGTGACGAAAGCCTTTCTCGCAAGTATTCGATAGGATACTTCGTTCCCATATTGTCTCCTAGTATCTCCTAGTCTGAGGCAGGGTAAAAAAAACAAAGAAAATAATCGCTACGCGATAACAAAGAAGTCTACGAAGTTACCATAAGAATAAGGAAAAAAGACAATTAATCAGTCCGCGAGAGCGCGAATTAGCCATTAAAACTATAATTGTATAATCATAATAGAAATGTCTTTTCCCCGATGTTTTATAACATTTTTTTATCCGTGTAAGTTGTTGCCACAGATAATCAAACATCATTATTAAAAAAGTCTGAGGCAGGGTCTTGCTGTGTCAGCCTCAAAGCTAGAAACGTCCTTTTCTGTGCCTATCACGCATTCCCTCTCTCTCGTCCACATTCACTGTGACATCTCCACTCTCTTCCATCTTCTACTAAATTGATACGGCGCTAAGGAGTTGTGTCCGCCATACGAGCTGTCAGAGAAGTGACACCTTGTGTAGAAATATATAAACTGCTTAACTAAAATTAGAAGAAACGCTATACTTACACATTATATGTAGTAAAAAATCTCGCTACACGCGCTAAGCCCTTTGTTCGTTTCGTCTATCATTTTTGCCTTGCATTAATAAACCAGTAAAAGTTAACAAAAGATATACGGCTCTACTCATTAATCCTTAATAGACATTACAATAACGAGCCACAGACGCGATGGTATTGGTGTTCAATAAAAAGGAATTCTACTCGCAACGAAGTGAATTTTTAACCGGATCTCTGGTTTCAGTTCGCAAGATCGAGAATCACCGATCAAAAATTACATATAAATATGTAACAATTTGAAGAGTGTCGCATGTAACATTGAATAAAGCTAATGGGTAACTTACGTGGAATTAATAATAAAGTAATTGACATGGCAAGGGGTTAAGTGTGGATTTGGTTTTGTACATGATGGTATGATGTGAATGTGCGAGAGAACATTCTTATATTTTTGTATTCTATGTTATTTATGGGGAGGTGCGAAGGAGAATGGTGTGATGATGAAACAGATATTGTAGGAGACCGCACCGAACGTAAGACAGAGTGAACGAAAGAGAAATGTAAACCATAAAATAATAATAAACCTATCTGTTATTTTTATATTATACATATACTGTAATTTACTAACATTAAGCTTATCCGCTTTTAAGTAACTTCGTTGAAATATTTCAACTGCAATTTTTCGTCTCGATTCGGCGAGTTTACCGAAGCCAACAATCGTATCGCATCTGTATTTTTATCACGCATCGAACGTTCAAACAAATGAATTAATCTTATCGTCGGTGGAATGAAAGCTATACAGGGAACATTTGACGTTTTAGGTGATGCAAATTTACGCAAGATTAGCGTGGCGATTAGACGATATCTTTAAATTGGGTTCAATAAATGAAACCAAAATGAAAAGCTGTCGAACAGAGAGAGAGAGGGAAGATTTGCCTAATGCACATTTAATTTGATAACGTGGCAAAGCTGACTTTGCACAAATTGGCTTTAAAAATAGTAGGCTTCAATAAGGAAATGTTCTTTATCTTTCTTTATCTTTCGTTTAAAGAATTAAACCGGTTCACTGCAGAAGCGATACGAATTCTATCATCGACCAAAATCGATTCAACGCAATTTCCAAATCAGTAAAAAGAAGAAAAAAAAGAAGAAGAACAGTATTCTCTAAACGAGTTATTTAATTCTTGAATAATTCGGTTGCTTTCGATTCTTCTAAATACGTAACTAGTTTTTCTTCCAACGTTTTCCTACTAGAATACTCGTCACTCTATGTCCACGATAAAATTCAATTACCATCGATTATGCATCGCGTAAGATGCACACGACGGTAAACGCGTTAAACCGATTAGCATAGCCCGTCTAATACGCTCTCGTCGACGGTACGTTTGTTTACGTCGTCTGGCATGGTAATTTGTACATAAAAGTAAAGCTAGAGAATAACACGCACAACACGCAACGCGCAGCCAATGTCAACAATTACCAAAAGCCAATCACATGGCTACCATTATGCAAGTAGCCTTCGACAATTGACTTTTTTTTTATCCAAACGCGCGAGGTTTTTCTTCGTCTATCGTCGCGAGTAAGGTACTTAACCCTTTGCGGACGAGGAATGATAACACTTAAGAAAGTACTTTGGCCTTCAGTTCCAAACCTTCAAATTCCTAGCTATCGAATTCAAAGCGATCAGATTCCCAAAACTATGAAGCGTTCATTAACGATATTAATTTCATTATTTTGATTTAAAAATGGACTTGCGCCCAGGAAACCAAGAAACGATTAGGCAGCTATTTGCAGACACTCGTCCGCAAAGGGTTAAGTTTACTACCGTGTATACTGTCACCTTAAGCTTATCGCATCGAGTAACTTTATTTAACTATTTTAGAACGTCGTTAAAAAATAAAAATCGTTCCATCGTGCTGCATAATATCGTTCAACGTCTCTTTCATTTACGAACATTTCTTTATACGTTTTGAATAATTCATTTAAAATGTACGACAAAGGTGCAATGTCCCTATTACTGTTACTTGAAACGTTGTCATTTAACACCACTTGCGCTGGAATAACGTGCTATACACGATCTACTAAAATCTGTGCTTTTTCAGAAGTTTAACAATAGGTTTAAGGACATTGCGTGCATAATTTGACAGGCTACCGGAAAAATACGTATACCGCATATAAATATTCGAACGTAGAAGCGTGAGGATGAAGAGAATCGCGTACAATACATACTCATACCATTGTATTAATTAGAGTTAACATAAAGTACTGAAAAATAATATTTATCGTCTCTATAATTTTAAGTATGAAATCGGAACGGCGTCAACGTGACGATTTCCGTAAACCTAGTGTTAATTGTGTAGGGGGTCGACGTCCAGACCTGGGTTCGGGCCCCCTGGGGTTCAGGTATGAATGAAGTACAACTGCTAGTTACGAATGTCGAGGGTCTGTGTGTTAGAGTTTTGGAATGATTGGAAAGTCTTGAGTGCCTGTCGCCGAATGTTTTCCTTAGGATGCATGAAGAGTGTGAGTGGAGTGACGAAGAGAGCCTCAGCAAGAGAGTGACCGCGTGAGAATGAGGGTTGAATGGATGGAAAGCGACAGTCAGAGGACAGAGTTCGAGCGAGTTACAAGCGAAGAGACAGAGTGTTAAGAGGAAATATATATCTATCCATATAAAAGAGAGCTCAATTATTTAACGCAACCTTCGCACAAATCCCACATCGTAGGTTCATATCCTACAATTGTAAATAGCTAGATTAGCTGTTCACGGCTTCAACACTGTGAGAAATGCAAAACTCCGTAATGTTACAATTAGTTTGCGTTAAATAATTCTCAACCTCGTGTACTGAAACAGTAGTTAAAGTTAACATTGAACTGCACTGCAAATACAGTGTCTATAATTTTAGGTATTAAATCTGAACGGCGTCAATGCGACCAGTTCCGTAAACCTAGTGTTAAGAAGAATTGTCGCTCGTACGATTCACGCATTGGCTACGTAAAATTCGGTTTACAAATCGTATAGAAATCGAATCGCCGCAAATTGCTATGCATCATTTATCACGGGTACTGTCCGTTCACGAAAAGAAGGCAGACGAGTCTTTGCATCTTCGCTGCTGTAGAATACAGTCTACTGTCTTCCCTCCTGCCATCACACGCCGTCGTCGTTATTAACCCTTTGCACTCGAGAGCATCGAAAGTTAGTTCATTTCAGGGACTCAGAGTCGCCCCTCGAGTGCAAAAGGTTAAACCACTGTCGATCTTGAACGTGTTCGGTTGACAGTAAACAATTCATGCGCTCGCAGGGAGGCTAGTAGATTGTACGTAAAACGGGAATGTAAATACTTGTTATGTAATAGTACTCAAAATTTAGTTTACTCGAAATTCCTTTACCTACGATTCTTCGTACTTCGCTGTTAAATAAAGTAATTAACGTCTCGGTTATAGAGGCAGCGACGTTTATCGGCGCATCTGCGATATTCAACGCGACCCATTCGTTCGCATTCAGGGGAACACGTAAGACGATTAAGCGGCTCGTATCGATTCGGCACGATGCTCTATTGACACTAGGCGAGTTTCGAAAGCTTCGTGGGGCTATTCGCGCGCCCCCGGAAAGACGTTCGTCGAACGTGTACGGTACATGCTGCACATACATATATAACAGAGGTCGATTGCCGGTTCGAGCCACGGAAGCGGAAAATTCGCGTCGACCAAAAGGCGAAGAGGAGCTTTCTCGTTCGAAACGTGCTTTCCTCTCGTTAGCTTTTAATTGGCCTCGCCGAGTGCCACTCGATTTCCCCGTGCACAACAATTTTCCACGGCGAACGCGCGCGCGTCAATTTCCCCTCCCCCTTGAATATTCAACGAGTGGCAATTTCTTTTTCGAACCGGTAAAAAGTTTTCGCTGCAAACGTGCTATTATTGCCATCCATCCGTGGTTTCCTTCGTGTGCTTATCCGTATCGGCTTTCATTCGGTCGATAAATATATCGGTCTTTATAGAGGAGCACGCACATTCTTTCGCTGCTGTTTACAAACGTTTAACGCTACTCGAGCGATATCAATTTATTTATACGTATACAGCGAACCCTCCTATAACGCGTGTGGGGGCGTCAAGCGTCGGCAATGTTAGCGACGAATCAATGACGCGTATGTAAGGTTGAATGAAGTTGTTCAAGGAAGGAGCCGAAGAGTAAATTTTGTTGCAATGAGGATTGAACACTAGTGAAATTCAACTGTATATATTTGAACGTGAGCGGTAGATACACTGCGGTGGAGTTGAGTACAAATTGGTCGTGTAGTGTGTAAATGGCGAAGTGTCGAAGTGTTGTGTTCCTTTTGCCTTCTAGTAGGCTCCTTTAAGAACCTTTTCGTACCCTTAAGCGACCAATGGGATGTCACTATGGAAGGGCGGGAGTAACTATGACTCTCTTAAGGCGGTCGTTTGAGGTGTCGGGGAACCTGTCTTCCTAGTATCCGAGATCAGCAGTCGTTTGAGGTGTCGCGAAGCTTGCGTCCCTAGTATCCGAGACAGACCTTATGCAGATCTAGTTTAGTAAGTGGACACCTATTCGTGGTTCCCGCCACAAGTACCTTCTTCGGAAGGGAAACATACACGCCCATCCGCATCCCCTAGGCCATTATCTTCCTACACTTAAAATGTTTATCTATTGCATTAATTTTCCGATGTCAGAAGAGACAAACGATCACGTAGAAGCGGGGATGTTAAACGGAATTGGAGGAATAGACATCTAAAAGACGCGCAGGAGTGAGGAGCAGGAAAAATCAGAAAAGAAGCAGCAAAAGAAAACCAAAGAAAAAGCGATACTAGAAACTGGTAGAAGATAGTTGTTACTTTTAGTTCCTACAAGAAGAAAGATGGACAAGGGTACAAATGGTATAAGGGTAGATTATAAGATGATGAGACTATTTGATAGAGTACAGGATAAATCGTTATCATAAGATGTAGTTTTAATAACTAGCTACAAGAGTTAGAAGTAAGAAAGAAAAATGTAAAAAGTTTTACATTGTAAACCGAAAGCCATCGTAAGCCGACTAGGCAAGGATTATTGTAATAAATACAAACAAATACTTTTTCGATGTATTCAATTTTTGCTGTTGAAATTAATGGAAAAACCCTGGTTTTTGTAGCGAGCGCGAATCACGTTTCTTATAACACGGTACGAATTAACCTGTTAACTGCGGGCGACGAGTTAACTCGTCCTACGAATTACTAATGTTTCAAACGTAATACTCTATTTTCTCGGGAATTCTACACTTTCTAAGATATCTCTGTATTTGTATAGAAAACGCCGTATTTTATGTTTGCATTTGTAACAATTGAAATTCTCCTAATCAACATTAGTTCCATTTTAATAATTTATAATTCTGGGTACAAAGAGGATTCTGACTGAGAATCTTCTCAGTTAACAGGTTAATCGCGTTACAGGAGGGTTGACTGTATCCTCATTATCTTATGTCCATACGTTATACACGCTTTGTCTCTGTTTACGTTCTTGTAATTGCAAGCTGTGCTTGTAGATACTCGTTCGCGTCGTGTACCAAATGGCGTCGTCCCGTTAAATAAACTAAACTAAATATAAATCAAGCAGAGATGAGTCGGGGATCATGGTTCCGTTGATTATTCCTTCATAGCGATTTAACGTTAAGACGTGGAGAGGAAGAGAGGAAAATTGTTTTTTAATAAAAGTGAGTTAACTGGAGATTGCGAGAATCTTGAGATAGATACGTTTAATGCTTCGTAAAATTATTACGGTAGATACCGATAACGAACGTAAACATTCTTTTGCAATCTTTTCTTGCTATCGGTGCTCTATTACATTCTAATCGCTTTTAAATTTAAAACAAATTGAATAATCGTGTCTCGTGATTTTCCAGCGAGACTCGAAGCTATGGAAAAAGTGTAGTCGTTGCAATTAGTATAGAGATTTTTAATAAAGCTATGTTAGTTGTAGACTGTAACTCTTGAGATAGATACGTGCACTGCTTTGTAAAATTATTATGCTAATATCGAATGTACTTGGAACATTCTTTCGCAATCTTTTCCAACTATCGTTATTTTACATTTTAATTGCCCTTAGATTTGAAACAAATCGAACGATTGGCTTGAAACTTTTTACTGTCACTCTTATCGTTATTTTTTTTGTATTCTAACCATTTCCTAATTTGCAGGAAATTTAACGATTCCCTTGAGATCTTTTACTATTCTTCTTATTATCAGTTGTTTCGGGATATTGCATTCTAATCGCTTCTGAGTTTCGAACAAATATAGCGTGCGATGATTAGAATTTGATAGGGAAACGCGATAGAATCGACGCGATTATCTCTGCAATTTTTAATAACGACAAATTGATTGTAGATTGCGAATCTTAAGTTACGCGTCTATTGCTTTGCAACATTACTATCACAATATCAAATGTATAACATTGTAACGCGATCTCTTTTTACTATCGTCATTTTACATTCTAATCGCTTTCAAATTCGAAACAAATGTAGTAGGGATTACGTTGATTGCGGATTTTGATGCATTTATGGGATATTTAAACGCGTGAAAAAGTACAGAGAATGCATAATATACGAAACTACTGAAAATAGTTAAAGTTCAATGAAAATTATTATGTTTAGAGGTTGAAATTATTTTATTATTATATACTTAGATTTATGCATTTATGGAAAATTAAAAGAAACGAAATGCACGAACATGTAAAAGTATACACAGCATTCAAAGTGAAGTACAAATTATAGTATTTTGAAAGTGAAACAATCCCGTACTTGAATTCCATTTCTTCGGTTTCATTAATAAAAGTATAAGCTCTTGCATAAAAATCCCGAAGTCTGGTAATGACCGTTTTAAGACTTTTACTATCTTCCTTATTATCATTCTTTTACATTCTAATTGCTGCTAAATTCGAAACAAATTCAATGACTGTCTTAAAACTTTGTAACATCTCTCTTATACACTAATTGCTTCTAAATTCGAAACAAATCTAACGACCGTTCCGAGACTTTTTACTAGCTTCCTTACTATTATTCCTTTAAAAAAAGATATTACTTCTAAATTCGAAACAAATATAATGACTATCCTCAGACTACTCACTATGTTTCTTATTTTCATTCCTTTACATATATTAACTGCTTCTAAATTCGAAATAAATATAATGCCTGTCCTGAAACTTTTCACTATGTTTCTTATTTTTATTCCTTTACAAATTAATTGCTTCTAAATTTTAAACAAATATAATAACTATCCTGAGACTTTTCACTATCTTTCTTACTATTATTCCTTTACAAATTAATTGCATCTAAATTCGAAACAAATATAATGACTGTCTCAAGACGCTTTACTATCTTTCTTATTATTACTACTTTTTACTATCCTTCTTACTATTATTTCTTTACAAATTAATTGCGTCTAAATTCGAAACAAATATAATAACTATCCTGAGACTTTTCACTATCTTTCTTACTATTATTTCTTTACAAATTAATAGCATGTAAATTCGAAACAAATATAATGACTGTCTCAAGACTTTTTACTATCTTTCTTATTATTACTACTTTTTACTATCCTTCTTACTATTATTTCTTTACAAATTAATAGCATGTAAATTCGAAACAAATATAATGACTGTCTCAAGACTTTTTACTATCTTTCTTATTATTATTCCTTTACAAAATAATTGCTTCTAAATTCGAAACAAATATAATGACTGTCTCAAGACTTTTCACTATGTTTCTTATTTTTATTCCTTTACAAATTAATTGCTTCTAAATTTTAAACAAATATAATAACTATCCTGAGACTTTTCACTATCTTTCTTACTATTATTCCTTTACAAATTAATTGCATCTAAATTCGAAACAAATATAATGACTGTCTCAAGACGCTTTACTATCTTTCTTATTATTACTACTTTTTACTATCCTTCTTACTATTATTTCTTTACAAATTAATTGCGTCTAAATTCGAAACAAATATAATAACTATCCTGAGACTTTTCACTATCTTTCTTACTATTATTTCTTTACAAATTAATAGCATGTAAATTCGAAACAAATATAATGACTGTCTCAAGACTTTTTACTATCTTTCTTATTATTATTCCTTTACAAAATAATTGCTTCTAAATTCGAAACAAATATAATGACTGTCTCAAGACGCTTTACTATCTTTCTTATTATTACTACTTTTTACTATCTTTCTCACTATTATTTCTTTACAAATTAATAGCATGTAAATTCGAAACAAATCTAATAAGTGTCTCAAGACTTTTTACTATCTTTCTTACTATTGTTCCTTTACAAATTAACTGCTTCTAAATTCGAAACAAATATAATAACTATCCTGAAACATTTCACTGTGTTTCTTACTGTCATTCCTTTACACCGATAATGTAATTACTAATAGTTTAGTAACTTAACGCAAGTATAAGAAAAGTGCAGTCGTCACCTGCGAAGAATAGCGAGCTTTACAATTTCCCGAAGAAACGCGATAAAGAATCGACGTCATAGAAAAAAAAAAAGCATACCCGTCGCGATTAGCCCGGCGATTCTTGCCAGAGATTAGATAACCCCGCAACGTGCCCACGACTATGGGGCAAAGTTGAAGTTAAAAGTCGATTCATTACACGGAACAAATGTCGTACGTTTAACGAGCCTAGCCGGTGTCACGATAAACGCCAATTAGCGACCCAATGACTGTTAACCCGTTAGGGTCTCCATTTGTATCCCGTCAACCCTTTGATGCGATGCTATCTCGAGGCTTGTTCAAAGTATTTGTAATTTATGCGCGTGTGTGTGTGTGAAGCGTTTGTTATCTAGAAAGAGAAAATCGAGAAGATCTAGATACACACTTTGCAGCGTGATAAAAGCGCCTGTTCTCTGTTAAGCCGTTCCATAAAATCGTGTTGCAATATACGAACTTTTATTAACCCTTTGCGGGCGAGCGTCGACAAATAGTCGCCTAATCATTTTTTGACTTTCCGAACCGATGTCGACTTTTAAAGCACGGAACTTAATGCAACGAATACTTAACGTAACAATAAACATTTGAAATCGTTGGAAATGAAATGGTTTCGAACTGAAAAGCGTGAAAACTCAAAGCCGTGGAATTCAAAACTAAAGTACTCTCACTAGTGTTATTACTTCTCGTCCGCAAAGGGTTAACCCTTTCGGTATAAATTCATCGTCTGCTAAACGTGTACACATATATAGTATCTCTTTTATAACTTACAATTAGTATTATTTCTATTGTTATTCGTATACATTATTATCGTATATATTCTAAGCCGCAAGGCAAAGGATTGTAATAAATTTATTTATTTATTTATTAACGGAGTTAAACCCTTTAGAATACAAAGAAAAAAAAACTTAAGATTCAGATTAATTTTAAATAATAATACTATAATTGTTAAGAGTACTAAAACATTTATACTCGTAGCGTTCCCATATGAATATAAAAAGTGCTCTCATATTTATGCATTGAAAATGTTTACAATTTTTAAGCGTCATGGCGAAAGGGTTGTTGTATGCCAACGTAATCATTAGTACTATATTATTTTTAGTTAAGACAACGCGGCCTTCTCATCCTCCTTCAAACACGATAAACCAAACCCCAGCAGCAAACATTCCAAAATCCTTCGATAGCTGATGATTTCATCCTAGTTAGTCACCTCCGAACCTCGATCCTGCTACCTCATCCCTTACTGACCATCGAACCCAAGATAACCCCTACCTCTCTATTTTCCGAGTCTCCAAAATCACAGTTTTTCCCTTGACACGCCAGAACAGTCCGGACCGTCTTAGGACGCGCAACTACACTTGTAAAACGCGAATACACTCTGGTATACGTTAAACTTCGTCTTTATTTCGCTCGACGTTGTAACTTATTATATATAATAAACTGACAACCTCAGCGGAATACAACAGGGTTAAAGGACAGATCTTTGAAGCAGTCTACAGATGCAAGCGATTGGTTTAAGTAATTCGCATCTCGCGTCGCTGAAAAATGTATACTAAAATTGCAGCATTTTGCGAGCCATTAACTTAAACACGTCACTCGCATCGATACCTAGCTACGAATTGAAATGGAATTATACAGCAAAACGTTCTTTCCAGTCATCGCGTATCGAACTCTGATTGACGAAATAATAAAGCGAGTGGAGAAACAATTATGCGAGTACGATAAATCGCGGAGAAGAGAAGAGGCGTATTCTCGTTTGCCACGCGCCAACCGTCGATTCAATTTCACCGCGATGAATGAATTCATCACGCCTAACGATCCAGCGTAATTAACAATTACGTAAAGGTGAAGAGAAAGAGTGATTCCGATTTTTCCCCAATTTCGCGCGACTATTCGCCGTTACGTCATACCGCAAGCTATTAACTGTTAGATTTATATACAATAGTTAGGGAAAAGTAACGAAAATTAAATCTAAAGCTCTACTGAGAAGTGTAAGGCGTCGAGGGAAAACGAGGCCCAGGTCAAGGCGTCCGCAAGGGACCGCGTCAGGCCTTCGTCTGTCAGCACCCCCATCCCTGAAGATTGGGAATGCAGCGACGAAGGGAGGGACAGGTCCGGGCTGCAAGGACTCAGTCGTTTTTCCGACGCATGCAAACGCACTTCGAGTAATAAATCTCTAAGAAATAGAATACTAGACAATTCAATTACGCTATACCCCTTTTTCCGTGTTTCTAACAGAAGTATGCGTTGCTTTTCCGTGCGTTCGTAGAAATGCGTTTTCTCTTTTAACCCTTTGCGGACGATGAATAATAACGCTTAAGGGAACATTTTGATTTTGAATTCCAAGCTTTTGAATTCCAGACCATTGCATTCCCAAAACTCTGACGCGTTTATTAACCATATTAATTTAAATTTTCTGCTTTGAAATCGACGTGCGTCCAGAAAATCTAAAATATGATTAGGCGGCTATTCGCAGACATTCCTCCGCAAAGGGTTAACCCTTTGCGGACGACGAATAATAAAACTTAAAAAGAGTATTTTGACTTTGAATTCGAAGCCTTACGAATTCCAGGTTAACATATTCCCAAAACTTTGAAGCGTTTATCAACGATATTAATTTAAACTTTCTGCTTTAACAGTAAACGTGCGTCCAGAAAAACCAGGAAAGTGGCGATTATTTGCAGACACTCGTCCGCAAAGGGTTAAAATCTGGTTAGCTTCAGACTTGAATGTTTAAGACACGCGATAAAAGGACCTTCGATCCCAAGTGTTGTCGCAGGCACGTTTCGTGCGTTGCGTTCGACAATTGGTTGCAAAGTATAGTGTTTCCGTGCTAGTAACACAGCAGAGCGAGCCTTCGTTGTGCTGAATAAAGCGTACATTTAAAGTAAAGAAATATCTTGCTATTTCTAATCCCTGAAACCTTCCATAATCTAACATTAACCCGTTACCTTACGAATTTGTCTTGGATTATACGTGGTAGCGTTAACTATTTACACTCCATAAGCGCGATCGGAATTTCGCGCGTTACGTGCGACTATCACGCGGTGTTCAATTCGCACGCGTGCTCGCAAATCATCGTGCGGAATCGATAGTTTTATCAGCGCGAAGGGGACGAGTTTGATTTTTCGCACGCTATCAACTGTTAGCCGGTTCTCTCATCTGTTATCGATTCGTTCGCGAAACCTGGCTCGTGTTCGTCGACGAAACTATCGAGATCAACATCGATACCTCTTAAATGCTTCGATAAGATACGCGAATTCCTGCAGCGGCGAACAATAAACATTATCGCAACGCTGTTAACGTGCTTTACGGTATCGATATACGCGCGACGTTTCGCGAGCAATGTTACTACGCGAAACGATCGAAAAATTGCAGCGAACGAAGCGTACATTTGATCGGTCGAATAAAACCCCTTAAAACTTATTAGAATGACGAGTTACGCTACTCGTGACGT
The DNA here is from genome assembly GCA_028830335.1 of Eucera pruinosa. Lineage (NCBI taxonomy): Eukaryota > Metazoa > Arthropoda > Insecta > Hymenoptera > Apidae > Eucera > Eucera pruinosa. The sequence goes on from JAMYCR010000003.1 coordinate 28,168,394, forward strand.
AAATATACGCGGAAGATTTATTAAAGATAAACTCTATTCGCAACGCGGCGTTATTTTTTAGTATTAATTCTTTGCGGACGAGTATCGGCAAATAGTCGCCCAAACATTTTCGATTTCATGGATAAACGTCGATTTTCGAAGGAAGAAATCTGGATTATTGACGCTAATAGACGCTTTCAATAATAATTGGTCGAAAATTCGTAATTCTGTCCGTAACGAACTCGTAACCGAGTACAAATTTATTAAGCATCACTTTCCCTCGTCTGCAAAGGGTTAACTTTAATTTCACTTCGGAAGATTACGCATTATTGAGAATACAAACGATGAGGAATATTTGGATATTTTGAACAAATGTGAAAACTATGATTTGTCAATGGTAGCTTACATTAAGTACGGTGGCTAAAAAAATTGTAGGGCAAAGGTATTTGGATATGGGGTTAATTGAAATTAAAACTAGGTATATCCTTCGATCCATGATTTTATTTTTGCACCGAGGAAGGACGTTTTAACGTTACAAGGATCGAGCTAAAAGTGAGGGTTTTTCTAAAGCACATAGAAAATCTGGCGCCCACTCGAGAAAGAAAAACAACGGCCTGGGTCTGCTACGTGTTTGTCACACAGGATTTTAGATACTTATACGGCCAGAGGCCCATGATTCTGGTAACAGAGTTAAGGCTTTCCTTTATTACAGACCCAGTGTCTCTCGACAGAAAATTTATTTTTACCTTTAATTAAAATGATAATCCAACAAAAGGGGTTAACATTCCCCAACAGCCGAATAACTTCTTGTTAACCGAGAATATTTCGAGAGTATCGACCGATTTCATTCATCGGTATTCGCGCCGAAACGATTCGGTCACCACCTGGCGCGCGTATCGTTCCAAGAGTTACGAAAATTCACACGTCGAACGCGATCCCGTTCCCTACTAATAGCCGATGATACTCCGCCGCTGCTGTGTTTTTCCTTCGTTTTGCGAACGAAGCTGACTCATCATCGGCGGCGCGTCCGACGGGCAAAGACGCGTCCCGGCGCTGTCCGCGGTTTTCGCAGCCTTCAACGAGAGAAATGCCAGAAATAAGATCCGCTGGCCACGCGGGATAAACACACACAGCCGAATCTGGGCCAAGCCGTTTATATCGTTGGAATGCGTTGTCGCGGCGGTGGATGCGACGCGATGCGTCTAACCCGAAGAGCCGCCATTATGTCATAACTCGTAACTCGCAAACCGCGAAACTCTTTTGGCATTAGCTTGCCTGCCGCCCATTAGCCACGGTTGCGTCAACCGAGAACGATGCGATACCGAGGGACGGCGGCATCGTCGCGTGGGAACTAGGCGAGCAAAGTTTCACCGGGCATATCAAAACTTTACGATGAAAACAAATAAATATTGATCGCGGTTCATTGTTCGGTGCTTGGGAAGAAGCCGAGTTTGCTTCCCCGGTTTAAACCATTAAAGAGTACACACGTCGCGCGGATCGATTCAATGAAAACGGATTATTCGAGAGTTTTATCCGAACTTTGTATCGTCGAATCGAAGATTTCGTAACGGAAACAATCCACGTAAAAGTTGGCAATCTTATCGTTAGTTATAAAGATGTACATCGTAATTTAATTGCATATAGTTGCTTCTGCGAATGCACGCGCGGATTGTGTTAGGGTTGTGCGTATGAAATAGCGATTTTTCGAAGTAACAACGTTAACACCCCTTGCCAATAGTGACTCGAAAGATTGTTGTTGGATTCCGGGAGAATTGACAACACGTTGAAGATAACTCTTAGAGGGTTTATTAATACGGTTACTGCACTCGACTAGTGAATACGGAAATCTGACGGTTCTATAATTTTGCGGGCTTTTAAGTATTCCGGTTGGGGATGACTATTAGTAAGGACAGTGGTCGAGGAAGAGGGTGACGAAGGAAAGGTACGGAGTACAGGATGACTAAAGAAAGGTACGGAGTACAGGATAACTAGGAACTCAGATTAGGGTGTTTGTCAGATGAATGTGGTTTAAGATGAGTCTATGGTGTTTACAGTGTGAGTGGTCGAGTTGGGCATCCAACATTGTTAACCAAATCCTTGCAACATCTACTCATCACTGCATCGTTGAAAGATGAATCACAGAAATGCAAATTAACGGAAAAAAATATAGCAAACGAAATGTTATTGTTATCGTATCAATGGGTTATATACGGGTTAAATTAAAAAAGAAAAAAAAGAAAAAACGTAGCGCGAGTTGTCGCGATGGATCGCAATAGAAATACATAGGAACTCGTTCGAACGGAACGTAGGAACATCGAAATGGAAGCGCGTGGAATATTTGCGAGTGGAAGCAATCAAGGCGGTTCTTTTTTGTCCCCTATCGGTCGGCTCGAATTTATTTTCGATGAGAAACGCGTAGGCGGCGAGTATTTTCGCGCGTATCTTGCTTAAGGAGAAAAGAACGTGTCAACGTCCCCGTAGACAGCTCAATCGAATAGCCTGGCAAATGGGAGAAATCTCGATTATCGGGGCAAATAAGCAAACGTCGATTTTGTTCAGTGTACCGATAATAGCGTGCACTAGTTTCGATGCGTTTCGATGTGCGCAAGTTTCCAACCACTCTCTCGTCCATTAATTGTGATTAACTCCAAAACGACGATTTATATATATACATATAAAAATAAAGAAACAGATTTTTAGTTACTGGTTATTATATTAACTTGATGTATACAAAATGTCGTCTCTTTTCAAAGTAAATGTGTTAAACATCGATGGATTCTTCAAAACACTATACACATATTTAGTTAACCCCTTGCCCTACGATTATTTTATTACCTACGTATGCTAGTATTAGCTGGTTACTGTTTTTATATCATTTAAATTGCAAATTATTTGAACACTGTTTACAATTTTTACTTAAGAACCTCCGATCTTACAAGACCAAGCTAAAATTTGAATTCAAATTAAATTCCGCTCTCGGTAATATCTGTCTTTGTTGAATCTAAGCCGTAATTCATAGAACGAGTGTGACTCGTAATTTTAGGGCAAAGGGTTAAAATAATTTGTATATATTTTCTATACACCTGTGGCGGCTCTCCTGCACCCACCACTAGAGGGACATACGAAATAGGACTTTCTCGAAAGCACTCGCTTCAACTACCTCGTCCATATATATACCGCCTTTAACCTTCCTTTCAATATCCCAACGTCTAAGGCAGGGCCTGCTAGGTAGCCGCACTGATGAGTCCACTAGCAGGCCCAGGACGAAACGCAACACCCTTCCTTTTTCCTATTCTATCCCCTCTCTACAGCCCCACACACCTTTTTCCAACGATCAGCTGGTTTCGTCATTATATATTTAGAAATTGCTCGATCTTCTTCCCAATTTACTATCCTACGTATACGTATCAGTCTTAAGCTTTGCAAATCAATGTCTACTTATTCCTGTATTTATATAATTTGCTTTCGAACCCCAGATTTAATTACTTTCACGGTATAAGACTTCCATAAAGAATTGTCTAAATGTACCACATAGAAGTATTCACAATTTTATCACGATACACACGTACCTATGTTTACAACTACATCGTACATTTATTTTTCGTCATCCTACACATTCAACGCCTTAATAATACTACTTACGCATATCTGTTAATCAATTTACGTAAACCAAAAAGTATCACACTCTTAAATAAATAATTAGAAGAAGATATTGTAAATCAAGTTCACATTTCTTGCCCGTGATACGAAAATAAAGATTATCGATAAATAAAATATATCACGTCTGCTTAATATTGTACAACCAGTGTCCGTAAATCTCGTGTCAAAAAAAGTATTACAGCGCAAAGGGTTCAAACTTCAGAGAAGGAAGGAAGCGTCGCAACTCGTGATTTCTTTCAAACTGATCCCGATTTCTCGCGATTACCCGCGTTAATTAATCCCTCGGTGGCGAGAAAAGGAAAAGAAAAAAGTTTCACGAGAATGGGACGGAGAGAAAATTCGGCACGTATGCGAACGAGGTGATTTTCTTCGGCGATCGACAGGCCGAGTTTCACCGTCCGCAAAAGTAGACCGGACTTCGATTTAAACTCACCTGAGTATATTCGGATGGCTGAGCTTGTTCATCAGTTGAACCTCTTTCAGCATGTTCGGCCTGTTCGCAGGCAGCTGGTTCATCTTCAGTACCATCACCTGACTCGTCACTTTGTGTGTAACCTGGAAATCAACCGCACAGATGGTCAGAATTGCAATTTTCTACGTATTCACTACGCTACTTTGTCCGCGCGCGAACCGCTACACATTTGACGCGTCGTCGTCGAACCCTTGACCGTTTAAGCGATTTTTGATGTATACAACACGGTTATATAGGGCAAATGACCAACGTATAGTCACCGTTCCTGTAACTGCCACTTCAATTCGTTTATTTAACGGCGAAGTAACGTACAAAGGGTCGTAAGTAAAGAACGTTTCATACCAAATTTCGACTTCGATTTACGTAACAACTCACAGACATCGTATATTCGTTTACGCTTTAATGTTTAGAACGAAATATTAGGAGGTAAATGTGCCGTTGAACATTGAAACGTGACCAATATACGTATAAAGTATGGGACGTGTCATAATTCGAAAATTAATTTGAAAATTAAAAGAATTCTCCAAGCATAGGTGGGGATTGTTTTCGTTACTGCAAACGCAGCACTTATTAACTTGATTAGATATACAAATAATTGAAGAACCATTTATTATATTATATTAAATTTTTAACCATTTATTATATTATATTAAATTTCTAACCATTTATTGTGTTATATTAAATCTTTTAAAATATAACGTCGTTGTTTTACGTTAGTAGAGGGGATCAGATAGCACCCTGATCATTTCGTATAAGAATAGTAGTCTACTCTATGCTTCGCCAATGGCATAAGATTCCGAACTCAGCGCCGAATGGTTAAAAAAAAGAGTCCCAATTAAAAGAATTCGATTCTTTTCCAAGCATCGGTGCCACCGCGATCGTTCGCCGACGTTCTAGAACCGCTTAAAAAAATACTTTTAGAAAGTCGAGTGTCCAACTCGAAGAAGGAACACCTGAGGAAGGCCTACCACGGATCGCCTGCGAAATAAGAGCGAAGTATTCATAACACAGACGGTCTGGTTAATTGATAGTTGCGTTAAAAGGAACATTATAATTTACGAGGGGTCTCGCAGCGAATCTCGAGAAGCTCGATCGAGCGTTCACGGTTACTTTCTCGTATCTCGATCGCCTCCTCTAGCCGCGTTTCTACAGCGAAGCGGAACATTATCTCGACGCATATTACACAGGGTAATTAAGCGTTGCCGCGAACGACCACGCGAGACGTCCTCCCTCCTCGTGTTCTATTCGTCGTTCCTTGTTCCCGATCGTACGACGGACCACGATAACTTCGCCCACGTTTTCACAGCTCCGAGAGTCGCGTGAGAGAACGCCGGGGCGATTCCCACGAGGCAGAGAAACATATTAATGAGACGCGACGCGTGTGCAACGCGGCACGATCGCCGCGAACGCATTCGACGAGCATCGAGAATCGCAGGTGCACTCCGAGCTAGTAACATTGACAACTAAAGTTCGGGTGGGCCTCCTAAAACGTGGTGGATACGTTGTTCCTTGATAATACACTGTAGAATTGTGGCTATTGTAGGAACCGCGTTGTAAAGATACCGCGTTGTAAAGGTACCGTGTTGTAGAGAAACCGTGTTGTAGAGAAACCGCGTTGTAAAGATACCGCGTTGTAAAGGTACCGCTTTGTAAAGGTACCGCGTTGTAAAGTTACCGCGTTGTAAAGATACCGCTTTGTAAAGGTACCGCTTTGTAAAGGTACCGCGTTGTAGGAATCGCGTTGTAGGAACCGCGTTGTAAAGATACTGCGTTGTAAAGATACCGCGTTGTAAAGATACCGCGTTGTAAAGATACCGCGTTGTAAAGGTACCTAGTTGTAGGAACCACGTTGTAGGAAACGTTCCGCATTTTTACAATCGTGTTGTAGAGAAAAAGCGTTGTAAAGGTACCGCGTTGTAAAGGTACTGCTTTGTAAAGGTACCGCTTTGTAAAGGTACGGCGTTGTAAAGGTACCGCTTTGTAAAGGTACCGCGTTGTAAAGTTACCGCTTTGTAAAGGTACCGCTTTGTAAAGGTACCGCGTTGTAAAGTTACCGCGTTGTAGGAACCGCGTTGTAGGAACCGCGTTGTAAAGATACCGCGTTGTAAAGGTACCGCTTTGTAAAGATACCGGTTTGTAAAGATACCGCTTTGTAAAGATACCGCGTTGTAAAGGTACCGCGTTGTAGGAACCGCGTTGTAGGAAACGTTCTGCATTTTTACAACCGCGTTGTAAAGATACCGCTTTGTAAAGGTACCGCGTTGTAAAGGTACCGAGTTGTAGGAACCGCGTTGTAGGAAACGTTCCGCATTTTTACAATCGTGGTGTAGAGAAACCGCGTTGTAGAGGTACTGCTTTGTAAAGGTACCACTTTGTAAAGGTACCGCTTTGTAAAGGTACCGCGTTGTAAAGGTACCGCGTTGTAAAGGTACCGCGTTGTAAAGGTACCGCTTTGTAAGAAACGTTCCGCATTTTTACAACCGTGTCGTAGCGAAACCGCGCTGTAGGAACCGTGTTGTAAAAGTATCTTTTATGATTTTTAAGCGAAAGTGTATCGCGATGTTCAATTGGTTCGTTAAAACAGCGCAACGAATGCTTCGAAGCAAATGAATTTTCCTTCGTCCGCGTGAGGGGAATAGGAAACAGCAGCCGCTCGATTCTACGTAAAGGATTATTATTAATGCATTCATGCATTCATTCACGGTTTCGAAGTAAAACAAAGTAGGAAGAAAGTGTTCGTAATAATAATCGGGAAAGGAGAGAACTTGAAAGGAAAAGTGTATTTGAAAAATGTGCGTTTAATGCATCCGCTGTTGGAAGAACATTTCCATCGAGGAACTGTATAATTTTTCGTCGATCGTATCTCTGTTTCAATTCATTCTATCTGTCGTAAGTAATTGCGTGTATTCTACCGTGCAATGTTCCTCTTTTAATCGTGATAACAGAGTAATAAGGAATATCGGATAAACGCAGAAAACGTTGGATTGTATCAACACTTTTAACTTTTACGCGAAATTAGAGTAAATCATTCCAAGTTTCCAGGAATCGTATAAATAAACGATTCTTATACTTTTTGGCCCAGCGACTCACTTTTGAATACTATATCCATATTTATATATATATATATATACACTTAAAACGTATGTTATAATATAGACTATAGATATAAATAGTCAATATTATAACATACGTTTTAAAACTGAGATGAATTGCACCTGACAATTTTCAATAGGTAAGAGCCATCTCTAACGAACACGTTAATTACTCGTCTGTTTTAATACTTGACATGGTCCGTCTAAAATTATCTCGCGACCTGCTAATGGATCGTGACCCGTAATTTGAGAATCATTGGCACGGATAACTTGTTATCAGTGATATATTTCCCTTAATTAATAACGTCTGTAATTAATAACTAAATTATTCCCTTCAATCGCGACAACGCGACGATAAGAAATATTTTGTAAACACGGAAAACCGAGGGGCTGCCGTAAAAAAAACGGGGAGAGGCGAGTAATAATGGTAATTAAAATAGAACGTAAATATTTGTCGCTCGGTGTCTAATAAAAGATTCCAAACAGCTGTAAATGAAAGACTGAAGAATGCGCAACAGCGTTACGTGTCTTCCAATTTCACGAAAACTCCCAGAAACAACAAAGGAAACGGGAATAAGAAAGAGCGAGAAAGACGAAGATGACTTAATCTCTTTCACTACAAATAGACGCAACGCACCGGTTGTGAGGCAGCAACGAATAAGTAGCTCGGTGGTATCAATGTCGAAACAACAAAACTTATTTGTTTACTAGCCCATAAAATATTCCAATATTTATTTTACTCGTTAGTCCACGGAATATTCTAAACTTTATTCTATTTACTAGCTCACAGATTATTCTAATATTAATTTTATTTACCAGCCCATGGAATGTCCTAATTTTTATCTTATTTATTGGTCTATAGAATATTCCAATATTTATTTTACTCGTTAGTCCACGGAATATTCTAAACTTTATTCTATTTACTAGCTCACAGATTATTCTAATATTCATTTTATATACTAACCCATGGAATGTTTAAATTCTTATCTTATTTATTGGTCGATAGAATATTCCAATATTTATTTTACTCGTTAGTCCACGGAATATTCTAAACTTTATTCTATTTATTAGCTAACAGATTATTCTCATATTAATTTTATTTACTAGCTCATGGAATGTTTTAATTCTTATCTTATTCATTAGTCTATAGAATATTCACAATTTTTATTTTATTTCGTGACCCATAAAGCATTCCAATTATGGGTAGACGGACGCTTCGATTAACCCTTTGATGATTAATATGGACGTATCAAGGGTTGCTACGATTGATCGCAATAGTACGGTAAATTGAAGCGAAGAAATTCTGAATAAGTAATTCAGTCACGAAAGGCTTTAAAGAGGGTGGTATTGCGATACGAAGTTATTAAACGACTTAACCCACTGCCAGTCATAATTATTCGAACAATTTCAAGAGTTAGTTCGAGTGAGTTGCTTCAATAATTTAAATACGAGATATTTACGTACGATTATACTCGGTCGACAATGAACGGTAGTGCCAATTATTGTGATGAAGAATGATCCGTGCCAACAGCAATACAGCGAATTTACGTAATCTTTTATAAGAAAATCGTGGCAAAGTGTCGCACGATTGCAAGGCAAAAGGACATAAGTCACAAGCTTTCACTTTTCAGACATCATTGTTTACGATTTTAAATACAAGGTTCAATTGCATTCATCTTTTAAGCGTAATTTCTTTTCAAATGGAGAGATTCTTTATGAAATTATATACTTCAATCGCAAAACGATAAAATTGTGTAATCGCATAAGAGCGCTATTTATTTATTTACGGGAAAGAAAGACCCATTGGCAAACGATAGAAACTATTTAATGATAAGAAGTTTAATGTATTTCGATCGAATTAATTAATAAAGGGTTATCCAAAAGTACCTTTAAGAAGTAGAATGAGAATATCTATCAAACGCCATGTTTGTTAATAAAATAGAGGTGAAGAAAATAAAAATTGAAACGAGAACGAACGAAGATAATAGAAATAAAAGAACAGATTAGAAAAGTGTAAAGCAGAAAGGGAAAGAAAAAAAAGTGAAGGTAGGTGTTCCTATAGTCTATTTTGGAATAACCCTATACTTAAATGCGGAAATAAATACAGTGATATACAAATACATTTTGTAGCCACTGCAGTGAAACACAGTTGTAGGAAATTTTATCAAACAATTTTCTTTGAACAAAGACACTCTGCACTTTCCGTTCAATTCAATACGATGCAAACTCGAATTTTTACAAAAATGCGAATACGTTGTTTCGCCTCGCAACCGTGATAATATTATGCACAACATAATAATGACGTCCGGTGAAATGGCAAATCCTGAATCCGTTCGCGTTGCCGCGAATATCCTCGTTGCACGAAATCGGACGGTTTCCGGTTTTAATTTGCCTGCGAGTGGCTCGCGTAACGGGACGGCCTGGTCGCCTCGCTGCTTCTTCGCACTTTTACGAATTCTCGTGCGACCGTACTTCCGTATACCGTCACCTGAACGCACTGTGTTTACATTGCCGCGTCACGACGCTGCGCGGCGCCGGCCAACCGTATACCGTTACCGAAAAACTTCCCAATCGAAACGGCTACAAATTGTGGACCATTAGTCGGGAGGCAAAGGCTGACGATTGAGAGGAAGAACGAGGCAACGGGCCACGGAAACCAGCGAGAAATCCGATCAACGGAAAAGGAAGACGAAGAGAGAAAGAGAGAGAGAGAGACGATGGAAATTCCGCGGGTTAAAAAGTCGAGAATATCCAAAGGGAATCTGGCCAGGATTCCTTGGCAGTGGCTGGCTTAGTTGGGTCGCGGCCAAACGATGACGAATACTCGCGGACCCGGCGAGTAAACAGAGCGCTTGCAAATCGAGCGTTTCGCGAAAAAAAGAAGAAGAACGACAGGAGAAAGCGAAGCTAATGAGAGAAGTCGCTCTCCCACCCTCGAATTCTCGCTTCTTAGGTGACAGGTTGTAGCGGGAAAAAAAGGGGGGATCTTTTATGAATACCACGAAACACATGGAGCTTTTGAACTAGCGACTCGTTCGGATCTACATCGATCGCGACAGAATTGTAACAATGAAAAGGGTTAAGGAAGATAAAGAAGGAGGATTGATTTTCTCGAAATATCGATCCACTCGTTAACATTTTGCACTCGGGAGCTTTCGAAACTGGTTCATTTTAACGACTTGGAGTAGTAGCTTGCCGCGTGCAAATGGTTTTAATATTAGATATGAACTTTTAGCGAAATAATTAGCCTGCGAATTGTAGCAAAAATAGGAGCGTTATTTGGAATTTCAATGTCACGCGAGAGATTTGAAGGCTACTTCGTTTGGGCGACTTAAAGTTGCCTCTCGAGTGCAAAGTGTTAACCCATTGGCTTACAATGACGAGACACACTCGTGATATGACGTATAGATAAATTCATTAAATATAAGTTCCGTTTGCAACACAGCGTCACTTTTATTCTAGCTATAGTTTTCCTTCGGAAGGTTAAGAATAACTAAACACAGATTACGCAGAATATATTAATATTTTCAATAAATACGAGAATTGTGATCCGTTGACGATAACTTGCGTAAGTATAGTGGTTACCAAATTGTAAGGCAAGGGGTTAAATATTAATACCATCCATCGATCACAGAAAATTAACGAAGCGTGATTTTCGTATTGATTTGTTTCTATTATTATTAAGCTTTCGAATCTCAGGCGAGATTTATTCGCTATACAGCGAAGTACGTATACGTAACCATTAAACTTCAATAATAATAATTTGGGTTACTTATTATCGGGTTGATTTATATTACGTACAGTTACTCAGAAAATTGAACGTACACCTATGTTGCCGATGAAAAATAACTAAAAATTAAATATACACACGCATGTTCAAAAGTAGAAACTCAATATATTTCGCATATTCTGACGGACAGTACGTAAAAAATGCTTGAGATAAAATTATACGTACTTAATAAGATACGTAAAAGTATAACTTTTTTGCTGACACAAAATTGTTATTATACATATGATACGTGTAGATTACTATTTTGTTAACCACCTTTAATATTCATGGCATAGAATTAATTAATTTTCCATAAAGAAGGTGAAATATTGTCCTATTCTTCTTTTTATTTCATTTTGAAATCTTCCCTATCCGTAAAAGTATAATTTATCATTTTGGATTTCAATTTTTCCAAGATATGTTCAATCAGGCTAATAGTTTCAGTACACTGAAAATTAACCATCTTTTAGCCATCTTTTTCATTGAGTTTGAAGGTGTACGCTCAATTTTGTGAGTAACTGTAAGTATTTTAATGAACGATAGAATAATCGCAAGCAGTTTTAGGCCACTTAGTTGCCGACATAGTATTCGCGATTAGCATTCTATTTTAATGTTAGGAGGCAAATGTGCTATTTGGACATTAAAATATGGCCAATGTAATAGTAAAGTATGGGACGCGTCATCATTCGGTAAGACGCGATACGTTTACCATTAATCTTCTACTATAAATTGTTTCTACTTAAACGACAACTTTCCAAGTGACAATAATAAAGACATTGTACTTTGTTCTACATTGTCAATTAATCAGCAATGAATTCATTATATTAAACGTATAAAAATATATTCATAGACAAAAGATACATCGAACACAATATCGTGCTCCAAGTTGGAACCAGATTTTCACGTTAAACAATCTGTAAAATAGTCGAAACAAAGTTACTCAAAAGCGATAAGCTCAAAGAGTAGCAGCAACTAGAACGTCTACCCTAAGACTCGAGCTGTTTCGGAAATCGTAGAAGCTTCAATCGCTCCTTTCTTTAACCGCTCCTCGCTCGTCGCGTTCATTTATGACAATCCAAACGCCACGAGCGAAGAGTTTTAGAATGGGATATTTATAGCGAGGATCGCGAAGTGGAAACCGCTGCCTTAAGTTACACACCGGGATGCGTTAAGGATCGGCGGAGGCAGCGTTCCAATTTATCGCGCCCGTCAAAATAATACATCCGGAGACACGGCCGTAAATCATTCGCAGCTTTTTCAGCAGGAATTTTCGCCGATAGGTTAACGGTTACGGGGCAGGAATTGCGCCTGTTCTCACGGAACGAATATAAAAGAAAAAGAAAAAGCTTTTCGCTTGCGTTATAGATTGTAAAACCGACCAGCCGAAATAGATTTTAACGAGAGGTGACGGTAATAAAACGAAACCACTGCGCTGGCGACACGAAACCACCGACACGACTACTTAGCTAATCCGCTGACGTAATGTATTCATAGGTCGAAACAGTAACGTGTAATTGCTAAACTGTAGCGTTACAGGAACAGGTAGGCACAGAGTACAGTGATACCTCGGTATACGTCCGCTTTGGCGTGAGTCCAATTTGATACGCACTGTTCTGTTCGAACGCGAAAAATTTCGTTTGCTCGATGACCTTTGCCCGGAATACGACTCGCGTTACATCTACGAAACACACCGAGGAGAAGGCAGAAGCAAAGTTCTTTGGACAGATCTTTAGTAAACTTGTGAAACCCGGTGATCTGGATTATTTTTTCTTTCCTCGTGGGAATGGATTAATCGTTTTTCCATTTATTTCTTATGGGCAAAATTTGTTTAGTGTAAGTGCAGGGATCTGGAAGGAATTAAGGTATACCGAGGGATTTTAAGATATTTTAACCATTTCGTTACAGCATTTTAAATTGAAAAGCGTTTTCGATACAGAGAAGAAGCGAATTTTTATTAATATAGGGAAGATGTGCTCAAGTACTGCCACTTTAAGGTTCGCGCGTAAGTTTAACTATTTTAGAACGTCGTTGTTAACGTAAAAATCGTTCCAGTTTGGAGTATAATATTGTTCAACCGCTCCTTTATTTATGAACATCTTTTTTATACGTTCAATAGAATAAATTCGTTGCTACGTAATTGATAATGTACGACAAAATCCACGGTCCTTAGTACTGTTACTTGAAAACCTTTCATTTAAATAGAAGTACGTTTTACATATATTAACACGTCGGTTTGTGTAACAGATATAATAGTAAACGTCGCGGTCTTACTGAATTATCACGCGTTCCATACTTCACGATTATATTGGTCACGTTTCAATGTTCAACAGCACATTTATCACCCAATGTTTCGTTACAAATATTAAGTGTAAACGAGTATACAATGTCTACGTGTTGTTACGTAAACCAAAGTCCAAATTTCGTACGAAAATTTGTTCACTTACGATTCTTTATACGTTACTTTTCCTATTACATAAACGAATCAAAGTGGCAGTTATAGGAACGGCGACAGTACGTGGGTTATTTATCCTAGAAACCGTATTCTGTATCATTAATCGTAGTACGATATATACAAATGGTAATAAAAATAATGCTGCGCTATAGAAGAAATTTTAACGAAGGATTGCCAAATATTTGACAGCGTATATACACGCCTTTCGTGGCGAAAGGGTTAAGTGTATCGAGATACCACTGTACTTGCTTCAAAATACGAATAAGTATCCGTTCCATTTCCTGTTGGGTTTTGATATCGGGGCGGGCTACAATTTCGACAAGTTACATTTAACAGGTTTCACTGCTGCTCCATACCTGCGTGCCTTGGTAATTTGCGCGGGAAAAAAAGATTAGAAAGTAAGAAATACAGAAAAGAAAAGTATTTTAATTCCCGTGCAGAATTGCGAGGCCGAGAATCTATTCGCCACGCGATTGGTCACGAATTAGATCCATTATTTCCCCGTTCGTAATCGAAAGAAGTTCAGGTCGATTTGATTAGATCCCTGATTTAAAATCGGTAGGTTTAGGCTAGGAGGTGGCCAATTATTTTAGAATCACGATCGGATTCGAAGAAGTAAAATAGGAAACAAAAAAGGCTAAAAGTGCCATTTCTTCAGTACAAGTTTTTTAATAAATGCCAACGTTAACGAATAAGGAAGGAAATGTTATCAGAAAAGTATCATCAGAAGGTGACGATTGTTACGATTTATCTTCTATCTGTCGAACCAACTGACGTGCTAATATACACTTACTGACAAAAATTAAGAAACAAAGTAATCCGTTCCATATTTTTGTGTACTCTTTATTTTCCTAGGTATATAGATTAGAATTAAAAATAGGATAACTTACTGTTTATTGGCATATGTAATGTTACCTTTTTATGTTCGTTTTCATTCTAAGCTATTCATTTCAAAAGACGAAGAATGTACAGAACGTTTTGCAAATCATTACTTTGTTTCTTAACTTTTGTCAGTAAGCGTACGTAAGGATCGTCTCCATTTAATCGACAACTTTTCAGATGACAGTACGAGGGACATTGGACCACAGACGAGGTACGGGATAAACCGATCATCTTATGGAACTTCGTGTCACATGCTCTGAAATACTAATAAGCTAAAAAAATCGAAGTTTTCGGAAGAACATCTTTCGCTTTATTATCTGACAAAGAAGGTAAACTCTTCTAAAGTATTTTAACGTACAAAATGTAAGAGCAAACGCAAGAGTTATACATTCTAGACAATCGTGTGGCGGCTCTCCTGCACCTACCACTAAAGGGACATACAAAATAGGACTTTCTCGAAAGTACCCGCTCCAACTACCTCGTCCATATATATATACCGCCTTTAACCTTCCTTCCAATATCCCAAGTCTAAGGCAGGGCCTGTTAGGTAGCCGCACTGATGAGTAGTCCACTAGCAGGCCCAGGACGAAACGCAACACCCTTCCTTTTCCTATTCTATCCCCTCTCTACAGCTCCACAATCGAAAAAGGTAAAACTGAAAACGAATTGGGGGCTCGTAAGTGGTCTATCCTGTTCTTAGTCAACGATTCGACTTTGCTACGTACTTTCAATGAATCAGCACGTAATACATGGTACATAACATACGAAAAAATCATCGCAAACAAAAGAGACGTTAATATTAGTTAACATAACAACACAATATTAGTTATGCTTCGAACCGAGACGTTCGTTACGTTAAACAACTTCCGAACTAATTAAACGAAGTAGCTTAAAGCGACAAGCTGAAAGTGGCAGTACGCTGGACATCTACCCTAGCGTATCGTTTATTGGCATACACCTAACAGTATGAAAAAGGTGAACTTGTGTAACGTTTCGAAATTCACGCGTAAAAACTTCCCATTCGTAAAAACGTCGCGCTGCTTTTGCGGAGGAGCCACGAAACTATGCCAAGCAGTTTTCACCGGAACGTTTGAAAGCAAACGTTCCGAGGCGAAAAAGCTGTCTTTCGAAGCTTCGCGAAAGTCGCCGCCTCGCGAGGATGCCAAATAATTAGCTGGCCCGATTCATTTAAATAATTCCCACTGTCTGCGTGGATTCGTCCTTGCGTGTTCTTCCACGCACTCCGCGCCTCCATTGTTCAGAGGAACGCGCGCAGAGAAAGCCACGCCGGTGATTATTGTACTGCGAGTGATTAATGCCTCGACAGCAGACACTGCCGGCTCGTACGAACACGCCAGGAACACACCGCTGGTGAACGCGCAACTCTTTTTTTCCCCACCCAAGGCTCTCGTATCTTTCTTGTTCATCCGGCGATTTTTTTGCAATCGGTCGTAACACACGGGACAAACGGGGCGAACGAGCGAGCGATCGATCGAACGCTTTCTTACTGACCCCTTTTTTTCTATACACCTTCGATTTTTGCCACTTTTTGCGCGTTCGGCTTGTTCGCCAATATGGCGGGCTACGAATAACAGCTCGAAGCGAATTAGATGTGATTAACCCTATGCGGACGCGTGTCACAGCTAGCTGCCCTAACTTTAGTCATTTCTTGGATGCGTGTCAATCTTTTAAAGTAAGATCCGCATTATTATCATTAGTGTATATCATACTGTTAACAATGGGACAAGAATTCGCTAAGTTCTGCCCTCGAATGATTAATAATAATTATGCGAACATTAGTTGAATGTTATCTTGTTCCGTCCGCAAAGGGTTAAAGTTAAAGGGATACGTTTAGTGGTTGCAAAAGTATACGGTATTAATCTGGAAAGATTTAACCTTATACAAAGGAATACAAAATATAATAAATAGATCTCATCTTAAACACGCGTCTGCTATTTGGTCTTTACACTCGATTAATCAAAAACAACTTATCGAGAACGTGCACAGCGTAACTTCCTAAGATTCGCGGCTTTTAGGTCTGCTACCCTTATGCATCCTACGATAGAGGACGCACGGAATATCAAATTTCCAATTTTGCCTCGCTAAAGAGCAAAGATTGCTCGTCACCGTACTTGTATCGCGACACCGTTCACGGTCGAATCGTGCTATAAACATCTTCCCTCGCAGGAACGAAGACTTCGCGAAAGAAACGCTTTCGTAGAGTTCGGTGAACCTGGACGAGGCGAGGGAGGGAAAAAAAGGGGGGGATACAAAGATTAAAAGTGACGGGCAGAGCGCATAGAAGATTTCGAGGATTCAAAGGCTTCCGGAAAAAGGCGGTCCCTGAAAGGCCTCTATCGTTGCTGTACCGACTTCCATTAACGCCCACGGGCTTTGTCGAGGAACAGCCGCCCACCGTGGAGTCTACGTCAGAGATTGCACGACTTCGATGCATTAATTCGAGCACGAAAAGCGCGATGGGCTCGCTCTTGACGCGTTTTTATTGCTCGCCTAATTTAACGAGTCTACCGACACAGCCGCCGACGACTACGACGGTCGAAATCGTAAATTTGCCGAGCAGTTAAACCTGCTACGGTAATTACACGGCAAACACTTGCCACGCGGCTTTGATAGCGTGGTTCCATTCAAACGGGGGCCACTTGCGTGGCGCAAAACTACACGCGAATTCTTCTTAACGCTAATCGTTCTGACATTTTACGTACGTATGCGTATTCGATAAATCTTTCTGAGCGAGAAAAAGAAGCGGAAAGAAATGTAGAGTGTGAGAAACTGGTTGCTTTGGGCTGCGTAAGAATTGTCACAATGTTGAACGAATGAAGGAAATAAGAATGAACGTATGTAGTAGAATCTTAAATCAAATGTTTTGAAACCGGTCATTCGACTGAACGTGGTACGGTTAGCGTTAATAAACCTGGACAATGTATCGCGTTTATTTGACATTTTTACATTTATTCTACAAGGTATTATTTACCTAATGTAAACACTGACTAATGGGTTATCCTGTTTATTAAATAATGAAATAGCAAATATGGTAAACCGAAACGAATTGGATTATAGGGTGAATCGAATAACAATAAAAATTCAGTTGATAAAACAATTCGCGCGGTATTGGATTAAGTGCACGAGAAAGGGGTGAAACTGATACGAATGATTAACCCTTTATGTCGTATATATGCGTCATGATTGAAATCAATACGCAACAGCAATGACGCATATATTTGCATTATGAAAATTCTTACTTTACAGAGGAATAAAGTTTTGCACGTTTTTCGACATTTACCTTATGTAATTTCTTTCAAAAAGAAAAGTTTCATTCTATCAAATGCTTATTGTTTAACCCTTTGACGACGATTTCAATAAGTCACACTGGCCATGCATTTTCGCACGATAACGTAAACTACTTAGGTAATTAATTTCCCAGTTTATCAATCTAAAATTCAGCTGCCAAAATATTTCACGTGTTGCTTCATTTATCCTGTTAATGAAGCAAATTGCCATTAAAGTTCAAGGGGTTAAAATATGCACCACATTCTTGTTTTGAACCAATTCGCCTCGATACACTCCAATAATTAATTAGACTGTGGTTCTTTATACGAGGTCGTATTTTTGTAAACAAAATCGAAGCAACAGGACCAAAATACCTCTGCTCTCCGTCGCTCAAATATTGTAAAATCCATACAATTTTAGTTTCCTACGACTAATCATTGCATTCATTTACGTATATACCAAAAGATTTTTCAATCCGTATATAATAATAATAATTTTGAAGATCTCGTACTCTTTATACGTTTGCGCATTTAAGTGTTGCAAAGCTGCATAAAAGATGCACAATCGACTGCTAAAATTCCCCAGCCTAATAAACGATAAATCGCGTGCCGGCATTTCTTTCGCCGCGTAGCCGTGTTCGGAACGCAGATACCGATTTGTCAACTTTCACGGTTGGACGTGCATTCGAAGGAAATTACACAGCCGCTCGACTAGCAGACGACGAGGGCAATGAGGGGGGGTAGAAAACCGTGGGCATAATTAAAATGCACGCGCCAATTAAAAACGACGAGTCGCGAAAGAGGGGGAAGAAACTCGGAAAGTTCAAAGTTTAGCAAGCGACGCGTGAGACGAGGTTTCAGCAAAAGTCAATTGCAAGTAGGGTGGTGGCGTTTATGCGAGCTCTCCTTCACCGGTTAACGAGTGTCTCGCTCGCAGCGACGCCAGCCACTATTTTTGCATTGCCTTATTTTTATAACACGCCAACACACCGCCACTTTCGATTGTTTTCTAAAAGCACTTTCTTCCATTTACTGCCTGGCTTATTCACGCGAGAACACGTACGGTGGATTGCCCGATTATCCGGACAGACCACGGATAACGTAACATTAATACCGTTAATTCGACGGCATGTTTTACGTTGATCTATTTATTTACTCGTGCAGAGGAAGGTTTCCTATTAGTTGGGCAGCAGGTAACGAACAGCTGATGTTAATCGATGGCGTTCGGTAATGAAGAGTTCATGTCGAAATACAGGGGACGTAGATGTTATTAACCCTTTGCCGTACAATAACGAGTTACACTCGTTGTAGAAATTCTGCTCTGGTCGCGATACAAGTATACCGTATTTTTTAATAATGTTCGGGCCAGGTTGTACGAAGTTTATGACATGGTTTAGAAGCACCGCTATTTTTTAGTGTTCTTCAATTTACGCACGTTAATTCTTCGTCAATTAATTCGATTGACGACCGTGTTTGCTCGTACGAATTAAACGTTAATTCTAATTTCTTACGACGCGTTTTGATGTGCATGCGAAGATGCGCCTGGTGTATCTTGAACGAAATTCAACAAATAAATTTCAATTCTAATTTCAATTGATAAGGTTGAGTATTGCAAACGTAAATTACGTAGAAGGTTTTAGCGTTCTGCATTCGTCGCACTATTAAAGTAACAAGTAGCGAACAACGAAAAATTCGTACGGCAAAGGGTTAACCCTTTGCGGACGAGTGTCGACGAATAGCCGCCCAAATTTTTTCAATCTTCCGGATAAATGTCGATTTTCAAAGCAAGAAATTTGAATTAGTGGCATTAATAGGCACTCTTGATAATAATTGAGCGAAAATTCGTTAAGTGTTATTTAATGCTGTCCATAATAAAGATTCATAATCGAGTGTTCATTTTTTCTCGTCCGCAAAGGGTTAATCCGTCGAGAAGGTACGAAAAGTAGCGCACGAAGAAATAAGGCAGTTGGTATCGAAGAGGAAAAATGAACTAATTGCACGTGTACAATCTTACTCTATTATACTTGTCTTTGGTATACGAGATTAGATGGTAATATTTAGTAACCGATCGAAACTTAAATTAATTAAAGCAGTAAAGTTAAAGCAGCGTGTTCTATAGATTGTTATTATGTATATACCAGAAACAATTAATATCAAATATATTTATCTAGTAGGTATTAGTAAGTAGGGAAAAATGTAAAAACGTAAACTGTAATTATGTAAAGAAACGGAATTCATTTGTAATTCTCTTGGGAAAGCAATAAATAAAGGGTTATCCAAAAGTACCTTTAGGATGTCGAATGAGAATATCTGTGAAACGCCATGTTTGTTAGTAAAATAGAGGTGAAAAGAATAAAAATTGAAACGAGAACGAACGAAGATAATAGAACGAAAAAACAGATTAGAAAAGGGTCAAGCAGAAAGGGAAAGAAAAAAAGTAAAGGTAAGTGTTCCTATAGTCTATTTTGGATAATCCTATGTCTATCTGTTAAATATATTTATAATGGTTATTATTTATACATACGCGTGTACGTACGGTATATATATAGAATCACACCATCAAATTATAATGCAATACTACAGAATGTGTACGTAATATTTATTGAATGTCTTTCTTTCGCAAAAAAAAGTCGTTGATCTTTTTTCGTCCTTTTTTTTCTTTTATTTCGTTTCGTTCGTTAATGCAATACCGCGTCACTTTCTCAAGCGTAATATTATGTCACGTGCTTAAAAATGAGGGAAATAATCCTGCACTCGGCGATTTGGTACGAATGGAACAAAAATTAGTCAAATAAAGACCGTTCAAACGATGACCGATGCGCGGGACAAACATTACGCGAGAAAGTGACTGATTTACTTGAACTGTGCGCGTTCGTGCACACGGTGGAAGTTTAAAATACACCACAGCGAAATCGTAGCTCTAAATAGGAATGAATGTGTTAAATACCCGGGGAAAATCATTAATAGCGTTTCTTGTACGCGGCTTGAAGTTGAAGTTAAGTAGCGGTAATGAATGGATGCGTTATGTAGTGCAGCGGAACTTGCGTTTAGGCGCTTTTAATGAACGATATGATCGGTTAAGCAGCCGGTTCGGTAATTATTTTAAGCGGCGTGATTCAGTGCCAAGTACGTACCGAAAGTTAAACGAACGTGCGAGAAACTTCGAGGCTGCGAGTGGATTTGAAAAAAATGTGAGAATCCATTGCCTTGTGATCTTTTTCTCAGTGCACACTTGCGCAGTCGCTGACGCGAGTTTCCGGGCAGATTCTAATTCCATTTCAATATGAATAATTGTACCCGAATAAAGCTGGCGGAATGAAGTATCGTAGGTATTATTTTAATTAAATCACACGTGGATGGGTGGAAGGTACACTGAGGTAGAAATTTTGCGAATTCTCCACTGATGTGAGAAATTCGTGAGTTTTCGCGAAGGACAAAATTGTGAGTTGCGAAACAATTTACGAGGAACTTCGTTGAGCTTCCGGAGCGACAGCACGTGCGAGCGACGGAGAATTTTTGTGAGATGAATCCTTGTGCGATATCATTATTTAATACCGAATTTTTTAATCGTTAAAAGTTTTGTTTTAGCAATTTTATTTAATCGTTAAAAGACAGTTTCAATGATTTTATTTAATCGTTAAAAGACAGTTTCTACCTCCGCGTACCTTGAACATTAAACGCGGGGTTTAAATGAAAATAATCCGTACAATGTAGTAAAAATAACAATATTTAGAAGATGAAACAACCCTTACGCATTTACGAATTAATTGTACCACTCCATTTTTAATTTACGCCAATTATTACTGTAACTTAATTATACGCCGCTCCGCTTTTAAATTTAAACACACGAATACGCACGAAAATCCGCAATCCAATAATAACTATAATTTTCTACCCCGAGCTCTTCATGCGAATTGAACCCAGAAATAATCCGAATGAACACGGTAAACAAGAATATGCTTCGAAGTTCCGATGAAAATCGCGGAGGCGAATGGTTTCAGCTCGCTTCGAGGAAAACTGCGATTCTATTAAGAGCGATTTGCCAATTAAGAACGCGTGCCTCGAAGGCCATGCCTTGAAAGGCTTTACAAGTTCAGAGTTTTTCCCCTTGCGCTGCCAGACAGCGGCGGCCGGCAACTCGGCGAAAGTTTCAGCGAAAAATCGCCGCGAGTAAAAAGAGAAAAACGCTCGCGCCACGCAATCCGACGGTAACGAATCCTATCATCGATCAACGATCGACGCGAGAACGGCAAATGGAAGAAAAGGATGCGCCATATTTTATATCATCCAAGCTTCGTGGCTCGAGGATTTCTCTGACGTTCGACCGCCAGACACCGG
Organism: Eucera pruinosa; assembly: GCA_028830335.1. Classification (NCBI taxonomy): domain Eukaryota; kingdom Metazoa; phylum Arthropoda; class Insecta; order Hymenoptera; family Apidae; genus Eucera; species Eucera pruinosa. The sequence continues at coordinate 28,190,325 of JAMYCR010000003.1, forward strand.
GATAAATTTCTTTCTCGCCTGCCTCCTCCTCTACGCACACGCTTTCTCTGTCGGAGTTTCTACGCTAATATTCTTTTCGACCATTTTTTTTTTTTTTTTAGAAATAATCTCTCTTCCGAGAAGAACGTCGAACTCCGCGTGGCTTTCCCTGTAAAAGCTTAATCTTCATTTACGCTTTTAACCGGCCAGTAGTAAATTGCGCGTTATAGCTTTGCTCCGATAACGAATCCATCCGCACGGGATCGATACGAGACGCGCAGACAGAGGCGCGCGCCAAGTTTTGATTTCTTTCCGCGTCGATGTTTCTCGCCGGATCGAACAGGGATAGACGCGTTCGCGATATTGATTGAGAAAGTTATAAATTGACGGTCTCTGACGAGAGAGTACTTAATGAAATATTTACACCGATCTGCTAAAAGCATTGACACACATCTCTGCATTTTTCATCGAGACATTCGCGGGACGGCTTCGTGCGTTTCATTCTTTTTTTTTCTTTTTTTCTTGCGATGGAAAAATGTTTTTAGTCGCGCCGAAGTGGAGTAGATGTTTGGATGAAAATAAAGGATTCGATCGGTGAAACGATTATTAGCTTGTCGAGTTAAACGCGCGAGAGAGAGATGGGATAAATACGAGTAATCAAAATGCTCGGTTTACTATTCTTACTATTTTAAGTAATGTCGTTTCTTAATTTAATTCTAAACGCCAAGCTATTCGTAATGCTTTCACCTTTGCTTTCAGTCGTCGATTATAAAATCAACATAGGGTTTCGCAATTTACCCGAATTCCTAAGAAGCTTCTGGGTATTTTTTGTAAAGTTGGACGCGCTTCGTTAAAGAAATACAGCAAACGACGTTGACTATTAAATGGCCTAATATTATACGATAGGAAAACGAATACTAGATCAATAATTTCACTATCACGTTTAATTAGGATAAGTACCAGAACACCTTTTGTCATTGAATCTAACCTACCTAATGTGATTGACAAATCCTTTTGTCATTGAATTCCACTATCTCAAGAATGTTTTCATTACAATCTCTATTATTATTGGCTCTGCAATGAATGCAACATTCCGACTAATTGTTGAGCAATAAAGTGGATCGTAATCGATATCTATTCACACGCGCACGTTATTTCCATGCGAAGAAAACTCCATTCAACGCTAATCTACCTGAAGCGTTCGAATCTAATCCTCTCGTTGTTGAATTATCTTTTATTAAAAATTTCTTTATTATAATCTACCATATTACTGGCTCCATAATTATTGCTACATCGTAACGAACTCCTGAGCACTCAAATGGATCACGATCAATATCTATCATACACACACACACATACACACATTATTTCCATGTGGAAGAACTCTATTCAACCCTAATCTACTCGAGGCATTCGAACCTAACCTTTTCACTATCGACTAATTTTTTTTTCTCAAATATTTTTTTCGTCGCAATCTTCTCCCGTGTCATTAGCTGCACAATTGATGCCACGCTGTGATTAATTTTTTGCCCATTCGAGTGGAACATATGCGTCTCGTTGGTCACGGAAAGGTTGAGCAACGTATAAATGTCAATGTAGGATAGAACGCGGACGTGGACCAATATTTTCCGTAGCCGCACCGTAATAGCCAAAGGTTAAACACCTGTATCGCGTTACGATTTGCTCTATCTACACGCGAAGTATAATTAACGCGCGATGCGAGCTGTTTTTTTTCTGTTTTGTTTTTTTTTTGCCTCTTCCCAAGCTCGGTTTACTAAAACGCTCGAAGCAAGACGAGAGGAATACAAAAGTGGATCCGTATAATTAGACGACAATTAGTGGTGCTAATTGCCACGTGAGGAAAGTTTAGCGTAAAATCAACATCGTTAAAGGTACCGCTGAAACCGACGAATTAAAAGGGCATGCTAGGCTAGATGTACAAATTACTGCAACTTTAAACTTGTCGTTTTAAGTGCGTAACTTTGTTTAACTATTTTAGAACGTATCATCGTTCGATCAATGATTCGATAATGATGAAATGAAACGATTAAAGTGTCGGTTATAAGAGACAATAATTGGAACATCTGCCGTACACGATTTCATTGGCATTCCGATCGATCGAAGTTTCTTTGATTCACCGTTAAACCGTTCGTTAAACTAAACTCGGTTCGTTCCTTCGATTTCACGAATCGATTAGCCGGCTTGAGAATTATTTATATCGACGTAGGTATCGCAGTCCAATGCAATTTTTCCTTTCGAATCGTATCCCGCGTTCGCCGCTACATAGTTAAAGTGGCTGGAATATGTTTTATTTTTTTGAAATCGCAAAAAACATGCACAGAGGTGGAAGGGAAAAAAAGTTAGGAACTCGATTGACTATGAAAATAAACGGATGATGATTTCACGAGTCGGAAAAAAACTTGATTAACTCGCGTATGCAATTATAAAGTTACACGCATAAGTAAATTTAGGTCAGATCGACCCAATATCATACATTTGCGAGAGAACAGTGGGAAAAAAATGAAATACTCACGACTAGCTTACGATTAGTCGCTGTTTAACTCTTTGCGCTCCTGCGTTTTAAAAGTTCGCTTAACGTTCATTTTAAGGCACTTTAAGGTTCGCTTTGGTGACTAAAAATCGCTTATCAAATATAAAGGGTTAATACCGAGACGATTAACGCTAGGTTTACGGACGTTACGTGTATACGTCGACAAGCTTCCGGAAAAATACGTATAATGCACATAAATATTCGAACGTAGAAGCGTGAGGATGAAGAGAATCACGTATAATACATATTCACACCATTGTATTAATTAAAGTTAACATAAAGTAATCATTGTTAACATAATCACAAGTTAACATAATAAATCTGAAATGCGTTCCGTAAACCTAGTGTTAATCAACTCTTTGAGAACCAAGACGGTTTTGTCTCGCGAGGAATCACGTTTCAAGTTAAACTGGAAATTAGAAATAAACTAAATGTGGTTTCTTCCGATTTCCTAAGCGACTTTAAACCTTAAACTTATTTTAATCGTCGTATCCCTTTTTTCGTTCTATCTTTCTGATTTTCATCGTTTCTCCTTTCTACCGTATTTTCTCCGTATATTACTTTTGCCAATTAAATCCTTTCTATTTTGTATTAAATTATATCCTATCACCTAACTATTTTCATCTGGCACCCGTGAAATAAACTAAACCAATAATTACAGCGAAACCTAAACGCTCCCGAGTTTTCACTTTCGACCATCAATGAGTACAGGTTTGTTCAAAGTTTACGCGACCGATAGAGTTGGTAAAATGCAACGACGATCGATTTTCCAGTAAGGATTCGTCGAAGCGGAGAAACCAGATGCGCTTCTCGAGTGATTTGCACGCAGCCGGAGACTAATAAATGTCGATTTCCCAATGATAAGTCAACGCTTTCCACGAGCTTCCAGGGCGATCACGCGGTCCGAATAAATCGAGTGCCACGCGGAACACATTCGATGCCAGAAGCGACGCGTTTCGCTTTTCACCCAAATGGATACGAGGAGCTTATCTCGTGACGGAACGAATAAATTTCAACGCGTTAAATATCCAGGCCAGGCTGGTCTTTTTTTTCGATCGGCCGAATTCCGGTCTCGCTTTTACATTTGCGAGTAAAAGTTGCCCGAAGAAAATTAAACGTCCCGTCGCGTCGATCGGCTAAAACTTGAAACGCCATTATATATGTAGGTCTTTCATTAACACCGATAAATTCTTCCTACATTGCATATTATTATTTTATTATAAGCGTTATATTTATACTCGCGACGATTAAAAATGCGATCCGTCTAGTCTTTTCGTATCTCGTTTTAAAGTTATAATTAGGATGCGGATTTCTATATACAGTCGCGAGGGAAAGTTCGATGTGCAAATAGGAGATAAAATTGGTCTTCGTGTATAGAACAAATAAATAATAAATAGCGGAGTTATATCGTACGAGATTAATAAATGGATCAAAGATTAAGCTGCTATATTAACCCTTACGCGGTACAACTACCCTAGTAAGTAAGAAAGAATTGCCAGCAACGATCCATTCGCGAGTCACTGTACGTTGCACGGATGAAAATTTCGCGCAATTCAACGATTCAACAGTCGCGTAAAGCTTTAAGATTTCTCCGAACATCGATAGACCGAGAGAAGTCGATGGATCTCTCGACTTTCCTTCCAACTCTATCGCACTGTATTTTAAATACAATCGCGCTCGAGCTCATAATAGTCGTTAACATACTTGCATAAAAATCGTGCTCGATTTCGCGGGCAACGTATGTAACACACGCGTTCGCACGATTTTGATTTCGTTCCATTAATAACCGTTCGATGAGACAACGATCGTTGCGAAACTATTGAATAATCTTCGCCATCGACTCGATTCGATGTTACAACCGTGGATCCCGTTTGTGGGACAACAGGAAGACATTCCGTCACTTTCCAATTGCTGGCGACGCGACGGCTAGTTTTCGTCTTTGGCTCGCTGCCGCCAACTCTTTAGGATAGCCCACCGCTGTCGTACGATTATTTCATTACCTGCGTATGCCAGAGTTAGCTGATCGGTGACTTCGTATCACGTTAACCCTTTCGGTACGGAAGAGCTGGCCGCGGTTATACATTCGCTGTACGAGAAAGTTTTCCACGAGAAAGAAAGGGTTTTTAAAGAAAGAGTTGTCGATGAAATGCTGTTCGTCGAAATGCGGTTTGGTGATAAGGTCGCCTTACACAGCGATAAGCTGGCTTTACACGTGGATGCCGACTTTAGGCGGCGGTCGTACCCAAAGAACGTTTCGTGGATGTCGACTTTAGGCGGCGGTTGTATCGAAAGGGTTAAACGAATAAATCATTTGGATATTATAATGAATAACCTCGAATCTTACAACGCGAAGCCAAAGTTAGGGAGCATGTTACATTTTAACCTTAATATCATGTGTTTCAGTTGAATCTGTGCCGTAACACGTTGCACGAAGTGTGACTGGTTATTATAGGACAAAAAGGGTTAACCCTTTGCGGACGAGTGTCTACAAATAGCCGCCTGATCATTTTTTAGGTTCAGTGGACGTACGTTGATGTTAAAGCAGAAAATTTAAATTAACGTCGTTAATAAACGTTTCACAGTTTTGGGAATGGAACGGTCTGCAATTCAGAAGCTTGGAAAGTTTAAAGACTTGGAATTGAAAGTCAAAATACTCTCTTAAGTATTACTATTCATCGTCGGCAAAGGGTTAAAAGCAACGATGAGCAACTTTCGTTCTTTTGTTGACCAAAGTTAACCCCTCCTCCTACGATTATCTTACTATATACCTATGCGTATGCTAGAATTAGTCGATCGGTGATTTGATATCGCGTCGAGTGCAAATCATTCGATTAAATAGGCAATCTTTGTTCGATAACCTCCAATCTTACAACGCAAAGGCAAAGTTAGGGATCGCGTTAAGTTTTATTCTTAACGTATTCGCGGATTTCGTTCGCTACGAGCTTCATTATTAACATTTGTTCCGCATATTAACGAAAGAAGAAGACGCGCGCTATAAATAATTTAGATAACGGTTCGGCAAAGGTGAGAATACAATAGAGAATAGTATTGCAGCAATTTTAACGTAATGGTCATTTGGTTGGGAGAAATACACGTCGTCTACTTTGAAAATTCTTTCGTCGCGGTTCGCTGCGAATGTGTTAATATTTCACGCGTTTTAGGTGAATCCGTGGCATAACTCATAACACGAGTGTGACTCGTTACCGTTAAAAGTTAAAAAGAGCAAGTTTTTAGACACAAAGTTAAAAACCTAATATTTCATACGTGCCGCAGAAAATGCACTGTTAAACACCTGCGTACATATTAACGTAAAAATCTTAATCCAACGCGATCCAAGTTTAAGACATGTCTGTGAACGCTCGGCATAATTAGCCGCGCGAATCGAACCCGAATAACACTTGTAACGTATAGGCGATGATCGGAGCTACTACGCGTGGGACGGGATTAATGAAATTCTACCGCAATCGTAGGCTCGCCGGATTGCCGATCGCCGTTGCAAAGCAAACGCGAACGAAACTCGCTCGGTTATCGGTGAATCGTGCGCCGGGGAATCGCGAAGAAACTCGCGTCACTTTCGAAATACCGTGCTCACAATTAAGCCGGCCGTGGCGGCGTGAACTTCCGGCGGTTTACGCGGGAGGCCGCGGAAAGAGAGAGGATTCTCGATCGCGAATCGGGAATGGGCGAACCGCGGAACGACGTTGGCCAGAAGCAGAAGCAGAAGTAGAAGCAGAAGCAGCGGCGGCGGCAGCAGCTCTTGGGCTAATGAATAATCGGCCGTGGAACGAAAATGAGCTAGGAACGAGAAGCCGTAACAGAGGCTCATTAGAGAGTGTTCGTACTCCATGGCCAACGCGGCGTGACCGGCTTTCTCGTCTGCTTCGAGCATTCTTATTTCGCCGCAGGAAGGAAATGCCGCAGCGAGCATCGAGCATCGGTGAACGCGAGCTTCTCCGCTCGCAGGCAAGGTCGTCGGTTTCTATCTGCTCTGCTCGTACACTGTATACACACACACACACACACAGAGAGAGAGAGAGGGGCCACTTCCGACAGATCGTTCGTTTGCTCCCGCGGCCTTACGAAGGTCTTTCACGCGAGCACGCGACACCTTCGACCTCTTCAACCTACTCTCCCGTCGCTTCTTCTTCGATCGTCTGCGTCGAGCTTGTTTACCTCCGCGATTAAAAGTCCACCTGCGGCCATTGACGAAGCGTGGAATAGACTGTACATTGTTGTGCGAAACGATCAAGGGGCTACCTGGCCCACTTAACCCTTTGCCTTACGATAACGAGTTCCACCACTCGTGATGAATTTATCGTTTATGCAACAGAGCGGTACCGCGTTTACAATCGAGTTTTGTTTCAACTTTGTTCGCTGCTTCGATGTACAAGATCGAGGATTATTGAATACAAATCGATCACAGTGTTACAGTGTTTTGCATTTCACACGGTGTTAATGCGGTGATTAGTTTTAAATCAACTACTTGTAAAGTAAAAGAATTGTAAGGCAAGGGGTTAGGGAAAAGTAATGTTTCAACGCTATGTTCAATACGGGAAATGGAATCGATTTTTAAAGAGCTTCTTTCCAAATAATAAATTGAAGTATCTAGCAGCAGATGTTATTTGCGTTTGAAAAATTACGCGCATATTTGCTTGTGTATCGCAATTCGAGCACCACGTTGTATAAAACTGATAAGATATTTTGGCCAATCCAATATTCAGCCTATCTTTGCGATGAATTCAATCCATCTGCGTGAAATTCAACCTGCTCGGGTGAAGAGTTAAATAGAATAATATAGATATTCAAAGTAACCACCGTTATTTCCAGTAACCTCTTTTGCATTTATGGAGCAAGCAACGAATTGCTTCTTTAACGAGCTTGGGTCCAATAAACTCTTAAAAATTTGAACTAGAAAGGCACCGAATCAATTCGTACACCAAATATATTAATCAACCCCTTGCCGTACAAAAATTGTTTAAAATTATTCATTGGACAGTAAGCTATTTTCCACCTTAACACCGAAACCAAATGCAAAATACTAATATATTATCCATAGTTTGTATTTATTAGCGAGCGCTTCTTCTAAATTGAGATTACGCTCAGGCTTGGAGTTAAAGTTTATTAAGATGTACAGTTTGTTTCTATAACAATTGGAGCAAAATATGTACCACCAGTGGAACTCGTTATTATACGGCAAAGGGTTAACGAAGAAATTTTAATATTCATAGCGGCGTTTGACTCGTGATTGCGAAAGGTTAACGGCGCATTGTCGCGTTGCCCTGATGGTGTTTACACATTCGACTTATATTTTTAGCCCTAACGCCACTCGCTTCCCTTTGACGTCGCACCTATCGGCCACTTTGACACGCGAAGTCGAAGAAGTTTGCTTAATCGGCGCGTGTTAGCGAAAATTCGTTTCGAGGCGTCTGCGTTGGCAAAAATTCGTTTTCACACGACTACCAGACGCAAACGATACGCATTTAGGCGACAAGCCCTACCTGGGCGCTCTTCCGGACAAGGAAATGGAAGCTGCTAGCCAGGCATTGTTACCGAAGCATCGGAGCTACGCGCGGAACTCGAGCGATATTTGTATCTCGAGAAAGACAGAAAAATTCGCAATAAATTCTTGGCAGGTTGATAAGTGTTATTCTCGTTTTCACCTTTTTCTAATAAGCGCGAGGTACGCGGCAATTATATCACGGCAGCGTATTAATACCGTAAGGCGCGTCGTTAAGATCGATTGGCGTAACGTCGCACGCGTTATTAATTATGACGAGCGAACACCGCGGCGAGTTCGACTCGCGGCGAACGGCTATACTTTTACGAGACAGTTTTACGCCGCTGCACAGTATTGCGAGTAGTAGTGATGCTAGCTGGACAAAGCCTTTTTTACGTCTATCAATACAAAGTATGGCTTTAATAAATGAATATACTTATTTTTTCATCTATACAGTATTTAATAGGAAATTTTATAAAACAATAAACGTATTTATGTTGAATGAAAAATTTATCAATCTTCATTGCTTACGGAACTACACTGTTCATCGGTACTTATTGAAACTGTATTTTCATTAGAAGTATTAAGTATTTGGGAGTAATACGGACACAGAAATATCGATATTCTTATTGTTTAGACATATTACTTCGTATAATAGGCATTTATATTTTACGAAATCATGTTATGAATTTTGTCCAGTTAATTACCCTGTAGTCGCGACACCGTGCGCTGCCCTGAATTAATTTCGCGCCAAGCTCCGCGGCGCTTTTCCTTCTCCCGCGGATCGGCCGCGTGGAACCGTTTCAATGTTAAGCAACGCTTGATTAATGCCACGATGCGATAAGAACCTCTCGCAACAAGATTGATTGAACGACTACGTATTATATGTCCCGCGGTAAGTTGGCCGCCGGGGATATAGACAAGAGCCCAGCGGAACTTAGCTTTCCTTCGTCTGCTGCGTGACTCGTCTCCGCTGTGAAGCGGACGACACAACACCTTTGACGTCTTCCTCACATCTCGGACTCCACCGATAAACCCCACAAAAGTATTGATCCTATACAAATACCATCGACCTACCATAATAAAGCAGTCTTCATTGTGAACACACAAAGCTGAATGTGTTACGATTTTCTCAAAACCCCGTTACTATTCCTAATACGGAGGTACCGAGTATCCTACGCATAATTCGGAGAAGTAACCTTGGTGTGTGGCGCGTTCGAATTTTGTTGTGTTTTAACCACCGTCCCGTCGCGCCGCCTTCGCTACGAATGTTACAATATATTGTAGGCAAAAAAAAAAGAAGTAATTAGACGCCAGATGTTTGAGAACCGACTCGACCGAAATCGGGACCTCGGACGTGACCTTCAGTTAAATTTTAGAGAAAGATGGCCACATCATAAACCCTGTCCCCGTATTAAAAGACAAGACCGCGACGGTCCCAGGGTGCAAACCTTCCCCACCAGTGTCTGTACTGGAAGGGAACATTGAGAGGTGTGTTTTTGGAAAAAAACATTTAATTGGCGGAGGCGAGAACGCCTATTCTCAGGAAAACGGTTAAAAACCCGATACGCGGGCGAAAAGAGTAGAATCTGCTGAAAATACAGAACACTGGAAAGGTTTAACCTGTGTATTTCTGCGTGTTTTTTTTATCTTACTGTCATCTACGAATCCCTGAGACGTCATTCCTCGGAAGTTCCATCCTTACAATATGGAATTCCCATTTAGCGTTAATTACGAAAGTGATCTCTATACCTCGAAACAAGAAATATACGACTTATCGTTGGACAACTTTCATAATTATGGGCACAAATAGCAAAAGTTACGAAAGTCGACGCGGAGTGCGTGGATATCGTTTGTAAGAGGGCTCGTTGCAAACTGGCCGCCGCGTTCAAGCCGAGCCGATGAAATTTGCCTCAAAGGTGCCACTTTGAATTTGCCGGCGAGCAAAGTCGTTTGCGACTCATCACTCGATGTCAAAGCCGCGCGGCGCATAGATCACAGCTGCGCGCGCGAAACTTTCTCCGAGGCATTGGGCAAAACCTCGCGTTTCACGTGTATCTCACGTTGAATTGCGTGCCGAGGTAGAATGAGGCGCGCGTAATTCTCCCGCAACCAGTAAATACGGTACAATAATTGATCCGGCATTCCTAGCTAAATGCCAAATTATTATTCATCTTTCCGAGAAATTTTCGACGAAATTTTAAACGTCCACTCGCGGGAACGTGATTGATTTTAACACGTTTAACAGCGCGAATAATTTTTGTTTCCTCGCGCCGTGATACTGCGAATAGTAACGAAATTATTCATCTCTGCGAGAAACTTTCGACGAGATTGAACATACTCGACGGGTTTAACTCGTTTCAACTGCACTATGCAAACGTTGCGTTAACCCAATTGCCTTGTAATAACGAGTCGCACTCGTGGTATATATTGTGCTCTAAACGCAATCAAAATGCACCGCATTTGCAACAGACTTCAATTTTAACTGCGACAATAATTTTAGTTCGCAAGACTAACGATTATCAAGTAAATACATGTTACGTGTATCATTTCAGTGTTTTGCATGCAAGAGAACGTTACAACGATAAATAGCTAGCGCTACAAAGTATAATTTTTACAAAATTCGTAAGACAAGGGGTTAATAATTTTGCTACTCGGGGTTACGATGTTGCAAATTTTATTTTCTATTTCGCCTGCGAAACTTTATTAACCCATTCGCTACTTCTTCGATAAAGTATGTTAAACGTTGCTTTATTTTATTACATTCGCGTCGCTTACGATCCAATGTTAGATTCTTTTCGCGCACGTGTAACATTTTAGGGTTTCGTTGGCATTTTAGAAGAAAATAGCTGCTTTTTAGAGTGACTTAGAACGATTGGGTAGGCAAGGAAGGACAGTAATCGTGTCGTTTACCCTAGATTGCGGAATAGAAACCCGGGAAGGGAAATCGGCCGTGCTCGAAAGGGCGATCGAACGAAGAGGTGAAACGACCTTATTTCGATAGCTGCTCCGTTTCCGTGCTGCGCGCACGTCACTAACAACGCGGCCTGTCATCACGCGTGTCATTACCAACAATTTACTGCATTTTCACCGGCTGTCCTGCAACTGTGTCCGCGAGCAGCATAAATGTACAAATTACCGCCGCAATAATAGTTACATTCCATCGGAGCCGATGCAAAAGCGTCTCCAACAAGGACGCCGTGATTTACATCGGTAATAAATGCAATAGGGGGGAAAAAAATGAGGATCCCTATCGATTTCTACGTCCCAGTTTCACTTCTCTTATCGAAAACCAGCCCGTGACGTGGAATAAACCGTCGCCAGACTGCGGATTCTTATACAAATTCGTTTATTACTATAAACGATACGAAAAATCGAGATATCAACGAGGAGATAAACGTGCGTTTTCTTTTTAAAATTCTATTTAAAATTGAATATTCAAATAAATACTAGGGTAACGTATACAGTGATTAACCGTTTAATAAATTCATTGCTACGTAATTGAAGATGTACAACAATGTCCAATGTCGTTCGTACTGTCACTTGAAAACTTTTCATTTAAATAGAAACACGTTTTACATATATATTGACACGTCAGTTTGTGTCACAGATATAAGATATATAGTAAACGTTTCGCCTTACTCAATTATCACACGTTCCATACTTTATAATTACATTGGTCACGTTTCAATGTTCAACAGCACATTTACATCCCAATATTTCGTTATAAATATTAAGCGTAAACGAATATACGACGTCTATATGTTGTTACGTAAATCGAAGTCCAAATTTAGTATGAAAATTTCGTTGCTCACGATTCTTTATACGTTACTTTGCCATTAAATAAACGAATTTATGTAACAGTTATGGGAACGGTGACGGTACGTGGGTCATTAACCCTACACGTCCTTCGTAACGAAAGGGTTAACGTTAAAAATTTCAAATACCCTTAGACGTAGAGACATCCGCAATTGACCGTGTACATACGCGCATCGTGCGCTATTTTGCGAACACAAATCTCCCATAAATGCATAAAGAAATGCGCAGTCGAGTGTTTCGCGGTGTGTTCGCATTTCTCGGCGGGCCGATTTCGATCGAAAGGAAGGAAAAGCGAGAGAACGAAATTATAAATATGCATGGCGGTTCGAATTTATTCCGAGTGATCGACGAGTCGGATAAAGTTTCTCGTAAATCAGGAAGGATTCGCTCGCGTTCTACGTAAGTACGTTCCTCGAAGTAAAAATTCCAACGATGGTGGCCGTATAATTAGCGGGTTACGTAAAATTCAAATAAATTTTGCAACGAAAGAGAGAGAGAGAACCGTAAGCAGCCGCTCATCGTGGCTCGTCGCGGCCAATTTCATTTTATTCGCCCGCGACGGAATTAGAAGTAAGGAAAGTGTCGAGGCTTGGGGCGAGAAAATTTCGCTCCCTTCTCCGAATCCGTTTCTTCTCTACCTCGCGCTAGAACGTGGAAAACTATCCAAAGTACTATCGATACTGTCCACGGTTTTCGACTATCGAACCGAGCACTGAAAGTCAACCTCTATTATCGATAGCTTTCGATAGTGGAAAATTCATTCCTCGTTATTTTTCGACGTATTATTTATATTACTACAATATGATCTCCTTCCTCTTTATTTCACAAGAATATGCTTGAAAATATTCAACATAAAATGCTGCGTTTCGTTGCGTTTAACACGGGACAACCTTTATCGAGATTTCACCACACGTATGAACCACTAATGAACTCGCTAAATATTATTTCTTTAGATACTAGGAGCGCTATATACATATTTATACATAGTACAGACATATTTATAATATTTAGCGTAGCTTAGTTTAGTGCGATTTCGGTTTAGTTAAATATATATATATATATATATATATATATATATATATATATATTACTGTGGAGCTGTAGAGAGGGGATAGAATAGGAAAAGGAAGGGTGTTGCGTTTCGTCCTGGGCCTGCTAGTGGACTCATCAGTGCGGCTACCTAGCAGGCCCTGCCTTACACTTGGGATATTGGAAGGAAGGTTAAAGGCGGTATATATATGGACGAGGTAGTTGGAGCGAGTACTTTCGAGAAAGCCTATTTCGTATGTCCCTCTAGTGGTGGGTGCAGGAGAGCCGCCACAATTACATTACATTATATGCGACTTTGATTTTGCAAACCTTTCAATGCTACTAGTCATATATATATATATATGTGGGATTGAAAGGTTTGCAAAATCAAAGTCGCATATAATGTAATGTAATACATATATATTTAACTGAATCGAAATCGCACTAAGCTAAGCTACGCTAAATATCCTAAATACGTCTATACTCGTATACGTCTATATGCTTCCGCTCAGGTCTCTACTCTCTTCGACTTCTCAAAACACACTCCTCGCTTTTCCTTCCACGGCCATCATTGTCGCTAACCATTCCTCTTTTTCTCTCTCTCTCACTCTTTCTCTCTCTCTCTCATTCGCACCCCAAACCTAAACAATACACTTAGCTTAACTAATGCTATCCTCGAATGCTTGGGACGCGGTTCCGCAAGTCATCGTCGCTCGCCTGCAAACCATTCGCGTCCCGCATGGCCCGGTCTTAAATTACTTGAACCTAAATGCTCTTAACCATAACGTTATAATTCTATTCGGTGCCCACACATATATATATATATATATATATATATATATATATATATATATATATATATATATGACATTCTTTTCCAATTTATGGATAAAAATAAAATGTTAAGGCATTGATGCTCTTAATTTTCTACAAATCGAAATAAAGTATTATCGAAGATTATCGAGAAGCTATCGGGAAATATCGACGGCGTTCACCATCGATAGTTTTCCATCGTTGCCTCGTACATCGCGTAGATTCGCACAATGTAAAATGTAACACGCGTTACGAAAATGGCGCGATGCCTCGTCGAATTCGAAGTAAGTAAGTACTTACGTACGTAAGCTTCGATCACGTGTGCCGAAACTAATGGAATCGATACACAAAGTTTCCGTAACGAATTACTAGCGAGGCTCTTTCGATGCTTCTCACGCGACACCGGCTACTATACACCGCAAGGACAATTTCTCATGGCCGAGGATCGCGCAATGCGGTTGTAGCCGTATAAAATATGCAAATTGATAAGAGCAACGCGAAGCAGAAATTCGCCATCGAATCAGCAGCTCGGAAATTATAAATACCACCGATATACGTGTGTACGTGTAAGGTAATTCGTGTGTACGCGTGGGTGTTGCCTAAAGTGGGTCGTCTAATTAACCCTTTGAACGATACGGAGAAGAGCACATGCACGGTCAATCTCGAACGTGAAACACACCGGAGTTTCAAACTACGGATCGTTTAAAACGTTAAATAGATGGGCAAATATAAATTTCGAAATATCGTTAACCATTAATCCGTGACGATATCGATAACAGAGAACTTACAGACACGTTAAGGTCTACTTATTTTTAATAACGAAATTGAAACGATAAGAAACACGAGGAACTATGTCGTGCAATGGAAATGAATTTTTATTCGTTCTATTAACCCTTCATTAGATTTAGTTCATGATTTGCTTTTGTGTAATAAAGATTTACTTTCATTGCGTTACGCGTTTCCTCGAAAGTATCTATCGCTTTAATTTTATTTCGTACACTGCAGCAGTTAGTACGCCATAATTGTCGGTAGTATTAGTGTTGTAAAAAATTGCAGCGGGAAAATATATGCGTATAAATTTATGTAGAATTTTTATGACGAATTACAAATGCATCGTTGAATCTAGTATTGGAAAACGTAAACGCAAAGTAAATTCAAAACCGCGCAGATCTCTGAAAATTTATTGGCGCTTAAATGATTAAGTTTACACGTATGTATGTATGTGTATGGGATATTGTTCATCCTACGTAATTTTCGAAACACTGTTCACATTTATGAGAATCGAAGTATACGATAAGAATATTTAACCATTAATTGTAGCAATAATTCAGTCGATTGACTTTCAATCGAAGCAAACAAATACGTACCTACAGATATGTATTTGATTAATTTTGATAGCGACTGATTAACTACGTTCGAGCAAACAATCGCTGCCACTTCTGAGAACTATTAATGTTGTCATTGTGTACCTTAGACCGTAAGTCATAGAAAGATATTGCAAACAATGTCGTGTAAGAATTTGTCTGTATTACAATTGAATCGATATCTAAGTACAGAGGCCATCAATGGTTTCCGACCAAAGTATACTTCTACTGTAGACACCATATAAATCTATTATGAATCATAATTTATCGAATACTATCTCATTAATAGGTTTAGAAGAAAAACTGTGTTAACGTATAATTTCAACAGGAATAAAATTATAGATTAATCGGAAATATTTGGCAACCACTGTATCTAAATACTCAATGGATTCAACTATTGAAATAATCACCTACCCAACTATTTATCTATTGAAATATTCAATTACACAAATATTGAATCATCCAGATATTCACCTGCCAAAATACTTAATTATTCAAATATTCAACCAGCGAATGATTGAACTATGGAATTATTCAACTACTCAAATATCCACTTATGCAAATACACAACTATCCAAATATTGAATCATCCAGATATTCACCTGCCAAAATATTTAATAATTAAAAAATTCAACTATTAAATATTCAACCAGCGAATGATTGAACTATGAACTTATTCAACTACCTAAATATCCACTTATGCAAATACACAACTATCCAAATATTTAACTATCTAAGTAATCAACTGGCAAAAGATTCACCTATCCAAGTATTCGACTACCCAAATATTTGACTACCAAAGTAATGAATTACCTAAACATTCGATTACCCTAACACTTGACTACCCCAATATTTCACTAGCCAAGTATTCAACTATCTAACAATTCAACTGTCAAATACCCATTTATAAAAATACTCAACTATCCAAATATTTAGCTATCCGAATATTCAACTATATAAGTAATCAACTGACAAAATATTCACCTATCCAAGTATACAACTACCCAAGTATTAAATTACTTTAATATCTGACTACCCAAGTGTTTAACTATATAACAATTCAACTACCCAAGTATTCAATTAACCAAATATTCGATTGCCTAAGTATTCAGCTGCTAAAATATTTACCTATCTAAGCATTCAGCTACTCAAATATTTGACTAGCCAAGTATTCAACTAGCCAAACATTTAACTACCCAAGTATTCGATTATCTAACAATTCAACTACCCAAGTATTCAATTAACCAAATATTCGATTACCTAAGTATTCACCTGCCAAAATATTTACCTAACTAAGCATTCAGCTACTCAAATATTTGCCTAGCCAAACATTTAACTACACAAGTATTCAATTATCTAACAATTCAACCACCAAAGTATTCAATTATTTATCAATTCAATTACCCAAGTATTGAATTAACCAAATATTCGATTACCTAAGTATTCACCTGCCAAAATATTTACCTATCTAAGTATTCAGCTACTCAAATATTTGACTAGCCAAGTATTCAACTAGCTAAACATTTAACTACCCAAGTATTCAACTAGCCAAACATTTAACTACCCAAGTATTCAATTATCTAACAATTCAACTACCCAAGTATTGAATTAACCAAATATTCGATTACCTAAGTATTCACCTGCCAAAATATTTACCTATCTAAGTATTCAGCTACTCAAATATTTGACTAGCCAAGTATTCAACTAGCTAAACATTTAAGTACCCAAGTATTCAACTAGCCAAACATTTAACTACCCAAGTATTCAATTATCTAACAATTCAACTACCCAGGTATTCAATTATCCAACAATTCAACTACCCAAGTATTCAATTACCAAAATATTCGATTACTCAAGTGTTCACCTGCCCAAATATTTACCTAAGCATTCAGCTACCCAAATATTTGACTAGCCAAGTATTCAACTAGCTAAACATTTAACTACCCAAGTATTCAACTAGTTAAACATTTAACTACCCAAGTATTCAATTGTCCAACAATTCCACTACCCAAGTATTCAATTAACCAAAACATTCGATTGCCTAAGTATTCACCTGCCAAAATATTTAACCATCCAACTATGCAACTATCCGCCTATCCAATTACCTAACTGTTCACCCATCCAAATATCTAAATATACGGAACACACTTTACACCTTCAGCATTTACATAATCATGGCGATAGCAAAGGTAGATAAAGCCGATTCCATTCCAAGGTTTTCATAAAGCGCCTGACCGTTACTCGAAACAACAATGCCCGATACGCTTCGAAGTCGTAACGAACGAACAACCGAACTCGAATAACTCTTCTCGCGTGTCTTATTCTCAACCACGTCTCCAAAGAATCTGACAGCTTTAATTCGACATTAACCACTGGTAATGTCTAGAAGAAAAAAAGAAACGAACAAGAAGGGAGACAGAGTTGAAATTCGCTTCGAAATTACCGGCTTTCGTAACCGCTTTTAATTGCACGCGAAATTTTGCTAAATCATTAACGCAAACGATAGCAACCGCGGCGGCGTTTCTTAAATCAAGGATCGCCGACGTACTACAACAAGAATTTCGCAATCGTTTCGTTTGTAGGCTGTTTCCGAAGAATCTTACGACACGTTTGTTAACAGCCCGGCGTCGTTTATCTCCCGGCGACGCGTCCCATTCGACGAACATCGTGCTCGAAACTCGTTACATAAAAATTGTCACCAGCATTCCTCGACGTCTCTCACGTTTCACACGTTGAATTACCGAATACAAGCAAATAGCAGAAAGAGTTCGGCGTCAAATTTGAGGACTCGCGTCGTTTAAACTCGGCAACGCTATGCAATTCTCTCAACACGATCACAAACCTATCACGAGCAAGTTGAATATTAACCCTTTGCATTCGAGAGTTATTAAAATTGGTTCACATTATTTATTTATTTATTTATTGGATGAGAGAAGAATACCCAATTCTATACGAAGCTACTGAATGCGAACAGAGTAAGTAATGAGACGAAATTTACAAATAGCAATAGAAGATCAAACAATTTTGTAGTGGGTGCGTAAAACATGGAGAGAAGAACAATTTTGGTAACTGAGAGTCGCCTTTCGAGTGCAAAGAGTTAACCCTTTGGCTTATAAAAACAAGCTACACTCGTTGTTTAATCTAGGGACCAATTACAATAAAAACATGCTGTATTTTCCAATCAATTTTAATTCGTAAGTTTGTGAGATCGAGGATCGCTAAGTATGAATTACATATAATATTTCAACGCTTTTCATTCGAAGTAGTGTTATAATAAAAAGTAGTCAAAATTTGTGTTCAAAGTAGTAAAAAAAAGTGAATACGCTTGCAGAAATTCGTAAGCCAAGGGGTTAAGTCGCGTGAGGATCGTAGACGTGTAAATGATCTACTGTTTTTATACAAAACTTTAAACGGCCGTATATTTACGTTATCTCGTTCTCCTTCAATGCATTACTTTATATGCTCAATCTAGGCAAGTAAGATCTTCATTCGCATTCCTATCGTGTAAGTATTTAACTAGACTCGTTCCTAAAAAAAGCGCTAACAAGCATTGCTCCAAACTAGATTTCTTTGATTCCTCTTTACAATCTTTTAGGGTAGATGCCTACAAGTTATTCTAAGTAAACTTATACGTCCATGAAACGTGTCGAATTTTTGCCCACTTATTATCCGCAGATTGTATTTTCACCATTGCGTTCGAATTGTATCATTCCTATTAAAGGGTTTGTTTTCCCGTATAAATAAATAAATAAACGTCTCAAGCCAGTTTGGCGTGTTCTCGGCATCTGCTATCGTAGCACCTCAACTATAAAAGCATTAAAATCCTTTACAGTCCCAAGTATAACTGAACGTAGCAATTCCTTCTGTTTAGTCCTATTTCGAAGTTAATTAAGTAACAATATTATACTTAACAGAGATACATTAACATAAATATCTTGTTGCATTAAATTTGGCATGTCTCAGCGTCTACCGATTATTCTGTAACTTCATCTATAAAGGCATTGAAATCGTTTGCAATCGCGAATTCGACTCAACATTGCACTAAGTTGGTACCGTTTCGGAAACAAAATTTTCTTTCCAACATAACAGTTGCATCTATCTCGAACCCTAATCTACAAATAAGGAAACATCTTCTATCTTCGCACTGATCGTAAGGTTACCTTGTGAATCGCACAAAGGGGAGACGGATCAGAGCAATTTTGGAGCGCCAGTTCGCTTCGAACTTTCCGATTCATCGCGCGAGAAGAAAGGAGAGGCAAGGATCGAAGTTGAACGGGGCTCAAAAATAGATCCGGCGCTTCTTTTCGTTTCCCCGGCACTCAGGAGCTCTGCTTTCGCGTAGCGCTGCCGCCGGGCTGTTTTCCTTTTTCTTTGGCCACGGTGGTAGTAATAGTAGCCCCTCTCGGAGTTTCGTCTCGTTCAATTTCCGAGAGTCACTCGCGGGATCGAGAAAGCCGCCGAATCTACCGAAAGTCGCCAGAGAAATCTTCCTCGAGCCAACGCGCATTTGTCAAGAGAACGCGAGCATGTTCCACCTGGTCTTTTAATTATATCTCTCTATCCCGTTGAGACTTTTTCTTTCGCAAGCGACACACTGGCGAACGATGAAAAGAAACGGTAAGAACTATGGCGCGTATACGCGTGGAATGCGAGGGTCGTCGGATTCGAGATAAAGTTCTCGAAGAGAAAGATAGAGATGCTGGAGGGGGAGGGAAGAGACGAAGGTGGAAAATATGTCGCGACGTATCGTCGCGATGGAGCCGCGCATCATCGCCAGGACAAGTAGGACATAATTATGATTAACGAGCCGGTGGTTCGCTAAAGACCAAGGCTCGAGTTTCGTGTTACTATTCTATATACCTCTTTTGATATACCCTGTTGAGTTACATATATACGCTTGAAACAGGTCGCGATCAGATTCTTTTCACATTCGAAAGAAAACGGACATCTTACAACCTGTCCATGGAAAGAATTTTGAGTCGTTAACCCTTTGAATCGTGTACATCTTCGAGAGGAGAAATCGGCATGTTTCAGCAGTTATAATACTTTGTAGATAACGCATACACGTTCTTTAACCCCTTGTCCTACCATTATTTTATTACTAACGTATGTCGGCGATAGCTGCGACATTAATTACAAATAATTGAAATATTCGCGGCCATTTTTATTTAACAATCACCGATCTTATAAAACGAAGTTAAAAGTACAGTTCAACTTAGGTATTATCATCGGTAATATTTGTTTTTGTCGAGGCACATTCGAGATCGGCCATATGTGTATGACCACGCTATTAAAACGATATTTCATTGTAGCCTGTTTAATTGTACGATTGCGAAACGAGGATTATTTTGCGTTCGACGTTACGCCAAATATTATTACTGTATGCTTGCTTCTGCAATCACGTTCGGGGGGTCAGATTCAGCTGCTTGCAATGCCCTTTTGTTGAACGGTATTCAACACGTTCGATCGGTTTGGTGAAACGGAGCTGGTTTTCCAGGTGTCCAAAGGAAATACAATGATCGCTTGATTCGACGCCGCTCGCTCCATTTGGGACCAGTTCTTGCAACGTTCACTGTCAATGACGACTGCAGCGATCGATAAGATCGCTGGTCTCGAACGAAGGGTAAGCGGAAATGAAAAGAAACGTCGCGAAAAACTATTTTTGGCGAATATTACATTAATCATTATTATCATTATTAACGTAGCCGATGTTTCTATAACAATTCGGTTCTGGTCTATCTTTCGAACCATAATTCATCCAAAGCGTAGGTAATTATTTCAAAGATTTCTACGGAAACGTCGATGAAAATATTACTTAAGCTATTTTCATTTGCTAACCTATTATTATCAGAACACATTCTACAATATTCAAACTATATTCCAAATTCGTTTCGATTTAATATCGTAGTCACTTTTTAATCAGCAGCAGCTCGAAGATTGAACCGCAATAAATATTCGCAGCCTAATTATCGCAACTTTCCAAAAATCAATTCGAACTATATTCCAAATTCTTCTCGATTCGATATCGTGGACATTTTTTAATCAGCAGCCGCTCGAAGATTGAACCGCAATAAATAACCGCAGCCTAATCATCGCAACTTTCCAAAAATCAATTCGAACTATATTCCAAATTCTTCTCGATTCGATATCGTGGACATTTTTTAATCAGCAGCCGCTCGAAGATTGAACCGCAATAAATAACCGCAGCCTAATCATCGCAACTTTCCAAAAATCAATTCGAACTATATTCCAAATTCTTCTCGATACGATATCGTGGACATATTTTAATCAGCAGCCGTTCGAAGATTGAACCGCAATAAATAACCGCAGCCTAATCATCGCAACTTTCCAAAAATCAATTCGAACTATATTCCAAATTCTTCTCGATTCGATATCGTGGACATTTTTTAATCAGCAGCCGGTCGAAGATTGAACCGCAATAAATATCCGCAGTCTAATTATCGCAACTTTCGAAAAATCAACCAATTCGCCAGCCAATTTAAACCACGAAGCTTCTGGATGGCTCAATTTGCATCCGCTAATTGCACGGTAATCTCGAAGCGTCGATTCCACCGCAACTTTATCGAAAGTTTCGCACTCATCCGATGCAAATCGAGTCCACGACTCGAATGCAACTTTTGCGTACTCGTTTGATCGATCTTTCCAACGACGCGTCGACGGCGTTTCAAAGAGCGATTTAGACTGGTCGCACGGCGGACAAGAGTAAAGAGACGTTAGAACGCGTGTTAGACAAAGCGAAGGAACGTAATAGCGTTTGCCAAATTGTGCAGTGCCAAGAATTCGTGACCTTGAACATCGATCTCGCGGCGTCGAATCCGGAGTTAACGCGGCGTCGACCGAGTCCTTCCGATTTTTGCAATTTCTTCGATCGACTTTCGTGACTTTCACCCAGCTGCAACTTTCGCGCAAATTGACTTCGCGTCGATTCTCGCGTAACGACGCTCCAAGGACGCGACCTCGAACATCGACCCTAATTCACCGGTGAAAAGTATGATGACCTGATAAATTTTCAATCGCGCGTCGACACACTTTCGAAGGGAACGCACACCGATCGAAACACGCTATCGCTGCCATGATCATTCGAACTTCGCCAGGTAATTTCGTACAGATGTACCGCGTACCGTGAATTTAAGCTTTAACGCATTGTTGTCGGGACATTCAGCGCGCTGCATGGGCGATATTTTAGCCGCCGCGTGAGAAATTAGAAATTAGACGGTATAACACAATAAATAACAAAATTGGTATGTCAATATAACAAGTATGCGTGTTTTGGAACTGTCACAAAGACGATGGTAACATAATTCGTAGTTAAAAAAACCCGTATCAATACGGGAACCGACTTCCACCAGCAGACAATGAAAAACTGATTTTTACGTGTCCTGCGAACCACCACCAATCTAAGAAAAACGTATTTATACGTGTCTCGACAACAATGTGTTAAGTAACTTTATAGAACTATTTTAGAACGTTATTTAACCTAAAAATCCAGTCCCGGTTTGGAGCATAATGTATCGTTTAACATCGAGTTTATTTATGAACATTTTCTTATATGCTCAATATAATGAATTCATTACTACGTAACTAAAAATGTACGACAAAGTTCACGGTCCTTTGTACTGTCACTTGAAAGATTTTCATTTAAACAGAGACACGTTTTTACATATATTAGCACGTTAGTTTGTGTAATCGATATAAGATTTGTAGTAAACCTATCGCGTTTACTGAATCATGACAAGTTCCCATACTTTATAATTACATTGGTAACGTTTTAATGTTCAACAGCACATTTTCCTCCTAATATTTCGTTAGAAATATTAAATGTAAACGAATACACGATGTCTATGCGTTGTTACGTAAACCGAAGACCAAATTTACTATGAAAATTTCTTTACTTACGATTCTTTATACGTTACTTTGCTATTAAATAGACGAATTCAAGTGGCAGTTACAGGAACAGTGACAATACGTGGATCATTTACCCTATGTAAGGGTTTATTCACTTTAACCCTTTCGATACTAACAGCGACTATAGTCGTCTGTCTAAATTTCGCAATAGTTAAAAAATTTGACTAAATCTAATATTATATAGTTTGACATTGCGAGGCTTGTAGTTAATCTAGTATTTGTTAAACGTTAGTCGGTTAAAAAGCTAACAATTTCCAAGTAAATGTTACATTGTAAACTCGAAGCTGAATCGTCCTATACACCTTTAGTTCGCCGATGACCAATTTACGCCGTAGGGAAAGGGTTAACAGAAGCACGAATCCCCGCAACGTCGCCCGAAATCGGTGGGACGTCGTTTTACGCTCTCGTTTCAGCACGAGAGACATCTGGTCACTTTATACGCGTGCAAATGAACGCGGGCGATATATCGGAGTATTGGACTCCCGGCGCGATCGTATAAAAGACTTTGACCTACGGCACAAATCGCGAGGACCCTCCACAACGACGACGGGCGGCGCGGATTTATTTTTAAACGGAACACGCTCGCGATACGGCGCACAGGAAGAATCGCCGTCGTCACTCGGTGCGAGCGCCGTACTCAATTTCCTGTTGACCTATTTATATCGTATCCTAACCGACGAGAAACCACGGCGCTCTTGTCAAGGTTTCTAAGGCTTGCTTCGATGCTTTCCGATCGCACCGGTGCATCATACGACGCGAGATATCACGCTAACGCGACTCCACCGGAAGCGGAGGAACTTCTCTAACCCTTTGCACTCGGTTGGCTCCGCTATGCGGACATTCGTAAATCGTATCAAAGGTCAAGGGATCGTGTTTCTTTAATTCTATATTAACCAATTCAATTGCCATTTCTTCTGAAACCAAGGCAAATTTCTGAATTCCGAAATACATAACTTATCAAGTTCTCACAATAATCAGAGAAACGTAATGGGGCTGCTGTCGTGTTATATTATTAAAACTAGTTTCGAGTGCAAAGGGCTAAGTCAGTCGGTCCCGCGAATGCGAGCTTATAGATAAATTCTTCGTTGACCCTTTCTTTCTATTGATGAGAACGACGAGACGTTGCGATTGTATATGGTTCTACGCGATATAGGGTAAATAGTACCACGCGTTGCTACTTTTTAAGGGTATCGCTTTAAGTAACTTTTATTTAACTATTTTAGAACGTCGTTAACGTAATGATCGTTCCAATTCGCAGCGTGATATTGTTCAACCGCTCTTTCATTTACGAACATTCTTTTTACACGTTTAATATAATATATTCATTCCTATGTAATTGAAAATGTACAACGAATTCCACGGTCCCTCATAATGTCACTTGAAAATTCTTCATTTAAATAGAAACACGTTTTCCATATACACTTGCTGAGAAAAGTTAAGGAATAAAGTAGTCGCTTACGAATTTTTGCGTATCCTTTCGCTTCTAAGATTCGCAGCTTAGAATTTACAATAGCATAAAAATATAGTATTACATACGTGAATAAACAATAAGTTCTTCTACTTTTATTTCACATCCATGGAGCTCAAAAGATAGCGACGATATATAGCTTCGCAAATACATACCATGTTACTTAATTTTTGTCACGAAGTGTATTAACCCTTTGCGGACGATGAATAATAACACTTAAGAGAGTATTTTCATTTTGAATTCCAAGCCTTTAAACTTTCCAAGCTTTTGAATTCCATACCGTTACATTCCCAAAACTCTGAAACGTTTATTAATGATATTAATTTAAATTTTCTGCTTTAACATCGACGTGCGTCCACTAAACCTAAAAAATGATCAGGCGGCTATTTGTAAACACTCGTCTGCAAAGGGTTAACACGTCAGTTTGTGTAAAAGATATAAAATGTATAATAATTGTCGCGCCTTCTAAATTATTACACGTTTTATACTTTATAATTATACTGTTCACGTTTCAATGTTCAACAGCACTTTTACCTCCTTTTAAATATTAAGCGTAAACGAATGCAAAATGTCTATGCGTTGTTACGTAAACCAAAGTCGAAATTTACTATAAAAATTTCTTTACTTACGATTCTTTATACAATTACTTTGCTATTAAATAAACCAATTCAAGTGACAGTTATAGGAACAGTGACAGTACCTGGATCATTTACCCTATATAAGTTTTACCTTAGCACGTTAACCGTTTCGATACTAAAAGCGACTATAGTCGTCTGTCTAAATTTCGCAATAGTTACGAAAATTTCGCTAAATCTAATAGCATAGTTTTAAATTGTTAGGTTTGTAACTACTCTAGTATTATTTAAATGTTACTCGTTTAAAAAGCTAACAACGCGTCGCGTAATCGTTAAGAAACAATTCTGCCTATGTTCCAACTAATTATTGATCGTTTTACACTAGTCGCAAAAAAGGAAACTAGAGTCCCCGTGCAACGTACGGACACCGTGTCTCCGAGGGGTTAAAGAGGGAAACACTGTATGGCGAAGTGAAAAAGAGGAGCGAGAGAGAAGCAAAGGCGAAAGGACGGTGGCAGATGCACGGATAAGAAGAGCACCGGATAACAGTGCTTCTTAGCGGAGAAGGCGAGAGGCGAAAGAACGCGCAATAGAGGAAGTGCGGTTGCGGAGTAGATGAAGGAAATTGTGACTTATAGCATCCTTCCAGGACACATCGCGTCTACTATGTAAGTACTTACGTACGTGCAAGCAGAAACCTACTTTCGCGTTTTAGCATTCGCGAGCGCTCGGAACCCTTGGGAATGTAGCGCGACCGATGATTTTCCATAAAATTTCTACACGTTGAGCGTTGCGTAACGTTGTTTAGGATAAAGGAGAGCAAACCTTAAGATCGGAATATCGAACGGAGCGTAAAAAGGTTGCGCGTCATTCCGCGGATGCCGTTAGGCTACTTAAACGATGTAACGTTCTGCTTCGCGTAAAATGTACCATCGTTGGAATAAACCTGCGCGGTTACGAGGCAAAACGAAACGTACGCCACGTTTTCCATGAAATTGTTCGAGTTCGAGAGGTAATTCATCCGTGGTTTATCGTCGGTGTTCACTTCCGATCGATTTCGGTTATCAGAAACGCTACAATAATATTGCGATACGCAACTGTTTTCTATCTCTGAAATACAAATCTACAGTAACGTGTATATATTAAATGATCCACGTATTGCAACTGTTCCTATAACTGCCGCTTGAATTCGTTTATTTAATAACAAAGTAGCGTATAAAGAATTATAAGTAAAGAAATTTTTATGGTAAATTTGGACTTTGGTTTACGTAACAACGCGTAGACATTTTGTATTCGTTTATACTTAATATGTGTACGAAATATTAGGAAGTAAATGTGCTGTTGAACATTAAAACGTGACCAATATAATTATGAAGTATGGAATGTGTGATAATTCAGTAAACGCGATAGGTTTACTATATACCTTATATCTGTTACATAAACTGACGTGTTAATATATGTAAAAACGTGTTTCCATTTAAATGAAAAGTTTTCGAGTGACTGTACGAAGGACCGTGGATTTTGTTGTACATTTTCAATTACGTAGTAATGAATTTATTATGTTGAACACGCAAAGAGAATGTTCATAAATAAGAGAGCGGTTGAACAACATTGTGACGAGAAATTGGAACGATCTTTATGTCAACGACTTTCTAAAATAGTTAAATAAAGTTACGCGCGAACCTTAAAGTGGCATTACGTGGTACATTTACCCTAATCGTCATGGAACGCGTGAAACTGTTTGCTATCTAACGAATAGGAAAGAACCGAAAGAAGAAAATGAATTTAACGGAATTCGATTTAATATTTTAACAAATTCTCTGTATTCTTCGATTAAAATTCCCCGCGGCGAAAGGGTTAAATAATTACCCACAAGTAACAATTGTGTTAGATATACCAGCAAATGATTCATTATTTTTATAATAAGTTCAACGTGCAATTTAAACTTAACATGTTCCACTGGGATACGAAATGAATTGACGAATTTATTTTGTAATATATACGCGAATATTGGAGAACAACACCAATTATATAAATAGATATTTATTATCGTAGATATTTGATCTTGTTAAGAATCAGTACCGAATTTGACCAATAAGATGTATCGCCGAGACAGAAAAATGAATTGACGAATTTATTTCGTGATATGTATATAAATATTACAGAACAACGCCAATTATACATAAATAGATATTTATTAAGTATTTGATCTTGTTAAAAATCACTACTGAATTCGACCCACAAAATGGATTATTCATTGGTACACCTAATAGTTGTAGCGTAGTGGTAATTTTACAGTAAGTACACGATCCACGCAAGAATGAAAAATTGCTTCTCTGATAATATAATTGAAACAATGCCTCAAGCGTTTTCAGTGACCTCATTTTGTCTTAATAAATCACAACAGTAATTAGACCAACCGTTTGTATTATTACTATGCT
Source organism: Eucera pruinosa (assembly GCA_028830335.1). Taxonomy (NCBI): domain Eukaryota; kingdom Metazoa; phylum Arthropoda; class Insecta; order Hymenoptera; family Apidae; genus Eucera; species Eucera pruinosa. Next base: position 28,217,787 of record JAMYCR010000003.1, read on the forward strand.
TAAACATACAGTTTAAGTACCGAGCCCAGCGTCGAAGTATTAACTTTCGATAATAGCCACAGAATATTGGAGCATTAAAGGATTAGACTTCGTGAAAGGAAGAAAAAAGAATAATAGGAGAGGGCTGTCACGAAAATAGCGAAACATTATGCGCGATCTCTATTCAGCGCAACGAATACCAAATGCTCGTCGTGTTCGATGCTCTAGGTGCGTAAAAAGTCGACGAGCTGCAACCAGCCCTGACCAACATAGATGCCAGCGGATGATTTTTCATGAATCACGACTAACGAAGCTTCGGAAGAAGGAAGAGGTTTTACGTAAATGTGGCCACGATTCCACGTATCGTTATGTCATAATGTTTCGCACGCAGGACTAAGACGCTAATACTGTTTCTGATCTCATACTTCGTAGAATATCTTTATCCCGATCTTCAATTTTATCTTATAACCTCCTTTAACCCTTTGCGCGAATAATTTCCCGTTCCTAACGTGAGGAGAAAAAGAAATCGTGACAATTTGACTTATTCCTTTAACGATTTGCGAATTAAATCTGTTGAGGAAAGTTTTGTTTAGTAATTGTAAAAGAATATCGACTTTTCACTTGAAACAGATCCGAGAGTTTCGAAACTACGCGCGAATATACGCGGAGTCACGAAACTTAATCCCCACATTTGCATATCAAACGGAAAAAAATTCCGCTGCAGGGTCACATGATGCCGAGCACGCAACAGAAGGGTTTAACCTCTTGCCCTACGAAGCTTTTTGTAGCTGCATGCGGTAACGAAAACTACTACCTACTTAAAACACTGTGTGCCACGTACTAAATATTAAAATATTACACAGTGTTCGTATCTGCTACAGTAATTGTACAAGCTTGAAAGGAAATCGAACCGTTTGACTGCAAAAGTAAACTTTGCGTAACACGACATATTAAATCCTTTATAAATATTGCATTAATGCATTTTATACTTCTTTAAGACACCGATTATTTCTACGCGAAGAAATAACATCGTGTCACTCGGTATGCTCAACATAACTGTATAAACGGAATTATTATTAATGTCAACAACCACGGTACCGTTCTACATTTTCTTTAGTTCTGTTTCTACTTTTCGACGAAGCGTCCAATAACACTTAGCTTCCTACCACTAATCAATGTATTTATTTATGTATATACCAAATGATTGTTTAACCCGTATGTAACAATAATAAGAACGACATATGTAGATTAATTTTTTAACTTATCACTTCCCCATCCTTCGGTAGTCGACGATTCAAGTTATCTTAAACATCGGATTAATTTATCGACGAGTAACCGTTAACCCTTTTGATACGAAAGGCGTATATGCATACACGCTCTTCAAAATTGGACAATTATTTACGAAAAGCATCCATATTGTTCCTTTATAGCGCGGTAGTATTTCCGTTTTCATTCGCGCAACAATATTACACCGTAATCGATCTCATAAAGCATCTAAATATTTATATTCGTCGGAGTATCGTGTCAATCAAAATTATTTCTCGTCTATTATTCCAGTTTTCGTTCGCAAGAAACCGTAGCGAAAGGTTTAAGCTTCGGGCATTTTTTAAGCATCGAATTATCCCAACGTCGCACTGCGGTCAAAGGGTTCGATGAACCCTTCGCATTACGATAACGAGTCACCCTCGTTTTACAAATTATGGCATAGACTCGATGATAAAAATTGGCAATATTGGGGATGAGACTTAATTCGAACTTCGATTTTACCTTTGTCTTATAAGATTGGGGGTTCTTAAATAAATAAAAGTTGCCCGTAGTATTCGAATGATTTGTACGTGACGTGGTATGAAAGCAATGATCGGCTAACGTTAGCATGAGTAAGTAATAAAACAATCGTACGGCAAGGGGTTGATTAACCCTTCGCGGACGCGTGTCACAGCTAGCTGCCCAAGCTTTATTCATTTCTTGGACGCATGTCAATCTTTTAAAGTAAGATCCACGTAATAACATTGGTATATCATACTGTTAACAATGGAACAAGATTTAGCTAACTTCTGCCCTCGAAGGGTTAATAATTATGAGAACATTAGTTACATATTATCTCGTTCCGTCCGCAAAGGGTTAACACTCGGACGGCGGACCGTTGGGCGATTACGCAAACGGCGGTGCTGGGTCCATTCGGACCTCAACGTGAACTCGCATAAGATTATGTGTAATTGATTATTATTACAAAATATAATACGAATAATAAGAAGAATAATGAATGAAACAAATATGTGCACACATACACACACAAACAAACAAACAAACATTGTATACACATATGTAGAATGATGGACCCTTCTAGACCCAATAGAAGAGAAAGACAGTATATACCAAATACGGACGTTAGACGCACAGTAAAGGGCCTAGTGAGACTGTGGCGTAGTGGTTAATGCGATCGATTTAGTGATCCAAAGATGATCTGGGTTCGATCCCCCCATCGGCGGGCGCGATTTCCTTTTTCGGCTATACAAGGCGATACGGCTCGGCGCGATAATAACATATATACAACGTGTATTATACGTCTAGAGTGGAGTCCAAACGGATCCGAGTGTTAAATTCTCTTCTCTAAATAACGCAAGCACCTTTTCCGTTTTATCTAGAATCTGCATGTGTCGAGTGTGACTAGTAATGGTTTCATGGCAAAGGGTTAAACCGTGACGTTGTTGGGGACCTCATGACCGAGATTCTAAACTCCGACAAGGGTTGCTTTTTCCCGCGCACCCCACACAATCATGTTCGAGCATTTACCGGGGTTAGCATGAGAATGCGCGAATCACGGGTTGACTCGCAATTTGCCCGCGACCCTCCTCCTCCTCACTAATTTCCAGTCGAATTAAATTTGATCGTTTTAACCGAGCGATCGATGAATAACGCATGCGAAAAGCGTGGCTCGGCACTTTAGTTAAATTGCCTTTAGCATTGATTATCGGTTGTGCCATATACGGGAAGCTTTCTATACGCTTAATTGCCATTTTCTCCGAGTGGGTACCGTTATCCCAATGACAATTTATCCTTACGTTTACGATAGCGTTATTAATTTACCTTCCTCCTACGGACTCTCTGAAATATCCGTGAGAAGCAAAACAAAAAAAAAAAAGTTCGACCGCGCAAACACCGACGCGAAACCCATTGCCGAATTTATTGGGTTGTTACATACACATTATTGACAAAAGTTAAGAAACGTGGTACGTATTTGCGAAGCTCTATATCGTCGCTATCTTTTCAAGTGCATGGATGTGAAATAAAAGTAGAAGAACTTATCATTTATCGACGTATGTAATACTATATTTTTATGCTACTGCAAAATTCTTGGCTGTGAATATTAGAAGCGAAAGGATACGCAAAAATTCGTAAGCGACTACTTTGTTTCTTAACTTTTGTAAGTAAGTGTATACATGGAACGGCTGATTTTATATAGGTTAAAGATTTTTAGTCGTCAGCTAATTAAGAGTAATAGTAAACGATGCTTGTTTCATACGTATATAAAGTTTGAAGCTTGCCGGATTTAGCATCGTTGATAGATCATCGATTATTGCTTTAAAAAGAAATAGCGGATGGTATAAGTAAAATGAACGATGAATAAACGTAAAATACGAATGTTCTTCGAGATTAAACTTAACACTAGATTTACGGAACGCGTCACGTTGACGCCGTTCAGATTTCATGCCTAAAATTATAGAGACCACAAATATTATTTTTCAGTACTTTATATTAACTTTAATTAATACAATGGTATGAATGTGTATTCTACGTGATTCTCTTCATTCTCACGCTTCTACGTTCGAATATTTATATGCAGTATACGTAATTTTCCGGAAGCTTGTCAAATTATGCGCGTAATGTCCGTAAACATAGTGTTAACGCAGTGGAAGTTGCTTTATTAAATATAATTTGCGAGTAGAACGATTCGATGTTAGTTTTGAATAATTCGATACTAAAAATATAAACTTGGAAAACGTATCTTATAATCGCTTGAAAAGAAGCTATCGACAACGACGAAACAAAAATTTTACTCGAATCTGGTACTCGTGAATGCTTGCGAGATATTTTAAGATACTTATCGTTGGAAATGCTTTCTTTAATTACGCAGTGACTAGATGACATTAAGCTACATAAAATAGACCATTTCATACGCGACAATCTAATATTAACGATATTTTACTTTCCCTAGTTACGCCGTTAACAGCTTAATCGTCGAATATCTATAATTCGTTCCATGTAAGTATCTAACTATAAATCCCCGTTAGGTGGTATAATTGAAGAATTAAAGAACGCGACAGCAGGAATTCGAGCACTAACCAAGTAGTACTAAGTCCAAAAAGAAGAAGAAAAAAACGAATATTCACGTTTGCAAACGAACTAAATTGGTGAAGCAGATACACATTAATTCGGGTGATGTACCGAAGGGATAACGGCGCGCAACTTTGCACTTTCTATAATTTAACGATTAGTATGCAGAGGCGGATTTAGGTATAGGCTAAGTAGGTTGTAGCCTAGGGCGGCCGTTTTTTTGGGGGGGGAAAACCTTGCTTCAGGCTCTTCCGAGTACATTAGATTTTAATTAATTTTTACTATTCGATTTGCTTAACCCCTTGGCAAACAATAACGAGTTACACTCGTGCACGCGTTCGATAAAACAAAGACCAACACTGGTTGAGGGTAGAATTCAATTCGAATTTTGATGTTAGCTTCATTTTACAAGATCGGATGCTGTGAAATAAAAATTGTCTACAATATCCGTATGATTTGTACCTGATATTATACGAAAACAGCAATGATCAATTAATACTAGGATACGTAGGTAATTAAATAATTGTACGGCAAGGGGTTAAAGTTACGGAAATCGTTCCTAATTATTCAACTCTCCCCTATGTAAAGGGTTATCCAAAAGTACCTTTAGCATGTTGAACGAGAATATCTGTCGAACGCCATGTTTGTTAGTAAAATAGAGGTGAAAAAGATAAAATTGAAAACGAGAACGAACAAAGATAATAGATAATAGAAATAAAAAAACAGATTAGAGAAGGGTAAAGCAGACAGGGAAAGAAAAAAAGTGAAGGTAAGTGTTCCTATAGTTTATTTTGGATAACCCTTTATAGATAATAAGAGAATTAAAAAAAGAAGACGGGAACGTTTGAATACGCCTGATACGATAACTTCGCGTCTGATCGAATAAGTAGATTGCGAACTTTTAAGCGGCAGCGCATTATAAGTATTACTAAATACGCCTTGTTTCTTATTCCGATTTCGTTCTGCTCGAGTTTCCGCTGAAATTATTCATAGTTACCCCATTCTATTCTACACCTATAAACGAAAAGAAAATTAAACACGAAGACGGAAACGTTTGCATACGCCTAATATGATAAATTCGCCTCCGCTCGACTAAATAGCAGATAGAATCTTTTTCAGCATAATTTTGCTAGCATAACCGGCAGAAATGAAATTCGAATCGCGATGGGAAAACATCTGATCGCCGGTTGCTAGCGAGTAACCACATGATTACGAGTAGAATTAATTCGACGAGAATGCTAAGCTACGCGTCCCGGAATCGCTGCGCGCATTTCGTATCTAATCTCTGCCGATGTTAATCTGGTCGCGATAAGGCGCCACGGTAATGCGAAGCGAACGACTAATGTACGCGATACATAACATATCTAAAAAAAAAAATGAAAAAAGGAAAGGAAAAATTGAATTTAAAAAAAAAAAGACAGGTAAAATTAGCAAAACAGTGTTGAATTAAAATAGAAAACTTTCCTAATCGCTGCACCCAGTCACTATTTGTATCTTAATGGGAAATTTCGCGATGAGAAACGAGCGTAGGATAATATATAGCGTTCGCGATAATATCCTCGTTACGAAACGCGTTTGCCGATAAGAAATGTGCGGAACAACTCATCGCTGAATCTCTTTACTTCCTTTTGGTCTTGTACAGTGATTTTGCGAACATAGCTAGCGATTTAAACGTTCAAATGCAAGGTGTTCTCGTTCAGCTGCTAACCCGATTGAACGTCGTGGGACAATTTTTAAACTTACAACAGATTTCGTCTATTTCGTTTACTATACTTTTGGGGAAGCTATAAATTTCTATTCGAAAAGAAAACTGTTTTCTTTAATAAAGTAAATTCATTACGATAAAATACGTATTTGTTACGTGAAAATAGATTCGTGTAATATTAAAAATATTGGATTACTTATTCGAGTACCTAATAGAAATATACAAATTTGTTGCACCCTTTAAGTACCATAATATATACCTTTACTTTGGGTACTTCGTATATTCGTGCACTTTTTGCGACAAACGAATAAAAATTCGCAATCTAATCGTAACATATTTTCGAAGCTAAAGTTTCGTAACGTTGTTAACCCTTCTATTGCATTGGGGCCAATATGACTCGGCAATATCACTAAATTATTGCTGTTCTTTCATATTGACTTCTATTACAATCAGACTTTCCGTTCGTGTTTGATTTTATACTTGTTTTAGAACATACAAACGATCCTTTCATTCGATTTATCAAACGATACGCAATCATAATCGGTGGAAAAATTATCGTAAATCTTTACGAGCACAGAAGAAGGGTGAAAGTTGTTCTTTTGACGATATTAAAAACGGGTTCTTAATTATTTCCTTGATTACTAATATACTATTATATAATATCATAAAATTGTAATATTATAGAATGTTTTATGGGCCTAAATACTTTTCTAACCACCTATAATAATTTACTTCTAGTCTAAAAACAGACTGCAGGAGCACGAAAGGAGAATGCATTTTATTCAATCCATCTAAACTTTATTAGGTCAAAAGCAAAGATTCCGCGATGTCCCAAGACTTTCAATCGCGGGTAATAAAATACGAAACGCGTCGAGTTTGTATCGCGATGATATTCAATCTAAATTAACCCCTTGACATCGGTACTGGAAAACAGAAGCTTCACGTACAATTAAATTTGATACCAGCTATAAAAAGAACCACGATTAACGCGTTTACTACCTCGTATGCCATTCGTGACGCACAAGTAGACGCTGTCAATGTCAACTGAATTTTGATAAAGCTCGAAACGGAGTGAAACTCATTTAAACTTATTAATAAAATTCACTTATCGTATCCGACTTCGCCGCTACAATGAAAGAAAGCAATTACGATGCGGGAATTGAAATATCTCTGTACTCATAGATGACAAAACGAATCACAGGAACAGCGATTACCCAATGATAATGATCGATAATAATTGACGAGTAAATCAATACGCTCCTTAAATGCTTATACGCTCTCGAGCAACGCAGGACCATAACCGATCCCAGACAAAAAAAAGAAAGCACGAAAATAGATGAAAAAGAGACGTGCGATCCTACCTTGAATACCTCGGAGAAGAATCCAACGCCGATCTTCTCCATGTAAAAGTCATCCAATCGGTTGAGCGATGCAACCGCATGCCTCAACGCCTGGCAGGAAGCACCTGTCCTCCTTTTCGAGCCGGTATCCTGATACGTATCGGCAGGACACACATTCAGGTTGCATATATTGCTTTCCATTTCGGTGGGTCTCCATGGATCACGGCACTTTTCTCGATCCCTATAACTCCGCGGCGAAGACAACTGCAGCTCCGTTGGCAGATCTTGCGGCAAACAGGAAACGCAACTTTGCTGCAACGCGTCGCCGCTGTTTTTCAACCAGTCCTTCGACGGCGTGGACGTGGCAAAGTCCCCTCTGCAGTTTCGTTGCTCGCAGCCGCTCGACGAGGAAGCGGCCACCGAAATCACCGAGTCCACCGTGTCCTTGGACGACTTCTGGCAAGATTCACCGGTCGATTGGATCACAGAAATCGCGGTATAGTCCATGGACGAGTCGACGAAATCGTCGCTCGACTCCGAAACGAGTCGACTTTTCCCATTCGATATCGAATGCCCAGCGTCGGAAGACCTCGTGGAAGATTTGCCAGCAATTCTTTGCGTCTCTCTGCAAGCGGACTTTCCTCCGGATAAATGTTGCTCTTTAAACTCGCGATTCGAACTCGAGTGTTTCTTCGCGAGCTTCAAGGATTCCCTCGAGTCTACGTTCAAACTGTTCAGACTAGCGGAACAAAGTACCCTGTGCGATTTCGCGGCACTAGCTGTCGCGCAACTCGAAGATTTCGCGAAATTCGGGCAATTAGCGTTCGACGAGCACTTGTGGTTGTGGTTGAAGTTGGACGCGACGCTAGCGGTTTTCGCCGCCGAACCGTGGTTTCTTCCATGGTTAGCCGTCTCCTTGGCCGAGTATTTGGAGCAGTTCTTCGCGCCCGTCGACTCCGTTCTACTGGTAGCTCTGCTCGCGTCGACGAACGCGATGGAAGCTTGAGAGAAGTTGGACGAAGCAACGGAAGCTTGCAAACTCGCGCACACGTCGACACATGCGACGTTGCTGGAATCTTTGGAGACCCTCCGAGCCTTGGATTTCTCATCCGCGGCATTCTCATTTGTCGACCTCCAAGCTTTCTTATCGTCCATCGCGAGACACTCCGAGCTTTCCTTGCTCCTCCTCGTCTTCGATTTGTCCTCCGTCAAGGAACAGGCTTCGGGTACCACGCTCGCATTGCAGTTCTCCTTAGACCTCCACGATTTCTGCTTCTCTTCCACCATCGTCGAGTAATCGTTCACCGAACACCCTCCCTCTTTCGCTCGTTTCGGCTTCGACTTGTCCTCGGTGATGCAGGGAGGCTCGAACATCACCGAAGAGTTACACGTGTTCTCCTTCGGCCTCCAAAGTTTCTTGTCATCCATTCCCGTGGACGGCGCTTCGGAGACCACGGGGATGCAGCTGTCTTTCGGCCTCCAAGGCTTGGATTTGTCCTCGGTGAGCATGGCTGGCACCTCGTCGACCGAGAAACACGGCAAACAAGCGCTTCCGGTTGGCCTGACGCAGGATTTGCTCGCGTTCGTAGGTGGTCCTGGTGTGTTGGACGGTGGCACCTTGCCGAACATTTTCGCCGTTATTGCGAGCAGCAAATTGAGCGGGTTGAAACGGGACGGAAGGTCGTCGCCTGCATTACACGGTTTATCAGTCTTGTCGTTGGACGTGACGGCGATGTGTCTCGTTCGCCGGTGAAAACGAACGAGGTCGTCGGATGTTCAATCGGGAAGACTCGCGAGGCGACGAGCTACGTCCTTGAGGCGGTAGCCCGGCATCGCAGGATCACATTTATAGTACTTTAAGGGGGAAGGGAGGGGAAGGGGGATAGAAGATGTTTTAAGGTTGTCTCTTGTTTGGCAGTGGGATCACGCGGCGAAGCTCACTAGGACATGGTCTCCTCCTAGCGGGGGACGCAGTGCGGCAAGAGGTCGGCGTCGATGAACTCCAGAAACACATGGAACATCCGCAACGGCGAAACTTGGCACATCTCTCTCTCCTCTTTTCGAGCGAACCTCGAAACACGCCAGGAGACTTCGGCTTTCCTGGAAGAAATCTGCCCCAACGTCGAACTCAATGTTAATCGATCGTTTCGCGTTTCGCTAAGACGAGGGTTCTTTTTCTTTTTTTTTCTTTTAGCTGTTCTTGCAATTAAAATGGTCTTAAATCGGTTGAAATTTACGCGATTATCTTGCGCAGGTAGGTCGTTAATTGCAAATATTATACGCGATAGATAGATCGGATTTAATTCCGTGGAACGCTTGTGAAAGCATCGTGCATTTTATCAGTTCAACGCGCTCCGACAGTTTCAATTGCAAAAACGCTTTATTGGAATGAATAATAAGGAGGAAACGATCGAGAGATCGGATTAACCCTTCCGCTGTGACGACAATGCGCGGAGATGATTTAACTTAAAGCCGGATGGAATTCGTAAAAGTAAGTATGCGCTTTAGTGTTAATAAGTGCCGATTGCTAATTAGTAGACTGCGAATTTTTATACAAATTTATATTATTTTCGTTAGCAAGATTAAAAATATGGAAGCGAAGTGGAAAGTTGTTTCGTACTCCAAATGAAACATTTGGTGTACAGAGTAAGTTTGAACCTTCAGGATTTCATAAGAAATTTTCACATTTATTCACAGAAAATCACATACAGTTTTAATATTAAAAATTCTCAGCGTTTTCGCATTTATGAAGCAAGTCCATCGCTTGCAGCGATTTCGAATTGATACAAATATCAACAGTTTAAAGATAAAGGCTTTGAATTAATTTCTATACCTAATAATATATATTTTACTTTAAATGTGTGCTTCTTCCAAATCTTTACGTATTCTAATTTCCCATAAATGCATAAAAATCCGCAATCTACTAGTAACAGTAGATTATGTCAACACTGAAACTACCGACAATTAAAGGATACTTATTTGTGCCAAATAAATTAAAGCAGAAGGTATTTAGGAAAGTATATAATAATGCAATGGAAATTTTATTCATCCCTCCTATATAAGTTCATGGCAAATTTACAAAACTGCATCGCTGCAAGTTCACAAAATTGTTACGAGAAACTGCGAGCAGATCATTTTAATCCCTTCGGTAGTTTTAGCGTCAAATCGTATCGCAATCTACGCGACTCGTATATAACACGGATTCGCGAAACGAGAATGTAAATTATCAGACCGTCTATTAAACCGTCCGCCGTGTCGTATTGTTTGGATGATAAACAAGACGTCGCGTTGAGAATATGAAGAACGCGGCACGTCGCGATATAGGAAATTTTGGCGATACGGGTGCAACGGGTGAATTACAGGAAATATGCCAAGTTCTCGGGCCCGGGAATGCGGACGGATTTGTTGAATAACGCGGATAATACATGCGTGCGAGTGAGCGCAGGTTGGCTGAACGAATATGTACACGGTGATACATCAGACGGCGCGCACGGCGATTTGATTTACAAAGCAGCGCTACTTATTCTTCCACCAGTTGCGGCAGATGACCGTTTTCACACGCGAGAAATGCAATTTATAATAAAACTACACGGCGCAATTACCGGGAGGAGGCCCCGAGTACATCTAATTGGAGTAATAACGCATCGCGCTGCTGCTGCGGGCTCGCGCGTCTTTTTACCCGGGCGAAAATTGTTTTTGCCCAACACCTCTAAACGAAATGCGTATCTTTGTCCCAGTTTTGAAAACGTAACGCTTATCGACTGGCCTGAATTATCGCCGACACTCGTTCTAAACTACCGTGCGTTGCGAGAGCCGATGGAGCAATATGTGGGAACGCACAAGCCACTTAATTTCATAAGCAAAAAGAGACACGTTTTACTTTTTTTTTTTAATCATCGGCTAAACCGTAGGCAAAGACACGCGTGACTGGATCTCGCGCGAAACAACCCCGCGTTCGAAGCCGACCCGCACACAGTTCGTTATTGTTAACGATACCCGGTTTGACAATAATATTGTTAACCCCTTGCCACACGATAACGAGTCACGATCGTGGCATGAATTAAAGTGTTGATTCAACGCGAAGAGGCTGCACTTGTAACGAAGTTGAATACTGCCTCGACTTATAATTTCACTTCGTAAGATTAAGGATCGCTAATTAAATGTAATTCTAGAACCATGTGCGCGTAACACGCTATAAAGCTGATAATACATTTTTCGTGCCACGCATTGATAGTAAAAAAGATTGTATGGCAAGGGGTTAATCCTTCAGCAACGATGTGATTTTTTATTCCTCCCGCGCAAATAGAAAAGATTTTTTATTTCAGCAGGTTTACTCCACTATGCTATCAATTTAATCCACTATTTATATTATATAGAGGCTAATTAAGCGTCCCATAATCGCTAATAAATAATTCTTTCTGTCGTAAATAATTATTAACCGTTTCGTCATACGGATGCCGTCTTTAAAGGGTTAATCTATTGGGTGGTTCGGAAAGTTTGTAGAGATATTTGAAGACTACAGAGGAAGAGCTCGATAAGTCGCGTTTTCGTGAGTTTAGAGGAGAACAATTTGGTTACTATAATCATGGATAACGTTATCATGCGGCTATTCCAATCAATCGGCCACAAAACACTCTACATAAACGTAGTTAAAAATAATTCGCCAATTGCAATCACCCTTTGATTTGTGATATCACGCGTGATAATTATACTTGGGGACAAATGATAAGAATTAAAAGTATTACATCTTAATAAATTCGTATCGAACGAAACATATCTTTAAGAGCTGCTTTTAACCGAAGCATACCCTTTATCTTTTATACGAGTGCACGGCAGAATGAGTAGAAAATACGTGAATTTAATGGAAAAGCTAGAAAGACAAGTTTATGACACGTTGCATACTCTTGACAAAAACGGTATACCCATTAAACTATGTACAAATGTTTTAACTAGATCGCGGAAGTTTATGCAAATTCGTATCCCTAACTGACAGAGCGAACTTTAATAAAGACCCTCACTTAAATATTTTGTATATCTTTTGTATCACGTGGAATCTGTTCTTCTCTGGAAAATAAATTTGTCATAAACGAATAAAGATCCGTCGTCTAACCGTAACTATTTGCAACAAAATGAGTTTTTCGTATCCACTGTGTAACGTTATACGGCCGCTTATTCTTATCAAAACCTGCAAGTCTGAAAGCGATCATACGAAGCGGATTCCACAGTATAGGCGTACGCTTTTAGCAAACGATGTCTCAATTTACGAGAGCGCTCACACGCGTCCTCCGCACCGAAAGGGTTAAGCATATAAAGTGCTTATTTGCCGTATCATCGCTCGATGATCCCGAGCCGATCGAAAGCTACCAAAACAACGATCCAAAGAGTTCAACGCACCCGTACGAATCACCGAAATAAACAAGCAAAAAGAAAAACAATTTATCGAAAGCCTAATAACATACCTGCGCAAGTGTATACAATATAAATATATCCGCGCTCCCGTTTCACTCTTTTTCTATGCTTCCCGTTGTCAACAAGTCCTTGAAGGATGCACATACACACAGAGACACACACACACACCACACGAGGAGGAGAACGCGTAACGATGATAACCGGGAAAACGCGCGGCTCGACGTTGCTGCTGTCAGTGACAACACAACTCGAGCTACGGAGAGATACCAAAGAGATCGGAGATCGCGAAAGTGGCGTGCGAAAACTAAGCGGAGCCTGGTTGGCACAGCGTGGCGTTAGGATGATTTTAGAAGACCTTGAACCACGTGAGGGAATTCGGGGGCTGGCGATGAACAACACGTCAAATACTGTCGACAAGCGGAGACGAGACGGGAGGCATGACCGAACGACGATGCATCCGCACGCTGTCACTTTTGTTTACTGTCCGTAGGCGAAGCTGCTGGTGCGCTCGATGAAATCGCGCGGCTCCGACACGACGCGACGGCGATCGCCGATATTCGATCGCATATCGTTTGCGATCGCCACCACCGATTCTTCCTGTTACCAGCTTGCGATTTTTTTTAATCTACCGCAACTGGACTCTGTACTGTGGTCGGTGGGACGACGAGTAAACAGTGGGACACCAGCGCACACATCCGATTTGAATTTTCTCGGCAGACCGTCCACCGCGGAGTCACCGTTACGCACCACGGTACGCACCATGTAATAGAGAACACCGCACGTATGGTTACGCGAATTGACGCGCACTGGATATTGGTAAACGATAATAACGCTGTACAAGTTTCTTGTTCGCGAGAATGCGAAAGAGACCGATTCACCGACAACGCCAGACGGCGGCCATTACAGAAATGAACTGGTCCGCCGCACGCCGTCTACCGGCGATATCCGACGTTCCCCTCTGCATCTACCCCCACTAGAATCATTCTTCCACCGCACCGCAGAGACCGATGAATCGAATGCAAACGCGCGCAAGGCGCGCGGCACGTCTTTCGAATGTAAGCCTTCTAAACAGCGGCCAGCCTTTTTTCCCTCTTTGCTTCTTTTATAATACGAGAGGTGTTTAAAGTCGAACGAAACACGCGCGACGCGTGGATAGAATAATTAGCTGGGTAACTCGTTAGTCAGAGTGTTTGGTAAGGAAAGGCGAAGATTGGCAATGGGGAAGTAATATTGGCTGTTAACCCTTTCGCTGTTAAAAGCATAGAAACGGGATGGTTTTGTTCGTACGAAAATTGATATAAATGTAAGCTTTTGATTACTTTGTAGGATTGACTTGCGCGTATAGTCTTGACGCATGAATTAAAACTTCGGTTTTAATGCGGTTTTGTACTATTTTACCGTGGTGGAAACATACGTATGCTTTTAATAAATTATCGTCGAATTTGTGAATTATTTGTTACTTGTAATATAAATTATTTGTTCGTTGCAGTGGCTCTCTTTAATACTTTTGTAAACTTATCTACACCAAAGGCTTTTTCCTCGTGAAATAAATAAATAAATTTTAATTAAAGCATGATATTAACACTTTCCCTTACAATGATGTCTCTCAGTTGGATTTCATTTATTTTTCGAGCATAAGAAGTTTAGCTTCGAGTACTTTTTCCGATGCATATACAGATTCTAAGTTCTCAAGTTCAATTAGCGTCCAATAAAATGCTCAATTTTTTAAAACGTAGCTTACGTCCTTTCGCCTTACAGTCGCAAGCTTAATTTCTAAAGGCTTCTCCAACGATATTCATAAGAATCGGAAAAACCAATGGAATATTGAAGAATATAAACAGAGAGGTCATTGACCTTCTAATTGTTTTCTAATCGGCGTTTCTCTCTTAGAAAATTTCTGGGACTTACAAAACGAATTTATGCTACAATTCGATATAGCGATGCTTTAGAAAGTGAAGGATTTCTGAGAAAATAAAACATCGACAATCCATAGGACGAGTTAACTCGTCATCCCCGGTCAACAAGCAAAACCAGTAATTTTCAACCTTTTTTATTTCGCGACACACATAAACTAATCACTAGATTTCTACAGCAGGCGAAAAAATATATTATATTCTTTTTTATCGATCTCTCACTTGATTAACGAAAGGAAAAACAACGTCGTCATTATTTTTCCGTCCAATACCTGTTCATCAAGTAAAAGGGAGAGTTCGGACAAATGAATTCACTTTTACTGTAATTCGTAATCCTAATCTTTGTAAACTCGTGGCACGTCGATTAAAAATGATTAGGTTAACCGTTTGATTGTGATCGGATATTCGCTGAGAAATTTTGGTATAATCAAAAATGGATACACGATCAAATTAGCTACCTTCGATAAATTAATTCGAAGCATAAAATAAGTAATAAAACGTCATACTGCTGTTAAACTAGACTCCCAAAAATATCATTGAATAATGATAAGTAGACTCAGGATTTTTATGCATTTATAGGAAAATTTAAATGCACGGAAAAGTGCAAAATGAACACGGTACGCAACAATATACTAATTATACAAAGTACAGTAAAAATTACAATATTTAAAAGGTGAAACAATCCTTAATTAATATCTCCCTTCTTTATTTTTAATTCTAATCCTTTTGCACTTTGTTGATTATAATGGAGACGCTTAAAAATTTCCTCAAAAGTCGCGATTTAAGATATTTATTTATTTCTCCCTATTCAATACTCATTTCTTCCAAAACGAAGCAAACCAGTGACAAACTTCTCCCCTTTCCAAAATACGTAACAGTTTAAACTTTGAACTTCTAATAAGAGCCATAAAAACGCGTTAAAATTATCGCTATCGTATTAAAAAAGTTTCGAAGCGCAAAGGGTTAAAAATGAGAATTCGTATAAAAATTGCGCAATCCAATGATAAGTTAGAAAATTAGCGTACGTTGTATTATCCAAAATTTAGCGAGCCTTTGCATATACACGAATGTCGCGGTTAAAGGGTTAAACAATCGATCGCACGAATGACGAAGCTGTCGTATAAAGATACAAACGCTTTTTACTTTCTTCAGCGAACAGGCCGCGGGCGAAGCTATTACAAGTTCATTACATGGAAAAAGAAATTTTTCTTCTACTATTATGGAAAAAAGAATGACATTCCATAGTGGAGTGGCGCGTGAATGACGGGTCGTTTAATTTCACATAAGAACAGGTTTATTATAATGAAAGTAACATCGTGAGAATAAGAATGGAGAAATTGTATCACTTGTTCAATGAAAATTCGCGAAACAACGATTTCACGGGACGAAATAATTTATGAGAATTTCCATTCCGACCTTGCTACCACGATTCTCCTCTTCTACGCTGTTAAACAACCACTTTTTGCGAGCCGGAATGAAAGTGTGAGAATTCTCATATGCATACAAGCACACCTTTCACTGTCTTCCAGCAATTTTTCAGTTTCTCATAAGGATACTTAAATTTCTACGCGCCGTTCTACCGATTTCAACCGTGCGGTACTTTTCATTTTGATTCCCAATTTGTTGCCGATTAACCCTTTCTTCGAGTCCTAAGTAATTTTAGGAGCGCGTTTAGGTGCGTTTCTAGATTTATTTTCACGGTTCACGCGGACGCACGATTATTTATTAATCGCTACGATGCTTCTATATTCGTATCGGTGAACATTTTATACTAATTATTTATTGCGTTGAAAGACTCGAATTATATAATATAACGTGTTATATTTAAGCATTTAATACATGCGTTAATAACGCTTAAAGAATAAAGTCAGAATACTCCAAATTTTACGCATATATATTTACCTATATATCTTCTATATTTTACCTATACATATTTTCTATTATAATTTGCAATTTATGGATATTTTTTATCCAATTTATCACGTGTTTATTTTTCAATGATTAAATGTGCAGGTGATTATGAAAGTAATGTAAGTGAATAAAATAAAAGAGAAAAATACATTTCATATTGTTGCGATGTAAATCAATTTAATGCAAAATAAGTGACAAATTATATTTGTTTAAATATTCTAGTTACATCACTTTAATGATCATCAGCACGAATACAAATTTTGTAGAATATTTGATAGATCGAAAACGTTTTAAGACAATTGCGACTTAAGAAAAGCGTCGCAATTTAAGTTTGCAGATTTGCGAAATTCGAATCGAATCTAAAATTAATTTTCTGCATGCCCTGCATTTTCTTGCTGCTACGTTTAACAGCCTGCTTTTTAACCTAACTTTTCATCCCAAGTATACTGAAGTATACTTTTGTGCACGTGATATTTTCACGTGTATTTTTCGTTAATTTAACAACGAATTTATCGGTATTACACCCAAGCGTTGTAGCTTAGGATAAAGGACCAACAGAGATGGCGAAATTTTGTTTAAGTAAGTTCGATTATCGATAATATTTTAATAGAATTTAATTCCACCTCGTTTGGGAGGTTATGTTTATTTTCATTTATGTCCAGAGATATGGAATATTTCTATTAATAATTATAAAAATCAACCCGTTTATTTTATGCGCTATTTTACTTTTTATAGAGAAGCCAAGCAAACGGATGCCGGCACGAAAGAGATACAAAATCGAGAAAAAAGTTCGAGAGCATAATAGGAAGTTAAGGAAAGCAGCGAAAAAGCAACCTAAAAGTAAACAATTTATCGAAATATAATAATTATACCACTAATTACAGTGGCCACAATAATTATGTGCACATCGTTGCATTTTGTTTTGCATTTAAGTATCAAATAAGTAGGTCCAAATATATTATGTTTCTTATCATTAGACTACTTACGTTTATGCAAATTCATATCCTCTCAAATAAAATTAAAATAGCGGACCTTAAATGCAAAACTGTTTAATAGTTTAAATATTGTAATCTGTGCACTGCTTTGAATATTTTGTATAACAAAATAACATTGCACGTTATATGCAACTTGTTCCCTTTTGCAAACTGAAATTTGCCATAAATGCATAATGATCTGCAGTTTATCATTAATTATTATAAAACTCAGTAGCCAAACTCATGATTAACTGCTTAAAATTAATTGAATCGATTTTTGAGAAACTCAGCTATAGTTATACACCTGTTTAACAGAATTCAGATGTTCATAAAAAAGTGGAGTTGATCAATTTGTCCTCTGAGAGGCATAAATATTTTTACTCAACTAATAAAACAAATTCATCACTTTGGAATTAAAATATAATATCTAATAAAAAATATATCGTTTGAAAAATTGAGATATGTAAAAATATTTGTTATAGCCATTGTATATTTAATTATTGGCCAACAACGAATTATTCTCGATTTATTCGAAGAAGAAATCATTCGATTAAAAAATGATAATTTAACGGAATATTAATTTTCCATTAATTAATTGAATTCGAATAAATTACCTAAAAGCAATTAATTCTTGAATTCAACATTTGAACAAAAGTTAATCGTACAAATCGATGTATTCAGGTTTCAAGAAGAAAGTTTAACTACTAATCTCGGCAATATAATTTAGATTAGATTTATTTATTTCAGCTTAGAATGCCAGTAAATGGATGCAATGTAATGTAATATGATGTAAACAATTTTTTATCCAAATGATTTTTATCCGAATAAATTTTCAGATGAATTTTATACAAATACTTTCGCACTCGAATAATTTCGCATTCGAATAATTATTTATTCCGCAATGACAAATGAAATCTCGATATTCTGTAATTTTATTCGTCGTCCAATTTTCAAATAAACTTTTGCCCATCTCTGGATCAAAATAATTCGGTCATGAAAACTGTTCACCATTAAAGGATTCAAAAAATCCGATAAGTTACTCCATTTTTCAGAAAAGCAAAAGGTAATCGAAGTACCGAATGCCTGTCCCTTTAAAGAGGACATTCTCAAAGAAGTGGAAGCGATGAAAAAGCAGCTCGAAGAAGAGAAGGAAAAACGGAGGGAAGAAGCGCGCGAGAAAAAGAAAGCGGAACTCGCGAAAACTGGTCTGAAGGGATTAGTTTCGGCCGCAGAGGACAAACAAGCGGACCACCAAGAGATGGAAGTCGATACGGTGCACGAGAAAATCAAAAATGCCCTAATTAGGGAGGAGAATTCGCTCAAAGCTTACTACAAGGAGTTCAAAAAAGTACTAGACGCGGCTGACGTAATTCTGGAAGTCGTGGATGCGAGAGATCCTCTGGGAACCAGATGCAAACAAGTGGAGGAAGCCGTGCAAAACGCGAAGGGAAACAAGAGACTAGTAATCGTCTTAAACAAGGCGGATTTGGTGCCCAGAGAAAATTTGGATCAATGGTTGAAATATTTACGAATCAGCTTACCAGCTGTGGCGTTTAAATCTTCCACTCAAGACCAAGCAACTAGATTAGGTAGAAGGAAATTGGGAAAGAAGACCGAAAATATGATCCAAGGCGGAACTTGCTTTGGTGCAGAGTTACTATTATCGTTGCTCGCGAATTATTGCAGGAACGTCGGCAACGTTAAGACTAGTATTAGAGTTGGAGTCGTCGGACTTCCAAACGTCGGCAAATCTAGCGTAATTAATTCCCTGAAACGCAGCAAAGCGTGCAACGTGGGGAACACGCCTGGGGTAACGAAATCGATGCAAGCCGTGCAACTGGATTCGAAGATCAAATTATTGGACTCTCCGGGAATAGTGTTCGCTAATCCCGGGGAAAACTCCGACGGATCGTCGGTAGCACTGAAAAACGCCGTCAAAATTCAGTCCTTAAAAGATCCGTATACTCCGGCGACCGCCATTTTAAAAAGAGTGTCGAAGACACAATTAATGGAGATGTACAATGTGCCGGAATTTACCACGCCGGACGAGTTCTTCACTTTAAAAGCTACGAGAATGGGCAAGTTTAAAAGAGGGGGAATACCTGACGCGGTTTCCGCGGCTCGAAGTATTTTGGAGGATTGGAACTCGGGGAAAATTAGGTATTACACTGTTCCTCCGGAACAGGCGAATTGTCAGGTGTCCGCGGAGATCGTCAGCCAAATTAGCAAGGAGTTCGATCTCGAGAGCTTCGCGACGGAAGAGAAAATGATACTCGATAATATCGAGACGGAAGCGACGAAGAAAGAAGCTACCGATCCGTTGCTGATAGAAAGTTCCGGTCCGGTTACGTCTGCCATGGAAGTCGAATTGCAAAAGGAAGCAGTAAGTTAATTTACGTATCAGTAGACGGTAGATTTTTGTATGCAAATTCCTAGTTTTATTAACTGGTTGTTTTACACTAGCGAATCGCTTGTTCTATGATTTATAATAGTAATGATAGTAGTAATCTTTATTTGTACGGGCGAGTAGACATTTTTATACATAAGTATACGGGCCATATCACGTTAAATCGATCACTTTTATACTCGATGTCTGCGATTTTGTTCAAATTGAAATATATATGTTAGAGTCTATGCGAAAATAGAGAGGAGGTTTAAGTCATCATTTTGCTTGTTTCGAAATTGTTTAAAAAATACAGACGTTCGAAGTTGGCAATTTTTGCCCATTTTTACGAAAACTACAATCGCGAAAGAATTTTTATCTCTGAAACTATTAAATGTACGAACTTCGTTTTTTGCTTTTTTTCATTTTAATCGCAAACGATTGCACATTTGTAACGAAGATTATGGTGTGATATAAATCTTTGCAGCAAATTAAAATACAGAACAAATTGAAGAAGAAAATGGAAAAGTCCCAAAAGAAGGCGAATGAAACAAGAAAGAAGAAAACGGACCCGATTTTCGAAATCGAAGGCAACCAAAAGTTAAACAAACTCAATAAAATGCAGTTCAAGAAACAGAAGAAGGATCAAGCCAGGAGAGGTAAAAGTATTTTTATTTAGAATATTTATAAATATTGGTTTGTTTAAGTTTTGTTTGTACGTTTGATCATCTGAATTTCGTAGAAAAAGCAGCGGTGAAGTTAGCGGATAAATTGGAAGGATTCAACATCTCGGCGTCCGATGATTACGATTTTAATGCAGATTTCGTAGAAAAGCCGCAGACATCGTAAACATTTTTATTTAATGTTCGTACGCAAAATGTAAATAACGAGTGACATATATAAATAAAAGAATCGTTTTTGTATTAGAAAAAACATCCCTAATAATTTATTTCCGAGTAAAACGAAACGTTAAAAGATGAAAAGAAATCGATAATAATTTATCGAATAACTTTTGAGATTATTTCAATGCCGTGCGAATATTTTACGAGATAGGCGAGGAAAATTTATTAATAATTTCGCGACATTATTTCAAAGCTACGAAATAACTTGCTATTTGTTCTCGTGCGAATAATTTACACGATAGATGAGGAAACGTTATTCATAATTACGCAACTGTTTAAAGGTACAGTGACCTGTTCCATTTAATTTTCTTCCTTTCTTCCCTTTGTTCATTTCGATATTAAATTAGCGATAATTGTCATACTTATGAATTCTCTTTTTCCCCTTTGTATTACAATTATTAACCTTTTCAGTAGCGCGACTAATTTTAAGTGTAACATACAGAGCTTACGAATTTGGCTATTTTTTAAAAAAAATACAAAATCTTGAAACACAAATAAATTTAGATCTTTAGAAATTAATAACATTAAATACCGGAAAAAATTCATATGCGGATCAATGATTAAAAATTGAAGAAATCAGATTTAATTCTAAATCGAAGTAACATTATGTCTTTTAAATAGAAATACGTGGCAATTTTAATTTCTTAATATTTTTCCCTCTCAATCAGATCACTTTCATAAAATCATCGGCACGCGTAATTTAAGAAGCATCCAATTTTAATTTCACGCGACTATTATAAACGCGGTTTAATCGACTTTTATTTGCCTTAACGATAACTAATGAGGCCGTAAACGATGTTATCGAGTTACTTTGGATACGCTTCGAAATTTCGAGCACCCACGCCGAGTTTATATCGGAAATTCAAAGGCGCGCGAAGAGATATCGATATTCGAATAAATAGCGCGTTGATTTTGACGTATTTTTCTTTTTTTTTGTTTGCCTCACGCCTCGTTTCACGACTATTTAATTTTAGCTCTCTGTCAAAGAGTTATGTTTCGCGTTGCGACAAACTTCCAAAACATAAACAATGATGCGCGTTCGCTTCGTGACAAGCAACCGTGACGAGTATAATTTATATCTGTTTCTTCTCTGGCTAGGAGTCAGTTTTCCTATGAAACAGCGACTGACGAGCACACAGAGATGATACAAAAATATCAAACGAAACTTCTCCACGCTCCCCGGGTTTTATTCTACCGTCGTACTAACCGTGGACAAATTTTTGCGATAAGCTTCCGCGCGAATAAACGCATCTCATTAGTAGCGTAGCAAGCATAATAGGATTTTCGTTCGTTGCGAATTATTTATTATATTTAGACTGCTCATATTTGTGCGAATTTTGATTCCTATAAACAGAATAATTAAGGAAATGAATGATAATTAATAATGGAGATTTATTTCAGCCCCTAAATATCATAATTTGATTGGGAATTTAGTATAGATTTATGCAAAGAGCCGCGGAATCCATTTGACGTGCGAAAACATATAAAGCGTTCAAAGCAAAGTATAAATTATTATATTTTAAGGGTGAAATAAGAGTTCTGTTAATAAGAATATAAACGTATACAAAGATTCGCACTCTAATTATACGTATAATTATATATTTTAATTTGGATATTTTGTAGATTTTTGAATATCGTATTCGAATGTTTTGCTGTTCTTTTTGCATATCTAATATTCCCATAATTGCATGACGTTATAACATAAGTATTATTACATATATTACGTATTATTATATATTATTATATATATTATGTATTATTATATATTATGTATTATTATATATTATGTATTATTATATATTATGTATTATTATATATTATTATATATATTACGTATTATTATATATTATTATATATATTACGTATTATTATATATTATTATATATATTACGTATTATAATATATTATAGATTATTATATATATTACGTATTATAATATATTATAGATTATTATATATATTACGTATTATTATATATTATATATTCTTATATATATTACGTATTATAATATATTATAGATTATTATATATATTACGTATTATTATATATTATAGATTATTATATATATTACGTATTATAATATATTATATACTATTATATATATTACGTATTATAATATATTATAGATTATTATATATATTACGTATTATAATATATTATATACTATTATATATATTACGTATTATAATATATTATAGATTATTATATATATTACGTATTATAATATATTATATACTATTATATATATTACGTATTATAATATATTATAGATTATTATATATATTACGTACTATAATATATTACAGATTACTATATATATTACGTATTATAATATATTATATATTATTATATACATTACGTATTATTATATATTATATATTCTTATATATATTACATATTATTATATATATTACGTATTATTATATATATTATATATAACGTTATCAAGTATGAACCTCTGAGAAATAAAACCCGATTAATTCCGTTTTCTTACAAATGTCTCAATTTCATTATTCGGGACCACGATGACTGGCAATTAATTTGTGAAAAAAGAGTGCCAATTAGCTTCACTTCTCTTGTACCACAGGAATACGCGACAAAAGGATTAAAAGAAACTCTAAGTAATATGTAAACATCGATCTCTTATCTTGAGAAGCTACTATAATATACACGTTTGACACTGTAATACAATTAGTATATCGATGATGGAATTGAAGACGCGTAACGTTATCTTAGATTATCCGGCAAATTCGTGTCGAATTGTACACAGAAATAATATAGTCGAATAACGAATCGAAAGTATGTAAAGACTGTAAAATAAGTGCATATGCTGACAAAAATAAAAAAAACAAAAGAAAACAAAACGAAGCTTCGCGAATTTTTGTACAATCTTTCTCTTCTAGCATACTTGATCAAATTTCATTGATCTTGGATATTTCAAAACCATCGCGTAGTGCAGTATCAACGCGGATTACGACACGCATTTATCGGACGATATAACAAAATTAGAGCGACACTTGCAGCGGGATAGTGTTCACTGTCTATGATAACACACGACTACCGCCTCAATCTACACGATTCACTGGTCATTCGGTTAGGCGACTCCGCCGAAGTAACAATCACAGTGTCAAGTAGAACATAACAGCTATTTTTCGCGAAATTTCCACCGCGCGATCTATTCGTGTTCAGCGATTATCTCGTTTCGCTGCTTTGCATATTTTTTAAAAGAAAACAGAATGGCCGAATGCAAGGGAACCGTGTCGCCGATTAGTTTCCCGATAAAACCGGCCGGCTCGTCTAAAGTGTGGAAAGTGATCGAACTTAAAAGAAAGGATTGGAAAACGCCGATAAAATTCACTATCCAAGAGGTACCCGAAGACAGATACGAAGACGTGGTCGAACATATGTGCACGTATTTCATTCCCCAGGAACCGTTATGCAAATGCATGAGTAAGTTTCTTTTTCATCCACTGTTCGGTGTTTGGTAGATTTTGTCAGCTTTCTGCTGAATAATCATGAACAGATATAAAAAAGCGTTATGCTAACGCGATACGATATAATAAGCTGCCTCTTAACTAGTGATTTTGTAACTGGCGATAAAATCGTTCGTTCGTCCAAATGACCGATATTGGTCATTTTATTTTAACCAATCTAGGGTAGCTGCACCACGTACTGCCACTTTAAGTTCGACGCGCAACTTCATTGAATTATTTTACAAGTTATTTAATCCACCGATGGTTCCGGCTTTTCAGCACAACGTTGGTTAACGTCTCGTTTGTTTACGATGATTTTTCTGTATGTCAGATACGATGTACTACTTAGTAATTCATTGGGAATATATAACAAAGTTCAATTTTCCTCGAATTGCCATTTGAAAAGTTGTCAATTAAATGAAAAGAATTTTTACATGTATTAGCAGGTCAATTTGTATAACAGATAGGATAGTATGTCCCGATTACTGTCAGTGTTCCTATAACCGACACTTTAATTCGTTTATTTAATAGCAAAGTAATTGTATAAAGAATCGTAAGTAAAGAAATTTGTATACTAAATTTAGTCTTCGATTTATGTAACAACACACATGTAGACATCGTATATTACTATTGTTATCATTCTTTATTATTGTTATAATTACTGTTATTAAATAATTAACATACACGTATACGCAAGATTCGCGTGCTGTTACAGAAAAATGAAGGCCAAATTTAATATCGTAATTTCGTTCATTTTCTTCGTACGTTAATTATTTACTATCATAATAATATAATATATTTACTATTAAATAAAATGATTGAAGCAACAATTATAGAAACCTTGTCACTGTGTTTTTGTTTCTTATCGCGCCGATCGGTCGCTCGAATTTTTTCGCTGTACGACGTTAATTGGGACGCAACCTGAGTTAATATACCATTTTCTCTACGCAACGTTTACACGTGAGAATACGGGCTCAAATGTATTCTCGCGTAACATTATCGTTCGCATGTGTCACGCAGCGAAACGAGACGCATAATTTTCATATTTTGACCACGTATACGTTCCACGAGCTTCTTTTTACCCCAGAATTACGTAACAACAAAGCAACGTGTAATCGAGTAATTTTATTCTTTCACAACGGTATCTAGCGCTCTTTATCATTTTGTTTTTTTCGAGTTTTAACTCGCGACGCTTTGGTTGAAATTTTATCCTTCGATATCGTCCGCGCGGGGAAGTTAAAGAGTCGAAAACAATTCCCGATTGTCGTAGAAATTATGTCAATCTTTAATGACGAATACAAACACCGTGAAATCACTTCGCCATTCCTAAAATCCGCTCCTCTCTTTCTATCTCGTAGCTTCGAGCTTCTGCTTTCTTATCTTATCTCGCTTTTCAGATAACTTTGATACGCGCGATCGTTGTTTACAATCCGCATAGAAGTACCAGCGGAATGTAACAACAAACGCGAGAATTGTAGTAGAATTAGTATTAGTAGATAAGTAGCGGAATTATAACTGCTATGGGATCAGCGTGCCCGTAAAACTGAACCTTTCTTCTTGCAGATGGAAAGGACGATCCGGAATACGTGGATAATTTTCGACAATTCTGGCGGAAAGCGATAAAGCAAGGTTTAACCGTGGGCGCGTTCACGGAAAATCCTAACGGTGGCAAACCAATTATAGCCGGCGTCAATATACTCACGCTGTCTTTAAAAGGGGAACACTTCGACCCCGATGAAATGACGGTAATTCGTTACTCGCTACTTGCAACCAATTACGAATCATATTAACCCTTTGGCTATTAACCCATTGCCTAGCGAATTTGTCTTGGATTATACTTCGTAGCGTTAGTTGTTTACCATTACAATACTGTGTCACGCGCGAAATATCATACGGTTACACGGAATTTATACGTGGCAATCTTCAACCTCGTGAACTGAAGTCAAGTTGTTACAATTGAAGTTAACACATTACCGTCCGGAGACATCAAAATATGTTTCTTTCTTCACTGCTCGTTCAATGAGAAGGAAATCCATTTTCTTATTGTTTTCGCTTATGCATCGCATTTACTCTTTTATTCCTTCGTGCAATTATTGCAGTTTTATATTAGTACATCGGTAGCTTATAGTCGTTACTTCGTGCCTTCACTTCGTCGGCTACACGCAAAAGTTTTCGCGCAAACAGCCCGGACCGTAATGCGTTAATAGTATAAATGAAACAATGTCTGAAAAGGTTTCAGTAGCTCTATTTTAAATTTGATCACTCGGGAAATTAATCAGGCGTTAATTAATCAATTTTCGTTCAATTTCAAACCCTTTATTAACTAAATAACACTTAACGAATCGTCGTTCAATTTCAAACACTTCGTTGACTAAATAACACTTAAACGAATTGTCGTTCAATTTCAAACACTTTGTTGACTAAATAACATTCATCGAATTTTCGCCTAATTATTAACAGAAGTGTTTAACGGTAACACTGGGCCATATTTCTTGCATTGAAAATCGACGCGCGTTCAGGAAAACAGTATTTACCGGCACTCGTTCGCAAACGTTTAAATTATACAAATAAATCTCTCTATTCAACTCTTCCTCGAAATCAAAATAACACTCGCGTTACACGCGGCGAGTTCTAATTTGCTTTGCAAGTGAACGCGAATTTAACATGTTTCGCAGTCGGAAAAGGGGATAAAATTGATGAACTTTCTCGAGGACATGTGCGAGAAGAGTAACGTATATGAAAAATACGGAGTGGACAATTACATAGGCGCTTTTGGACTTTCCGTGCACCCGAACTATCAAGGAGTCGCCCTAGGAGGACATATTCTAAATGCTAGGTACGAGACTTCTGAGTTTTAACCCTTTCGGTACGGAAGAGCTGGCCGCGGTTATACGTTCGCCGTACGAGAATGTTTTCCAACGAGAGTGGTTGCACTGCGCGGCAGCGTAAGCCGCGAAAATATGTTTTGCTGCAAACACAGTGTAATACCCACGGAGCTTTCCGTGAATGCCGACTTTAGGCGGCGGTCGTACCCAGAGAACGTTTCGCGTATGCCGACTTTAGGCAGTGGTCCTAGCCAGAAAACGTTTCGTGGATGCCGACTATAGGCGGCGTTAGTACCGAAAGGGTTTTAACCATTTTCTCGGACGTTTTACAACGTTCCTCTTATTCTCGCTGCCTTTCACGTAAAGTTTCTCTATCTTGTGTTTTGCTGTTGTTTCGAGTACAGGGTGGATATAGGACGCGAGTACAAGTTACCGGTAACAGCTACCGCATTTACTTCTCCGATCTCTCAGAAGCTAGCCGCGCGATGCGGCTTCGAAGACATAATAAAGAAGAAGTATGCCGAAGCGGCGGACGAAAAGGGAGATCTACTTTTTCCGGGCATCGAAGCGGAAGAGTTGAAAATAATGGCTAGAAGGCTTTATTGAATACGTCGCGCGTTATTCGTTTAATTGGCGATACATTTATAGCGGTACCTAGATTTAATCGAGCATTCGTTAGCCAAAGATTCGTTTATTAACCCTTTCGTTATTATGAACGTGTACAGGATGTACCTCGTTAAGTTTTTGTCACCATTTCCGCAGGCATTTCCGGTAGTGCAATTACAACGAAAAGATCGTTCCAGTTTCGAGCATACGATTGTTCGACAGATCTCTTTTATTTATGAACATTTTTCTTGTACGTACAATGCAATAAATTCATTACCACGTAATTGAAACGGTACAACAAAGTCGACGGTCCTTCGTACTGTCGCTTGAAAACTTTTCGTTTAAATAGAAACACGTTGCTACGTATATTAACGCGATGGTTTGTGTAACAGATATAAGATTTATAGTAAACGTCGCGCTTTAACGAATTATGATACGTTCCATACTTTATAACTATATTGGTCACGTTTCAATGTTCAACAGCGCGTTTACCTCCTAATATTTCGTTACAAATATTAAGTGCAAACGAATATACGATGTCTATGCGTTGTTACGCAAGTCGAAGTCGAAATTTGGTATGAAAATTAGTTCACTCACGATTCTTTATACGTTACTCTGCTATTAAATAAACAAATTCAGGTGGCAGTTGTAGGAACGGTGACAGTACGTGGATCATTTACCCTAATACTTAGGAATGTAACGTAACGCATACTATGCGTTACGCTTCATAGAACATCGTCTTGCGAAATTGTTCAATTTCTTATTGAATTTTATTAAGGCGAATAATTTAAATTAAAGTAGAGTTGTACTTTGGTCAGAAATCGTTGTCAGCCACTGTATACGTTTCATAGCATTAATTTACATACACCAATGGACCAAGCAGAAACCAAATGTCGCACACAAATGGCTTTCGTTTGCAGAACGAAGTAGTCCAACATCTTTTTCACAGGGTAAGGGTTCAAACAACTGACGTAGATGAAAGAAACGATATATTAGCACCGTGTCACCTCTCAACTTCGCCCACGAATCGTCAAACATTCATTGAGAACGATTTTTCGACGAATCACGAATACGACACGTGGTACGGTTGTAATATACGTATATGATTCTTTTACTTTTTCACTTTTCACTTCTCGTAATTGGCAATACGTGTTTCGTTTAATTCTGGCGATGGATTAGCTCGGCTTGTGCTCGGCTCGCGGTCTGACCGCTGGTATAAATGGACCTTTATCCGGAATATTCGATTACCCGAACAATATATCGGTGGTAAAGCAAAACAAATACACGTCCGCGTAATGCATTCTAAATATACCAGCCCTTCGGAATCATTCGTGGCAATAGAAACGTGGTTTGGTTAGCGTGAAACGCGGAAAGAAAGTATTATAAAAATTTGTAATTTAGTAGCTCGGAAAGATTTCGAAGGTAAACGACAAGATGAAGAAGGCATAGATTAAAACGTGAATATGTGGCAATTAATATATATATATAAAATAATGTATGTATATGTAATGTAATAATATATTATTACATGGGTACATAATAACTAGATTGCGAATCTTTATAATTTTACGGGCAATTTAAGCGTATGCAAAAAGGCATACGATGCTTACGATATGCAAAAATATGTCAGATATCCGAAAGAAGACGTTCGTCGAAATACTGTAACTGAGGATGTAATTAATCTTTATTTTAAATACGAATACACAGAAAGATCTGCACTCTAATAATACTGTAATAAATTATCAGCTTTCGCGTGAAACGCAGTTACAGTTTCAATCGATTCCCCAAAAAATTCAATTATCCGCTTATCCTGACACCCATTAATTCGGTTAATTAAAGTCCTGTAGTATTAACCGGGTGCTGAATTTTTATAATAGCGAAAGTTAACCCTTTTTTCGGTCCTATATTCAATGCGACTGGACTACGATATCATTCTAGTAAGTATAATACAATGACCGAATAAGGATTTTATTTCAACCAGTCTTACGTTTGAACTGCATACCAATGCATATTTGCTTGAAAAGTACGAAATTCAACCGATTTGAAATAGAATACGATTAAAGAGAATCGAAGACCTGTTCTCAACCACAATTATACGCTATTCGTTAATAAAAGTTAAGTTAATAAAAAGGATAACGGCCACAAATCAAATTCCCTTCCTTCTTTTTTCAGTTACATAATTATGGAAGTAAACGAATGAAATTTTACCCGAGTGAACGATTAACGTGTCTTAACCAATACCATTAACTGATAACAAAACTAATTACTAATTTCCACTAAGCGGCTGATAATATTTTCCATCGACGAAAGCATAGGAAGCTTTGAAATCTTCGAAGCGCCGAATTTCCAAAGTTTCCCCTGAATTGTTGTCCCTCGACTGTCCTTGGCTCGACTTAGCATCGCAAACGACGCGTCTTCGCTCCAATATTTGTCACGCCGCTCCTCTTTCGTAAATTTCGAACAAAGACGTACGCGAATCATCTCGATTTTTATTTCTACTCCCGGCACGGCGCGGCGGGGTCTCTTTGCGGGCGCAATTGTAGCAAGCAAGTGGAAAATTGTGTCCGTTTTTACGCGGCGCTCTTCAACTACGAAACGCGAGAATGAAGTTTTCCGCCGACGCAAATTGAGACCGTTTGTCCCATTGTCAGGTAATTTGCTCGTCTTGTTCCCTCTTCTTCGCTTGCATGCGAACGGAGCGTCGGCTCGTTTACTCCTACCTTTTACCGCGTTTCGCACCGCCATCGAATCTTGCTCGCGAAAAATTGTTTCCACCGGTGTTCAAGCATCGACGAAGCATAGGATAGACCAGCGTTTCTCCTTTTTTTTCTTTCTTTCTTTTGCGTACGGTGAAATTCCTAGATGTTAGGAATGATGTATATATAGAAGAAGGATGTTATTTCTAGTGGACGCCGGTTGAGAAGTTTATATTATATAATAATATTTATTTTAGAGGCAAGATTTCAGGACATATAACAGTGGCGTGTTATGATGGACTTTATATGAAAATACGATATCAAGCATTGTACGTCTCTTTGCAAGGGTTAGCAGATTTAGCTTGGTTCGAAGCGGTGAATAGTTGTGGTTTAATAACGACATGGGGGATGTAGTATACATAAGAGAAGCTGAGCGCGGAAAGCGATGTCGAACCGTTTTAATCCGTTTGGAAAGGTAGCAATGATTTGAGACCATGTTATAGAAATGAATGGTAGATGTACCCACGTACTGCCACTTTAAAGTTCGCGTTTAATTTTATTTAACCATTCTAGAACGTGTTTAACTTAAAAATCAATTCCAGTTCGGAGCACAATATTGTTTAACGTCTCTTTTATTTATAAACATTTGTTATACGTTGAATGTAATGAATTGATTAGTACGTGATTGAAAATGTCCAGCAAAGTCCAATGTCCTTCGTACTGTCACTTGAAAAGATACCATTTGAATAGAAACCATTTTTATATATACTAGGAATTCAGTTTGTAAAACGTTCACGTTCAATAGCACATTTACCTCCTAATATTTCGTTTGAAATATTAAGTGCGAACGAATATGCAATGTCTACGCGTTGTTACGTAAACCGACGTCCAAATTCAGCGTCAAAATTTGTTTACTTACGATTCTTTATACATTACTTTGCTATTAAACCCTTGCCATATCATTTCTTTATTAACAATACACGCCGCGTAAGTTATTCGTTAGTTTAATATATACGCACATTGTTGTATGCAAAGCATTCAAATGTTGTATGTAATCTTTAATTGGCGATTCTCAATCGTATAGACCGAAACCAAAGATTAAGTTAAAATTTAGCGTTGTTGCAAGTAGAATCTTTTTTTTATCGAACCAACACCGTAATTCGCGTCACGAGTAAGACTCGTTATTGTATGTCAAGGGGTTAAATAAACGAATTCAAGTGTCGTTTATAAGGACACTGACAGTACGCAAGACATCTACCCTACTCTAAATTAGAACGGGCAAGTGTTACGTATAGTAAACGCAAAGTACGATTCCTATTGGAAATGGGTTATGAAATAATGGAGCAGTTTATATCTATTAGTCTTGCTTTATTAATACGGCATTAAAAAACACGTCTGACTGTTTCTATTTCTCGAAAACGAATGGGACGAACACCAAAAAAAGGTTAGAGTCAGCTTTTTATTGACGAGACTGTTTATGGCTTTGCCTGGCGACGAAGTCACTTGTCTTCGTATAATGAAAACCAGACACATCTTTCTATCGCCAAATTTAGTCTATCTAATAAAGGAACGTTGGGCATTATTGCTATTATCTAGCTTAGCATTAGTAATAATTCAACAATTCCATACAAGAATGGATAGCTTATTCTAATGCTTCGTCGATGCTTTTGTCCTTTATCGACGCACCGTGCGTCGCGTCGAAAGCAACCAAAAAAACGCACGACAGGTGAACTTTCCCCTCGGCGAACGAAGTTAGCAAAACAATACGTTTTGTCGGTCGCGTTGCTAGCCGCGAGTGGCACTCGCGCGTCGCCTTTGGCAGACGCGACGAGGGCAGAATTTCGATGCGTAGTTTGACAGTTGCCCGCTTGCGGTGGTTAACTGTTTTATCATCGATGCACGCCGAAATACAAGCGAACGCACTTCCGGCCGTTCTGATAAGCAACGACATTCGAATGCATCCGAGATACGCGTTACGAAATTCGAGTGACAGCCGCGTATTTCGGGTGTACCTCGAAAATGCGGGCTACGAGCGGCGTAATTCGATGCGCGCCCATTAACGGGACTACCGTTCCACGATCCGTGAACATCCAGCGAGATAATTGCGTCTACCAGATACGTACATAGTTATACGTTGCTGCAACTTTTATTCGCAGCATTTTTATCGTACGACTGTTGGTTTTTCAAATTAAGAAGCGAAAGTTTATCTACTATTAACGGAAATCATCGACTGCATATTTTTAGTACTGGAGGCACACGCGAAGAAGGCGCAGCCGTGTCCCTTCTTCGTTTGTTTTGACGAAAGAGAGTAAGACCGATAACGTCCGTGGCAACGCAACAAACTCTCTGTTACTTCTCTAGTCTCTCCCTTAACCGTTTGCTTCGTAAAATCGCAGCCTTCCCAGCGCTTAAAAATAAATGTACAATAACGAAACGATTTGTTTGTTTTCATTTCATTTTGCATAACCAATAATGACAAATAATGCAAAAGTTATTTGAGGTAATAGAATTGTGAGACTCACACTGTACTGTTTTAACTAGACTGCAGATGCTTGTGCAAATTCGTATCCCATTAAGTAAAATTAACCCTTTGCGGACGAGAAGTAATAACACTTGTGAGAGTACTTTAGTTTTGAATTCCACGACTTTGAGTTTTCACGCTTTTGAATTCGAAACCATTTCATTCCCAACGATTTCAAACGTTTATTATTACGTTAAGTATTCATTGCATTAAGTTCCGTGCTTTAAAAGTCGACATCGGTTCGGAAAGCCAAAAAATGATTAGGCGACTATTTGTCGACGCTCGTCCGCAAAGGGTTAAAAGATTAGGACTTTCAATAGAGATTCGCTTGATCTTTTAACCTGTTAACCGTGGACGACGAGTTAGCTCGTCTTACGAGTTACTTATCTATTATAATCAATAATTTGCATATCTCGTACGAGGCGTTCCGAGTAAAAAGAAACGAACTCGACAAACACGTGTTTCTGGAAATACGCTTTCTATCTGTTTTCCGTAAAGGCGAGCAAATTCTATTCTATTGAAATTTAAGATCTACTTAATTTAATATTTATTTATTTAATATTTGTACGGCAGAAAATGACGAGATCCATAAAATAATGCAACAGGAATGCGCGTTAATTGCCATAAATCAATTTGATAAAGTAAAGAACATTTTTTAAAGCAACTTTGATAAAATGGGATCCAATTAAATGGTTATTTTATATAACGTGTATTTTGTCGATTTGAATGGAAAGTTCGTGCTATTTTTACTGAAAAATGGAATAACTTTTCGTTCGGAGAACTGAGAAGCCTTAGTTGAATGGATCCATGACGTTATTTGAAAGATGGCTAACCGTTATCGAGAAAAATGGCAAATATCTTCGTGAGTAAAATTACGTTTAACATTAAAACTACCGACAATTAAATAGTGATATGAATTTAATATAGAATATGAATAATATTGATTTAATATGACTTTAAAACGACGAAAAGCTAAAAGCGAATGTATCACTATTAATCCTCTTAATAGAAATTCGCGGTAAATTTGCAAAAATTTTCTTCAGTTTGCTGTTTTCACGAAACATTACGAATCGCTTATTTTATTCACTTTGATCGTTCCGATGTTAAATAAATAAATAAAAAGAACCCTTTGCCTGTTTGGTGAAAGAAACGGCACGACGTTTACGTTCAGCGCAATACGGCGAATATTTTGTATACTTTTGCATATTGAGAGCATTTCGTACGTTTTTGCAATTTAAATTTTCCGCGACTGCACAAAAGTCCGCAGTTTAGTTATGAACAACAATTTCTGTGAAAACATTCGTGTAGATACGCGCTAAACGCGCGCATAATTGGTAATACAATCGGTCAAACGTTTTTGCATGCTTAAGGGGAAACGCAAAATGCGGAATGAAATTCTTTTTACAGCGGGAAGCTATTCGTTCGATAGCACGCGTGATTATACCGTTCCCATAGTTCATAATTAATCAAATTATTAATCAATGAAGACTTCAAAGGCTGAGTTTTGGCGACGTGATAATTCATACTTGCCGAAACTAACTAATAATTAAGATTTAACTTCGAACTTGCGTTTGATTGATGGCGCGACAATTCACAATTAACCAAATTAATTAATAATTAAGATTTAACTTCGAACTCGCGTTTGATCAACGACGCGACAATTCACAGGCAATTGAACTAAATAATAATAGCTGTGACGTGTAATTTCAAATTCGCACCTGACGAATACTGCGACAATTTACAGTTGGCCAAATTATTAACTTTTTGTAAGTCGAATTTTATTTGTCTTTACGGCGAAAGAAATTATAATTGGCCACTAATTTCATTTCAATCTAAAACGCAGGAATAAAAGTAATAGAATACGGTAGTTAAATGTTGGCTTAAATGCTGAGGTTTAAATAAATAGTGTTGTAACTTGTGAATTACGTGACGTTACAGGGAGTTAAATAATTAATATAAATTATTGGTAACTTTACCCAGTGGCCAGCTATGTTTTTGGTAAATGAATACGAAAAAGGTTTTACATAAATTTCAAAGGCACGTTTTAAAATTAAATACCAATTGCATTTTAAAGTTATTTATTAAATATTCTTGTAAGCTAATATATTTTTGAAGTATGATACTTTGTAAAACTCTACAAACTCTGTAATGTAAAACTGTACTGTAAAACCACCGTCAGAGCTTTTATCGCTATCACTGTTATCCTCCTCGCTTCTTTCACTTTCAATATCATCCTCACGACGATCAATATCCTCACTTTCACTTGGAAGATCTGATAAATTGTTAGCAAATATATCCAAAATTTTATCATGTTCTTTATCGTTTCACCACGCTTATTGAACGCTATAAAATATCAACGTGATATAAAAATCAAGTTAGTTTTATTACTAAGAACAAGAGACTAATCACTTTTAATTCCATATGGAACTGATAACCTCATCGAATGCGTTTTCCGTTACATTGCTCCACTCTAAATGACAACAATAAACAGTCGTGAATTCTCGTGATTGGCCACGAGCTCTAGAACAGAAAACCCGAGAATTCTCGTGATCCGTCCGCAACGTGTTAAGACGGATATCGGTCGTTATTTTCCAAACACGATGACAAAGATCGACAGCGTAACCACACTCTTTTGCCTTTTTGTCGCGGACTTCGTGGTATGTCTCTTGGAGTTGGTATTAGGTGGTTAGGTGGTTATGCGTGTCGAATTATTAGCAAATAATTGTTTCAAAACTAAATCGACAATGAGAAACACTGTGTATTGCCTGCCTAAGAAAACCGTACCGGCGCCAACAGGTCTAAGGGCCTGAGACTGTTTTGTCCGTGAAGGCCCGGGTAATAAACACGGTGCAGGCATGGTCTCTCTCTTTTCTTAAGTGGAAACAAATTTTCCTTTTGGGGTCTGAGCGTCTCCTCACTTCTTATTTAGTATCGATAGAGTCAAGACATCCCTCCGCTCCGTAAAGTAATAAAGGCACACAATATAAAATATAAAAAGACTTGTGTGTTATTATTCACCCATTACCAATAATGCGGTTGTGCGTTTGTCGTTGAGTATAGTTTTCAGAATTATAAGACTACTAATAAGTTAACTTGCGAGTACAGCAAGTCGAGCATAAGGTATAATTTGAACGTATGTATATGCGTATAGAAACGGCGCTGGTTGTAATCCTTTTTGGAAATCGATAAACGTCTATCTGTTAAATAATCGAGATATAATTTCGAACTTGCATTTAGAAGAACTATTAAATGATTAAGTGATAAGTTTGAGCTTGTTCGAGCTCGACAAATGGCGCGTGTCAATGCACCTACGTGCACTTTTCTCGTGCACGTATTTTTCCGTAGCCGACCGGACAGTCTCTATTGCGAAAGGCAGTCGATAATCTTGACAAATGGATGTTTGAAGCGTGGGAGTAAAGGACACGGGTTCTCTTAATGTTGCGAACGTCAAGTTTCATTGAGCAAAGGAATGACTGCTGCGATGTGCCTGTAGTACGAGTGTTTCTCATTGTACGCGTGATCGATAATTCACGTCGAAGCTGAGAGGTTCCGAGATGAATTCTACCGGTGCTAATGGCCGCGCGTGCTACGAATAAAGGTTTCAACGCGTAAGCAGATTGCTGGAGATAACTCGAGTTGAAGATCATTCATATACTAATATTCTATTTAAGAAGATTGAAAAAGAGACAAAATGGAAAGTTTCGACGACAGCAACGTCGTTATATTATCCTTCCCATAATGACAGTAAATCATTGTCAATATGCTTTAGCTGTCGCTTCGTACAATTGGAAAAATGATATACTCAAGTAAACCTATTGCTCGATTTGTCCTTTCCAATTCACGATGTTTACAGTGACCCTACGATACGACTTGAATCAACAAACGTTTACGGTGTAAGGATTAAAACGATAGATGTTTATGGAGACAAATCTTAATATGCTCCGCCGAACGAAAATGACGAAAAATTTGCAAAAACGTAACAGTGTAAATTCGTACAAGTTTCACCACTTTGGTAGGTTCTAATTGGTAGTTTCAATCAACGAGTCCTCAAGGCAACGCTAAAATTCTCGCTAATTTTCAAGACGAGTGAATGTTACTCTATCGGAAACGTGAATGCCTAGACTCTTCGTCGCGGTCAATTTTGCCCCAACGAAAGGAACGAACTTCTCCCTCGCGTTTCATTGATAAGTTAGGTGAAAC
This sequence comes from Eucera pruinosa, assembly GCA_028830335.1. Classification (NCBI taxonomy): domain Eukaryota; kingdom Metazoa; phylum Arthropoda; class Insecta; order Hymenoptera; family Apidae; genus Eucera; species Eucera pruinosa. The sequence goes on from JAMYCR010000003.1 coordinate 28,254,959, forward strand.
GTTTCGAGATTACTTCGACGCTTGGACGGCCTACGGTTCCGGCAGGATCCTCTCCACGCGCATGCGTACGTTGCTGGCGAACTATACGCGTGCAGCATCATCTACGAAGGTGTAAGTGCGAGCGTAGAGTCGCGGCGAATTTGTCGAGCGGTTCAGTCGCGTTCGGCGCGTCGTACGAGCAAGTGTGTTCTTCGTTCGTTCTCACCCCGTTTTCGCCTTCCCTCTGGCTTTTTCTCTCGACCCTTTCCTCTTTCCCCTTCATCCCCGTCATCCCTCTATTCGTTCCGAAATTTGTTTACCATTTCCTGCTTCAACGATCGGACCAACGGCAATCCGCGTAACGGAGCGTACATAAAAAATGCATCGAACTTAAAAGGATATTCGTGGAAGGTGAAAAATCCACCGAAGCGTTTTGCTCCGTTTTGGAAACCGTTTCTAGTTTCCTATTCTATTTTGATAAGAAGGATTTTTCTCTTCTCCCTTTAGTCGTTTGGTTTCTCTCTCTCTCTCTCTGGATTATTTTTTTTTGCGGGGGGGGGGGGGGGGGAAACACATCTACGCTAGCTGGTTTGCATCCGTTGAGATCAAACACGGCGCATCCGCGTAATTGGATCCGAATTACCTTCGTGCTGCGAGTCTTCTCGGGGAGAACCAAATTTCTGCAGTACTCCGATGCAAGGGTAGCTTTTCCGTCGCAGTGATTACCCGGTAATTAACATGGTTGTAATCTTACGTTCTTACAAAGCAGAGATTAGCCGAAACTGGATTAAATTAGAAGCTCGATTAGCCGCGCGAAGAAGGGTGATTTAGAAACGACATGCATCGCGCGATTTTTCCATTTCGTTTAGAAAATATTCCAGAGTTTCGACGACTCGTGGTAATTCGATCGTAATTTTAAGTTAATAGTTAACTAGAGAAATAATGGCGTGGAAGACACGAATTATGCTAGTTTAGGGTTGCAAATTAATAGTCAATTTTACGAACAACGACACGGACATAGGGTTGTGAATTAATTGTATATTTTAAAGGTACGACGCGTAATGGAAGCCGTAATTTGGCATTATGGATTTACAGTCGGTTCTAAAAGTCTACGATGCAGATGCGAATTATAGTAATTTAGCATTGTAAATGAATAGCAAATCTTAGAAATAAAGGGGCGGACGACACGAATCATGGTATTTTAGGGTTGTACGGTGATAGTAAATTCTACAAGTAATGCCCCGAACGACTCCAATTATGGTAGTTTACGATTGTGTACGCTAATAGTAAATCCGACAAGTAACGACGCAGCCCACGCGAAGTATAATGGTTTAAGATTGTAGATTAATAGTAAATTCTACGAATAACGGCGCCGACAAGACGAATCATAGTAATTTAGGCTTGTAAATTAATGGTGAATTCTACAAATGACGGCGCGGACGACTCGGACTGAAGATTAGTAGTGAATTCTACAAATAACGACGCGGACGACACGAGTCATAGTATTTTAGGGTTGTAAGTTAATAATACATTCCTCGAATGACGGTGCGGACAAATCATAGTAATTTAGGCTTAGAAATTAATAGTAAATTCTAAGAATAACGATACGGACACGAATCGTAGTATTATGGGGTTGTAAATTTGTACTAGATTCTAAACAGAACGATGCGAACTCGAATCACAGACATTTTGGACTACGAATTAATAGGAAGTAATAGTGAATTCTAGAAATAATGGTGCGTGCACGAATCATAGTAATTTGGGATTCTAAATTGATACCAAAACATAGTATTTTAGTATTAGTATTTTAGTATTTTAAATTGGCAATAAAGTAAATTCTGAAAATAATGATGCCAACGACACGAATCATATTAAAACCCCTTGCCTTATTAATAACGAGTTACACTCGTGGTGCAACTTGTGGTGCAAATTACGACAAAGACAAGCTGTATTTTTTAACAAAACTTCAATCTACCTAACTTCAACTTGTAGTACTTTAAAATTGAGGACTACCGAGTACAAATCTAGTATAACATTTTATTATTTTGCATTCGACTCGGTGTTACAGTAGAAAATAACTAACACTCTGATAAATAGTCTTCGAAAAATTCGTAAGGCAAGGGGTTAATGGTAAATTTGAAAAGGTATACCTAGTGAAACCCTACGAATCATGGTGATTTAGAGTTGTGCATTAACATCAAGAATTACGCCGTAATATAATAAATGCTGTAGATAGAGATACAGGCACCAGTGATGGTAATTTAGAAGCATAGATTTATAGTGAATTTTAGAAACAGCGATGCGGGCACGAATCAATCTTTTCCGCGGGAATCCGTCCGTGCGTTTGCATTGGTATCGAGAGAGACAACCATTCGTTCGGAACGAATTTAATCGCCCACGCGGGAAACGTAATCTACAACGCGGAGGGTATATCGAGAATATTTCTTTCGCGACAGTGCATTCCGATTGACGAGCACAAAGGTTGAAGAACATAACCTGCTGCGAAACGGATCGCCAGCATGTCGATGTTCGAAACGCTCGCGTCTGGTTGCGTGGCTATATTCGAAAAAACATCGGTAGACGTGGAATTTTCTTTACAATTTCGGACAGGTAAATTTCAACCGTTTGACGTACAATTGTTTGATCGGATCACAGTGAAGGGAAATTAAAATTGGAATAAAAATAATATTGGAAATAGAACTTATCTTTAACCCTTTCGCTTGCACACTCCAAATATAGAAATATTATTAATGCACAGATGGAGGTTATTTTTATTGTTACAAAAGCAGCACGGTTATAAATATTTGCATGTTATAAAATAATGAAAAAATAAAAATAAGTAAATAATATAAATTATAGTACAAATAGTATTGTGTTACAGAAAACGAATAAGTATGTATATTTTTGCCAAACTATTGTCCAATTTTTCAGGACATACATATGTATAACACGTCTTTAGCAGCGAAAGGGTTAATCCTCTGAGTTCTAAGTAATTTTGGGAGATCGACGGATTTCTGGATATGTTTCTGGATTTATTTCTACGGACCACGTCTATACGATACATGATTTTTTAACCCTTTCGTTATGAAGAAGAACGTAATCATATATATGCTCTTATAAATTGAGCAATCATTTGCGAAAAGCATATCTATGTTTTCGATCTAATTTAGTAGAATTTATTTCTATTATCATTCAAATTATATTATTACACTACAATTGTTGATACCGAGTTTATACACATGCTGTTTCTGTCATACATTAAAAACTATATCATATTTTATTATTAAATATATTGAAATACATTGAAAAGTGTATTAAAAAAAAATGTCCTCATCTAGGCATCGCAGATGCTTCAAATTTTTAAGTGTCGCAACGAAAGGGTTAATATCAATATCAATATTACGATGCTTCTAAATTCATGTTTGGTGATCATTTTATATCGGTTACTCGTTATTTCAAAAGAACCGAATTTGCAAATTTTACGCGTTACGTTAAAAATTAACCGTACATAATTTCATACACCTATTTCATAACCGAATGGGTTAAATGAATCTATTTATAATTCATGTCACGAGTGCGACTCGTAATACTGAGCAAAGGGGTTGATGTTTCGCCGTAGCGCGATGTATTTGAGATAGATTACCTTGAAATCGCCAAGCGTCGTTTCACCGGCAATGTTTTGATCGACGTTGCTGCGCCGACATCGAATTCCGTCGCCACGTTAAGGTTATCGACACGAATTTCACCAACACTCGTTTCACCGACACTGACTTCGCGTTTGTTGACATGACATTGCGCGTCTGCCGAAAAAACGAAGCTATTCCCGAGCTTAACCGAGTTTTACCTCTCGAAGGATATTGGTATACGTGTATACAGTGTTTGAAAGAAACTATTCATATACCAAAGACTTTTCCATACTCCAGGCAATATTTTTCTCTATGCAACGATGAATTAATACTCGGTTATACCTTGAATACATTTGTAATTGGTAGCTACAATTTTGCAGGTTATTGGCGTGCAAACACGTTCTAACTAACCTTTTTTCGGTCGCTATTTATACATAATTGGTTACAAGAGTAATCGACAGTTTAGTATTATTAAAGTTATATTACTTGGTTGTATTACTTATTTAGTATTTTTTATATTATATTAGTTATTTATTTAATTTAGTTATCGACATTTGAGAAACGTTGACAGAACTCATTGTTCATTTGTGTTGTGTATGTACGTTTAAAAGAAGCGCGTCATGATTTTATTAAGAAAAAAAAACAGATTTCTCGTCGTCTGTTAAAAATATGTTCCGAATTACTTGCTTCTTTATTAAGAGTAGCTCCTTACAGAAATAAAAAGTACGATACGGTCGCGAATGACCTATGGACCGTTAGAAGAAATGTTAAAAGTATATGCGTAGGTTATATTTCTCAAACACTGTACAACATTTGCGTTATTACTTGCCTTAATGTATTTTAAATATAGCACATTTAAAACATCGAGTAAAATACCTTTTTCTGGCCATCAAAGATTCATTCCTCGAAAGGTTAAACGTTTTAAACCGCTATAACTGTGCAACAGCATCATACTAAAATGGCAAATCATACGCTACACAATTAGTCAAAAAAGTGTTCGACCACGTTAGTCATTTAGCAAATCTGTTCAAATAATCCGTCAACAAAGAACGTAAAATAATTCGAAATATATTATTAATACCGATGAAAAATCAATTTAACAATATTACAACACGTTACAAGTTTAAATATGTAATATAAATAATACGAATAATAATAGATAATTTTCTCAATTTTCGAAGCGACGATCGGCCGGATATTTTTACGACCAACTGTAATAAAATATCAAACGAATATAAAAGTATTATATTACAATATCATATTATATTATAAAATTATGTTATATTATAATACGCAGCATATTACTACAGGAAGGATTCCAACTTTTCGTATACACATCGAGTTTCCGTTCGCATCTAAGGTCAGTGTCGATGAAATGGCGCGAATGGAAGCATCGGAAAGTGTCGGCAAACACACCGCGTGCGTGATATTTAATTGTAGTGAAATAGTGCCGAAAGCATTGTTGGTGAAATGATTGTCTGCGATTTTAAGGTAATTCGTTTAAAATACTTACATATCGCTGCGTTTAATCGGGCACAAGTTCCATTTGCCAATTGTATTTTATTAAAATCCTGGCGCCGGTTCATGGGAAAACGCATGAAAACGTTGTATATGTAAATATGTATTTTTGTCGTTAAAAAAGGGGACGCAATTTGGCTGAAGTTTTTGATATTCGAAAGGTTTGCAACAAGAAGAGCTACATAGCTCTATTTATATTATTTTATGATATTAATAGGAGTTGTAGTTGATGCTTACGATTAGCAGATTGTTCAAATAACCTCCAATTTTGTTAATTTGATCGACACTGCAGACTTTGCCGATCGACTTTCGTATTATAATAGTTTCTCTGTCATTTTTCTTTGTTGTATCCTGCGATTTAACGCGATTTGTAAATAGTGAAGTTGTTTTCTTTCTGGAGCAAGGTTTTCGATTACGTTCAACACTTTGGACGACCGTATTTTAAAAGTGAAAATATGTGATTTACGTCGTCGCAGAAAAATCTCGTTGTCTTTAATAAAATTCATTTTGATAAAGATTACGAATTTTGAACTGTAGCTGTCTTTAATTAGATTCAATTTGGCAAACATTATAAACTTCGAATCGCAACTGTTGTTAATCAAATTCAATTCGGGGAAGATTATAAACTTTGCACTATATTTGTTTTTAATCAAATTCAATTTTGGGAAGATTATGAATGTTGAACTTCATCTGTTTTTAATCAAATTCAATTTGGCGAAGATTATAAACTTCGAACTGTATCTGTTTTTTATCAAAGTTAGTTTAGTAAAGGTTGTAAACTTCGAACTGCATCTGTTATTTATCAAATTTAGTTTAGTAAAGGTTATAAACTTCGAACTGCATCTGTTATATATCAAATTTAGTTTGGTAAAGATTATTATCTTTGGCCTATATCTCTTTTATGTGCAATTTAATTGATAGGGGATAATAAACTTCGAATTTCATCTGTTTTTAATCAAATCCAATTTGGCGAGGATAATTCAGACGAATGTGACGCGTTATCGTAGAGCTGGGGGTTAATCCTAATCCCCACGTACAATTCATCGCGCGTCTCGTCGATGATTGCCGTATATATTCAGAAGCATTCTGTCCTCTGTTTTGTTATCGTGGTTACGTTACTCTGTCGAGCGTAAATGTTAAGTCCGTTCTTTGTCTCCGTGATCGCGCCATTGTTGTATCAAAGGCAAGAAAATTAATTGGAAAATAATTCAAAGCACGACAACTTCTCCATTAATCAAACTTCAACTTAGGGTCCACTCGTCCATTTGTCTAATTTTAATTCCGGCTTTGCGATGAAAAATTGTTTCTTCGCGAGTAAAAGCCAAAGACAAAGTATTTGATAACGTAAAAAGAACTTGAAAGGAAGAAATTTATCGTGCTTTCGATAACGGATCACTCAACCCTTTCGCGGTGAAATAATGTTACGAATAATGGGAAGAAGACAACGTAAAAGATAGTTCTTTCACTTGTTCCAATGTTTTGTACATTTTGTTATTTTATTTTTAATAGCAGTATTGGCTATAGTATAATTTAAAGTACAGTCGAACCTCGATAACTCGAAGACCTCTTTGCGAAACGATAATTTTGTTCAGTCTTTTTTGATTTGCTGCGAAAATCTCTGTAAATCGAATTGAAACTTACTTTAACCTGTACTCGTTTGTCACGTATATTTAGATGCATCTTTTATCTCTGTAACTGGAATTTAGAATCGTCAGATCTCTACGAGTCGAACTGTTATCGTTGTTGCTTTTTTTACTAAAATTAAATGGCGCATCTTTATGCATTTATTCAAAATTTAATTGCGGAAAAAGCTCCAAAATTCACTCAATTCATTTGTGCACGTTATAACATTTTCATGGCGAAACAAATTCTACGAAGTTGCCATGTTTTTAATCGTATTTTTCAAGGCATAAGTTTGCATAAAAATCGGTGGTCTAATTATCATCGGGTATCCTTCATCTTATTAATACAATCAAGTTATACTTTGGCCGAAAACTTTTAGCAGCCATTGTATATTTATAAAAGTATCAATTTGCATAAAGAAATTATTATTATAATTTGTCAGACAAACGAATGTTGGAAATCTGTCTTACTGTTACTCGAAAACTTCGATAAATCGAAACGTCTATAGCTCGAAGATTTTAACCGTTCCGTTGAGATTCGCGTCGTTGAGGTCCGATAAACGGTGTATTAAACGTAACATTGGCATATTGGACAGTCTAACCCGCGTGTCTCTCGTATCAAACTGCGAAAGGGTTAATCGTTATCCAGCCCTGGTGCAAGAGCAAAATACGCGAAGCGATCGGATAACTAAAAGCAATTAATTCGTTCGTAACAAATTTGTTTGACCACTCGAAGCCTGAAAGTTTTCATTGGCTATCTGTTCCGGGTATCAGTATAAATATTTGCGACAGCGAAATTCGTCTCTCTGTTAGTCGAACAGAAATTGAGCTCGAATCGATCGAACATCGATGGGAATGGAAAGATGGTTGAAACGAAGTACCGTTGGTTATCTACGAGTCGAAGTTGCAAAAAGGGGATTAAAAAACAACCGAATCTGCGTTTTGAAAAAAAAATCATACGATATTCGGTGTCCTTCAAAAGTGTCGAAATCCGTTTTTAATCTTTTGATCCGCTTTTTTTTCATTGAACTATTTTCACAATCGAAGCATCGATTATTGACGAAGCATACGATAGACCAGTGTTTCTCAATCGTTTTCACTCTCGCGACATATTTTCCAAAGAAAAAATTCGCGACGCACATATGTACCTAGTCATAGATGCAGAAATTTCTAAATTAAATAAAATAAAGCTCGTTAAATAAAATAATGTCGATATTGTTAACAAAATTCAATAAGTCTATCCTGCAATTAATTCGATGCATCGATATTCGATGTGATTAGTAAAATTTGTTCACAAACGCTTCATAGTGTGCAGTTTTTCATCGATCGTGACGTAGAATAAAGCCACTATAGAAATCACAATTTGCGTAATGGTACATTCTCCGATTGCTTTCCGCCAAGTATCTCCTACTGTTTGCTTCGACGGGATTGCCTTTGCGCCGAGTACATTAAACCGGGGCAAATATGAGATTATCTTTATTGCAACATCGATCAGACGTGGAAGATGAAAGGTGGGAGAAATTTAGTCCGTGCACACTTTGACATTTCTCTTGCCGATTTACCTACGCTTATTTGATTTAACTGCTTCTGTCGTTAGTTCATTGTACGGCGAACGGAAACGAGCGTTAACGCATTGTGAACTTTTCGCGTTGCATTAAAAGTATCTTGCGCAGAGCAAACGCAAAGTTAAATACGCGCGGCTGTAATTGCGTTGATTAATTAATTAACGCGAAGTGCTGGGTAAAACGATTCGACGAAAAAAGAAAAAATACCTTGAATTTTGCAGGTAACTGTGTTTTTCGTTGAGGCAAAGGTGTTTTCACATCGGGAATCCAATTAATACTTTTGGTCATCGAATAATGCGCAATCGTCAAATATGTTGGTCGACAAATGAAAAAGGATAAACAAAAGATTGGAAATATTATTCCCAGTAACGTTCAGATTATATGCAAAGGTAATATCAATTTTATACGGGGAAATTCAATAACGATGCATATTTTATCCTTTTTTGTATGCATTGGATTTTATGGGTAAAGGGTTCGGCTTTCATTTCCTGATTTTGTTCCTATAAAAAGATAGCGACAGCGAATGTACAGAAGCTGTAAAATGTATTGACGTGTACTCGTATTTTTCAACGAAGGGTTTTTCATCACCTTTCACGTTCGATTTGTATTAGATTATCGTACGCGAAATGAATAGACTGCGGATTTTTATGGAAATTTGTTTGTTTAGCTTTTTTCAAATATTCCACGATAAAAAATCACACATTTTTAATGGCTTTTACTTCGGCATAGGGTACAACGAACTCCACCTCGGTGTTTTTACTGTTAATGCAGCTAATCTAATTATTTGGTTTGGTCAAAAAGCTTTGTCGTATGTATTTTAAAAATGGATTTATGCAAAACTTTATTAAGCAATATATCGGCGACTTTTTACGACAACCTTTTGTTATATTAGGTCTCCTCGTTCGATCCTTTGACGACTTTCATTTTCATTATCAAAAAACTAGTTCAAGCGAGTTTTATAACCTTTCAAATTTACCAATTTTCTTCTGTTCGAATGATTCGTTTAAAGACTTAGAAGATGATAATGTCTCTGCATTAGTTCGTTCTATCATTTTTATTTCTATGGGATATTAATTTGTGTACCGTAATATTAATGCCACACTGTAAAATAATGATAAGACTTTTTGGCCAACCTAATGATAAGTAAATTCCAAAATAAGTACAGCCATATACCGATATAATTTATGTAGCCACCGAAGTTTCCCATACGAAGAGGAAACATTCATTATCTTTGATATTACTTCCTCTACGAACAAGGAATTATTAAACGGTAAAAGAGATATGATACAGGAAAATCTAATTAAGCAGTACGTAAATATCAAAGTGGATACAATGGAGTGTCAACACTTTTTATAGTCGTTGCACGTTTCCATGTCGAGGAGAAAATTCTATTCATTCTCTGTGAAACTGTTTCCTTCGCGAAAAAAGTATTATTAAATGATAAAAATGTAATTGTCGGAAAATCTCATTAAGCAGTGCGTAAATACCAAAGTAAATACAGCGGTGTGTCAAATACTTTTTCAAGCCTTTGTATAATACTTTTTCGTATCAGAAAGGATCGTTCGTTCTCTGCGAAACCATTAAAATTCCGACTGTATCAAACAAAATTAAAGAAACGAATTGTTTTACTCGATAAATACTACAATTTGTATTTTACTTTCAATAGTTTCCGTATCCTTGAATACCATTTGCATCCGGTTTTATTTTTACATAGTTAAATTTCCCACAAGTGCATAAAAATCCGCAATCTAGTTGTCTGATATCGATCACAGTCATTCATTCTTTGTTAAACCACTTCCTTCGCGAATATAGAGCCATTAATCCTTTCGCTACGAAACACGTGTATTATATACGGTTTTGGAAAATTGTACGATCATTCATTCGAAGCGCGCGTATGTTTTACAACAATACTGCGTTACGATTAATCACACGATGCATCCAAATACTTCTATTTATACTATTTCCACATTAATTAAAGAAGCTCTTCTTTATGCTTCGATTTCTCAATTTTAAGCTGCCCGTAGCGAAAGGGATTAAACGTTACAAAATTCAACTGTTAAGCAGCACGTAAATACCGAAGTGGATAAAGAGATGTTCGAATATTTCCCATATCCGCTGTACTTTTCCATATCGGAAAAGAACCATTCGCTTTCAGCGAAACTACCTCGTTCGGTAAGCTCGCATGAATTTTGATAAAAGTGGCCGCGGAAGCGCAACAAGGGAAGAAACGATACTCTTCTTACGCCGGAGAGCTCGTTCACGAAGAGAATCGTTGAAACGTTGCTCAGATTTTTCTATCGATCGGCCGTAAAGCATCTTCTAGCTTCTTCGAGCTGCACTCGTTTCCCTTTCCTCCTGGTGCGCTTCTTGAATCACGGTGGAAAGGTCAGCCGAGATATAGTAACCGACATAACGAAACGCTCCCACGTAGCAAGGAAACGTTACTTCTGCCGGAACAGGTTCTTGTTCCGCGGCTGCTGATTTTTAAGGATCGCATTTGCAACCGGTCACGTTTGCGACCCTTCCACGATTTACGATCTCGATGCGGTCGCGGCCCCTTGCATTACGTATTTTCTTCACGATCGCAACGTTTTAGGTTCCCCCTTCGTGTTTTTCAGCCGGTAGCAATATCAATTACCCCCCCTCGAGTCCCGAGCGAAAAGCTTTGATCGTTCGACCGGCGGGTCGGCTCGTTAGCAAAGGAATCGATCTTCTCAAAAGAATAATATCCGTTTCCTCTATATAAAACGCCGCACAGTTTCCGCCTTGTACATAACGACTTTAATAGGATTTCGACAACTCCGTAACGAATACACTTGCCTTCTTTTATTTGCATTCGCGATACCCTTGAACAGCGATCTAGGGATTCCTTTCTTTGAACCCTCTTCTCGTTGATCGACGCCAACAGTCTCGACTTTCAAAGCGCGAATCGGCGGTCTCTTTTACCCCGAGCTCTCACGCGCGTAGAGTAGATGTTCCCAATTACTGGTCAGCGTTTCCCGTAATCGTCGTTGGCGATTATTTTACTTCGCAGCGAACGAACGTTCGATATAATGCGCAGCGGAGTCCACTGCTCCGTATGCACGCGTAGTCTGTTTTGTTTCCCCGTTTCCGAAAGAAAAAGGCGTCGCCGAGACGATTACATTTCCGTTCGTATTTATCGTACTTTTACGTTCGAGGCTTCTGCGATTGAAGGGCGCAGTGGTCGATGTCATTCGAGGGAATATTCCGTCTTAATTGAGACGGAAAATCGTCAGCTTCGTTACGAAGCAGCGAGTAATTAAATAAGCTTGCGATTCGCTCGAATTTTCCTCCTTAACACATTCATGGATGGTTTCATTTCGCGTAGGTTGTCGATACGAGCAATTCGTATTGTTAAGTGAAGTTGGATAAGAGGCTTCTAATCACAGAGTTGGACACGCTTAGTTAGACAAATCTAATTAATGACTAAAATTATGATCGAGCGGTTAGCAGGGGTTAAAAGAAAAAGGAAGTATACGTGACTGACTTTAAAAGTCAGAGATATCCATTTCACCGATGAACGAACATTCCTAGCCAATGAATACCATTTAACACGTTTCGTGCCACGTGTCCTACTGCTAGTGCACGGCGTATTTATTTAAATGCGTTCAAAGCAGATATACTTTAGCGTACATACGCTTCCTGACAAAAGTTAAGAAACAAAGTAGTCGCTTACGAATTTTTTTGCGTATCCTTTCGCTTCTAAGATTCACAGCTTAGAATTTACAGTAGCATAAAAATATAGTACTACATACGTGAATAAACAATAAGTTCTTCTACTTTTATTTCAAATCCATGTATCTGACGTAAAGCTACGCAAATACATACCACGTTTCTTAACTTTTCTCACGAAGTGTACAAGTTTAAGATTGAAAAATATATCAGTACTTAAAAGGAAAAGGCAACACGTTCCAAGCATGGTACACCGTATAATTATTATACGTACAAGCTACGTATTAGGTTAGCCAAAATGTCGTTCCTCCTTTTCGGTTCTCGTCGATTATTAAATCAACACCCTTAAATAATAAACGAACGATATACGTATTTTTTTGCATGAAAACCTTTCTTATCTTTTCTGTTTCTTTCTTCTTCTAATAGATTACCTCGCTCCTTTTCGCGTTTAACGTTCGCTGATTGGTGCGCGTTCGTTTGCCCTATCTACCGTAGAAGGAACGAAGCGTGATTCTCGCACTTTATTTAAAGAAAAACCTCGAGTGTCCGACAATAGGGAACCGCCCCTCCGATCGAATCCGTTCGGAGCTCGCTCTCCATAAATCCCGCTAAGAGGCCGTTCTTCGGTTGTCCGCTTGGATACGCTTAGATCCGGTAGACGGAGCAGTGGCAGGTATAATGTGTCAGGATCGAAGCATTGGACTGTAACCGGAAATCCGAGTGAACAGAGTTAAATCGTAGGGCGGTAAATCAGGCGGGAAATCGGACGCGCGACGGTCGTGCGACGCGAGATGAAGTCGTCGGACGCTTAGCGGCACAAGTCGGCTGGAAGCCATGAATTTTTCGCCGCGGCTTGGCGGTCGAAGCAAAAACTTGAATCGCGATTAATCGCGGTGAAGACCAAGGGAACGAGTGGACGATCGTAAAGCGTTCGGCGAACGACATGTCCGAGGAACAAATCGAGGAACGGACCGATCGCAATCGAACGCTTCAGATAGTCGGCCTCCCGATTCGAGAGAATCTCACGAAGGAGGATTATTCGGGACCCCTCACAAACGTCACGCTGCTCGATGTCAACGCGACGGAGGAGATCGACTCTTTCTACTTCTACGAGGTGAGTTTAAGTAAACACTCCGGCCCCTATAAATACGTTCCTTTCGAAATCCGCTTGGCTTTCGGACGCTTTTGAAACGGCTAATCGTTCGTCGCGTTCTTCTTCTTGGGATTCGGTTTCGAAATTGAACGGTCATATCAATCCTTCGCCGTACACGAATATTTTCAAGAATATTCACGGGAACGTTATAGGTATTTACTACTTTAACGGTACGACGAATGCGGAACGCTGAAATATCGAGTGGAACTCTTATACTCGTGATACTCAACCTTGTGAATTGAAACTACAGATAGAATTGGATGTGAAATTTATTAAAAGGTACGATGTATTTTTCGCGCAACCAGAGCATACGTATTAGCACGAATGTTACGTATTAGCAAAAGGTTAATTGCTGTGAAATACCTTCTTTATTCGGTATTAATTCGTAACTTGCATCTGCTAGGAATCGCACCCTACTTTCGTGGGAAAATACGATACTTGGCGAACAAAACTGTATTAATCGCGTATTTATTAATATTAACACATTACGGTTCGGGCTGTTTGCGCGAAAACGTTTGCTTGTAGCCGGATAAAAGTAAAAGCAATAAGTAACGTCTGTAATGTCTGCACTTTCCTTTATATCACATTATATACATATACACACATATATGTTGTAATATAAATATGTGTTACAACATATATATATATATATTTATGTTGTAACACATATTTATAGGTCGCCGGCATTTAATGCACAGTGTGTAGAACCCTATTTATATGTTTCCGGCATTTTACGAGCAGTCAAAAAAAAAAAAACATAATTTTATGTCTCCAGGCGGTAATGTGTTAATAATACGCGCAGGGGAGTGGATATTTTTTCGTCTTTCGCTTGCCTCACGCGTCATTTATTTCACCTTTTTGTCCACCTACGACTAATTTGCAACGGTTATGCAATATTAAAGGTATTGGGGCAATATTAAAGGGCGGTGAAATTCTATTTGTTAAAAAGGCGAAAGATTTACGCGTGATCTGAAGGGAAACCGGAGTATTCTACTCGTCTAGTCGTAAAGAGCTACGGTTATTCTAGAATAATTTTGTCCAGCTAGAATCGGCATGTTTATCGCTGCGCGGCGATTGTATTTATCGCGTAGCAATTCAGAAAATTGCCGAGCACTCCGAAACACGATTTACTTAATTGACCGATACGTCTAAACAACTTATCTAATATAGCTGTAAATTTAGACCGTCAAGGACACGTGTAACAGTATTGTAAGTGCTTTTAACGCGCGCTCGTTTTATTAGCGTTTTCGATATCGTTTATTTGTATCAGGTTTACAAATTTGAGATTTAATATTGATTCATAAACAATTAGATACACGGTAATATCGATGTATCAATATAAAATCGTTATATACAGGCTTAATGTTCAAAGTCTTCAGTATTTCGAGACACCACGATAATGACACCGAATTAATTTGTACGCCTGATAAATTCAGAACTAAATTTAATCGATTATTTCCACGTCGCGTTGCTCGATTTCATTTCTCTTTCATTTTTCTCGCAACCGAAGGGTTTCTTCGTCTCGTAGAATTTCCTCGACTTTGAAACCGTGCTGGGAAAAGCGAGAGAAATTTCAGTTGCAATCGATTGACCCATAATATCGAACCGAGGTAACCCAAATGAAAATAATTAATCGCTCGGTTAACGTTAACTTTAATTTCGCGCGGAGATTAATACAGAGGTAGGGAGACACGTTCAATTATAGCTCTTTTTCAATCGCGGCGGGCGTATTGTAAGTGTGCGAAATCCAATTACGCGGTCGTACTTTAAATTTTTAATATCTGCGAATTGGTTCCTTTTCGCGTAACGCGATTCAATCTAAATGCTGATGCCAGCGCTCATCGATCCCCGATTCCGTGAATGAAGCATGCACACGTGCAGACGTACAATCGAATGGCAACTGCGAATGATCTGCATACGTAGCCGAGTGCTAGGAAAACACTAAAAGCCGCGTTTAACGCGCGTTAGGAGCTTTTATGCCACGAGTCGGTTAACTGAACTGAATAGGTTCGCGTGGTCGATCTCATTTAACTTTGATTCGCGTATCTTGCTGGACGGCTGGCAAACTGATCAACGCGCCGCGCCGCGCCCGACAAACTATCGTGCAATTTGCTATGAACGCGGCTGCAAATACACGGTTACCCTACAATATTTAACGGATAAATACGCACGGGGGCAGTTAAATAAATGCACGCAACGCAAATTAACTTTCAATCCGATTAATCGATTCGCGGTGATCGAGTTACGTGGCTTCAACCGGACTTTCGACACGCGACAGTATAGAAATGATTGTATATTTTTATTTTTATTTATTTGTTTATTTAACGGGTAATCCCATTATAGTACACGTGATAATATAGGGTAGAGAAGTAGAACAATTATAGAAACGAAATAGGAAACTAGAACAACTAAAAATACACACAGGAAGGTTAATAATAAGTCTGTCCTAAATTGGCTAAGCGAATTAGAGTCTGATAAAGTGTAATGTAGAGGAAAAAGTATCAGCTGCTATGGAGATTCTGGTTATTGCATTTCTTCAAGTATCTATACTATTGCTTCGATTTCTTTAATACGAATAAGTAGATGTTAATTGTCGGTCGTTCCAGCGTTAATGCGTAATTTGAATTCGAACAGAATTATTATAGCTTGGCTGATAGAAAAACTTGTGTCAGCAACTGTATTTGTTAGGAAACGTGCAGCTTTCTCGTATTCGGCTCCGAAATTACTTTGCCCGGGCCGATTGCGTTCGATGGATCTTCCGAATCGCGTTGAACGCGAATGAATACTGATTGCTTGTCTCAAATTGTTTGGCCGATTCTATCTCCGAGGGGAAACTACAGAACACGTGGAAACTACATATCCACTTCCTGGAAATTTTTATTTGCACACGCGATCTCGTTGGTTTGTCGAAGGGAAAACTTGTGATATTTTGAAAAACACGATCTCGCCAGAGCACGGAACAAACAGCGAAAGCGGTAAACCCGGATTTAATCGCTGTTTACTCGAGTAAAATCCGTAAAAACGTAAGTAAATGCTACCGAGGCAATGAACGAAGTATTTAAGCTTCCGGTAGACGTCGATGAAGACATACGTTTATTGACAAATGTTAAGAAACAAAGTAATCCGTTCGATATTTTTGTGTACTCTTTATTTTCCGAGGTATATAGATTGGAATTAAAAATAGTAATAAATAACTTATTGTTTATCGGCATATGTAACGTTACCTTTTTACGTTCGTTCTTATTCTAAGCTATTTCGTTCGAAAGATGAAGAATATACGGAACGTTGCGTATGATTACTTTGTTTCTTAACTTTTGACGCGTAAGTGTAGATCTAGATGAAGACGTACTGCCACTTTAAGCTTATCGCTTTTAAGCAACTTCGTTGAATTATTTTAGAAGTTATTTAACCTAGCATGTGGTTCCGGTTTTCAACACGACGTTAGTTAACATTTCTTTTGTTTACGATGATCTTTTTCTGTACTTGAAATACGATGTACTAAGTGAAACTTTATTTAACCTTTCGAGGGACGAGTTTTCGATGACCGGATAAAATTATTTTATTCGATGCTTCCCATTTGTGTATTTAATATATATTAAAAGGAATGGTGTGAAGCAAATAGTAGCGAACGTATAAAATGTTTCAGAAATATAAGGTACACATATGTGGCCGTTGAGCATTAATGTATACTAGGTTGAACTTGAGGTAAAATTAAAACGTACACATGTGTACTTACCAGTATCCCTCAAAAGGTTAATTATTTTAATGATTTAAATATGGGCTGCCATTTTTATTTTAGCGTTTATTAGTGAACGCGTTGATACTTCAACTTTTACACACCAATGTGTATCTTTATCATGTTAGCTTTCCGACGTAGAATTGAATTATGTCGAAGAAAAGTAATGTTTCTTACGGATTACATATTTAAACTGACAATGAATCTTTTTTCATTTTTACGCGCCACTAGTAAAACAATGCAAACGAAACGTGAAAATTGTTCCTTTCGGGAAACTGTTCTTTTTACTCGAAAGTAGATATAAAACAAGATATACCTGGTGCACTGAGCTAATCAATTCTTACTTCAACGAATCATTGCTAAACCAGAAAAGGAAACATACATTGAATGCATAATAATGTGGCTTTAATTCGAATGTACTTCGAATGTTCTTGTTATTTTGCATGGCAATGAATATAATTGCCATAGCGTTCACGTCCACGAAAGTGTTAATAAAAATACGATGAAAAATATATAACTTCGCCATGAACACTAGGTTTACGCTTATTACG
This sequence comes from Eucera pruinosa, assembly GCA_028830335.1. NCBI lineage: Eukaryota > Metazoa > Arthropoda > Insecta > Hymenoptera > Apidae > Eucera > Eucera pruinosa. The sequence goes on from JAMYCR010000003.1 coordinate 28,272,402, forward strand.
CGTATAATTTGACAGGCTTCCGGAAAAAATAAGTATACTGCATATAAATATTCGAACGTAGAAGCGTGAACATGAAAAGGATCACGTAGAATACATATTCATAATATTGCATTAATTAAAGTTAACATAAATTATGTACTGAAAAATAATATTTATGGTCTCTACAATTTTAGGTGTGAAATCTGAACGGCGTCAACGCGACGAGTTCCGTAAACCCAGTGTTAAATAAAATAATTAAAGCGATAATTGCGAAATATATCCTAGAGTTCGACAATTTCTCGGATAACGAAGTAACGCAACGCTTGTTTTTCTCCGCGATCGACTCGTTTCAAACGGTATACAGTCGATTCTAACTTTTGCTCGTCAATTAGCGAAGCTGGTGTAATTATGCGCGAGTAAATTCGGAGGCGAAGGTAAACGTTATGGGAATGAAAAGGCGGCTGGCTGCCATGGGTCGCTTGTTTACGCTACGACAAAATTATTAGGCGGCGGAAAAAGTTCGCGCGAATTTATGCCACGCAACAAATGCTACGCGAAATTTAGGTTACCTAAATCACAGGTCGGCAAGCTTATTTTGTAAAGAGGGAACTATTAGATATTTTTAGATATTCCGAGCTGGAAACTATTCGTAATATCTGTTTACTTATGAGATGAACGGAATTACTTTTTCTTCGAATATCACTTATTTATTTATAAGAATAGAAAAGAACGAACATAATATTAACTTAAACTACCGTGCAAAATAACGAAAGGACAGAAAATGTACGTGACAAATTACATTAATGTAAAAACTAGACGTGGATTGCACGGTTGCCTTTTTCCTGAACTCGGCGTGGAACGCATTCTTTTCAGAACTGTGCCATCGAACACAAGTGGCGTCACATCTAGCCGCTGGTTTCCTCCACCAGCGACATAGATCAAACGCTCATGCAAAGTCGCCTTAATCCTTTGTCCTACGATTATCTTATTATCTAGCATTAGTTATTTACTGAATTCACATCGTGTCACGTACAAATCATTTGGAAATTATAGACTTTATTCGTTTAACAACCTCCAATCTTATAACATAAAGCCAAGATTAGAGTTCAAGTTAAATTTTATCATCGATACTCTGCGTTTACGTCGAACTTGTGCCATAATTCATAGCACGAGTGTGACTCGTCATTGTAGGGCAACGGGTTAAGTTTACAATACTTTAACACTTTTTTTTCTTTGACAAAACTTATTTTCAACTCATGGGTTATATCGAAACGAATGGCGCATTCGTTTTGCTCGAATTAGTTTGCCAATTCCTGGTCTAAACTCCTTTCAAGTTTATTTTCCTTTAGGTATGCAAAAGCTGCAGAAGCATCATTGTTTTGTTAACTTTGCAAAATTCTGTAAATCGTTTAATTTAATATATAACACACCGAACTTCTTTGTAAAATTTTTGGTATTTTTATGTATATATATACTTCTCTTCCTTTCGTATTTTACTTCGTTACCATTATTATCTTTCGTATCTTCCTATAATAATTTTCCAATCAGTTATCCGGTACAAATAAAATCAAATATTTCTGATAGAAGAACCATAAGAGGATTTATATAATAAAATTGATGGTTGCTCAAGGCATTGTAATTAAATCGAAGTTAAACGCTAATTTTTAAGCATCCAAACGTTAACCCCTTGCCAATATAATAACGAGTCACACTCGTGATATATATCGTGCACCAAACGCACCAAACTTGCATCGTATTTGCGATAAACTTTAATTTCGACTGCAACAATAATTTTAGTTTACAAGTTTAATGATTATTGAGCGCAACTTGCGCGAAACAGTTCACTGCTTTGCACGCAGTAGAATATTAGAACAATAAATAGCTAACGCTGTAAAGTACGATTCTTAAAAAATTCGCAAGTCAAAGGGTTAATATTCCACTACTCGTTGACCAGATTGCTGAAAGTTTTGCCTATTAATCTATTATTTCGCCAAGCTTCCAAATATTTCACGCAAATTAGCCATCGCTTATCGATGTACGCAACCAAAAAAGAAGCTGACAACGCGTTGCGAATCCTTAAAATGGTTAAAAAAGCTAAACATCATCATCCTCCGAGTGCGCCCGATTTTTTCATGTATGAAACGCGAAGAGATCGCGTCGGAGTGGGGAGAAACATTTGCATCGACAGCAAGTGGCTTATCGCCGACGAGGCATCATTACGATGACAAAGATTAATCACCGTGTCGTGGTACGCTTCGATAAAGCTCTTCAACATATTTTTTTTTTACTTCGCTACATTTTACCCATCGATCTTCCCGTTTGAAAAGAACTTCAAAGTCGACTAGACGCGCTATTTGGTCGCGGGAAATATTCCACGAAAAAGGTTCCCCGTGTCCCGATACAGCCTCGGTCGGCTCCTCTTCGTTTGTTATTCGAGTCGGGGAATACGACAAAAGAAAGTTTACCAGATATCCCTGCGAGACGTATTTACGGCGTGCTCATCAGAGGAGCATAATGGAAAACCGCGATAACGTCGGACACCGCGTTCTTCTTTCGAGGCGTTCCTTCTCCTTTCGTCGCGATCCCTGGCAACGTAAATTTCCCCGCGTCGCTTAGGATAAAGAAACGATGCATCACACGGTGGCTCGAGGCCCCGCGGAACGGCAACTGTACAAATATAATCGCAGCGTATGTTCGTTAACCCTTTGCTTAACTCGGAATGCCATCAGCTGTTGTGGCCATTTATCTCGCTGATTAAGGATACTAATTGCACCGAACGCGAATAGGTATTCTTGTATTCGCACAGATTTTTCTCGCAGTGGCGTGTCCCTGCTTTAACTCTTTTACCGTTCGTTAATTAAAACAACGTTACCTATCAGACTGCGGAACTTGGTTTAAAATTTATGAAAAATCGAAGCGTGCGTAAAGTGGTATAAAATACGCATATCGTAATATGCAAAAGTACGCAAAATATGCGAAGCAAAATGCATGTTATAAAAGTAACCTGTATTTGGATTCTATTCCTTCACCTTCGGTTATCGTAATATAAATTTGCATAAAGATTTGACGTCTATTAATTGCAGCATATAAATTCACATTAACGGATGGATGAATGTTGCGTTTCTCATTGGTAACGAACAACTAATTGCAATTTTCCCCATTAGTAATTCTGTTCCCAATTATACCGAGATCGCAGAAAAATCTTCTTAACTCAATGAATTAAACATTGCTCCCTCTTTTGTGCCACAATAACAAGTAGAAATATTATCGCGATATTTTCGGTAACCATTGGAATTTTGCTTTCGAAGCAACTTCCTTCCCCCGAGTTGAAATTTACGAAGCGATAAAATGTTTCTCTGCCCGAAGTTGATAATCGTTATTCCACTGTTCGAAAGCCGTATTTCTTTCGACTCTGTCGCGGTAGCGTAAATTTCGAAAGCGAATCCACGCTGAAGATCGATTATTAACCCTTTCACTTACAATTTGTTGATTACCGTACTTATCACTAGAACTACCGACGATTAAAGTGTACTTATTTGCACCAAAGAAATAAAAACATGATCGATATTTGCAAAGCTAATGTGATCGAATTGCAATAAATCACTATTAATGTTTTCTATAGAAAATCAGGTAATATTCTAGAAAATGCACCGCTGCATTTACATAATTTTTACGGTAAATTTGTACCCAGTCATTTTGACTGGTTTGGTAGCTCTATTGTTATAATATAAGCCACCATTAACAAATTACAGTTCCCACATTTGTTGAAGGTACTCAAATATTCTACGCGATTTGTATTTAGAGATCCTTAATCGTCCGAAGTGAATCTGAAACTAAAATAAAGATAACATCGCATTGCAAACAGTACTGTTCTTCCACGGAAAGAAGGCACAACGTGTTTACATTCCCACTCTTGCCAGAGTCCGCTGATTGGCCTATGAACACAGGCAGCGATCGCTATTGGCCGAAGACGCTGTACGAATGTAAACACGCTGTGCCTTCTTTCCGTCGAAGAATAGTAGTTATCTTTAATAAATCTATCTATATTTTGTTCCACGAATATGACTCGTCATTGCAAGCCAAGGTATTCAATTTCGTTCGAGCATTGAGCACGTAGGACGCGAACGAAAGCTGTCGTGTTTCTCGCAGCCGAAACACGACGAAACGTCAACGATCGAATTAAAACGGGCGTCCGCCTGGTGTCTACGGTAATTCGTCAGCGAACAGTGTTCGCCTCGAACGTAGTAAAGTAGTCTTGTCACCTGTTCCTTCTCTAAAACGTTTCCCTGACACGTGTCTCGGTGGCCGGCGGAAAAATCACACACGCGCGCTGTCATTTAGCCAGCCAACAGACGCCAGTCAACCTATCCAATGAATTTCAGTTCTCGCGAAAGGCCGCGCGATAAAACAACCGAGAGACGCTCATACACCGATTCCTATGGGACTCGTGGAACGTTACAAGGTGCTTCGGGAAACGTTTGATGTGGCGTGGGAGTGGCTTCTGCTTCCAACAGGACGGCACGAGTAAATATATATTGGCCTGTCGCTAGAAACGATGATCTTTTTTAACTTCTTTCCGTAGGATTTTCTTTTTTTCTTCTTCCTCTTCTTCTTTGATTGCTACAAATAGGGTAAATTAGGCAAGCCAGAGGTGCCCCGTGATATTTTCTTCGAAACGAAAGGAAGCTCGTAATATGATAAAATCATACGTGTTTAGAGTAGCGGGCTTTTTCTTTAAAATAGCAGAATTGTTTACGCAAGCTAGAAGAAGAATTTAGTTCAAAGATATATGGTTAAAATGGTTGGGTAAACATTGTTTTTTTTTTTTTAGAAGTATGGTAAGCGATGCGTCTGTCAAACGTGGCCTAAAATTATGTAAATTATGATAATTTGTTCGGTTGATTTACTGCTTCTTGTACTTGGTTTCCTGTGATTTATCACTAGACTGCGGATTTTTATGCGTTTTTAGGTACTTCAAACGAGGAAAGAATTACAAGATGCATACAATATGCAAAGGCATATAAAATATCCAAACAATTAAGCACAAGTTGGAATAATTAAAGGGCGAATGCACCAATCCAGTCCTATAATTAATTTGTACTTAACCCTTTCGTTACGAAGGACGTGTATAATAAAATTTGAGGAATCGTTTGTTAAACGCGTATATTTACATATTTTATTGTTCTTATTATATTACATATTTTGTCTATAACGCAATACAATTTCTATTGCCATTCTTATATGCTGATCAAAGTGTAACAATGCAAAGTATTCAAATAGTTAGATTTGTACCAGTCTCGTGCTAATAAGAAACTGACTTCATTGAAGAATCTTTTAATTTCAAAGTCCTGTAGCGAAAGGGTTAATAATCTCCAATCTTGCGTACTGAAATAGCAGTCGACGTTGAGATTAAATTCAACTGCAACTTTTACTATTTACTTGACACTATTGTCTTTTCATTGTACAGTGACTTCGCAAGGCACGTCAACGACGTTCTAAAATAGTTAAACAAAGTTGCGCGCGAAGCATAAAAGTGGCAGTACGAGGTTCATTTACCCTAGCTTCCTTATGCAACCGTCGAAATTGATCGCTTTTCAATCGAAACGTATAGAATCTGATAAAAATAAAAATTGCCTCGATGAACGATTAATTTTATAGCCACTGTATTTAGATGCTAAATCGATCCAAAGTGTAGCTGGACACCGTACGGCGAAGGGTTAATCCAACGGGTAAGACGAATTTCAATGAGATTCGCTGTAAAGAAGCTGTAAGAAAAAAATGTTATCGGCCGTTTGGGATCGAGGAACGTGGCCGCGTCCGCCTTTATCGCGGGTTCCCTCGGGGGAACGTCGATCGATTTAAAAACTTCGGTATTCGGTGTCTGCGATGGTTTGTTGGCTGTCGGCAATCTGGTCCCGTCACCTACTCGTTTCTTGCCCCCTTGCCGCGAACGGTCCACGTCCACGTCCAGGGGCTAACCGATTCGAGTCGCGCGACCGCTTTGTAAAAGCATCACGACGACCAGTTCCCTTCGTCTCGCACCGCCGCACCGGTCGCCTCTGCTCGTTGATTGCAGAAACCTCGCCGCACGTGAACTCGCTTATTTTTACTAGGAATGCGCGTTCGCGGCAAAAGGGAGGGCGAAAGAATCGAGAGTGGAGGGAAAAGGATGAAGGGGGTCATTGACGTGATGCTGGAAATGGGCGGGCGATAAAATTAAGCTGGCCAGACGATTTGCGTCGCGGAACGGGAAACGCGAAGATCTATCGTTCTTCGTTTCACTTGTTTCTTTTCTTTGATCGTGTTATCAAGTAATTACGTTATCGCGTGATATCTCTGTACCTTCGCGGTGAATTTAATTATGCAAAGAGGCACGCGTTGTATACTTCTGTCTATAAGTTGGCAGACATTTAGTAGTTCTCGACCAAACGTTTGCGCTGAATTTAACCCTTTGATCGTGCCGCGCGACATTTGCATGATTCGCTGACGAAAAACGGGAACATAGTTTAGATACGTGTGCGAGACAGTTGCTCGTGAATCGATTAATGGGAAGTTTGAAGATAATAAAATGTTCGATTGGTGTTAACTGGAAGTTTCAAATATTGTTATGATTCCAGGTTACACCAATATGAAACTTATAACTACTTATCAATAATATAACTATTTATCACATATGATAAGCTACGAAATCAGTCTACATATCAATCTATATATATCATTTCATAACAATATATATGCGTTTCGCAGTGAAAGGGTTAATGTTTGGTAACATCTTTAAAAACAGAGTGATTTAATGCACTTTCTGGTGAAATTAATTAGCGAACAGTGGCTTCGTTTGTAACTATAACGAATCTTACTTTACACTAAGTTTATTAAACGTCTGATGATTAGCGAACGGTAGTGTATATAATACGTAAAAATATTAGGCTAAATATTAAGTGCAGAAAATTCGATGCGCTTCTATATTTCAGAATGGCCTCGATGTCACTCTTTTTGCAGCCTGGCAACGCTTTACGTTAGATCTTTCCTTAAATCTTCACGTCAACGACGTTTTAAAACTGTGTTCCCCAACCTTTTTTGCACCATGCCCCACCTAAGCCTTTGTAAAATTCTTATGCCTCATATGTAACATATACATACGTTTTAATATTCAAAAATTGACGTGTTCACCGAAGAAACTTAGATGATAAGTTTTAAGAAGGAATCACTGGGAAATTGTTGAGGGAACACGCGTTTCGTGTCTCTAAACTAACGTTTATCCAGCTCGAGTAGCGACTGAGAGTCGCCATACGGTTAACTTAAACTCTGGACGAGTCCATTTTCGACGTGCCCCCCTTAACAATCAACGTGCCCCTCTGTGAGACGTAGGCCCCCACGTTGGGAAACACTGTTCTAAAATAATGAAACAAAGTTACGCGCGAACCTCAACGTGGCAGTACGCGGCGCGTACGTTTACCCTACGCGTGTTCCCGGTATTTTCGGAGGATTGAAAAAAAATCGGAGCACTTTTGCTCCGTTCTCTCGGTAGTTCTCTTTCCACCCGAACCTGCTGCCATTAAATGGAATTTAAAGTTTGCTCCCGGGACGTGCGCGATTACCGTGGCCCCCTAATTTCCGAGTTGATTACGCGCAAAGAACGAGCGTTTCGCAAAAGCACCGTCTCGCAGAGGAGAAGGCTGCGCAAGAAATTCGGACGAACGCTCTGTCCGCGTAACAGTACCAGAATTATATTATTACCCGGTCAAAGGGGCCAATTGGCGAAGGAGTGGATAATCCGCGTATCTCAAAGGAGTCTGCGTGTTTCGTGCATCGAGATCGATCGGATCGCGTCCGCGTTAATCGATCTCTACCGCGTTGCTCGTCACGATCGATCGTTGCGGTACATGTTTCGGAATGATTCGAGGTTCCCTCAGATCTGTTCGTTATCGTAAATCGCGGTTACGGTCCTGCAACGAAACCGTGTTTTTCCCCCGAAGCATTTTCCTTGCTTCGATGGCCCGTTTGTTTCACCTACTGTGAAATCAATCGTCGGACCAGAGACGCGGCTCCAATTAAACGGCGGCGACGCGATCCATTATAGCGATGATTCTTTCGCGACGTACCACCGAATGCTTCCACGTTAATCCGGGATGTATCCGAGCGAAGTATTCGAAGAATTCGCCGAGTGAAAATATTTGAGATCGATGCTAGCGTTCGAGTATTTAATTCTCTATAATGGCACGATATTTAACAGGTTGCTTATACTGTATGCAATTTTCAGCTTTGGGAATTCGTAGCTGTGAGAATTCAAAGTACTGAGAATCCTAAACTTTGGGAACTCGAAGCATTGGGAATTTTAAGCTTTGCGAATTCAAAGCATTGAGAATCGGAAGCTTTGGTAATATAAAGCGTTGGGAATTAGGCGGTTTGGGTTAGGTTTGAAACGTTGGAGATTCGAAATATTTTGGGAATTTTAAGCTTTGAGAATTCCAAGCTTCGAGAATTCTAAGCTTTGGGAATTTTCAGCTTTGAGAATTCAAAGCATTGAGAATCGAAAGCTTTGGAAATATAAAGCGTTGGGAATTAGGCGTTTTGGGTTAGGTTTGAAACATTGGAGATTCGAAATATTTTGGGAATTTTAAGCTTTGAGAATTCTAAGCTTTGGGAATTTTCAGCTTTGAGAATTCAAAGCATTGAGAATCGAAAGCTTTGGAAATATAAAGCGTTGGGAATTAGGCGTTTTGAGTTAGATTTGAAACGTTGGAGATTCGAAATAATTTGGGAATTTTAAGCTTCGAGAATTCTAAGCTTTGGGAATTTTAAGCTTTGAGAATTCAAAGCATTGAGAATCGGAAGCTTTGGAAATATAAAACGTTGGGAATTAGGCGTTTTGGGTTAGGTTTGAAACGTCGGAGATTCGAAATATTTTGGGAATTTTTGGCTGTGAAAATTTGAAGCATTAGTCATTCGAAATAGTGGCAATTCGAAGTGTTAGAAATTTGTATCTTTTGACGAGTATAAGAATGTGTATTTCTAAATTAATTACGGTATTAGCCTTCTATTTAAATACGTATGAAGGATGTTGCATTTTGTGTATATGTTTAGTATTTTGACAAAACTGTGCACCTAGAAACGAAACGAATTTTTTGAACGACGATTTAACGTCGCTGATAAAAGCCACGTAATTGCGAAATGACGCGAGTTGAGAGAACGTAAATCGAGGTACTATTGTGCTTAATTCAGTCGCGAATTTATCGCGTCTATAGGATCGTTAACCCTTTCTTCCGTGTAAACCTTAATTATAAACTTCGTAATCCTTTAACGTCCCGATACCTTTAGGGGGTTAATTCGATTCCACGCCTCATTTTACCCGAAGATCTACTTTATTCGACGAGAATAGAGACCGACCGCGGTAATTGGCGAGTAAAAATTTATTCGTTGCCAAAGGCAGTAGTTTTTCTTCTTTCGAGGGAAAAGTTTGGATCGCGGCAGCCGGTGGAACACGTAACGAGATTAATAAGAATGGAACACTTAGAGCGTAGGCTCGGTCGTAAAATCGAACCGTTCGGCGTACGGTGGGACGTATTGCTCGTTCGACGGTAAAATTACCGTGCAAACGTTTGCGAGTTAAGAAAGTTACACGCGCGCGATGATGCACGCGCTACATCGGCAACTTTCTTAATTAAATGCAACTCCAACACAGTGCGCGGTAAGTGCATTGTTTCCCCAGCTGCATTGTGTTCGTCTGCTAACAATACGCCCAAAATTTCCAGTAAACATCCATCTTTAAGACACCGTTTCTGTCGAGTAAATATGTATCCCTCCAGTTGTTTTGATAATCCAGTCGCTCGGCATTGCTCTCCAACTGCGCTCTCGAGTGCGAATTAACGCGTCAATCGAAGCGTGCAATACGCAAGTACAAATACATATTAGATCATCCCTCGAATAATGTCGCTTCTTGACTTAACTTCAATCGCGAATAATATTATTAATACTTACGTTTGCTTGTAATTGTCGATTTATTGAACATCAAACTTTTACGATTCACGCAATTTCTCGGGAAAATGGATTTCTCTTTGGGAAAAACTTTTGTACGAACTTGTTTAAAGGAATCGAATAAATAGACTGTGGATTTGTATGCGTTCATGGGACATTTCATTACACCGGCGAGAAGAAAATTACGCGTAACAATACGTAGGAATATAACAATTATATACGCGGTAAAGTGCATTTTAAAATATGCAGGGGGTGAAACAAACCTTTGCTTACGTTCCGTTCTTCTGCTTGCATTCAAACAATTATATATTTGCGTAAAGATCCACGATCTAAATATTGTCCATGTTAACCTTTACGTTCATGAAACAAACCTTTGCTTACGTTCCATTCTTCTGCTTGTGTTCAAACAATTACAAATTTGCGTAAAGATCGACGGTCTAAATATTATTCAGTTAACCTTTACGTTCATGAAACAAACCTTTGCTTACGTCTTGTTCTTCTGCTTGTATTCAAACAATTACATATTTGCGTAAAGATCGACGGTCTAAATATTATTCAGTTAACCTTTACGTTCATGAAACAAACCTTTGCTTACGTTCTCTTCTTCTGCTTGTGTTCAAACAATGACGAATTTACGTAAAGATCCACGGTCTAAATATTGTTTATGTTAACCTTTACGTTCTTGAAACAAACCTTTGCTTACGTTTCGTACTTTTGCTTGTGCTCAAACAATCACAAATTTGCGTAAAGATTCACGGTCTAAATATTTCCTAGCGTAGACTAGAAAACGTCTTCATAAGTAAATGACAGAGAAAGCAGCTGCGAATTGCGATACACGCGAGCTGTGCAAAGCAACTGGAAAGCGGCGCAAAAATGTTCCATAAAAGGGGACAGAATATCGATGGACTCGGGAAGCGTTCGGGAAAAGAGACGCGCGATCCTAGCTACGTGCGTCGCGAAAGATTACGCGAGAGTAGGTAATAAAGCTAGGCAATGGTGCATCGCGAGTAACGTAAGCGTAGAAAGAACCCCGAGGAGACCGTTTTTGCGTCTTTTGGATCCCCGTGATCTTCTATCCCGAAGATAGAAGACCGCGATCGAGTTGTTTATGGCCGCCGGGAGAGGATGAACTCGGTGGATTCCAGAGTCGTTTAAGACGTAGGGTAAAGGAAAGGGAGAACGCGGCCCTTTTTTAGTGCGCCATATATTCTCCCTCGCGGCATCCAGTCCTTATCAGCGAGCTCGATTATTCGATAGCGGAGCGATTCGTTATCCCGCTGCAACTTCGTCTAAATAATTCACTTCCAAGTATCGTTTCCATCGGGGATCGTGGCGTCCCTTCCGTACCTATTACTAGAGCAGTGATACGCGAACCTGTGATCCGCTTGTCAGAGACTCACCCACGCAGGCTTTTTAAATGACCCACGCGTTGATTTTTATAAACTTATTTTTTACATCATAAAACAGAGAATGGACGATCAAATGTTTTGCTCTTCACTCGCAAAAGTAAACGTTGTAAAACAAAAAGGAAACGTAAACTTTTTAGAGGATTTTAAAAGTGAGAACCGAAAAAAGAAGTAGTTTTTAATCATCTTCTCCTTCCTCTTTCCAAGTGACGCCACTGACTTGGTGATCCACGAGCTAGTACTAAAAAAAATGATTAACAAAATTTGACCCACTTCTCAAAAAGGTTCGCCATTACTGTACTAGAGACACACGAAAGAATAGGGATTTCGCGAAAGTACTCACTCCAACTACCTAGTCCATATGTGTGCCCATAATTATAAACGTGGTCTAATTGTAAGTAGAAAGTTAAAGAAAATTAGTTTATCGGTTACTTCGTCGCGTCACATTATTTTAAACTAAATTAATTCAATGTACGTTTGACGATTTCGTACAAAATGAACCATTAGTGCTTGTTCGTTCAACGTTATATGGAATCCATTCAGCGTTAACTCCTTGCCTTACGAATTCTTCAAACTTTCTCTTCAAACCTTACGAATTCTCAAATTCATTGAGATGTTGACTATTTGTCGTTACACGTATAACACTACGTGCAATGCAAAACGCTAAAATATTATACGTAATTTATGCTTGCAATACTGAACCTTACAAATTGGAATTACAAATAGAATTAGAATCGCAATTTATTGAAAAGTATTGTAGGGCAAAGGGTTAAGGTTTCACCGCTTTAAATGCATTTGTAACACTTTAAATTCGCATAGAAATTCGCACCCTTGTTTTGATTTTTAAGGCTCTGTTAAGGATGTTATATTCGTGCCAATGAAAAGTCCAGCTTTTTCGCTAAATTCTTCGTCTATCTATCATAATTCTTCATCTATCTTAACAATATAAAATGCTCATCCTATCATAAGTACGCTTAATTTCTTTTCTTTTCTAATGCTTTACGTTACCTCCGATGCAAGCTTTAAACTCGTGCTCGTAGAAAATTTTGATCTTTCGATTCGACAAAGTTATCAGCGTCGTTAAAAATAGTGGCGTATTTATTGGCACACCTGATTACAATAATAATAAGAACCTTATTATTAGACGTATCGATGGATTTTTATGCAGATTCGTATTTTTACAAGCACGATTAAGGAAATGAAACTTCAATATAAATTCGCTTCGCCCTCTGAATATAATAATTTGTGGATTACTTTGGACTTTATATATTTTATACATTTTTACGTGTTACGAGGATCGTACAATTTTCTGCAGACTTAAATTTCCCACGAATGCATAGAAACTCGCAGTCTAAAGTTACTCTTACGTTTATTGCTATCCTCATCGTCGTTATATTAATCCAAAAGCCCTCGACAAACGTCGGATTTGCTCGTGCATTACATTTTTCCGCACCGTTAGTTATTTTTCCACCTGGCGATTCGAGCTTTGAAGGAGGAATACATTTATAAGCGGCTCGATGGGATAAGCGAAATAGGGGGGAAATCGGACAAAACAGAAGCAGTTTGATAAAATGAGGTTTCTAGTTTCTGTAGCGCTGCACGAGCTGCCGTTTCGCTAAAAACGCTATAGAAATGTTTTCTATACGCAACGCGAACGTATCGCAAACAATTGAAGACGATAAAATATTTCTACCGAAAAGCAGATAAACATAAATTGGCAAATATTAATATTAGGTGTACGAATTAATTCAAAGCCTTTATCTTTAAGATAAATCACTATTTTTCTTCTTCTTTTTTAAGTGGCGAATTTCGTAAAGATGCGAAGACGTTGAATATTAAAGTTGCATTTGGTTTTCTGTTTTAATCTTACGAATTCTTGAAGCTTCGAAATTAATTTGTAGACCTAACAGAAACCATTTTATACTTGCCTTGGAATTAGCATATACTTTTGAAACATAAGAACACGATTGAATCGAATATAATCCGAGAATTTGATTTACTTTTAGCATAGGATTCTAAAGCCCTACGTTTAATTTTATCATGTACTTAGGCTAGCATCAATCGATCACTATTTTTACATTGCGTCAAGTAGAAATCGTTTAATCATTATTTGACAACTTCCCATCTTATAACACGAAGCCAAGTATTACAGTTCAAATTAAACTTCTTCCTTGTGAAGCTGTAGAGAGGGGATAGAATAGGAAAAAGGAAGGGGGTGTTGCGTTTCGTGCTGGGCCTGCTAGTGGACTCATCAGTGCGGCTACCTAGCAGGCCCTGCCTTAGACTTGGGATATTCGAAGGAAGGTTAAAGGCGGTATATATATGGACGAGGTAGTTGGAGCGAGTACTTTCGAGAAAGCCTATTTCATATGTCCCTCTAGTGGTGGGTGCAGGAGAGCCGCCACATCCTTAATCCTAGACATTTTTGTCGAATCAGTACCATAATAATTCGTAAAACGAGCGTGACTCGTTATTACAGGCGAAAGGGTTAAATAAACGAATTCAAGTGGCAGTTATAAGAACAATAAGTAGTACGTGGCTCATTTACTCTATTCTTTGTTATTTGTGGAACAAAAAGCTAACTGTAAGCTTTACGCGTTGTAAGCAATTGCAGATTATCGACGAACATATTTTACAAACACGTACTTTAACCAACCGTTGTTCTGCAAAAGTTATTTCCAATAGAAATCGAGGGATCCCAGTGTACGAATACTTTTTTCCAGTCGCCGCAAGTCTAAACCTTAGACTATTAATTTATAAAAAAATTAATCGGTTATGTTAGAAAAGTCGAAATCGGTAAGCGGTCGAGGTGGGCCATATGCGTTTCGTCAACGCGCTTTCCTCTCTCAAGGGTACTTTCTTCGGGCTAATCGTATCGTCGGTTGTAAACAATCCATGCTGGTGTCACGGATCGGTCCTGGAAATCCCGTAACGCGCAAACAGCCCTCGGATATTTCGTGGAGGTATCCAAGGGTTTGCGAGAATTGGTCGCGTTTCGTAGTCTACGAAATGAAGTCATAGTCAACTAAATAATGAAGACGGAGTGGGTATTGAGAACTGATCTTTATTCTCTGCTCTTGAAAGTTATTCCCCAAAACTGAGGCTCTAGTATCGGGCGGGGTCTTTTATAATATGTTACTCGGTGGTTAAGGTGGGGGTAGAGTTCGGAGTTCGGGTGGTTGTTGTCCTGTTGGAATGATTCGGAGCTCGTCATAGGGATGAGTCGAGACATTATCGCAGGGATAAGTCAAGCCTCGTCACAGGGTAGAGTTCGGAGTTCGGGTGGTTGTTGTCCTGTTGGAATGATTTGGAGCTCGTCATAGGGATGAGTCGAGACCTTGTCGCAGGTATTATTCAAGGCCTCGTCACACTGGCGAAGGCGTCCTCAGAATTAACGAATGGTCGAAAGAGACGCACTCTTGTACGAGCTGTCGCAGCGAACAGTCACTATAGTAAATCGAGTTTTAAAACGCCCTTGTGGCGGCTCTCCTGCACCCACCACTAGAGGGACATACGAAATAGGCTTTCTCGAAAGTACTCGCTCCAACTACCTCGTCCATATATATACCGCCTTTAACCTTCCTTTCAATATCCCAAGTCTAAGGCAGGGCCTGCTAGGTAGCCTTACTGAGATGAGTCCACTAGCAGGCCCAGGACGAAACGCAACACCCTTCCTTTTCCTATTCTATCCCCTCTCTCCACAGCCCTGTTGAGTTTTTTTATTTAACCACTCGGAAGTCATCCGATCTACCTTACAGTTAGTAGTCGCCGCGAAAGAAAAAGCTTGCACCAGTCGTTGACAATTGCAGCGGCGATAACGACGTAATAATTTGCAGGACTGACATTGAGCCATAGCAGTTCGCAGGTGTATTTTTCTTGAATTCCGCCTTTCTTGGGAAACAAGCTCGCGCTCGTTAACTAATAACGCTCGCTTGAATTTACCGATAACGCGCTGGCATTTATCATTTCGCGAAAGCGTACCTTTTTCTTTCTTGCCCGGCTGTCCGCGGCTCGCTCGCATTATTTTTAATGCGCCCGAGTTAGAGAGAGGTCTAATTTTATGTTTCTGGTCGCGCGGCTTCTCTTCACTTCCACGGAATTCAAAGCCACCCCGGTGGGCGGCGCGTATAATCGAGGCTCTTTCGGCTCTCTTTCGAGTCTCTTTTATTTCACGCCGCCGAATAGTTCGCATAATCCTCTTCTGGCAACGAGCAGCGAAACGGGAAAGAAACACAGGCGGAGAAATATCGATCGGAGAAATTTTATAAAACAATAAACGTATTTATGTCGATTGGAAAATTGATCAATCTTCGTTGCTCACGGAACTACGTTCGAACTTTTCATCGGTACTTATCCGAAACTGTATATTTTCATTAGAAGTATTAAGTATATATTCTTTATTGGCTTCCTTGTAGGATTACAATGGTTCCGTATCCTCCACAGCCCATAATACATTTTTTCTTTTTCTTATTCTAGCCTTAGCCTAATATATACATTTTATATAACCCTAAACTATCTTATCTAACTTATTTCTGCCCCTAATTCTAGTAATCAATATTTGTATTCTTTGGCACTTCCCTCATTCTTTGGTTTCCCTAAAAGCCCCCTCTCCAAGCAGCCTCTACTCTCAGCTCTCACACCTCTCCCCCCTCTCCACATCTTTCCATTCTCTTCTTCTCTACATACTCCATCCAGCTCTCTCCTTCCCCCTCCGCCCCCAGGATTCTCTTCGCGTTTTCCTGCCATCCTCCCACATCCTCACCTACTCTTCCACATACTTCCCATATGTGCTCCCATGACTCCTCCTCTCCTCCACATAATCTGCATATTCTTTCCTCTTCTCCCAACCAATATTTCCCTTCCCGAGTCTCATTTCCTAATCTAAACCTCGCTATCCTTCTTGTCCTTATCCTGCCTAGAAGTATTAAGTATTTGGGAGTGTTGAAGTAAAACAGCCTTCTTAGAAAAACTCCCTATTCAAAAATATTAGAGTGTCGCTTCTACAGGCGTAATAAAGTAATCAAGGGAAAAACCGAAGACTTCGGAGTCGCAACGTCTCGTCTTGTCGAAGGTCAAGCGTACCTGAAAAGGTTGACCATTGTTTGTAAAACAATAAGTGTCGAAGGCTGTCGTTTTCTCGACAGTTCGACGTAAAGAGTCGGTGCGGACAGGACATAGAAAGTCCTGGTATATTACATTTTCCACATACAATCAAATATATATATATATATATCAGTTACCTTTTTCTTAAACCCGTGTCTTTTTATTTAAAAACCTAAAGAAGAAGAATCTGCTTCCATCAAAGCATAACCCTTAACAGGGAGTAATACGGACACAGGAATATCGATATTCTTATCGTTCAAGCATTACTTCGTATACTAAGCATTTATATTTTACAAAATTGCGTTAGGAGTTTTGTCCAGTTGATTATCGCGTAGTCGCGACACCGTGCGACGCTTCGTATTGACACTTTTCTTTCTTTTGCACAGCTTGACGTTTCGTTTTCAATTTGGCCGCGTTTGCAGCGGGAGTGGCTTTGCATTCGCCAACGCGGAATGCAAAAGGTTTCGTTTAATTACACTGCTGCGGGACGTGGTATTTAAATGTTTTACCGCGTTCGAGAATCGCATATTCGATTTTAGTCGGCTTTCGACTCGTTCGCTGCGACGATATCGACGAAAAAACGTGCGGCTATTTTTCTCGCGATTAAACGGAGACACGCGGTGAATAAAAAAATGTATTATCAAGCGGTGGAAGAAAAATTCGTTCGGAGTTTTTGTTAGAGATGAAACTAAAGATTAAAGTTTTAATTCGATATCGAATTCCTTGGGGTATTTAACGAATTACTGGTTACTATAGTAAAAGCGCAGAGATTGAAGAACGTAATAGGGTAGTTCGAAACGCGTGATTAAATAAAAGTACCCATTTGTCTCCGCAAATTGCTTGCCAATGGCTATTTGTAAGCACTGCAATAGGAAAGTAAAATGTTTTAACGTTAAATTGGCTCTGCAATTGAACAAAACAAAATGCGCAGTATAAAAAGATTTAAAAGGGTTTGGTTAGGTAAAAATATTGATTATCGTAAATTGTTTACCAAAATTTATTTCCAAGCACTGCAACAGGAAGATGAAGCATTTAACGATAAATTGGTTACGAAAATGAACAAAAAAAATGCAGAGTTCATGTAAATAGATAGATTTAAAAGGATTCGGCTAAATAAAAAGATTTGATGTTGCAGATTGCTTAGCAAAATTTATTTCTAGGCACTGCAATAGGAAAGTAAAATATTTTAACGTTAAATTGGCTATGAAAATGAACAAAAAAAGTGCAAAGCATGAGAAGATTTAAAAGTTTCCGGCTATATAAAAATATTGATTACTGTAAATTTCTTCCCAAAATTTATTTCCAAGCTATGTATTATAAATTGGCGATAAATTGGCTATGAAAATGAAAAAAAATGCAGAGTTTATGTAAATAGATAGATTAAAAAGCATTTGGCTAAATAAAAATATTTGATATTGCAGATTGCTTAGCAAAAAAAAAAAAATAAAAACACGCGGAGTATAAAGAGATTTAAAAAGATTTAACTAAGTAAAAATAATCGTAATTGCAAATAGCATGCCAAAATTTATTTCTAGGCACTGCAATAGGAAAGTAAAGTATTTTAACGTTAAATTGGCTATGGAAATAAAAACTCGCGGAGTATAAAAAGATTTAACTAAGTAAAAATAATCGTAATTGCAAATAGCATGCCAAAATTTATTTCTAGGCACTGCAACGGAAAAATAAAGCGTTTCATCGATGAATTGACTATGAAAATAAAAACTCGCGGAGTAGAAAAAGATTTAAAAGGATATGGCTAAGTAAAAATATGTGATATTGCAAATAGCTTGCTAAAATTTATTTCTAGGCACTGCAACGGAAAAATAAAGCGTTTTGTCGATGAATTAACTATGAAAATAAAAACACGCGGAGTATAAAAAGATTTAAAAGGATTTAATTATGTAAAAATATTCGTAATTGCAAATAGCATGCCAAAATTTATTTCTAGGCACTGCAATAGGGAAGTAAAGTATTTTAACGTTAAATTGGCTATGAAAATAAAAATACGCGGAGTATAAAAAGATTTGAAAGGATTTAACTAATTAAAAATATTTGTTCGTGCAGTTTTCATGCCAATATTTACTGACAAACGCTGCAACAGAGAAATAAAGTATTTTAACTATGGGAATGAAAAAAAAAAAATGCAAAGATTGAGAAACGTAAATGTCTAGTTTGAAAGGTTTACCGAGATAAAAATATTTCTTACTGCAAACTGCTTAACAGAGTTTATTCGTGTTCACTGCAACAGGAGAATAAAGCAATTTAATTACGAGAATGAAAACATGCGAAGATCGAAAGACGTAAATGTCTGGTTCGAAGGATTTACTCAAATAAAAGTATTAGTTATTGTAAATTGCTTGCCAAAGTTTACTTCTATTTACTGCAACAGGAAAATGAAGCATGTTAACGATGACGTAACTACGGAAATGAAAAACGCATAGAGAATAGGAGATGTAATCTTCTAATTTGAAAGGTTTGGTTAAGTAAAAGTATTTGTTATTGCCAATTGCTTGCCAAAATTCATGTATAGACATTGTAACAGAAAAATAAACCTTGTTAACAACATATTGACTATGGAAATGAAAAACACAGAGAGAATAAAAGATGTAGCTTTCAGATTTGAAAGGATTGGTTAAATAACATTTTTTGTTATTGCAAATTAAATACCAAAATTCATGTATAGACATTGTAACAGAAAAATAAACCTTGTTACTGACAAATTGACTATGAAAATGAAAAACACAGAGAGAATAAAAGATGTAGCTTTCTGATTTGAGAGGTTTGGTTAAATGAAAGTATTTGTTATTGCAAATTGCTTGCCAAAATTCATGTATAGACATTGTAACAGAAAAATAAACCTTGTTACCGACAATTTGACTATGGAAATAAAAAACACATGGATGTAGCTTTCTGATTTGAAAGGTTTGGTTAAATGAAAGTATTTGTTATTGCATATTGCTTGCCAAAATTCATGTATAGACATTGTAACAGAAAAATAAATCTTGTTACCGACGAATTGATTATGGAAATGAAAAACACAGGGAGAATAAAAGATGTAGCTTTCAGATTTGGAAGGCTTGATTAAGTAAAAGTATTCGTTATTGTAAATTAAATGCCAAAATTCATGTATAGACATTGTAACAGAAAAATAAATCTTGTTACCGACGAACTGATTATGGAAATGAAAAACACAGGGAGAATAAAAGATGTTGCTTTCTGATTTGAGAGGTTTGGTTAAATGAAAGTATTTGTTATTGCAAATTGCTTGCCAAAATTCATGTATAGACATTGTAACAGAAAAATAAACCTTGTTACCGACAATTTGACTATGGAAATAAAAAACACATGGATGTAGCTTTCTGATTTGAAAGGTTTGGTTAAATGAAAGTATTTGTTATTGCATATTGCTTGCCAAAATTCATGTATAGACATTGTAACAGAAAAATAAATCTTGTTACCGACGAATTGATTATGGAAATGAAAAACACAGGGAGAATAAAAGATGTAGCTTTCAGATTTGGAAGGCTTGATTAAGTAAAAGTATTCGTTATTGTAAATTAAATGCCAAAATTCATGTATAGACATTGTAACAGAAAAATAAATCTTGTTACCGACGAACTGATTATGGAAATGAAAAACACAGGGAGAATAAAAGATGTTGCTTTCTGATTTGAAAGGTTTGGTTAAGTAAAAGTATTCGTTATTGTAAATTAAATGCCAAAATTCATGTATAGACATTGGAACAGAAACATAAACCTTGTTACCGACAAATTGCTCCTGTGCCGTTCAGCTTGTAGGACCCTCGCGAACAAGTCATCTCTGCATAGTACGTGGCCACCGGGACAGTTTCAAAGTCAGTTCTACGAACTGGTGGGGATAGCGACCGGCCAATATCCAAGGCAAAACACCGGCCAATATCAAAGACAGTACTGTATATACCGCCTTTAACCTTCCTTCCAGTATCCCAGTGTCTAAGGCAGGGCCTGTTAGGGAGCCTTACTAATGAAGAGTCCACTAGCAAGCCTTTCCTTTTTCCCATTCTATTCCCTCTCTACAGTTCCACGAAAGAAGCGTTTTTCGATTGATCGCATCGTCGACATCCCATCGAAATTAATTAATTTCGAAATCGAATTATAAATATATCATAATAATTTGCACATTTGTCAAATTGCATCGAAAGTGGACGAATGACGTTGACGAACGTGATCTCAATAATAACTGATTATTGCGTAGCGGAAAACGAATAATCTCGCGATTGTAGAATATATCGTCGTTCATTCGGTTATGCGTTCACAGTTTAACGATTGCCTCTGAATAAATGACAAATGAACGGTCGCTGCTTTTCTCAAAAATATTAACAATTTATTATATATTATATATTATATATATTATATATATTATAACAATTTTTTTTGAAGGTGTACAACTTTATAGCGAATGATAAAATGGCGGGATTGAGTTTCGTACGATACGCAGAAATTGCGTGCAGTTTATTAGATGAGGGAATATGACGATGTAGGCCGATGGAAGTATTCTCGAACGCACTAACAGCGTTTGCTCTGGTTAATTAATTTGCTTTGGGAATTGCGCGTAGCGAGAGATGATATTTAATTGGACGTGCCAATAATATTGATTGGTATCTACCAAATTCTTGAATGGACCGCGTTATCGATGTGGTCGTCGTTTACGTAGACGTTTGTCAAGTGTACGAACCAAGTATTCAACTTCAAGTAACCACATTCACGTATTTCGATTCACAGATTTAGGTTTATGTATCTGATCGTAATTTCGTAGAACGAATTCATGTATTTCGATTCATATACACCCGTCCCACAATTTACGCGAATATCCGTTCCACGTGGATTTGATTTACGCTGTGGCGGCTCTCCTGCACCCACCACTAGAGGGACATACGAAATAGGCTTTCTCGAAAGTACTCGCTCCAACTACCTCGTCCATATATATACCGCCTTTAACCTTCCTTCGAATATCCCAAGTCTAAGGCAGGGCCTGCTAGGTAGCCGCACTGATGAGTCCACTAGCAGGCCCAGCACGAAACGCAACACCCTTCCTTTTCCTATTCTATCCCCTCTCTACAGCTCCACAACGCGAATAAAAATCGCTTAAATTGAGTCTGTCGGTATAAAAGAAAAACTAATGGAAATAAAAGCTAGTAAAGTTGTAGAAATACATGTGTACATATTTGTTTCACATAACTTGACAAAAATATAATTAAGACATTTTATAAAGGAGAAGTATGTAAGTTTTATTCGATGTCACTATTGCTACTGTAATTCGAAATAATGAGCCTTTTCTTTTTAATTGGTACGTGTGCCAATACTTTTTTCACTTTGGAATTTTCGTTTTTTTTACTTTACTTCCTTATAACAAATAACTGACAATTCTCAGTCAACATACTATTTCTGTGTGTCAAAAGACACTAATAAACATAGTTAATATTAATAGATTACTTTATAGTTTAAAGATATTCCAAGAAAACTGGGTGTGCCAATACTTTTTTGACCCACTGTATATATCTGACGGCGTAAAATAAGATCGCGTAAATCAATTCCCGCGTATAAAAGTGGCGCGTAAATTGTGGGACGGGTGTATTTAAATTCATTACCGGGAGTTCGAAAGGCAAATTGAAATAATCATATTGTAGGAAGATAATGGCCAAAGGATGCGGATGGGCGTGTAGGATTCGGAGATGATCGTGGGTTTTACACAAGCCAGATCTACACAGTCTCTAAATAAAAGAATTATATCTATTTAACGCTATTCGTCTGGTTTACAGCTGTCCTGCTTCTATCTTACGTCTGTCTTACCACTAACTTATTTTTCGCGTATCCGGCTTTTTAAAGCGTCCTTCGCAAGGCGGACGTTCTTCCTCTCCACCAATCAGTGGATTTTTTTAACCCGCCTACGGCCTCGAACTATGGTGGGGCACCCTCCCCTAGGAGCCGTTCCCCCGTAATTTTCCGTAGGTGCCAGGATCTATGAGGTGGCCAAAATTTCCTTCCTCAAGTCGCTAAGGATTCGACCCCCTCATAAACCTGGTCACCGTTCCAGTCGGCTCGACCGTTACCCATGCCGGCTGTTATAAACCCCCGTAATGTTTATCTCCCTTTCCTGATTTCAGCCTACAATATTCTGATAGGCTACTCCAAATGTTGAAACTCAAATAGACGAATTCATAAATTATAAACAAACTCTTGCGTCGCGAATTCAGGTTCAAGGTCAAGATTTTAAAAAGCTGCGAAAAATACTATCGTATTCCTTGAAGTTTTCTCTATAAAATAAGCTTTGCTTTACTTTGATACGACTGTCTAATAACGTATATTATAATAATTTGGATATGCATGGTGCACTCGTTGAAGGATAGGTGATCCTGTACCTCGTCTGTGTTGCAACATCCAAAACAAATGTTCTCGCCTTTTAGCGAGCCGATTTCGATGCTCCTTGGCTTAAATTACAGGGGAATAAGCTTGCGAAAATTTCCGGATTCGACTTCACTAAATTCCGCGCCACTTCGAATCTCATTAGCCTCTGCCGCTGCGATGGAGAGGAACGATGGCGGATAACGTTGCGCAGACTGTTACGCCGAATTCGCCTACTCGCACGGATCGCAACGTTTCGCCCGGCGTTTGCTAAAGTGTCGCGACGAACGGGGAATACGTAATAGGTGGGAGAAGACGCGTTTTTCCCGCGCCCTCCCGGCGAAATCACCGTAATTTTCAACGAACCGATCGATGCACGCGGCGTGTAATCTTAACGGCTGACTGATATATGGCTGCCACTTTTCTGTTGGGGGACAGGCTGGAATTTTCAAGATTACAGCATTTCTTATTTCTGGTACGTTGAACCTTCGATGGGGAATTTGCCGGTGGTGTGTGCCGGTATCGCGCGCGATTATTAAAAGGCGGATGTGGCGTACGAAAATATAGCAACAGGTGCGGTTTATTCAGCTTCGCTTCTTCTCGCCCCCCGGATCGAGGGAAAAAATGTTTTAACCGCTGGTGATAATTAATAAGTGGGAGTTGAGGATTTTTGTTAAACGGCAAAGTTAAAGGGGTGCAAATCGGGGAAAGTTGCTAAGCAACTTTATTCAGAAAATCAGTGTTTTATGCTTGTACTTTATTTGCATACCTTACTTACGATGGAAGGTTAACCCTTTGCCCTATAATAACGAGTCACACTCGTGCTATGAATTAGTTCACAGATTTAACTAAACTGCATAATATTGTCGCGAAAATTTATCTTCATCTTTAATTTTGCCTTTGCCTTTTAAGATTGGACGTTGTTAAACAAATATTGCCAATAATATTCGAATGATTTGCACGTGACATTATATAAACTCACCGATCAGTTAATTCTACCATACGCAGGTAATAAAATAATCGTAGGGCAAGGGGTTAATTAAATGGTTCAAAAAATCGAGGAACGTTCAGTCGCAAGAGAGAATAGGATAACTCATTGGTCGTAATATATTTTTATAATCAAAGTATCGCATATCTTGTGAGTCTTGGAAGTCTTTGAAGTCTTGGAAGTCTCGAAAGTCTCGACAGTCTTGGAAATCTTGAAAGTCTTGATAATCTTTGCACTCTTGGTAGTCTTGACTGTTTCAATTACTTTCCGTTCGCCGACTCGTAAGTATTATGATACTTAAGTAAGTATTTTGATACTTACGAGTCGATATTTGATATTTTAAACAATATTATTGACACGCAAGAAATATAAAGACTTTCAAGACTTTCAAGATTTTCACGACGATCAACATTTTCAACACGATTAAGATGATCAACACTTCCAAGACTTCCAAGACTTTCACGACTATCAAGACTTTCAAGACTTTTAACGCTTCGAATCGGATTCGAATTTTTCGCCAGCTCGCAGATTCGAATCGATTCAAATCCCATCGCTAGCATCAGTGAGTGCTTTAATTAACCCTTTGCAGGCGATAACTAATAACACTTGAGAATGTATTTTGTTTTTCAATTCCAAACCTTCAAATTCTCCTAGCTATCGGATTCGAAGCCATCAAATTCCCAAAGCTTCGAAACGTTCGTTGACAATATTAATTGGAATATTTTGCTTCGAAGATCAACGCGCGCCCAGAAGAGCAAAAAAAACTATTAAGCGGTTACTTGCAGACGTTGGTACGCGAAGGGTTAAATCAATATCCTAGCGGGACGCAACCCTTGTTAAAGTTGCCCGAAGGAATCTTACGTGGTGATTGGTGACGGAAGTTGTCTTCCGGCGGAAGGTGAACCGTCTCGCTTCAAATCCCTCACACGGACGTTAGATTCAATCTACTCTCTAGCGACTTCATCTTCTCCTTTGCATCTCTCGGTAACAACTCGATCGCTTTTCATTATATTCTCGCGTATCCCCTTTTATACGCGTGTTACCTACCTCTTCGCGTTCGACTTTTGGCGTTCTCGTTTATTACGTTGCTCAAACTCTTACTATTAATGTTCATTTTTCTCTCCACTCTAAATGGTTTACCCCTGTTAAATAATAATAAATAAAAGAAATTGGATTCAATGGGAAATTCTTGTAATCAGCATTATTAGGTTATCGTGATACAAACATGTTTTTAATCAGGCATAATTTTTTTTTTTTGAAGATCATTGCTGAGGGATTAATTTAGTATTTATAAAGCTTGTTGTATGTAAATAATACGAATCTGATCGTATGTAATATGAAATTTGCAGCCTTCGGCAAAATATAGTTCTTAATTTTGCTTTGCTGCTTGCATCGTTTATCATTTCGTAATTAATAAAGTTCCTTAATTTTGTAATAAGCAAAAGTCTTCTAACGAACCTGTTAATTACTCTTATGCTTCAATATTTAAAGCAGGCCGCTTAAAATCATTTCACGACCCAGCGAAGTCCATAATTCGCGAATTATTCGCCTAATCTTCCCCCAAAATGTAAAAATTGAATTTCAAAAATTTAACCTATTCATTCATCTTTATGTTTCGATATTTGAGGCGACTCAGCAGCGAAAATTATAGTTCGCCAAACCATTAACTTGTCTTCTCCCAAAAACCAAAAAAACTTAATTATCAGCTTCCAAAAATGCGCCTTAAAAGTATCATTGCATTGCCAATACCGAAACTTAGCAGTTCACCTTCGTCGAATCTTAAACCTGGAGAAAGATTTAAGCATCGAAGAATCGGGTTGAATTTCTTAAAATCGATAAACATTGATCACATTGGAGGGAGAGTAAAATTCGCGATCGTTCGATAACGCTTCTTTATCGACCACTTCGATAAATTCTACGAGCTTTACTCGAACTTCGACTCTGACAAAATTCTCACGCGTTTTTCGTGCCGAAACGACGCAAAAGCTAATTGCTGCTTATACGCGGGCAGAGAAGAAGTCACGAGGAATCTCGTTCGCGATTTATCGCTCCCCCAGGAATCGCACAGCTACGCCTGATCCTTTTTCGATACGCTCACTGGTCTTCCGCAACACTTTCGAGACGTGCACTCCCGTCGCCTCGCCGAATCCAATTGTATCGCGAGCCAGTTATCGCGATTACACTCGAACAACTCGTGTCCCCGAGGAACGGCGACTGTAACTGTTCCTCGGCAATTTAGTAGAGTTTCGCTCGAGCCAATATTGTTCGAACACTGTAAACGGGCGCGTCAGTATATCGGCTAGGAAGAGAAGCAACGAATCGACGAGGAGAACGGCGAAATTCTTACGTCAAATAAGGCTGGTCGCGCTAATGCAATCGAGCAGTGGAAATGGTAAACGTTGCCTTTGAACACCAGTGTCTTGCATCGCAGGAACTCAGCATGCGCGAGTGAAGAAGCGGGTGATAAATTCACGTGTTTTTTTTCTTTTATTTTTTAAGTTTATACATTTTGTTACTAGAAACGTTATTTACGATAAATGTATTCAAACGCGATGTTACAGTATTCGATAGTAAAGGGTTGTCGAAAAGTACCTTTAAAATGTTGAATAAGAATATCTGTCAAACGCCATGTTTATTAGTAAAATAGAGGTGAACAAAAATAATAATTGTAACGAGAACGATGGAAGACAATAGAAATAGAAAACAGATTAGAAAAGGGTAAAGTAAAAAGGGAAAGGAAAAAAGAAAAAGAAAATTTCTATATATACATCGAGATGAAAAGCGTAAAAAAAGGTGTTTGCAATTAGGATGAAAGAAAAGATAAATTGAACAGCAGTTTCCGTGAAAGTGTTGTACGTAAACAAAAGTAGAATTCTTAAGCTTTAAAATCGTTTCCGTTTCACCTCATTCGGATGAATTTTAGAAATGTTATGGCAATTTAAAGATCGAGTTAATACCGAAAGAGTTTTGTCCCGCTCTGCGCGCCGTATACTCCACTGTGCGAGGCGAAGATTTTCAGTAGAATCGGACAACGCGTGCCTGTCCGTTTTAGCAGAGCGGTATCGTTCGTCAGTCGAACGGTACGCTCCTCTCCTTGATTAAAGCTAGCTACGGTAACGCCTCGATTTACGAGCGCTCAACTTGCACCGTTTCGCGTTTACATCGTTTCTATCGGTGACGATTTGCAAACGAAAGTGACGTCGATATTCTGTTCGATAGTATTAGGTGTTTATTACCAATAAACAATTCACTTCTTTTCTTATTTCTTCGTTAAATTCAATCTCTACTTTAAATAAACTCAAATGCCCGCTATATATATTTATTATTAATAGATGTTGGAATACTACTGTAATAGAAATTACGTGGAATATAGTTGCTATTATTTTGTAATTGTGGCGGCTCTCCTGCACCCACCACTAGAGGGACATACGAAATAGGCTTTCTCGAAAGTACTCGCTCCAACTACCTCGTCCATATATATACCGCCTTTAACCTTCCTTCGAATATCCCAAGTCTAAGGCAGGGCCTGCTAGGTAGCCGCACTGATGAGTCCACTAGCAGGCCCAGGACGAAACGTAACACCCTTCCTTTTCCTACTCTATCCCCTCTCCACAGCTCCACAGTAATGTTTTAAGAGATTTTTTCAAGCCACGTGTGACTTCTGCTCGGAACAATGCTGTAACGTTTGATAAAACAAAGTTATTGATCTATTTGAAGGTAATGGATTGCTTATTAGCTTATTGTTATTGCTATTACTCTATTCTATGTTATTATTTTATTTGCCCAATAGATGGAGGGCTTCTAAAATTTCTGAAGCAGTAATTTTGCAAGAATGGCGTCAGAATTAATTAATACGTAAGTTGGTAGCTTTTGCAATTTTTCATTCAATAAAATAGTGTCGTAGTAATTCATTGTGGTTAGTTTAGTTCGAGATGAAACGAGTAACCCTTTGACGCATAAGTGGAGTATAAAATTTGTTCTTCGTGTATATATTGCAGATTGATTTTTCCAATGAAATTGTTTCGCGATCTTTTGTTACATCCAAACGGTTGAGGTTCAAACAGGCGGGTTCAAATATTCCAGTTCATACATGCAAATTCGTAGATATAAATTCATATATTCAAATTCATGTATTCCAACTCGTACGTTCAAATTCAGATATCGCGGTTCACATATTCCAATTCGTATACTCGAATTCGCATAACTAGGTTAAAGTGGCCGAATCCAAATATGTTAATTAATATATTGTAATCAAAATATGCCGATTAATATACGCAAATATTCCAATTTAACGTATTCAAATTTTGGTAGGCAATTTCAGTTAGCCAAATTCGAATATTTCCACTCGCGTATTCGAGTTCATATACTTAAGTTCCAGCAGTCAAATTTAATTAGATAAATTTATACGTTCAGACCTGAATAGCCAGGTTCAAATAGCCAAAGTTAAATATTCGGATTCGTAGATTTAAATGCATACATTCGAGTTATACTAGCCAAACTCACGTAGTCTAATTCATACATTCAAATTTGAATAGGCAGGTTCAAATTACCAGATTCAAATATTCCGATTCGTATATTTATGTTCCAGTAATCAAATTGAATTAGTGCAACTGAAGTATTCGGACTTAAATAGTCATTCTGAAATAATCAAATTTATATATTCGTGTTCCAATAGCCAAATTCGGTTAATCGAATTCAAGTAGTCAGACTTACGATTAAATAACTAGGTTCAAATATTTCAGTACATATATTCAAGTTCTACTAACCAAATTAAAACGATCAAATTCATAAATTCAAGCCGAAATAACCAGTCTCAAGTAGCTAAACTTATCGCGTTTAAAACACTGGTAATTCGTAGGACGAATTAACTCGTTCTCCTCGATTAAAAGTTGAACGTAACTATCGAGTCTCGTAGAAAATTATTCATTGAAGCGATTAATATTTTCGAATAAAACTTAACCCAGTTTTATACCAGTTAATTAAACAAATCGGTGAAATTTTGCTTCCGACGAACTGGAGCATCAAAACGTGTCTAATTGCAATTAATTTCAGAAGGTATTAATTAGTAAACTATCGGAAATTAGCATATCTAACGTAAATGATGGCACTGTCGCGTGCATCAAATACAAGAAGGCGTTTCGTATCATTGAGAGGCAAACATTTCCGAAGCCGTAGATAGCGATATCTCAAAGGGTGCCTCAATTTGGGAAGCGAATTCGCATTCAAATTACGTTGCCACCTTGTCGACTGTTATTGGATCGAATTCTCGAAACACGAACGCCACGCGTGCATCTCATTATAGACGCGATACGAATTACACGTTGTGAGTGCGGAGCTGTGATAGAATAGGAAAAGGAAGGGTGTTGCGTTTCGTCCTGGGCCTACTAGTGGATCAGTGAGGCTACCTAGCAGACCCTGTCTTAAACACTTTTTTTGTAACATACGTTTTTTTAGCCATAAAATATACATAACAGATTAACACAGGTTCCTTAAACGTACAAATAGGATCTAAAACTATATTAACAGAAAATCTTATAGACTAATGACTCTACGGGAGAGTACGCGTAGCCTAAATAATGTACAGTAATAATATTTATTTACACTTATCGGTAGGAGGGGTTTGTTTTTTTTTACATAGATATATACGATATATATATATAGATATAATTATAGTGGTAGCTTTAAGAGTATAGAAAGGCTTAAAACTATACTTAACTTGACTATAAGGGGGGATGGGAGTGTGAGGAAGTAGAATTTTAATACTTGTACAGTGGGCTGACTATGGTGTTATGTGCACGATTGCAGTTTTATAGTTTTCTATTAATGCTACGACGGTTCTGTTTGTACGTCTACTACTCGAGCCACCAATATTTGGTCTGTGTTTTTCTCGTGAAGTTGCTTTTAGGTATCGTGGAGTGTGAGTTTGTGTAGAAATTTGAGGTTGTTGTTGTTTAGATTTATGTCTGGATTGTAAAGTAGTTTTGTGTCGTCAGATTTTCTGTTGTAGTGGTATATTAGTGGGGTGTGTTCTGTGTTTTGGATAATGCCTATTGAATCTAAGTAGGTAAATGCTTCGGGTAGAATGTATCCTGTGGATCTGGCTTTTTCAAAGTAGAGTTGTTGTGGGTATACTGTGTGCGTGATAAGAGTGTGTTTATGGTGGACCATGCGTTTCTGATTTGTTTAAGTATAAAAATGTCTATGCGTGTTATCTTTTGCCATGTTGTAAAGTTTATGTATGCTGATGTATTTAGTGTAGTTTGTCTCTAGCGATCTATAACTGTTTAAGCAGGCTCGAATGCATTTTCTCTCGAGTAGACGTATTTTTTCCATAACCGTGTAGCACTAATATTGAACCATGTTTGGCATCCGTACGTGATGATGGGTGTCCTGCCTTAGACACTGGGGATAATGAAAGGATTTTTTTTTTTTTGTTATATTTAATGAAATTTGGAGACCCGTTCCCAGCGGTCAATAGTCGCTTCACCATAGGGTGTCATAGATATTTGATAGGGGATTAAAACCACGTAGTATTAGAGAAACAAGTTCTAATTGAGTGATGAGTCGGAAAATTTTCAAAAAACCTATTTACTGGAAGACACTGGGATATTGGAAGGAAGGTCGAAGGCGGTATTTATATGGACGAGGTAGTTGGAGCGAGTACTTTCGAGAAAGTCCTATTTCGTATGTCCCTCTAGTGGTAGATGCAGGAGAGCCGCCACATAAGGATGTCTCCCTCGACTTGAATCACTCCGTTTCGCTTTATCCTTCGCGTCTCGTGACTCAGAAAACGCTCTGCCTTTACTCGTCGACGGTTCGTGTAAATCTACCGCGTACTGCCACTTTAAGGTTCGCCCGTAACTTATTTAATTATTTTAAAACGTCGTTAACATAATGATCGGTCCAGTTTCTCGTCATAATATTGTTCAACAGGTCTCTCTTATTTATGAACATTTTTCTTACATGTTCAATGCAATAAATGCATTAGTATGTAATTGAAGATGTACAACAAAGTCATACTGTCACTTGAAAACTATGAATTGTAACATTTGGATTGGAATACGTAAAGGCAGCAATCTGCAACCAAGATAAATATTCGTTCTACGATAATGAAACTGTGGTTCATTGGAAAATCTCTTGGATCTCTGCTATATTACGAACTTCGTTGCGGGGCTAAAATGTCCCAAAGTATTCTAGTCTAGAAAATACAATTGCAGCGTTATTAGCCAAGATCGGTATCCCAATGCACTTCAAAAGTACGTACTTGATGCTCCGTGCGAATCGTACGCGTTCCAACAGCATCTCTATTCTCGAACATCGTGTACGAATCCATTCTTTGTTTCGTAGCAATCGATTCGCGATCGAGATACCGGAGACCACGGTAGAATGCTTTTCGTCGCGTTGATTTAAAAACCGCATGCGAATACTCCGATTCTAAATCCGGAATCGCTGCTTTTAATCAAGCGGACGTAGCAACGCGAATGTCCAACCAAATCTTCTCCGAGTTGATCTTCGCCAGGATATTCGAATATCTAAATTGACACAATGCGAAAACGTTTCGCCGGGCAGCTGGCGAAATTAATCGAAGTGGGATACGAAGAAAATGTGCGTTTGATAGCGCGATATGTCAACTCGGACGTCGACAAATGATCCCAAGGAATTTGCATGGAATCGCGGAAAGGGGACGCGAATTAGAATAACGGAGAAAGCGAACGGTTCGTCGTTCGTATCGTTTGTATACACAGGAAAATATCATTTTCGTACAGAAATGTCGACTGAACTACAATCGTACTCCGAACGTACGTAAATATTACGTCGATTCGTATGCAATAATGTTCCCCTAAATAAATATATTAAATAAACGTAGAGTCTTCGAAACCGTTAGATACATTACCGGTTAAAATAATTTTCGAATGGTTCTACGTATTTTTGACAGCAATGAAAAACTTTTGGACTTCTATATTATGCTTTCGAATTTCCAAGCTTTTCAATTTTCCAAACCCTCGAATTCCAAATCGTTTTAATTTACAAGCTTTTGCATTATTGCCAAGCGTTCCAAATTTCCAAGGTTTTGAATTTCCGTGTCTTTCCCAATTTCGTACCCCTTCGAATTTCTAACGCTCTCAGATTTCTACGTTTATTCGACTGTTGGATTCCGCGGTAAAGGAAATCGAGTACAACTCTATTAGCCGCGAAGAAAGTTTATTCGAGATTTCTACAATAGTTTCTCTCGTTGATCCGCTGGACAAAGAGGAATTGTGTCGTCGAGACGGTTTTCAGTTAAACGTTAGTTTGCTTAACTACTACTAAAACTGCTAACTACTTTAGCCCCCTCTTTTGTGGGCTGCTGAGGAAATATATATATGTAGGATCCGCGCAGAGCCGTATCTCGCCTTGTACAACCGAAAAAAGGAAAAACTGCGCCTCCAGCGGGAGAATCGAAGCCAAATCTTCGGGTCACTGATCAATTTCAATTCAATTCAAAAACTTTTATTTACCTGACACTATATATATACATGAGATTATAGCGTGGAAATAGATAAGAGTATATGGGTCTATGGGTCGTAGGATGATGCGTAGGATGACTAAGAATCGTAGGATGATGCGTAGGATGACACGAGGATATTCGTGAAGAGATAATTGCGCTGTGGCGGCTCTCCTGCACCCACCACTAGAGGGACATATGAAATAGGACTTTCTCAAAAGTACTCGCTCCAACTACCTCGTCCATATTGTAGGGATTATTTTAATTAAATCCCACGTGGAGTTGTTTAGGGAACGGGAAGATAAAAAATGTCCTTTAAGGGCAAATAATAGTTTATTAAATGTAAGTAATAATAATCGCACTACGTGTTTCGCTCACACAACTCTCTCGGCTCGCAACGTCTTGTCTCTCTGAACTCTCTCATTTAACTGCCGCACCCACGCTTTCCACGCATTCTCTACCCTTGCACGCATTCATTCTCTCTCATTCTGTCTCTCGGTTTCTCTCACTCATCTCCGACATTCGTAAGGCCCAGTCAGTCACGTTCACCCGGAATCTTGCGCGACCACACACCCTTCGTTCACACGCCAAACCCCAGACACTCAGTCCCAAACACTCTTCAGTCAGGCGCCAGTTTATAAACATTCACGCGTCGTTCTGTCTCCCACAATATATTTATATACCGCCTTTAACCTTCCTTCCAATATCCCAACGTCTAAGGCAGGGCCTGCTAGGTAGCCGCACCGATGAGTCCACTAGCAGGCCCAGGACGAAACGCGCAACACCTTTCGTTTTTCCTATCCTATTCCCTCTCTACAGCTCCACAGCGCTAAGCGATATCTGGTTATCAACTGTACAAATTTACGGTAAAATAATCGAATGAATATCCATCGCGACTTTCACTTGGAAGTCTTCGAATCGCGAAGCCTTTAAATTTCGAAAGGTTTGAAAATGTCGTACCTCGCACACTTCCCTCTGCGCATTAACGCCATTCGCGACCAAGTCCCTCTGCTAAACTACCTAAAAATCCAACACTTTCGCAAGTTACTTAAGAACTGTTCGCTTTACCAGAAAGCGAAGTAGCTCGGCTTTTTGCGGGGAAATCTTTCTCGACTCGCGCTGTCCAAAAGGGGGTTAACTCGAAATCAATCTCTATCAGAGGTTAAGAGGGTGTAGCGTCGCGAAGGTGCGGTTTCCGTTGGATAAACAAGAGTAAAAGGAAGTTTCTACTCACGCGAAGCAGAAAGAAGAAAAGAAGAAAAGGGGACGCGATATTAGTATACCGAGTGGTATAGGAAAGTATTAGGAGGGATTCGGGGAAAGTTTTCGCACACGTGCGGTCCTCGAAGCGAAGGCTTTGACCGTTTGGGAAGAGAGTGGGTGGACAGAAAGCCGAAGATACGAGCGCGGCGCGATATCGAGGGCTGTTAGGCACTTTCTTAGGGAAAAAGGGTTCGCGACGGGGAAATATGACTCCGCTTAGCCCTCCGGCATCGAAACGTTCCACTTTTTTTTTTCCCCTCGTGTTTTCTCCGATGTATTCTTGCCGCGTCCGGTGTCACCGGGAGATTTAAGTATAACGACGCCAGACGTGACGATCGATCAGTGATTTAACGGCAGACTGGATAAAGCCGATGGAATTTGGCCGAGATTCCGTGATACTTTAACCCGTTGCCCTACGATTATTAGGGCATGCATAAGGTAGATAAGTATAGAATATTATTCAATTGGGTTGTGGCGGCTTTCCTGCACCTACCACTGGAGGGACATACGAAATAGGACTTTCTCGAAAGCACTCGCGTCAACTACCTCGTCCATATATATACCGCTGTGACGGCTCTCCTGCACCTACCACTAGAGGGACATATGAAATGGGACTTTCTCGAAAGTACTCGCTCCAACTACCTCGTCCATATATATACCGCCTTTAACTTTCCTTCCAATATCCCAACATCTAAGGCAGGGCCTGCTAGGTAGCCTTACTGATGAGTCCACTAGTAGGCCCACCACGAAACGCAACACTCTTCCTTTTCCCTATTCTATCCCCTCTTTACAGCACCACACCGCCTTTAACCTTCCTTCCAATATCCCAACGTCTAAGGCAGGGCCTGCTAGGTAGCCGCACTGATGAGTCCACTAGCAAGCCCAGGACGAAACGCAACACCCTTCCTTTTCCCTATTCTATCCCCTCTCTACAGCACCACAGCGCCGTTAACCCTTTGCACTCTGTTGGCGCCCCTAAGGCGACATACAGAAATTTCCTCTTAATTCAAGATTTAAGATTTTTCAATCATTTCTACCAACTCAATTTCCATTTCTTTCAAAGCAAAGCGAATTAAAGACTACTCTTCCTATTTACGAAGTACCGAATAACACTAAATACTCGCAACAGCCGGAAAATAGTATTCAAGGTCCCGGTAGATTATATTATTAAAATAGTTTTCGAGTGCAAAGGGTTAACCTTCCTTCCAATATCCCAACGTCTAAGGCAGGGACTTCTAGGTAGCCGCACTGATGAGTCCACTAGCAGGCCCAACACGAAACGCAACACCCTTCCTTTTTCCTATTCTATCCCCTCTCTACAGCTCCACAGGGATATTTATACGCATCTATATTAACCCTTTGCGGACGAGAAGTGGTAACACTTGTGAGAGTACTTTATTTTTTAATTCCACGACTTTGAGTTTGAAACCATTTCATTTCCAACGATTTCAAATGTTTATTGTTACGTTAAGTATTCATTGCATTGAGTTTTGCGCTTTAATAGTCGACATGGGTTCCGAAAGCCAAAAAATGATTAAGCGACTATTTGCCGACGCTCGTCCGCGAAGGGTTAATTTCTGCTTTCACAAGCTACGAAACGTGAAATTGGTTTCTTCGTACACTTTCTTCTCCTTCACTGGTGTCAATTTCTTATCTCTTGTCATTTTACGAACAATATCCTTAAACTATCTTAATCCTATTTTTTGTCCTGATAATAAATCTAAATATATCTATTGTTTTTTCGTTTACTTTATCTCCGCTAAATTATAGTTGTATCATGCAAAGGGCATCTAAATTACAGTTATATCACGCGAATTATAAAATAATTCTGTCGCTGTAACTTTAAGGAACGTCTTCGAAGATTTTAAGAAACGATCCGCGTTCTCTTAATTTACAACGCAAGAGACCAGAATTTATGTAGCAGGAAATTATGTTCTCTTATTTTTTGGCTAAATTTCACTTGGAATCATTTACGATAATTGTAGCGCGTCGTTATTTTAATTAACGCGGAAAGAGTTGAAACGGGCGAAGGGTTAAATTAAAAGAAGCAAAAGGGACGGTGTTTCTTTGAAAGGAGAGAATCCAGTTACGGTTTTCGCGAATCTCCGGAAAGTTTAGCGGGCTACGGTGGCCTACAAAAGTTTCCAGACTGTTACGTTTTTTTTTAGCGAAGCTACGAGGGAGAAAGTTACGTTACACGGTAAATAGTATATTTCATAAAGAGTAGACGCGACATCGACTCGAGTTTCGCGCAGGGGAACAACAACAAAAAGTTCGTATATCGCGTAACCGTTATTATTCCGTTTACAAATTGTTCGTAAAAGTTTCGCGTTTCGTTGATTAAAGTCAAAGGTTGATGAACCACTCTGCGACGTCATGCACAGTGGCCACGATAAAGTATCGGTGAAGCACCGTACGTCCGATGAACTAAGCGTGACATTAATCACTTGCCCTACGATTATTTTATTACCCACTTATGCTAGTATATCAGCTGGTTACCGTTTTTATATCGTTTGACTTACAAGTTATTTAAATATTGTCGCCAATCTTTACTTAAGAAGTAATCTTACTAAAGAATTTTAATTCTAATTAAGTGGTAAAAATTCGTTATGGTAGAATTAAAATGTACAATCTGATTAAATAACAAAATAAGTATAGTGGTAAAAATTCCTTAACGGTAGAATTAAAATGTAGAATCTAGTTAAATAACAGAATAAGTAGATACAGTGGTAACAATTCGTTGCGATAGAATGAAAATATAGAATCTGATTAAATAACAAAATAAGTATAGTGGTAAAAATTCCTTAACGGTAGAATGAAAATGTAGAATCTGATTAAATAACACAATAAGTACAGTGGTAAAAATTCGTTAGGGTAGAATTAAAATGTACAATCTGATTAAATAACAAAATAAGTACAGTGGTAAAAATTCGTTGCAATAGAATGAAAATATAGAATCTGATTAAATAACAAAATAAGTAGGTACAGTGGTCAAAATTCGTTGCGATAGAGTGAAAATATAGAATCTGATTAAATAACAAAATAAGTATAGTGGTAAAAATTCGTTATGGTAGAATTAAAATGTACAATCTGATTAAATAACAAAATAAGTACAGTGGTAAAAATTCGTTGCGATAGAATGAAAATATAAAATCTAGTTAAATAACAAAATAAGTAGGTACAGTGGTCAAAATTCGTTGCGATAGAATGAAAATATAGAACTTGATTAAATAACAAAATAAGTATAGTGGTAAAAATTCCTTAATGGTAGAATGAAAATATAGAATCTCATTAAATAACAAAATAAGTACAGCGTTAAAAATTCCTTAATGGTAGAATTACAATGTGGAATCCGATTAAATAACGAAATAAGCATGAATCTTTTTCGTATCCAGTGTAATTAAAAGTAGCAAATCAACGTTCGCACATCGTGAAATATTCAACTAAATCCGGCTACTCGTTTCGCACGTTTTAGCGCCTAAATTCGATCGTAAGAAAGCTAGAAGAAAGTGAAGTTGGGAATTTCCGCGATCCAGCATAATCCCGCTGGTGATTTGGCTTAAGATACTCTCGCGTGGAACCAGAGCTAGGCCCTGTAATTTTTCTTTAAACCAGCGAATGGAAATGAACTTTCTCGCGGGGCGAAACTTGGATAACCCGGAAACGCGTTCGCGCAAAAAGGAAAGCCTTTGATTTCGAGGCACGTTGATTTTAGTGCTTTCCTTTAACGCGTCCAAGAGTTTGGCGGCCCGCTAAAAAAGCTCCTTAAATGTTTATGGCCGAGCGGAGAAGCGGTGGCGGCCAAATGAGATCGGGTAAACTTCTTGTTGCCCCTTCTTGGATCGTTAGAAACCGCGATT
The DNA here is from genome assembly GCA_028830335.1 of Eucera pruinosa. Classification (NCBI taxonomy): domain Eukaryota; kingdom Metazoa; phylum Arthropoda; class Insecta; order Hymenoptera; family Apidae; genus Eucera; species Eucera pruinosa. The sequence continues at coordinate 28,309,841 of JAMYCR010000003.1, forward strand.
TTTAAGGAGCCAGCCGCGGGACGCAAAAACCGCTTGCTGCAATTTGCGATTTACGATTGAAGAAATGAACGCATTTCGGGAGGAAATGCTACACCGTTAAAGGCGTCGGGGAAATGTATTTTATCTTCATATTATTTTATCATTTTAACATATTTAATTGAGTATTGAATATAACAAACTTATAACATAACGCGAAGAAGACGCTAAACCTTTAAATTAAACTTTCGCATCGCATTCACTCTTGGTCACTTTATTAAACGCTCCAACCTCAAAAGACTTCGTTGTTACCAACCTCAATCTCACAACATTCTTACCAACTTAACCCCTAGCGTAAGAACAACTTCGCAAAAGGAATAAGACGAAAATCTTGACGAAGTTTGGGCCTCGCTTCTTGGGAAATTGTAAAGTGTAAACGTATAAACGCGTGAAGAATACACAATCCGCCTTCGCGATAACGACTGTGGAATTGTTTAGACTAAAATTCGTTTGCAGCTTTGAAATTCATGATCCGCCTAAACAGAGAGTGGAATTATTTAGAGTGAAATTCGTTGTCAGCTTTGGATTCTCGCCTAGAGCGACAAAAAGACAGAGGCAAAAGCGAGGGCGTGTCCGAAGCGAAAGATAGCGCTAGGTGCACTTTATAGCGCACCGTTTCGCAGAAAAAGATATCCCAGCTGCAACAGAGTTATCCTCTCTCCTCGGAGATTCGAAGCTTTATCCTTTAAAGGGGAGAGTTTCGCGTTGCGAACGAAAGGCTAGATGAACACGGCCGAGAGAGGAGCGATTATAGCACGAAATCGCGAATTGATTCAGCGAGAAATAAACGATAGAAGTTTAATTAAAATCGGAAACTTCCCGGTCTAACTAAAATCGGTTGCTTTAGAGCGACGTTCGAACACATGCCCCCGTCGAAGCGATTAAATTGTTCGCTTTACGCCGATTCTTGGCTGGAAATTCTATAGATTCTTTGAAATCGAGGAAGCAACCTTTGATAGGAAAGGCGAGAGGCTGTCGAATTATTTGCATTCGACTGAGAAATGTATTTTAGTTCTCATCTCAGTTAGAATCGCTTCGGGATCGATAGACTGCTGAATTCGATGCTTCTTCGATTCCGATAGAGATCTATAAAGTAGCAGGCGTTGGACATATTTTATGGAAAGGAATAGTTAAGTAATAAATTCATTTTTATCTAGATGGAAGTCAATTATCGACGTTAAATTTCAACGAAATTTCCTAACGAATTGAATTAATCTAATTAAATAATGTAATACAGAATATATAAATATAAATATAATATAATCTAAATACAAATATGATATAAATATAATAATACAATCGAATGAATGAATCCAATTTAATAAATTATTTTTGTCGGCGAATAAAACAACCACGATGTCAAATATAATTTTTGAGGGAAGTAGAAGAATCTACGAAGATCAAGAAGAATTAAATAAATGAAATTAGTGCACGGACTGGAAATTGACAATTTTTTACGCATCTTATCGGAGGAATGGCAAATAGCCGTAAGATATTCGCGAAGCGAAATTTTATTCCTCGGATTCCTACATTTATTTTGCAAATCCTTTTCCCGATAAATCCACCCTTATTTTGCTCGATTCAATACAATGCCATAGAGACGGAATAAAGTCACAAAGATGACATTTTTTTGCTGCATACTGCAGAAAAGTATTCCTCCTGCATTCGAAGCTTCTGCGCTTTGAAGTTCGTGCACTCGTGTTCCTGCGTTTCTCCCCTCGCGTTTGATATCGAACTACGAACGCGCGGACGAGCCACCAAAAATCCGAAACGAAACACGTACGCCTCTTAAAATGGGAATATGATATAAATAGTAAAATCAAATGTCAGTCAAATGGACAAACTATCAATGCTCCTCGATACACTGCGAATTTTAATTCAAATTCGTATGTTTCGAAAGAGAATTGGAACAAAACGAAACCTTAATGAACTTGCTTCACCATCTAAGTATTATTTTACATTCGTTATTTTCCAAAACTTTGCGTATTTCGCAATAAAAGGTGCATTTCGCTCTGCTTCGCATATCGAAGTTTCCAGCATATGCATTGAAATCGTAAACTAGGGATCAATATTTGTAAACAATTATACTTCAGCTTTTTTGAAAGCAGAAAAACTATCGGCGTTACTTGGAGGATTATCTAAATACAGTAGTCCAGGATTGATTAATGTGTACACCTTTACTGTAACCGTGTTTGTTAAACAATTCATTAGAACAACAAACGTAGCAACTTAGATACTTCTTGCGAGCAAAGCTTACGATTCAAAGTACAGCGGTGTTAATTTTATTTTAGTACCATTTATCATCCGTCCCTCGTTTCCACGAGTTAACGCAAAGATGAAACATCAATGAAATCGCGCGATAAATAATCAACTTGGCTAACTACTTTCTTCAACGTAAGTCGCCAAATATTTACACCGTAGCTTGCTCTACTATTAACCCCTTGACGTAAAATAACGAGTCACACTCGTGATACGAATTATGGTGGTGATACGATAGAAAGGAATTCTACTTCGAACAAAGTTAAATTTTAACGTGACTTTTAGCCTCGGTTTATAAGATTGAGAATCGCTGATTAAAACGTACGTATATCTAACATTCGAATGCTTTGCACGTAATACTGACTAAAGCTAATGAGTAATTTACGCGTGGCATTAATAGTCAGAAAAATGGTACGCCAAGGGATTAACATATAATACTACATTAATAAAATACCTGTTCCTCGTAATACCATCCACCGTTATAATATTATTTTAAAAATGGCGAAGTAACGAAATCTCTCGTACGAAAGATTTTTCAACCAGCCGAATAAAATATAGCGTAACGAAGTGAAATAAACGCGCACGCATTTTTCCCTGCGGCTTAACATGTTTATTACGCGTTTCGAGATAAAGTTGAGCGCGTGGCAGGGTAAAATCCGATTTGCCAGGATTACCTATGAATAATTAGGGCGGAAAGTGGCGAAGTCTATCGCGATTACGCTGGCAACGAAGTAATTCAGTTGCGCTGGTGTTGGAAAATCGCCGAGGGAGCAGCGGGCAAAGGGACGAGGAGTATCACTCCCCCACGTAAGAGAAGGGTCAACGACTGACTTTTCATCTCAATTCCTCTGGACGAGCAACCAGCTAAGGGCATTCTCGTTTCATCAGATTTTTCGAGGCAACGAGTGCGTCACCGGACGACTATTTTCTCCCCCCCCCCTCGGTACTCGCGCCGGAATACTCCACGCGAGTTAAATAACAAACTTCTCCGTTCGACCCTCGGCGAACACCGTTTCACCCTACATTTATCCTTTCGTTTGCACGGCAATTTCATTTTCAAACTACCATCGCCGGAATAGACTTTCTCTCTCTCTCTCTTCAAAGCTCTTTATCGAAGTTACTTACTTACTTACACGGAGAAGTATACTCGAACAGAAGAAACAAATTCAAGGCCCCGTTTCCTAACTTTTACGGACGGCGAAAGGTTTTCTTTTCGATTCGTGCAACTCGTTCTTCATTCTCGACCACTCCATGCTATTTCGTTATTTATTTAACCCCTTGCCTTACGATTATTTTATCACCCGCGTACGTCAGCGTTAGCTGCGCGTTTGCTTTTATATCGTTGAAATATTCGCAGCCATTTTTATTTCATTCCATTTAACCCTGAATCTCGTAAAGCAAAGGTAAAATTAGCGTTCAACTTGAAAGCAATATTCGCTGTCGTTGAATCCGTGTAATAATTTATAGAACGAGCGTCGCTGCGTTATTACAACAATATTAATGAATTGGCGCAACGCTGAAGTAAGACGCGGCAACCATCCGGAAGCCAAAGAAGACCAAGTTCCAACGGAACAAGTCTAACTTGTAATAACATGGACCGCGAAAGTCTAAAATCCAATATTAATGAAATATTGTTAATCCTTTGCGGACAAGAAGTAATAACACTTGTGAGAGTACTTTAGCTTTGAATTCCACGACTTTAAGTTTTCACGCTTTTGAGTTCGATACCATTTCATTTCCAACGATTTCAAATGTTTATTATTACGTTAAGTATTCATTGCATTAAGTTCTGTGCTTTAAAAGTCGACATCGGTTCGGAAAGCCAAAAAATGATTAGGCGACTATTTGTCGACGCTCGTCCGCAAAGGGTTAATATCATTGTACGATAATGTAAATAAGGAGGCAAATGAAAGTATAAAGTAAGCTGTGAAAAAGAATCGTCGTGTTGGGGCCTGTTGCTTCACGGGCGAAGGCAACAGAAAGGTTTATAGACATAATCCGGGTACCGAGCCTAAAACTAAAAGTATAGAAATTAGTTTATTGCAAAGGCCACGTGCCGCGACCACCCGGACACCAGATGTGTCAGTCGCGGAAAGACGACCATAAAGTTACCGTTAGGCGATGGTCGGTACGGTCACCGAAAAATTCTAAGGCCTCCCACTCCTACTCGCCACTACCCCCGAAAACACACTCACCAACACCTTCCGCTAAAACAACCACCAACCACAAAAATCGTGAACCACCACTCTCACCATAGATTCACCAATCAGAAAACACCGAAATGCATAAAAACACAAACACACACCACAGAGGCAGATTCTGGTGAAACCACTCTAAGACACCACACAACCGCGACCAACACACCCCGTGTCACCTACCTCCACACCACGTGCCACCTACCTCCATACCAACGTGTACGTCACCTTCTTACCACCAATTTCAACGAGGCTGGAGTGATTAAGTTTACAACAGCCAGCGCTCGAGAGCATCGTCGCGAATCGCGTAGCGGGCCTTACAACCCCGCGAAGTCAACCTAAAGAACTGCGGTGCATCGGGCGCAACAGGGCCCTTCTAAAGAACCGCTAAAAAAGCGGCCCGTGAGCATCGACGTTCGGCAGCCACTTGTTAGTGAACTTTGTGTTTATATAGTACTACCTTTGATATTGGCCGGGGTTTTGCCTTGGATATTAGCCGATCGCTATCCCCACCAGTTCTTATTGTTAGAACTGGCTTCGAAGCTGTCCCTGTGGCCACGTACTATGCAAGGATGACTTGTGGCGAAGTTCTACAAGCTGAACGACACAGAGGTAAGGGGAGGAGTTCGCTCGCACCGCCCATTAACCAGTAGAAAATCTTTCTTCCGGATTCTTAGATGCTACACGCACAGTAGTAGGTCCTTCATATTCGCTAAGGATTCGCGAGTACGAATCCTGCTAGGTATCTTCTTGAACATTTCCCCACATCCTCGCCAGAAAAACAAATTAGGTTTACGCGAATGCGATTCAGTTGTAGTTGCAAGTCTTTCTATCTCACTCTACCTTCACGTGTTTTGTTTCGCGTTCTTTGTCACGCAGTAGACTTGCAGTCGTGACCGATTCATCCAACGACGATAATACGTGTGACCGAAGGTGTCGCTAATATGCGGCAGCCAGTCGGTTTGCCTCGCCAATTCATCTTTGCGCAGTACGTATGTTTTTACACCTACCGTGAAATGTCGATGGGTCTTGCTGTGCATCTCTCGCTCACTCGCTTTTTATGAACAAGGAGACTCTCAGGATTTCCTGAAAGATCTACTTCCCTTCAACTTTGGCCAGATTCGGTCCCGTACCTCGGCCAATATCCAAGGCAACACCGTATTTCCTGCCAATTCTCGTCGAACGGAGTATAGTTTGCACGCGTCGCGTGGCGCGCGCGAGTTGGTTTTCGCGTCGATTATAGATCAATTATTTATTCGCGCGTGACTGGAAATCGTGCGAGACGGCGGCACACGGGTTCGCGACCAAATGCACAAGGGACCGACGCGAGCTACAGAGGATTCCGCAACCTAGACCGATATTTATGATATATCCTGGCCAGGGAATCGAGGGGCTGCTTCGTAAAGCGACAACTTTCCAGTTGGCGCGAGTGGAAAAGTTTCCGGTAGTTTTCCCGATGAACGTGAAATATTCGTAGTCTCCCGTAGCTGCCGCTGCGAATATTGAATATTCATCTTCGAACCGAGCAGGTGGGCGATATTAAATGAAAATGCACGGCTAGGGAATATATATATCGCTAAAAATAATCGCGGTTTCGTGTCTCGCGTCGCGTCGCGTCGCGAGGAAAATTCGGTACGATAAGTTTGATCTTCGGCGACGCGCAAGTTTTCGGGGAATTGTATTGGTTAAATTATCATTTTCTTCGTGAATCCGTGTTTCTTCGGAATACTCTGTAAATATTTATTATTCATTAGATATTTACGAGAATAGGGAAAAGTTGAACGAAACGTGGTAATTTTCATTTCTATTCCATTTCTAATAATTACTCTTCGGTTCGTTGTTCGCGCTGCGAGCGTCGACAGCGAAAAATTGGTTATTTCCCGTGTAATGGATAAACATTAAAATGGAAATGAAATGTCGCGACGATGAAACGGGATAATGTGCGTCACAACTCTTGCACGTTGCTTTGTTTCTGCTTTTTAGTAGTTAACATAGGGTTATCCAAAATAGACTATAGGAACGCCTACTTTCAATTTTTTTCTTTCCCTTTCTGCTTTACCCTTTTCTAATCTGTTTTTTATTTCTATTATCTTCGGTCGTTCTCGTTTCAATTTTTATTTTTTTCACATCTGTTTGACTAAGAAGCATGGCGTTTGACAGATATTCTCGTTCAACATCCTAAAGGTACTTTTGGATAACCCTTTACACGTTTGCGTTGCGCGTGGAAAATATTAGGTTGCTCGGAAAATTCGTAACACTTTTGATAATATTCAAAAACGCATAAATATCGATTTATACAATTTCTACAAGAACGTACGGAAACAGGACATTTTTATCGCTTCTACAATTTTAGCGTTAATAATTGTTTCCTCGTGATTTAATTGATACGCGAAATCCAACGCTATATCGTTAAAAAAAAACATCAATCGCGGATGTCACTCTTCAATTATTGCACTTGAAATCACCAATCGAAAGCTGCACGATTAATCCAAATTAAAAGTTTCATCGGTGAAACAAAAATTCGCAAAAATCAAACCTCTTGCAACTCCTCGTCGCATGTCGCAAAACGTTTTAATCCTGAACGTCGCGAAGAACGCGGTGCCGCGATATTTTTGAAACAAGAGAGTTACAAGGAATTTTCAATTCACTCTGCCGTTCTGGCGATCAATTATAAATGTTCGCGATGGTATTTAAACGTTCAGCAATGAGTGATTGCAAGTGGGGTAATAATAAAGTGTTCCAGGAGCGTGACTTTTCCATTATCCGGTATTTTGTACGCTTCCAAATGGTTTACGATGCGCCCCCTCGTATTACGCTGTAATTCCGCGGCTCGTAAAAAAAGCCGCCGCTGATTTAGAGTTCCGTTTCGCGACGGGCGACGATACGTGCCGGCAAAGCCAGCTGTGTAACCCCTGCGCGTGGTTTAGAGGCGACGTTAACCCACTTAATCCATCGAGAACAGAGTCGCAATCTATAACTGTGAAAATCCGCTACACTTTAATTGCCCGTGTTACGGAACGGGCCGTAACTGTTGATATTGTCTTCTCCCGGTTTAGGGAAATAAATTTGGCAGTTGGTTAGTGTAGATGCTCCTTTTATTTGTGAAATGTATAGCGAAGTGTTCTTGTACTTGTTTGCTGGCGCCTGTATAAAACGTGTCTAGTCTACTTGCGCGTGTCGCGGGAATATATATACTCTTTTTGGTCGCTTGCTTCCGACCAATCGGCGGTCAGAAAAAAGGGGCTGGAGTCGAGCGTCGCTTCGTGGCTTTTCCCCAACTTCGGTCCCTTTTTACCTGTGGCGGGTGTTCGTGATTTCGTCGAGTTTACATATTATAAGTTATTATAAATTATCAATAACTTATTAATATCTTATTAACCCTTTGCGGACGAGAAGTAGTAACACTTGTGAGAGTACTTTAGTTTTTAATTCCACGACTTTGAGTTTCCACGCTTTTCAGTTCGAAACCATTTCATTTCCAACGATTTCAAATGTTTATTATTACGTTAAGTATTCATTGCATTAACTTTTGTGCTTTAATAGTCGACATGGGTTCGGAAAGCCAAAAAATGATTGGGCGATTATTTGTCGACGCTCGTCCGCAAAGGGTTAATATAACTTACTATTAATAGTAAATTGTATGATTAATACTCGTAATTACATATAGTAATTAGTATGCGTGGGGGAAGTGCAGTTGGTTCGTAACAGCCCTTTACCGTAATTCCGCCTTCCGTCGAAAGAAACAATCGACTTCGGCCAAGAAATTTCATTCCGTCCCTCGGCGAACGATACAATAAATAATATTTCTGCCCCTTACGTCTGAAAAGTATGCAAGAAATACTATTGAATTCCTGAACAAAACGAACCTCTTCCACAAAATCTAATGTCGTTGTGGAAGCTCGTCGCTAATGACATCGATGTTGATGCGACGTAAAACCATATAAAAAAAAAAAAAAAAAAAAAAATTAATAGTGATTAGGTAGAAAACAATATTCAGTTGGTTGAAAATTCGACGCGAATTTATTGAAGAACTTTGAAAGAAGTATTCGTCAAATTAATAATACTTGTTAATGGGGGAAGAGAAAAGGGGGGAAAAGAAAAGAAAAAAGAACGGAAAGACTCTGGAAGCAAGAGAAGGGAAAAAGATGGTAATCAAGGACAAGACTGAAAAAGAAAAGAAAAAATAAATAATCAGAGTATTTGTAACGCAGTTTTTCGTATAGTAGCATCACATAGGGTGCATGTTTTGTTTTTGATATTAGATTTATTTCCATTCTTCTTATTTGTAACTTGTGTCAATTTTATGTTAACGTTAATTTTATTTCGTTGCATTTTTTACGTTTCAATGTAAACCGGAAGCCATCCGAAACCGAAAGGTACGGATTAGGTTAAATAACTAGATACTAATATTTGTTAATATTATTTCCTTCGCGTTGAATCGTATTTCTCGCTTAGCGGGTGACGTAGCCGATGCGGAAGATGGTTAAATCGGAATGCAAAGAACTAAGGAGGTCATGGTTGAAAGTATTGCGAGTTATTTATAGCAGTAATTGCGTATAATTTCGTTCGAATACAAAGTCATGGGTTTCGATGAGAAAGGAAGGGAAGAAATGTTGCGTTAGCTATAAATAATCAATTCGATTACGTATTTGTATTCCACGGTTATAATGACACGTTAACGGCTGCGCGACATTAGTTTATTGCGCGTAGAAGATTTCATACGCCCTTCCTATTATATCGATAATTTCATTCCGCTCCGCGCGCTCGTTTATAATTCCCTTCGTCAATTATACCGATTCATTTTAATGGTAAAGGAGATTGAACACGCGCCGGATCGAAGAGTCAACGATATCTTGCGTAAATTGGATTGAAATTCGTCGTCATATATTATTATCCGATGTATGGCCTCGTGCATTTTCATTCCCATTGCAATCCGCTTTATATATCGCGGCTTCTACATCGTTACGTTTCTCATTTAAATCTCATCCGCGAAACGTTAATTACTGCAGACGTTGCGAAAGTAAATACGTGAATATAAATTTATGGCGAATTTAAACGCGCGAAAAGTAAACTGTACGAAATGCGTGTAATACGCAAACGTGTAAAGAACATGCAAAGTAAGCTACAATTGAATCGTCACAGTTTAAGGGTGAAATAATTTTGCATCGAAACGTTATTCGTGTTCAATTTTTCACGGATTCCTTTTTACCTCTTGTCTTTGGATTATTTTGTTACCTACGTATTCTGAAATTAACCGCGACTAATGATAACGACTTCGTATCATGACAAATGTAAATCATTGAAATATTGTAGGCGGTATTTGTTTGATAACTTCCAATCGTATAACATGATGTGAAAATTAGGTATTATATTAGGGAAGTTCAATTTTGTCCTCTACGTGTTTTAGTTGGATCTGTATTAAAATTTAAAGCACAACGTGTAATTCGTTACTATAGAGCAAAGCCGTAAAAAAACCGTATTTCTTTGTACAATTGTACGCTATTATTATTAATAATTTGCGTTTCGATTCTGTCTTAATTTTAGCTTTCTCCGTTTGTATGATACCATGTATTAGAATCGAAGGAAATATCGTGTTATAAATTTTGTTGCACAAAATTTACTCACTTTGGTCGATGAATCGAAAACCAATTTCATCATTAAGGGGTTAAACATAATTGCTGTTAGTTGCAACATTTTTCTGGCAAGCTATCGTAATTATTACAATATTATTCTATAATATTATAGAATAATAATAAATATTATTCTATTAATATTATAGAATAATAATGAATATTATTCTACTAAATATAAATTTTACCGGTGAAAGATTATTTTTTTGATAAATTCGAGTCATCAACCCGTCCAAAAATAGTCAATTACTTACTCGTACATACCATTATAGCTACTGTAATATTATTCTATTACATTACAACATAATAATAAATATTATTCTATTAGTATAAATTCTACCAATAGAAAGTTTACTCTTGATAAATTCAAGTCGTCAAAAAACAATAACGAATTACTTACCGCTATGCTAAATAAATAAATCAGTACGCCGCTAGTGGAAGAATGGAAGGCGAGTGTCGGGAATGAAGGGAAAAAGTACGTCGAAATAAATTAGACAGAATGTATCGAACTAAGCGCCTACTCTACTCTCGATCCTCCTCTTTCGAGCCTGTTTTCCTTTCTTACGCAGAGGCGGGTCCCATCGTGTGGGATTAACTCGGAACGAAGTAAATCGATTGTAACAGGATTCCCTTTTATTGTCATTCCAGCCGAGTATTCCGCGATGGGGTAAAGAAGATTTTATTACGATCTCCGCGCGGTCGTAGAACGTTCCCTTTGTTCGTTCCACGGTGACGCTATTTAAGGTGAAATATCCCGCGGCTTTTCGCGACATTTGCAAATGAAGGCGAAACCCTCTCGACTTCTATCCCTGCGCGGAAAAGTCCTTCGACAAACATTCCCTTCTATGTAAGAAGTCGAAGAAAAGTTGCAAGGAAATATGGGAAAATCTTGTTTGCTCTTTTGTCAACTACTATTCTATACCTTGATTTCTTTTGTAACAATCTCGTTGCGGAAATACTCTGTGCCGCATACTCCGCTCTGAAAGTTGAACGAAATTTCTTACCTTGACTCGTGAATTCGATTAGCCCGGGGGCGTGTTACTGTTTGCTAGTATTTTTCGCAGGATGACAAACCAGACAACATTAGCGGCTTTATTAGATATTTCGGTGTTTCGAATGAAAACGTAGCCAAATTTTCTCCTCTATATAGGAGATACTTTGTATAAGGTAATATAATAATAATGATAGGAGGTACTTTAACTTAGATTATGGAAGGTTTTAGGGATTAGAAATAACAAGATATTTCTCTGTTTCAAATATATGTATGCTTTATTCAACGCAACGAAGGTTCGCTCTGCAGTGCTACTAGCACGGAAACTATACTTGCAACTAACTGTCTAACGCAACGCGCGAAACGTGCCTGCGACCAGCGTTGCCAGGAAAGCACCCACAGAGGGTCACTTCCCTTGCCTCACACCACGAAAATGTTATCAAACCCCCCACTTTCCTACCTACTACTCCCACTACTACTTCAGAGAGAGGAGAGAGCTGAAAAGGTATTGTTTTGTACGGTATGGCTGCGAGATCGTTTGTGCTTCTTTCTCGAAAGCCTTCCGTGATTCTCGTCGCGTTGGGTAGTGAGACGGAATTAGTGAGGTGGTGAAGTCAACGGGATTCTTCTGGATGTTTTTGTAAAACTTAACAGTTTAATATAATTGATGACACCGTAGTACAGATTGCTTGTATGTATAGAGCGAGGTTGTTCCGCGTGTCAACGTGTCGGTTTGCTGGTTTTCGTGTATCTGTTTTCTCGTTACATTTTCGCCGTACTTATACCGTTTTCGTGAGCACGTTTTAGACGGAATAGCCAATCAGGATTGGTTTGTAATTTGTCGGAGAAAGGGGCATTGCACGACGCTCACCCATCGTGGGTCGCGCGGACGGCGCAGGTAGGCAAGGGGCTGTTGTTGCCTATGAGCCGCGACAGGTATAATATATAACATCATCGCGTCGTATTGTTAGGCAACTAAGCGATTCATCCCTACCAATTTACCGATTCTCCCACTACTATTCAAACCATAAGGGAATAAGAAACTTGTCGACGATTACGGGGCAAGGGCTACGACGGGTGCCCCTCTGTGGGTGCTTTCCTGGCAACTCTGCCTGCGACACCACTTTGGACCGAACGCTCTTTCGTCGCGTATCGCAAACATTCAGGTGTGAAACTAACCAAATGTGTAAACGAGAAAACGCATTTCTACGAACGTACGGAAAAGCAACACATACAACTTATCAGTAAAGCTTTAGATTTCATTTTTGTTACTTTTCCCTAGCTATCGTATATAAGTCTAACCATAAGTTAGGTAACCATTGTAATTTGTAACCCCAGTCTAAGGTAACCATTGTAATTTGTAACCACAATCTAAGGTAACCGTTGTAATCCCATTCGAATAACATCTGCAATAAAATGTTATTCGAATGAAATTGTATTCGAAGAAACTACTCGATACGTTATTCGTGTAAAATTGTATTCGGAGAAATTATCCGAAGAAGTTACACGCTTAATAAGTTCTATACTTCGATTAGCCCGTATTTGGACCAATAGAAATTGTTCCTTATTAATGGTTTTAATTCGCAGTTGAAGGAATTCGCACTGAAAGGGTTAATGCAACCTGTTGCGATCCGGGTGAGAAACGTGGAGTCCGATTTGTTCAATTGCAAGTATATTTCGGGGCGTTTCAATTATACAACTCGGGACACGACGAACGACGCGGAAACGCACAATTACGGACAGACCGCTACCGCAATAGGATCGAAAGAAATAGCTTACACTAATGGTACTAGTCCTTATATGTCTATTAGGGTTTTCGGTGAGGTGGGGATGCCTGTGACCCTTAGTACCTGGTGATTAACTAATCTTGGATAAGACGGTTGCATACTTTCTCTAGGATGCGAAAAACAAGGCTGACTCATTGTCAGTTATTTTGGACACAGTGCAGCGGTTCTGATATTGCTTATCTGCGTTGAGTCATTAGGTTGGTCATCCAACAAACGAAAGTGAACGAAATTATGAAAGTAAAAATGACACGCATTCGACCTGGTCTCCTCTAACCTTTGCTATATTTGCGGATCACAATCGTACTATTTTCGCCCGTTTCGGATAGGAATAGATGCGTTAGATAGTGCATTGGATCGATCGAGGCTTGCATTCAACCAGCTATCGATGGTATTTGCGGCCGGGGCAAACAATTGGATTTTACACGGGAAACCCCAGGGAAACGTTTCCCTTGTCGTTTCGCGCAATATCTGCAAGATCAGTCGGTTTTAAATCCTGTTATATTCGCCGCGATATATCGCGAGAGAACACGCGTCAGCTCTCTGCTGTTAGCTAACGGATTCGTTCTCGATCGAAAGTCGTGTGAGCAAGTTCAACATCAATTTCGGAGAATAACCGAGCTAAGTTTAATGTTAACTTTGCAAAATCCCACGAACGACGAAGCAACTGTCTTGAGTTTGTATTGCAGTAACTGGTTAACGATCAGTTCGCAAACGAGATTCTCTTGAAAATTCTACGTCAAAATCCTGACCGATCGTGGTGAGATTCGTTGCAGTGATTTGAGATTGTGAACAATAGTATTGTAATATTAATTCGTTTAGTAATGTTAAGGATGTTAAGGAAGATGTTGAATGCAAGTTATACGAATTCTAATAAACAATACAATGTAATATAGTATTTATAATATAATATTGTTAGATAAGAGAAGAATGATATGTTGAATTCCGGGAGAATTGACAACGCGTAGAAGATAACTCTTAGAGGCTTTATTAATACGGCTACTGCACTCGACTAGTGAATACGGAAATCTGACGATTCTTATGATTTTGCGGGCTTTTAAGTACCGTTGTTTGGGGTGACTAATATTGTTCGATTCCGGGAGAATTGACAACGCGTAGAAGATAACTCTTAGAGGCTTTATTAATACGGCTACTGCGCTCGACTCGTGAATACGGAAATCTGACGGTTCTTATGATTTTGCGGGCTTTCAAGTACCGTTGTTGGGGCTGACTAATGGTAAGGACAGTGATCGAGGACGAGGGTGACTAAGGAAAGGTACGGAGTACAGGATGACTAGGAAAGCTACGGAGTACAGGATAACTAGGAACTGAGATTAGGGTGTTTGTCAGATGCATTTGGTTTAGCATGAGTCCATGGTGTTTACAGCGTGAGTGGTCGTGTTGGTCATCCAACAGACATATTTAAACGTGGTACGATACGACTGAATACAGGCTGTTCCGAACGGACCGCAGCTACTAGCACAGTTCAAAGTCTCTCTCTCGCTCGTTCTCTTCTACTTATTCCCCGTTTTCCGGCGTCTCGCGCACTTTTATTCTCTTTCCTCTCTCCCTCCATCTCTCACTCTCTTACATCCTTTAGCACTCAACGCTCATTCGTCATTCCATTCGCTCTCGCCATTTACAAAACCTATAACAATATAATGTATTAATATAATATAATATAATGTATTAACATAGTATAATATAATGTATTAATATAATATAATATAATGTATTAATATAATATCATATAATGTATTAATATAGTATAATATAATGTATTAATATAATATAAAATAATGTATTAATATAGTATAACATAATGTATTAATATAATATAATATAATATATAGGGAGCTTTTTCCAAATTATGAAATATTTCTAAAGGACACTATTGAATTGAACAAAACTTCGAAGACAAAAAGGATTAATCCTTTCTCAATGAATCGCACGAAACTTCGTTTATCGTTAGACTGCGGATTTTGACGCATTTATGGGAGATTAGTGTAAGAGTACTGTGTGTCCAACGTTACGAAGCATATCGTTGTTTTATTGCACGTGGCATTGTCTTACTTTCCGGTATTTGAGTCCAGGCTGCGTGCGTTCGCTGCCGGTGCGAATGAGTTAAATGAAGGGTCGGTAAATTACAGGCCGTGGGCCAAATTCGCTCCACCATCTGTTTTTGTGCCGCCCGTAAAATCAAGAGTAATTTCTCCGAAACAAAATAAAGAATCCCGTTCATCTCATTAGTAATTAATCGTTAGAAACGCTAAACTGTTGCATAGTACTTAAAATGTTACTTTGCTCGTGGCATTTTATTCCATTTAAATTCACTCGTACGATTCGTAAAAGAATTTGACAATTACCTTATATGACGACAAGAAAAATGTATTGATTCGAAGAATCTTTACTTCGATTGTGAATTTTTATTTTGGAACAGGTTAAGCTTATTAACTCCTTTTATCTTGGGAGGGACATTTATCGCAAAACCACCTAACGTATAAAATAAACGTATAAATATAAATAGAAAGGTATATAAATGCACTTTAATCTCATCGATAAAGGATTCTCGTGGCGATATCTTCTATTTTGCAAGGATTAACTCGCGTAACAATTCCGATCTCACCATTTAAGCGTACCAGATTCGAAAGCTCTCCAGTGCAAAGGTTTAATCTATACCTTTTCCAACAAAACGAGACAGAAGGCAATTAATTCCGCCTTTATTCATCGACTATTGATTATCGACGTTTGATCTGCTTCATTTCTCGGACATTTGCCTCCGTTCAGTGTCTCGCCTCGTTTAACAAAGTATAATTCTAGTTTCAATACTTTTTAATGAATTTCAACGCAGTTCCCGAACTTTGAACTTCAACAATTTCTCCCTAATATTGTCATTCCTCATCGCGACAAATTTCTCCTCTACTTTTACCCGCACCGGGAGAAAGCAGCTTCGAATTTCCCCGCACCCTTCGATTCCGTTCGACGAGCGGAGCGACGATAGAAAAATTGGAGCTACGCGTTCGTCTGCAATATTGCTTAGCGTTATTGACACCAGGTTTACGGACGTTACGCGCATACGTTGATAAGCTTGCGGGAAATACGTATAAATATAATATTATGTTTTATACTGCATATAAATTGTCATTCCTGCCTTGCAAATACACTTCTAAATACTCTAATACCGACGCTATAAATCGTATTTGTACACTGGCAGAAAAGATCAGGTTAGAACTAGATTTCTTTACTGTATCCGTCGATTATTTTTTTTAAAATTGATCCAAGTATGTTTAATTTACCTTAATACTGCAAGATACATTGTTGTAGTATTTGCTATTTGTTCTTAATTAACACGTGAAGTCATCTCTATACGTATCGTCTTCCGTT
Organism: Eucera pruinosa; assembly: GCA_028830335.1. Lineage (NCBI taxonomy): Eukaryota > Metazoa > Arthropoda > Insecta > Hymenoptera > Apidae > Eucera > Eucera pruinosa. The sequence continues at coordinate 28,326,120 of JAMYCR010000003.1, forward strand.
TAGAACTTGTACACTAATGAGTTAATTTCGTAAATTTATTAATAAATAGTAAATAATAAATATTCGAACGTAGAAGCGTGAGGATGAAGAGAATCACGTAGAGTACATTTTCACACCTTTGTATTACACACATAACGTAAAGTTAACACGTAAACTACTGACAAAATAATATTTATGGTCTCTATAATTTTAAGTATGAAATCTGAACGGCGTCAACGTGACGAGTCCCGTAAACCTAGTGTTAAAAGAAAATCCGTCGCAGCTGTCGAACGGCGACGCAAAAAAAAAAAAAAAATCGCATCAACCCTTTACACACGTGGCTGAAGAAGCGAGCATCTTAACGTCGCGGTCGGCCTGTCCGAAAATACGCGTCGAGAGATTCGACCGTAGATTTCGTGCGTCCCGTCGTCGTAGAGAGAGATTTGAGGGCCCACGCGCGACTCAGGGGCATAAATTTGCTGCTGAGTAGAGGGAAAAGAAAGAAAAAAAAGGAAGGCGAGAGTGGCAGTTACGCGGACCTCGGTTTCCGTCGATTCGGCGATATTTTCTCGCCGATGGAAGGAAGGTAATTTGCCGTCCGGGGGAAGAAATAACGAGGCCGAGCAGCCCTCCGGCTTGAACGCGTGTAATCCTTGCTACTCGAAATCCCACGAAACTCAATCCCGTCGATGAATCTCGCCGCGATGAAACGCTCGCCAAATCGAGTCTTGCCCCATTGTTACTTAACGTTGTTACTTAACCCATTGCCCTACAATGCCCAGTGAATTCGACAAAAACGAACGCTGCTGACGAGGAAATTCGATTTGAACTCTTCATTCCAGCTCCGTATCGTAATATTGAGAGTTACTGAATAAAACGTGGCCATAATTTGGGTACGTAACGTAACGAGAAGTCGGTGATTAACTAACGCTGGCATACGTAAGCAAGCAATGAAACGAACGCGGTTGTATCAGGTGAGTCTCCACCTGTTAAAGGCGTGGATAAACGCAGCACGAGTCGCTTTTCTTAGCCGATTGGCTCGCGCGTAAAACAACCGCCGTCCCATACGCGAAACTTTCCCATTATCGGGTCGCGAGCCGTGGTCGTGATTCGAACGGCCGTCGAGGTTGCCCGTCGTAAGCGGTTTCGATTCGATCGCGTGCCTCGGATTCCATCTCCAAGAATACCGCCTCGGATTCTCATCGTTCGCCCAATCTGTTGGATTCCCGGACAATTTACAACGCTTAGAAGATTAACTCTTACTTAGAAGCTTTATTAACCCTTTGCGGACGAGAAGTAATAACACTTGCGAGAGTACTTTAGTTTTGAATTCCACGACTTTGAGTTTACACGCTTTTGAGTTCCAAACTATTTCATTTCCAACGATTTCAAGTATTTATTATAGATTTTAAGTATTCATTGCATTATGTTTTGTGCTTTAAAACACGACATGGGTTCGGAAAGCCAAAAAATGATTAGGCGACTATTTGTCGACGCTCGTCCGCAAAGGGTTAATACTGCTACTGCACTCGACTAGTGGATACGGAAATCTGCCGTTTCTATGATTTTGCGGCCTTTTAAGTAGTGTTGTTGGGGATGACTAATGGTAAGGACAATGATCGAGGAAGAAGCGGACTGAGGAAAGGTACTATGCAGAGATGACTTGTTGGCGAAGGTCAGACAAGCTGAACGGCATAGGGGCAAGGGGAACAGTTCGCTCGCTCCGTCCATTAGCCAGTAGAAAATCTTTCTTCCGGATTCTTAGATGATACACGCATAGTAGTAGGTCCTTCATATTCGCTAAGGATTCGCGAGTGCGGACCCTGCCAGGTATCTTCTTGAACATTTCCCCACATCCTCGCGAGAAAACAAATTAGGTTTACGCGAATGCGATTCAGTTGTAGTTCCAAGTCGTTCTATCCCACTCTACTTCCACGTGTTTTGTTTCGCGTTTTTTGTCACGCAGTAGACTTGCAGTCGTGACCGATTCATCCAACGACGATAATACGTGTATCGTTAATATGCGACAACCAATCGGTTTGCCTCCCCAACAAGTCATCTCTGCACAGTACGGAGCACAGGATGATTAGGAAAGGTACGAAGTAAAGGACAACTAGGAACTGAGATTAAGGTGTTCGTCAGATGAATTTGGTTTAGAATAAGTCGATGGTGTTTCCAGTGCGAGTGGTCGTGTTGGTCATCCAACGAATCCCCGTAAGTAAATACGATCGATGACGTAACAAATCGCGACCTCGTATTTTCCAAGCGAAATAAAGAGAATCGCGTGACACTGGATAAAGCCCTGCTTTTTAGTTGATCAGACGGAGTTTGTGCTTTCGCGTCGAATCCTCTTCACCCGGCCAGTAACGAAAGAAACAAGAGGTAGTATTTCTTGCTCCAAGGCTACGGCGAAGCTACAATCCGCGAAACAAGAATAGTCACGCGAACTTTCCATCGACTCGGTTAGCGGGTAATCTGCAATTTCTCGGGCCGGTTTGTGTACAGAAACGTAGCCGTAACAGACAAGCGAAAGTTTGCGTAGTTAATTAAACGTCACCGTATCGACACGCGCAACGAACGCGAGCCGAATTCAAATTGAAGTTGATTTACGATTCATCGACGGAACAATGCGAAGCGGGATTAGCGAAATAACGGGCAATCTATTAATCAAGCTCTCGTAACCTGGGAATAATCGATTCGCGCACGCTTGAGCGTGGATAAAAAATAGCGGCACCTGTTAAACAAGCAAAGTGCGGATTAATAATTACCCAGCTGGACGCGGGCGTAATTGGGCCAATTACAAAACCATTAGATACACAGAGTAGCGAGAATCGGGAGCGGTTTGCGCATTTAAGCCGCGTTTACGTTGGACTACTTTTGTTGATACACCTAGCGGTGGCATCGACCCGAATCCGGTTAAATTCGAATCACGCGAACACGGCGATTAATCCATTAAGGATAGGGAAGAGTTTTGAATGTTTTCGTAGACCATTTCTATTACTATCCGTTATTTCTATTACTATCCGCTTTTCATCGAGAACTTGAAGTCGAAATTATATTGTAGAAATCGGTCGAAATCTTTTCGCGTGAAAAATAATAGCATAGCTACGTGTGATATAAGTATTCAATGCTTTTTTGCAAAACAATGTCATTCTTCTAAAGTTTACCGTATATTTTCTTGATTCAAGTTAAGAGCAGCAAAGTTAGCAAGCATTTACGTTATATACATTCGAAACCGTTTCAGAAGTTATGCAGAACCTAATACATAAAATAACTCGTTACACCACCTATACGAGACACGCTGCAAGAACTTTATTTTAAACCGATGTAGTCTGAAATTTAAGCTCTTTGTAACTATTATTCGAAACGAAAGTTCTTCTTAACTGTTTCGAGAAACTAAGCCAACGTTATAACAGTTTTCGAGCTCTGCTTCTGACGTGTTTTCAAGACGCGTTAACGATCTCTGTACAAGAACTTCTCGAGTTACGACCACCTCGAGTTACGACCATTCGCACTTGCGACGAAAAAATTGCATAAAGAAAATTAAAAAAATGTATCAATTTTGTATAGTTTTATCATATACATGTATAATTATTTACTTGTATGTAGTTAACGATTTGTTCGGTCCCAAGTACCGATGCTAGTTTATGACCCAACCACGCCGATCCGATGAACGCCACGTGGGCCAGCAAGGGATGGTCACGGTCCCCAGCCATACTACCAAGTTTCAATACTTCTCCACCCCCACTCTCGGTACAACCCATAATATAAATGCGGTCGATTTTCACCCCAAGGGACTTCTAGAAAAGACACGGTAAAAGACTCTCGAACGCACATACGCATTTTTATACAAATAAATAGTTAGTAAAAAAAGGGTAGTTAAAACGCATTAGAAGAATCACCTATACATTACATCCTATCAAATTACGACTCCCCTGCCGCGAGTCAACGTCACAAGCAACGGCCCAATCGTGTAACTGGGCTTTACAACCCCGGAAAATTCGAAAGGACGAATTCCGGTGCTTTGGGACGTTACAGGATTAAAAATCAGAACGGGAAGCTATTAATTTTGATGTACACATGTCTATTATAATTATATTATTTATTGTTCTATGAAATTCGACTTACGACCATTTCGACTTACGTCTGAAATTGCGGAACCAAACCCCGTCGTAAGTCGAGAAGTGACTGTATACGCTTTTTAACACTAACCATACCAAGCCCGGTTAACCCCTTGCCCTACAATAACGAGTCACACTCGTTCTACGGATTATATTACAGATTCAACAAAAACGTCTATTATTCCGGATGAAATTTAATTGAAACTCTAATTTTAGTTTTGTATCATAAGCTCGGAAGTTATTAAATAAAGATTACCTATAATATTCGAATGATTTCTACGTGACATGATATAAAAATAGTAGTCGAATAACGCTAAGCTAACTACCTAATAAAATAATCGTAGGGCAAGGGGTTAAATGACCGGTTTTAAAATATTCGATCTAACATTCTACATTCATCGTTATCTCTTTCTTCGTTCAACTATATTGTACAATGTGATTCGCCCGCCAGTAGTCTCGAAAGGAATACCGCCGCCAAAACACTAGAAGACGATTCTTTCGTCACTGTATCATCATCAGCGAATCGACGGCGACGTCTACTGCAGCGAAAACTGCTGTGCGCGTACATCCGTGTGAACAGAAAAGCCGAATCCCAAAAATTGAAGTGGGAGACCTCTTCGCTAGCATATCGCACGCACAGACACGAGGTTGTCGCTGTGTGTTTAGGCATTGCTTTCGAGTCTAGTGGCGGGCGAATCACCCTGTAACAATTATTTTATTGTCCGATTAACCCAGTTTCTCATATTTTGCTCTTCTCTTTGCCTCTTTTCCATTGAACTGTGGAGCTGTGGAGAGGATAGGAAAAAGGAAGAGTGTTGCGTTTCGTGCTGGGCTTGCTAGTGGACTCATCAGTAAGGCTACAAGGCTACCTAGCAGGTTTGGCTTAGACGTTGGGATATTGAAAGGAAAGTTAAAGACGGTATATGCACGAGGTAGTTGGAGCGAGTGCTTTCGAAAAAGTCCTATTTCGTATGTCCCTCCAGTGATAAGTGCAGGAGAGCCGCCACAGAACAAATACACGTAAAATGCCGGTACGGTTAGCGTTGAAAAAACCGTACACCGACAAAATACGTATGCCGTGCGTATCGAAGTCTGCCGCGTCGAGAGGGTTAAACCCTTGTAGTGGAGTAAGTTGAGATCGATGGATCGGCGGTGGACCGAGCAGAAGTTGCCTAATGTAAACGCGGCTTTAGCGGAATTACTTGAATTTCAGTCGGGAGAGCGTATCGTTCTGGGTGGACGAAGTCGATTTAACTGGAAGATAATCGTTGTACCGGGCGCACGAGGGCGTACAGCGCGCGCGCAGCTATCCGCTATAGCGATGCGAGCGGCACGAGTGCGTTTACTCGCCTCTCGCAGGTGGTTCCCTATGGAATCTGCAACCATAAATTTCTGTCTTAACGATCCACCCACCTCGCAATGGGATTCCGACATGGGCGTGCACCGAAATGGAAACTAATAATCTGCCATACGAACGGGGAACAAGAGAGACGGAGCTCGCGATGCTTGCGCGCAAACCAATCTCGGCTTATCGGCCATCGATTTTCCATAAATGACCGGTGTCATCGAGCGGCGGGAAAGAAATATGTTTCTCTCGCTCGCGAAACTTTCACCTATTTTGCGGCTGACGGTAGTACTTCGAGATTTACGTTAGTCCTCTTTCCGCGTTCGACCTCTGGAACTTTTTAATAAATGCAGTACCGGCGACGCTTTTGTTCCGATGAAGAAGTAGGATAGACGTTCCACGTACTGTCTAAGCTTCGCGCTTTTAAGTACGTTTATTCAATTATTTTAGATGTTATATTAATTTAATAATCGTGCCGGTTTCCAGCACAACGTTGGTGTTAACATCTCTTTTATTTGTGATTATTCTTTTGCGGGTGAAATATGGTGTATTACGTACTGATTCATTGGAAATATATAGAAATAGCATTGATAAAATAACATTGATATAGAAATATATCAATGTCCAATGTTCAACGTGCTGTCATTTGAAAAGTTGTTACTTAAATGGTAATGATCCATATATATATTAGCACGTCAGTTTGTACGACACATAAAAGATAAATCGTAAATGCATCGTCTTCACTGCGTCATAAAAGTTTCCATACTTTCTCGCTTACAGTACATTAGTCGCGTTTTTAAGAGTTTTAATAGTTATAGTAGTTAAGGGTTAATTAGAGGTGAATAAATCTTAACGATGTTCTTCAAGTTCGGTTTAAGAGAAGCATTCGAAATGTAATGCTGCAACTATGACAGCAATGTAGCATTCAATATGCGTCTCTTTCATCCCTGCCGCTACAAAACCTAGCTAATAAATCCTACCAACGTTTCTCCCCGTAAGTTTCAACTTTTCAACCATAACGATTGGAATTCTGGCAAAGCGGGACTCGATCGAACTCCACGACTATTTGAAATGCTAATTGCAAGCTGCACGGTTCGTCTTGCCATTATAAATTCCACTCGAGAATAACAAGTATCCGGCGATCTTAACATTTCTGTCGAACGCAAACCCCTCTCTCTCTCTTCTCTTTCGATTCAACTCTCCGAAGATTCGCTGATTACTTCCCGTGCGCGTTGCTTCGCATGCGGCGCACGCGGATAAGAGAGAAAAAAAAAAGAAAAAACGAAGACGTCTCATTCGTCGAGCAGACTTTTTTTTCCCTCCCTTTACCTTTACCGTTAAAGAAGGTAATTAGACGTCGCATCTGCGGCCAACCGCCACGCGAACGCGCATCGTTCCACCTATCAACGATCGTCAGAGTTCTCCGCGATCTGAGATCGCTGAAATCCCCGCTACGGTTTCGCAATTGTTTTTCTGCCCGACTCTAGCTCGTCGCAGATTGCTCGTTTGCCCGCTTAATAATCCTGTCGCAGAGGAAACTTCTCGGGTGCATCGGCCTGCGTTCCACATCTCCGTCACGAAGAATCGCCGGCGGTGAACGGGAGAAGAGATATGTTAACGAAATTCGATGCCGCGGTATAGTAGAGATCAACAATATAGGGTAGATGTACTACCACGTACTGCTACTTTAAGCTTCGCGCTTTAAGTAACTTTCGTTCGCTATTTTAGAACGTCGTTAACATAAAGATCGTTTCAGTGTGGAGCATAATATTGTTCAACAGATCTCTTTTATTTATGAACATTTTTCTTATATCTTCAATATAATATATTCATTGCTACGTAATTGAAACGGTACAACAAAGTCCACTGTCACTTGAAAGCTTTTCATTTAAATAGAAACTCGTTTTTACATATATTGACACGTCAATTTGTGCAACAGATATAAGATGTATAGTAAACGTCGCGTCTTACCGAATTATCACACGTTCCGTACTTTATAATTATATTGGTCACGTTTCAATGTTCAACAGCACGTTTACCCCCCAATATTTCGTTACAAATATTGAGCGCAAACGAATATACAACGTCTACGCGTTGCTACGTAAACCGAAGTCCAAATTTGGTGTGAAAATTTATTTGGAAAAGAGGATATTCAGGATAAAAATTTGCATACAAACGAATCCGCATCGTTGAGAGCAACGGTGGATTCTTCGGTTTTGTTTCTATCGTAACGGTCGCTCCCTATTTTCCTCGCAATCATTATTCAACGTGAAAATTACTCACGCAGTTATTTCTTTCTCGTTGCAGACGGAACAGTTCACGGTATTATGGCTGCTGTTCGCTATGATAGTCGTGGGTAATATCGCGGTGCTAATCGGCCTTCTCTGGGGCAAACGCAGAAAGACGCGGATGGACTTTTTTATCAAGCAGCTGGCGTTTGCTGGTAAGTTTCTTCGATTCGCCAATTCCTACCTCTTTACGTGCACCTAAAGTTTCACATACGTAAATTACTAAAGCTTTACACACCTAACTCGTACACCTAAGTTACCGAAGTAACGAAGGTAAATAATAATAGCAACGCTTTCTTAACGGGTAAAAGAATTCCTTGATACACAAGCGACAGAAAAATGCGTCGGTCAAAGTTTCCAGTTTAACCGGAAGTTTTATCGGCAAAATAAAATAGGTAACTATAATATAACGTAACGTATAATACAGGTCTATTTGATTGTAACGATGAAAAGCAGCGGAATATTTCTGCCTGCCAAAAAGCTGCGACCGAATGTAAATACGCGGCGAATAAAAATCGGTTTACGGGGCTATAAAGATTTACACGCGCGTTTTATGTTCTCGCGTAAACGACGAATAACCTTCCTCGGTCGAATCTTCGCCGCGCGTCGATGTAACGAAGTTAAGAGAGCAAACTTTGACCCGTAGTTCGGAGTCGTGGACCCACATACGCGTCGCCTCTTGCTCGCATAACGGTCCCGGTGTTTCAATCTTTTCAAATCCTTCCCGGCCGCGTCTCTTTCCCCTGTTCCTTTTTTTTTTTTTTTCTTTCTCTTCTTTTCCCCCCTCGCCTCCTCGCGTATTATGTTTCTCGTGGCATCCGCTCGAAACGCATCCATTGTACGCGTTGAAAAGCCACGGCGCGCCGGTAAGTAAAGGCGAAGACCAAGAGGCGCGGTCGTAACTTCAAGGTGGCCTGCGTCTGTTACTTCAGCTCCGAGCGACTCAGCGACCACCATTGTGTTGCTGGCTTCCTCTCTCGGGAGAAACCAGACGAAATCCCGCGTGTCGCGCCAACACTCTCTCGCAAATTCTATGTATATATATATATATATATATATGTTTTCTTTTTATCTATACTTATTATTAGACTGCGCACTTTTTAACAATAATAATAACCTTTTAATAACGTTTTAACGGCTGAATGTATACGGGAAAATTGTCACGTTGTATACAATGAAGGAGTAGATTAGATTTTGACGGGTGGCGGTAAACGAGATGCCAGTACGTGAATTAGGGATGACAGTATTAGCTCGGCCGTTGCGTTTGTTAAATTATTGTTTATTTTCTTTCATACTTATAACGGCAATTTGTATATTATATCTTTTCACGTCTGTTATTCTCTTTGTCTCAATCTTCTCGTCTTCCTTCTATTTCCCATTTTCACCAATCACACCTTCTTTTTAGTATAAAACTGCTTTTTCTATCACCAATCCTTTATCTTTTTCCTATTCAACAAACGTGACCTGACACCTCGAATCTCAATTCCGGAATTATTATAGTTGCCGTTCGAAGGTTTGTAGCGGTACGATTTTAATGCAGATCCACATTTTTGCAAGCACAAACGGATTAAATCTTCTCCGTCTTTTGCCGAAAGTAAAGTTAACCGAGTTTTGACCCCAAGCTCTCCAATTACATATGCAATTTTTTTTATCTGGGGAAAAAGCACTTCGCCAGTCTCTGACGTACTGTACGCGACGACAGTACGTCAGCATGCTGAAACTGCTTAATAGGATTCTCTTGAAAGGGGAAAACTCCCTAACTTGAATTCCCCAGGGGTCCGACTATTCTCTCTTATTATATACGACGAAGAAAAAAATAGGACTATCGAACCGACGGGCAAGGATTTCACGTCGAATTTCTTGCTCGTTCGACGACTACTTTAACCAATTAAGCTGTTTGCGAATTTTTTTCTTGCCAAACCTAATATTCCGGACGGCTGTCGTTTGCACTAATACTCCGGTAGAACGATTTCTTCTACGTTGGTCGAAGCGACCGTTCTAAGCCATCTAGTAATGGCTTCGTAACGATTATTATTACTGGACAGCTACGGTCTCGATTTGTAAGCAAACCCAGTAGACTCGGCCAAACTTGACAATAATTTATTTCGCGTCGTTTCCGAGAACGGTAAACCTCCGAAGGAAACTCAATTTTCTTCATCGTAAGCGCAATTTAATAGAAAGGATCGTAATCGTGCAACGATATCGGAGCACGAAGATGAAGAAACTTTATATTGGATGATATTTCATTAACTCTTTCGCGAGCTTCCCCTGTCCGTTGTTGTATTCCGAACGATACTCGCGCGAACACGGCTAAAACGTTGTTAACTATCTAACTCGTCGCGCGAATATTATTAGCAATCGTTTTAAGCATTTAGCGATCGACGTTTTTTTCCTTTGGCGAACGGTGACGGTAACGTTGAATTGTTTTACGAATTACGCGTATCGCACGGAAAGGTACGTAGTTTAATTTTGGCAACAGAAATATTCAAAAATATACGTGACACACCCGAGTAAGCGTGCCGCAAAGATAAGCTATCGCTGCGCGTGATTTTTACTCGAATGACGCGCGACGACTGTAATTTTCTTTGTTTTATCGTATTACGTACGTTTGGAAAACTAAGGGTTCCGAAGAGCTAATAGAAAGATTAAAAATACGTATCACGCCGTAAACTTTTATGCGACACTGCTGAAATGATTCTTTTCACCTGGAAATTCCATTCGCCTCGATTTATCCTAACCAGGCGACGTACAATTCGGCGAATCTCGCGAGAAAAGTTGATCCTCCGCTGTTTTCCCATTGTGTTCCCATTCTGACTTATGAAAACTCGTAACCTAAGGTATTACCGTGTTATCACCGCTTTTCTTTACATCCCGCCCATTTTATATTCTTACCAGCGATCCCTACAAAGCTGTTTCCTTTACGGATAACAATGAAAGCGGCTCCGCGTGGAATAAAAAGCGATCGAAGGCGGTTCGAGTTCACGTTACATCCGATATCGTGACACTCGACGCGATTCCTTGTCTCGTCGAGTATCGATTCCCAGCAACGCTCGCAAAAACGTTGATACTTGTACTTATTCTTCCACGGAAAGAAGAAGCCACAGCGTGTTCGCGTTTCGATTCTTGTCGCAGTCCGCTAGTAGATGCGAGAGTCGAGAAGGAGAATTCACGAGAGACAAAACGTTGCCGAGTAGCGAGAGAGTTTTTGGTGGAAAAGAGAGACTGCGTTTATCGTTGCGTATTATTAATTGTAGGATGGTGTTAGAAAGGTCGAAATCGGTAAGCGGTCGAGGTGGGCCATACGCGTTTTGTCAACGCGCTTGTAAACAACCCGTAAACAACCCATGCTGGCGAAGACGTCCTCAGAACTAACGAATTGTCGAAAGAGACTCACTCTTGTAAGAGCTGTCGCAGCGAACAGTTAGTAAAACGAGTTTTAAAACGCCCTGTTGAGTTTTTGATTTAATCACTCGGAAATCATCCGATCTACCTTACAATGGCTAACGTAGGGCGTAACAAAGAAGAACAATTTTTGGTTTAACACGTTCACGCCGGCGCGTACCACCGGTGGCTCACACTTGAATGTTCCATCAGACGTAGCGTACCACCAAAAATAACGTATATTAATTGAAAAGAAGTAGGATTTATTTTACTTCATCTCAATATTATAAACGCATATATAATGAAAATAATAATATAACAAAAGCATGAATACGAGCGCCGCTCCACGGTGAGACACACAAATAGCAGCGCCGGCGTGAACGTGTTAAACGATATATATATATAATAAATATAATAAATAAAATAAATAAAATATAATATATATATATTGTAGCTAACAGCGAGACGCTTCAGGACAGACTGACCTTTCCAATCGTCCCTTCGTGTGTTTTCCCGTTGGAAAACGATAAGGTATCCTTTTTAAGAGGTGCCCCAAGCGCATTTATGCCTTTGCAGGCCTGGTCCTCTTCGCGTAAAGCTAAACGGATGCTTAGAGAAGGTTAGCCTGTCCTTGCAAATGCCAGACGCACAAACGCTGCAATTCACGCTTACGTAATAAACCACTATTTATTATTAACCCTTTGCGGACGAGAAGTAATGACACTTATGGGAGTACTTTAGTTTCGAATTTTACGACTTTGAGTTTTTCACGCTTTCGAGTTCCAAACCATTCCATTTCCAACGATTTCAAATGTTCATTATTACGTTAAGTATTCATCGCAGTTTCGTGCTCTAAAAGTCGACACGGGTTCGGAAAGCGAAAAAATGATTAGGCGACTATTTGTCGACGCTCGTCCGCAAAGGGTTAAGAAACGTTTTTCGCCTCCTCGTACGTTGAAACCATCCACGTGGGATTTCATTCAAATAATCCGTACGATATCGAATCGTATCAACGAAAAACTAAACGAGCACCGAGCCAATCGATGTCTGCGATCATTTCAACGATCGTCGCGATACATTGCGATACAGCCGTTAGGTTGGTCCGACGATCTTACAAATCGCCGGTCAACAACGTGGAAAAATGCGCCGAAACCCGGCCAACGACATTTCGCCCCGGTGTAAAAACGAAGCGACGTAAAAAGCCACTCGTCCGTTCGACTAGAATTGCTCGTTCGGCGACCGTAAAACCGATCGAACGCGGCGAACCGACGCGCAAGCATACCTGTGTGCATTGGGAAAAAAGGAGCAACGTTTGCCTTGGATTCTCGGGGCAGGAAGGCGGAAAAAAAGGGAAGAAAGATCCCCCGGCGCGGCGCACGCGTTCGTATTTTACACGTACGAGCAGCAACTCTACCGCGCGTCTCGGCGACTATTTCTCGCGGAATCGCTTCACCGCGTCGAGTCGAGGGGAGGATGCGTTTGTCGTTTCGCCGAAAGAAACGACGCTCCGGTGAAGGCGGTCGCGGAAAAGAATAAAACGAACCGGAGGCGAGTAATCGCGACGAGTAAAGGGATATAATAAATCCGCGAAGCATTTTAACGCGAAGAAACCAGGGGGATTTGAGGAATTCAAAGCGGAGCTCGCGTTTCCAGGGCGTAAAAGCTTATCGACGAATTGGGTAACGAATAGAGATGCAGTGAGAGTCAAAAGTGAACATATACGCATCGTTAGAAGCCGGGAAATACGTTTATGTCGCGAACGTGATTTAACACTATTCGTACCGACGTTTTACACGTATTTATTCAATAGATCATTCTAATTAATAAAAAAAAAGGAAAAAGGAAAACAAAATGTGTGAAACTGATTAACCAAACAATAAAAGAATCGTCATAAAGTTAAGTAGACAAAAGGGATAACAATGAATGTAGAATCTTAAATCAAATATTTCAAAACCGGTCATTTGACTGGCCGTGGTGTGAATAGTGTTAAATAGTTTAATTTCATCGTTTGTAATACGTACGCTTAATTTTTGACTCTCGCTGTATAATGTTTGGATCCCGGTGGAAGAGTGACTGCTTTCAAATACGAAAGTTTATTCAACTACAATCTTATGTCACGCCGAACTCAACTGACAGAACTTCGCGTAATAAAGAACGCAACGTAACGTAAGTAGTAAATACTTGACTTGTCGGTTAGATCTTTCTCTCTGAACTGTCCCAGGCTTATGATCAGGGAAAATATACAATATATCCTTAATCTAGTGAGGGAGGATGACCTTAGCCCTTATGACTAAATGACGAACATGAGTGATACGTTTTTGGCTTTCCTGTCTATTGGTACGGTAGTCCAAACGTTTAGATTAAACAAGGCTATCGCTGTTTACGTGCTTGGTCGTCCAACAACGAGTCGGCGAGAAGCGTGAGAATGAACGCGTCGAACAATGCCGACACACGTCGTTTCGGGCGTAAAGGAAACATCGACGAGGTGGCGAGATACCGTCGCGTCGGCGAACAGTTCGTAAAGTCGGACGCGACATTTGCATGCGAATACGGTGACAACAGGGGACCGCAATTAAACGGCCGATGCCAGAGCGAGATCCTATAGACGATGATATTCTGGTTTACGAGCGAATAACCAACGGTACGGATACTCTGATCCGCCGTAAAAGAAAAGCGATCGCGCGGACACGTCGTAAAATTCAAATTCGCGTTTAATTTTTGCCACCTCCCCTTCTTTCGAGATCGAGGACGATAAATTACTAAGAATATATATATATATATATATATATATATATATATATATATATATAGAGAGACATAAAATTGAGATTGAGTTCGCAGAGTGACGTTGATCTAACGTGAGATGAAATCGATCGAAAGGAATTGAATTTTAAAGGCAAAGAAAAAGCAAAACAACAAAAATTGAAACGCGTCGCTACTCGAGCCTGATAAACGTTAGATTATAGATACGAGACGTGTCTGTTCCCTTAACAATTTCCCAGTGATTTCTTCTTAAAACCTATCATTTAAGTTCCTTCGGTGAACACGTCAATTTAGGAAATTAAAACGTATGTATATGTTACACAGGGGTCACGAGAATTTTAGAAAGGCTTAGATTGGGCATGGCACGAAAAAAGTTGGAAAACACTGGTATAGACGGTGTACCGAGCACGTGCGATGAATTCTGTCGTCCCGTGCGACGATCGCTCGCGTATAATCCGCGTTGTTACACGGCGATAAATCGAAATCGGGTTTCAATATCGGAGGGAAATATACGAGCTTGGTCCCTGGATCGTTTCGCCTAGGAATCCGTAGGGTGAAATCTCACTTTCAGGAGGGTCTTTTTTATGGCCAACCGAACGGCGCTTCTAGACTCGCAACACTCGATACGATATCTTTTAAACCACTTCTTTATTGCCTCTCTTCTACTCGTCGTCGCGCGAGAGTGAAATCACCAACCGGCCCAGGCCCGTGATATACGCATGTACTCGTTTTTGCACGCCCCTAAGTTATCGGACGGGTACGTAAAGTTAGTCGCAATTAGAGCGGAGATGGGCTTTCATTCATTGGCGAATTAAGTGGACGCCGACCGCGTGGATGCTGTTTTAATAATAGCGTCACGGATGAATCACGTTGCCGCGTTGCATATCTTGTTGCAGATTTATTGGTCGGCCTGATATCCGTGCTAACGGATATAATTTGGAGAACGACGGTGACCTGGCACGCGGGCAACGTTGCCTGTAAGCTGATAAGATTCATGCAAGCCGTCGTTACGTATAGTTCTACCTACGTACTCGTCGCGTTGTCGATTGACAGATACGATGCCATCACCAGACCCATGAATTTCACCGGCAGGTGTAAGTATACCGATCCGCTTTCAAAACCCGGGTAAAAATGTTCCGAAGAAGTATCGGGGATGATTAATGGAACCCCCTTCTTGTGTTCACGCGAACGAACGTGTCGAGATTTATTTCGCGTCGCTGCTGTGATAAATACGTTTATTGAACATAGTCATTCGTATCGTAGTAAGGAAAATTATTAATTGAAGGTGTATCTTCTTAAGACGGACTGGAAATAATTATTTCACGTAGTATAAGGGTTATCGAAAAGTACCTTTAGGACGTTGAATGAGAATATCTGTAGAACGCCAAGTTTCTTAGTAAAGTGGAGGTGAAAAAAATAAAAATTATATAATTATAAAATTATAAATAGAAATAAAAAAACAGATTAGAAAAGGGTAAAGCAGAAAGGGAAAGAAAAAGAGTGAAGGTAAATGTTCCTATAGTCTATATTGGATAAACCTTTAGTTGGTATTTCGTATGTTTAAATTTCTAATTTCTATCGATTACTTGAAATACTATTTCTTAAGTATATGTGAAGAAGTATTGGAAATGATTAATGAAACACTCCTGCTTATTATATATATTATATTTGAACGAATATTTCAAGATTTATTTCGTATCGCTGAGATAAGTGCGTTTGTTGAAAATACTAATTCATTATATTGCGGTAAAGAAAATTATCAATTGAGATAATATTTCATATCCTTACATTTCTATTTATTATTTTAAATACCGTTTCTTAAGATTATTATTTACGAGAGAAGATAAAAGTACAGAAGAAGTAGAAAAACACATTCTTTCTAAAGATACGATATTTTTTTTATATTTCTCTCGAATAATAAATGTAATCGAAGCATTTGATATTCTATTTGCTTTCAACAATGTGCATCGAATGAATATATTTAGCGTTAAACAAGATTTAAAATGAATTACGAGGGATAAACAAGTGCTTGGAGAAATGAATTTGAAGTACTGTAAAAAAAAAAACATAAACAGATTTCGAATCAATCCATGAATATTCATTTATTCACTGTCACCGTCAACGGCGAGGCATTAACGAACTCGACTACTTATCCTTTTAATAATCCGGCATGCAGATTACAGATCGATACAGGCGAATTGCATTTCACCCATAATTAACCCAAAATCGTCCACCCAATTAAGGTTCTTTTACATTGTAATTATTCCGCGAAGTGTGCCATTGGATAGCCTGTGAAGTTAATTATCTACCGGAAGTTTAAACTTCATCCCGAATGAGTTTAGAAAATCGTGTGACTAACCCTTTCGCTGAGTCTTATATTTAAGTGAGAGGGCATTAATTGGTATTAAATCATTCACCAAAATATCAATTTTTGCTAAAGTTAATATTGCAATCCGTATCAGTATTGTATACAGATAAAATTTTCACTGAAATTTTTAGTCTGATTTCGTATTAATCTTAACATAGTAATTAAATATTCGCGAAGTTGATTTCCTTTACTTTTAATCCTGTCAATATTTTTAATCAGTGTCTTTAATCGAGCGACACGTGTTCTTATTTTTCTGAAACTAATTATATAACTATTAATATAACTAATTATATAACTATTAATATAACTAATTATATAACTATTAATATAACTAATTATATACATTTCCTAGTTTTGAGGCAAGTATACAAAAATTGTTGCCAATGTCTATCAATTTAAGCTTTAATTTCTATGTTGATTTTCTTTTCCTTAAGATTCTAAATTCTTCTTCTTCTTTTTTAGAATTATAAAACTTTCGAAAACTTAACGAAAAAGTGTCACTGTGCAATGAACTTCCAGTGCTAAAATACAGCTTTTAAGGAGCTAAAGTACCAATAACATTTTCCGTATATTAAGTGATCCCATAAATAATATCATTCCGTAGATCTCTTTAAATAGTCATATCCAAAATTTGTCGAAGAAGAAATCCAAAAAATATCTCGAGACATCGAAAAGATCGTAATAAACCGTGTTCAATAAATCGATAATTAAAAAAACGAATATAGGTATAAATAGTTTGGACTTAAAATTAATTCAAGAAACGACATTATTGTTTATGGGATAACATAAATATTTAACAATACTAGTAATGTCGAGGAAATTTGGCTACCTTCGTCAACGAAAGGGTTAAGATCTCCTTAACGCCTTAAGTTTCTTGAAACTTATATCTTAACTCACAGCAATGACGAACAATTATAAATATTTAACAATACTAATAATATCGAGGAAATTTGGCTACTTTCGTCAACGAAAGGGTTAAGATCACCTTAACGCCGCAAGTTTCTTGAAACCTATATATTAACTCACAGCAATGACGAACAATTATAAATATTTAACAATACTAATAATATCGAGGAAATTTGGCTACTTTCGTCAACGAAAGGGTTAAGATCACCTTAACGCCGCAAGTTTCTTGAAACCTATATATTAACTCACAGCAATGACGAATAATTATAAATATTTAACAATACTAATAATGTCGAGGAAATTTGGCTACCTTCGTCAACGAAAGGGTTAAGATCACCTTAACGCCTTAAGTTTCTTGAAACCTATATATTAACCCATAGCAATGACGAACAATTGGAAGCAAAAATCCCATTATTGCACCGGCTGCTCGCAGTTATATACGTTCATTCTGTTTTCTTTTTCTATCGGTCAACAGCTGTCGCGTAAGTTTCGCGAGCTCTAAAACGAGAAAACTTAGCAGACGCGAAAATCACGTATCCGCAAAAAGTTAAGGCAGATGTACCGCGTACTGCCACATTAAGCTTCGCGCTTTAAGTAACTTTCGTTAACTATTTTAGAACGTCGTTAACGTAAAATATCGTTCCACTTTCCCGTCATAATATTGTTCAACCGCTCTTTTATTTACGAACATGTTTCTTATACGTTCAATGTAATAAATTCATTCGTAATTCATTGAAAACTTACAACGAAGTCCACGATTCTTCGTACCGTCGCTTGGAAACTTTTCGTTTGAATAGAGACACGTTTTTACATATATTAACACATTAATTTGTGTAACAGATATAAGATCTTAATAAGAACTTCGTGACAAAAGTTAAGAAACACGGTACGTATTCGCGAAACTTTACGTCGTCGCTCGCTTTTGAGATACATAGTTTTGAAGTAAAAGTAGCAGTGTGCTTAGGGCCTCGGTCATGCATGAAAATTACATTTTCTTCTTCAAAAGCATACTTTCAACAGCATCTATGAGATATGTTGAAGTGTGTCCCTGTTTCCGGACACAGTATTTTAAACCCAGGTTGGCTGTTTGCTAGCTTAAACCTTAGCTTTCGCTTTTATGAAGGTCTGCGCCACATCTGGTAAGACAGTGCCACGACGCTTACTTGGTGTTGCCTGCGGACGAGCGAAGCGAGTAGCTGCACTACCTAGCTCTCGAATCTTGTATCGTTTCTCTAACTTTGTGCTTTCAATAAATAGCGTTTTCATTTAACTCTGCTCGAATAATTTACACTGCCTGTAAATATTCAACAAGATGATCTTGTAAAGTATCCTTGTACATGTACTGATTCACGATGTCTTTAATTCGATGCAGTGATCCAACAGCAAATGCTGTTAGGCACCCCCAAAACATTAGAAGAACTTATTGCTTACCGATGTACCTAACGCTATATTTTTATGCTACTTTAAATTCTAATCTGTGAATCTTAGAAGCGAAAGGATACGCAAAAATTCGTGACTGACTACTTCGTTTCTTAACTTTTCTCAGTAAATGTATATAATAAACATTTTATTATGACTTGTTTCATACTTTATAATTACATTGGTCACGTTCCAATGTTCAACGTTTATCTCTCAATATTTAATTACAAATATTAAGTGTAAACGAATATACGATATCTAGGCGTTGTTACGTAAACCGAAATCCAAGTTTACTTTTTTAATTATGAACATATTTCTTTACTTACGATTCTTTGTACAATCACTTTGCTATTAACCCTTTGCGGACGAGAAGTAGTAACACTTGTGAGAGTACTTTAGCTGTTAATTCCACGACTTTGAGTTTTCACGCTTTTTAGGTCCAAACAATTTCATTTCCATCGATTTCAAATGTTTATTATTACGTTAAGTATTCATTGCGATAAGTTTTGCGCTTTAATAGTCGACACGGGTTCGGAAAAGCAAAATATGATTAAGCGACTATTTGTCGACGCTCGTCCGCAAAGGGTTAAACGAACGAATTCAAGTGGCAGAATTATAGGAACAGTGTCAGCCCGTGGATGATTCACCCTACATCTGTTCGTTTATCTCGTGTCGCGCTGATCTAACGTTCCTTTCGTATCGACGAGAAATTCTACTAATGCTAGATATTTGATTTTAATTGTAGGGTTGAGAGCGAGAGCACTGGTGGTGGCTGCCTGGGGGCTGTCGGCAGTGTTCAGCGTGCCCATCATTTTCCTGTACGAGGAGAAACGCATACAGGTATCGAATCATTCCAGCGACTGTACACGCGATATTGAGGTGTGAAATTTCATATTCCCCGTGTCAAAGATTTGACCGCCCGAAGCCGTTGCGATGATGATTATCTCGCGAACGAACACTCGCAACCTTGTTACGTAATTCGCCGTGCTAATATCTTGGCCCCATCCGTTAAACGACACGCGGTAAATCTTTGACTTAGGGTTTGCAGGGGAAAGTTTGACAAAGCGACTTTAACCACTTGCCTTATAACAACGAGTTACACTCGTGGTGCATACTAATAGTCTACTATTAGTAATGCACTAAAAAAACAGCGTATCGTTTCCAAAGTTTAATTTTAATTGTAATTATAGTTTCAGTGTGTAACATTGGGGACTATGAAGCACAAATTACGTATAATGTTTTAGTGTTTTGCATTTGGCACGGTGTTAAAGTAGAAAATATCTAATATCCTAGTGAATAATATTCGAAACATTTGTATAGGGCAAGGGGTTAAAGTATCTTTTATTTATTAGGATTATGGGTTTTATTATTGCAAAAGATGGACAATGTAATTTCAAGCGAGAAACTCGTAATAATAACTGCGCGAATTTTGTTGAATTTTTATGTCAAAACAATCGATTCAAGCTTAGCTGATTATATTCGCGATAAAGTTTCTTAAAAATTGGGATTAGTATCACGGAATGAGAGAAATGTTTTTAACCGTGGAATAATAAACAATTTGTAATAGTAACAACGATGTCAAAACAATTGATTCAAGCTTAGCTAATTATATTCGCGATAAAGTTCCTTAAAAATTGGGATTAGTATCACGGAATGAGAGAAATGTTTTTAACCGTGGAATAATAAACAATTTGTAATAGTAACAACGATGTCAAAACAATCGATTCAAGCTTAGCTAATTATATTCGCGATAAAGTTCCTTAAAAATTGGGATTAGTATCACGGAATGAGAGAAATGTTTTTAACCGTGGAATAATAAACAATTTGTAATAGTAACAACGATTAGGCCAATGATATATTATTCTGTGCAAGTTAAAAGCTACGCTTATAGCACAGGTGCAAAAATTACATCACTCGCTGTTTCGTTTCGTTAAACTACCCCATTTTTGATCAACTTTCCTCTCGTACGATTGGAATTTTAAAGAGCCGTTCACGTGCCAAAGTAATTATAAACTCCGCTTTTTACGTTTATTAAAATTTTAGTTCGAAATTCGGATGGAAATTCCTAGATTCTTATTCTAAATAATTCTTAAGCTGGCAGATTTGTAACCATTTGCCCTCCGATAACGATGAGAAATGCATAGCATTCGGAACGAGACGTAACTCGAACTCTAATTTCATTTTTTTTTACCATAAGATTACAGTTTATTAACCGAATACATATTACGATACAATATTCGAATAATTTCCATATACGTAACACCATAAATAACACGATACGAAACCAATGATCGACTAAAACGACGGGTACATTAGTAATAAAATAATCGTGGAGATCGAGAAGTTAACGCAACGCGTTCCCGCAATTTCAATTACGTTTAATGTCCCGCGAAAATTGCATCGAAATTTCCTCGATATTGCCGAATAGCTGAAAGCTGCGAGCTATTTCCGCGTCGTTTAACGCGGCTACCCGTTCGTTTAAGACTTATTATTCGTAAAGCATTTAAAACGATCGCATCGTTGGCCTACTTTTGGTAAATCGGTCGTACTACGAGTATAATCGGCAGGATGGTTTAACCAGGGGAAGACGCAATGCTGGATAGAGTTGGGCTCCCCGGTGCAGTGGAGGATCTACATGAGCCTGGTCAGCTTTACCCTCTTTATAGCCCCTACCCTGATAATAGGAGGCTGTTATGCCGTGATCGTAGCTACTATATGGTCGCAAGGAGGGGCATTACGCCAGGGACCCACTAGGGACACGAGGAGAGCATCGTCCCGAGGACTTATTCCTAGAGCCAAAGTTAAGACGGTCAAAATGACCCTCGTCATAGTATTCGGTGAGTAAACGACGACGCGACGCGTCGTCTCAACCTTAACTATTTTTCCGCTCCAGACAGCTTAACGCTTACGATATTTTCCTCGAACCGAATGATACAACGAGCCGAGCGTAATATTAAACGTCCGCTCGTTCGAAA
Organism: Eucera pruinosa; assembly: GCA_028830335.1. NCBI lineage: Eukaryota > Metazoa > Arthropoda > Insecta > Hymenoptera > Apidae > Eucera > Eucera pruinosa. The sequence continues at coordinate 28,347,665 of JAMYCR010000003.1, forward strand.
CTCTGAACTTCCACTTCTGGGTTTCTCTATTAAGCTTCACCGTGGAGTTTTCGGTTTAATCTAATTCGATTACGTTGCTGCTATTATTATTAATACGTTACTTTTTTGCGTATCGGGTAATCCATCGCGTACGTCGACGAAGTCTTGTTGAAATACGACTAAACTCTATACGGGCCAGCGTGGGCACGCCAGAAATGTTTATTTCGCGCAATCGAAATATTTATGTACATTAAAATTACCGATAAATGCATGAAAATGAACAGTTTTTGCTAATAACAGTCGCAATGTAATAGAAATTTCAATCTGAACCAAGCTACCCCGATTTCTAACTTATCAAATACTTGTCAGCGCATGATTAACGAGTCTCGCGAGAGAAGGGGGGAAAAAAAGTATAAGGTAAAAGTTTGAGATATCGCAGAGAGAAGCGAACGTATCAGCCGCCGAAGTATACGGCGATAAATAATCGAAATGTTGATACGGCGAGTCCATTAGCCGCGTAAATCGTGCGACACGATTGGCATCGAAATTTAACGAACGAAAAACGAGTAGCGGAAATTTTGGCACGTAACAAAAAGAAAAATAAAAGTTGTACAGCGATTGAAATTGCCGCCGCGTTTATCGGGCGACAGTGAAACGTAAGAACCACCCTTTCCGTAACCCTGCCTTCGATCTCTCCGTACGATTATATTTGCACCGCGTAAAAAAAAAAGGTACGCCGCAAGGAGATAAGCGAAAATGTTCCTCGACCTCTGCGACCCCTCTCCACGAATCACTGCTCGAAAGATACGCACGAAAACGGAGAAAACTTGCGAGCCTGTGCCCTGGTATCCGGCGAAAGCGGAGAAAAAGATCTCTACTCTCCCTTAGGAAAATTGAATTTTCTTTTTTTCCCTGCTCGACTTTCTTCTTCTCTTAACCCCTTCGGAGCGGAATTGAGGGGAATCCTAAGGAATTCCGCTGCCCGTAGATCGATATTTATTAATCACAATGTACAATCCTGTCTGTAATCGAACGTAAGGAAGCCAAAGATACTTACATTTGCTGACAAAAGTTAAGAGACAAAGTAATCGTTTGCAACGTTTTGTACACTCTTTATCTTTTGAGATAAATTAACTCGGAATAAAAAAGGAACATAAAATGGTAATATTACGTATGTTAATTAAGGAACGATAAAGTTTATTAGAATGTTTATTAGTGCATAATATAACTGAATATGAATGATGAAACGAAGAGAGTATAAATGACGAAACGCGTGCTGCCGTTATACCGTCGTACAGGACACTGAAGAACGATACGAAGCACACGGGCGACGTCGCACGCCGTAGAAGAAACGAAAACAAACCAACACGACGTACCATACGCAAAACACTCATTGTCGTACCAAATATAAATGTAACATACTTAACACAACATATGTATATACGATGCAATGGTTCCAATTATTCCGAGGACTTCTTAACACGTTCACTGCCACGGGAACTTTTGTCAGATACTCCCAAAACACTTAACGTTCTCTACCATATTTAATCCTCTAGTCCTTTTCCAAACCTTTCCTCTCCGAAACATTGAACAGACCAACTCTTGGGCCTCATGGTCCTACAAACCATAAATCACCCCCATCCTAGGTCCCAAACTTTCCTTTAGCCACTTCCGCCATCCTCCCAGCCACCAACAAAACCATAACACCCCCTCTCTCTCTACAGTTTTCTCCACCCAAACCTTTTTTCCACAGTTTTCCCTGATCCTCGAAAACACGGCAGATTCAGTCCGACATTCGACAACTCAACTTCGAAAAGGTTGCTGACTAATAAAGAGTTTTTCAACCAAGTTCGGTTTTCGTGTATAATTGCCACCTTTCGGGTTCACGACACTTTTCAGGATACCGGTGTAAGAAGTCAATTTAATTTAATCGTATTATATTACTACGAGATAACTCGTAGTTGGCGTCCTAGGCAATAAGTTATCTCGTAGTTGGCAGTGAACGTTTTAATTTCAAACGCGATATTCATCCATGAATTAATCGTCGTCTTTCGATCTTTCCAAAATTAATTATACTACCACCTCCGTTATATCTATGATTACGGTAGTATACAGGACAAAAGTTGTTTCCCATCGAGCAGAAGTCGTCGAATGAAATCCAAATATCTCTTACGATGAAAAGTATTTCGCGACGCATCACCGCCCACGTATAAATGAAAATTGCCACGCGCAGAATCCACCTAAGGAAGCGACGTCGGATTTTAATACAAGCAAATAAGACGGATCGAAGGGAATTATTTGCGGTGCGAGTAACCCGAAGACATTAAGGGGAAATGACGGCGGCGGAGCTTCTCGCGTGTATGTATTTGTCAAACGCTGTGCGTAGAAGTTTCAACTCGTTGCCTTGCTCAAAGCACCATCGTATTCCCTTTATTCCTCGAGGGAACGGGTTTACGTGCGCCAGGAATTGCCCCGATCTAATCAGATTCGCTTCTCGGCGATGCGATGTCTCTCGGCTGGAACGTTCTCCTTTTTTAGCTGACGGAGAACGTTGCGAATGGAACGGATCAAAGGAGATCGAGCTACGTATTGAACGGCTCCCTTCGGTTTTCCGCGAAACCGAGAGAACTATTAGAATAGAAGATACGCCTCCTGCGATATATAATATTTCCTACGGAAAAGAGGCGGCGCGGCTTCGATACATTCTTGGGATGATTATTAGATTGTACATGTTTGCGCAACTTCGTACCGTTTTAAAGTGTGTTGAAGTTATTATTAAATAAAGTTCGAAATAGTATAAAGGATTAATTTTCATGTATATAAAATTTAGCTAGAAACTTTCCTCGTTTCGAAATGCGCAACACTTGTAAGTTCGTCGAACAATCGGAAAAGTGTGTCAGAGTTAATAGTTGATCGCGGTATTAAACAAAGTTTGGAATAGAACGGGTTAAGTGACGATCGGGGCGTAGCTAAAATATGCGCAATAAACTCGAGGGCAGTGAACCAACCGTTGAACGCAACGTTCTTCTCGTAAAAACAGTAACAGCATTCATCAATTAAGTGCAAGCAGAACGCATCGCACAATGCATTCATTCATGTGTAAATCTTACGAAGCTTTTACACGTCCCGACCAATCATTAACAATCCGTTGTGGTCACTTCTCGGACAAAGGATCGTTAAGCAGCTCGTTTCGAGATTTACCCATAAAACAAACATCAATGTTTTTCCCCTATCGTAGCTTAAATCAATCGCTGTTCCCCAATTCAATAGCAAACGTTTACGAATACAAAATATAATCGATAGTAGAAAATAAAAGATTGATAGTCATTGGCTTATATTGTTACATGCTTCACGATACAGATTTGAATCGTATTCGGGTCCTCGTGATTATATTCAAATACTTGTCAAACATAATACAATCAATAGGTATCGATACGATGGTCACGTGTTTCGATACATCTCAAATCGTACATGAGATTGATACGCGAATATCGATTCTAAACATAAACGAATCAAAAGTGTCAAACGTGTTTTAGTCCCATCGCTATATACAACTTCGCGACAAAAGTTAAGAAACATGGTACGTATTTGCGAAAAGCTTTACGTCGTCGCTATATTTTCAGATACATGGATTTGAAATAAAAGTAGAACTTATTGTTTATTAACGTATGTAATACCATATTTTTATGCTACTGTAAATTCTAAGCTGTGAATCTTGGAAACGAAAGGATACACAAAAATTCGTAAGTGACTACTTTGTTTCTTAACTTTTGTCAGCAAATTTAACGTCAGGTTTCTCGAGAGTTTCAAGATACTTGGATTAGTTGTTACATAGGATTCAGGTTATTAGATATTAGGTTTATGCTATTAGGATTTCGAATTTTGCAAATATAATATATCACGATTCTTGAGAATTTCGGGACTTTTGCAAATATAATATTAGGTTTCTCGAAAACTTCGGCTTCTTGTGCAAATATAAAACCACGATTTTTGTAAATATACACTTCTCGACAAAAGTTAAGAAACATGATACGTATTTGCGAAGCTTTATGTCGTCGCTATATTTTCAGATACATGGATTTGAAATAAAAGTAGAAGAACTTATTCTTCATTAACGTATGTAATACCATATTTTTATGCTACTGTAAATTCTAAGCTGTGAATCTTGGAAACGAAAGGATACAGAAAAATTCATAAGTGACTACTTTGTTTCTTAAATCATGTACACGTTTTATAAGCACGTTCGAGCAAAAAGACTTGGACAACTTTAAATCCTCGATCAACGATTTACGATGGAAGTCGAAACTTTTCAGCGGAGATTTTCAGTTCGTTAACGATTCTTACGATTGTTCGAGAAACGTGACGCGACGGCAGGAAGTCGTGAGACAACAGAGATCGATTCTCGCTTGGTTACACGGCGAAGTAACATCGTGAGAAAATGAAACTCTCGAACGGTGACTTCTTGCAATTATCCTCCAACGTTTCCGATTATTCCACCGCCAACGCATTACACCGGAGGCCTTTAGATAAGCTTTCATCCGATTCTCCGGTATCTTACTTAATCAGCCGTTTTATACTATCGGCGTTTGCTTAAGAGTGAAACAGCGTGGCTCCCCTTTCTACGTTTCACCGTAAAAATTCATTTGCATTCCTCTCGAAAAGTACCCGCTTCCCTTGCGTTTACTTTTCATCCCTTGGGATCCAAATTATTATGCAATAATCGGTTACAAAATTTCCCAATCATTTTTTATCGTACTCAGTAACGTGAAACGATAATTTAGAAAATATCAGCAATTTCAAACTCGTACGAAAAATAATACGACAAAGAATTGTGAGGTAAATGTTTAACAATAAGATGATACGTTTTTATAAAATGCATTGCATATCTCGATGTTTCTTTTTTAACTTCTAATTAATGTGCTATGATTATTTCATTATACTCGACAATCCACCATAAATATAAGCACACTATGTACTCAAGTCAATTATTTATACCGTAAATACGTAATGTAATATATTGTATTATACAGTAATATATAACTCCCGATATAATATCGTTCATAAGACTTATTCATAAAAGTTTGTGCATTTATTGAGTTAAAGTAATGTTTACTCTTGGTATCTGTATTGTTCCAAATAGTTCGTGCATTTATTGAGTTAAAGTAACGTTTATTTTTAGTATCATAGTATATCCGTTTAATATCTCTAAAATCATTCTTCTTCAGTATTTCTGGTAGCCGAGGAATGCTTATAAAACTTCCAGCCAAGGCATTACTTTGTAAACTTGCTAGCCAAAAACTGTTACGAACGAAACGAATATTCCTCTCAATATTAAATTATCATTATTTCGTAAGGAAACCGTAAGAATTTAATGCAGTTACGAAACAGTTATTAAAAACATATTTTAAGAAATTCTGATATTTATGAAACGTTACGCGTTCAATCTCCACCAGAAGAACGAAACGAACTTTCAGTACGACCTAATAATTTATTTAATGCGCTTACCACATTGTCAGCGAAAACATATTTTATTAAACTACATTCGTCGTGAAACTTTGCGCGTTTAACACTAGGTTTACGAACATTACGCGCATACGTTGACAGGCTTCCGGAAAAATACGTATAACGCATATAAATATTCGAACGTAGAAGCGTGAGGACGAAGAGAATCACGTAGAATACATATTCATACCATTGTATTAATTAAAGTTAACATAAAGTAGTGAAAAGTAATATTTATGGTCTCTATAATTTTAGGTACGAAATCTGAACGGCGTCAACGTAACGATTTCCGTAAACCTAGTGTTAATCTTTAAAAGAGATTCTTGGAACAATCTAATACACTAATTTATTTATCGAATTAACCGAACAATCGCTGCGAGCAAACTTTAATAAATAACACGTCCCGTGTAATTTTGTGCGCTTAACGTTGAATGGGAGAACAAAGAGTAGTTTTGGGAGCCGCCAATAATAATTTATTTAGTACGATTACCAAATATTCGCGGTGGAAATCGCGCGACGTTTGCGGTTACGCGAGAATTAATTTACTGGTGTTCGCTTAAACCCCGCGATAGATTTTCATTTCGCGATCATCTCCCAAAACAGCTTCTCGTTCACAACTTTTCCCTATTCCTTCGCAAACACTGATTTATCGAAATCGAGGAGGGATAATGCAACGTTTACACGTTGCCACGATCTCTTCTTTTTTTTTTTTTATCTTCACAAGGAGAATAACGTTGAATATATATGCATGGAAATTGATGTTTCAGTGTTCATTTTGTGTTGGAGTCCGTACATAGTGTTCGATCTGCTGCAAGTTTACGGATACGTTCCGGAAACCCAGACGAACATCGCGGTGGCCACATTCATACAAAGTTTGACGCCCCTCAACTCGGCTGCCAATCCGATTATATACTGTCTCTTTAGCACGTCCTTTTGTAAAACTGTACGGTGAGGATCCCACGTAAAATTCTCCCTTTCAGTTTCGATACACATACGTACGTATGTGCCGATAAATTAAAATATTTTTGGAACGCTAACGTTTTATTACGATCTATATACGTTTTACAACACCATTGCTCCGTTTATTCTACACTTACTGACAAATCGTTTGCAAATTTTTGTATATTCTTTATCTTTTGAAAGAAGTAGCTTAGAATAGAAAACGAACGTGGAAAGGTAACATTACACATGCCAATAAACGATAAGTTATCCTATTTTTAATTCTAATCTATATACCAGGGAAAATAAAGGGTACGCAAAAATATGGGAATGATTACTTTGTTTCTTAAGTTTTGTCAGTAAGTGTATATACGGTTGTAAGTCAAAGCTACTTACATAAAGTCACGTGTTTTCATCTTCCGGATACTAGCGTTTAAAGTATCGAATACACGCGTTAAATATTGGCCTTCGATCGGCGTGCGTAAGAAATGCAGAAATTTATTGCGTTTCGAACATAAGAAATTTATTATTTTCACGCCGTTTCAATTAACGCGTAAGTTGCACGTTTTTCGAAACGCTGATCTGCATCGTTTTGCTTTGCACCTACATATATCGAGACTGTTTTTAGACTATTTAGAATATTCGCGCACGACGTTAAACATAAATGGTTTTCGTCGAATAGAAGAATATAATTAAAAAAAAAAAAAATGAGCCGCGTAATAGGCTTCCGATCGGTAAAGTGTTAATATTTACATTTATTCCTTTTCCGATCGGTAAAGTGTTAATATTTACATTTATTCCTTTTCCGATCGGTAAAGTGTTAATATTTACATTTATTCCTTTTCCGATCGGTAAAGTGTTAATATTTACATTTATTCCTTTTCCGATCGGTAAAGTGTTAATATTTACATTTATTCCTTTTCCGATCGGTAAAGTGTTAATATTTACATTTATTCCTTTTCCGATCGGTAAAGTGTTAATATTTACATTTATTCCTTTTCCGATCGGTAAAGTGTTAATATTTACATTTATTCCTTTTCCGATCGGTAAAGTGTTAATATTTACATTTATTCCTTTTCCGATCGGTAAAGTGTTAATATTTACATTTATTCCTTTTCCGATCGGTAAAGTGTTAATATTTACATTTATTCATTCTCCGATCGGTAAAGTGTTAATATTTACATTTATTCATTTTCCGATCGGTAAAGTGTTAATATTTACATTTATTCCTTTTCCGATCGGTAAAGTGTTAATATTTACATTTATTCCTTTTCCGATCGGTAAAGTGTTAATATTTACATTTATTCCTTTTCCGATCGGTAAAGTGTTAATATTTACATTTATTCCTTTTCCGATCGGTAAAGTGTTAATATTTACATTTATTCATTCTCCGATCGGTAAAGTGTTAATATTTACATTTATTCCTTTTCTTATCGGTAAAGTGTTAATATTTCTACGTTTTCCCCGCATCACTGTTTCGACGAACGATTCTATAAAGCGCCGCTTGAATTTTACTTCTAAATTTTCCACCCTTTCTTTTTTAATGACCGACGCGATGATTCTGATTCGATAGAAACATGCAGGCGATCTCGTGGGTATCCGGTTGGTGCGCGACGAATCCCCATCACTGTTTCGGCACCGGTGGTCCGAACAGTAGCACCAGGACGACGGTGACCACGTCTCTGACGGCGCAATCGTCGAGAAGAAGCGGCCACATCGCGATGCTACACTCGACCACGAGGAAACGAGTTATGGTGTCTCTGGTGTAAGAAGTGGACAATGGGAACTCGTCGATTAGGATACACTTTAGATCTACTATTCTTCCACGGAAAGAAGGCACGCAGCGCGTTTACGTTCCCACTCTTGCTGCAGTCCGCTGTTTCGCCTACGAACACAGGCAGTGATCGCTATTGGCTCAAGACGCTTACGAATGTGAAGACGCTGTGTGCCTTCTTTCCGTGGAAGAATAATGCGACACGTAGAATTCTTCTGCCCAGCGGGCTCCTTTTGAGCTTCGACGAAGAGACCATAAGTATTACGAGTCTCCGAAATTATGTTCGATGTTTCGTTCGCCGTTGGTCGCAAAATTGACTATTTAGGCGTTTACCATTCATTTTTAGTTGTTATTGTCCAGGTAATCTTCGTGTGACGCGGTCGATAAATTCTTGCGTAACGCTGCTTGCAGTTTCCCGTTGCGCCACGCGAAAATATGTGGAAAGGTACGTAAAAATAAATTGTAATTTATTGATTTATTTATTTATTTATTTGATGTAATTATATTGTAAATTAAATTATGATTTTAATCGTTTTGTTTGTTTTTTTTTGTTTTGTAACTTATATACTAGATATTTCGTTACATGGAATTTTCCCAATCGAATGCGTTAATTTTACTCACTTCAACAATTTCGTTTTTGCTTTGCAGTTCATATGTATTTCGTTAAATGAAATTCTCCGAATTAAATACATTGATTTTAATCGCTTTAACTATTTCGTTTTTGTTTCGCGATTTGTCTATTTTGTTAAATGAAATTTTCCGAGTTAAATACAAATATATCTTGCCGTTGATTTAGTGAATAAAGGAATTATGTACCTATATTTTATTTACAAGATTCGTTTTTAGAACACGAATCCGATTTTTCATTATAATCCGAGTCTCGTACTTAAAACCTGAATTTTGTCCGAAATCTGACTTCCGCTTTATACTAGAATCACTTGTATATTAATAAAGAAACAAGAACCTATATGAAAGTCTATTTTTAACATTGACAGAAGATCTATTTTATTAAAATTATCAAGAGTCGCTTTCAAAATATATATATATATATATATATATATATTACACAATGAAAAATAACTACATTATAATGTTTCGCAAATTGTACAAAACGATGAGATAATTTTGCGGCCAACTGTTGTATAGCTTTCCGATACTTCACATTCAATTCAATACAACCATTGGTCACTTTAATTTAAAAGAAATTGGAAATCGAATATTGGAAGCATAATTTAGGGGACTGCGCTAAGATGTGAATAAAGTATAGATTTTTTATGCCCGTGTTTATGTGATCAGTATTTTAGGCGCGATCGAATGCCACGAGTATGCCTTTCATCCCCGAATCGAAACACGAAATTAATCCCTTAACGCGCGTGCTTCTTTGCACTATTATCATTAACACTTCCTTAAAAAATTGCAACAGTTCAAATGCAGACGATCCTTTTTACTCAAATTTACGGTTCCCCTAATTTTGAGGATGAATCTCGAAATACCATTCCGAATTCTGGTTCTCGAAATTCTAGTATATATAATAAAGAATAAATTCTTCTACTTTTATTTGAAATCCAAGTATCTGAAAAGCGAGCGAAGACGTAAAGCTTCGCAAATACGTACCATGTTCCTTAACTTTTGTCGCGAAGTGTATATTTACAAAACATCGTGGTTTTGTATTTGCACAAGAAGCCGAAGTTTTCGAGAAACCTAATATTACGTTTGTAAAAGTCCCGAAATTTTCAAGAATCGTGATATATTATATTTGCAAAATCCAAAATCCCGATAACCTAAACCTAATACTCAATAATCTGAATCCTATATAACGAGTAATCCAAGTATTTTGAAACTCTCGAGAAAGCTGATGTTACACTTATTGACAAAAGTTAAGAAACAAAGTAGTCACTTACGAATTTTTGCGTATCCTTTCGCTTCTAAGATTCGCGGCTCAGAATTTACAGTAGCATAAAAATATAATATAACATACGTGAATAAACAACAAGTTCCTCTACTTTTATTTCGAATCCATGTATCTGAAAATACAACGACGACGTAAAGCTTCGCAAATACGTACCATGTTTCTTAGCTTTCGTCACGAAGTGTATATTTACAAAACATCGTGGTATTATATTTGCAGAAAACCGCGAAATTCTCGTGAAACCTAATACTATATTTACAAAAATCCCGAAATTCTCGAGAATCCTGATATAATAATCCCAAAAATCCTTAAATTCCCGAGAATCCCCGAAATCTTCAAGAATGCCCACAATCTTGAATTACAACGACAACATTCGGGAAGGCGATCGAATTTCATCGTCGATATAAATTCTCTCCCCGTTACTTTCATACCCTTACCCATCTCCATAATTAATATATCTTCCGATTCGCAATCGCCCGACTAAAAACGAACAGACCACGCGAAACGGTTCTCCCGAAACTATAAATTCCTGCAGCAAAGTTCTCTTCCCTTTTGATCTTGTAAAGGGAAAAATAATGCAAGCGGTTTGAGGGGACGAAACGACGTTGAACGTTATGAAATTCCAAAGCACAGCGCAACGCTGCACGCGCGCCCGCGCGCGTACGTATATTAACACGGGGGGACATGGCAAGTAAACGCGATATTGGACTTAACGACCGCAACACCGGAGGAATGTCACTTCGCTAAACAAATTCCGCCCTAATGAAGCCGTTTCGCATCGGACGCGTTCGCGAAGTTTGAAGCCGGATGAAAGGGACATTAATCTCGGCAATCGATCAGCCTACGTGGAAAATGATACGCTCAAAGTATACGTGTACATATATACATAGCGAATGAATTGCAGCTTCGTGTACATATACAAATACACGCTTACGCGAGTAGATAGTGCACACGTGCACGGAAAGAGACACGGGTGAGAGAGAGAGAGGAAAGAGAGAGCACGCGTACAGTGGTACCTCGTTATACGCTCGTTATTCAAATAAGTCAAACTTAACCCTTTGCGGACGAGCGTCGACAAATAGCCGCCGAAACTTTTTCGATTCTATGGAGAAATTGTCGGTTTTCAAAGCAGCAAATTTGGATTAGTCACACTAATATGCACTTTCGATAATAATTCAGCGAAAATTCGTTTACCGTTATTAAATATGTTCGCGATGGATTTGTAATTGAGTGGAAATTTGTTACGTATTATTCTTTTTTTTCTCGTAAAGTAACAACACCTATGGGAGTTTTACTTTAGTTTCAATTCTACGTATTTGAATTTTCAGGCTTTCGAGGCTTTCCAAACCGTATAATTCCTAACGATTTCAAATGTTTATTATTGCGTTAAGTATTCGTTACGTTCAGTTTTCTGCTTTAAAAGTCGACATAGATTCGGAAAGCCAAAAAATGATTAAGCGACTATTTGTCGACACTCGTCCGCAAAGGGTTAACACATCGCGGACCAGTAGTTTTTATTTGCTAGCTTTAACCAGTGGCCAGCTATATTTTTGGCGAATGAATAGAAAAAAGGTTTTACATAAATTTCGAAGGCACGCTTTAAAATTAAATACCAATTGCATTTTGTAGTTACTTGTTACATATTCTTGCAAGCTGATATATTTTTCAAATATAATACTTTGTAAAACACTCTGTAATATAAAACTGTACTGTTGTAAAACCACTGTCAAGAGCTTTTATCGCTATCACTGTTATCCTCCTCACTTTCACTTGGAATATCTGATAAATTGTTAGCAAATATATTCAAAATTTTATCATGTTTATCGAACTCTGTAAAATATCAACGTGATATAAAAATCAAGTTAGCTTTATTACTAAGAACAAGGGACTAATCACTTTTAATTCCATATGGAAGTTATAACGTCATCGAACGCAACAGAGAAATGGGACGAATATATGTTACAACCTAACGGATGCGTCGCACTTGTTGTCAGCGGTAAGTTACTTCGAGCGAATAGAATAATCGTAGGTAAAGGGGTTAAGAACGTACACCGAGGTACCACTGTACTTGTAACCATAAACGTGTAATATATTCATGTATTCGATTCGTTTCGCGATGGTCGCGAAAACGTTTGGCCCTCGGGCGAATAATTTTGCCAGCGATCTAAGGGACCGATAAATCGATGCCCGGCACCGCAATTTCTCCCGATCGATACGCATCCCCGCGAACAACACGCGTCGCGCACACTTGTACAGCAAATCGAGCGACTGTCTTTGTACCTGCGAGTGAATATCAGCCTCTTTATCACGGATGCTCCTCGCAATTGAAGAGCAACTTCTCTTGCTGCTGCTGCGATGAAACAGCTTCTCTTTGTTAACGAGTGGCCCACCGATTCCACGTCGATGGATCCGTTTTGGAGAATGCAATTTGCGGAAGGCTTTACCTACTGCTCTTTCATTTGTTAGAACGCGGATGGATAGCTGATGGAATTAGAATGTTCTGGGATTTTTTTTTAGTTGCACTATGTATGAGTCCTTTAACCCATTCGCATTCGCGAGCGGAATAATCCGCGTACGATAACTGATATTTATATTGCTTATTTTTGTAATGTATCGCTGTGTAACGATCATTTTAAAAGTACTCGTAGCGATCGATAAAAGATGTGATATCTGCTCGAAATTTCGTTACCGTATTTCGATTATTGCCACGTAATTTCCAAGTAAAACCGAAAGTCTTTGAATTATAAAGCAATTGCAAAAAGACAGTCTAAGCATTTGCGTACGAATTTTTTCATCGCTACTTCTACTTCCATCCGGGTTCCACGATTTTTCAAAGTTTAATGCGAACGCTACCAAAGCTTGAAAAAAAAAATAAAGGAATAAAAATGACAGACGCTCGAACTAAACACGCACGCGCCGCGAACGAAGTAAATCTTTACTTATTATATTTCGTACAGAAAGTTGCCGAAAGAATATTTTCAATAATTCCCCGGCCGCAACTTTGTATAATTTTTATTATATGGAAAATTATGTACGTCTTCGGTAGTTTTAGCGTCGAAAAGAGTACAAATTAAATAGATTAACGAGCTGGCGATAAAAAGTTTATTAATAGGCCAACCCGGTAGGTAAAGTGTTTTAAACTTTATATCCGCTACTCGAGCTTCGAACTTTCTCATTGCTACGGATCGAAACGCAGCTGCGTGATACGAAGACCTACGAGGAGAGCGAGGCATTCGCTTGGGAATTGTGTAATCTTCTAGAGAACGTTAGACGAAGCTGTATTTGTGACTCTATTCATTATTTATTGTACACAATATTTAAACGAGAACGAGGAGGATGATAACGTGTCGCTGCGCCTTGTTTACGATAATCATATTTTCACTGGTGAACAATTTGTACATACCGTCGAATAAACTCGTCCACGATGCGCAGAATACCTGTCTTATCATCTTCGACTCCTTCAATTTCCAATTTAGCTCCCGAAATTACACGGATGTATTAAAAAGAAAAAAAAAATGGTGCAGTTGCATTCCTTAAATGCGTCGATGTATAAAAATGCAAAAAAAAAAAAATCATATTTAAATTGTGCATCATTCGATAAAGGTTAATTTTGCCTTTTTCCTATGTCTAACAGTTTTAAAAATATAATACGTGATATCGGTGAGAAACATAGAAAAGCGTAACAAAATGTTTCGTACGAATTTTAGGCCTTTTTGCAGCGTGATTACTACAACAAATGTATGTTAAATATATGTTCCTATATATTCATAGGACGAGTGATGTCTATCAAACAAAGCAATTAACTTGTACTTTGCATTACATTTATTTGTATTAGTATTGCACGCACACACGCACAAATTATAGAACGAATTTTATACGTTATATTTATACGTTATAGTAACCCAACTAGATAACTAAATAACTAAATAACTAAATAACTAAATAACTAAGTAACGAAACAACGAGACAGCTAAACAACTAAACAACTAAACAATAAACAACTAAACAACTAAACAAGTAAACAAGTAAACAAGTAAACAAGTAAACAAGTAAACAAGTAAATAACTAAATAACTAAATCACTAAACAACTAAACAACTAAACAACTAAACAACTAAACAACTAAACAAGTAAACAAGTAAACAAGTAAATAACTAAATAACTAAATAACTAAATAACTAAATCACTAAACAACTAAACAACTAAACAACTAAACAACTAAACAAGTAAACAAGTAAATAACTAAATAACTAAACAATAAACAACTAAACAACTAAACAACTAAACAACTAAACAAGTAAATAACTAAATAACTAAATAACTAAATCATTAAACAACTAAACAACTAAACAGGTAAACAAGTAAATAACTAAATAACTAAACAACTAAACAACTAAACAATAAACAACTAACCAACTAAACAACTAAACAATAAACAACTAAACAACTAAACAACTAAACAACTAAACAACTAAACAACTAAATAACTGAATAACTAAACAACGAAACAGCTAAACAACTAAACAAGTGTTGAGTGTAACCGATTATTGTATATCACGGGGTTAAATGAAATTATCGGATAAACGAAAGATCGATACAGGGGACAAGAGAAGGTGAAAAAATTGGCATAAAATACGGAAAGAGTTGATCACCTTACTTTATACTATCAACGTTTGTAAACCTACTTTTAAATAACATCTTTATACGACACTTCGAATTCCAACGCCGTTTTATTCGCGCATCAAAGAGTTAAGAAAGAGGCACGAATCAAGGTAGCCCTTTAAATGCTCGTAATTGAAGCGTAATATAGTTAAAACGATGGTTGGCCGGGGCCAATCAGTGGCTCTTGCTCCCGAGCAAGATTACCTCTCACATTTGATTGCTCCGCGACGCTTAATTATCGTGTTCAACTGTCGCGAGAAGCGCACGATTGCGGGATATTACCTCTTCCACTTGCAATTAACTCGCCGCGATCGCGTTTGCTAATTCGCGGCGAAACGCGAGCGCCTATCTCGTCTCCTTTCGCGTATCACCTCTTTCCGGGTTTTGTATAATTTCGCCCGCGTTACGCGATCCCGTAAAAGAATTTACGAGGTCCAACGCACACGGGCAAATCACGCGGTAAAGATGGAACGGGGACACAAGCTACCGAAGCAAATAAAATATCTTCGCGTTCCTCCGTTTCCTTTTACGGCCTACGTTGAGCTGCGGTAGCGGTTGTAAAATTCACCGGCGCCGCGATAAGTCGGGGGATGAAGCGATGAAACGATCTTTCCGCCCTTTTCGTCGTGGATTATTTACTCGCCGCTCGGGGACAAAGTGACTCGCCGATCAACACATTTGGATTACGTTGGAATAAAACAGAGTTTTATCGTTTCGCGAGAATAAACATTAATAGACTAGGGTACGTACAATTCGTTCTTAACAGTAGAACCACCGACGATTAAATTTGTGGCGGCTATCCTGCATCTACCACTAGAGGGACGTACGATATAAGATTTTCTCGAAAGCACTTGCTCCAACTACCTCGTCCATATATATGTTACGGTAAATGTGATTAATCCGGTCATTATGTATAATTACCGGTTATTATATATAATCACTGTGGAGCTGTAGAGAGGGGATAGGATAGGAAAAAGGAAGGGTGTTGCGTTTCGTCCTGTGCCTGCTAGTAGACTCATCAGTGCGGCTACCTAGCAGGCCCTGCCTTAGACGTTGGGATATTCGAAGAAAGATGGTATACACAGGGTGATTCATCCGCTAGTAGACTCAAAAGCAATACCGCTGCCTAAACACTAAGAAGTGTGGCTCTGTGGAGAGGGGATAGGATAGGAAAAAGGAAGGGTGTTGCGTTTCGTCCTGGGCCTGCTAGTAGACTCATCAGTGCGGCTACCTAGCAGGCCCTGCCTTAGACGTTGGGATATTCGAAGAAAGATGGTATACACAGGGTGATTCATCCGCTAGTAGACTCAAAAGCAATACCGCCGCCTAAACACTAAGAAGTGTGGCTCTGTGGAGAGGGGATAGGATAGGAAAACGGAAGGGTGTTGCGTTTCGTCCTGGGCCTGCTAGTAGACTCATCAGTGCGGCTACCTAGCAGGCCCTGCCTTAGACGTTGGGATATTCGAAGAAAGATGGTATACACAGGGTGATTCATCCGCTAGTAGACTCAAAAGCAATACCGCTGCCTAAACACTAAGAAGTGTGGCTCTGTGGAGAGGGGATAGGATAGGAAAAAGGAAGGGTGTTGCGTTTCGTCCTGGGCCTGCTAGTAGACTCATCAGTGCGGCTACCTAGCAGGCCCTGCCTTAGACGTTGGGATATTCGAAGAAAGATGGTATACACAGGGTGATTCGTCCGCTAGTAGACTCAAAAGCAATACCGCTGCCTAAACACTAAGAAGTGTGGCTCTGTGGAGAGGGGATAGGATAGGAAAAAGGAAGGGTGTTGCGTTTCGTCCTGGGCCTGCTAGTAGACTCATCAGTGCGGCTACCTAGCAGGCCCTGCCTTAGACGTTGGGATATTCGAAGAAAGATGGTATACACAGGGTGATTCATCCGCTAGTAGACTCAAAAGCAATACCGCCGCCTAAACACTAAGAAGTGTGGCTCTGTGGAGAGGGGATAGGATAGGAAAAAGGAAGGGTGTTGCGTTTCGTCCTGGGCCTGCTAGTAGACTCATCAGTGCGGCTACCTAGCAGGCCCTGCCTTAGACGTTGGGATATTCGAAGAAAGATGGTATACACAGGGTGATTCATCCGCTAGTAGACTCAAAAGCAATACCGCCGCCTAAACACTAAGAAGTGTGGCTCTGTGGAGAGGGGATAGGATAGGAAAACGGAAGGGTGTTGCGTTTCGTCCTGGGCCTGCTAGTAGACTCATCAGTGCGGCTACCTAGCAGGCCCTGCCTTAGACGTTGGGATATTCGAAGAAAGATGGTATACACAGGGTGATTCATCCGCTAGTAGACTCAAAAGCAATACCGCTGCCTAAACACTAAGAAGTGTGGCTCTGTGGAGAGGGGATAGGATAGGAAAAAGGAAGGGTGTTGCGTTTCGTCCTGGGCCTGCTAGTAGACTCATCAGTGCGGCTACCTAGCAGGCCCTGCCTTAGACGTTGGGATATTCGAAGAAAGATGGTATACACAGGGTGATTCGTCCGCTAGTAGACTCAAAAGCAATACCGCTGCCTAAACACTAAGAAGTGTGGCTCTGTGGAGAGGGGATAGGATAGGAAAAAGGAAGGGTGTTGCGTTTCGTCCTGGGCCTGCTAGTAGACTCATCAGTGCGGCTACCTAGCAGGCCCTGCCTTAGACGTTGGGATATTCGAAGAAAGATGGTATACACAGGGTGATTCATCCGCTAGTAGACTCAAAAGCAATACCGCCGCCTAAACACTAAGAAGTGTGGCTCTGTGGAGAGGGGATAGGATAGGAAAAAGGAAGGGTGTTGCGTTTCGTCCTGGGCCTGCTAGTGGACTCATCAGTGCGGCTACCTAGCAGGCCCAGCCTTAGACGTTGGGATATTCGAAGGAAGGTTAACCATTTGCACTCGAAAACTATTTTAATAATATAATCTACCGGGACCTTGAATACTATTTTCCGGCTGTTGCGAGTATTTAGTGTTATTCGGTACTTCGGAAATAGGAAGAGTAGTCTTTAATTCGCTTTGCTTTGAAAGAAATAGAAATTGAGTTGGTAGAATGAATGAAAAATCTTAAATCTTGAATTAAGGGAAAATTTCTGTATGTCGCCTTAGGGGCGCCAACAGAGTTGCAAAGGGTTAAAGGCGATGTGGTGCTGTAGAGAGGGGATAGAATAGGGAAAAGGAAGGGTGTGTTTTGCGTTTCGTCCTGGGCCTGCTAGTGCACTCATCAGTGCGGCTACCTAGCAGGCCCTGCCTTAGACTTGGAATATTGGAAGGAAGATTAAAGGCGGTATATATATGGACGAGGTAGTTGGAGCGAGTACTTTCGAGAAAGTCCTATTTCGTATGTCCCTCTAGTGATGGGTGCAGGAGAGCCGCCACAATCACCACTAAGATTTGGTAAATGGTTGATGAATTCTTGAATATTTATCAAATTAACCGGCGAGTTTATATAATTCCCAACTCGTAATGGCGAATATGATAGAAAACCACTGTTTACTTTCTTAGTGTTCATAATATTAACCCCTTCTGGTAAAATGACGAGTCTAGCTCGTCATTTGTTTTTCATTCCATACCGCACAATGACGAGCTGCACTCGTCATGCGACTAAAGTTACTGTTGACTATGATAATTAATTTAATTTAAAATTTCTATTATACTCAATTTAGCGACACTTTTGTTACTCGTGGAAATGTCACAGATCACTACCACATATTGTTTACCGTTAGAATTTCTTGGTACAAGTGATGGCCAAATTGTTGTTAGTCTGTAAGATTTCATTCTTGTAAACATTTAGTGTGAACATCGGTCAATATATACTTTTGCTAAAGGTAAATTTTTGGATATTATTTAACAATATGTAAAAATGGATACGAATATGTAAGAATTATAAAATGAAACAAGTTGTTTTTACATAAAAATTAAATGGTTATTTCATGCACAGTTTTTCATTATTAACCCTTTGCGGACGAGTGTCGGCAGATAGCCGCCGAAACTCTCAATTTTTTGGGTAAATGTCTTGTTTTCAAAACAAGAAATTTGTGACACTAATATAAAGACACTAATAGAAATGACATAATAAATATAAGAAACTAGTGATACTAATAAGCACTTTTGATAATAATTGGGCGAAAATTGGTTAAGTATTATTAACTTCTGTCTGTGATTAATTCATAACTGAATGGAAATTTGTTAAGTGTTATTTTTTTCTCGTCCGCAAAGGGTTAAATCTTACCGGAAGGGGTTAACTAACTTGGAGTTAAAACACTCAAGCATATACCAGCCATCATTCAATATTTTATAAAATACGAGAGGGTAGCGAAAAAACGTTTAGCCGGCACGAAAGCCGCAACTGTAAATAACTTATGCGATAACCAAAGCTATTCGATACAATAAACATAACTGGTAATAGAATAATATAACACAATGTAATAGAATGAAATTAATTGCTAACGTCACATGTATACTTTTATAATAAACGCAACTGCAAATAATTTATTTGATAACCAGAGCTATTCGATACAATAAACATAACTGGTAATAGAATAGTATAACACATTGTAATAGAATGAAATTAATTGCTAACGTCACATGTATACTTTTATAATAAACGCAACTGCAAATAATTTATCCGATAACCAGAGCTATTCGATACAATAAACATAACTGGTAATAGAATAGTATAACATAATGTAATAGAATGAAATTAATTGTTAACATTACATATACTTTTATAATAAACGCAACTGCAAATAATTTATCCGATAACCAAAGCTATTAGATACAATAAACATAACTGGTAATAGAATAGTATAACACATTGTAATAGAATGAAATTAATTGCTAACGTCACATGTGTACTTTTATAATAAACGCAACTGCAAATAATTTATGCGATAACCAGAGGTATTTGATACAATAAACATAATTGGTAATAGAGTAGTATAACACATTGTAATAGTATGAAATTAATTGTTAACATTACATATACTTTTATAATAAACGCAACTGCAAATAATTTATCCGATAACCAAAGCTATTCGATAAAATAAACATAATTGGTAATAGAAAAGCATAACACAATGTAACAGAATGAAATTAATTGCTAACGTCACATGTATACTTTTATAATAAACGCAACTGCAAATAACTTATCTGATAACCAGAGCTATTAGATACAATAAACATAACTGGTAATAGAATAGTATAACACAATGTAATAGAATGAAATTAATTGCTAACGTCACATGTGTACTTTTATAATAAACGCAACTGCAAATAATAACACTGTTTGGTATCGCAATAATCGCTTATCACTGTGCTAACAATTTATACACTATCTCGATTACGTTATACTTATTGTATTCGATATGCTTGAATTTCCACAGGGTTCGCTTATGACCGCGGATTCCTAATCGAATGGAATGCTGCTGAATTTGCGGCGATTATTATTAGGTTTCAAGTTTAGTACGGGTTTGGATGCTATAGCTATCGTTGCTGGATAGTTTGAAGCACGTAATTCTGGTTATCGCTTTGTCAACGCTAAAGCAACCAGCATTGAATGCAAGTACACTGTCATTCATCATTCGTTGGACGCTTACGAAATATAAATAATGTTAGACAAGAAGTCGGACGGTTAAATTTTACTCCAACAAATGACAAACAATAATAAATAATATCTTGGAAAGTAAAATACAAATCGTGGTATTTAAAAAGTGAAAAGCGATGGCTTAATTTTATTTCTAAAATATCCGAATTCGCGTAAAGATCCGCAATTTATTAATAATACTGGGAATAGACTCCTAGAATCATCGAAACCTCGAAGCTGTTTGGAAATTAGCAAAGTCTCTGGTTTCGAGAACTAATTTATGATTCGAAACTTTCGATAGCTAGCTTATCTAACGATTTAAGTTCTACAATTTCGAGTACGCAAAAACAACATTTCAGAACGCCGTTCTCGAAGATACCGATTTTAACTTCTCGCTCGAAAACTCGAACACGCGCCGCGAAAGGCGGAAAAGCTCTGATGGAAATCTTTGATTGTTCTACTTTTAAATCGCCAGATCAAAGAGACGACGATATGTGAAAGCTACTACTAAAAAAAGAAATAGAAGAACTTCAACGAAACCTGTCCGTTTGATCAAGTTGATCAAAGAACGGAAATTGCTACAGTTTTACATTTTAATCGCTCTTACAAAAATGTGTGCTTTAGCCACTCGGCTGCTTAGTTCCCTTTTAACCCGTTAATGAAATTATCATCGGGCGGCTGGCAAAGCGCTTGAAGTAACGCGTTTCACATTAAAGTTGAACAAGAGAGCGCGGCGACGGTTACACGAGGCGACGAGAGGAAAATTCAGGGTGTACAAGCGCGTCCGTGCGATCGCGAAACCTTTCTCTTCCATTTTAAAAGTCCACTCGGGATATTATGCGAGAAACCAAAGGGGTGAGGTGAATTTCTCGTGATCCGGGTCACGGTTGACCTAACGATCCATCCAGGGATCAACGAGATCACGATTCGCGTCGCATAGCAGGGGTAAAATCGAGAGTCCGAATAGCTGTCGAGATGTCGTGCGTTCACTATCAGCAGACGAATCCTTCGAAAGAAAAAAGCTACTTCGACGGGCAATATAATCGCTATGCGCCTTCAAACTATCCGCCGAGAGTCAGAAGCCCTGAAGCTTATCGAAGCGGTACGTATCTCGTCGTTAGACCGCGAATTTACGAATTATGCATTTACGGAGAATTTACATATTTAAGTACGCGATTCTAAAGTACCGAGGGCACGTAATATGTGAAAATATAGAAGATATTCAAGATGTAGTGAAAATTATAATACCTAGAGGGTGAAACAAGTAGCTCTGTAAGGAAAGTTTATACAGTGATGCACGAAAGAATGTTTAAAGGGAAAATGATGGGGAAAAATTAGACGGTTTTACAAACAGCAGCTATGGTTTGCAATAGGAATAAATTTATGCAATATATAATTAGCAATATATGATGTACATATATAACGTACAATATATAAAGTACGATATGTAATGTACAATATGTAATGTACAATATGTAATGCACAATATATAATGCACAATATATGATGTACAATATATGATGTACATATATGATGTACGATATATAATGTACAATATGTAATGTACAATATATAAAGTACGATATGTTATGTACAATATGTAATGCACAATATATAAAGTACAATATGTAATGTATAATATGTAATGTACAATATGTAATGCACAATATATAATGCACAATATATAATGCACAATATATGATGTACAATATATGATGTACATATATGATGTACGATATATAATGTACGATATATAATGTACAATATATAAAGTACGATATGTAATGTACAATATGTAATGCACAATATATAAAGTACAATATGTAATGTATAATATGTAATGTACAATATGTAATGCACAATATATAATGCACAATATATGATGTACAATATATGATGTACATATATGATGTACGATATATAATGTACAATATATAAAGTACGATATGTAATGTACATATATGATGTACGATATATAATGTACAATATATAAAGTACGATATGTAATGTACAATATGTAATGCACAATATATAAAGTACAATATGTAATGTATAATATGTAATGTACAATATGTAATGCACAATATATAATGCACAATATATGATGTACAATATATGATGTACATATATGATGTACGATATATAATGTACGATATATAATGTACAATATATAAAGTACGATATGTAATGTACAATATGTAATGCACAATATATAAAGTACAATATGTAATGTATAATATGTAATGTACAATATGTAATGCACAATATATAATGCACAATATATGATGTACAATATATGATGTACATATATGATGTACGATATATAATGTACAATATATAAAGTACGATATGTAATGTACATATATGATGTACGATATATAATGTACAATATATAAAGTACGATATGTAATGTACAATATGTAATGCACAATATATAAAGTACAATATGTAATGTATAATATGTAATGTACAATATGTAATGCACAATATATAATGCACAATATATGATGTACAATATATGATGTACATATATGATGTACGATATATAATGTACGATATATAATGTACAATATATAAAGTACGATATGTAATGTACAATATGTAATGCACAATATATAAAGTACAATATGTAATGTATAATATGTAATGTACAATATGTAATGCACAATATATAATGCACAATATATGATGTACAATATATGATGTACATATATGATGTACGATATATAATGTACAATATATAAAGTACGATATGTAATGTACAATATGTAATGCACAATATATAAAGTACAATATGTAATGTATAATATGTAATGTACAATATGTAATGCACAATATATAATGCACAATATATGATGTACAATATATGATGTACATATATGATGTACGATATATAATGTACAATATGTAATGTACAATATATAAAGTATGATATGTAATGTACAATATGTAATGCACAATATATAAAGTACAATATGTAATGTACAATATGTAATGTACAATATATAAAGTACAATATGTAATGTATAATATGTAATGCACAGTATGTAATGCATAATATATAATGCACAATATATGATGTACAATATATAATGTACAATATATGATATACGATATATAATGTACAATATGTAATGTACAATATATAAAGTACAATATGTAATGCACACTATATGATGTACAACATATAATGAACAATATATAATATACAACATACAATGTACAGTATACAATGTACAACATACATAGTACAATATACAATATATACCGTACAATATACAGTGTACAATATACAAAGTACAATGTACAATATACAATGTACAATGTACAATATACAATGTACAATGTACAATATATACCGTACAATATACACTGTACAATGTACAATATATACCGTACAATATACAGTGTACAATATACAATGTGCAACGTGCAATGTGCAATATATAATGCACGTACTTTTCGACCAATTTGATATTCAGATCGCATCTTCTCCAACTTTATTTCGACAACCAACAAAAAAACGATACGCATAAAACTACGCAGGCTACGCATTGCATTTTTTCCGAACAAGTTCAATTAATAGCAGAGATCCCTCGGAATTAATCCCGCGAAATTAATCTAAACTTTTCCTACGAGCCGTTGCATTTCCTAGTATTTTCGACTTGCAGGATATTCCGCTGGATGGAGAACACGGGAATTTCAAGGGAACAGCTGCGAAACTCCCACAGCAGGTAAAATGCTATTTTTCAAAGCGAAAGTTCACTCGCGTCATTGATTCCTTTTGAGCTGGACGGTGAAATTCTGCAAATATAAACGCGCGCGTTCGCGTGTCGATTGAAAAGGGAAATGGGGATGATCCATGCGGAACTTAGAATGTCGTCAGCTCGAGGGTTACGATCTACGCCGTCGACTCCTCGTGCCGTTGACCCACTTTGCCCAGATGTTTTTCGTATAACGCTGCGTTTGACGTGAACGATATTAATTCTTATGCGCGAAGTCGTAAAAGGGCGGATATGCTTCTATAGTTAAGAGCAAGCTGCGGTTCTTTATACGTTTAGGGGGAAATTAAGCGTGTGCAAAAATTAGCACAGCGCATGTGACGCGTGAAAATATACCAAATATCGAAACTAAGGTACTCGTTACAATATTGACAGGGTGTAATCAATTCCTATTCCTTGACTTATGATCGTAAAAATATTATCTAAATTCGCGTAAAGATTCGCAGCCTAGTTATGAGACTGCGGCGTACGTGTTTTTTGCGGTGGAAAATTATTTGACGCGCGCAAACGTTCATTAATTAACCGTTTCACGTCGGACGTATTAATATTTCCCACTTTTGTAAGGTTGATTTAACGCTTTGCGCTCGGTATTGTGGCAATAAATTTCTCTTCGTAATCTTCTTAGCATTCTTCGTAAACATCTCGGTGTACGTATTAATTTGAATTTTCTTAATCGCATCGAAAGGATTGCCCGTTAATTGTAAGTAAATAAATAATACTGCTAACGATGTTTGTACGGATAATTCTGATTCCGAGTCGAGCTTCCAAGTGCACAGAAATTTATCTTACCATTCGTTTACGTAACGTAATGATTTATTAGTCTAAACTCGAGATGCTTAAACGTTTTATTTATATTATTGGAGATACTATTTTCTATTTTTACGTTAATCGAAATTGTTGGGCGGACAAGGAAGCGGTGGAGAGGTCAATGTCGACTTCCTCTGGGAAAGCCTGCACAGAATTCTTTTGTTTTTGGCTGTATATGCGTTGCATCACTGACTGCGTACTTCCTGCTCTCGCGGCCTTTGCGCGATACGCGTTACGTGCACGTTGTTATACTCTCTTTGTTTACTTTACGAATAAAACCTGCTACTTGCTCATAAACGCGTGTTCGAGTCGATTTAAATTCCTACCAGAACCTAATTCGCAACAGAAATATTTAATGGTAACTATTAGGTTTAATTCTACGCGAAGTTCCTGTTTTTTAATAGTCGAAATCAAAGGGGTTGAATATCGATATACCGATTATGGGATAGATTGATTTGGAAAATACTATTAGGAATTCTGAAACGAACGTGGCTAAAAATGAATACGAAACCAAACTTGTTTCGAGACGTGCAATTTTAATCGCATAGTTGAATCGCGTTTCAATTTCACCGTCGAATCGGAAAATGCGAATTAATTAGTTTGCGGTATTTTGAAGTCGATAGAGATAACAAGAGGAATGCATAAATTTTCAAACGATTACATGCACATTTACCACGACAAGCTTGATTTAATGTCGGAACTACCAAAATGATCGAAATAACTCATTCGTAGTTTCCTACAGATGTACAATAAATTTAATACAGGCACAGTCGCGAATATAAATTTAAATCCACCACAGAATATATTATTAAATTTATACCGATGCTTTTCGCGCAAATTGTATATACAGTTACTCACAACATTGAGCGTACACCTATGTTGCCGATGAAAAATAACTAAAAAGTAAATATACACACGCATAGTTCAAAAGTAGAAACTCAATATATTTCGCATATTCTTACAGACAGTGCGTACAAAATTCTTGAAATAAAATTAGACGTACTTAATAAGAAACGTAAAAGTATAACTTTTTTTGCTGACACAAAATTGTTATTATACATATAAATACATGTAGATTACTATTTTGTTAACCACTTTTAATATTCATGGCATGGAATTAATTAATTTTCCATAAAGAAAGTGACGTATTGTCCTATTCTTCTTTTTATTTCATTTTGAAATCTTCCCTATCCGTAAAAGTATAATTTATCATTTTGGATTTCAATTATTCTAAGATACGTTCAATCAGGTTAGTACTTTGAGTACACTGAAAATTAACCATTCTTTAGCCATCTTTTTCATCGAGTTTCAAGGTGTACGCTCAATTTTGCGAGTAACTGTATATATATGTAAATGGGGGCCGATTTACGTCTTGCAAACGATGCTTGCAATGCTAGTTTATCCTAATCGAAATGCTCGTGGTTGTTAGGAAGGGGCGATCCATCGTACGGAGACAGTCGAATGCAAAGCGGAAGGATGACGCCGGCTTACAAACAGGAGGCGATGAAACACGATGACGCAATGGTGTTGGAGAAGATGCAGACGAAAATGAAGTTCCTCGAAGACAGCAATATCGTGATGCAGACGCGCAATCAGAATCTTATCACCGAGAACAAAGCCATCGCGTCTCAGTGAGTATTATAATACGCGGGACAACGGGCAACCCTAATCGATACTCATCCGGCTTATTCGAAGCGGTGATCGAGAAACAAAGAGCACGTTTCTTACGTCTTCGCGGTCGTCATTCGTGTACGTCATCGACGTCATTCGATCGATTTTCTTCTCCTTTTTCCCAATTTTTTTTTTCAGCGATAAGAATCGATTAATATTTAGAAATCGAAGAATTATTCGTTGGCGTAGATAATCTTCGTGTTCGAAATAGTGAAGTAAATTAGTAACTTACGATTAGCGTAGCAAGTTCAATTAAAAACGAAGCTCTGTTTCATTTTTGCGAACGGAATGGAAAACCGTGACGTCGCTAAGGGATTGGAAATAATTCAATTCCATCCAGTATACATTTGCTTATTTTCTATTAATTTAAAGGCACTCCGTTGATTACTGAAATCGTTGCTTCGGCTCCTTTAAAAAAAATCTTCAAAAGATCACGGATACCTTTGACATTTGAGAAACTCGACGACGGAAGCTTCGTTTATTCCCCAACTTCTCATTGAAGCGATATTACTGAACTTTAGAAGGGGGATACTAACTTCGACTGAACCGTGGAATTTGAAAAATCTCGTCGATGATGAGAGATATCCGTTTGAACATTCCCGCGTGGATGGCTAAAATTCTTGCGCGAAAGAAAAGAGTCGAGTCACGACCTTCGATACGATTTTAATCTGTTCTTGGAAAACAATTTTATTCGGTGAATTTACAGTTACTCGAATTAATATTCAGGCACCGCTTGCAACGAAATTTATCAAACACGAAAGGCGTGATTTTAACGAAAGTTCGCACAGGTGTAGAGCGTAATGGACTGTATATGGACCACGTTTTTTAGCGGTAAAAAAATCCCTTTGAGGGGTCGAAATCAGATCCTTAAAATGTCAGCATGTTATCATTTTTTAAATGCTACTTTGACTGCGACTTTTTTTGCACGAACGTAATAGAGCATTCAAAAGTGAGCATTTTTTGCACAAAAAGTTTCGCTCTCTCTGTCTCACATCGTTACAAAGGTACAGAGAAACGTAAGAGACGCGGTGAGCACGTTAAATTAGGAAAACAGGGGAACGCAGTCCTTCTAATGCCATTTGGTCTTCGGTTTTTTAAAGATAACTTCGTACTCGAATACCGTACTTGGAAATACTCCTTTATATTGTTACATTAAAGGCCGTGAACAAGTTTGATAAACTAATGATAATAATCCACGCGATCTCTTTACAAGATTAAAAGAGGAACGAAGCGAAATAAGGAGGCTGGAAAAGAGGCTAACGTCGCTGCGAGAGGAACTAGATTTCGAAAGATCTAGAATCGAAGAGATGACGAAGGAAGTGGAGGAAGCCGGAGTACGAAAGATTCTCGCTCGCGCGCGCGCGCGCGCGATTAGATCCATCCATAGAAATTACATTTCACTGCGACGTTTCAGAAGAGAAATACGTCGACGGTGGCTGCGAGTGGAACGTCAACTACAAACATCGTATCCAGGGCTGATCGCGGTGTACAAATCTGGGCTGTGTGCATGGCTTGCCAGAGGAAATTGGAAAGTTGCGAGAAACAGCCACCCACGGTCACCATTACAAAGTAAATATTCAATCGTATCCTGGTACGCGTCCGTTTTGGAACAAGTCCATCTTCATTTTACGTCTTGTTCGGACGCGATCAATTTTTTGGTACACGACCTTTCTTTGGAACATCACACGCGTCACACTTTTCGATACATACCGAGGAGAAGGCAGAAAGTAAAGTTCTTGAAACGGATTTTTAGTAAACGTGAAACCAGGTACGAGTAGGGAAAAGAGACGGAAAAGAAGAGAGAATGAAAGTTTGTTCAATTTTCATTTATGTCATCTGATTGCTTTTGTATTTGGTTATTTTAGTATCGAGCAGTATCATAAATTATTTTATACGACCCCATTAATGTATAATATGCCAATGATAGTAGGTTTTTTTTATTGGAACGGATTAACCATTTTCCCTTTATTTCTTATGGAAAATTTATTTATTTTAGTATCGAGCAGTATCATAAATTATTTTATACGACCCCAATCAATGTATAATATGCTAATAATAGTATGTTTTTTTTATTGGAACGGATTAACCATTTTCCCTTTATTTCTTATGGAAAATTTATTTATTTTAGTATCGAGCAGTATTATAAATTATTTTATACGACCCCAATCAATGTATAATATGCTAATAATAGTATGTTTTTTTTATTGGAACGGATTAACCATTTTCCCTTTATTTCTTATGGAAAATTTATTTATTTTAGTATCGAGCAGTATTATAAATTATTTTATACGACCTCAATCAATGTATAATATGCCAATAATAGTAGGTTTTTTTATTGGAACGGATTAATCATTTTCCCTTTATTTCTTATGGAAAATATATTGATTTTAGTATCGAGCAGTATTATAAATGATTTTATACGACCTCAATCAATGTATAATATGCCAATAATAGTAGGTTTTTTTATTGGAACGGATTAATCATTTTCCCTTTATTTCTTATGGAAAATATATTGATTTTAGTATCGAGCAGTATTATAAATTATTTTATTCGACCCCAATCAATGTATAATATGCTAATAATAGTATGTTTTTTTTATTGGAACGGATTAACCATTTTCCCTTTATTTCTTATGGAAAATTTATTGATTTTAGTATCGAGCAGTATTATAAATTATTTTATACAACCTCAATCAATGTATAATATGCTAATAATAGTATGTTTTTCTTTTTTTGGAACGGATTAACCATTTTCCCTTTATTTCTTATGGAAAATTTATTTATTTTAGTATCGAGCAGTATTATAAATTATTTTATACGACCCCAATCAATGTATAATATGCTAATAATAGTATGTTTTTTTTTATTGGAACGGATTAACCATTTTCCCTTTATTTCTTATGGAAAATTTATTGATTTTAGTATCGAGCAGTATTATAAATTATTTTATACGACCTCAATCAATGTATAATATGCCAATGATAGTAGGTTTTTTTTATTGGAACGGATTAACCATTTTCCCTTTATTTCTTATGGAAAATATATTGATTTTAGTATCGAGCAGTATTATAAATTATTTTATACCACCCTCTATCCGAGGACGAATTCAGTCGAAGGAAAGTTGAATTAAAAAAATGGTACGAGCATAGGGTAATTAAACAATTTTAGGGCCAGGGGTTTAACGACGTATTCCGTGGTACCATTGTACATCCTTTCATTTTGCATCGTTTTCGTTTCCTCTGCGCTGAACTCGGCGACAAATTCATCCCTTTGCACTCTTATTGTTGGAGTACATTCGGATGATTTTGGTGTTTGACCGAATTAGTATTTCTCGCCGAATCAATAATAATCAATCAAACGCGGCATTCGTATTGCTTCTGCATTTTCGTCGTAAAATCGTGGAATTTCGAGGGTTGTCGTTAAAATTCATTCGCTGCAATAGATCCGAATTAGAGGTGCTAGAAAAGGACATGCAAACTCTTCGGGACACCATAATCGCACGAGAGGAGGCATGGGATAAAGCGATGGAACGCGAACAAAATTACAGGCAACAATTGACGCGATTGACCGCGGAAACGATTACGTCTCACCATCTTTCTGAGACGCGTTACGAGGAGCTGAAGACTATTACAACCGCGTTATCGGTAATACTCGTTTACCTGATAACTGATCTTATCGAAGACGACGCGAATATTTGACATTTCTTTTAATCACGATTCTCTCGGCGTACAGGAAAAAGAATCGGAGCTGAAGTCGCTGCAACGAGATAACGCGTGCTTGAACAAGCTAATCGCAAAGCTGTACGGAAACTGTCAAAGGTAATTACACGAGCGATTACGTAAAATAACCGGGCCTCGTTATTAGAATTATTAGAATTTATAGAATAGTCAATCGACAACTAAATTCGCACCCCTCTATTTTACGTCTCCTTTTTAATCCATAATAAACTTATTTAATAATATCCTTAGCTGATCTATATATCATTCGAAAGCTGTAAACTTTTTCATTATTTTAAAAGTTAGAATAATGGAAATTGACACGTAAACATATCACCCCCATTAATTACTTTAACAAACAATTTCCTTTTTTTTTATTTATTTATTAAGCTATAGAAGCTCCTACGAGGTTATTAGCAATTTACATATATACATTATTTTACTTTAAGTTACATATAATGTACTTACAAAGTTAGAGTATCTAATAGAGTCTTAACCCTGAGTATTGCACACAGAAATAATTTCTCATTCAGCAGTATATTCCATGATTCTTAAGAAATTTGAAAATGATTAACAGAGGTTGGATAAACGATTTCCTTTAAGATATGACATCTACGAACTTATAGTTGCCATTCTAATAATTACATATATACTAACAATTATATATAAATATATATATATATATATATATATATATATATATATATATATATATATATATGTAATATACTATATTGTATACTAATTACTATATAATATAATATAATAACAATTATATGTATATATGTAATATACTATATTGTATACTAATTACTATACAATATAATATAATAACAATTATATGTATATATGTAATATACTATATTGTATACTAATTACTATATAATATAATATAATAACAATTATATGTATATATGTAATATACTATATTGTATACTAATTACTATACATTATAATATAATAACAATTATATGTATATATGTAATATACTATATTGTATACTAATTACTATATAATATAATATAATAACAATTATGTTTATATATGTAATATACTATATTTTATACTAATTACTATATAATATAATATAGTAACAATTATATGTATATATGTAATATACTATATTGTATACTAATTACTATATAATATAATATAATAACAATTATATATATATATATATATGTAATATACTATATTGTATACTAATTACTATAGAATATAATATAATAACAATTATATGTATATATGTAATATACTATATTGTATACTAATTACTATACAATATAATATAATAACAATTATATGTATATATGTAATATACTATATTGTATACTAATTACTATATAGTATAATATACTAACAATTATACACATATATCAAAATAAATACCGCAGCGTGGAAACAGTTCTCGCAACGCCGCACTGTTTTTCCAATTAATGCGCGTCTTTGCGTTCATCTTCGACATCCTCGCATTCTTTTAAGTCAAAGATAACGCGCTACCGTATAGAAAAGCCTGCGAGCGGGGAAATATACGTTCGTTAGAATGATGGACAAAGGACGAGCGAACTAAGAAAAAAAAGAAAAGCGACGAGAAAATAGTCGGATAGCACAGGGGGGTAGATTTCTCGCTTTTTGCCAGAGCATCGCAGCCCCTGTCGCTTAAACCGGGCTACACTCTCCGCATTTTAGTCGTTTCATTAGCGAAACGCCCGCCGTAATGTACCGCCAAGAATGCCGCTCTTCAAATTTCGCGTAACGAGACGCGTGGTTTCATCCTCCCCCGCGCTGAACGCCATAAGATTCTCCTTTTCCTTTTCCCTTGTATTCAATAAATAGTTACTAATTTCACCATTGCAAATACCCTCCGATTGTTATCCCCTACATATGTAATAGAATATATAACAATAAATAGAAGAAGTGTTCCTACTATAAATATAAAAATGCAGCTCTGAAAAAGAAGAAAATTCTCAATAGATTGAACGAAGAGACTGCTTAAAATACACTGTTACAGTGATACATCGTTCACGTCTCTTTAAAATACGACGGAACTCTTTGACCAGCCCGATAGTTCCGATATAGGTGCTTCTATCGTAACTCAGAATGTTATTGAAACTTTTTTAATTAATTGTAGTTCCAGAGGACAAGAAGGATGTCAAAGGAACAATCTGACGATCGATATAAACGACAAGGATCAAAGGTACATCGAGGAGGCTCTCCGGCGAGGTTCGAGTGGAAAAAGTAAACAGAAACCAAAATCGAAGAGTTCGTGTTCGGAAAAAAACGCACACTCCGCTAGTTTTCAACACAGTCCGAGGGAAAAAAGCGCGAGAACTGCAAAGGATCAAACAGGTTGCTCGAAAGAAACGAAACGTTAAAATAAATAACAGAGATAAAAATTGGTAAAACGTTTTGCAATATCAAATATAAACATAGCACGATATAAATATCTCGATATAATATCGTTTATATTTTTACAATGTTCGTGGTGCATTTTTTGCGGGGATGTTAAGGGAAACGAGGCGATTTATTTGAAATAATTTATTTAGGAATGTGCTTTCGCAACAACATCGCATAATTCACGTACATATAATTCTGTTGACGCATATATATTCAATCGTGTCTCTTTATCTTCTTTCTCTTTATAGGTACTGATCGCAATCATTCCCGTTTTGATTTCAATTAATAGACTGCGGATTTTTATGCTAACTTCGAGTAGAAATTTAAATATATTTAATATGTTATTTCACTTTGCGCATCTTTCGTAATCGTTTTAAGTCATTTTACTTAACTTTCGACTGAAAATCTGCAGTCCATCAATGAGGTATTCGGTTTCTGAGATATGCAAGGATTTCTTCCGTAGACTTTGCCAAAATCGCTTGCCTCGGTTGCTTGAAACGATTTCCGGACAACCATAAATTCCTACAATAATTGATTACTGCGATTTGTAGAACTGGATTAATTTAGTCGAACCTACCTTAAATGTTTTAAATTGCCAAGTTCCGGAGGCACGTATGCGATATTGTTATTAGCGAGATTCAACATCGCGAGTTTTCGCAGTTTTTGTAGCGATGGCACATCGACATTGTTAATTAAATTGTCGTTTGCTATTAATATTTGTAGAGAATTAATATCGTATACCGATTCTGGTATTTCTTCGTACCTATACATAATATATTCGCAAGTTTTAATAACGTTTGATTCATGGACGCAAAATTTCGATTTATACTCAAAAAAAAACTAAAATATCTAAGTAAAAATGTTAATAATATTATTTATCTCTGCTGCGATCTTCGAATTATTTTTTATTCAAACGATTTCCTATTTTCTCCGATATAATCTAACTTTTCTTAGCTTCGAGACAAACATTAAAAAAAGTAGTAGTAATAGAATTTAAAGTCTACTGTTTAAATAAGAAAATAGTAGAATTTTTCTAATAAAAGGAATGCGATAGAATAGAATAAAATCTTGAGAACCGCGAAAGAGTTAAACGCGTGCAATGTAATACCTGTTAAATGAAATGTTAAGTTCTTGCAAATATGTAAGCAAGCCAAGATTGGAAGGAAGAGTTTGCAAAAGATTTCTGCTCAGATCCAAAGCTTGTAAATACTTGTATTTTTCGCCTACCCATTCGGGTAAATGTGTCAGTTGATTGGATATCAGTTTTAAATCGGCTACTCTTGCGATTATAGATAATCCTTCGGGCAAGACGGACAATTTATTTCTACTTAAATCCACTGTGCTTACGTCGGCTTTGCATGCGTTCTCCAATATTTCTTGCGGCAACTCGCTAAGATTTTGCCCAGCTAAACTGAGCAATTTTGTACTTTGCATTGCGTATCTAGGATATTAAAAAGTATTTAGAAGTAATTCACGGTTAATACTTCGCCCCGTACGAAGCGGAAAATTTCAATTTAATTCCAGCAAATATCCGTGGTTGGAAGGCAAAACGAAATATTATGACTCGCGGAATTATTTGAACATTTACTATAGGTAGAAAAATTGTATGAATATATTACGCGTGTTATACGAAAGTTTTTAAAATTCCATTAGCACTGTAACGAAACATTTGCTATACATAATGTATAGTGTTAGTATTAAATGCAAAATAAATAATAACATTAACCCTTCGCGAACGGGACAAAATAATGTTTAAAAACTTTCAATTCAATTATTATCTGTTGTAGAACAGAACTAATAGGATTCTTGTGTAATTATTTGTAGCAGCTATTGTCGATAATAGTAAATTGGCCTTCTTGCCTTGAAAATTAGCGTGTATCGAGAAAATTGGCCGGTTATTTGCGACACCCGTTCGCAAAGGGTTAATCGAAGCCGGGAAGAATACAAAATTAGAAACAATATAAGTAACGCAACGAGCTTAAACGAAAATATGAAGGATCTCATTCAATTTTTGAAAGATATTAATATATATATATTAACCCTTTCGCTACGGTGAAATTGGTCGTCAGTGAACTAACGCTGTATAAGACAATTTCAATCGCGAGATTACAATGTAACGTTTACTCGTAAATTGTTAGTTTTTTTTTTATTCAACTAACGTTTAACAAATACTAGATTAACTGCAAGCCTCGCAATGTCAAACTATATAATATTAGATTTAGTCAAATTTCTTAACTAGAGCGAAATTTGGACAGACGACTATATAGTCGACTTTAGTATCGAAAGGGTTAAAAACACTAAATAATAATAAAAACAATAAGTAATAAAATATATCAATATATCAATACATCAACATATCAATACATCAATATATTAATATATCAATATATCAATACATCAACATATCAATACATCAATATATCAATACATCAACATATCAATACATCAACATATCAATACATCAATATATTAATATATCAATATATTAATATATCAATATATGAATAATACAATATACGTGAATAAAAATTAATAAAAGAGTAAAATGTATATATAATAATTACGTGTATTTAAGTACCTGTCTGGATAAGTATTTGTACTAGCTTCCGGTGCTACGTGATCTTTTATATCTATGTTTGTACTTGTAATATTCTGACGTATATGTTTCAAAATTCGCGACGTCCCGCATCGTATTATATCGGCTCTAACATTTGCTACGTCATTTCCGTTGATCACAAATTGCTTCAGGTTCGGCAATATGCCGACAGAATTTGGAATCCTATAAAACGAAAGATAGAACTTCGACAATATAATATATACCACTTCTTTCAGGCGGAATAATAATGATATACAGGAATGAACATACAGAGTGATTTTGTTGTGCGATAAATCGAACATTTCTAGGTACACCAGTTTGATTATTTCCTCTGGTATCGATTCAATTTTATTGTTTCCCAATGTCAATGTTTTTAATTGCCCTACACCTTCTAAACAATTCATATCAATCTCCTAGAAATTGTGCAGAATAAATGTTAAGGATTTATTATGTATCATTTTATTGTTAATATTAAGCTCGATCAAACCAAAATATATTAAGTTGATGCATGCCAGCCGACGCGTTGCAAATACCGTTATTATTAATTAATAGCAATGTTACTAATTGGTAAGGGCGAACTCAAAAACAGGTTTACTTTATTTTCTATTATTATATTTATATTTTACTTTCTATTATTGTATTATGTTTATTTTACATAAAGGCAAACGAATTTTTGCCCATCAAAATTTAATATTCATACGGTAAAAAAAGACGAGATTTGTGAAGGAAAGCAACGGGAATATGCGTTAAAAGTGCCATAAATTAATTTAGTAGGGTAGAAAATATTTTTTAAAAGTGCTGAGTTCGCTTTTGCTAATCGCAATGCCGTTTTGCAATGTATAAATATATAGTTTGTAGTGTTTATAGAATTTTTATACGAAGCTGTAGATGAGTAATTTTAGCCACCTTCGTAGTTTTAATGTTAAGGGATGAAATCAGTCTGTATTCAAATCCTGTTCCGTTATTTTGGTTTACAAAAAGTTAAATTTGCATCGACATCTGCAGTCTAATTATTATATATTTAAAAAATGTTACCAATTTCAGAATTCTCGGATCTTCCAGCGAAAAATTATTAGTCTTGAATGTTGAAAATTAATATCGAATTATTCTACTATTTATATAATCTTTTCTAAGCGCCACTTTTAATAGCTTTCATATTACGTTTGCCAAATTTAGATTTCCATAAAGAATTGCGGAAATATTCCGATTATTCACGATATCAAATACTAAAGTTTTCGCAATTTTAATACAATAAACACGTATCCACGTAACAATAAATTTCTTCTTCAACCACTTTAACTCTTTGCGGACGAGCGTCGACAAATAGTCGCCTAATCATTTTTTGGCTTTCCGAACCCATGTCGACTATTAAAGCACACAACCTAATGCAATGAATGCTTAACGTAATAATAAACATTTGAAATCGTTGGAAATTAAAGGGTTTGGAACTCAAAAGCGTGAAAACTCGAAGTCGTAGAATTCAAAACTAAAGTACTCTTACAAGTGTTATTACTTCTCGTCCGCAAAGGGTTAAAGAATTAAAACAATGGTCTTTGTGTTCACTAATCCCAAAGTTGGAAAAGAAAACCGACATTTCGTATGCACCAACCTAATATATCTCTTTCGTCGTATATATTAAATATACGAAAACGTTTTCCAAATATTGTATTCTCCTTATAAACGATCTCTATGTATGTATGCTAAGATCAGCGCATATAATAGTACGTACAGCGATGTTATTATCAGCCAAGTGTAGTACTCTTAATAGCGTACAACCGGACATATCGGGGAATGTTGTTAATTTGTTTGTTTGCAACATCACTGTTTCTACCTTCCTTAATTCACCCAGAGGTGGCAACATTTCCAACCGATTACAACTTGCGTCTAACTTTTGCAATGCTAGTTCCAAAAAACATGCGTGATTTTTATTAAAACTTTTTACGCCATACAGGAAGAAACAGTGTGAAACTGTTTTTCTTTCAAGCTGACTGACATTATACATATACGTTAAACTATACGATGAGAAAACGGAATCAAAGCGGAATATACGTTATGCTAAATTGGGGATCGGCAAACTTTTTTAAGCGCGGGGGTGGCAAAAATAAAGTAAAACAATATTGGTGGACCAATTTAATCGATTAAAAACTCAATAAGGACGCGAAGAAATTATTATTTTAAAAATTGTATGCATATTTATGAGGGCGTGATCCTATTATATAAGTTGTTTACTAAAGTTGATTTGCACGTATCCAAAAACTCTACGTATGGATGGTGCAATAAAATATCAAATATAAAAAAAATGTATATTAAAACGTGATCCTTTTTATACATATGTAAAGTATTTAAATCGGTTTCTATTCAATTTTTCGAATACAAAAAAGTAAACCGTCCTCAATCCTTTCGCTACTAAAGACGTATATATACGTCGTGGAAAATTGGGCAATCGTTAGGTAAAAATATATACGTACTCGCATTCTGTAACACGATACTATTTTTACTACAATTTACACGTGGTCTACCATAATTAATTACCTGAAATATGCGACTATTTACAGTCGTATTGCTTCTTTAATAACGAAAGTAATCCCGATCTGTGCTTTGAGAATATTTTCGATTTTAAAGCGCGGTAGCGAAAGGGTTAAACGAATTCTATTAAATAAGTGAAATTTAAAATTTCTATACTATTATTTAAGAAAATTTGGCGGGACGGATTAAAACTTTGATCAAACGGTAGTTTGCCGATCCCTGTTCTAAGTCGTACCTCGCATGTTGGTTAAATCCGGCGGTAATTCTTTTAACTCGTTGTGACTTACATCCAACGAAATCAATCGTACCATATAGCCCATCCCGATCGGCAGTTCGTTTAAATTATTATACGACAGGTCCTGAATGATTTCAGAAGATTAAACGCATGAAAATATCGTAACACATTGCACGCCGGCCCGGCAGTATTGCTGGATTCCACTATTACCGTATTTCTTTATTAATCATGGCTTTCTCTTGCTTCGATAAGCGCAGTACGAAAAGCAGGTTGAGTTTAAAACCAGAATCAAAGAG
Source organism: Eucera pruinosa (assembly GCA_028830335.1). Classification (NCBI taxonomy): domain Eukaryota; kingdom Metazoa; phylum Arthropoda; class Insecta; order Hymenoptera; family Apidae; genus Eucera; species Eucera pruinosa. Next base: position 28,386,024 of record JAMYCR010000003.1, read on the forward strand.
ATACCAGGACAATGAGTGCGATATACGATCTCGTAATCGTTTTCAGCGGTGCGGATACGGTAATAGCGGAATCCCGCAATATCACAGGACCGACGTACAATGTATTAAAACAATAGTAACTGTAATGCTAATACTAAAAATCCTAATATACGTAATTTATTACAAATCACCAATTGAGTTAGCATTATAAAATCTCCGACTGCTGGGTCCAACTCTTTTATAGTATTATTTTTCAAGCTCAACTCGAGCAATTCGCCCAGCTTATAAAATTCACGTGGCAACAATTCTAATTTGTTATTCGATAAATTTAATATTTTCAATTTCTTTAAACTTCCCATCTCCACGGGCAATTCTTGTAACAAGTTATTGTGTAACTGAAAGTTGCATTACTAAGAGTTACAGTAACTGAGATTAATATATATATATATATATATATATATATATATATATTTATACTTACATATAATTTAGTTAACTCTGTTAAATATTCTATTTTTGGATCAATGCTTGTTAAACTATTGCAGCTTAAATCCAATGTTTCAAGTGGCTCCTGTTCCCACCATCGTTCATTTTGGTGTATATAATCAAGTTCGAAATGTAGATCCCTTAATTCTTCCTCTGTTAAATCATTTATACTCCATACTCTGTTAGGTACTACAAGGTATTATGTTCCATTAATTACGATTGTAATTATGTACATATAATTATATGTATATAATTTGTACGGATATGAAACATAATGATTTTACCAATGGCTACTCACCTCGATACGCATAAGTAATAATCTTGTATGACACCATAAACATTGCTTGTTCTATTGCATTATTCACGGTCTAACATGCAAAGCTAGCTGACTATGAATAAAAATTAAATAAAAAAACAAATAATTTCACCGCTATGATCGAATGGAAGCTATAATATATTTACAGTGGCTGAAAAGTTTCTGGCCAAATTATTTTATTTAAATTTAAATTATATTTTAGTAGGTATTAATTTTTTTGGCAAGCAATTTAATAAGATAATATTTTATAAGTTATGATATAAATATACAAGTATTCTTATCTTATTAATATAATAAAATTGCACTTTGGCTGGAAACTTTTAGTAGCCACTGTGTGTAACGATTAGGCTATGGATCTTTATGCAAATTCATATTTTTATATAATAACGATAGTGATAATAATTTATTAACAGGATAAAGTTCCCTTTATATGCAAAATAAGAGAAGAGAAGGCAGCATAAAAATGGATTTCACATTTTAAAAATTGTAGCCAGAATCTTGCTTTAGATATTTGGTACATTTTTACACAGTATATAAATTTATTATTATTTTACAATAATAATATAATAAAAATATAATTATTATTTTATAATACTAATATAGTAAACATATAATTATTATTTTATAGTAATAGATTTTAAAAGTGAAATAGAACTATCAAGATGACCACAATGACTCATTTGAAAATTGTATAAACTTAAATATTGCAATATATTGCTTTAGATGTTTGGTACAGCTTATTTATTATGTGCACCGTGAACCCTATTACAAATTTAATGTTAAAACTACAAAAGTGGTCAAAATGATCCATTTGTAAATTCTTATAAAAATTCTATAACATAACTAGTATAATTGTAACTTAGATATTGGAACATGTTGCATTTTTATGCATTATGTGCACCATAAATCTTTTTCCAAACTTCCTATTAAATATACCAAGGAAATTAAAATGAGCCATTTGTAAGTCCTTACAAAAATTATATAAACCTACAACAATACAGGGATTTCCAATAAACAGCGTGTATATACTCCAATAAAGATTGTATTTTCCCTGCATTATGCATTTCTGCAAATATTATATCATTGTAACAAGTACACTGTAATCACTGGTAGTTCTAATATTAAATTTCCTATAAATGCATAAATATCCACAGCCTACTAAAGATTCATAAGACATGCTTGAATCGCTAAACGATAGTGCAAAGATTCTACAAACATAAGAAATAATGTTCTCAATTAATCTTTGAACACAATGATGACCTTATTAAAGAGAATGGAGTACAACTATAACAAGCATTAATTTGATATGCATATGATTTGCCACTGATGTAGCACAGTTCCTATAATGGTATAAATATTCCAGATAAAATACGCAAATAGGTTCTTTTTAACAACACTTTATTTATTCGCTATCAGATACTTATTTGGTAACATATTGTAAATAAAAAAAAATAACGTATAGATGATAAAGATACAGAGAGAAACTACAATGTAATAACAGAGATATGAAGAGAAACATGCATATATAATTGGCTCGTTTGCAAATGGCTATCAAGCTTCTGAACGATGTCTAAGTATAACATTTAATCTCATTTTGTAAATAATTTCGAATACCAGTAGATAATCCTCTCGACGAGAGGTTCAAATTTCCAGTCTTTCTCGCGGATAAAATAATCACATCGGATAGTTCCGCGTTATCGTCATTTTTCGTCCGTTGTTTGAACACTGCCAAATGATTGACTCTTTTTTTAACGCCACTCATGATGCACTTATTGCGCGCATTGTTTACAGATTTATATCCACGATACGGGATGACCTAATGATGAATATTCCCCCACTTCAACCGCATGCAATGACACGTAATAACTGCATACATGGCGACGCAACATCGCCAATATATAAACATCTCATTTTTATCAGTCAAATATATATACATATATATATATATGCTTTTTTTGCATCTGTCGTTTTACTTTATCATAAATAACACGTAGATATTTGCGGTAGCAATAAGTAAATAATTACTCTGATTCGCAAGGTGCAAATGCAATTATCTTATATTTTAGAATGCATAGGCAGTGTTTGGCCATTGACTACATACAGGATAGATCACCCTTAGTCAATGCTAGTGATGACACCAGTTGAATTCAACCTGGTCACCCTATTCTCCACCAGATGCCAGCATCTTGTAAAAAAACAGCAGCTGTTTACGCGATAACGGTTCGCTGCGCGATTAACTTTATGCAAACGTGTTAAAACGACTTAAATATTAGCCGGGAAAAGATTGTGCGCGATATTCAACGAACACAGTCCTATCTCTCTGCGCCTAACTCGTGTATAAAAATGCAGCTTTTATTTGCGGCGCGTTGCGAAGTGTAACGCGGACCAGTTAAAGTAGTAGATTTTAAAAGAATTTATATTTTTCACAAATTTTCCACCGACCGAAATTCGTTATCGAAATGTCCTCGCGTTAATCGTTACGACGTAATAGTGACGAGTTACCCGAACGCGAATCGTTGTTAAAAGTGTTAACGATAATTTGCGAGGTTATGTTTTTCTTCGATCGAAGAGCTATCGATTTCTGATTAAAAGCACGCGATCAAGAAAAGGACGCCGCTTGCACGCGCATGCGATTCGAAAAACGCGCGAACGCTATCCGAATAGAGGTCTAGAAGATTTCCCTTTTTCCTCGCCGGACCGACGGAAAATTGTAAGTTGCAATTTGGTTAATTATCTCTCGACTCGTTTAGCATGCGCCCCTCGTTATCTCCGCGTACAACTTCTTTACGTAACAATGTCGTAATACCTTAATTGAGCCACGAATTATCGTACAGTCGCGTGCAAAAGCATAAATAACTTCAGATAAACGCGAAACACTCGTAGCAGTTGCAAATTTGTGGCAAATTGGAAAAAACAGGATATGCAAATTAATGTTGGCGCGAAAAAGATGCGAGGAAAAATTCGTGGCCAAGTAATCGATAATTCTGATGATACTTATCTGCGCCACTTGCATCTACTTCACGTTTATTACTTCACATCTGCAAGATACATTTTAAAAATACGAAACTTAAACAATACTTCGCGGAGCGGACGATTTTCGTTTGTTCAACGCAATCTTCTACGTGTTGCGCAACACGTTCGCGCTGGTTGCACGCTTTTTTCTTCCCGCTGCGGGAGTCTTCGTCTTCTTCGTTTGCTTCTTTTTCTTCAACTTCTTCTTCGCAACTTTCTGCCTTCGCGAGTCGCTGGAATCGTTGTCCGACGAAAAACTCTCGCACAGAGGAACGATCAAAGGCTGCAGTTGTATGTGCGATCGCAAATGCGACTGCAACTGCGTTGCAGGCTTCGCAACGTTCGCCGTTTTTCCATCGTTCGAACAAGCGGCGCCATTTTTTCGATGCTTCCTTCGGGATTCGATTTTCCGCTGACGCGTTTGCATCTTCGAAGGCATTTCCAGCGTAACCAGCTTCAGGGAATCCGCTTTGATGGTTAAAAAGGACGTTTTACCGTGGCGCGTCTCTTCTACTCTGGAATTTAAATTGACTATCTTTTGCCACTTGAGGGGCGGCTTCTTTTTGCGCGATTTCCGCTCCGTTTCTTGCCGATGATTTTCCATTTCCGGACTGCCGTCCCTCGAACGCGGATCCTCGCGTCTGTACTTCTTTTGGCCCTTTTTGCTGCCAGCTTCTACGTTAATGTAGTCGAGGGATTGCAATTTTTTCGTGCACGATCTGGAAATACAAACCATGTCGAAGATTGAACACTTAACGAGTCTTCCTGCTGCATTACTACTGAATGCAGCTAACGCGTTTCTTGCGTTCTCTATACGTGTGAATCTTCTAGAACGCGATAGCTTTACAACGCGGTTGGAAAAATGCGGAACGTTTCCCACAACGCGGTACTTTTACAACGCGGTTTAGGAAATGTGGAACGTTTCCTACGATGCCACAATTCTATTGTGTATTTTCAAGAAACGTATCTACCGTGTTGTAGGAGGTCCACCTGTATCGATAGATTGCGGATCTTTGTGCATTTATAGAAAAGTTAAATATCGTAATATTATATATACGTATTATATAATATATATATAAATATTATAGAAGTTAAAAAGACGGGAAATGCACGTAATACGCAGAAATATACAAAATATGCAAAGTATAGTATAGAGTAAATCACCTACGTACTGTTACTGTTCCTATAACTGCCACTTGAATTCGTTTATTTAATAGCAAGGTAACATATAAAGAATCGTAAGTAAAGAAATTTGCATATTAAATTTCGACTTCGGTTTACGTAACAACGCATAGACGTTGTATATTCGTTTACACTTAACATTTCTAACGAAATATTAGGAGGTAAATGTGCCGTTTAACATTGAAACGTGACCAATATAATATAAAGTATGGAACGTGTGATAATTCAGTAAAGCTCGACGTTTACTATATATCTTATATCTGTTACACAAACTGACGTGTTAACATATGTAAAACGCGTTTCTTTTCAAATGAAAAGCTTTCGAGTGACGGTAACAAGGATATTGAACTTTGTTGTACATATTCAATTACGTAGCAATGAATTAATTATATTGAACATATAAAAAGAAATGTTCATAAATAAAAGAGCAGTTGAACAATATTATGCTTGAAACTGGATGGATCTTTACGTCAACTACGTTCTAAAATAATTAAACAAAGTTACGCGCGAACCTTAAAGTGGCAGTACGTGGTGTATTTACCTTATATAGAAAGGGACTTGGTTTTATATGTACATAGTTGAGCATACATATTAGATTACCTTATTCTATTCTCATCCATCGCCCATTGTGCAAATTGTGATACAAATTACCGTACTTCGAGGGAGAAACAATGCTACATTTAAGATCCACTTCTTTAATTTTATTACTAAAGATATATAAATTGTGCATAGAGTTCCGTAGTTTAGTTACAAGTATAAGAAAATGGTACGTACTTTAATAGCACATCGCTGTCCATTCTATTTTGCGTTAGCGACAGGCTGGATACTCCCCAGCTCAATGGTCCCTTCTCGAAAGGATGCTCGATCCTTTTTTCAATATTCTCCGCGACGTTTAATGGAACTCCCATCCATATCTGTTGCCGCAGCGAGCTCAGCTTAATTTGTATATCCTGGCTCCTTAAGGGAACGGGCGAACGATGCCTGAGTGCTCTACGTAAATTAAAATTGTATCTATAGAACCTTATCTCCTATCTTCAACGATCTATTGGCAAAATAATTAATGCTAGGATTAGGAAAACCTTACTGGTAATAGTTGCTTAGAAGTGAACCGTGAAAGCTTTAAATTCTTTCGTACGGTAGACTCTTGTATAACGCGGTTAACGCGTACCGTGTTGTATAAATTCGCGTTACAGGAAATCCCGTTGCACGGCAATTTCTCTCGTATAACGCGCATAATTTAAAGTAGTACGTTTGAACACGATTACTGCTATGCGAAATTCTAGTAGAAACTCGCGTTGCACGAGAGTCTACCGTTTGATAATAATCGAGCTACTATAAAATAACGTTTACCTAACTAAGCGAAGACAATGCGATTGTCTGTTCTTCGGCTCTTCCTTGTTGGCGCTTAAATTTTCGTCTAGCGACATGCTACGAGGTCTCGCGATTGCCGGCAATACTAAATCATCGCCGATAACTTCTTCCTTCTCTTTATCCTCGAATTCGATCCTCCGCTGGTCGAGGTGCTCGCGAATCTTTATCGAAGGATCTGCGAATAATTTTGTTCCGCCTCTGAGTACCGTAAAATTTCCGAGCATCGTCGTTTTGCCAGCCAGTGGTTGTGCACCTGTTGCACCTGCCTAATTACGCCACTGATCAACCCAATATCTTCTACCCTACCTTCTTTCGATAGCCCCTCGTCCGCCGAATCGGTGTAATCGCACAAATCGCTGCCCGGGTCCGTAGTTGGCAAATCCATTACCGCTCTTCTCGTCTGAATACAAATGCGCCGTCGTAAATGTCTCATATTAATTTTTTTACCGCGCAAACGCGAGTCATCTTAGTACCAATTAATTTCGATGGGCGGATCCAGGCACGAAAGGTTTTACAGTCAACCCTCCTATAACGCGATTAATCCGTACCGCGTTATATGGAAACCGTGCTATAAGAAACTCGGAATTAATACGAATCGGATTAATTCGTACCGCGTTATATAGAAACCACGTTAAGTGAATTTCAGAACGAAATAAATTCTATATAAATCAGACCGATTTGTTTTGCATTACGTTGTATATAAAAATTTCGTTCTCAAGGCAGCAAGTTTCGAAGGCGACGTTTTATAAATAAAATTTTGTAATACAAATGGCAATGAATATTTGTCGTTTTTACATATTTGAGTTTAGGTTTATTAAATATGATACATAGTTCGTGTAATGAACCGAGGCCACGTGAACGCACAGCTATTGATAAACGCGATACGCCCTAGCTACAGAAAGGGAGTTTTCCATTAATTTCAACCGCAAAAATTTAATACATCGAAAACGTAATGCAATAGATAAACTTTTTAAGCCATTTAAGTTGTTGGAATGTTGTCTTGCACGATAAACGCGTTACAAGAGTACCGCGTTATAGGAGGGTTCATTGTACTTGTATTGGCATGCTGCATGTGAAGTTGGATTTTAGGTAGGGTTCGAGTAACAGGTCTTTCGAATTTTAAGGTGGAGAAGTTTTAAGTATTTAAATTTTCTAGGCTGTTGAAATTTTAAAGCAACTTGGACTTAAACTTGGCAAGATTGGAAATTGTTAGGCTTGCGAGTTCGCAAGTTTCAGAGATTCTAAGCCGTTCAATTTGCAAGCTTTTGCATCTCTAAAGCCTCGGATTTGCAAGCTTTTGGATTTCTAAGGCTTCAAATTTGCAAGCTTTTGCATTTCTAAGGCTTCGACTTTGCAAGCTTTGGAATTTCTAAGCCTTTGAACTTGCAAGGTTTAGAAATTCTAAGCCATGGAATATTCAACGCTTTGAATTTGCAAACTTTTGGATTTCCAGCGCTTTGAATTTGCAAGCTTTTACATTTCTAAGGCTTCGAATTTACAAGCTTTGGAATTTCTAAGCCTTTAAACTTGCAAGGTTTAGAAACTCTAAGCCATGGAATATTCAAGGTTTTGAATTTGCTAGCTATTGGATTTCCAGTGCTTTGAATTTGCAAGCTTTTAGATTTCTAAGGCTTCGAATTTACAAGCTTTGGAATTTCTAAGCCTTTGAACTGGCAAGGTTTAGAAATTCTAAGCCATTGAATATTCAAGGCTTTGAATTTGCAAGCTATTGGATTTCCAGCGCTTTGAATTTGCAAGCTTTTACATTTCTAAGGCTTCGAATTTACAAGCTTTGGAATTTCTAAGCCTTTGAACTGGCAAGGTTTAGAAATTCTAAGCCATTGAATATTCAAGGCTTTGAATTTGCAAGCTTTTGCATTTCCAACGCTTTCAATTTGTAAGCTTTTGGATTTTTAAGGCTTCGAATTTGCAAGCTTTTATACTTCAAAGGTTTCGAATTTGCAAGGTTTGGAAATTCTAAGCCATGAAATATTCAAGGCGTTGAATTTGCAAGCTTTTGGATTTCCAACGCTTTGAATTTACAAGCTTTTGCATTTCGAAGGCTTTGAATTTGCAAGATTTTGCATTTCCAACACTTTCAATTTGGAAGCTTTTGGATTTCTAAGGCTTCGAATTTGCAAGGTTTGGAATTTCTAGGCCTTTGAATTTGCAAGGTTTAGAAATTTTAAACCATCGAATATTCAAGGCTTTGAATTTGCAAGCTTTTGCATTTCTAAGGCTTCGAATTTGCAAACTTTGGGATTTCTAAGCCTTTGATCTTGCAAGTTTTAGAAATTCTAAGCCATCGAATATTAGCCCTCGACTGTACCAGCATTCTCCTGCGACGAAGGTAGCTTCTACTAGTAGTCGTCCCCTTTTTGCATCTCCTCTTCGCCATTTCCAAGCTTCGAGGAGGCACGAACGTTGGAGTTGGCGGTGGTGCGCATAGATATTGCGGTGAAACTATCGGCTCTCTCACCGTATAAGTCCACGGATCTTCTACGTAGTCTCCTGCTTCTTTTTCCGACGCAGAACTGTCCGACGTGTCTCCTTCGTCGCTGAGAAAGAACGGAATTGAAGATCGTTAGAAGGAGAATGAAAGTTTAATCCTCCTTCGGATGTTACGCCTAACTTATGCGTCGCGATTTTAATTTGTCGTTGCACAGGAAACAGTTTAGGACTTCATCGGATGTTGCAACAGGAAGCAAAGTATTCGTCAAAGTATTTGTTGACGAATACCAAAGTCCAAGTATTCGTTGGAACGCGGAAAAGAAAATTGCTAATATAATTTTGAAACTTTTGATTGGAATACTTTCTTGAGACGATGTGCGTACCTGGAGTAATCGGTTAAATCGATGTTTGTCGGTTCTTCGGCGCTCGAACCTTCCTTCATTAGTCTGGCGATTATTTTGTTCCGAAGTCTTTCCTTCGTTTTGGAAATTGTATAAAGTAACGATATAATATAATTATATAAGGTACACGCACGCAGAGATCTTAATGCTGCTTTATATTTTATTAATAGCCCAGCGGTTTCTTATGCGAGCTTATTCGTTTTCGAGCATATTAAATTCACTTAAAATAGTAGAAGCTTAATAGAAGCTTGTGTCATTCTTTAAATTATATTATTATTTATTATAATGTAAGGCAAATTGATCCATTTTGCCGATTATGCACTGCTAACAATATTTGTCATAATATTAACTTTTTTCTTGGAATATTAATGTATTTAAGTTCGAATTCTATCGTTTTTTTTTTTTACGTTAAATTTGTGTTTTTTTTACATTAAATTTGTGCTGGCTCACTGTATACTCTTTATACGGTAAATAACCGACGTACTGACACTGTTCCTATAACTGCCACTTTAATTTGTTTTATTTAATAGGAAAGTAATATTTAAAGAATCGTGCATAAACAAATTTTCATACTAAATTTCGACTTCGGTTTACATAACAACACATAGACGTCGTATATTCGTTTACACTTAATATTTGTAACGAAATATTGGGAGGTAAATGTGCTGTTGAACATTAAAACGTGACCAATATAATTATAAAGTATGGAAAGTGTCATAATTCTATGCGAATTCTTATATCTGTTACACAAACTGACGTGTTAATACATGTAAGAACGTGTTTCTATTTAAATGAAATGTTTTCAAGTGACAGTACGAAGAACCGTGGACTTTGTTGCACATTTTCAATTACGTAATACTGAATTTATTATATTGAACATATAAAAATGATGTTCATAAATGAAAGAGCGGTTAAACATTATTATGCTCAAAACTGGAACGATCTTATATGTTAACGAGGTTCTAAAATAGTTAAATAAAATCACGCGCGAACCTTAAAGTGGCAGTACGTGGTACATCTACCCTATTATCTTCGTTTATATGAAATAGGTTTTGCCCTTAGAAATAAATAAATAAACAAATAAATAATTATTATGGGTTTCACAGTCAGATCCCATAACCACTCTGCCAATCGATTCGCTTATATATATTATTATATTGTACATAATTTGGGTATCTTTAATATCTTTGCGTTCGCATAAGAATCCGTAGTCAGCTTATCGTCGATAAGATCTCGAATTCGTCTCGCGTTACCTTAGTAGGATCCGGATCGAAGAAATCCAGCAGTGTTTCGCAAAACACTTTGCCGATCTGCTCGTAATCCTGCGCGGAAAAGTGCGTCCCGGATCTGGATCCTATTTTCGTTCCTCCCATCGATGCTTCCATCGTGTAACTGTTCTGCACACCCATCGACCAAACCACAACCCTTCCCGTTCCTTCTTTGCCCTTTTCCACGTGAAACTTGCAGTTTTCGAACGAGAACTGCAAGTTAAGTGGTGCTTCAATTTCGATGCTTATTTAACCGAATCCCCGCGTAGTTCAGGTTACGCACTTTATCGGCTGCGTTCTTGTGCAACATCAGAGGAAACACTTGCTCGGATAGTCTCGATTGCGAGGCGGTTCTTTTGCTCTCGCAGCCGTAAACGAATATATTATGCTTCCTGGAGTGAGCGTGTAGATCGCAGTAAATGGCCACGCCGCATTCCTCCAGTAGACGACGGATCATTAGCTTCGTGTGCCACACCGAAGGGTAGCTCTCTCTCATCACCGTTCTGTATTGTCTGTTCAAGTCCTTGCCCGATAACGAGCAACGATTATTCCCGACGATTACACCGTCGGGATTTAACATAGGCACCAGCTTAAATACGAATCTTTCTCGCAGCACCTGCGCCATAAAAATCCGACTAAAGAAACAGCTTTCTCTTCGTCCCGTCTTCTTCAATTCTCTATTACACCTTATTTTTTTTTTTTTAATCTTTGCGAATGTAACGTTGCACTTACTCGGGCTTGATCCGATTCCCCGGTTAAAAAATCGATGATTCCTTTCATCGTCCAGCTGGAAGGCGTTTCCCCGGGGTGAACTCTTGCCGTGATTACGATGCCCCTTTTTCTACGCACCTCTTCGTCGTAAGTAGGAGCAGTAATCGTCAAGTAGTACACTCCGTTTCCAGCCAGCGTTCGGCACAGTAGTCGCAGTTTAGTGTATCTAGTCTTTATCGGATCCTCCACTAGCTTGGCGAGATATTCCTACGGATCGCACATTGCAGTTAGTAGCTTCCACTATTTTTCCACTATTGCGTTAACTTGCCATCTACTGCGTGTCTGATGAGTAATATTAATATCTACTGTGCGCCTGACAAGTAGTATTAATATCTACTGTGTGCCTGATAAGTAGTATTGATATCTACTGTGTGCCTGACAAGTAGCATTAATACTACTGCGTGCCTGACAAATAGTATTAATATCTATTGTGTGCCTGACAAGTAATATTAATATTTCCTGTGTGCCTGACAAGTAGTATTGATCTACCGTGTGCTTGACAAGTAGTATTAATATCTACTGTGTGCCTAACAAGTAGCATTAATAACTACTGTGTGCCTGACAAGTAGTATTAATATCTACTGTGTGCCTAACAAGTAACATTAATATCTACTGTATGCCTGACAAGTAATATTAATATTTACTGCGTGCCTGATAAGTAGTATTAGTATCTACTGTGTGCCTGATAAGTAACATTAATATCTACTGTATGCCTGACAAGTAATATTAATATTTACTGCGTGCCTGATAAGTAGTATTAGTATCTACTGTGTGCCTGATAAGTAGTATTGATATCTACTACTGTGTGCCTAACAAGTAGTATTAATATCTATTGTCCGCCTGACAAGCAGCATTAATACTACTGTGTGCCTGACAAGTAATATTAATATCTACTGTGCGCCTGACAAGTAGTATTGATATCTACTGTGTGTCTGACAAGTAGTACTGATATCTATTGTGCGTCTGACGAGTTCTGTTATTTATCTACTGCGTGCCTAACAAGTAGTATTAATGTCTACTGTGCGTCTACTGAGTTCTGTTATTTATCTACCGTGCGTCTGACTAGCACTATTAATATCTACTGTGCGCTTACTGAGTTCTGGTATTTATCTACCGTGCGTCTGACTAGCAGTATTAATATCTACTGTGCGTCTGATAAATTCTTTATTATCTACTGCGTGTCCGACGAGTTCTGTCATTATTTACTGCGTGTCTGACGACGTATTGCTGCTATTTAACGAGTGTCTGATAAATAATATTGATATCTACTGCGTATCTGACCTAACAAATACTTTTAGAGCTCGATCCACAATTTAATGGATCCTTAATACCGCTCGTCAATCAATTATGTTATAATGCATATTGAATTGAAGTATCTTTGTACGTTGTTACTAGAAACTCAACTCAATAAGCTTTACTGCAGTATAAACCTTGCTATAAACTTAAGTTAGGCCTAACTCAAACCTTATTATAGTATAAACCTAAGTTAGTCCTAACTCAAACCTTATTATACTATAAACCTAAGTCAGCTCTAACTCAAACCTTATTATAGTATAAACCTAAGTCAGCCCTAACTCAAGCCTTATTATACCATACGGCGTAGTATAAACCTAACCAAAGTGAAAGTTGCTATTAATATCGTTACCTGTAAATCGGTGTAAGTGTATGGATAGCAATGCGCCAAGTAAACGATGTCCCTATCGTGGGGAAAGGACACATTGAAAGTCAACGTGTGCTTCTCCTTTTCCTCGTCGCTTCTTTGTAAGTAAAAGATGCAATTAACGGTACATATTTCCTAGCGCAACGTAATATAGAAAGTGAATCACGTACGATGAATCGTTTCTATAGTAAGCAATATTCTCTCCGCATCTTCGCCAGCCAACGGCTCGCTTCTTCGCGTCTTCCGTCGAATACAAAAGCGGTCGAAGTCCCTCGTTGTACAAACTTTCCTCTTTGCACAGATTCACGATCGACAGTCTGCAAATTAATTTACCGTTCCTAATACTTTCGCTCGGTGAAATATTCCGATTAACTGCTTCAACCCTACGGAGACGATAACCGTACCATGCACGGTGCCTAGTTTCTCTTTACCACTAGTATAAAACGATTAATAATTATTTAGAACAGGCACAACTATTTACTAGCGAATATTCATTTATAAATATTGAGTGTAAACAAATGTACAACGCGTATGCGTTGCTACGTAAACCGAAGTCCAAATTTAGCGTGAATATTTGTTTGCTTATGATTCTTTATACGTTACTTTGCTATTAAATAAAAATAATTAAGGTGGCAGTTATAGGAACAGTGAAAGTACGCTGGTCGTTTACCCTAATTGGAGTGAGTAGTTTCAAGAAAGCTCTATTTTTCGTATGTTCTTCTAGTGGTAGGTACTATGCGTCCGCCACAAGAAGGCACAGCATGTTTACATCGCTACTCGAGATACAATGCACTGGCTCGCCTACTACATCAAGCATTGCTCGTTATTGACCAAAGGTGATGACAAAGATCGACAGCGGACCACATTATGAGCAAGTGAAATAGAACGATAACTTCACAGATCGGCGTAGTCACCGGCGTAGATATCCAAATGACCTTAAACGGAATCATCTTGTTCTCAGTAAAACAATATATAAATTAATTCTTTTAACTACAAATAAATTTTAGAATATTCATTGTTAACAATTTTTTGTTAAATCCGAACCAGTGGGGTAATATATAAAAAGTAGGAAAATTATTCTATTCGTTAATGAACGAGATCTTTATTAGATGTCTACGCCAGTGACTACGCCGACCTGTGAAGTCATCGTTCTATTTCACTCGCTTATAATGTGGCCCGCTGTCGATCTTTGTCATCGCCTTTGGCCAATAACGAGCAACGCCTGGCATAGTAGACGAGACAGTGCACTGTATCTCGAGTAGCGATGTAAACACGCTGTGCCTTCTTGTGGCGGACGCATAGTACAGTACTGCCTTTGATATTGGCCGCGGTTTTGCCTTGGATATTGGCCGGTTGCTATGCCCACCAGTTCTTGGAACTGGCTTCGGAACTGTTCCGGTGGCCAAGTACATACAATATGTTTCTACACCTACCTAGTTGCAAGTCGTTCTATCTCACTCTACCTCCACGTTTTTGTTTCGCGTTCTTTGTCACGCAGTAGACTTGCACTCGTGACCGATTCATCCAATGACGATAATACGTGTGATTGAAGGTGTCGCTAATATGCGACAATCAGGCGGTTTGCCTCGCCAACAAGTCATCTTTGCACAGTACGTATGTTTTTACACCTACCGCGAAATGTCGATGGGCCCTGCTGTGTATCTCTATCTTACTCGTTTTCTACGAACAAGGAGACACTCGGGATTTCCTGAAAGATCAACCCCCCTTCAATTTTGGCCAGATTCGGTCCCGAATCTCGGCCAATATCCAAGGCAACACCGTATTTCCTGCCAATTCTCGTCGAACGGAGTATAGTTTGCACGCGTCGCGTGGCGCGCGCGAGCTGGTTTTCGCGTCGATTATAGATCAATTATTTATTCGCGCGTGACTGGAAATCGTGCGAGACGACGGCACACGGGTTCGCGACCAACATAGGTCCGCCTTACACTGTTGGATTCCGAGCGAAGGGAATTGACAACACCGTTTTTAAAGAAACTCTTAAAGGTTTTTATTCGTGCAACTATGGTCTGCACTCTGGCAATGAATACTCAATTCTGTGTCGTTCGGAAGTATTTCCGAGTTTTTATGTTGTGTTTTGAAGGATGAGTAATGGTAAGGACAGCGGTCAAGGGAGAGGGTGACTAAGGAAAGGTACGGAGTACAGGATGACTAGGAACTGCGATTAGGGTGTTTGTCGGATGAATTTGGTTTAGGATGCGTCTATGGTGTTTACAGTGTGAGTGGTCGTGTTGGTCATCCAACAACACTTACAGTCTCCGAAGGGTTAATTTAAATGTTCCCGTGAACATTTAATGTCTACGCGGGTGTATACCTGTAAGTGGTTCTGCTTCTCGTATTCGATATCCTAAAGTAATACCACTGCGTGTGCCTCTGAGTGTAAAGATCCTTTCTAAGATAGAGCTGGTAATACGTATCGGTAATCTTCACCACTTTGCATAGATTTCCGGACTCGAAACGGGATTCGAAGTGTAAGTCGTTACTGTTGTCCGTCGCGTCGAAGGATTTCGTCACCAGGAATACATTGTTGCGGCTTTCGAGGTCCTTCGAATCGTTTCCGGTTGAATTTGACGTAAATTCCGGTGCAAACGGCGCAACTGTGCTTCCACCCACGCAGGATCTGCTAAACTGTTCGCTGCTATTAACGATATTGAATCGAGGCTGTCGATCGTCTCGCAGTAATTAATTCGATGTACGATTCGACTTCGAATACGGATGCATTTGTTTTTAAAAGAGTTACAAATGCACATAATACGCGTACGAAATATCCAAGGTGAAGATTACGATATTTAGAGAAAAGATAGATAAAAGAAACAGATCCGTAATCTATATTCTACTTTGTAAATCCGTACAAATATCCGCAGTTTAAATACGACGAATAAACGTTGACGTACGTAATTGGTGATGCTAGCCGGATGGTAACGAAATATCACAGTTCCAAACTCGTCTCCTAATGGCTTTGGTCTTGGTTCCTTTCCGGTTGGCACGTAGAATGGTTCTGGAATAGCTGGCGCGTATTCTGTATGCTTCACCCTTTCACGGAGTACCTGAAATATTATCGCTAGACGGCGAATTTTCACACGCTTACGACTGACTTAAATAAATAAATCTAAGGCAGTATGGCGCAGGATGCGCATAATATTGCAAAGATATACAAAAGAACGAAACACACGTTCGTTTAGGTTCCGTGTCTTTCATTTGGTTAATTAAAATATGCATTTGTTGTAATACTTAATATCAGAAGGATCGGAATGTTTAAAGTGACTCGCAGTAGTATTGTAAAAAAAAGTTACTGTTTCTATTTAGAGTAATCACGATTCCTTGCGACTATTTAACTCGAAACAAACTTGAATACTTTTCCGCTGCGTAAAATTATAGTCTTCTAGTAGTAAGATTAGCGTTCAGTGAACGTTTTTTTCAAGAGTTAAGAGGACGAAAGAGAAATTGTAGCGTTTAGAAAGATTGGTAGTAGTTATTGTTTAGCTACTTGGCACTCTGTGGGCCATCTGGCAGCCTCCTGAGTGATTCCATCGATCATGCAGCGAGTATCCAACGCGCTTCGAAGAGTTTCTTGCGACTGATCATCCCTGCCACCAAAGGGTACCGAGAATAGCGACAATTCCGCTCCTCGTCGAGGTATCTCGCATCTTCCTAGCTGCAGCAACTGCAACTCCTGCAGTTTGCTGAAGTTTGCCAGTGTACTGCCTGTTTCGGTAATAAACAATTACTAAGTTACATTTACCACGTGCTGACACTTTAAGGTTCGCACTTTAAGTAACTTTATTTAACTATTTTAGAACATCTTTAACGTAAAGATCGTTCCAGTTTCGAGCATAATATTGTCCAATCGCTCTTTTATTTATGAACAATTTTTTTGTATACGTTCAATATAATAAATTCATTACGACGTAATTGAAAATGTACAACAAAGTCTAATGTCCCTCGTACTGTCGCTTGAAAACTTTTCATTTAAATAGAAACACGTTTTTACATATATTAACACGTCAGTTTGTGTAACAGATATAAGATATATAGTAAACGTCGCGCTTTACTGAATTACGACGCGTTCCATACTTTATAATTATATTGGTAACGTTTCAATGTTCAACGGCACATTTACCTTCTAATACTTCGTTATAAATATTAAGTATAAACGAATATGCAATGTCTATGTGTTGTTACGTGAACCAGAGTCCAAATTTAGTATGAAAATTTGTTTAGTTACGATTCTTTGTTCGTTACTTTGCTATTAGATAAACTATAGTGCTATAATCTATCTAATGCTATTAGATAAAACGAATTCATGTGGCTGTTATAAGAACAGCGACAGTAATTGGTCTTCCTTGTTTTTTTAAATTATACAACTCGCATTTAATATTCCACCTTTCTTAGCTTAATTGTTTTAATTAACATTTCTTTAGCGTTCGAAAGATAAGAGTTTAAGCTTCTAATAGAAGCGTTTTGTTTTAACTAGTTTCTTCTTTTTTCTTTTTTTTAAGTAACCCAACTCGCATTTAATATTCTACCTTTCTTAGCTTAATTGTTTTAATGAACATTTCTTTAGCGTTCTAAAGATAAGAGTTTAAGGTTCTAGTAGAAGCGTTTTGTTTTAACTAGTTTCTTCTTTTTTTAAATTATACAACTCGCATTTAATATTCTACCTTTCTTAGCTTAATTGCTTTAACCAACATTTCTTTAGCGTTCAAAAGATAAGAGTTTAAGCTTCTAGTAGAAGCGTTTTGTTTTAACTAGTTTCTTCTTTTTTTAAATTATACAACTCGCATTTAATATTCTACCTTTCTTAGCTTAATTGTTTTAACCAACATTTCTTTAGCGTTCAAAAGATAAGAGTTTAAGCTTCTAGTAGAAGCGTTTCGTTTTAATTAGTTTCTTCTTTTTCTCTTTTTTTTAAGTAACCCAATTCGCATTTAATATGCTACCTTTCTTAGCTTAATTGTTTTAACCAACATTTCTTTAGCGTTCTAAAGAGTTTAAGCTTTTAATAGAAGCGTTTCGTTTTAACTAGTTTCTTCTTTTTTTTCTTTTTTTAAATAACCCAACACGCATTTAATATTCTACCTTTCTTAGCTTAATCGTATTAATCAACGTTTACCCTATTCCTTCTTAACCCCTTGCTCTACGATTTTTTCAGAGACTATTTATCGTAACGTTATCTACTTGTCACTTTAATACCGTGTCAAATACACGACACTGAAAAATTGTAATTAATTTGGACTCACGAGTCCCCTATCATAGCATATTGTAACAAAACGTGCTGTGTAAACTAAACTTTATCATAAACACGGCGTGTTTTCATTTTACTCGAATTATAATATTCACCACGAGTGTAGCTAGTCGTTATATAGCAAGGGGTTAATAAGCATGGTTTTACAAGTTAGACTTGTTCCGCTGGAACTTGGTCGTTTGGCAACCATCCGAAAGCCAAACGACCAAGTTCCAACGGAACAAGTCTAACTTGTAATACCATGGACCGCGAAAGTCTAAAATCCAAGCGTGGTTTTGTTACGCCAACGTACCAGGAATCGGTTGAACCGGGAAAAGCATGGCTTGGAGTTCCTTCACCTTGCTACCGGTTAACAAATCTTTCATGTTTCGTTATCTTCCATCGACCTCCTCGTCTTCCTCGCCATAAATCTCTTCATCGTTCAACTTTGCTGCTCCTTTTTCAACGATATTTTGGCCGAACGCGCGGTCAACCATCCATATGATTCTTTCGTCTAACAAACACTTCGCAATCGTGCACATTTTTCCAATTTCTAATTCCATTTGCAATTTCCCTATTCGTAGAATATTCTCGTTGTCGAACGCATCTTGCGTATTTCATTCGAAAGAATATTGTTCAACGATGAACTTCACCCGTTTGCTGAGTGTGGCGGTAAATAAGCCGAGCATTTATGGTATTCCGAACGCATGTCACGGTACTTTAAACCAAAGTATTTTAATTGCTATCGTTAATCAACACTTTCGCTAACAATTCCCTTGCGAAGTTTACCAACCCTTCGCCTTGAAACCACGAGTCAACGCAAAGTAATACTCGCGGATATAATTTTCGTGATACCGAGTAAACATTTCTGTTATTTATACTCACGACGCGTGGTAATAAAATTTCATTCATCTCCTTCAATTTTCTCTAAAATTTCACGCGCAGCTTTTAAAAGATTCGTAAGGCAGAGGGTTAAACTCAGACGAATCCAGCGCGCGAAATATTTAATTCAATTTATACTCATTCCACGGAACAAACGTTCCCGATATTTATAATAAAAATCAGTTTATCTCCTTCATATCGTACTCTATTATATTTATTCCGCGGAACAAACATTCCCGATATTTATAACAAAATTTAGTTTATCTCCTTCAACTTTCTTTAGAATTTCACTTGCAGCTTTTAAAAGATTCGTAAGGCAAATGGTTAAATTCAGACGAATCCAGTGCGCGAAGTATTTAATTCAATTTATACTCATTCCACGGAACAATCGTTCCCGATATTTATAATAAAATTCAGCTTATTTCCTTCAACTTTCTTTAGAATTTCATGTGCAGCTTTTAAAAGATTCGTGAGGGTAAAGGGTTAAATTCAGACGAATCCAGCGCGCGAAATATTTAATTTAATTTATACTCATTCCACGGAACAAACGTTCCCGATATTTATAATAAAAATCAGTTTATCTCCTTTAACTTTCTTTAGAATTTCTCGTGCAGCTTTTAAAAGATTCGTAAGGCAAAGGGTTAAATTCAGACGAATCCAGCGCGCGAAATATTTAATTCAATTTATACTCATTCCACGGAACAAACGTTTCCGATATTTATAACAAAAATCAGTTTATTTCGTTCAACTTTCTTTAGAATTTCACGCGTAGCTTTGAAAAGATTCGCAAGGCAGAGGGTTGGATATACGGGGTTGTTTTCTGGACGAATTCAACGCGCGAACTGCTAGTAGGAACTTTGCCCCCTGGAGAAGACGAGGCTTGCAAAAGTTAGCCCGTCGATTGCCTGACAACGGGGAAAACGGGGGCGGAGCCAGTGGCTCGATGATTGTTCGAAGCCCTCTCGTTCCTTCAGGTTCGTCGCTCTAACTTCGTGGTACAATTTGTATCGAACCGTGTTCGCCTCATCGTTAACGCAAAGTTTCTTGTTTTTTTTTATCGATCTTTCCTTCAAGGCGTTCTCGCCTTCTCTCGCGATCCAGCTTATCGCTTAACCCTTTGCGGAAGAGTGTCTCCAAATAATCGCCACTTTTCTGGTTTTGTGGACGCACTGTTCACCGTTAAAGCAGAAAATTTCAATCAATATCGTTGATCAACGCTTCAAAGTTTTAAGAATTTGTTGACCTGGTATTCGAAAGCTTAGAAATTTAAAGGCTTGGAATTCAAAGTCAAAATACGCTTTTTAAGTTTTACTATTTGTCGTCCGCAAAGGGTTAATTCTTTCCGCGTCACGCTTCTTCGTTGGGGGAATTTATTTTATTTATCTCTTACGGCCCAAGAAATCCCATTTCATATACGCTTACTGACAAAAGTTAAGAAACAAAGTAATTATTCCCATATTTTTGTGTACCCTTTTTATTAACATGAAAAAGAAAGAACGATAAAGTTCAGATTTGAATACGTTAATATTCCGAAAAGAAAAGGTGAATATTTTGACGAATAAGGTAAATGTACCAAGTACTGCCAATTGAAAGTTCGCGCGTAACTTTTGTTAACTATTTTAGAACGTCGTTAACGTAAAGACCGTTCCATTTTAGAGTATAATATTATTGTTCAACCGCTCTTTTATTTCTGAACATTTTTCTTTATATGTCACGCAATAAAAGTTCGCGGAACGTTAGATTTCCAAATTTAACGCACTGCGGAACAAACTTTGCTCGTCATTGTCGATAAAATACAATTGGTGAAGTTTATCAAAGAGATAACGTTTACCTTTGGCTATCTGATATTCGTGGCAAGTAGTTCTGTTCTACGGAAAATTAGAACGAGTTCTTTTCTTTTTTCGTAGAAGTAGGATGAAACTTTTCCAACGGATAAAGAATGTGCCTAAATTGAACAGAATCTAGAAGACCGCGGCAGGATCTAACTTTCGAGTCGCAAGGAATTGTTGAAATTCGAACGAGAAATATCGCAATTCTTAAGACGCTTCCATTTCTACGATCGTTACGGTATTAAACGATCCTCCGTTTGACAAAGATTAATTGCGGCGGCACAGCGATTCGCAACGAAGATTCGATTAATTCGAAGGAATTCGCAGCGTCTTCGGGAAACATTCTGTAAGGCATTCTTCCGCTTAGCACGAAACGCAGCCGGGCAATTTATATCCCTCTCTCTCTCTCTGTCTCTCCGGTTGCTTCTGAAAATTATTGATCAATCAACGTTCGTCTGACTGGAGAACGAATGTACTGCTATTTCCTCCGCAAACATTCTTCGCGCCGATCAATGAGCTTCCAATTGATAGGTTGCTATCGATCATTTCTTCTTCACCCGTAATTTATACGCCTTTCTATTCGATTATTTACGCGACGGTGTGTTTCTCGTTTCGTTTATCGATAATCACGTTTCCTTCGTAATTTTCTGTTACAGGCAATTCGATTCGGACTTTATTCGACTGGAAACGAGCGAAGGGAAGAGGAGAAATCGAAGAATGGGTCGCACAGTGACGGTAGCCGTTTGCACGTTGAATCAGTGGGCGATGGACTTCGATGGGAATTCCCGTAGGATTTTGCAGAGCATCCAGGAAGCCAAGGACGCGGGTGCGACTTACAGAAGCGGCCCGGAGCTGGAAATTTGGTAACACTACTTTCTTAACGCATTACCGTCCGGACACGTGAAAATACTCTTTTTCTTGACTGCTCGTAAAATACTGGAGACGTATAAATATTATTTTTCTTGACTGCTCGTAAAATGACGGGGACATATAAATAAGGTTTTACACATTGTGCATTAACCCTTCCGCTACTGCATTCTAAAATTAACAAAAATTGCCATCGCATAAATGAGGACTATTTTTATCATTACAAAGCTAGTGCAAGTATAAATAGTTGTATATTTCGCATAATTAATTATGGTAGAGTAATAAGCGTCTGTATAATTATTGTAATAAGAATGGTATTGTGTTGTTACGGAAAAGACGAATAATTAACAAAGGATCGATCAATTTTTGAAGACGTATATACACGTCCTTCGTAGCGAAAGGGTTAAATGCCGGAGACGTATAAATATGTGTTGCAACATACATGCGAATATATAATGTGATATAAAGGAAAGCACAGACGTTACATCGTAAGTACGTACGTGGAAAATGCCTAGCAAGCAGAACGTAATAAAATAATGAAATAGCGCGGTATTTAACACATTTAACCCTTTGCGGACGACCGTCGACAAATAGTCGTCTAATCATTTTTGATTTTCTGTACCGTGTTGACATTTAAAGCAAAAAACTTAACGTAACGAATACTTAATACATTAAGAATAATTTAAAATAGTTGGGCATTAAATAGTTGGCAACTGAAGAACTTCAAAATAAGAAAGACATAAAATTCAAAACTAAAGTATTCCCATAGGTGTCGTTACTTCTCGTCCGCAAAGGGTTAACCCTTTGCACTCGAAAACAATTTTAATAATATAATCTACTGGTAACTTGAACACTATTTTTTGGCGCTTTTGACAATTTGAAGTGTTATTCTGTACTTCAGAAATAGGTAAGGTGGCCTTTAATTTGCTTTGCTTTTGAAGATATAGAAATTGAATTAGTAGAAATAAATAAAAACCTTAAACCTTGAATTACGAAGAAAATTACGTACGTCGCAGTAAAGGCGCCAACGGAGTGCAAAGGGTTAAAAGAAGCAAGTGTGACTATGTGCGCCTAAATAAACATCGTTTAGGAACACGGCACTTTTTTAATACGCATGTCGCCATTCAACGAGAAGGAGATCCCTTTTCTTATTGTTTTCGCTTACCTACGCATGCTATCTACTCTTTTATTCCTTCGCGCAATTATTGCAGTTTTATGCCATTAAATTGGTAGCTTATTCTATTATCTACTCTATTCTATTAAAGTCGTTACTTCGTGATTTCACCTTCGTCGGCTACACGCAAAAAGTTTTCGCGCAAACAACTCGGATCGTAATGTGTTAAGCTTCCAATTTTTTCTCGGTTACTATTCGCGGTTGTATCCGTTCGAATTGTAGAGCGAAACGCGTTGCATAAAACTAAGGTAAATATTGTTGAAACGAAAGTGTTAAGGGGTTATGCTTTGATGGAAGCAGGTTCTTCTTATTTCGGTTTTTAAATAAAAAGACACGGGTTTAGGAAAAAAGGTAACTGATATATATTTGATTATATGTGAAAATGTAATGTACCAGGACTTTCTATGTCCTGTCCGCACCGACTCTTCACGTCGAACTGTCGAGAAAACGACAGCCTTCGACACTTACAGTTTTACAAAACAATGGTCAACCTTTTCAGTTACACTTGACCTTCGACAAGACCAGACGCTGCGACTCCGAAGTCTTGGGTTTTTTCCTATTACTTTATTACGCCTGTAGAAGCGACACTCTAATATTTTTCAATAGGGAGTTTTTCCAAAGAAGAGCTGTTTTACTTCAACAGAAAGGACCGATATCGGTCCGATTGTAGCATTGATCGGTCGGTCGGATTTGTGTTACTACACGCAATTAACGTGCAATTAACAAGGGAAGGCTCTCAACTGGTCGATTTCGATTTGCTATACAACATTCAATTAGGACGCAGCTTTACCCCGCTTTTCATGCTTCCTCTTCCATGTTATCCCGTTGGTGAACGAAAGTCTCGCAGCAATCCAATCGAACGAATTTTTCACAGCGGTTACAGCTGCGAGGACCACTTCTACGAGCCGGACACTTTGCTGCACAGTTGGGAGGTCCTCGCAACGATCCTCAAATCGTCCGCCGCCGAAGACATGCTGATAGACGTCGGTATGCCGGTCATGCACAAGAACGTCGCGTACAATTGCAGGGTAGCCTTTCTGAATCGGCGAATTCTGCTAATCAGGCCTAAGATGCAGATGTGCGAGGACGGAAATTACAGGGAATCCAGGTGGTTCTCGCCGTGGACCAAGGTTATTCCTTTCGGGTAGCAACGCGCGATGCATAACAGATCGGGGAACGTTTCTCGATCTTGCGTAAAAACGGTGAAAGGCTCGATAGGGTAGATTTACTATTCGTCCGCGACAAGAAAGCACGCAATTATTTACGTTCCCGTTTTAATTACGATCTACTAGCCTTTCTACGAGCACACGCCTTATTCTTCGATTATTCTTCGCGCATTAAAGTTTCGCTGTTAACCGAGGACGTTAAAAATCGACGGCGATTTAATAACGAAGACGGCGTGTGGCGATAGAGAAGACAGTAAACCGTATCTACGGTGAGGATGCAAAGATTCGTCTGCGTTTCTTTTCGCGAACAGACAGTACAAATTACTGCCACTTTAAGGTTCGCGCCAAATTTTATTTAACTATTTTAGAACGTCGTTAACGTAAAGATCGTTCTAGTTTGGGGCATAATATTGTTCAACCACTCTTTTATTTATGAACATGTTTTTTATATGTTCAATATATAATATATTCATTGCTACGTAAATGAAAATGTACAACAAAGTCCAATGTCCTTCGTACTGTCGCTTGAAAACTTTTCGTTTAAATAGAAACACGTTTTACATATATTAACCCTTTGCGGACGAGCGTCGACAAGTAGTCGCCTAATCATTTTCTGGCTTTCCGAAACCACGACGACTATTAAAGCGCAAAACTTAATGCAATGAATACTCAACGTAATAATAAACATTTGAAATCGTTGGAAATGAAATGGTTTCGAACTCAAAAGCGTGAAAACTCAAAGTCGTGGAAACTCAAAGTCGTGGAAACTCAAAGTCGTGGAAACTCAAAGTCGTGGAAAGTCAAAGTCGTGGAAAGTCAAAGTCGTGGAAACTCAAAGTCGTGGAAAGTCAAAGTCGTGGAAACTCAAAGTCGTGGAAACTCAAAGTCGTGGAAACTCAAAGTCGTGGAAAGTCAAAGTCGTGGAAACTCAAAGTCGTGGAAACTCAAAGTCGTGGAAACTCAAAGTCGTGGAAACTCAAAGTCGTGGAAAGTCAAAGTCGTGGAAAGTCAAAGTCGTGGAAACTCAAAGTCGTGGAAACTCAAAGTCGTGGAAACTCAAAGTCGTGGAAACTCAAAGTCGTGGAAAGTCAAAGTCGTGGAAACTCAAAGTCGTGGAAACTCAAAGTCGTGGAAACTCAAAGTCGTGGAAACTCAAAGTCGTGGAAACTCAAAGTCGTGGAAACTCAAAGTCGTGGAAACTCAAAGTCGTGGAAACTCAAAGTCGTGGAAACTCAAAGTCGTGGAAACTCAAAGTCGTGGATTTAAAAACTAAAGTACTCTCGCAAGTGTAGTAAAGTACTTCTCGTCCGCAAAGAGTTAACACGTCAGTTTGTGTAACAGATATAAGATGTATAGTAAACGTCGCGCCTTACTGAATTATGACGCGTTCCACACTTTATAATTATATTACTCACGTTTCAATGTTCAACAGCATATTTACTTCCCAATATTTCGTTACAAACATTAAGTGTTAATGTACAAACGTTAAGTATTATTATTATTATGTAATACAACGTCTATGGGCTGTTACGTTAACCGAAGTCGAAATTTAGTATGAAACTTTGGTTAGTTGCGATTCTTTATACGTTACTTTGCTATTGAATAAACGAATCCAAGTGGCAGTTATAGGAACGGTGACAGTACGTGGGTGATTTACCCTATCGAGCGTTGCGTAACGCGTGTCTGGCTAGAAGTAGCGATTGTTTACGCAGGAACGCACCGTGGAGGACTACTTTCTGCCGAGAATGATATCTCAGATCACAGGTCAGACGGTGGTTCCGTTCGGCGATGCTGTTATTTCCACCAGAGACACGTGCGTCGGTTTCGAGATCTGCGAGGAGCTGTGGAACCCCATGAGCAATCACATTCCCATGTGCTTGGATGGCGTGGAAATTATTGCCAACGGTAAATTAAAGCGCCAAGCTTATAATTTCGCGTGCAACGATCTGCACGGTCGATCGTGTATTTTGCATACTTTGGCAATGCACCGAATTAGAGGTTTCTGTATTTTTATAATGGAGTATCTTCGATTTAGTAATATTTTCATTACCTTATAATCGGTTATCGTCTACTTAGTAACATTTTTGTCACTTTATAATGGGTTGTCGTCTATTTAATATTATTTTCGTAACTTTGTACTGAATTATCTTCTACGTAAGAACATTTTCATAGCTTTATAATGGAGTATCTTTTGTTTAGTATTATTTTCATTACCTTATAATCGGTTATCGTCTACTTAGTAACATTTTTGTTACTTTATAATGGGTTGTCGTCTATTTAATATTATTTTCGTAACTTTGTACTGAATTATCTTCTACTTAAGAACATTTTCGTAGCTTTATAATGGAGTATATTCTGTTTAGTATTATTTTCATTACCTTATAATGGGTTATCGTCTATTTAATAACGTTTTTATTACTTTATAATGGGTTGTCGTCTATTTAACCCCTTGCCGTACTAATTTTTCACTCGTTAAAAAATTTCACCTAACTATTCACTGCTTGTGCACTGTGTGGCATCCAAAATATTCAAATATTGCACCTAATTATTGTTCAATAGACCCCAATCTTACAGCTTGATAATACAGTTCAAGATAAAATTACGATTTGTTGCAAACTATGGAGTGTCGTTCTCGTATTTAACCATAATCTTATCACGAGTCAGACACGTCATTGTAAGGCAAGGGGTTAATAACATTTTCGTAACTTTGTACTGAATTATCTTCTACTTAAGAACATTTTCATAGCTTTATAACGGAGTATCTTCTGTTCAGTATTATTTTCATTACTTTATAATGGGTTATCGTCTACTTAGTAACATTTTTGTTACTTTATAATGGGTTGTCGTCTACTTAGTAACATTTTTGTTACTTTATAATGGGTTGTCGTCTATTCAATAACATTTTCGTAACTTTGTACTGAATTGTCTTCTACTTAAGAACATTTCCATAGCTTTATAATGGAGTATCTTCTGTTTAGTATTATTTTCATTACCTTATAATGGGTTATCGTTTACTTAGTAACATTTTTGTTACTTTATAAAGGGTTGTCGTCTATTCAATAACATTTTCGTAACTCTGTATTGAATCATCTTCTACTTAAGAACATTTTCGTAACTTTGTAATCGATTATCTTCTATTTAATTACATTTTCGTAACTTTATAATGGATTATCTTCTACTTAAAAACATTTTTGTAACTTTATAGAGGATTATCTTACATTTAAATACATTTTCGTGACTTTACAATGAATTACCTTCTATTTAAGATCATTTTCGTAATTTCCTAATGGATTATCTTCTGTTTAGTAACATTTTTATAACTTCATAATGGATTGTCGTGTGTATTTAACCATTTGAGGGTGAGTTTTACGAGTGTTGATTAAGGTTACTGTCGTAATCATTTATTTACGCAACATCGAATAAAATATTTCTATTTTATTCAATTATTATTATCATTATTATTAATTAATTATCACTAAACCTGACCCAAACATGTGTTTATCTGAAACGTTGATAATTTTTATTTTTATCGCGTTTATGAAGTGGAAACATTTTCTAAACGCATACAAGTTTCGTTTGCAAAGGAAGCGGATCATACTTCGAGCTACGCAAAGGATACGTCACTGTGGACCTGGTGAAATCGGCCACGTTTAAATCGGGCGGGTGTTACATGTTCAGCAATCTGCGCGGCTGCGACGGATCCAGGCTTTACTTTAACGGAGGATCTTCCATCGCTTTGAACGGTCAGATCTTGAATCGCGGCAAACAGTTTGCTCTGGATGACGTTGAAGTGATCGTCGCAACCGTTGATTTGGAGAACATAAGGTTTGCAATATTCTTCTTTACTCGAGACTTTATTTATTCTTCACTTTTTTGTGAATTATTCTGCTAATTATTCTTCACTTTCTGTGAATTATTCTTCAATTTTCATTAACTATTCTTTTGATTATTCTTCACTTTCTGTGAATTATTCTTCAATTTTCATTAACTATTCTTTTGATTATTCTTCACTTTCCGCGAATCATTCTGCCGATTATTCTTCAATTTCTGCTAATTATTTTGCCGAACGTTCTCGAATTTACCGGTAACGGATTTGCATCTTCTGTAGGAGTTACAGAAACAACATTAGATCCAGGTCGCATTTAGCCGCTAGATCTCCCAGTTATCCGCGCGTGAAAGTCGATTTCGCTCTCACTTCCGAGAGTCTAATTTCGATCCCTCCGGATCGGCCCATCGACGTGGACTTGGGTCCTTACGAAAGCGAGATTGCAACGGGGAAGCTCGATTATCATACCGCGGACGAGGAAATCTCCATGGCGCCTGCTTGCTGGCTCTGGGATTATCTTAGGTTCTCTATTCATTTTACAATTAGGGTACATGTACCACGTACTGCCACTTAAAGGTTCGCGCTTTAAGTAACTTTGTTTAACTATTTTAGAACGTCGTTGACGTGAAAGATCGTTCCAATTTCGAACATAATATCGTTCAACCGCTCCTTTATTTATGAACATCTTTTTTATATGTTCAATATAATAAATTCATTAGTAATTAATTGAAAATGTACAACAAAGTCCAATGTCGTTTGTACTGCCACTTGAAAACTTTTCATTTACCGCTAGAACTACCAAGGCAGTCAAAATTACTGGCTATAAATTTGCGATAAAATTTATGTAAATTTGCGACGGTGTATTTTTTAAAATATTCCGTGATTTTCTGTACAAAACATAAGTGAAGATTTATTGTGTTTATCGTATTTAAGTATCTACCATTTTTATTTCTTTGGTACAAGTAAGTATACTTTAGTGTTCGATGGTTCTAGTATTAAATAGAAACACGTTTTTCATATATCAACACGTCAGTTTGTGTAACAAATATAAAATATTATAGTAAACGTCACGTCTTACCGAATTATAATCACGCGTTCCATACTTTACAATTATATTGGTCACGTTTCAATGTTCAACGTCACATTTGCCTCCCAATATTTCGTTCAATATCACAAATATCAAGTGTACACGAATATACAATGTCTATACGTTGTTACGTAAACCGAAGTCCAAATTTAGTATGAGAATTTGTTCGTTTGCGATTCTTTATACTTTGCTATTGAATGAAAGAATCAAGTGACAGTTATGGGAACAGTGACAGTACGTGGGTAATTGAACGAGTATACGCGTGGAAACGACTCGAGTGCTTATTTGCTACTGTTTTCGCAAAAGGCGGTCCTGTCAAGGAGGATTCTTTCTGCCTCTGAGCGGTGGAGTGGATTCGGCGTCGTCGGCGTGCATGGTTTATTCCATGTGCGACATGATCATGGACTCGGTTAAGAAAGGAGGTACGTGCGATAGCTGCGAAATTTGTTTGCATGTTGCACTCGATTTATCTTGGCGTATCACTAATACACTGGATATACAGTAGATATATATATATATATATATATATATATTAGAGTGGCCTGTAATTTACGAACTAATATTATATTTGTTAGAACTTCTTTATCTATTTAATTATCATTCTCTAAGTTTCCATTCTCCTGTTTCGAAGTCTTGTAATGAGTATAGAGAAATTTGCAACCGAACGGTGAATAGAAATCAGAGAATTTTATTCGTCAATTTAGCGTTCGATTATCTTAATTTAGAGAGAACGAAGGATTCTCCTTCGGAACTAATAATAACCCGCTAGCTTTAAATCTCAATTGTTACGTTGCTTTAACTCTTACGATTAATCTTCATTTATTTTCTTTCTTTGTACTCTAAATGGTTTAACCCCCGTTAATAGATAAATAAATAATTTCGCGTTCGATTGAACGTTTTCAGTAGGACGATTTTGTATTCGAGCTCCTATATTAAGGATCTTCACTCGTAGACGATAATCGAACGCTGATTTTCAAAGTGAGATTGTAAAATTTGTCATAGTTCAACGAAGGTCAATTTTCCCATATCCACTGTCTCAAATATTTTCTCGAACACCTGACTGAACTATAATAAAAGAAATTATGAAATAGAAAAGAGCAATTTCGAACTAGCTTGTGAATTACGAGCCACCTTATATTATTTAATTGGTCTCATGTATACATCGAAATTAATTAAATAGTTCCATTCTTTGTATCTCTTATTTAACTCTCGCCTGATCAACCAAAATATTCACGATCGTTCGAAGCCTTAATATACTAGCAACGAAATATAAACGGGGAACCAGGATGATTCTAAAATGTTTCCGCGAGAAACAAAGAGTTGCTTTTCTAAATACTTTTCATAGCTTCTGCGTCGTTATCTCTGTGATCATTAAGAGACGAATTTAATGAATATATTTCGACTAGACGCACAGGTATTGTCGGACATAAGGAAAATAGTCGGCGATTGCGAATACGTTCCGACCGATCCGAAACAGCTGTGCAATACACTTCTTTTCACGTGCTATATGGGTACGGATAATTCCTCCGCCGAAACTAAGGCGCGAGCCGCGGAGCTTGCCAGTCAAATCGGCTCCTATCATCACAGCATAGTAATCGACGTCGCTGTGTCCGCTATTCTAACCATTTTCCAACAAGTTACCAAGCTGACGCCGAGATTCAAGGTGCAGGGAGGATCCCCCAGGGAAAGCTTAGCTTTGCAAAATATACAAGTGAGTTAACTACTACTTTGCCAAGTGCGACCAATTTATTAGTATTTTGCGAATTCTGTCAATTGCTAAGCGAGTTTCTATCGTTTCGCAAAGTAAACGATATTATTAATATTTTGCGAATTCTTTTAAATTGCGAAGCGAGTTTCTATCGTTTTGCAAAGTAAACAATTCTTTTAATACTTTGCGAATCCTTCCAATTGCGAGTTTTTCACGTTGCGAATTCGTCAATTTGCGAATTCTTCTAGTTGCGAATTCGTCAAGTTGGGAATTCTTCAAGTTGCGAATTCTTTAAATTGCGAAGTGAGTTTGCACTATTTTGCGAAGTAAACAATTTTATTAATACTTCGCGACGTATTCAAATTGCGAATTTGTCAAGTTGCGAATTCTTCAAGTTGCGAATTCATTAAATTGCCAAGCGAGTTTACACTATTTTGCAAAGTAAACAATTTTATTAATACTTCGCGACGTATTCAAATTGCGAATTTGTCAAGTTGCGAATTCTTCAAGTTGCGAATTCTTTAAATTGCCAAGCGAGTTTACACTATTTTGCAAAGTAAACAATTTTATTAATACTTCGCGACGTATTCAAATTGCGAATTTGTCAAGTTGCGAATTCTTCAAGTTGCGAATTCTTTAAATTGCCAAGCGAGTTTACACTATTTTGCAAAGTAAACAATTTTATTAATACTTCGCGACGTATTCAAATTGCGAATTTGTCAAGTTGCGAATTCGTCAAGTTGGGAATTCTTCAAGTTGCGAATTCTTTAAATTGCGAAGCGAGTTTACACTATTTTGCAAAGTAAACCATTTTATTAATACTTCGCGACGTATTCGCGTTGCGAATTCTTTAAATTTCGAAGTGAGTTTCTATCATTTTGCAAAGTAAACAATTCTATTAATACTTTGCGAATTCGTCAAGTTGCGAATTCTTTAAATTGCGAAGCGAGTTTACACTATTTTGCAAAGTAAACAATTTTATTAATACTTCGCGACGTATTCAAGTTGCGAATTCTTCACGTCGCGAATCCTTTAAATTCCGAAGTGAGTTTGCACTATTTTGCAAAGTAAACAATTCTATTAATACTTTGCGAATCCTCTCAATTGCGACGTATTTAAATTGCGAGTTCTTCACGTTGCGAATTCGTCAAGTTGCGAATTCTTCAAGTTGCGAAGTGAGTTTCTGTCATTTTGCAAAGTAAACAATTTTATTAATACTTCACGAGTTCCTCAAATCGCGACGTATCCAAATAGCGAGCGGTTCAAATCGCGAATTCTCCAATTGCTCGTGATTGTTAAAGGCCCGTTTGCGGATGGTGATAGCCTATCTATTCGCCCAACTGATGCTGTGGGTAAGAGGACGACCCGGAGGACTTCTAGTACTGGGTAGCAGCAACGTCGACGAAGCGCTTCGAGGATACTTCACTAAATACGATTGCAGCAGTGCCGATATCAATCCTATCGGTGGGATCGCGAAAAACGACTTGAAATCCTTCCTCGCTTTCTTCAGGTCAATATCCAACTTAGCGATATCTTCCACGTCCGATATTTCCATTTAACGCGATGGCTGATAGGCTGTTAAACTTATTTCAGGAGAAAACACGGAATCACCGCTTTGGACGGTATCTTGGACGCTCCGCCAACCGCTGAATTGGAGCCTCTTCAGGGAGGTCAACTCTCGCAGCTCGACGAAATCGATATGGGTATGACGTACAAGGAGCTTGGCACTTTTGGACGTTTGAGAAAGCAAGACTGCGCTGGTCCATTCGCGATGTTCTGTAGGCTCGTTCACGTGTGGGATAAATGCTCTCCGAAGGAAGTGAGTACGGTGGTATTCTACTTTTATTTATTTATTCATAATCCTCTTAGACTGCGGCTTAAGGATGGCTTCCGGTTTTCTTCTAATGCGGATACTTCTTCGCATACCTTTTAACTGCCTTTGTATATGTAACAATCTAAGTACTAAGTACAGGATAGATTTATCACACGTTCCGTACTTTATAATTATATTGGTCACGTTTCAACGTTCAACAGCACATTTACCTCCTAATATTTCGTTACAAATATTAAATGCAAACGAATATACAATGTCTATGCGTTGTTACGTGAACCAGAGTGCAAATTTAGCATTGGAACTTTGTTTACTTACGATTCTTTGTCCGTTACTTTGCTATTAAGTAAACGAATTCTAGTGGCAGTTACAGGAACATTGACGGTACGTGGTATATCACAAAAACGTACAGTAGACAGTGTATCACAAATACGTCAATATGCCGTATACTTATTTACCATAAATATTATTTTTTATGATTGATGCAATTTACGATGACTTCAATTGACGCACGAATACGAATACATGATATAGCGTTAAAAAATTCATAAGGGTGGACCTTAAATTATTATATTAATTTATTATCGATTTATTTAGCATCCGTCATTTCTTTACGCCCGTTCATAGAAGAGTGAACTAGCATAATGGAACGTACCTAATATATTCCGATTCGAATTTGTTTCCAGGTGGCTGATAAAGTGAAACACTTTTATAGATGTTACGCGATAAATCGGCATAAAATGACTATTCTAACGCCGTCCTGTCACGCGGAAACTTACAGTCCCGATGACAATAGATTCGATCATAGACCTTTCCTATACAATCACACGTGGAAGTGGCAGTTCAACGCGATCGACGAACAGGTTCGTTGCGTTGCGATATAAAACTCAAGCTTATACCCATTGACCGAGCACAGGATAGACTTTAATTTTACGTAACATGGTAAATTTCAAATCAAAGTGAAAATTTCGACGTAATTAGAAATTGTTTCGTCGTATAGGTGAATAAAATTCCAATTCCAATTACGTTCGTAATATCGATACATAATTCCAATAATATAATATTATTCCAATTCCAATATACTTTATTATAGAACTGAATTTTAGAGATCAATTATTTCTTTTTTTTTTTTTTTGAAAGATCCAACGAGTACATTACGTATAGTGGTTACAAAAAGTATTCATACACCACTGTTATTTGATTTAATTGCGCTGAATTTTCCATTGTTCACTGGTATTTTACGACTACATTTGCGTTCAATGATAACAAAAATTTGGTGTAATTAAATGTAACCAAGCGGTATTTAAATGCAAAGATACAATTGCGTTAGTCACTTTGTATCGAAAATAATTATCACAATGTTTCGTTACAATTTCCATCGTCTTCCCACCGTTGCCTTACTCTAATCCGGGCCAGTAATTTCATCATCGTGACGCTAAAATTATGTACGATTTAACAAACCTATCGTTCAACTCGATCAAAATATTTACACGAGTCTCTACCCGAGAATGAATACTCTATCCCGTGCTTCGTCGATGCTCACGTTTAACCCATTCTTCCATCACCGGCCGCGGAATATTCCGCGTATGACACAGTGTACCGTGTACTGCAACGTGTACTCGTAGAAGTTAACGAAAATAATAAAACTACCGATATACGTGTGCGCGCCGGTGACACGGGCCAGTCGTCAATTGAACGACGCCAATTTCTAAATGCAGTAGCATTAGTATTAAGAGTCGTGACGCAAACGGGTTAACGAGAAACAATTTATCATAGGTGAAACGTCTTCTCAACGAGGAGAAGTCACCGAGAAATGGAAAGGACGCGCCGAAGGTACCCGCGAAGCCCAGATACATGCCGTTCAGCTCCGTGATCAGTAGTGAGTAAACAAACAAAAAAAAATCAAGCGTGCGTTACCGCTGACGAAGCTCGGATATGTCTTGCGGAGGAGGCGAAAAAAGCGTTGCGAAATCTCGTCCCCGAGAGAGCGATTTCCTTGTGCTAAAAAAAAAAAGCATCTCTGGTCCCGGAGAGTCGGAGTCGAGCGGGGCCGCCGACAAACGACCCATCCTCCGGTCTAATTTTCACCCACCGCGTGTTGCGCAATACGCGTAATCTTCTGCCCAGGAATCGTCATCAACAAACACCGGCATACGTTCTCTGTTGCAGATAAAACACATCCCGGAGTAGTAGTTTAACCGTAGCAGTAGCTCACTGTCTGTCTCTTATCATTTTGACATTGCAGCGTTGCGAGCGCGCCCGAACGCAAGCTTGCTAGCCGATGGTGATTCGCGAAGCCTACCGGTTCGTTCTTCCATCGGTGATTTCTCTTGTTCAGTCGGCAAGAAGAAGCTTCCGCTACGCTTCGTCGGCAAGAGATTCGCGACGAGATGGATCGCGTAACTCTCATCGGATTGTATTATATTAATGCAACTAATGAGCAGCTCTGTGTATCAAAGGTGAATTTCAATATATATATATATACTTATGCGCTTGTATTTATGCAAATAGTCGTGCGATTTATTTCTCATACCCTTAAACATTTTTCGCCTCGCGTTTATACTTAATTCTTACTTAACCACCACTGTTTTCGATCGAGTTTTTCAGATACAACGTCGTATATTATTTTTGGATTTCCGTTTTGTTTCTTGCTTTAACCCTTTGAATACTATTGGCGACTATAGGC
The DNA here is from genome assembly GCA_028830335.1 of Eucera pruinosa. Taxonomy (NCBI): domain Eukaryota; kingdom Metazoa; phylum Arthropoda; class Insecta; order Hymenoptera; family Apidae; genus Eucera; species Eucera pruinosa. Next base: position 28,421,219 of record JAMYCR010000003.1, read on the forward strand.
GATTCGCTCGTATTGCTCGCTACAAACGCGTGGCGCATATAGGCGCTCATCTCAAATTTTTAGATAGCGCCAATGGACACTAGGCAAACGTTATCAGAATTATTGCAAAGCTCCTTGCTTCTATCAGACGCGAGCAAGTTGTAACTCAAAATGTGTTGACGACTTGCATACGCTTTTTAAAAAAACGGTATATTAACGAAAAGTTTCGTCATTCGTAGCGTCGGTCACTGCGAATTACGCGCAGGGTGTATCAAAGTGTGCCGTAGCGAAAGGGTTAAAAAAATTGACCCGAGTTGCAAAGAAAGCGAAAATACTTCGGAGCGGCTATTTAACCGGAGGTACGTCCGAAAAATGGAGCGAATATTTGATCGAAGGAGGTCCGAAAGTGAACGCGGGCGTGTGCATATAATATTAATTTTATTATCTTTTCCATTTCTACATACACAGACAGCGCGTATCCGCATTTAATTACGGTTAGCATCAGTTAATGACGATCGGGTTTGTGAGAGCCTAAATCGATACCTTCGACGACGACGCGTTTTTTTGCTTCCTCGACGAACGCTTTTTCGAATCCCCCAAATAAAAATATGCGATATACACAGTATACATTTGAATATTCTTCCCCTCACGCACACTATAGCTTACACGCATACAAAAAACAAACAAACAAACAGAACACACACACACGTACACGCGCGCGCGAGTTTAATCATCGTACTCGTTCAACAATAATTTTCCAACATGCCAATTCGATCTTCCCACGCAACAAGAAGAAAGAGTCGTTTTCTCTAGACGCAATAAAATAACGACGATATACATATATATTTTTATCTATCTATATATATATATATATATTTATTTATTTATTTATTTATATATTTATATTTATATATATATATATATTAATAATAAAGTCAATAACCAAAATGATTAATCGAGCAGCAATAACGATATCGATAATAATATAATATTAATCATTGCGATAGTACTAGAGGGATGATAAACTTCCGACGCGATCACACGTCGAGATAAATAAGTAGAGACCGATGATTTTTATGCAAATTTATATTTTTAATAACACACCTGTGGAACTTGGATAGAAATTGGTTTCTTCTTTTAAAACATTTCGCTACCGGCACATCGGAATTAAATACTAAAAGCGTAGGTAATGATAACGTTTCGTGTATAATATAAAAATGATATTAGGTAGAAATATTTTGGACACTATATTGACGTACGAATGATTCCAGAAATTATAAATTGCGTTCTAGAAGAAATATACGTGTGCTTTTAACAGATGCCGGTTAAATTCTCGAAGACGTATATATACGTCCATAATAGCGAAACGGTTGAATACAGTTAGTCACATTAATATTCGGGCAACGAATTTATTTATTTATCTTTGTATTCATTTTAGATACGCAATCAGTCGCAAACGTTTACCTATATATACATACTTAAATTTTTGAATATTTAAACAAATACGGGAGTTTCGATCATTTTGCAGATATTAATTTACATTTATCGCCAATCAAAATTCATATGCAAATCGATAAAAAATGGAGGTGTGATGTTTCTTCCATTTGTTTGCAAAAAAAAACATACGTAAACTGAAAACATGATTTCATAAAAATCTGTGTATATTTTTAATCGTTGTAAATATATTTGCACTTTGCTATGTTTTGTGATATATTTATGATATATACTATCGCAATATTTTGCGTTATATATTACAATATTTTGCGATATATATTGCAATATTTTGCGATATATATTGCAATATTTTGCGATATATATTGCAATATTTTGCGATACATAATATATCAATATATTTTGTTTAGCATAAATAATATAACATCTACGCTTTTATCCATCAAGATCAATGATCCTCCGTTTACGATACGTTTTCTAGAAATGTTACTGTTGCAATTCAATTCTCAAATCACTATAAACAATTAACCCGAGAACTACTAACAATTAAAGTACACTCATTTGTACCACAGAAATAAAAACGATAAACACTTGAAAAAAAAAGTATACCTCGCAACCGAAATAAACCTTTATTTATCCTCTTCCATTTCTCTTTATCTTCTTTTATTTTGTATTCACGTTTATCGAAAAATCGTGGAATATTCTCAAAAATGCATTGCTGCAAGTATACAGAATTTTCTATATTAAATTAAATATTAGTTGCCTAATTTTTACCGTCTTCGTAATTCTATCGTTGCATCCGAATATTAACGCGAGTAATCGCGTGTATAATTATTATCCGCGACGTGTTTCGGATAATTCGAAATATTTCTCCGCACATCGTAAAATTTTCCGAACAGATGCATAAAAACCCGTGGTCTATAAATAAAAGTGTCGGCGAATAATGGATGTAAAAAATGATAGCAGGTATAAATGGAGATTCGTATTATTAATGATAATAGAATGATATCTAAGTGCTAGGCGTTTCAGACAATACTGGACGTAAATTAAATAATCGTAATAGAAATAATAATAATATTAATAATAATAATATTAATATAATAATAATAATAATAATATTAGCAATAAAATATTACTCGTGTGATTCGTGACGATAAACAGATTGCGACGAGAAGTACCATTGTCCTCGAGTATTGTGTCAAGGGAAAAAAGGATGCCAACGAATTAGTATACAACTCTACGGAATAGAATGAAGAAAACGAAGGGTACTAAAGTAATCGGAGAATTAAAGACCATGTTCCCGTCTCGTGCAACCCGATTATAACATTTAACTATGTACAATCTTTTACCGAATACAATTCGTCTGAGCGTTGATTGGTCCCCGTTCGGTATACTGGAAAATCATAAAAGGATCTCGAATTACTCTAATCCATCTCGACATCTATGTATCTCCGTACTATTTACATTGCTCCGCGAGCTTACCGGTGGCTTAAAAGTTAGTCGAAAATATGTGCACCGTCGCACCGGTGCGTCACCTTTAATTAAAAAGTCGGCATGCGTTCTTACTATAACGCGTAACGTGACACGCGATTTAGACTCGTTAATTATTCCGTAGGAACACTTGGGGGAAAAAAAAACAATTTAATGGCGAAGCCGTTAAACGCTGAAAAAGCAGGTTGCTATAGCTTATTTCCCTCGACATTTCAGCGTTTTATCAACGAAAGAATAAAGGTCACTTTTTCGTGTTTTCATCGATCGTCAACGTTTTTTTATCGTTCTTCTTAAGAAAGTATTAATTACGGACGTTGACGTCGAAAATGACGGGCAATTTAGGAGTTACGAAATTTGTTCCAAACGCCCACATATATATATACTCGACGCACCGGTGCACTGCCCTAAATCTACGCTTTCGAGAGATGCTCGTTTTCGACAATGCCGCAACTAGCTTTCGACAACACCATTAAGCGACGCATTTACGATTCCCTAAAATTCGATGCACTATTTCAGCGATTCGATTTAACCCTTTCAGTGCTGATCGTATAATACGGCGAATTTCGAGTGCGTTGAGTTGAACGAAAAAATTCGTGCCGTCGTTTAAAACCATTTCGTATAGTTTTTCGTCCAAACCACGGAGAATGGTTCTCCTATAATTTACACGTTAACGTTACAATGTAACAATGGTGACATTATAACGTTTATTATTGAACCATTTGCATAATGGTTCTAGGAGGAAGAAATTACGAAGCTGGATAAAAGATGGCCAAAAATTGTCGAGAAAAACGACCAAAATACATCTTCGCGTGTGAAATTATATCTAAATAAAGAAAATCGTCTTTCAATTCGATCTAAAAATTGTACGAATCTTTCGTCCAACTCGATAAATTCGGGTCTTTTAACTCTTGCAGTGTTGAACGATTTTGGGAGACAGTAAAGAGACGTGTAAACACGATCATTCGATACAACTATATTCATCTTAATAATCGCTACGATGTTTTTGAATTCGTATAAGGTAGCCTTTTCGTACTAATCGTTCGATTCTCTAAAAGACCCGAATTCGCACAATCGCGTTCAAACATTGACCGCAAGTATAACGCTGTATGGGTTAAAACGACGAACGGTTAATTATACTAATCGTGCACTTTTTGTTCAGCACCCGGATTCGCCTATAAAAAAAAAAAGAAAATAAAAAAACGTACATACATACTTATGTATACCCGTTTCGCGGACTATAATTCGGTTTTTCGCTAACCACCGCAGGTCGCCGTTATATCTAAACTCGCCTAACCGGGATTTAGCTTTCTCGCCCCGACGAAGACTCGAATCGTTTTGTCGAACGATAAGTCGAGTCGCGAACCGATTCTAACACCGCATCTTCGTCCGCGTGTCGCCCCCAAAAATTAACGTATGCCCTACCACCGTAGAATTGCACGAAACCCCATTTTGTGTGTCTTGTGTGTACTAAGTGCACGGCTCTCTGCTTTTCTCTTATTCGTTGGTCGTAGATATTCAATATTAACCCTTTGCGGACGAGAAGTACTTTACTACACTTGCGAGAGTACTTTAGTTTTTAAATCCACGACTTTGAGTTTCCACGACTTTGAGTTTCCACGACTTTGAGTTTCCACGACTTTGACTTTCCACGACTTTGACTTTCCACGACTTTGAGTTTCCACGACTTTGACTTTCCACGACTTTGACTTTCCACGACTTTGAGTTTCCACGACTTTGACTTTCCACGACTTTGACTTTCCACGACTTTGACTTTCCACGACTTTGAGTTTCCACGACTTTGACTTTCCACGACTTTGAGTTTCCACGCTTTTGAGTTCGAAACCATTTCATTTCCAACGATTTCAAATGTTTATTATTACGTTAAGTATTCATTGCATTAAGTTTTGCGCTTTAATAGTCGACATGGGTTCGGAAAGCCAAAAAATGATTAGGCGACTATTTGTCGACGCTCGTCCGCAAAAGGTTAAATAACCACTAGTCGAACACGGTATCGTCGATTAACCCTTTGACTGCTACGGACGCAAATATATGTGCGTTTCGGGATTACGTCGTTACGCAAGACGCAAATGAATAATTATTGGCGTTCGAGACGAACGAGAAGAAGAATTAGAAATTTAAACCGGTCAAATGACGGGTTTCAGAGTATTCGATTAAAGATATTCCACGTTCGTTGTTATTTTCTTTCGTTCGTTTAACTTTGTGACAATTTTTACGTCGTACGACTAGTCGGTTTTTTTTATATTTCGTACTACTTTTTCCTTCTTTTTCGCACCGAGAATGACTTACCGAATAGATTATACATAAAGTGTCGGTGCGATTAGCGTTAATAAATTATGCCAATATATTCATAATATATTGCAACGGAAAGTAATCATTTAATGGCGCGTTGCGTAATTGAAATAAAAAACGCGGATTGAAAAAGTATTTCGTCTACTTTAACCGTTTGCGGTCGAAAATATTTAAGGTATTAGTTTTGGCGGTTCGATATTCACGATCGCGTTAGAAAATCTAGAAGAAACTTTCTCCTAATTATTAACCGTATCGCTTATTATCGAAATCAATTTATGTTATCGGTTTAAATATTGATAGGCGTTAAAGGTACCAGAAATTGTGTGACTTTTGTTGGCATTCGTCCGCAAAGGGTTAAACCTGCAGGTGCCTCGCAGTCAAAGGGTTAATTATCATCGAGAGTGGAATAATTTTTGTTACGGAATACAGAAAGCGCCGTGTGAAATATGTGTACACTGGCTACGACAAGTATTCTCACGTATCGCTGTATTTTTGCATTAACGCTTAACCCTTTCGTTAAAGAAACTTAGACACTTGCGACACTTTCAGAGTATTGTGCGTTACTCGGAATCTTTCACCGCATCGCGATTAGGATTCTTTTAAGTCTGAACAATATTAACCCTTTCGCTACCAGCGCCGGTTATATCCGGCATTCGCTAAAACCGCGTCGCATTACGCGAATTGACAGCACGCATTAAACTTGCGCACGAATTGGTCCTTTTAGCTAACAACAAAAGATTATAATTAAGTATACATATACTTGGAATACGATTGCTTCAAGCAAGATTGTTTTACACGGTTGGTCGATAGTGGGATACAAAATATTATTTTTACGTTGAAAATTATTTACTTCATTCTACTGCATTTTTTCTATTAATATATATATCATTAAACGACTTGTTACGTTTATCCACTTTTTAAGAATCGAACCAGTTTACGCGACAAAGCGAATGGGTTAAGAGCCCTAATTTATTCTTCCATTAAATAGTCATACTTTCAGTATCTTCTTCCAGTTAAATATTGCATTGAAACAATTTGATACGTTTAAACTCTTCCTCTGATAAAGATCGTAAACGTTGAGACGTGTCGTTATTGCGGCACAAATCTGTAGCTATAAGGCAAAACGGACGTACATAAGTCCCCGCTTTTAACTTTCGAAATATTGCCGCTTAATGTTTCGAACACAAGCTAACAGGTATCACGAATTCCGATGAAATAGGTAAGTGGCGATTTAAATGCAAAAATACAGCGACGCGAATTTTCGAATACTTCTCGTAGGCAACGTAAATTGTGTGTCGTGTGATCTCACTCCACTACGTTCGGTGCGTACCCCATGAAAGAACCAAGGTGCAAGAAGCGAAATCTTGTGCGCGCGCAGGAGTGAGTAAAAATCGTGTCTTATTATATCACAGATTTCCCAAGGTGCGTACCGATATGCGTGTCTATCAATTATATATATATATAAAAGAAGAAGAAAAAGAAAAGAAATAATTCCTTTTCGCAACCGCGCGCGTTTCCCCTTGCGAACGCGTCAGTCAAAACGAAGAGGAACGGAACGACGATTGGAAATAAGAACGAGATTACCTCGAGACACGATTATATTTCTAATTAGAACCGAAGGTGTATCGTTATCTCGTTGTAACGAAAATTCGTGAAATACCTGACACCGGTCCCGTAATTAAAATGTCAGATATTTCCACGCAATTTCTCACCCTCTAAGTCGGAAAGCAACGTAACTTGCCGTGCATCGCGTTTAAGAGAAATAAAATATATATATATAAAAAAAGGATAGAAGCAATCGAAGAAGATGTCGCGTTGTCTCGTCCGACGGAAGAAAACTTTCGCTACGTTTTCGCGCGACTATCAATTTAACGTGGAGACGAAAGAAGCGAATATCTATTCGCGCAGCTGTGTTTTGATTATCATCCGTTAAATTTTGTAATACAACTATAGTTGAAAGCGTTTTTGACGTCGTATCTTGGAACGTTCTAAAAAATGTGTCACTGTAAATTTATATAATTTTATGGCTACTGTTAAATTACCAAAATTTTAACAGAGTTGGACTATCTATCATTCTAAATAATGGATATAAAAACTGAAATTATTGTTGTCGTATATCTCTTTCGTTCAAGCTACGATTGTCAAACTAAAATCACTCATTTCACGCGACATAAGAATAGCGTCGTGTCTTTGCCTTAAAAGTCTCGCGTAAACTTTATCGTAACACGGGAAAGCGTAGCGTTTTGCCTACGGGGAAAGAAACGCGATCGTCATTCCTGAAACGTTCGATCCGAGTCTTCGGGTGTATACTAATAATTTTTCTCGCCACTTTGACTCGTCCCCTACATCACCTAAACCTACGCATCGTACCATAGTAATAATAATAATAATAATAATATCTATATAAAATACAATCATGTACATGTACGCGTAAACGTAAATCTAAGGATCGGTAAAAACTTACACTTTTACTTACGCATCGTCGCATCGATAAAACATCGATCGCCAATAGTTTACTCGATAATATATATATAAGCGCCGCCGCAATACTGTGTATACGAATTTCCTCTGTATATACGCTCTGGGATCGCGCACTCGGATCAGCCCGAATATTACTATTCCCGTGGGAAGAAAATCATCATCACTCGAACTTCAACAAAATATTCCTCTGTCCGCGGAATTTGTCTCGACCGTCGTGTCCGATCGTCATCGGCCCTCGATGCCGTCGTGTGCCACCGCTAAAGGGAAGCCACCTGCAGGTACTTTTCGCGCGACGTTAACTTCGGGTTCCGCTCTCGAGTGGCTAGAAAAATAAAGATCTCATCCAGCCTTCTCTCTTCCTTTTATTCGGTTCCAGAGTTCCACCAATTCTTCTTCCACTCTCGGGTCGTCAGAAGCTTGGGACGTTCGACCCAGATGCAACAACGTTGTCGTGGCGCTTTCGAGGCTTTTCGAGGCTGACTTTACGCAGCTGTCCGTAATTCCGCGAGTCCCGTTGCAACGGGCCACCCTGAACGAGTTATACATCACCGAGAACAATTTTTCACGTTCTCTTGGTCCTTCTGCTATTTCTGTGGTTTTTTTTGTCTTTTGTTTTTCTTCTTCCTTATTTCGTTCGAATATACACCTACGCTCGATTCGGATTCTTTCCGCTCGGCTTTGTTTCGTTTAGTTTTCGCGTCTTCGGTACTTTACTACACGCGCACCTGTTTTCCTTTTTTGCTACCGGATACTTTTAGTTGCGAAACCTAAACACGCACCGACAACTTCCGTGTTTTCTCGATCCGCTTTGCATCTCTTCCGCTTCCCCTCCACCCTTCCCGCCCCACTTCTAACGCGTAATTTGCTAATTCGAACGCACGACGATTCGATTCGTTCTCTTTTCTCTCGCGTCTCTTTTTCTTTATATCAATCTCATTCTCTCTTTCTCTCTCTGATCGATTGATTTCCTCTGTGTATTTATTCAGTTCGTTTTCTTTTTTTTTTTTGGGGGGTTTCCCAAATATAACGCACCGAGACGCGGCGAACAAACACGCGTTCGTAATGTGCCGTTTTTTTTTCTATTCTCTCTCATTGCTTCGTTCATCGTAACGTAACTTGGTCATTTCTCACCGACGCACGTTTCGTTTTTTATTATTTTTTTTTGTTTTTCTTTCCATTACGTTTAGCTCAGCGTCGAGTTTACTCTCTTTTTATATACGACAGCGGCATAGTTAAAATATGCTGATACTGTTATGTAACGCAAAGAGTTCGAAGGAGGAGTCTATGTGCGCACCTGGAGCAACATGTTGGCGAAATTGCTGTTGGTGAACTTGAAATGCCGCTTATCGTAGAACTTCAACAACGCCGGGCTGTACGGGTGCTTATCTTTCAGGTGAAGGTAATGAACCTCCGGCTCCTGCGTCGTGTGACCACATTCCTCGCATACGTACACCTAGATAAATAAAACAGAAACGAAATCGTTGGGTTGACTTTCGTATATACGAGCAGTTTAATGAATAATCTCTACATTTATTTATATCGTCGTCGTATCATTTGTTATACCTCTCGATCGCATTCTACCGACTCCGTAATCAGGATTTGCACGCTTGCGAATAACTACTCGACTAAACTTCAATATTTCTTTATACTAAAATTGCCACGTTCAAGAGTTAACCCTGTTTATAATTCGTAATTTATAAATCCTACAATTGTGCTTTAAAATATTTTTCTCCGCATTTTATCGATGTTTCGCATCACAGTTGTCAATTCGGGGGTATCGTTCCTCTCATTAAGTGAATGCGACGCGTTCAGCGAACGCCGGATATAACCGGCGCTAGTCGCGAAACGGTTAAAACGAATTAATGTTTCGGCTCCCACCTTTGTGCGCCGCTCCTTGTACGCGTACTGATGCTGAACGCCGTGAACCTTGAGGCAGTGACTCTCGAGGGAACACCTCTGGGTGAAGCTTTTCTCGCACAGATTGCACTTGTACGGCCGAACGCCGGTATGCGTCCTGGTGTGCCTCTTCAAGTCGAACGTGTCGTTGAAACCCTTGCCGCAGAACGTGCACAGGTAACGTTTCACGTCGCTGTGGCATTTCATGTGACGATTCAACAGCCGTTGCAGGCTGAAGTTTTTGCTGCACACGCGACACGTGAAACGATTCGGATCGTCGTCCTGTAAGTTGTCAAAATTTCCCTTCGCTCTTTCAGTAGTTCCTCCAATTGTCTATTAAAAAGTACAGATAGTTCAACCGTTTGAATTCCATCGCACACCTCTTGGCATTTTTCGACAAGATTTTCTTACACTCGAACACGATCAACACACCCTTTGAGCATTAAATCATTTCTAATAGTATACAGCGCGATACTCTCTTCTGACTCTTGCCGAGAACTTAACGCGAGTTACGAATAATTTTCGAAGAGAAGAAATATGGTTAAACATTTGAAGAAATGAAAATGAAATTACCGCGGTAGACTTTTTCGAACAACATCTACGCTCTAGTTTAATTAGTAGTGGCGTACGTGGAATACTTTCGCGAGCCACTGTACGCGTTCACGGCGCTCGAAGGGTTGAGAATGAAATTCGTATCGAGAAATCCGCCGCCGTTATTTTCCCGATGAATGATTTAGCGGATAAAAATGTGGTAAAGTGGAACGGTTAATCGGGGAACGGGATCTAGGCGTGCAGAACCACTAAATGTAAAACCGAAGGAATGCCAATTGCGAATCGCGAGTGGCGAATTGCGGGGCAAGCTTCATAAACAACGGCGACATTATGTACGCGCGGCGAGGAAAAGCGTTTGAAGAATGACGTTTACCTTGCCAGGCGGAGGTCGAGTTGCCCTCTCTTCCTCGCGATTAGCCGCCGCCTGTCTCTGACCCTCGATCGCCAGAGGATTTTTAATTCCGTGGCCGCCATTGACGAACTCCAATTGGCAGTCACCAGGCAGACCAAGCTATAAGGACAACGCGATTTAACTTTATATCACTCGGGACCGATCCCTCTTCTATTCGGTTTCCACGCTTACACACTGGATGAAGCACTCAATTTGATTGGCATTGCATAATTATGCGAACCGCGTGGATTTTCATGCGCAACGCTAGGCAATTACAAGTATTAATTTTCTTCGACAAATCTATATGGCAATGTTTCAGCGTTCCGGAATTTTTAGCAGAGCTTCGTACTTACGAGGAAGCTTGACTATTTCGCGGCGGCAGCTATTTTATTTTATCAAAATCATCATCAGTTACGTGGAGGTGTGGAAAGGGAATAGGATAGGAAAAAGGAAGGGTGTTGCGTTTCGACCTGGGCCTGCTAACTAGTGGACTCATCAGTAAGGCTAGCAGGCCCTGCCTTAGACACTGGAATATTGGATGGAAGATTGAAGGCGGCATATATATGGATGAGGTAGTTGGAGTGCTTTCGAGAAAGTCCTACTTTGTATGTCCCTCTAGTGGTAGGTGCAGGAGAGCCGCCACAGTTATATATATTTTATAACTGTGGCGACTCTCCTGTACCTAAAATTGTTTAGGCGATAAATAATAGGCGATAAATAATTATGCGATAAATAATACAATTGTTTAGGCGATAAATAATCGAGCCTACATTTTCCAATATATATATATATATATGTAGGCTCGATTATTTATCGCCTAAACAATTTTCTTCGGTTACATATTATAGTTAGCCCTTTGCAGACGAGGAAAAGTGATGCTTAATAAATTTGTACTCGGTTACGAGTTCGTTATGGACAGAATTACGAATATTCGCCCAATTATTATTAAATGTGTCTATTAGCGTTACTAATCCAGATTTCTTCCTTCGAAAATCGACGTTTATCCAGGAAATCGAAAATGTTTCGGCGGTTATTTGCCGACACTCGTCCGCAAAGGGTTAGATGGTTAAAAAAGTTCACGATTTACAAGTAAAAGTTGCATTGAAAACTCGTGGCTGAATCGTCTTGTACAGCCCTAGTTCACTGACGGCCAATTACGCCGTAGCGAAAGGGTTAAAGGGAGGAGAAATCCGAGCGTGTACGATGTGAGATGGAATAAGGAGAAAGGAAGACGCGAAGAATTATCGAGTCGAGCAACAGTGCCATATAGATCCCTTCGATCGCGTCTCTTTAACATCGAGAACGAGAAGTATGCTTTTGCCTGGATCAATTTCGGGTGCTTACCCTTTGCTGTAGTACACTGACCCGTTGCGTCAGTGGTGGTTCCCCGACTGGTCCAGTCGCTTGCACGGAGTTCACGGATGCCGAGGAAACGGTGGCCGCCGGACTCGGGGCGTGTTCCATCAATGCGCATGACGGAGACGTGCTGGTCGACGCTGCGTCCAAGGAACAGCTACCTGCACCAGGACTCGGCAAACTTCCGCCAACGCTGCTGCCCGAATCTAGTTCCAAACCTTGAAATCAATACGAGAGCAAGGGTTTAAAACGCGTACTCTAAACTGCTACCTTGATTCCTTTTAACCCCTTTTTTAACCCTCTGTGCTTCGATAGCGACGTGCAGAAATTTTATCGTAATTCAAGATTTGAGGTTTTTCTTTACTTCCGTTTCTTTCGAAGCGAAGCGAATTAGAAGCCGTGTTATTTTTATTTCCACGTTTACGAAGCACGGAGTAATGCTTTACATTCTTCGAAGAGCTAGATTATATTATGGATTATATTATTAATAAAGCTTTGGCGTGTAAAGGGTTAACCCGTTTAGACTTAACACTATTTTATTTATTTGTTTAATCTATAAATGTGATAACCCATTAGTCTACATTAGACTATGTAATAGACGATCTTTGCAGTAAATTACGAATTTGATTTCGGCATACAACGATAGAAACACCAAAAAGAATAATAGTAGTCGGAAATTCATCGAATTTTAGATAAGTACATACATCGTATTTCGAAGTAGATAAATACATACGAAAATATTACATAGATCGATAAAAATGGACTGAAAATGTTTCATTGATGAGTTTACTCTAAAGTAATAAAAAAAATAGGTACAAAACTGAATCACATTCGTTGATAAACGTAGGTCTAAATGGGTTATGGTAATTGCGTGCAAAAGGGTTAGTCGATTAACTCTTTGCGCTCGCAATGCTTGGGATAATTCAGCGCAAGTATCACGCTTATCGAAATCATCTTCAGTTATATATATTGGAAAATGTAGGCTCGATTAATTATTGCCTACAAAATTTTCTTCACTTATATATTGGAAAATGTAGATTAAATTATTTATTGCCGAAACAATTTTCTTCGGTTACATATTGGAACATGTGGTCTCGATTAATTATTGCCTAAACAATTTTCTTGGGTTATATATTGGAACATGTAGACTCGATTAATTATTGCCTAAACAATTTTCTTGGGTTATATATTGGAAAATGTAGATTAAATTAATTATTGCCTACAAAATTTACTTTGGTTATATATTGAAAAATGTAGACTAAATTAATTATTACTTAAACAATTTTCTTGGGTTATATATTGGAAAATGTAGGCTCAATTAATTATTACTTAAACAATTTTCCTCGGTAATGTATTCAAAAATTTAGACTCAATTGTTGCCTAAAAAAATTGCAAGTTACCATACCTAATCGCTTAAGGACCGACTTTTTTAATCGCTCATTGCAAAACGCTTAATCATAAATTCCAATTGGCTGCTACGATTAAAATGTTAAAGATGCAACACAGCAGCAAGTAGTTCGAAAATAAATACAAACCCATTTGTGAGCGAATAAAAAGCAATATATTTCCCTGGACTTAGAGGAATGCTAAAATTGTTTCGCCAACAAAAATATCCCGCACTTCGATCGCAAAGAGTTAAGGGTACTTATCAATTAAACAGTCTTTGTACAAGTTGTTTCATAAAGGATGAAACGGAAAGAAGGGGTATAAACACTAACCACTACCGGTGAAGCTTAATCCAGGGCTCAGAAGTCCTTGGTGTTGCTGCTGATGAGGGGAAGTAGCCGCAGTTTGTTGCTGCTGCTGCTGCTGCTGCTGCTGCTGCTGCTGCTGTTGCTGCTGCATTTGCACCTGTATTTGCAACTGCTGCAGCTGTGGTTCCGATTGGTGTTGATGGTTCTGGTTAATGTGCAGTGCCAGTTCCGGCCGCTCTTTCGGCACCGGCTGATAGCTGGACTCGCCAGTGGTGTACGTTAATCCTAGTTTAGAGGTGTTGAAATGTTGAGGTGCTGCCGTGTAGTGCCTGAACAGAGACGCGCTCGTTTACACGTGTTATCTTTCCCACGATTTCGGCGGGCTACTTTCCGAGATTTTTTTAATTTCCACGCGACGACGAATTCGAATGGAATTGTTAAAATCCCTTTCACTAACGATTATTTTATTACCTACGTATACTAGTATATCAGCTGGTTACTGTTTTTATATCATTTAACTTACGAATTATTTCAATATTGTTGGCAATCTTTACTTAAGAACCTCCAATCTTACAAGACTAAAATTAAAGCTTGAATTCAAATTAAATTCCACTCTCGGTAATATCTGTTTTTGTTGAATCTAAGCGGTAGTTCATAGAAAGAGTGTGACTCGTGATTGCAGAGCAAAGGGTTAATTTGCTTGCAAGGAAAGTTAAGTGGACATTAAATGTGATATTAATTAATAAGATATTATTGCAAATCGAGCGCCGAAAGGAGAGAAAAAAGGGATTTGCAAGCTTTGGAATTTCCAAGATTTCGAAATTCTAAGCTTTTCGATCTTCAACGCTTGGGATTTTTCTCAAGTTTGCATTAGACATACAGCATCTTGTTGTTCCTATTTAAGTCGCGATAGTTTAGTATCATTAATATTGTCAGCGTGCGAGTGGAATATTAGACGTAGCATAAAACTGAAGAAAAAGTATTTTATATCGGTACTCTACTACGTTACTAAAAACGCAGTACTCTATCCAATTTTGTTATTCGCGGATCGCGTTCATTTATTCCGAGTAAACAATACTTCTTTCAGTTTCTTATCTTACAGTTTACCATCGTCAACGTACAAACAATAATACAAGCGTATAATAAGTAACACAAGTGCAATTAAGTAGCACACGGAAGACGTAGCGTAACTGAAAGTCATCCAGCATAACAAAACAAATAATAATAATAATAAATCCCTTTCAAAACTCCCGCCAAAGATATATCTCCAAAAAAGAAACTCTACCCTCTTATCCGTCGCCAATCCTTTCACCTACCACCGATTCAATCGCGCCGCGTAACACGATAAATAAAGCAGCCGCTTAAAAAGCCAATGCTACTAAAAGCAGCAGCAACCTTCCTTCGAATCTCTCTCTCTCTCTCTCTCTCTCGAAAAGAAACGCGAACGCCGCGTGTTTCACGAGCAACGATTTAAATGTGGCAATTTACAAAGTAGCGGGGCGTATCGCGTGCGAAGATCGAAAGCAGCCCGATCGGAGAGAGAGAGTGAGAGAGAGAAGCAAATCGGCACAGAAGGCGAGAGAGCACGCTTACCTCGACGTATCGAAGCCCCTGGTCAAGGCCATGCTGTGCTCCGGGAAAGGATCTACGCTCGGTTCCACGGGAGTGGTCATTTGCCCGCCGTCCTGGCCAATCCCGCTTCCAGCCGAAGCGGGCGAATGCAACGATTCATCCAGAAGATCGTTGCTGCCGTCCTCGGCTGGTAACCTCGGCAAAAACAGATCCGCCGCGTCGCTCAGGCTCTCCAATAGCGCGGTGTGATCCGACGGCGAGCTGAACGTTAGGGTAGCGGTGAACTGAAGGGGATCCACCACCGCACCGGTCACCATGTCCACCATCATTCCCGTGTCTGTCATGTCGTAGGCGCCGTATTGACCGGATAGCAAATCGTTCGCTTGGATCTTGTACGGTGACAGATCCTCCTCTTCTTTCAGGGTTAAACCGTAGGACGCGCAAACGTTTTGCAGAAGCGAGTACTGCTTCCCTTCTTGCGCGTTGTACTGAGAGTGTTGAGAGTTCACGTCTTGCTGGCCGGTGTCGCATTCCATTCCCACTGTAGGCGATGGCGTCAGGTAGCCGTTTCCTGAAATCAGAATTTTAGTCCTGCGCTTGTAGACGTCTGGTCGAAGAATATAGGCTAACGCGGATTTTTCTGTACGCCTATGAGAAACTTTTAAGAAGCGTTATCCTATCCCCCGGTTAGGAAGTAAAACGTATAAAAGGATACGGGGAAAGGTATCAAGGAATTGGAGCTTGGAATTCGGTATTTTCGGGTGATGTTTATTTTATAGAAACACGCGAAGTAAAATAAAGATGCGAAGTATTATCATTTGTTATTAACAATGTAGATTACTAGAGGCCGATTTGTAGGGATTTATAGGATTCACAGGGAAAGTCTGTTAGTCAGCTTCCGGTAAATAGCGCGTTAAATATTATTTATTAATATTAGTTTCCTTGTACGGAAACCAATCGACAATTACTTGGGACGAAAGAACCGTTCTGTTCGTTATTACGACGACGCGACATCGATCTTTGCGTTTCGAGTTGCACAGTATTGAATTCAATTATTAGAATTATGTGTCGATCGTTTTGAGATGCAAAAGTTTACTAAAATTACATAAGAGGGACCATCGTTAAAGAAATAACAACAGAAATACTAAACTGAATTAAACTCGGCCCGCCTCTCTTATTTGTTCCAAAAACTGTACGAATTTACAGTAGCGCAATTATAAAGAACTTCCGTAATTTTCTTTCCCTCGGCTTTACGCTATTTCACTCTTAGGCTGCGTCCTAAACAATTGGCTACGCATATTATGCAATAACGTCACATTTGTTTCCTAGATTGGTTGAAACGAAAGGACCGATATCGGTCCGATTGTCGCGTTGATCGCTCGGTCGGATTTGTTACCGTACGACGCGCAATTAACAAGGGGATTCAATTTTTATTTCTCTCACCTCTAATTTACTAACAAACATGGCGTTTCACAGATATTCTCATTCAACATCCTAAAGGTACTTTTGGATAACCCTTTATTAATTAACTACGCTTAATATTTCCTACACATCATTAGGGGCCCATAGTTTACCATCCTAGAAAAACTCATTAAAATCGAAGTCGACCAGTTGAGAGACTTCCCTTGATAAGACGCAGCCTTTTATTCGATCAAAAAAAAAAAACAGCGAATCTCAAAGCGATCGTAACACGCCAACTTCACCGTGCAACGTTACAAATTATTATCGTAAAGCAGCCTACTTACGCACGCTGACGCATTCATCGATGCAAGCGATGGATTTAAGCAATTCGAGTAGCTGGACGAAACGCACCGAAGTTTTATTTTACAAACGATTAACCGAAACCCATCGCTTCTATCGACTGCTTGCATCAACGTGCATCAGCGTGTCCCTGTATAGATCTTAACACGATTCGCGATGAATTTATTCCATAGCCGTAACGGAAAAGAGTTGCCACGGCAATCTTACCTTGAGTGCTGTTATACTGATTGGCGAAATTCGCCAGGTTGTTGCCTCCCTTGAGAGACTCGTAAAAGGGCGGCAACGAGCCCGTGGGCGGCGAACTTGGCCCGTAATTTCCTCGACCGCCGTTTCCCCCAGGATTCATTCCACCGCCGGCGCCTCCTCCGACGGCACCACCGCCACCGCTTCCTCCTGTGACCGCTCCTCCTCCGCAATAGCTACCGCTTCCGGCCGAATTCGAGGAGGAGGAACTGCCGGAATTGCTGGATCCTCCGCTGGAACCGCCGTTGCCGTTGCTACCGGAACTGGAGGATCTACCGTGGCCAGCTGCCGCGTGAACCACCTGGGGACCGGACAGTCTCATCGCTAGAAGCGGCCTGGCGATCGAGTTGCCGATCGCTCGCGACACTTTTGCGCCTTCGCGTCCTCGCTCCTCGTCCTCTTCCTTTCTCTTCGGCACCGCGTAATCGATCGGCTGTTCCTGCAAAGATAACAGTCCGCCAATGTCACCTGCCAGCAACATCTCGTTCCACATCGCGCGCGTCCACCATTAACATATTTCGCGCATCTTTATTCATGGGGGGAATATTCTTCTTACCCGGCGCGATAGACTTAAGGTAACCGAGAGAGAGAGGGAGAATTTTTATTACGGCACGGGGGAAGGTGGACTTGTTCCAAGGTGCGCCCTGTCAGCATTCGAGAAGGTTAATTTATACGGTGGCGCGGGAAATTAATTAGATCGAAATTGGAGCGGTTCTTTTTCTTTTTGGCGAACGATATAGGGTAGATGTACCTATATACGTATTTCTACTTTAAGGCTCGCGCTTTGAGTAACTTTATTTAACTGTTTTGGAACGTGTTTCGCGTTAAGATCGTTCCAGTTTCGAGCATACGATCGTTCAACCGCTCTACTATTTATGAACATCGTTTTTGTGCGTTCAATATAATAAAATCATTGCTAGGTAATTGAAGATGTACGACAAAGTTCACGGTCCTTCGTAATGTCACTTGAAAATTCTTCATTTGAATAGAAACGCGTCTTACAGATATTAGCACGTCTGTTTGTGTAACAGATATAAGATATATGTGCGCATAATTATGAAAGTGGTCTAAGTCGAAATTTAAAAAAAAATTAGTTTATCAGTTATTTCACATCACATCGCATTATTTTAAACTAAGTTGATTCAATGTACGTTTCACGATATTGTCTATCTATAAATGAACCGTTAGATAGTGCTTGATCTTTCAACGTTACATGGAATTCATTTAGCGTTACGTATGAATGTGATCTATATCTCGAAACAAGATATATGTATAGGGTTATCCAAAATAGACTATAGGAACACCTACCTTCACCTTTTTTTCTCTCCCTTTCTGCTTTAACCTTTTCTAATCTGTCTTTTATTTCTACTATCTTCGTTCGTCCTCGTTTCAATTTTTATTCTTTTCACCTCTATTATACTGACAAACGTGGCGTTTCACAGATATTCTCATTCAACACCCCAAAGGTACTTTTCGATAACCCTATATATAATACACACCTCTTGCAGTGCTGAATTTGCTTCATCGAAACCCTAGACAAAGGGAATTGTTTCGACTGGCTTTTAAAAACCATATCTTTTTTCACCATGCTATTTCCAGCTAGCAGATAAAGGACTCCATTTTACCACGCTTCTAATTAGTTTACCAAGTCTGGTGTACTCGTTAAAACTGAATTAAAGCCGAGAATCCGGTTAACGCGAGGGTAGGATTACCTTTATACGACTCAGACCACTCTCATAATTATCGGCGCATATAGTAAACGTCGCGTCTTTGCCGAATTATCACGCGTTCCATACTTTATAATCATATTTGTCGCGTTTCAATGTTCGACAACAGGTTCAACGATTTATATGAAATGGGTTTTCTTTCTCTCTCTGCCTGTAAAAATAAATCAAACAAAACTGTATGCAACGTTACCTGTTCCGGTTCCTGAGTTTGCGGCACCTCGACCTTATCTTCCCTCCTGGACGCCGATTGGCTCTGCGAGGGAACCCTCTGAATAACCGAAACCCTGGTCGGCGGTTCGACCCGCGGCGTCTTTGGAGGGGTGGTCGGTCTGGGCAGCACCAGCTTCTCGGATTTCGCGAGAAATTGAGAAGCGTCGCTGGAGGAAGGGGCGATTGGCGGGCTGCTGTACTCCTTGCGTTCCGCCCTTGTCAGCACGTGGCCCCTGCTCCCGTACGGGACATCCCCGCCGAGGATGCTCGAGATAAATCGACGGGGCGGTGTACTCGTCGGCGTGCTCGTCGACTGCCATTGCGGCGGCGGAGACGACGCTGGACTGCTGCTGCGGAGCGATTCTGGGGTCGTTGCACGGTCATCGTCCGTTTTCTCGCGATCTGCCAACACGAACACCCCGTTTACAAATCATTTTCAAGCATCCCTCCTCTCTTTGCCTACGGAACTTTCGAATTGAAAGATTCTTAATTCTTTAATGAAGTTATACATATATAAATATGTTGGAGTTATACATATATAAATATGTTGGAGTTACTTATATATATACGTATATAAATATGTTGGAGTTACTTACATATATACATATATAAATATATTCGAGTTACTTATATATATACATATATAAATATATCGGAGTTACTTATATATATACATATATAATGGGTACATATTATGGCGGCTCTCCTGCACCTACCATCACTAGAGGGACATACGAAATAGGACTTTCTCGAAAGTACTCGCTCCAACTACCTCGTCCATATATATACCGCCTTTAACCTTCCTTCCAATATCCCAACGTCTAAGGCAGAGCCTGCTAGGTAGCCGCACTAATCAGTCCACTAGCAGGCCCACCACGAAACGCGCAACATCCTTCCTTTTTCCTATCATATCCCCTCTCTACAGCTCCACAATATATAAAGTATAATAACTTAACACGTTGTTTGCGGGCGACGCTTAAACGCATCTTTTGCATACTGTTCGCAGAGAGCGGGAGACGCTTAAAACGCGTTGTACGGTAAAAATTAGGCGCCAGCCGTTGCGAGACATGTGTAGAGACAGTAGTAGGTACTAGGTACTCGGTGATTCGTGGAGTTAGGGTTGGGTAACAGACTGTGATCATAAAACATGCACTTGAAATACAATAACTGTAAGATAAGTCGCCCGCAAACAATGCGTTAATTAGTCTCCTAAGTGTACCAATATCTTAAAAGAGATATATACTCCTAAAACTCTAATTTACCCCTCTTTTGCCGCGTGCAAATCGATCTTTGCACACCGATGTACTTTTCACCCGCTTCTCTATTAAACGAATAAAGAACGAAGTAAAGTGATAGATACGAAGAAGGGGATAAAAGGTTGAACGCGTGATCTGTGTATAAAAAATATACACACGCATGCATACATAGGTAGATGATACGAAAGGAAATGATTACTTTAAGCCACCGTGTCGCGTCAGACCCACCGATAATATAATCGAACGTAAGATCTTCTCGAGCGGCAAATGCGCAAGGGAATATTCTCAGCAAAGCGAAACGTGCAAACACGCACGCGACGGAGTGGAGAATTAAAATTGGCGAATTTAGTCCGGCGCGGTCGGCGTGGAAATTTCAATGCCCCACGCGTCTGGAATACGTAATGAACGGAACGGTTACAATATGGGTTGCTCTCCCGCGTTCGAGCCAGGATGGCTGAATTTACGAGCAACCTTGAGAGGGTTCGTAGGTACCGTATGCTATACTCTCTTTCCGCGCGTCCTTCACGCACCGCCTCGTAATTCGTCCTCGACCAGAGTAGTTTCGCGCCCGCCATCCAACCTCACCCACCGCCATTCAAAACTCTTGCTCGTTAACGTTGCTCCGAAACAGAGGCGTTCAAACGTTTCCATCGAAATCGTAGTCCGAAGGCGATCGAGAATCTTTGTACCGCTAAATTTGAATACGGAGGAAGCGTAGGGTAAAAAGGATAGCGAAATATCGAAACGCGCACGGATTCGAAAGCTGATCGACTACTACTTACTTCGACATCGTTCGAATCGTAAAATTGATTCAAAGCGATCGACTATTAATAGGAGAAACGATGATCGTAAGCTGCTAAACGATAATTTGTACGAATAGCGTGGAAAACTTTACTAGGGTAAATGACCCACTTACTGTTACTCTTACTATAACTGCTACTTGCATTCGTTTCTTTTAATAGCAAAGTAACGTATTGAATTATGTTGAACGTGTAAACGAAACGTTGATAAATAAAAGAGCGGTTAAACAATATTATACTCGAAACTGAAACGATCTTTACGTTAACGACGTTCTGAAATTCAGTTGAACAAAGTTACTTAAAGCGCGAACCTTAAAGTGACAGGACGCGGTACATCTACCCTATCTGCAACCATATAGTATCCAAGTGTATAAGTATAATATATAATACATGTGAACATTTATAAGTATGCGGATCATACGTAAGTGCGTAGACTTTCGCGGCTGCCTATAGATGTAACTCTATTCGCCAACACATTATTACTAGCTATTTTTTCTTCTTTATTTAGTTTCAATCCGAGGGTATTCGCAATCAATCTGCTTTCAGCGAGATTATAGGCAACTGTTTTACGCGTTCATGCTTTCGACGAATAGCAAACGCTTCGCGTGTTCCTCTACGTATCACGAGTTTCCGCTATTACTAGATACGAGTATACACAATAAGCGTAAAGTAGTAACACCGTACGAGACCATTTTAACACTTAACAGACGGGGTGTTTTTTCTCTGTCTTTCTCGGTATCCGAGCATTTTTTAAGAGAATTAAATAAGCATGTATGTATGGTTTTGAAGCGTTGCAGTTCGATTGAATCAACACTATTTATGATCAAATTTTACAAAGTTATTTATTCACACTAGTATTTCTTACAAGCGTGATATTTTGTAAAACATTCACCCTTGTGAAGAGGAACCTGTCAGAATTGACATCTTGTTTCGTTTGCCATTTTCACGGTTACAAAATTACTAAAAAATACTATCTAAAAAGCAAAACTACGCAATAGGTTCAACAGACAGATAGTACTACGACTAATGGTAACAAGAAGAAGAAAAAACCCAATACGCATAAAAATGAAAAACTAACGAAGCGTAATAAAAGTTCAAGCGAAAACGTGAACCTACGCGGCCCGTGTTGGGAAGTCCGAATGGAAAAACGTAAATTTACGTGTCCCGTTCGTTAAGCGTTAAGGCGGACACGTTTGGCTCTCGCGCGGCTTAAAATCGGCTGGCCGCGCAACTTTCCATCGTCGGAGGAGCATATCGACGAGGAGTAAACGCGAACGCAGGAGGAGCGCCCTTCAAGGACGCGGGTCGGCGAATTACACGGGATCCGGAATGGTTTTGTGATCGCGGCGACGTCGAGGAGGAGGAGGAGGAGGACCGGCTTTGGAATCGAGGTGGCTGGCCGTGGTTGGCAATTTTGCCGCCATTCTCGATCGGGGAACGCCGCGCTCTTTGCCAGTCTCTCGTTCTCTTGACTTTGACACCGACACTGCGCGGCGTTTCGCGAATGGAGCACGAGGACATCGTGTCGGACGGCGAAGCCATTCGAGCGGAAACCAGGAAACCGGCCGCGAGGACACACGCCAGCGCTTTTTGCCGGCACGTGCGCAGCCGGTCTTTGTAACCAGTCACGAGGAAAGCCTTTTCCGTTTTCCTCGCTTCGACTTCTGCCCTCTCCGCAAATCGATAAGCTCGCGATCGTCGAGCGACGATCGTTGCTTTGCGATTCGTTGAACTATCCGCGGACGAACGTCGACGAATAGCCATCCGAACTTCTGGTATCTTTGTCGCGCGTAACGATGGTCGAACCGAAAACTTGCGATTCATTTCATCGGTTAACGATAAGGTTAACGATTAGGAGAAAGTTTCTTCGCGGTTTTGTGAAGTAGTCGTGAATATTGAACATCCAAAAATTGGTACCTTAAATATTTTCTAATTGACCCCGCAAGGTGTTAACGCCGCGAGCGAAGCTTTTAATTGTTGAATCTTCAAAGTCTCAAGCGTTTCAATCTCTGCTAGGAATGTAATTTACTAGCTTTGGAGTTTGCTAGCTTTGGAATTTGCTATCTTTGGAATTTGATAGATTTGGAACTTGCTAGCTTTGGAATTTGCTAGCTTTGGAATTTGCTGGCTTTGGAATTTGCTAGCTTTGGAATTTACTAGCTTTGGAATTTGCTAGCTTTGAAGTTTGCTAGCTTTGAAATTTGCTAGATTTTGAATTTGCTAGATTTGGAATTTACTAGCTTTGGAATTTGCTAGCTTTGGAATTTGCTAGCTTTGGAATTTGCCAACTTTGGAATTTGCTAGCTTTGAAGTTTGCTAGCTTTGGAATTTGTTAGTTTTAGAATTTACTAGCTTTGGAATTTGCTAGCTTTGAAATTTGCTAGATTTGGAATTTGCTAGATTTGGAATTTGCTAGCTTTGGAATTTGCTAGCTTTGAAGTTTGCTAGCTTTGGAATTGGCTAGCTTTGGAATTGGCTAGCTTTGGAATTTACTAGCTTTGGAATTTGCTAGCTTTGGAATTTGCTAGCTTTAGAATTTCCTCGCTTTGGAATTTGTTAGCTTTGGAATTTGCAAGCTTTGGAATTTGCTAGCTTTGAAGTTTGCTAGCTTTGGAATTTGCTAGCTTTGGAATTTGCTAGCTTTGGAATTTGCTAGCTTTGGAATTTGGTAGCTTTGGAATTTACTCGCTTTTGAATTTACTCGCTTTGGAATTTGCTAGCTTTGGAATTTGCTAGCTTTGAAGTTTGCTAGCTTTGGAATTTACTCGCTTTGGAATTTGCTAGCTTTGGAATTTGCTAGCTTTGAAGTTTGCTAGCTTTGGAATTTCCAAGCTTTGGAATTTGCTATCTTTGGAATTTGCTAGCTTTGGAATTTGCTAGCTTTGGAATATACTAGCTTTTCAATTTTTAGGGGGTCGAATTTCTAAGCGTTTGAATTACCAAGCATTCGAATTCCCAAGCATTCGAATTCCCAAGCGTTTTAATTCCTAAGCGTTAGAATTTCTAAATGTTACAATTCCCAAGCGTTCGAATTCCCAAGCATTCAAATCTCCAAGCTTATAGATTGTTAACCATTTGAATTTCTAATCTCCCCAACTTCAAACGTTGTCCGTCAACTTCAGAAGTCGTTCGAGGTATTGTAAGCCTACTTTTGTTACCGCATACCTGTCACTTTAATTATCTCGCTACAAATACACTTCGATACCCACTAGGCTCTAGTATTAAAAAAAAACTCGTGATACAAAGGGTTAATCGTAACAAATGAATCCAATTCGTTATTGTAGAATTCGCGGCCTGAATTATACGGGAGAGCTTTCGTCCTTGGCTCCTCTGTCACCGTAGGCATTCGCGAAAGCGGCTTTTGTCCCTGAATCGAGCAAACGTTTCTACGGCCGAACGATTTCACGGGAGGGGGGGGGGGGGGGGGTTAACGCAAACTTCTTAGGTCCCGGTGAGTCGTTTGGAGAATGTTTCTAACGAACGCGTCTTTACGCAATAGGTTGCGTCACACGCGACGGAGTCGAAGGTAACAACAACGGGTCTGCGGAGGAGAGGAACCAAAATGGCGGTTGAGCAACCTTCCAAAGCAGAAAGAATCGGCCCGCGAGTACGTGAGATTCTCCAACGAAATCCCTCGAACAGGTCCGGGGCCGCGCTATAAATACCTGCGCGAGCTTCGTGACCGGCGTACCGATCTCGTCTCTTCGTCTCGCTTCTACTTCGAATCGCTCTTCTTCTTCCATCCGACGAGCCGAGTCTCTTTTTCTCTTATTCCCCACCCCCTTTTCCTTCTGTCTGAACCGGCGCGGCGCGGCGGGGAAAACAGAGACAGAGAGAGATGGAAAGAGAGACAAGAACCGGTACTTCGAGTCTACTTGGTCGGCGTGGAACGAGCTGCTGCTCCCTGCCGAGAGGATAGCGATTGGCCACCATTCGAGCGTCCTCCGCGTTGCGAGTTTTCGAGCGCGTTACCTCTGTACGGAGAGAAGAGGACCTACGCTATACTGGCTCGCTTCGAATAAGGATTCGATAAGGATCGAGAGGGCGAGATCGGGGAGAGAGGAAGCTCGACCAGTTCGGCGTCGCCACGGTATCTTCGAACAACGAACGGTCTTCTCGGTGAACGAGAAACGTCTCCGTAGCTGTTCCCAGCCTTGACCGTACGCAACACCTACGAAACGTTTCCTTTTGCGTTGCCCGCCCTCGAATTTCCAAGCTTGCGAATCTTAAAGCGATGGAATTTAATTCGGTTCGCAGGTGAAGTCGAGGAGCTTTCCGAATGAAAAGCATACAAGTTTGTGGTTAATTTTTATAGCGATGTAAGTCCACTTATTCTTGCCCACGGATATTTAAGGTTCTGCGTTTGAATCGATTTAACCCTTTGCGGACGAGAAGTAGTAACACTTGTGAGAGTACTTTAGTTTTGAATTCCACGACTGAGTTTTCACGCTTTTGAGTTCCAAACCATTTAATTTCCAACGATTTCAAATGTTTATTATTACGTTAAGTATTCATTGCGTTAAGTATTGTGCTTTAATAGTCGACATGGGTTTGGAAAGCCGAAAAATGATTGGGCGATTATTTGTCGACGCTCGTCCGCAAAGGGTTAAAAGTATTGGCAAATGTTAACACAATACTGACCGGAAGCCGATTATAATAATTAAGAAGACTGTTAAGGAACGAGGCTTCTTCGAGGTGCAGCAAATGTGAATTTATATTCGCTTTCAAAAGCAGCAGCTTGAATTGTCTTTTATTAATCGTTACGCGTCTGCGAATGTTCCCCCGTAAAATTGCGTTTCACTCTTGTACTAATCGTGATTAAAACTCGGGTTAAGATTGAGCCAATTTACTGGAACTGTCGTATTATTTTATCGGTCCCTTCTTTGGAAAGCTGCTCAATGGTTCCTTTAAAGCAGTGGTTAATAAGGTTCCGAAAATAATTGATTCAGATTGCAACAATACATCGCTTGATATATATTATACAATATAGAATATACAATGTATAGTACTGTACAATAACGTACATATAATAATGTATCGTATACATTACGTGATATGCAATATAATATATTATAATACATTAAACAATGTATAATAAGTGAGTGAGAAAAGAGGGTAATTTGTACACCAAGACCACATTTCATGGCTCTGATGCCGAAATACAGTTTATAATTCTACAATGTATAGTATAATATATTATAATACATTATACAATGTGTAATATAATATATTATAATGCATTATACAATGTATAATACATTATGCAATGTATAATATAATATATTATAATACATTATACAATGTATAATATAGTACATTATAATACATTATACAACGTATATTATACAATACAATTGATACAGTTAGACAGCATTATTTTCATGCACTTACAGGAAACCTCGTCGACGCGGTACCGAAACCAAAATTCACCCGATACTTAAGCGCAAACGAAACGCACACTTTAACCCTTTGCAGACGAGAAGTAATAACACCTATGGGAGTACTTTAGTTTTGAATTCTACGTATTTGAATTTTCAACCTTTCGAGTTCCAAACCATACAATTCCTAACGATTTCAAATGTTTATTATTGCGTTAAGTATTCATTACGTTCAGTTTTCTGCTTTAAAAGTCGACATAGGTTCAGAAAGCCAAAAAATGATTAGGCGACTATTTGTCGACACTCGTCCGCAAAGGGTTAAAATAACTTAAGGGATGAAAGAGATCTTTCTCGAATTGTGCCGATAAAAATAACGAACTCGCGCAAAGATCCGCAGCTTGCTCGTTACTCACGGGCGTGTAACTGTTCTCAACCCCTGCTTCGAGGCAGGTGTTCTCCACCGCGCGTCGTTCGAGATGACACGAAATCGAGCGAGAGGAAAGAGGCAAAGTCGACGTCATCGCGTTCGTCATCGCGGTCTCTTCAACCCGTTACTTTTTAATGCCTCGAACCCCGTGGAGCGGTGGAGCGTTCTCGCTCGCCTTGGACCATATCCTTTCAACGATCGAGTTCGCGGGGGCCTCATTTAAAATGGAACTGTCTACGCGGCACTCCAATCGTCCGGCCGAGGCATTCGCGTCGCGTAATTTCTTTCTCCTCTGTCTCGTACAGAAGCCGACCACGCGACGACGAATGCAAGAAAATCGCGAACGCGAGATGCAGTTGGAATTCGTGGCTGATCGGAGCACGATAAATCGCTCTCTGGCGCGAGTTGCACTTGGCCGTGTGGCGCACTCTCAATGTCGCACGCGATTCTCTCGTGTCTGCTCGCTTCGATATTTCGAATCGAAGTCGCACAAAACTAGGAATAGACGGTACCGCGCGTAACCGTCGATTCAAGGTGTTCGCCCGTAACATTCGTTTAATTATCTTAGAACGTCGTTAACATAAAAATAGTTCCAGTTTCGAGCATAATATTATTCAACGTTCCTTTTATTTATGAATCTAACGAATTAATTACGCAGCGATTGAAAATGTACAACAAAGTCCAATGCCCCTCGTATTATCGCTTGAAAAGTTCTCATTTAAATAGAAACAAGTTTTACACATATTAACACGTCAGTTTGTGTAACAGATATAAACGTCGAGCCTTTACTAAATTATGACACGTCCCATATTTTACAATTACATTTGGTCACATTTTAACGACGGATATTCAGACTACTTTTAGACTAATATTCGCGCACGACGTTAGACGCAATGGTTTCCTTCGAAAGGAAGAATATTTAAAAAAAAAGAGCCGCGTAATAGGCTTCCGATCGTAGTGGCGAAGAAGATCCGAATGAAAGGCAGGAAGGATTGAAGATTAACATTTCGGCGGGAGAAGCCAGCAGCCATTGCATTGGTTTCCCATTGACGTCGCGGCTGATTGTCTGCTCGATCGAACGAAACGCCCTAGCTTACCCGACCTACTTACAACGCCTGACCACTCCCTCCGATCCTTTTTTTTTCTCTCCAGTTTTTCCTTTCCTTTCCTTTTGGTTGGTCGCAGAGCTGCGGAACCTTCACCGCTCGCCGCGCCGGTTTATCTCTTATCCCCCGCGTCTATTCCACTTCGGACACGCAGCTTTCAATCATCCGCGTCTCATCTTAGCGATTACGCGTACCGCAATTGTTACGAACGGCTCGCGGTTGAATAATTTACTCGCGGAGCAAAGGAAACCGAATGGTTTTCGCGAGGCTTGACAAACTTTTCTCCGACTCGGAAACACGATCGACCGTGAAATGTTAATGCCGCGGTACGTGGCACATCTTACCACCTACAGAGAGAAATTACGATAGAAACGTGTCGCGGTACGAGAACTTATTGCGCGACCTAATACAATAGACGAGATAGTTAAAGGCGAAGGATATGTTGATCTGATTAAATCGTGGCGGTCGCGTCGACCGGTTGTCACCGATTCGATGAACAATGTCGCGCGATCGCGTTGTTATTCGCGGTGCGCATTCTTTTCAGCAGTCACACCTTATTGGTGGTGCACGTGTGTATCGAGTGGATAGTCGGCAACCGAGTTTTATATACGTACGTAGGATATATATATATATATATATATATATAGTAGCGTGGAATGAACGTTGGTGTGCAGTGTGGCGGTGGTAAATAAATAATTTATGTAAATAGTAAGATCGTGTATCTCAGGATTGGTAGGTAATGATACGGTTATGCGTTTGTCGTAGAGTAAGGCATACGTTGTATTGCATACGTGCAAGGAAACGGTGCTCATTGGAATCTATTTTTGGAAATCAATGAACATTTAGATGTTCTATATTTAGATATATATATATTATTATATATTCTATAAAATATAAATAAAATATAATAATATAATATATATATATATATTAATATAAGTATATATATATTATAATATGTAAATATATATATACATTAATATAAGTATATATATTATATATATGTAAATATATATATATATATATTAATATAAATATAATAATATAATAGAATACATATATTAACATAAATAAAGTAATGTAATAAAATATATAAATATATATTAATATAAATAAAATATCCTACACTATAAAAATCTATCTATACACATATATTAGCGTGTCGTAAATTCAATTTTATTCGGTAGCACGCTTTACGATGCTTATTCGACGGTGTAAAATTCGGCACGCATTTATCGGATGACCTAATAGTTACGATTCACAATTCACGATTTACGATTCACGTTCGACGAATTATTGGTTGCATCGTTAAAAGCGAATGCAACGAGGTCGTTTAAAAGGGCTTTTCGCACGGGGCACAGAAATGGAGTAGGAGCAAATGGTGTTGACCATTAAAACGCGATTAACCGGCTTAGAAAGTAGCTGGATGTAAAGTATGTAGGGAACCGGTGTAATTGCGCCGCGAGAATAATTCTTGCTACCCGCTAACTGCGAGACGCCCCGATATTTGCAACTTTTTGACCCCGGCGAAGGAAACCAGGCTTTGAAAGATGGATGGAAATTATGCTTCTTCCTCGTGGAATTGCTCCCGAGAAACGCGCGTATTTCTCGCAACGTTAAAAAGGATATTTTCATAGCTAGCTGACATAGAAATTTTGCGAGCGGATGTCTTCGTATGCGACGGGGAAAATTGTTTTTGCAAAATTGGAAAGCTGTTTCGGATGCGGATACGACGAAATTTGAAGGCTTCGGAATCAAAACAATTGCGAATTCGATCGATGAGACATTTAAAAGCTTCGAAAATTCGAATGATTAAAGTTTGAAAGCATGAAAATTTGGGGACTTCAAGTTTTAATGTTTGGAAGGTGCAAAGTTTAGAAATCCAAAGGTTTAGTAATCTAAACGCTTAGAATTCTAAACGCTTGGAAATCCAAAAGCTTAGAAATTTAATCGCTTAGAAATCTGATCGCTTAGAAATCTAAACGCTTAAAAATTTAAACGCTTGGAAATCCAAAAGCTTAGCAATCGAAACGCGTGGAATTCTAAACGCTTGGAATTCTAAACGCTTGGTAATCTAAACGCTTGGAATTCTAAACGCTTGGAATTCTAAACGCTTGGAATTCTAAACGCTGGGAATTCTAAACGCGTGGAATTCTAAAAGCTTGGAAATCTAAACGCTTGGAAATCCAAAAGTTTAGAAATCTAATCGCTTAGAAATCCAAACGCTTGGAAATCCAAAAGCTTAGAAATCTAATCGCTTAGAAATCAAAACGTTTCGAAATCCAAAAGCTTGGAAATGCAAAAGCTTGGAAATCTTAAACGCTTGGAAGCGCAGAAGCTCGCAAATTCGAACGTTTAAAAATCGCGAGCGCTTGGAAATGCAAAAGTTTAGAAAGTCAAAGGCTGAGAAGTTTGAAAGCTTCAGCAACTCGAAAGCTCGCAAATTCCAAGGCTTAGAAATTTGGGAGCTTGCAACTGTGCCTCGCTTACGTCGCGAAGCACAACTAACGTGACTTTCGCTCCGTCACTCTTGAATCCTATTCGTTCTATATATACACCGTGTTGTGACAACACGTTATCCAAGTTACGCGTTGTCACAACTGCAAGAAGCGGGAGCAACGTCTAAGGTTTCAGAAACTCATACAATTCAAATTGAATCCCGATATAATATGTATAAGTCATCGTACTTTATCGTTGCGCTGGATACAACAGTTTCACCGCTTCTGGGTCCTCCCTGCCTATTTCCAATACTATTGCAAACTTCAACCCGTAAACATTGAATTCGGCACGCGTTACTAAACCCTTTGACTGCGACGCGATATTCGCAAGACCAACGCACGCGGAGCATTGATGATAAAAAACAAACGCACGCATAGTTTAACCCTTTCCGGACGACGAATAATAAAACTTAAAAGAGCATTTTGACTTTGAATTCCAAGCCTTTAAATTTCTAAGCTTTCGAATTCCAGGTCAAGAAATTCCCAAATCTTTGAACCGTTCATCAACGATATTAATTTCTGCTTTAACAGTAAACGTGCGTCCACAATAATCAGGAAAGTGGAGATTATTTGCAGACACTCGTTCGCAAAGGGTTAACCATTTACGATCGGCAAATTTCTTCAATGGGAGTACTAGATAGTCGTAGCTTTCGGAATTATTTTTACCTAAGCGATTTAAAGCAAATATATGAATATTAAGAAACACAGAATACGTTGAAGCTGATCTATTGCGTTATAATACATAATCTTATAATACATGTTATATTATATATATACTGTATTATAATACATAAAATGCAGAAATGTTTAATGAATTATCACACGTTTCATAATTTACCATTATATTGGCCACGTTCTAATGTTCAACAATACGTTTATCTCCCAGTACTTCGTTACAAACATTAAGCGTAAACGAGTATACAACGTCTATGCGTTCTTACGTAAACCGAAGTCCAAGTTTAACCCTTTGCGGACGAGCGTCGACAAATAGTCGCCTAATCATTTTTTGGCTTTCCGAACCCATGTCGACTTTTAAAGCACAGAACTTAATGCAATGAATACTTAACGTAATAATAAACATTTGAAATCGTTGGAAATTAAATTGTTTCGAACTGAAAAGCGTGAAAGCTCAATGTCGTGGAATTCAAAGCTTAAAGTACTCTCACAAGTGCCATTACTTCTCGTCCGCAAAGGGTTAATACGAAAATTTGTTCATGGACCAATCGCAATAAAGACATGCTGTATTTCGTAATAAATTACAATTTACTTCACTTCAATTCGTAATATCGTTAAATCGACGATTACTAACAAAGTAAGAATTGCGCGTGATTAATATTTCAGCGTTCTGCATTCGATACAGTGTCACGGTGAGACGAATAGTCAACATTTAAGCGAATATAATAACCTTTGAAATATTCGTAAGCGAAGGGGTGTTCAAAGTGCTTGAAGACGGAAAGAGACGAAATTTGACAAGCGTTGAATTTACGATTAATCGCGTAGGATAAATTTCGCAAGGCGGTCGAAAAGTCGCGTGAAGCGGAGGCGGAAAGAGGAGAGGCTACGAGAAGAGAGGCTGCAGGCTACGGCGTATTTGCGTAGCGTTTGCGTAGCGGTACCATGCGTGGGCCGAAGCATCGCGAACAGCAAGGTGACACTGTACACACTGTACACGCAGAGCCGCGTGCTTGCCTTACGCCTTACGTAATGGAAACGCGCGCGCGCGCGCGTTGTCCCTCCACGCGCACCGGTCCTCTCCGTTAATTCTTCTTCGGCCGCCGCGAAGCCGCGCGGTCTCCCTCTAACGCGCGACTCTCTTCTCCTGAGAGAGACCTGGAGAGAACACCTTTCTAGCGCCAACCAACGGAAGATCAAGGCAAGACCCCATCTTCCTCCGTTGACCTTGCCCACTCGGTGAAAACTCCACATTAAACGAGTTACTGTTACCGACGTTCGCAACTCTTTCCGCGTAACTCTAGCCAATTCTACGCTCGCGATTAACACTTCGGCTCGTAACAACGAGCTACACTCGTGGTTCAGTCTATGGGCCACGTACAATTGAAACACGCAATATTTCGCAACGGATTTCAATTCGTTTTATTTCCATACGTAAGATTGCGAGATTGAGGATTACTACGTAAGAATTTGCGTATAATGTTTCGGTGTTTTGTATTGGATGCAGTATTACGGTAAGAAATAGTCAATATTTCAGTGGATACACTTTGTAAAATTCGTAAGCTAAAGGGTTAATAACACGACGCGACGTTAATGGAAATGTATCCATCATAGGTTTCAGATTCTTTTTCGGTTTAAGGTTTGTATCTCGAAGGCTGGGAAGTTCTTTGACCGTGTTCCGAGGTTTTTCGGGATAAATTGCGTTGGCTTCGATTTGTAAGCTTCGAGTTTCTAAGCGTTGCAAGTCATAGACTTCCAATTTCTATGCTTAGGAATTGCAAATCGGAGAAATTTTAAGCATAGGAATTCAAAGCCTACAAATTTCTAAACTTTCGCTTCGAATTTCTAAGCGTTGGAATTCTAAGCCATAGAATTTCCAACTATGGCAAATCAAAGCCTTCGAATTTCCAAGCTTTGGAATTCAAGCCATCAAATTTCTACGTAATATAGAAATATAGAAGATAGTATACCGTAGAATATTTATATAATAAATATTATTGCACAAGAAAATTCCTGAGCAATCAAATTAGTAAGGTTTAAAACTTCTAAGTTTTCTACTTCTAACCTATCGAATTCTAAGCTTTCCAATTCGATACCCTTTAAATTTCCAAGCATTAAAATTCAAAGCCTTCGAATTTCCAAGCATTCAAATTCAAAGCCTTCGAATTTCCAAGCATTCAAATTCAAAGCCTTCGAATTTCCAAGCATTCAAATTCAAAGCCTTCGAATTTTCAAGCATTCAAATTCAAATCCTTCGAATTTCCAAGCATTCAAATTCAAAGCCTTCGAATTTCCAAGCATTCAAATTCAAAGCCTTCGAATTTCCAAGCATTCAAATTCAAAGCCTTCGAATTTCCAAGCATTCAAATTCAAAGCCTTCGAATTTCCAAGCATTCAAATTCAAAGCCTTCGAATTTCCAAGCATTCAAATTCAAAGCCTTCGAATTTCCAAGCATTCAAATTCAAAGCCTTCGAATTTTCAAGCATTCAAATTCAAAGCCTTCGAATTTCCAAGCATTCAAATTCAAAGCCTTCGAATTTCCAAGCATTCAAATTCAAAGCCTTCGAATTTCCAAGCATTCAAATTCAAAGCCTTCGAATTTCCAAGCATTCAAATTCAAAGCCTTCGAATTTCCAAGCATTCAAATTCAAAGCCTTCGAATTTCCAAGCATTCAAATTCAAAGCCTTCGAATTTCCAAGCATTCAAATTCAAAGCCTTCGAATTTCCAAGCATTCAAATTCAAAGCCTTCGAATTTCCAAGCATTCAAATTCAAAGCCTTCGAATTTCCAAAGCTTTGGGATTCAAAGCCATCGAATTTCTACGCTGTTAAATTTCAAAGCATTAGAATTCGCAGCCATCAAACACGAAAGCTCGCAAATTTCCATATAAAGAAGTATTTCCTAAATTAAATCCATTTCCAAAAGAAAGAAGAACGTTTCCTAGGCGTTTCCAAGAGATCGCGGGCAGAACTCGCGCAGAGGCCGAGTCGTCGTTTTTTCCATCCTTTTTCTATCGATTCGCGTGGCACGAGTTAGAGGAACACGTAGAACGGTGTTTTCGAGATCCACGCGGAGAGCCTTGGCATTCGTCGCGCCGGCATATTATACACGGAAGCGTAATCTCGGTGCGCGGTGTATGTGTATTCCACCTCTCGTTTTACGGAAAACGCGGCAGGAAAAACCGGTACATTGCTACCGTGGCGCTTGCTCTGCCACGTAAAACGCGCTCCGCTCGCTTTACGGATTCGATTCGAAGACGGAAAATTTTTCCTGCGCTCTCGCGACTGTTTTGCAACACGGTTATCGTAAAATCGCAGCGACCAGCCACGCTTGCGAAACCGTCAGCCTATTTGTGTATCGATCTAACGCATTTTTGTATTCAAATATTCGGTAAACTCGACGGCGAATCGAGAGTTTTCGATCCAAGGCGAAATCAAAACGCTTAGATTCAACGCGCGTTAAAGTAGTCGGAAATTTCTTCAATGTTCTCGGATAAATTATCACTGGTAGACTGCGGATATTTTTGTTTTTTTAGGCATTCGTAGGGAAATTAAATATAGGTGAAAAGGTACAAAATACACAGGATGCAATATATGAAAATATTATACGTCACGTGTAATTCGTTGTACTAACTTTTGAAAAGATGTAAGAGAAGTTAATGGAGTTAAATCGAATCTCGTTATAATCGCTACGAATGTTCAATACAATAAATTCGTTACTACGTGATTGAAACGGTACAACGAAGTCCACGGACCTTCGTACTTTCATTTGAAAACTTTTCATTTAAGTCGAAGGAATTTTTCCATATATTAACACGTCTGTTTGTGTAACAGATACAAGATTTATATATATACATAGTAAAGTAATATGTATTATATATAACTATATTTATATATAATTATATTCGTCACGTTTTAATGTTCAACAGCACAATTACCTCCCAATATTTCGTCATAAATATTAAGTGTAAATAAATATACAATATCTATGCGTTGTTACCGTAAACCGAAGTCGAAATTTAGTACTTATCGATTCTTAATACGTTACTTTCTTATTAACCCCTTGCACTGCGATAACGTGTTACACTCGTGCAGTGAATTAAGGGTACCGATTCACGAATAACGCATAGCAGCGAGAATAATATTTAACCTAAACCCTAATCTTAATTATGCTTAGAAGATTGGAGGTTGTTAAACGAATATTGCCTGTACAATATTCAAATAATTTGTGCCGCGATATGATATGAAATCGGTGATCAACTAATGCTCCTAGTAGTCGATAACTAATACGCGAGTAATAAAAATAATCGTAGGGCAAGTGGTTAAACAAACGAATTAAAGTGGTAGTTACAAGAAAACGAAGTAGCGACAGTAATCGCGTACCATTTACCCTATTCTTACGCTTAAAAGTACGCGTACGTTTAAAACAAACGAAAGTGTTCGAAAAATTGGCGCCCTGTTACAGGTGCGTCGGCGCATCTGTCCGAAAGAGGAAAAGAAAAGAAAAAGAAAGAATAAACACCTCCGAGGAAGAAGTTAGACGCATTATCTAAACGATCGCGAGCGGGTAGAACGGTGTGAAAAGCGAAGAGAGTGACGAGTCGCAGTGGTAGAAGCAAAGATCGCATTGGCAAGGACTGAGGCAGATTTATCGAGCCGAGCGGCGTTTTCTGCACTTGGCCCCCTTGCTTCGAAAGAATTTCGGTCACGGCCCTCTTGCGCCATTAAGCCTCCGCGGCGGCACGGTAGTCGCTAATGCGGTTGTTTCTGTGCGCAGGAGCGTGTGCGTGCATCGGTGTACGTTTTGCGTCGGTGAAAACACAGGTGAGTCGCGACTGTGTGTTGTGTGCCCCGCGTGTCTCAGTGTGTATCGTGTGCCACGGCATCAGAGAGAGACACGCAGGCCACGTATATACCCTGTGAGTACTCTACCGCTCTCCGTGTCTCTTCTACCTGCTCATGCTGCTTTCGACCACCAGCTGAACCTGTTCTCCGCGCAGCCAGAGGTCCCCTGCTCCGCGTCTTTGAAAAATCGTACAGGCGTATCTAGCCAACCTTTCACCCCGGTCGCTCTTTAATCCCTTCTTTAACCATTTCTCTCCTACGATCACCGATTTCGTATCGCGTCGCGGTTCCAATATTATTCGCAGTTATTCGTTTAACGATCACTCGAATCTTGCGATACGAAGCGAAAACTTTGGGTTCCAGTTGAATTTCACTTTCAATACAACGCGTTTTCGCGAGGATTCGTCGCGGAAAGCAAGCGGATATCCAAAGCTTTCGACGCGTAGACCGTCGAATTTTCGTACATCAAATTAACGCGCGGAATCTCGCAAGATGTTACGCGTGTTACGTATCGGTGAGCGTTGTTTTTTGCAATTTACAGTGCGATGCACGCGTATTCCACTTTTAGCCGCGAGCAACAGCGAAAGAGGATCTCTGCCGCGGTGTGCACGGAATGCGTTAAATTCGACGCGACCAAGAGACTTAAGAACGGGCATTACTAAGAATTCGCGACGCGCCAACAACGTTGCTATCAACACCGGCCACTTGCACTCCCGATACTCTATACCCAGTGTTTCCCAACGTGGTGCCCACAGGGGGGTACGTTGATTTTTATGGGGGTCACGTCGAAAATGGACTCGTCCAGAGTTTAAACGTGAATTATTGTATATTGTATAACAGTGTTTCTAATGATCATTCGCGTGCAGTATAAATTATTGTACATTGCACAGTGGTACGCGAATTACGCTAACGATGCGAACGAGTTAAGTTAAACCAATAGTTACATTAACCCTCTGAACTATAATAACGAGTCGCACTCGTTTCACGAATTACAGTACATAATTACAGTACATATTTAACGAAAATGGCTACTATTGGCATCGAAGTTTAATTGAAACTTTACTATTAACTTTGTCGTATAATATTGGAAGTAACTAAATAAGAATTGCCCACAAATAATTCGTAAGTGACATACGAAGTCGGTGTTCGATTAATTTTAACCTACACGCAGGCAACGAAATCTAATAATGCGAAGTTATCGGGAGATATCGAACGAAAGAGATTGGAAACGTTGATGTACGTATTTTAGCCAGTCGAAGCGAGGGAGATTCGATACCGTTTAAAAAATTGTGTGTCGCTTTCGAAAGCAAATCGCACGCGAATCGTAAATAGACGAACACGCATCGGAGGAGTTTGCAGCAGTAAAGGGAACGTTCGGCTGTCGTTGACACGTAGGTAATCGCGCACCTGTGCCAAAGGCTAGTACACCAGGATGTGCAGTCATTGTGACGAATTACAATGCACCGCTGGCGGTGCTCATCGTGCGTGCATTTAGCGGTGCACGCGTGTGCGTGTCCTTTACGCGTGTGTTCAAGCGCTTCTACCGGTGCGCAGGTATGTGGGCAGCAGAGGTACGGGCCCCTTCTAGCGATGGCAACGATTCACTCGCAAATACTCGTCAATTCTATTCGGTGTTTTCCACCGCTCTTCTATTCTTCGTGGATTCTCCTATTCTCGCGACGAAATCTTGCGAAAATTTCTTTCCAACGTGCGTATATATTTCACATTGACCGCTTATGGGAAAGTTGGGGCTTGGAATTGTTGAAGAGGACTTGGAATTGTTATAGGAAGTCTTGAAATTATTTAAGGAGGCTTGAAATTGTTGAACAAGGCTTGGAAATTGTTGAAGAAGACTTGAAATTGTTAGAGAAAGCTTGGAAATTGTTGAAGAAGACTTGAAATTGTATAGGAAGTCTTGAAATTATTTAAGGAGGCTTGAAATTGTTGAACAAGGCTTGGAAATTGTTGAAGAAGACTTGAAATTGTTAGAGAAGGCTTGGAAATTGTTGAAGAAGACTTGAAATTGTTAGAGAAGGCTTGGAAATTGTTGAAGAAGACTTGAAATTGTTGAGGAAGCCTTGGAATTATTTTAGGAGGCTTGAAATTGTTGAACAAGGCTTGGAAATTGTTGAAGAAGACTTGAAATTGTTGAGGAAGCCTTGGAATTATTTAAGGAGGCTTGAAATTGTTGAACAAGGCTTGGGAATTGTTGAAAAAGACTTGAAATTGTTGAGGAAGCCTCGAAATTATTTAAGCAGGCTTGAAATTGTTGAACAAGGCTTGGAAATTGTTGAAGAAGACTTGAAATTGTTAGAGAAGGCTTGGGAATTGTTGAAGAAGACTTGAAATTGTTGAGGAAGTTTTGAAATTATTTAAGGAGGCTTGAAATTATTGAACAAAGTTTGGAAATTGTTGAGGAAGTCTTGAAATTATTTAAGCAGGCTTGAAATTATTGAACAAGGCTTGGGAATTGTTGAAGAAGACTTGAAAATTGTTGAAGAAGTCTTGAAAATTGTTGAGGAAGTCTTGAAATTATTTAAGCAGGCTTGGAATTATTGAATAAGGCTTGGAAATTGTTAAGAAGACTTGAAATTGTTGAGGAAGCCTCGAAATTATTTAAGCAGGCTTGAAATTGTTGAACAAGGCTTGGAAATTGTTGAAGAAGACTTGAAATTGTTGAGGAAGTCTTGGAACTACTGAAGGGGGCTTGATATTATTGAACAAGACTTGGAAATTGTTGAAGAAGACTTGACATTATTGTAGAAGGCTTGAAATTATTGAAGAAGGCTTGAAATTAGTTAACAAGGCTTGGAATTCTTGAAGGAGGTTTGAACTTATTGAACAAGGCTCGAAATTCTTGAAGAAGACTTTATATTCTTGAAAAAGGTTTGCAATTATTGAAGAAGGCTTGAAATTATTGAACAAGGCTTAGAAATTGTCGAAGATGACTTGAAATTGTTGAGGAAGGCTTGAAATTCTCGAAGAAGGTTAAAATCTTTAAACGCATGGAAATTCAAACGCTTAGAAATCCAAAAACGTAGTAACTGATTGTGAAACGCTTGCAAATTTAAACGATTGGAAATCTAAATGCTTGGAAGTTCGAACGCTTGCAAATTGAAACAGTTGGCGATCCAGTAACACAGAAATTCAAGAGCTTCAAAATTCGAAGCTTTAGTAAATGAAACGATTAACAAAATTGAAACGACTGCAAATGAACACGGATTAGAAATTCAAATCTAAGAAATCGAAACGCTTAAAGATCTCAAAACTTTGAAACCAAAGCTCTCGATAATCCAAAAGCTTGAAAATTCAAAGACTTAAAATTCGAGAGTTTAGAAATCCAAGTGCTTGAAAATTCAAAGACTTAAAATTCGAGAGCTTAGAAATCCAAGTGCTTGAAAATTCAAAGACTTAAAATTCGAGAGCTTAGAAATCCAAGTGCTTGAAAATTCAAAGACTTAAAATTCGAGAGCTTAGAAATCCAAGTGCTTGAAAATTCAAAGACTTAAAATTCGAGAGCTTAGAAATCCAAGAGCTTGGGAAGTCAAAAACTTAAAATTCGAGAGCTTAGAAATCCAAGAGCTTGGAAATTCGAAGACTTAGAATTCGAGAGTTTAAAAATCCAAGAGCTTGGAAAGTCAAAGACTTAGAATTCGAGAGCTTAGAAATCCAAGAGCTTGGAAATTCGAAGACTTAGAATTCGAAAGTTTAGAAATCCAAAGCTTGGAAATTCGAAGACTTAGAATTCGAGAGCTTAGAAATTTGAAGACTTAGAATTCGAGAACTTAGAATTCGAAAGTTTAGAAATCCAAAAGCTTGGAAATTCGAAGACTTAAAATACGAGAGCTTGAAAATTCGAAGACTTAGAATTCGAGAGCTTAGAAATGCTCAAGCTTGGAAATTCTAAAGCTCACACGATTCGAAACCTTAGGAATTGTTTATTTTTAGTTCCACTGCTTAGAAACTTCCCAGCTTTGATTTTCACTGTTTGAAGGAGCAGCCGAGAAACGTTTAAAGCTTAGCTTTGGTGGAAACGTATGCGCGAGGCGATAGCAGCGCGGACGAAGCGCAAAAGGGTTCATTTCCATAGGCGATGATAGATTCTCGCGCACGTAGCGAACGTTCGATAAGAATTCTGATTCGAGGAATGTGAGAGCCTGCTTCTTCTCGGTCGCTTTTCTATTTACGACTTCGGACTAGCCGCGTCCTTCTATCTTTCCCACTCCGCCTTTTTCCACGACCCGAGATTCTAACAGCGGTGCGCCGGAGCTCGCCTTGGCCGTCATGGAATTACAGGCATTGACGATCGATTCGCGCGCGCTAGCTTACTCCGCTCTGCACCGCCAACGTTGCGCAATTCGCGCGAGAATCGTGTGAAACATGAAAATTCTTACTGTAACGGAGACGCCGCGGGCGTTGCGCAATATCGCGTAACGCGCTTCTTGCCGGCCAAATTAAACCGTAACGCCGAAGCTGAAGCTCGTAGATAAAATCGACCATCGATCGAAATCCTCTCTTCTATTCGCATCCGAATTCCATTTTACCGAATCGTATCCAATTTTAAGCTAATGGGTTGGCAAGAAAATTGATTTATTGTACATATATATATATATATATACACTTACTGACAAAAGTAGTATAGCATAGTATTAGTATAGTTTTATTGCAGTGACCAATTGCAATCGATCTAAACTTGTAGCGTAAACTACGAGATATTTCGTAGTCGGCAGTCTTGGTACAAGACGCTTACTACGAGATATCTCGTAGCTGGCAGTGAATGGGTTAAAGTGGCAGTACGCGGTACATTCATCCTATTGTATATGGCATATTGAATATTGAATATTGTATATTGTATATTTTATATTTTATACTGTATATTGTATATTGTATACTGTATACTGTACATTGTATACTGTATACTGTACATTGTATATTGTATATTGTATACTGTATACTAATATTGTATATTGTATATTTTATACTGTATACTGTATATTATATATTGTATACTGTATACTGTACATTGTATACTGTATACTGTACATTGTATACTAATATTGTATATTGTATATTGTATATTTTATACTGCATACTGTATACTGTATATTGTATACTGTACATTGTATACTGTATACTAATATTGTATATTGTATATTGTACATTGTATACTGTATACTAATATTGTATATTGTATATTGTACATTGTATATTGTATACTGTACATTGTATACTGTGTACTGTATATTGTATATTGTATATTTTATACTGTATACTAATATTGTATATTGTATATTGTACATTGTATACTGTATACTAATATTGTATATTGTATATTGTACAATGTATATTGTATACTGTACATTGTATACTGTGTACTGTATATTGTATATTGTATATTTTATACTGTATACTGTACATTGTATACTGTGTACTGTATATTGTATATTGTATATTTTATACTGTATACTGTATATTGTATACTGTATATTGTATACTGTATACTAATATTGTATATTGTATATTTTATACTGTATATTGTATATTGTATACTGTATATTGTATACTGTATACTGTACATTGTATACTGTACATTGTATATTGTATACTAATATTGTATATTGTATACTGTATATTAATATTATATATTGTATATTGTATATTGTATACTGTATATTGTATACTAATATTGTATATTGTACATTGTATATTGTATACTGTATATTGTACACTGTACATTGTATATTGTATACTGTGTACTGTATATTGTATACTGTGTGGCGGAAAACCAATTTTCGTACTCTTCTATTGAAAACAAGCAAACGAAATCTGGCTTTTAGGACTAGTTCTACTCGAACTAGGCCGTTTAACTTCCGGATGGTTGCCGCGTCTTCAATCAGCGATGTGCCGACGTTTCGCAAACATTGCAGTTTGCATCTTCAGGGCTAAGTGCACCGATACTGAGCTCCTTCATGATATCAATTGCTTCTCATATACCGTTGTTCGATGGCGCGTAACAGTCATCGATGCGTAACTTTTGTGGTCAACTCCGAATGTTGTCAAAATTTCGAACTCGAAGGATGCCATGCCATATTGCA
Organism: Eucera pruinosa; assembly: GCA_028830335.1. Classification (NCBI taxonomy): domain Eukaryota; kingdom Metazoa; phylum Arthropoda; class Insecta; order Hymenoptera; family Apidae; genus Eucera; species Eucera pruinosa. The sequence goes on from JAMYCR010000003.1 coordinate 28,463,412, forward strand.
TCGATGTTACATCCTTTGTCTTTGTTCAAGTTTCCTCCACTCTTTCAAATTTCCACACCCTCTCCGTATTTTCTTGACTAGTAGCCTCTTGTGATTTTGTTAGTAGTTTGGTCTAGATAGTAGATTTAGGTAGATAGAGCTCCTACATAGAGCTACGTAGTAGATTTTGGTCTTCTCAAAATCTATTGCAAATAAACCGAATCTATCCAATCTCAGCTGTCTTCGTTGTTTTCTATTAAAGACGAGAGAAATATACGATAGAAACGCAACGGTAAAGCAGCGCTCGCGTGCATCTAGAAGCCTAAGCGCGGCGCTTGTGCGGCCGTTGAAGTCTCCGGCTGGAACGCGAACGGGTACTCGGGACATCGAGGCGGCATCGTCGTTTCACGCGCAGAAAAACTCTGCCACGCGCTCTTTCGTAGTCACGCGGGTGACGCGTCACAGTATAGTAGCCGCCGCACTGTTTTCCAGCGCAGATTGTCGTTCCGATAAACCGTTGAATCTCATGTAACGGGTAGACGCGATAAATCTGCTGCAAAGTACGACGACTTCTCTACCAGCCGCGTATTAATATTCAATGGTTTCTTTATCTCCGACCATTAACGGGACACACATCGGTGGCAAGAATGAAGGTGGAAACAATTGCTCCGCAATCGAAGAGTCAACGATTTACCAGCCGTTCGCAATCGCATTCAAATGAAGTTTTTCATCGCGCCAGCGGGAAACGAGAAAATGGAAACGTCGAAACGATATGGGGATATTATGTTCGATTCCTGTTCGATCTCACGTTTGTTACATATTGAGAATAATCGTATCTTAGTTGGACTTCATTTCGCTTATAATGTTATTAATGGTATTGTTACGTGTTCTCGCAAACTGGAGTCCTTTAAGTTTACCGCGTATTTCGCCGCTATTCGACAGCAAACTCTTTTGTTAGAGGAGAGGCTCGTAATACTACGCTATATGGTATTAATAATAGTATCAACTCGATTTTGAAGAATGTTAACATGTACTGTGAATCCATCGACTTCTATTCTACACCCGCTAGATTTAAATCTCACGTATCGCGTTGTTGTTTAAACTCTTACGATTAACCCTTTGCGGAAAAGTGTCGGCAGATAGCCGCCTAATCATTTTTTGACTTTCCGAAACCACGTCGACTTGTAAAGTCGCAGAACTTAATGCAATGAATGCTTAACGTAATAATAAACGTTTGAAATCGTTAGAAAAATGAAATGGTTTCGAACTAAAAAGCGTGAAAATTCAAAGTCGTGGAATTCAAAACTTAAAGTACTCTCGCAAGTGTCATTAATTCTCGCCCGCAAAGGGTTAAATATAAAGATTGTTTATATTGTGTATATATATAATAATTATATACACAATATAATATTATATTATCACAGTAGTATTAAATATAAAAATGGTTTACCTTGTACATATGTAATAATTGTATATACAATATAAAATGGAAGACGAAGAAACGCAATAAAGATAACAAAACGGAACACTGTAAAAGCAAATATATATATAGAGTATAATATTACATTATCACAGTAATATTAAATGTAAAAATAGTATACATTGTACATACATAATAATTGTATATACATTATAATATGGAAGACGAAGAAACGCAATAAAGATAACAAAACGGAACACCGTAAAAGCAGATTCGATCGAATATAGCACAAAAGGGTAGTTCCAAAGCGTACGCCTTTAATCCCAATCATTATTGACCGTACGAGCATAGGCGTACTCGTCGAAGGGTTAACCCTTTGCGGACGAGAATTAATGACACTTGCGAGAGTACTTTAAGTTTTGAATTCCACGACTTTGAATTTTCACGCTTTTTAGTTCGAAACCATTTCATTTTTCTAACGATTTCAAACGTTTATTATTACGTTAAGCATTCATTGCATTAAGTTCTGCGCTTTACAAGTCGACGTGCTTTCGGAAAGCCAAAGAATGATTAGGCGGCTATCTGACGACACTCGTCCGCAAAGGGTTAATATTACTGTGATAATGTAATATTAAACTCTATATATATATCTGCTTTTATGGTGTTCCGTTTTGTTATCTCCATTGCGTTTCTTCGTCTTCCGTATTATATTGGATATACAATTATTACGTATGTACAAGGTAAACCATTTTTATATTTAATACTACTGTGATAATATAATATTATATCGTGTATATAATTATTATATATATACACAATATAAACAATCTTTATATTTAATCTCTCAACGTGCAACGCGTTAAACGCGTCCCGCTCCGTTTCGCTCGCGTTCAAATTCCCCGTGAACGCGCGTCAGCTCTGCTCGGTCTAGAAATTAGCGTCTGGACGCGAGATACGACGCCGAATTTACAGCTGCGATGATCGGCAATAAACGGTTCCGCCGTTCCCTTTATCGTCCAATAATATCCAGCCTCGCGATTGCGCGCGTTTCTACACAACGAGAGCTTTCGAGTGCTCTCGACAAGGGCGTGTTTTACCATCCTCCTTCTCCTCCTTCTCCAGGAACCGCGAAATTGCGCCGCTTTCCGGGTTTCGTCCGTTTAATTAAACGAGTAACGCGTTGGCTGAAAAAAAGTAAATTTGCACCTGCGGCGCGAGCGATAATCGATAGCAGGCCATCGACATCCAGGCTCGAAACAACGACTGCGCGTCAGAGGGAAGAGGAGGAGAGAAAGAGAAGAAGAGGGAGAGAAAAAAGAAAGGGCGACGAAAAAGAGGAACCGGTTCGAGTGATTTTTCTAAACCAGTTTTAGGACCAACTTCGCCGGATCGCCTCTACTCACTATACCGTTGTAAAAGAACCACGTCAGCCTATCGTCGCGCTTCTATGCCAGCGAATAGGCGCCCCGGGCTGAAAACCCAATTAACCTGTCCTCCGATCGATTACGTAACTGGCAAATCAGTTTCGATTCTCCGGCTGAAAAACATCGCTATACACACACAAAGAGAGAGAGAGAGAGATAGACGAACGGACGGACACGAGCGCGCGACGAGGCTGTTTTTCGCGCCGAGGCGACGAGCAGAGGCGTTCGTGATTCGTGATTCGCGATTCAACGGAGGAATCAAACGCCGCCGAGGACGTCCTTCGTTTGTTTTGCATCGCGTTTAACGTACTGTACGTCCGCGGTAAGTTAGCCACCGTATCGACACAGAGTTAACCAACTTACAATCGGGGCAAGAGGGACGTACCGTCCGTGCACGAAAAGAAGGCAGACGAGGTCTTCTCCTCGATTTTAGGCGAACAAAATCATCGAGCCTTTAACCCTTTGCGGACGAGAAGTAGTAACACTTGTGTGAGTACTTTAGTTCTTAATTCCACGCTTTTGAGTTCGAAACCATTTCATTTCCAACGATTTCAAATGTTTATTATTACGTTAAGTATTCATTGCATTAAGTTTTGCGCTTTAACTTTTTGCGGACGACGAATAGTAAAACTTAAAAAGAGTATTTTGACTTTGAATTCCAAGCCTTTACATTTCTAAGCTTTCGAATTCCAGGTTAACAAATTGTCAAAACTTTCAAGCTTTTATGAACGATATTAATTGAAAGTTTCTGCTTTAACAGTGAACGTGCGTCCAGAAAACCAGAAAAGGTGGCGATTATTTGCAGACACTCGTCCGCAAAGGGTTAATAGTCGACATGGGTTCGGAAAGCTAAAAAAATGATTAGGCGATTATTTGTCGACGCTCGTCCGCAAAGGGTTAAATAGTCTACAGAGGCGCCAAATTCATTCGTACGCGCTTAATACGTACATCGAATTGGCCAACTAAAAAACTGCATCGTATTCCAAAATAGATAACAGATTGTAATGCAACAATATCTTTCGCTTGCCCTTATAAACGCAAAACGTCCTCACTGTAGATATTATCCACCCCGTCTTCTCTATCACTTCTCTAACACACTGTCTTCGTTATCAAATCACCGTCGATCTTTAACGTCTTCGGTTAACAGGGAAAAATCCGCGTGAGTGCACTCCCGCTAGCTTTAACCCTTTGCGGACGACGAATGATAAAACTTAAAAGAGTATTTTGACTTTGAATTCCAAGCCTTACGAATTCCAGGTCAACAAATTCCCAAAACTTTGAAGCGTTTATCAACGGTATTAATTTCAACTTTCTGCTTTAACAGTAAACGTGCGTCCAGAAAAACCAGGAAAGTGGCGATTATTTGCAGACACTCGTCCGCAAAGGGTTAAATCTCAATTGTCGCGTTGCTCAAACTCTTACGATTAATCGTCATTCTTTCCTGCACTCTAAAGGGTTTAGCCCGTTAATAAATAATAAAATAACTGTTAGGAAGACGAGGAATTGGTGGGGAAATTGGTGTCGGTTTCCGCTGCGCTAGCCTCGCCAATAAGTGACTTCGGGCAAACAGAATTCTTCTGTTTTTTTAACTGTACATGTATATTATATATTCCTGCTCGCGTTACTTCCTTCTCTCGCGCGCGAACGTAACGCGTAACTACGCGCGGAGCAGAATAAAACTGATTTGCATGCGTTAAAGGTATTTATTAGAAAAACCCACCGGCATTCGACGGTAACGAATAAATAATTGGCAATCCTATCCGCGTAGATCGACCGATTCAGCGTCGCGTCGCGAGAGAAACTGAACGGATTCTAAAGCAACACAACGCGTGTCTCTCGGCAAGGACAACGCTCTCCGTGTTTATTTCCTTCGCTCCTCGATACACGACACTTCGACACCGGGCTAAATTCATTAACCTCTTAGGCACGGCTGAATTTTGCGCGGGGCTGTTTCTCCGTACGGCAGAGTTCAACGCGAATTACGTGTAAATGATACGGCACTTCAATGTGTAACGGATAATGCTGTTCTTTACACGAGTACATTCGAATGAAGCGTTCGATGATTAAATTATAATTTTACTTAAAGATATGATACACGCATTTGAACTTTAACAATTTATAAATACTTGAACAATTAAAGCCACTATAGTGGCGCGTCGTACAGAAAGATGACATCCGCGAAAGCCACTATAGTGGCGCATAGTGCCTAAGAGGTTAAGAGAGAGTGTATCATCAACCTTAGGTGTCTAGTAGCTCTGGCTTACGAATACGAGGCTAAAGCCTGTTGTTCGCAGGTGTTTGGGGGGGAGGGGGGGTAAACTACTACAAGAGGTCACGCATGTAAAGGTTTATACAATAATACGTTTAGGATATTGAATGAGAATGTTTGTTAGTAAAATAGAGGCGAAGAAAATAAAAATTGAAACGAGAACGAACGAAGATAATAGAAATAAAAGAAACAGATTGGAAAAGGGTAAAGCAGAAAGGGAAAGAAACAAAGTGAAGGTACTTAGGTGTTCCTTTCTATAGTCTATTTTTGGATAACCATATATGTAGATGTTATATGCGGCGAGATAGGAAAAACCCCCTTTTCTTATTAAAAGAAATTAATTAACCCCTTGCCCTACTATTATTTTCGTACCTACTTAGGCTACCATTAGTTGACTACTATTTTTCTATCACATCGCGTATGAATCGTTCGAATATTGTACACGATTTTTCTTTAATAACATCCAATCATATAATACAAAATTAAAATTACCCTTCGAACTAAATTTTATCCTTAGTAATAGGCATTTCGCTTTAACCTGCGTCGCAATTCATAGAACGAGTGTAACTCGTTATTGTAGGGCAAAGGGTTAAGAGTAAAGGCGTCCGCACGCGAAGCTACTGAACAGAAACATAATTGGTTGGTGACTGAAATCACAAACCAATAACTAACCGTTTAAAGTGTGGATTCCGCACGCGCAGCTACTCAATAGTAACTGAAATTGTTTCGATTACCTGTGATCTATCGTGGAACGAAGTAGAATTATAACAAGTAGTGATTCCAGTTAAGAAAAAAATATAGTAGTATATTACTATTATAGACGAAAACAGCAGAGGAGGAGAAAACGTTGGGTTCACCCATGTCTAGAAAAAAACATCAGCTGTGGATTATTCGTTGCAGTAAAGGAGCTGCAACAAACGGATTCTAAATTTCTTCCTTTCTATCGAATGTCGAGACAAAGTTATACGGTATTTCTTTTGTTATATGAAGAAATATGAATTTCTTACGTAAGAAAAGATGTCGAGAAACTGGAAACTGTAGTCATCGAGTGATTTTGACGTCGACACACTCGAAACGGATTAGTGACGCGTTACTAACTGGTTACTAATCGGTAGCAACGTCAACGGCGTTACATATACAGTTGCTCGCAAAATTGAACGTATCCCTATGTTGCCAATTCAAAATAGTTAAAAAGAGAATATACACACGCATATTCAAAAGTAGAAACGCAATATATATATATGTATTTCGTTCAAATATTCTAACAGACAATGCGTACAAATTTCCCGAGATAAAATAAATTATTTATATGTACTTCATGAAAAACGTAAAGATATCAATTTTTTGCTGACACAAACGTGAACGTACTCATCGTTATTTTCATTATTATACACGTATGATACATGTGGATTACAATTTTGTTAACCACCTTTAAACTTCATAGCACAGACGTAATTAATTTTGTATAAAGAACGCGAAAATGTCCTCATTTTTCTAATTCCATTTTGAACTCTTCTCTATCCGTAAACGTACAATTTATCATTTTCGATTCCACGCTTTCCAAGATATGTTCTATCAGATTTAGAACGGATGAATAAGTTCAATAGTTTGGGCACATTGAAACGTAACCATTTCTCAGCCATCTTTTTCATCGAGTTCGAAGGTGTACGCTCAATATTAAGTAACCGTAATTGCATTGGAAGTGACTAAAAAGTAACTGATTCGTAACTCGCGTCATCGATCGGTTCATTTTCGATATCTTGGCGCGCGGAACGGCCTTAAAAACTGCGCGCCGCCGCGAAACGTGTTCTCGATTCGAGCCGCGTCGTTCTCTCCGTTTCGGTACTTCGTCGCTTCGATTCGCGTTTCGCCGGGCGTCGTCGAGTCGGCGGAAAAAAAGAAGCGCGGCTCACGGCAAAGGCGGGGAAAAAGTTGTTTACACGCGGGACATTTACCCACAATACCGTTGCGTTCGGCGATGGTCGACGGTTCCGGGAAAACGTACGCACTCGTTCCGCGTTCGTCAAACCACAGACGAGGTACAGGATAGACCGAACATCTTATGGGACTTCGTGTCACATGCTCTGAAATACCGATAACCTAAAAATTCACACTTTTTCGAAGAATATCTTTCGTTTTATTATCTGACAAAGAGTGTAAACACTTCTAAAGTATTTTATTATACAAAATGTAAGAGCAAACGCAAAAATGATACATTTTAGACAATCGAAAATGTAAAAATGAAAACGGATTTGGGGCTCGTGAGCCCCAAATCCGGGTGACAAATGGGAGCGTTGAATAAGTGGTCTATCCTGTTCTTAGTCAATGGTCAAACGACGTCGCGACTCGAATAAAACACGCGTACGCGATGCATAATTCGCGTCTATCGAATAAGATCGCTTTTTAATCGCCGCTCTATCCAACGATTAATCGAAGATCCCGTCCGATTATTGTCGTTTCGCCCTTGCGCGAAACGTAAATTGTAAATCATTCGCGCGCCGCTAAATGGAACATCGTAGCAGCTTTAAGACACGCACGCGAGACTTCGACGTCTTTCTTTCGGACGTTAATATAAGCGACGTCTAAACGATGAAACGAAGGCGATTGAGGAAAAAGAAATGAAGTAGATAAGGTGTCCGAAATGTTTTTAGCGAGCGTGCGCGAAGGCAATCGCACACGAGCTCGAGATATTATGCAAAACGCTGGATAATGGGGCAACGTTACAAATCAAATTTGCAAACGAACTCCTAAATTGCAACGGCACCTGTGCCCCGCACCATTTCGTTTGCACCTGCGGCGGGTCCCTCGCCTAAAATATTCCCTCTCGCACGCACTTCTTCTTCTCCCGCGGGACACCAGTCGGGAGCGCAAGAAAGTTAAGGTAGCCCCGTCGTTCGAACGAGTCGAACGAAACCGAGAATTTTAACGAACCGACATCGAAAACCGGCGCTTCGACCAATCTTCGAGGCGGATCGATTTTTATCGCGCAATCGCAGAAACTTCTTATCAATTTCACACCGCTATAAATCAGACTTGTAAACGTTATCCCCGCTTGTTAATTGGTCGCTGCAACGCGAGTTACGCGCTTAATTACTTGTAAAATTGGGCCTCTTTTACTCCGGCGAACTGCAAGTAGGCAGTTTACTTTCGTGGCTTCGTAAGTTGGACGAAGAGTTTCGTAAAATTTCGGATATACGGTAAATGGGCCACGTACCGACACTTGAATTCGTTTATTTAATACTAGGTTTATGGGACGCGTCACGTTGACGCCGTTCAGATTTCGTACGTAAAATTATGCAGACGATAAATATTATTTTTCAGTACTTTATGTTAACTTTAATTGATACAGTGGTACCAGTACGTGACTCTCTTCATCTTCACGTTTCTACGTTCGAATATTTATATGTAGTATACGTATTTTTCTTCGGAAGCCTGTCGAATTATATAATTAACGTCCATAAGTCTAAAGTTAATAGCAAAGTAATGGACGAAGAATCGTAAGGAAAGATATTTTCATACCAAACTTTGCACTTCCGTTTACGTAATAACGCACAGATATTTTCAGTTATAGTGATTATTTTCAGTTATAGTGATTATTTTCAGTTATAGATATTTATAGTAATTAATTCATCGTATTCAACATATAAAAAAAATGTTCAAAAATAAACGAGCGGTTGAACAAGCTGAAAGTGGTGCTGCAAACTGAAATGATTCTTAGGTTAACGACATTCTAAAACAGTGAAATAAAGTTACAGAGACACGAATCGAGTTCAAATATAAATTCAGCTCGTATTCGTTGCATTAAGATAGAAACGAACAGTTTAATATTTCGTATCGTTAAGTGTACCAAAACAGAAGTAATTCACGAGTGTTTTCTCATTAAATTCGAAATGTATCATCGAAATACAAAAATGAACCGAGGAATTTATTTTATCGATAAACAGATTTATTACCATCTTCATTACAATAACTTAATCATCGTAACATCCTTTTTGGAAATCAATAAACATCTATCTGTTACAATAACTTGAGGGTCTGAATTTATGTTACAGTGTGCAAATATTGGGAGAACAACACCAAATTATATTTAAAACAGGAAAGGGTCTTGATCTCGTTAAGAATAAATATTGAATTTGATAACATTTGATTATTCATTAGGTACGCCTAATATTTTATCCACTTTTCACGCGCTTAATTCAATACTCTATCGATTGTTTTATCCGCTGAATTGTTCTTCAATCCAACACGTCCGTATTTACAATCGATGGTCTCGAGGCAAAAATCATTCAACTCCATTTCTTGGAACATTTTTATACGAACGAAGAAACTTCGTAACTGTGATTTGCATCTGAAAGCGTTGGATAAAACTGAACATTTGCATCCCAGTTCTGTTCGCTGTACTAATTTACCTCTGCTACGATTTTTAGATACCTTCTTTGCCTAACCACCACGTTTCCTATTATTTAAAAAAATTCCTTAACTAAAAGCAGACTCAAAAAAAAAAAACGAATCACTACTAGTGAGTACAGTTCCTATCATCAATTTTGCATTGACGTTTAGCTCGGTACAAAAAGAAGCAAGCGTATAATTCAGCCTGCAAATATCGCAAAGACCGTAGCAAGGTTAATTATTGCAACCGTTGATTTAAATACTCGCCGTGCTGCGCTACGCGGCAATTTAGCGTGTTTAGAAATCAATTAAAAAGTCGTTTACTAGTCGCAAATGGAGCTCTGCTCGCGTATTACACCGGAGCCCTTCAATTAAAGCCATAAACTCCGGAAACGGCACGAGTCTCGGTAATAAACATTTCGCGAGGAATTCATTTCTCTTCGATCCTATCTGCTCCGATTCCCCATTAGTTCTAACGATTCCAGCGAGCCTCGTAAGAGATATCTTTTAACCTACATTTTCGGTTATCTAAGCGAAGATGATTTCAACCATTGGAATGCTTGCGCCGTAAATAACCCGTGCGTTAAACCCGTTAATAGCAACGACTCGCATCTATTCCCGTTTATCTCCCATTTTCCGGAAAGGCAAAAATCCTCCCGTTACTTAAACCGTATTGAAAATAAAGTTACTCGAGTCGCTTTGAAAGTCAGACTCTGATCGACTACGTAAAATCACGCGAACTGATTTTTTAAGAAATCTTTGGGAGGAAGATAGAGCTATCTAGAGGATAGAGCTAGGACGATAAAGCTGTGAAATTTATCGAAGACAGAGAGTCGATTGGTTTGCTTCTCTAAAAACTCGCTTATAAAATGGCTCCAATTACGATAATAATTGTTTAGCCTATCTCTTCCGATCGCTAAAGCGAAGATAACGGTGATCAATGCGGTATTTATGTCAAAAATATATATAAATATATATAGGACTTAAATCGATTAATGCTAGCCACTTATTCGCAGCTTTGGGAAAGGTAAAAATCCTCGCGTTACTCGAGCCACTCAAAATCCAAGCTGACTAATTCTATATACCGCAACTGTAATAATTATTATACTAACGTACATCTTTTAATATCTACGCGAATAATTTTGATACAGGCGACTTATTTACAATTTTGGAATACAGAAATCTTCGCGTTATTTAAGCTATTTAGGAAAAAATAAAAATCCTCGCGTTCCTTAAGTCATTTAAAAAAAAAAAAAAAATTCTCGCGTTGCTCAAGTCATTTAAAAAAAGAAATAAAAGTCCTCGCGTTGCTTAAGTCATTTAAAAAAAAAAATAAAAATCCTCGCATTGCTTAAGTCATTTAGGAAACAATAAAAATCTTCGCGTTGCTCAAACCTCTTACAATTAAGAAAAAAATTAAAGTCCTCGTGCTGCTTAAACCACTTAGCAACGAATAAAAATCCTCGCGTTGCTTGGATAATTTGGAAAAAAAGCAGAAATTCTCTTATTACTTAAGCAATCCAAGATTAATTAAAGTACCTCCGCAAAATTAATTACACTATCCCGTAAAAAATCTCCAAAAAGAGTACGCTAATCCCGCACCGAAATAATGAAATCGTGAAGCTTGCAAAACCAATTTATAATTAGCGTTTCTTTTTCTTTTCTCCTAGCTCCGTTATCGAGCAACCCCAAGAGTATCTACGATAACAGGATCAACGATTAACCCACGCGTCTCGATGCGTACGCGTGGATACCCTCGACGAACGGTACAGCAACGGCAAAAGTGATGGAAAGAATAAAGACGAAGTTCGATGAATAGCAGCGACTTACATTGATGTTTATTCACGATAAGACTGAGGGGTTCCGAGCTACCAAGAGGACTCTCCTTTCCGCTACAGGGTGGCGGGCTCTTTGCAAGGTGCTGAGCTTCCAGCAGCCTGAGTTGCTGCTGGTGCAGCCGGTTCTTGATCAGGAAGATCTTCGGCATCCTGAGGGACGTTGGCTCGCGCTAACGTGACACTTCACCCTCTACCCTTCACGCCACCATTCCCACGGCTGTTCCCAGTCGCGTTCCTTCGAACCATCAACAATCAATCCCGCGCGGTTCACCAATAAATAAATATATCACTTCTCTCTCTTTCTATATATGTATATATAGTCTCCCGAAACGGATCAGCTCTCTAAACCACAGTCCGTGTCCTCTATCGAAAGAAAACCACCACCCGGCGAAACTCACTCGTCGCGGCGAAAAGCCAACTCCAAATCCGAACGGTTCGCAACGACGCGATCGGTCCCAACTAGCATTCCCGCCACCGAATCACTTCAGGCGACGAAATCCTTCGGCGCGTCGACCCCAAGCGCGGCGAAAGAAACGAATTCCTTCTTCACAACTCGAATCTTCCAACAAGTGTCACTGTCAACGACGAAGACGAAGACGAAGAATAAGCACTGCGTCCGCGAAGTCCAGAGTTCGATTAGGCTCCCTGTCCTCGGGCCAGTCCAAGGTCTCCCTCTCTTTCTATAATGTCTCTCTCTCTCTCTCTCTCTCTTTGTCACGGATTTACAGTTATCCTGGACAGAGGCCACAGATCGAGTAAACGCACACGAAACGACCGACCTCTGGTGAACGACTGAGACTCCGTTGCCTGTTCCCTAGGCCGGGCCCCGAGTCCTATCCCCACCGCGTGTACCCCGTTATCCCCACCATGTTTCCTAGCTGTCAGGCCCTCCTGCCCCTTCCATAGGACTCCCGGAGCGCAACACACAGCCCATCCGGATTATTTGGTCGCTTTAGCAAGCGCGAGGAGAGACCGCTGCGGGCCCGCTTGGAGATGGAAACCGCTCGTGGGATCGCGCATGCGCGTAACGGAGCATCGTACGTGTGCTGAAGCGTGCTACCATCCCTCCCCCCCTTTGCCCCTCCTTCGGGCACCGGTTCCCTCCCGAGCTGCTTCCCTTCCGTCTCTCTGTTCGTCTCTTTTTAACGGAGGTAGTATTGCGCTCTGTACTTACGCGTATGTGCATCCTCACCGTTTTCTTTTATCGCTTCTCCCCATGGTCTCCTTCGCTTTTCTCTTTACGAGCATCTTTTTTTGTTTCTTTTTTCTTTGCGCGCGCGTACCCGCGGTTAAAGGATGCGTGTGCGTTTTGTTCCTTCGCGGTGTGCTTCTCGTTTCGCTGAGTTTGCGATACGTTGTCGAGGAGGCGGTGGTAGTTTTTGAGAGGTTTGACGCGCGAGGATTTTTCAGGTGGAATAAGGGAACCCGCCAATCTACCGCGCTTGCGCGAACAGGGGATTTTCTTTTGGAACGCGGGAAGTTCAAACTTGGCCCCGTTCGCGCGGCAACGCGACGAGAAATGATCTTCAGGGGGAAGAGAGGAGTTTGTTTCGTTTTCTACGATCCTTTGATGTTTGAGATTTCAAGATCTTGGTTTTAATTGTTGTTTGGTTTCGCTCCATTTTAGCAGTCTGCTGTGCTACAAGTGGTTACTTATACGCATACTGAGACGTAGTAGCTGAGGAAATTAGTCGAAGAATGCTATCATAGTGTAATCAGTATCGTTTAATAGAATCCTCACCCACAATTGCTTTCTTTGGTTAACGCATCGCGTACGGATCGCAAGATATCTGGTTTTAATACTTTTTTCTACATCCGTCTACGAAATGCCAAAAGAGCGGGAGAAATAGTCAATATTCCTATTACATTGAGAAGAATCTAATCCGATTGTTTAAAGCGTTTCGTTAATTTTCAAACGATAAGTTTGAAAGCCGGTGTTCTAATCGACTTGCAAGACTCGTATCAAATTTTTAATACAAATCACCATACGCAGCGTGTTAAGATGGGGCAATAAATATTTCATACGCAATTTGAATTGTATTGGAGAACGAATTCCATACGAGAAGCGTTTCTATTCCGATATCATCTTTTGAAGTTCTCAACGTAATGCGAAAGACGATTGAATGGCCTGAATTTGCAAAATCTTCTTAGGACAATCAAGCTTAAACCAAAGGCAGTATATAAGTACTCGATACGTACGTTAAGACCGTCTCCAAAATTTGCCAGCTACCGATTAAACGTTCGCTAACGTGTACTACGATAGACTACTCGTAATGCAACTCTAAGTGCAACGGGTTAAGGAATACGTAAAATCATTCTTACGATGTTTGCGCGCGCATTACGAGTTGCCCGATGGATCATGAATTTACGACGTGTTGCACTTCCACGGAATGACCGCGGCGAATACGCGAACGCGTAAAACAGCGAAGAAACACACGCAACCGAAGAAAATGCGCAACTTCCTTGTACTCGAACATTCAGACTTTTGAATTCTAAGCCAGCAAATTTATAAACTTCGAAATTTCAAGATTTGGAATAGTGAGGCTTCGAATATTTAAATTTGAGAATTTCCAAGACATCGCATTTTCAAGCTTTGCAATTTCCATGTCCCCTAATTTTCAACTTTGGAATTTCCAAGCTTTGCTATTTCTAGGCTTGCAAATTTCCAAGCTCTGCAAAGTGGGATTTAGAACTTCTAAGCCTGTAAAATTTGAAGCTTTGCAATTTCCATGCCCACAAATTTCTAACTTTGGAATTGCCACGTCCCGAAATTTCCAAGCTTTGAAATTTCTATAGCCCCAAATTTGCAACTTTGCAATTTCCAGTACATCACATTCGCAAGCTCTGGAATTTCCATGCTTACAAATTTCCAAGCTTTGGAATTCCCGTAGCCTCAAATTTGCAACTTTGTAATTTCTAGGCCATCAAGTTTGCAAGCTTTAGAATTTTCATGTTTCCAAGTTTTCAAGCTTTGGAATTCCCATGCCCCCAAATTTCCAACTTTGTATTGTTCAGACCATCAAATTCGCAAGCTTTGGAATTTCCACGCCACCAAAATTGCAACTTTGTAATTTCCAGGCCATCAAATTCGCAAGCTTTGATATTTCCATGCTTACAAACTTCCAAGCTTTGTAATTTCCATGCCCCCAAATGTCCAACTTTATAATTTCCAGGCCATCAAATTCGCAAGCTTTGGAATTTCCATGCTTGCAAATTTTCCACTTTGTAATTCCCATAGCCCCAAATTTGCAACTTTGTAATTTCTAGGCCATCAAACTCGCAAGCTTTGGAATTTCCACGCCCCCAAATTTCCAAGCTTTGGAATTCCCATAGCCCCAAATCTGTAACTTTGTAATATCCAAGACCATCAAATTCGCAAGCTTTGGAATTTCCATGCTTACAAATTTGCCACTTTGTAATTTCCATGCTTCCAAATTTCCAAGCTTCCAAATTTCTAACTTTGTAATTTCCAGGCCGTCAAATTCGCAAGCTTTGAAATTTCCATGCCCCCAAATTTTCAAGCTTTGAAATTCCTATAGCCCCAAATTTCCAAGCTTTGAAATTTCCATAGCCCCAAATTTCCAAGCTTTGAGATTTCCATAGCCCTAAATTTGCAACTTTGTAATTTCCAAGCCATCAAACTCGCAAGCTTTGGAATTTCCACGCTCCCAAATCTTCAACTTTGTAATTTCCAGGACCATCAAATTCGCAAGCTTTGGAATTTCCATGTTTCCAAATATCGAAGCTTTGGAATTCCCATGCCCCCAAATTTCCAACTTTGCATTTTTCAGGACCATCAAATTCGCAAGCTTTGAAATTTCCATGCCCCCAAATTTCCAAGCTTTGAAATTCCCATAGCCCCAAATTTCCAAGCTTTGTAATTTCCATAGCCCTAAATTTGCAACTTTGTAATTTCTAGGCCATCAAATTCGCAAGCTTCGGAATGTCCACGCTCCCAAATCTCCAACTTTGTAATTTCCAGGACCATCAAATTCGCAAGCTTCGAAATTTCCATGTTTCCAAATATCCAAGCTTCGAAATTCCCATGCCGCGAAACGTCGAACTTTGTAACTTCCGCGGAATGACCGCGACGAATATGCGAACGCGTAAAACTACGAAGGAACACGCGCAAGCGATGTAGAAGAAACTGCACAACTTCCTTGTAGTTGGTACCACCTGTGCGATCCACCGCAATTGCACGCACGGTTCTTCCAATAAACATACGTAGGTACTACGTGTCCCGCGTACTGCTTTATGATGGACGCGACTCACGGTTAAAGCTAGGTTTCTCGTCTCTAACCACTATGTCGGTTATGCTGTCAAGCGGTATACTCGTACCTCTCGTAGCGGCCCAACATCGAACCGTGCTCTTACACCATCCGCATTGTATCCGTGCGCCTACAGGCTGCCTCAAAGTCAACCCTTCGTCTCGAATCAAAGTGTAATTCTGCCCTGTAATTATGAAAGTGGTCTAAGTAATATATTCCTTGTTTCGAGATACTGGCCACTTTCATAATTAACGCTAAACGAATTCCACGTATAACGTTGAACGAACAAGAAGCACTATCTAACGATTCATTTTTTACGATATCGTAAAAACGTGCGTTGGATTAATTTAGTTTAAAACAATTTTGTGAGTAACTGTACATAGTAAGCATTGGCGACGTTTGTTTTCAACGGCAAATACTGCCACGGAGGAACGCGTAAAATACGTAAATTGTTCGTACCAATTACCCTAAATTGACGATTAAATCAAGATAATTCAATAAATCGTTCTCGCGCATTCCACGAAGATTATAGGAATTAAAAAACAAATCTCTCCTTATACTCAAGTAACTCAACTATTTACGATGAAAACGTTCTCTTCAGTGGCGTAACTTTTCCCTTCGATAGTGGAACAGTCTTTGTTCTCGATCTTTCTCTTTTCACGCGTTAAAAGTGTAACTATTATTTAAGAAAAAAAAAGCAAGAAAGAAAAGAAGTGGTTTAAAAGAATTTTGAAGAAAAGGGAGCTGTAAATTTCGTGGTAAAATGAATTTATTATTGGCGCCTGAATTTATTAGGTTCGAGGAGGGATTCTGTGGAAGGAAACGTTACAATCGAAGGAAGAATCTTTCGCAGCGCTGTCGGAGATTTCATCTCGGGGACGCGTATCCCCCGTGAAGAAGGTCGTAAACGTTCGAACCTCTGCCGGATTTTTCTCGTGATCTCGAGTTTCCCATACGAGATGCAGCCAGATTGGAGGATACCTGCCGAATTCGTGCTGCGGCCAAGAACATAATTCAACGGTGACGCTTGTTGGCCCAAATTCGAACAAGTGCCTGTTACCCGAACTCTTGGAAAGCTTCCAACAAAGATCACGCGAAGATCTACCTCGTTAGTACCCTCCATTTCTTTTTCCATTTATCCGCTCCTGCTATATCTCGCTTAGCCGATTTTCCCTTTTCGTAACCCTTTGTGTCAAGAAATACGAAATTTGTACGTGCTACAAGAATACAGAGTGTTCGTCTTCGGTTGCATAAATATGAGAAGTTCGAAAGCTTAAAAGATTGAATGGCTTGCAAATTTTAAAGCTGGGAAAAAATTGCAAAGCTAGCAAATTTCAAAGCTAGTAAATTCCATAGTTTGCATATTCTAAAGCTAGCAAATTTCAAAGCTAGTAAATTCCAAAGTTAGCAAATTCCAAAGCTAGCAAATTTCAAAGCTAGTAAATTCCATAGTTTGCATATTCTAAAGCTGGCAAATTTCAAAGCTAGCAAATTGCAAAGCTAGCAAATTTCAAAGCTAGTAAATTCCAAAGTTAATAAGTTCCAAAACTAGCAAAATCCAAAGCAAGCAAATTCCAAAGTTACTAAATTTCAAAGCTAGCAAATTCCAAAGCTAGCAAATTTCAAAGCTAGTAAATTCCAAAGTTAATAAGTTCCAAAACTAGCAAAATCCAAAGCAAGCAAATTCCAAAGTTACTAAATTTCAAAGCTAGCAAATTCCAAAGCTAGCAAATTTCAAAGCTAGTAAATTCCAAAGTTAATAAGTTCCAAAACTAGCAAAATCCAAAGCAAGCAAATTCCAAAGTTACTAAATTTCAAAGCTAGCAAATTCCAAAGTTAGTAAGTTTCAAAATTAGCAAAATCCAAAGCTAATAAGTTCCAAAGCTGGTAAATTCCAAAGCTAGTAAATTCCAAAGCTAGCAAAATCCACAGCTAGCAAATTGCAAACCTTGGAAATTTAAAAGCTAGCCAAATCCAAAGCTAGCAAATTCCAAACTTAGCAAATTTAAGAGCTAGCAAAATCCAAAGCTAACAAATTCCAAAGCTAGCAAATTCCAAAGCTAGCAAATTTCAAAGCTAGTAAATTCCAAAGTTAATAAGTTCCAAAACTAGCAAAATCCAAAGCAAGCAAATTCCAAAGTTACTAAATTTCAAAGCTAGCAAATTCCAAAGTTAGTAAGTTTCAAAATTAGCAAAATCCAAAGCTAATAAGTTCCAAAGCTGGTAAATTCCAAAGCTAGTAAATTCCAAAGCTAGCAAAATCCAAAGCTAGCAAATTGCAAACCTTGGAAATTTAAAAGCTAGCCAAATCCAAAGCTAGCAAATTCCAAACTTAGCAAATTTAAGAGCTAGCAAAATCCAAAGCTAACAAATTCCAAAGCTAGCAAATTTCAAAGCTAGCAAATTCTAAATTTGGCGAATTTCAAAGCTAGTATATTGCAAAACTAGCAAATTCCAGAGCTAGCACATTCCAAAACTAGCCAAATCCAAAGCTAGCAAATTCCAAACCTTGCAAATTTAAGAGCTAGCAAAATCCAAAGCTAACAAATTCCAAAGCTAGCAAATTCTAAATTTAGCGAATTCCAAAGCTAGTAAATTGCAAAGCTAGCAAATTTCAAAGCTAACAAATTTCAAAGCTAGTAAATTCCAAAATTAGGAAAATCCAAAGCTAGCAAATTCCAAAGCTGGTAAATTTCAAAGCTAGTAAATTCCAAAGCTAGTAAATTCCAAAGCTAACAAATTCCAAAGCTAGTAAATTCCAAAATTAGCAAATTCCAAAGCTAACAAATTCCAAAGCTAGTGAATTCCAAAGCTAATGAATTCCAAAGCTACTAAATTCTAAAGCTAGCAAATTTCAAAATTAGTAAATTCCAAAGCTAGCCAAATCCAAAGCTAGCAAATTCCAAACCTTGCAAATTTAATAGTTAGTGAATTCCAAAGTTAACAAATTCCGAAGCTAGCAAATTCTAAAGCTAGCGAATTCCAAACCTTAGAACTTCTGATGCTTCGAGATTCAAAGTTAGGAAAACTCAAAGAAATCACAGCTGTACAAACCTATCCAACTTAAAAACTAGCAAACATCAAATTCCGCAATTTCAAACTTGTGCGCGCCTATTAATTTCGGAGGCCGAGAATTGAGGAATTAAAAGGATTAAAGGTTCAAGAATTCGTTCGCCTCGTAGCGAAGAGAAAATTCGTTGCCTTTAAAATGACGCGGAAAAGCTGATCGCCAACATAATTAATGATGCGTAATTAGTGATGCAACAAACGTGATTTTTAACGTGTTCGCGCTGTACACACGAGCGTGGTTGAATATTAGGTTAGAAAAAGTGGAAAACAAAAACTTGTGTAATACGATATTACATAAGGCTTTATCTCCTTTTTGCACACCTTTTTTTCCCCCCTCATTTATCCGTGCTAATGGTTTTTTCTAACAACTGATTCATATTTCCTCTTAGGTTGAACAGCATTATGTAAAGTGCAAAGGTGTTATAAAATGATATCCGTTGTCTCTTTCCTGCTCGCAGGCCAGCTGGAATTAATAATCCATTCCACCGGAGAGGATTTATTCATCCGTTTGTATTTTCTTCGCGTTACGGACAAGCAAAGGCTTATTTGCATTTCGCAGCCTGTTATTTCCACTTATTATAACTCCTCTTTGCAAAATTACCGGAATCGATGCGGTTTCTAATATGCTCGTGCCCACCGGCAACACCGCCGTGCCACGCTTCTTTTTCCCGATTTGTTTTAATCGCCTCGTTTACCGCCTGCTTTAATTCTAATCAAGTTCAACGCGTTTAATAGATGCAACGATGAAACACAGCGGCGTTTATTTGTAGCTACAAGGGATTTAAGTACCTTAGAATTGTTAAGCTTCGCTAAGTAGATAACCTTACTACTACGTTGCAAATTTTACAGATCAACATTTTCGAGCAGAATTTCTAAGCTATCGCGCGTTTTTAAGTCTTTCAATTGTACGACTTTGAGCATTCAAACTTTCGAATTCTAAGACAGCATATTTATAAGCTTCGAAATTTCAAGATTTAAGATTACAAGGCTTCGAATATTTGAACTTCAGAATTTGAAGGACATCATATACTTTCAAGCTTTGCAATTTTTATGTCCTCAAATTTCCAACTTTGCAATTTCCTAGCTTTGCCATTTCTAAGCTGGCAAATTTCGAAGCTCCGTAATTTCAAGATTTAGAACTTCTAAGCCACTAAATTTCAAGCTTCGGAGTTTCCATGCCCCCAAATTTCCAACTTTGTAATTTCCAGGCTATCAAATTGGCAAGCTTCGCAATTTCTAGGCTTCCAAATTTTCAAGCTCTGCAATTTTGGGATTTAGAACTTCTAAGCCTCTAAATTTCAAGCTTTGGAATTTCCATACCCCCAAATTTGCAAGCTTATAAATTCCTATGCCCCCAAATTTGCAACTTTGTAATTTCTAAGCTTCCAAATTTCCAAGCTCTGCAATTTCGACATTTAGAACTTCTAAGCCTGTAAATTTTAAGCTTTGGAATTTCCATACCCCCAAATTTCCAAGCTTACGAATTCCTATGCCACCAAATTTCCAACTTTGTAATTTCCAAGACATCAAATT
Organism: Eucera pruinosa; assembly: GCA_028830335.1. Lineage (NCBI taxonomy): Eukaryota > Metazoa > Arthropoda > Insecta > Hymenoptera > Apidae > Eucera > Eucera pruinosa. The sequence goes on from JAMYCR010000003.1 coordinate 28,483,601, forward strand.
AGCAAGCTTTGCAATTTTCATGCCGCCAAATTTCCAAGCTTAGGAATTCCTATGCCCCCAAATTTGCAACTTTGTAATTTCTAGGCTTCCGAATTTCCAAGCTCTGCAATTTCGGGATTTAGAACTTCTAAGCCTGTAAATTTTAAGCTTTGGAATTTCCATGCCCCCAAATTTCCAAGCTTACGAATTCCTATGCCCCCAAATTTGCAACTTTGTAATTTCTAGGCTTCCAAATTTCCAAGCTCTGCAATTTCGGGATTTAGAACTTCTAAGCCTGTAAATTTCAAGCTTTGCAATTTCCATGCCCCCAAATTTCCAAGCTTAGGAATTCCTATGCCCCCAAATTTCCAGCTTTGTAATTTCTAGGCTTCCAAATTTCCAAGCTCTGCAATTTCGGGATTTAGAACTTCTAAGCCTGTAAATTTCAAGCTTTGCAATTTCCATGCCCCCAAATTTCCAACTTTGGAATTCCTATGCCCCCAAATTTCCAGCTTTGTAATTTCTGAACTTCCAAATTTCCAAGCTCTGCAATTTCAGGATTTAGAACTTCTAAGCCTGTAAATTTCAAGCTTTGCAATTTCCATGCCCCCAAATTTCTAACTTTGGAATTTCCATGCTCCCAAATTTCTAACTTTGCAATTTCCATGCCTCCAAATTTCCAACTTTGCAATTTCCATGTCTCCAAGCTTCCAACTTTGCAATTTCCAAGCTTCGCAACTTATGAGCTTTCAAATTTCCAAGCTCTGCAATTTCAGGATTTAGCACTTCTAAACCTCTAAATTTCAAGCTTTCCAATTTCCATGCCCCCAAATTTCCAAGCTTAGGAATTCCTATGTCCTCAAATTTGCAACTTTGTAATTTCCACTCCATCAAATAAGCAAGCTTTGGAATTTCCATGCTTACAAATTTCCAAGCTTTGGAATTCTCAGGCCCCCAAATTTCCAACTTTGTAATTTTCACGCCATCAAATTAGCAAGCTTTGGAATTTTCATGCTTACAAATATCAAGCTTTAAAATTTCCATGCTTTCCAACTTCGAAATTTCCACGCCATCAAATTAGCAAGCTTTGAAATTTCCATGCTTACAAATAACCAACATTGCAAATTCCATGTCATCAAATTCGCAAGCTTTGAAACTTCCAATCACCCAAATTTCCAAGCCTTAGTATTACGGAAACAAACGAAAGATCCGCCGTAACAAAAGGGTTAACTTCCAATCGCAAATTACCATCAATTCTCCGTCATCTTCCCTCTCCTTTTCCCAAACATCGTTTCACACGGATTACCGTTGGCCTAACGATTAATTATTATATACTCGATCTACTACACGCTTCGCGTATACTCGAACGATCAGCAACGTCAACTCCAAAACAAGTTTCCCCGCAATCGTTTCGCAACTCGTAGCTAATAACAATCATCCGTTTAAATAATTCCTAATTCCGTTGGCAAATTACCCGAAGGAAAGAAGACTTACGAACAGTATTACATGGAAGTAATTCGCGGTATCATCTCGGTTACCGGTCCTAGACGAGATCCATTTACGGTTGACTCGGTTTCCGATGATTGGCAGCAGAGAAGCAGAGAAGCAGAGAGAGAGAGAGACGGAAGAGAAGATATTTGCTGCTAGCAGGCGTAATAGCGAGCAAAAGGTAGTTGCGAGCCACTATACTACACGGCTTGCGAAACCGTTCGTCGTCAACAGGCGTCGTTACTTGGTCGTGGTCGTGATCGTGGTCGTAATCAAGAGTCAAAGTCAAGGTCGAGATCGAGGCGAGAGAAACACTTATGCAACTCTTGTTGCCTACCGTCCGCGTCCACCGCGGCCCGCAACCGTTCGCGTTCCACAGCGAAATGGTGGTGGGGATTGCTCACAACAACACCGCGGTCACCGCCGCGCCGCTCGCCGTACCCGGCAAAACAGGTATGAAAGAACTGTTACGTATTCCCGGGAAAACTTAACGCGTCCAGATGCGTCCTGGCCACGGATCGCATCCGATGCGATCGCGGCGAGAAGCTGCTTCTTCCTTAGACGACGAAACTTACACACGTGGACGCTGTTAGTTAATCGGCGTCGAACCTTAAAGCGAGACTAATCCAGTTAAAATATAAATGCCCCCAAATTTCCAAGTTTAGGAATTTCCATGCCACCGAATTTCCAACTTTGTAATTTCCAAGCCATGACATTGGCAAGCTTTGGAATTTCCATGCTTACAAATTGCCAAGCTTTGGAATTTCCAAGTTTAGGAATTCCCATGCCACCAAATTTCCAACTTTGTAATTTCCAAGCCATCAAATTAGCAAGCTTTGGAATTTCCATGTTTACAAATTTCCAAGCTTTGGAATTCCCATGCCCCCAAATTTCCAACTTTGTATTTTCCACGCCATCAAATTTCCAGTTTTGTAATTTCCACGCCAACAATTAAGCAAGCATTGTAATTTCCATGCCTCTAAATTTCCAATTTTGTAATTTCCACGCCATCAAATTAGCAAGCTTTGGAATTTCCATGTTTACAAATTTCCAAGCTTTGGAATTCCCATGCCCCCAAATTTCCAACTTTGTATTTTCCACGCCATCAAATTTCCAGTTTTGTAATTTCCACGCCAACAATTAAGCAAGCATTGTAATTTCCATGCCTCTAAATTTCCAATTTTGTAATTTCCACGCCAACAAATTAGCAAGCTTTGGAATTTCCATGCCCCCAAATTTCCAAGCTTTGGAATTCCCATGCCCCCAAATTTCCAACTTTGTAATTTCCACGCCATGAAATTAGCAAGCTTTGGAATTTCCATGCTTACAAATTTCCAAGTTTAGGAATTGCCAGGCCCTGAAATTTCCAACTTTGTAATTTCCAAGCCATCAAATTAGCAAGCTTTGGAATTTCCATGCTTACAAATTTCCAAGCTTTGGAATTCCCATGCCCCCAAATTTCCAACTTTGTAATTTTCACGCCATCAAATTAGCAAGCTTTGGAATTTCCATGCTTCCAACTTTCCAAGCTTTGAAATTCCCATAGCCCCAAATTTCCAACTTTGTATTTTCCACGCCATCAAATTTCCAGTTTTGTAATTTCCACGCCAACAATTAAGCAAGCATTGTAATTTCCATGCCTCTAAATTTCCAATTTTGTAATTTCCAAGCCATCAAATTAGCAAGCTTTGGAATTTCCATGCTTACAAATTTCCAAGCTTTGAAATTCTCATGCCCGTAAATTTCCATCTCTGTAATTTCCACGCCATCAAATTCGCAAGCTTTGGAATTTCCATGCCCCCAAATTTCCAAGCTTTGGAATTTCCATGCCCCCAAATTTCCAAGCTTTGGAATTCCCATGCCCCCAAATTTCCAAGCTTTGGAATTCTCATGCCCCCAAATTTCCAACTTTGTATTTTTCAGGCCATGAAATTCGCAAGCTTTGGAATTTCCAAGCTTTGAAATTCCCATGCCCCCAAATTTCCAACTTTGTAATTTCCATTGCCATCAAATTAGCAAACTTTGGAATTTCCATGCCCCCAAATTTCCAACATTGTAATTTCCACGCCATCAAATTCGCAAGCTTTGGAATTTCCACGCTTCCAAATTTCCAAGCTTTGAAATTCTCATGCCCCCAAAGTTCCAACTTTGTAATTTCCAAGCCGTCAAATTAGCAAGCTTTGGAATTTCCAATCTTTGAAATTCCCATAGCCTCAAATTTCCAACTTTGTAATTTTCACGCCATCAAATTAGCAATTACATGGTACATCTAGAGATAAATACATTAGACATTAGAGATAGACGTGCGTTCGTTCGCATTTTATCTGCATCAACTTTAATATCGAAAAAGGCGTTACGTTCAATAAAACGCTTAACATTCTCAATGAGAAACGTTAAACAATCGTATAAAATACCGCGAAGATCAAGATTACTAGCAGCTTTAATCCTGAATTGTTTTGAGCGTTGCATAAAACAGCCTTTCTTTGGTATTGCCCTAAAAATGCAAGCATAGCAACGCAATGCCAAAAATACTATTTAAAGTTTCACCGAAATAATTGCATTTCAATTGTCGGTAGTTTCGATATCGAAACAATCGACAGCTATAATCCAGCTAATGTGCAAGAATTTCTCGTCGGCAAAGAAAGAAAAAAAAAGAAAGAAAAACACTCGGCAAGGGGTTAATCGTGGCTCGTAAAAGTTCACGGAATCCGTCGAAGAATCCGCAGCCTAATAATTAGCAGCGTGACAAAAGCTTCGAATTTCCCCTTAATGAAAAGATCCGAATCAGTTTCCTCGACCCCCCGAAGGTCTATTGAAAGACGAGCGCCGAACACGACGGTTGTCGCAATAAAAACGCCACTCGAGTTAATCCCCGAAATGTTACCCGGCGCGCAAATATCTCGCCGCCGAATTCGTTTTCTTTTCTCTCGCCTACAAAAGGCCGCAACCCGCAACGAAAACCCGTCAACCGGAAACGATGCGCGATGCCAACGATCGTTATTAGCTCGCGCCGCGTCGCGTCGATCCGAGCAAAAACAATCGGAGCAGGTAAATCGGTTCGCGTACCTGTTGCGTGTGCGGCTGGAAAAGCGACCGGGAGAAATGCACCCTGCGCGGGAAAGAATGCCTGGGGGGACCTGGGCAAGGCCCACGGATATCCTCGAACGCGTTTCGACGCCGTCGACCCAATTGTCGACGACAGAGGGGCGTCACCTCGTCCGCTTTCGACCAGGCTCGGTTTAAGCCTCCGATGGGCCCTAGACGAAACGCCAATCGCCCTCCATTTATATCATTTCTTTCGCTCGCCTTTTGGATTTTAACATGAATATGTTTTAGGGATTGGGGGTCGCCAGGTGAAAAGGTGAAATGCGTTACGAAATTTGACTGAGGACATTTTTCTTCTGTGCTGCTGGGATGATGTCATTATTTCTTATCTATATAAGGTTAATCCGACGCTGAGCGCTCAGTATCGATTTGACTCTTGAGTGAGAACAATGGATGAAATTAATCATGAATATGTTTTAGGTATGGGGGGTCGCCAGGTGAAAAAGTGAAATGCGTTACGAAATTTGACTGAGGACATTTTGAAAGAGAAGAAAACATATTCATGTACTTCTTATTTGAGAGCAGAGCTCATCAGATCAGTTTTAATGTTGAAAATATTTTTGGGCAAGTATGGCGGCGGATATATGGACCGTTTATTTTGAAAGTGGTGTAAGTCCATTTTTTGAACATAATGAGATATCGCGTAATTCATGCTTAATTTAATGTACATTTTTTATGTATAACTAGTCCGTGTTTAATTTCTTAAAAAATGTCCATGTTTCGTACAATTGAAAATTGGTCGGTAAATGAAATTGCATAATCATCGATTATGAAAGTGGTGTAAGTCGAATTAACAGAGGTAGGTGGCTTAGCAGATAGTTGCCGATCAGTAGCCCTGTTATTTTACATTTGTTTTATATTACTCGTCAAGAGTTGAAATTCATGAAATTTGAAAAAATCGCCCTGGCGCCTTTGTACCAAGATGCCAGGCCTATTACTTATGAAAAGTATAAAGACATCAAGCAGTTATTACCTTATATACCTCCGGTGCATCATGCATATTTCGAAACACTGCCACATGCAGAGCATAAGTAAATACTATCAATATCTTGTAATTCTAACAATGTAATTAGCGTCTAAAATTTCAAATACTACTTCTATTTTATATCGTGTCATTATTTGAAAACAAAATTGGATTAACATGAAGTATATTTTAAGCGATATGTGATTTTTCAAAATTGAAATTAAACGATTTTTACAATTGTCTAATTTTGAAAGTGGTGCAAGTCCATTTGCAGCCCGTGAGTATACATGATTTTAGTAAAATACGCCTAAAAGAAATTTATATAACCAAATTACATATTGATAAAACAGTAGAAACATTGCTAGACTTCATATAATTTGCCTTAATTTTTTAATTAACAGATATGTTAACCTTTAATTTTCTCGAAACAAGAGAAAATGGACTTACACCACTTTCAAAATAAACGGTCCATATAGTGGGAAAATCCGAGAGCGACGGCGTGGAATGACGAAACAATGAGATAAGGAGTGAGGGGAGAGACGCGTTACTTTGCGATGCTCATTCGTGCATTATATTATCAATATTGCTGGCTCTTGCTTCTAACGAAGATTGTACATTTTGGTCCGCAGAATTGATCAAGAATATAGTCGCAATCTGTAGTATTATTGAAGATGTTAGCCTATTCTAAATGTGTCGTTGAATATTGAAACGTGGCAAATATAATTATAATGTTGACATTTAATACCTGTATATCTTATATCTGTTACACAAACTGGCGTGTTAATATATGTAAAACGTGTTTTTATTTAAACGAATAGTTTTCGAGTGACAGTCATAAGGACATTGAACTTTGTTGTACGTTTTCAAATACGTGGTAATTAATTCATTATACTGAACATATGAAAAAGATGTTCATAGATGAAAGAGATTTGTTAAGCGATATTATGCTGCAAACTGGAACGACGTTCTAATGATCAAGAATATCGTCGCAATCTGTAGCTAGTATTGCTGAAGGTGTTAGCCTCTTCTAAATGTGCCGTTGTACATTAAAACGTGGCCAATATAATTGTAAAGTATGGAACGTGTCATAATTCAGTAAAGCGCGACATTAACTATCTATACATCTTATACCTGTTACACAAACTGACGTGTTAATATATGTAAAAACGTGTTTTTATTTAAACGAATAGTTTTCGAGTGACAGTCATAAGGACATTGAACTTTGTTGTACGTTTTCAATTACGTGGTAATTAATTCATTATACTGAACATATAATAATAATGTTCATGGATAAAAGAGATCTGTTAAAAGCAATATTATGCTGCAACCTGGAACGACGTTCTAGAATAGTTGAACGAAGTTACGCGCGAACCTTACAGCGAGACGAATCGAGTTAAAATATAAATGCCCCCAAATTTCCAAGTTTAGGAATTCCCAGGCCCCCAAAATTCCAACTTTGTAATTTCCACGCCATCAAATTGGCAAGCTTTTGGAATTTCCATGCTTACAAATTCCCAAGCTTTGGAATTCCCATGCCCCCAAATTCCCAACTTTGTATTTTTCAGGCCATGAAATTCGCAAGCTCTGGAATTTCCATCCTTCCAAATTTCCAAGCTTTGAAATTCCCATAGCCTCAAATTTCCAACTTTGTAATTCCCACGCCATCAAATTAGCAAGCTTTGCAATTCCCATGCTTACAAATTTCCAAGCTTTGAAATTCCCATGCCTCCAAATTTACAACTTTGTAATTTCCACTCCATCAAATTAGCAATCTTTAGAATTTCCATGCTTACAAATTTCCAACATTTGCAATTTCCAGGCGATCAAATTTGCAAGCTTTGGAATTTCCACGCTCCCAAATTTCCAAGACTTGGAATTCCCACGCCCCCAAATTTCCAACTTTGTATTTTTTAGGCCACGAAATTCGCAAGCTTTGGAATTTCCATGCTTCCAAATTTCCAAGCTTTGAAATTCCCATAGCCTCAAATTTCCAACTTTGTAATTTCCACGCCATCAAATTAGCAAACTTTGAAATTTCAATGCTTACAAATTTGCCACTTTGTAATTTCCATGCTTCCAAATTTCCAAGCTCCCAAATTTCTAACTTTGTAATTTTCAGGCCATCAAATTCGCAAGCTTTGAAATTTCCATGCCCCCAAATTCCCAAGCTTTGAAATTTCCATGCTTACAAATTTTCAACATTTGCAATTTCCAGGCCATCAAATTCGCAAGCTTTGGAATTTCCAAGCTTACAAATTTCCAAGCTTTGGAATTCCCATGCCTCCAAATTTACAAGCTTTGAAATTCCCATAGCCCCAAATTTCCAAGCTTTGAAATTTCCGTAGCCCCAAATTTGCAACTTTGTAATTTCCACGCCATCAAATTCTCAAGCTTTGACATTTCCATTCCCTCAAATTTCCAAGCTTTGAAATTCCCATAGCCCCAAATTTCCAAGCTTTGAAATTTCCGTAGCCCCAAATTTCCAACATTGCAATTTCCAGGCCATCAAATTCGCAAGCTTTGAAATTTCCGTAGCCCCAAATTTCCAACATTGCAATTTCCAGGTTATCAAATTTGCAAGCTTTGAAATTTCCGTAGCCCCAAATTTCCAACATTGCAATTTCCAAGCCATCAAATTCGCAAGCTTTGAAATTTCCATGCCCCCAAATTTCCAAGCTTTGAAATTCCCATAGCTCCAAATTTCCAACATTGCAATTTCCAGGCCATCAAATTCGCAAGCTTTGAAATTTCCATGCCCCCAAATTCCCAAGCTTTGAAATTCCCATAGCCCCAAATTCCCAAGCTTTGAAATTTCCGTAGCCCCAAATTTGCAACATTGCAATTTCCAGGTCATCAAATTTGCAAGCTTTGAAATTTCCGTAGCCCCAAATTTGCAACTTTGTAATTTCCACGCCATCAAATTCTCAAGCTTTCAAATTTCCATTCCCCCAAATTTCCAAGCCTTAGTATTACGAAGACAAACAAAATAATCCGCCGTAACAAAAGGGTTAACTTCCAATCGCAAATAACGACTTAAAATATAAATTCAGCTAGTATTCGTTACATTATGTGGCGCATCTATCATAGTTTTTGTTTTCTCTCGGGCGTTTTCTCGCCCGATCGAATCCGGTCCCCTGCGAATTACAGGCCTTAAAGAGACGTTTGTCTTGTAAGTACATCGGTGTTAATCCGACCCTGACTTTCGTGCCTCGTTCTCATTGTAACGAGCGGATCTCTCGCGTCCACTCGCGCGAACAATGGCCCGAAATAAGCGGAGAAGCGAGCTTTTGTTCCGAGTCGCAGGGCGCGTCTTCTCAGCGTGATGCCGACCCGTGGACACAGTCGCAGGATTAAACGTGCCAATAAATTTTGCAGGGACTTTACGAAACACAATCGTCGACTTACGCGAGGCGCTTCCACGGAGCCGCCATTTGTACGCGTCTCGTCGGAGACCTTCGCGCGCCATGTTAATCAACCGCTTTGATCGCCACGGCGATTTTACTCGTTTCACCGGGAAACGTTAAAATTATGCGTGTACATTATATTATCCTTTATTTAGAAACGCAGTTATTCAGCTTCTCTACGATACGTCGCGAAATGTAAAAAATGATACACGTCGTAATATTAAAACTAAAAATGTAATAAGTGTAAAAATGATCGACGTAAATAGGTTAATTTCGCAAGAGGTTATTTTCCTCGCGAACCTTTCAACTTTTTCGCAGCTCGAATTGACGCGTCGACGCGACTACCGCTTCATCCATTTACAGGCAACGCGGAGGAAGACAAAAAAAAATGCCGTGTATCTAAATGGTGAAATGATGGTTTAGAGACGCTGCAACGCACACGCCACTGTAATTTGCACGGCTGTCAACAGCCCTTTCGAAGCGAAGGAAGACAGCAGCCGCGCGTAAATACGCCTAACTCTATCGCCGTTTTATCGAGGATTTGATTTGCGATGGAACGCGGCGCGCATCGATCAACCAGTTGCTCAATTTGTTGCCCGGCGAAAGAAAGAAGGAATATCGTTTTGCGGAAGGCATTCTTGCTGCTGTCCGCTCGATCATCCGTCGAGCCTCCTAAACTCGTCTCCGCGTTAACGGTATAGGATAAACAATCCACGTACTGTCACTGTTCCTGCAACTGCCACTTTAATTCCTTTATTTAATAGCAACGTAACGTGTAAAGAATCGTAAGTAAAGAAATCTTCATATTAAATTTGGACGGGTGTTTACGTAGCAATATGTAGATGTTGTATATTTGTGTATACTTAATATTTGTAAATAAATATTGGGAGGTAAATGTGTCTGTTCAACATTGAAACGTGACCAATATAATTATAAAGCATGGAGTGTGTCAGACTTCAGTAAGACGCGACGTTTACTATGCATCTTATATCTGTTACACGAACTCAAGTGTTAATATAGGGTGAATGACCAAATTACTGTCACGGTTCCTACAACTGCCACTTTAATTCCTTTATTTAATAGCAAGGTAACGTGTAAAGAATCGTAAGTAAAGAAATCTTCATACTAAATTTGGACGGGGGTTTACGTAGCAATATATAGACGTTGTATATTAGTTTACGCTTAATATTTGTAACGAAATATTAGAAGATAAATATGCTGTTGAACACTGAAACGTGACCAATATAATTATAAAGCATCGAGTGTGTCAGACTTCAGTAAGACGCGACGTTTACTATGCATCTTATATCTGTTACACGAACTCAAGTGTTAATATAGGATGAATGACCAAATTACTGTCACGGTTCCTACAATTGCCACTTTAATTCCTTTATTTAATAGCGAGGTGACGTATAAAGAATTGTAAGTAAGGAAATTTTCATACTAAATTTGGGCTTCGATTTATGTAACAACACACAAACATTGTATATTAGTTTATGCTTAATATTTGTAACGAAATATAAGAAGGTAAATGTGTCTGTTGAACATTGAAACGTAACCAATATAATTGTAAAGTATGAAACGTGACGAATATAATGGTAAAGTATGGAGCGTGTTATAATTTATTAAAGGTAATACGTCTACTATACATCTTATATCTGTTACACGAACTGACGTGTTAATATAGGGTGAATATGACCAAATTACTGTCACTATTCCTACAACTGCCACTTGAATTTCTTTATTTAATAGCAAGGTGACGTGTAAAGAATCGTAAGTAAAGAAATCTTCATATTAAATTTGGACGGGTGTTTACGTAGCAATATGTAGATGTTGTATATTAGTTTACGCTTAATATTTGTAACGAAATATTAGAAGGTAAATGTGTCTGTTGAACATTGAAACGTGACCAATATAATTGTAAAGTATGAAACGCGTCATAATTCATTAAGACGCGACATTTACTATGCATCGTATATCTGTTACACGAACTGACGTGTTAATATAGGGTGAATATGACCAAATTACTGTCACTGTTCCTACAACTGCCATTTTAATTCCTTTATTTAATAGCAAAGGAACGTACAAAGAATCGTAAGTAAACAAATTTCCATACTAACTTTGGACTTTGCTATTAAATAAAACGAGTTAAAGTGTCAGTTATAGGAAACGTGACATTACTATTCTTCCACAGAAAGAAGGCACAGCGTGTTTTCATTCCCATTTTACTGCAGTCCACTGATTGGCGTATGAACACAGGCAGTGATCGTTATTGGCTAAACACGCTGTACGAATGTAAACACGCTGTGCCTTCTTTCCGTGCAAGAATAGTACGTGGGTCGTTTACCCTGGTAAACGTATCGCCTTACCAAATTATCACACGTTCCATACTTAATAATTATATTGGTCACACTTCGATGTTCAACAGCATATTTACATTCCAATATTTCGTTACAAATATTAAACGTAAACGAATATACGATGTCTATGCGTTGTTACGCAAACCAAAGTCTAAATTTAGTATGAAAATTTTCTGTTTACGATTCTTTATACATCACCTTGCTATTAAATAAAGGAATTAAAGTGGCAGTTGTAAGAACAGTGACAGTAACTTGGTCATTCACCCTATATTAACACGTCAGTTCGCGTAACAGATATAAGATGTATAGTAAACGTCGGGCCTTAATGAATTATGACGCGTTCCATACTTTACAATTATATTGGTCACGTTTCAATGATCAACAGGTACATTTACCTCCCAATATTTCGTTACAAACATTAACTGTACACGAATATACAACGTCTATATATTGCTACATAAACACCCGTGCAAATTTATTACGAAGATTTCTTTACTTACGATTCATTACACGTTACTTCGTTATTAAATAAACAAATTAAAGTGGCAGTTAATAGGAACAGTGACAATACGCGTGTCACTTACCCTATTACCTTAAACCCATTGCTAGCACCGAAGCGCACGCATCGAAGTTTGTAGACGGCTTAACGCTATTATCGGGACACCTACAAATACGTTTCTTAAAGACTGGCGGTGGTTTGCAGAACGCGTAAAAATCCGTTTTCCATTGTCTGCTGGTATAATTCGTGCCCCGTATTTATACCACTCTTTTAACGCCGGATTACGTTACCATCTTCTTTGCCACGCTTCCAAAGCACGCATACTTGTCATATTAACAAACCACTTTTGTTATTTATTTAATTACACCCCCCAATTTCTATTTTCTTACGCGGCTGCTAAAATAGCGCCCGCGCCAATCTTCACGCTGCGCGCGATATGTCCCGACAACAATGCGTTAAGCTACTTCACTCCGCGTCACACAGCGGAGCTCGGCAAGTAGTATAAAATGAAAGCGGTCGGCCGCGGGTGTTGAACCAAAGCGGGAATAAAGGCCAAGTCTGCTGCGACGCGGCGACGCGTCGGTAGATGTTGCGTGTGGGGCAAGGTGTTGTACACACACACACACGCGCGCACACTTACATACATGTCAAAGGTTAAAGGGCACTTTTGCCGGACGATGCGGCGGAGGGAATCCGTTGGGAAAGGCGTGAGAAGCGAGTGGAAGCTTTGCTGTCGGTGGTGTTTAACGAGGGAACGGCTCGCGGGGACAATTATCCGGCGGGCTGTGCCTCGCTCGGCGCTCGGACAATGAGAGAAGGAGGGCGACAGGTAGCGTGAAAGAAAAATCCACGTCCCGGTGATTGCGTAACGCGAGTCACGGTAGGAATACGCGTACGCGACGGCTCGTCGAAATGAAAGGGACGACGCATTTGACGAGCAACGACCGCAACTGCCGAGGACAGTGGCACTGAACTTGAAGGAGACTGAAGAGAGGAAACGCGCCAGGCGACGTCGAAACGCGTCGCCCGTGGAAATTTCTTCTTCTTCTTCTTCTTCTTCTTTCTTCCCGTGGATTTTGCCTTCCGTGACTAATGACAGGCCGGATTTTAGCGGCATCGGGATGCGTGGAACGCGAGCGTGCCGATGATAATCATCCGGATATCTCAGCGATAAGGATCACTGAACCGTCAAAATGTCCCGTCTCTCGATTTCCATGTACCGTCCTACGTTTCTCGGCTTCGCTTTTACTGGATATTTATTCGTTCAGTTAGCTGCATGTTTATTTTTATTTATTCGATGAACGGGATAAAGAAGAGAATTGTTTGGTGTACAATAGTAGGGTAAATGACCACACTACTGTTACTGTTCCCATAACTGTTACTTGAATTCGTTTATTTAATAGCAATGTACAAAGTATCGTAAGTAAAGAAATTTTCATGCTAAATTTCGACTTTGGTTTACGTAACAATGCATAGACATTGTATATTAATTTATACTTAAGATTTGTAAATAAATATTAGGAGGTAAATGTGCTGTTGAATAAAGAAACATGATCAATGCAATTATAAAATATGGAACGTGTCTTAATTTAATAAACCGCGACGTTTACTAGGGTAAATAATCCTACTACTGTTACCGTTTCCATAACGGTTACTTGAATTCGTTTATTTAATAGCAATGTACAGAAGAATCATGAGTAAAGAAATTTTCATAGTAAATTTCGACTTTGATTTACATAACAAAGCATAGACATTGTATATTAATTTATACTTAAGATTTGTAAATAAATATTAGGAGGTAAATGTGCTGTTGAATAATGAAACATGACCAACTAATGTAATTATAAAGTATGGAACGTGTCTTAATTCAATAATCCACGACATTTAATAGAGTAAATGATCCAAATACTATCATCGTTTCTACAACTGCCACTTGAATTCGTTTATTTAATAGCAATGTACAAAAAAATCGTAAGTAAAGAAATTTTCATAGTAAATTTCGACTTTGATTTACGTAACAATGCATAGACATTGTATATTAATTTACACTTAACATTTGTAAATAAATATTAGGAGGTAAATGTGCTGTTGAATAAAGAAACATGATCAATGCAATTATAAAATATGGAACGTGTCTTAATTCAATAAACTACGACGTTTATTAGGGTAAATGATCCAAATATTATCACCAATTATTATTATCCAAATATCATTCCTACAACCGCCACTTGAATTCGTTTATTTAATAGCAATGTACAAAGTATCGTAAATAAAGAAATTTTCATACCAAATTTCGACAATTGACAACCATAATTAAGATGTTGATATAATTCTGGGTTTACTTCCTTTAGGTGTGCACTACTACAGAAACGAGTTGCTAAGTATTTCGTTAGCCGTGGAGCAACCACCGTGAAATTTAATTCCACGTTAAAGCAGCTTTTATTCCTCGAATCGATTAACATCGTGCTACTCTTCTATTATTGCAAACGATAGAAATGTACATACGTTGAAGGATTAGCGAGGCTAAGCGAAGTGCAACGCGAGCAACGAAATAATTTGTATGCAAGCACCTCGCGTATGCTCGCAATTTTGATCACGTAGCAGCTGTCTGCGCTTAGGAACAACGATTCAAATCGTACACCTCAGTATGCTCGAGCATCGAAGTAAATGAGGCTTCGAATCAACGAACGCCGCTGCGAAACAATTGGGACAAATGAATACTTTGACACGTTCGAGCGGCGCGAGCAAATTTTCCGTAACGAATCGAAGTAAATTCTAATTCAACGAGAGTAAGAAAAGTAAAGGAAATATATATACGTAAAATATAGACGATATTCGCGTTCGATTACGAATACGATTAAAGTACGAGAAATTCAGCGTGTTACGAAGAAAATGATTACGAACATTTACAATGATTACGCGCAGTCAATTCGAGGTACGTCACCGGTTGAAGATTAATTTAGATTAGAATGTAGTAATATTTCTCAAGGTTGTCTGGAAATAAATCGCAACCTTCTGTAGCCTCGTATTTACAGTTTTGTGTACCGCAAATTGCAAATTACGTTTACGTTGTTTGGCGTATTTATTCGTATCAGTAACGCGTGCAGCGGAATGGATACTTTTTCGCTTTTCCCTTGCTTCGACTAAGTTTCGATTAATTTTTAAGTTACTCGTATTAAAGGATTTCGCTCCGTGTACCACTAAATAAATAAATAAATACAACAATGTTGTAACTAACTTGCAATGCATTTGCTATTAGTTTTCGGACAATTAAGTTGGGTTAAAGAATGCTAGATTTTAATTTAGATTGAAACACCACGAACAAGACGAGTTGCAAGTATTTTAATGTAACTTGGAAAATGAAAAAGAATAAATCGAGTCCTTCTTTATTTTCCTACTCTCTTGCAACAAGAGAAGAAATGCAACTGCAGCTCGTTTCCATAAAATACAGGAGCTTTTAATTTATATTAAAAGACGACTAAGATGAATTGCAAAAGTAAAAAGAATAAATCTAGTCCTTCTCTATTTTTCTATTCTCTTGCAATATCAGAAGAAATGCAACTGCAGCTCGTTTCCATAAAATACAGGAGCTTTTAATTTAGATTAAAAGACGACTAAGATTAGTTGCAAAAGTAAAAAGTATAAATCTAGTCCTTCTCTATTTTTCTATTCTCTTGCAATATCAGAAGAAATGCAACTGCAGCTCGTTTCCATAAAATACAGGAGCTTTTAATTTAGATTAAAAGACGACTAAGATTAGTTGCAAAAGTAAAAAGTATAAATCTAGTCCTTCTCTATTTTTCTATTCTCTTGCAATATCAGAAGAAATGCAACTGCAGCTCGTTTCCATAAAATACAGGAGCTTTTAATTTAGATTAACAGACGACTAAGATTAGTTGCAAAAGTAAAAGTATAAATCTAGTCCTTCTCTATTTTTCTATTCTCTTGCAATGTCAGAAGAAATGCAACTGCAGCTCGTTTCCATAAAATACAGGAGCTTTTAATTTAGATTAAAAGACGACTAAGATGAGTTGCAAAAGTAAAAAGTATAAATCTAGTCCATCTCTATTTTTCTATTCTCTTGCAATATCAGAAGAAATGCAACTGCAGCTCGTTTCCATAAAATACAGGAGCTTTTAATTTAGATTAAAAGACGACTAAGATTAGTTGCAAAAGTAAAAAGTATAAATCTAGTCCTCCTTTAACATCAGAAGAAATGCAACTGCAGCTCGTTTCCTTAAAATACAGGAGCTTTTAATTTAGATTAAAAGACGACTAAAATTAGTTGCAAAAGTAACAAGAATAAATTTAGTCCTTCTCTATTTTCCTACTCTCGTGCAAGATTAGAAGAAATGCAACTGCAGCTCGTTTCCATAAAATACAGGAGCTTTTACTTTAGATTAAAAGACGATTAAGATTAGTTGCAAAAGTAAAAAGTATAAATGTAGTCCTTCTTTAACATCAGAAGAAATGCAACTGCAGCTCGTTTCCTTAAAATACAGGAGCTTTTAGTTTATATTAAAAGACGACTAAGATGAGTTGCAAAAGTAAAAAGTATAAATCTAGTCCTTCTCTATTTTTCTATTCTCTTGCAATATCAGAAGAAATGCAACTGCAGCTCGTTTCCTTAAAATACAGGAGCTTTTAGTTTATATTAAAAGACGACTAAGATGAGTTGCAAAAGTAAAAAGTATAAATCTAGTCCTTCTCTATTTTTCTATTCTCTTGCAATATCAGAAGAAATGCAACTGCAGCTCGTTTCCATAAAATACAGGAGCTTTTAATTTAGATTAAAAGACGACTAAGATTAGTTGCAAAAGTAAAAAGTATAAATCTAGTCCTTCTTTAACATCAGTAGAAATGCAACTGCAGCTCGTTTCCATAAAATACAGAAGCTTTTAATTTATATTAAAAGACGACTAAGATTAGTTGCAAAAGAAACAAGAATAAACTTAGTCCTTCTCTATTTTCCTACTCTCTTTAACATCAGAAGAAATGCAACTGCAGCTCGTTTCCATAAAATACAGGAGCTTTTAATTTAGATTAAAAGACGACTAAGATTAGTTGCAAAAGTAACAAGAATAAATCGAGTCCTTCTTTAATATCAGAAGAAATGCAACTGCAGCTCGTTTCCTTAAAATACAGGAGCTTTTACTTTAGATTAAAAGACGACTAAGATTAGTTGCAAAAGTAAAAAGTATAAATCTAGTCCTTCTTTAACATCAGAAGAAATGCAACTGCAGCTCGTTTCCTTAAAATACAGGAGCTTTTAATTTAGATTAAAAGACGACTAAAATTAGTTGCAAAAGTAACAAGAATAAATTTAGTCCTTCTCTATTTTCCTACTCTCGTGCAAGATTAGAAGAAATGCAACTGCAGCTTGTTTCCATAAAATACAGGAGCTTTTAATTTATATTAAAAGACGACTAAGATGAGTTGCAAAAGTAACAAGAATAAATCTAGTCCTTCTTTAACATCAGTAGAAATGCAACTGCAGCTCGTTTCCATAAAATACAGAAGCTTTTAATTTATATTAAAAGACGACTAAGATTAGTTGCAAAAGGAACAAGAATAAACTTAGTCCTTCTCTATTTTCCTACTCTCTTTAACATCAGAAGAAATGCAACTGCAGCTCGTTTCCATAAAATACAGGAGCTTTTAATTTAGATTAAAAGACGATTAAGATGAGTTGCAAAAGTAAAAAGAATAAATCTAGTCCTTCTCTATTTTCCTGCTCCCTTGCAAGACCATAAACAAGAGATGCAATTTCTTTTCATATAAATACACGCAAAGATAATCAAGTATGCCAAGTATTCGCGACTTTAACGCGTTGATTGCCACGGTACTTTTCAGGATTCCGGTGTAAAAAGCCAATTTACTTTCAATCATATTATATTCCTGAGGCTATCTGTTAATATTTACTTTGATATACTACGAATTTCATCGCAGCTGCACAAATATGGCGAGTAAACAAACTACGAGTTAACTCGTAGTTGACGTCCTAAGCAATAACCCAAACTACGAATTATCTAGTAGTTAGCAGTCAACGCGTTAACGTAAGTATTTATGGTGTATATAGTAAATCTATAGTAACCAATTCGTTGTGATTTCCTAGTAAAACGATTAACCCTTTGCGGACTAATCATTTTTTTTATTTTCCGGATGCCTGTCGATTTTTACGGCAAGCTTACGGAAAACTTAAATTAATATCGTTCTACCCTTTGTCCTACGATTATTTTATTATCTACGTATTCTAGCTGAATTCCTATTGTGTCACCTACGGATCAATTGCATATTATAGCTGACACTATTTCATAATAGAATGATATATTTGCATGAATATATTACGAGCTTCATCTCAACATATTCTTTATTCGAATCGCGTCCGATTGGAGCGCTGCCAACTTATAGCTCGAAGAAAGTCCTACAATAGGCAACATTTGTTTAATAACCTCCAATCCTTTAACGCAAAGCCAAAATTAGAGTTCAAAGTATATTTGATCCTCGATACTCTGCATTTTTGTCGAACGTGCGCCCCGTAATTCGTATCACAAGTATGACTCGTCATTACAGGGCAAGGGGTTAATAAACGCTTCGAACTTTTGTAAATTCGACGGCTTGGAATTTGAAAGCTGAGAAACGTAAAGACTTCCAAATTCAAAGCCAAAATAGTAATACTCCCATGAGTATTACTATTCCAAAGTAGTATTCGCCCGTAAAGGGTTAAGATCGACGTAGGATCGTTTCAATTGCGGAGGGGACGAATTTGGGCGAAGAAAAGCTAGAAGAATAATCTAGAATAGAAGAATAGGCAAAGACAAATAATCGCCCAATGATTTTTTGGTTTTCCAAACCCATGGCGACTATTAAAGCACAAAACTTAACGCAATGAATACTTAACGTAATAATAAACATTTGAAATCGTTGGAAATGAAATGGTTTCGAACTGAAAAGCGTGAAAACTGAAAGTCGTGGAATGAAAAAATAAAGTACTCTCAGAAGTGTTACTACGTTTCGTCCGCAAAGGGTTAAGTTTAGTGGAAGGCGACAAGCCGTTGAAGCGGTGCGTGGATATTTCAGGTGTAACCGTGACAGAGGAGAGGAGCGCGTGCGTGAACCTCGTGGTAACACGCAAGCCCGACGAAGACACGTCTTTAGGTCCCGTACACTTCCCGCGGTAGCGTGCCGGCTTGACCAATTAAGGGCCTCTTCCGTCGAGACCTCTTAATGGTGGATGTGTTGCGTTCGCTCGAGCGTGCGCGACTAACAACCAGCCCCTCGTAACAACGTAATTTTCCGTAGCCGTTCCACCTCGCATCAGCCCGACTATTCAACACTCCACGCCTTTCCCTCCCGCTACTCTTCGACAAGCAACATATTTCCCTACGAGCTATCGCGTTTCCGAGTTGGCGCATTCGCCAGTCTTTAAACTCGCAAGCCTTTTTTTTTATATTTGCTAGTGTCTTTGTGGAATTTCTATGCCTTTGCAAAAGGTTTTAGATTTGCTAGGTTTTTTCTTTTTTGTTTTTTTTTTTGGATTTCAAAGACTTGTGCATTTGCGAGCTTTCAAATGCGTGAGTCTTTGGATTTTCCGGGCGATCGAATCGACGCGCGTTCAAGTCTACAAGCTTACAAGTTTGCAAGCTTTGGAATTTGCAAGCTTTGAAATTTACGAGCGTTCAAGTTTGCAAGCTTTGGAATTTGCAAGCTTTGAAATTTACGAGCGTTCAAGTTTGCAAGCTTTGGAATTTGCAAGCTTTGAAATTTACGAGCGTTCAAGTTTGCAAACTTTGAAACTTCGAAGCGTCTACATTTGCAAGCTTTGGAATTTCCAATCGGTTAAATTTTGAAGCTTTGTAACTTCTAAGCGTCCAAATGTGCAAGCTTTAGAATATCTAAGTTTTGGAATTTGCAAGCGTTAAAATTCGCAAGTTTTGAAACTTCCAAGAGTTGAAATTTGCAAGCATTGAAACTTGCAAGCGTTCAAATTTGCAAGTTTTGAAACTTATAAGCGTCCAAATTTGCAGGCTTTGAAACTTTGACGCGTCCACATTTGAAAGCTTTGAAACTTCTAAGCGTCCAAATTTGCAAGCTTTGAAACTTCTAAGAGTTTAAATTCGCAAGATTTGATACTTCTAAGCGTCCATATTTGCAAGCTTTGAAACTTCGACGCCTCCACATTTGCAAGCTTCGAAACTTCCAAGCGTTCAAATTTCCAAGCTTTGAAACTTCTAAGCGTCCAAATATGCAAGTTTTAAACCTTCTAAGCATCCTAATTTGCAACTTTTAAATCTTCTAAGCGTCCAAATCTGCAAGCTTTGAAATTTCGACTGGTACAAATTTGCAAGTATAGAAACTTCGACGCCACCATATTTGCAAGCTTCGAAATTTCGACTGGTACAAATTTGCAAGCTTCGAAACTTCGACGCCTGCACATTTGCAAGCTTCGAAATTTCCAAGCGTTCAAATTTCCAAGCTTTGAAACTTCTAAGCGTCCAAATATGCAAGTTTTAAACCTTCTAAGCATCCTAATTTGCAAGTTTTAAATCTTCTAAGCGTCCAAATCTGCAAGCTTTGAAATTTCGACTGGTACAAATTTGCAAGTATAGAAACTTCGACGCCACCATATTTGCAAGCTTCGAAATTTCGACTGGTACAAATTTGCAAGCTTCGAAACTTCGACGCCTGCACATTTGCAAGCTTCGAAATTTCCAAGCGTTCAAATTTCCAAACTTTGAAACTTCTAAGCGTCTTCTAAGTCTGTAAGCTTTGGAATTTGCATGCCTTCAAAAAACCCTTGAAAATTCGAAGCTCCGGTATTCTTAAAGCTTTCGTATCCCCAAGCTTCGTAGCTCGCGAGTTTCTCCAAAATTCCCGCGTCTAGAAGCCGGCCACCGGAGGAGCGTTCGTTAGAAAATCTCCGTTTGCGTCAGTGGGAATCGGAGCGTTATCGGGGAAGGTCAGAACGATCGCGGGACTTCGCAGGGGAACGTGGTAACCTCGAGAAGATCTGCGGAGGCGAGGCCAATGAATGCACGACGCCGAAGAACGGGAAGGAAGGTGAGGCGCGCGATCACGGTTCTGACCTCAAGAACTCGCGAAGGAGAAAAAAGAGAAAGAGAAAAGAAAGAGAAAGAGGGGCGAGAGAAGGAGCGAGGAAAACCAGCTGAAGTAAGAGACGGAGGAGCACGAGGATATTCAGCATACGTGCACGAAGCGAGTGGAGAGCTTCGACGATTCTCGGCATCGGTTTCTCTGCCTTCTCTCGTCTTTCTCTGTCTCTTACGGGTTTCCAGGGATATGCGCGGCGGTCGGCAGGCGCGCGTGTAAATTTCTGCAACTTGATACTTTCCCGTGGCATGTTCGAAAGGTAGAAATCATTCGCGCCGCTCCGCGAATGAATCTCTCGCCGCGTCGCCGCGAAAACGACGCCCCGGAACGCGACGTTCCCTCGGATATTGCCGCGCGTTCCTCAACCGCGTCGCTTTGTTCTCGTCGCGTCGCGCTCGACGCAAAAATATCATACGTATCGACGAATAGTAGAGACAAAGTCCTGAGATATATAGGGTGTCTCGTAACTGGTGGTACGAGCGAGTAGGGGGTGATTTTACGTGAAAAATTGAATCGAAAATTTGGAATAAAATTTCTTCATACGACGCTTTATTTTCGAAAGAAATAAGTTTGACAATTTGTCGAGTACGCGTGCATTTGGACCAGCTTCGGTTCGACGGATTTTATTATGTTACTTGTTCCAAGTAGGAGAGTACTTCCGTGCTTCTTGCAATGTTTACAAACATTGTCAACACGATGATATTACATCGATTTTACTTTCTACTTATGCTTATCGGACACAGGACCTTTAGTTTCCGAATTACTCGACAAATTTTCAAACTTATTTTTTACGAAAACAAAGCGTCGTACGAAGAAATTTTATTCTAAATTTTCGATTCAATTGATCGCGTAGAATCACCACTTACTCGCTTGTACCACCAGTTACGGGACACCCTGTATATACAAGGTGTCCCGTAGCATGTAGGATCCACTTCACGAATAGATTGTACGCATGAAAACATTAAAAAAAAGTTCCTATAAACATTGCACGTTCTATATGGCTTTGTTTTCGAGTCGAGACGAGTTGTATGCTGGTATAATTATCTCGAAACACGTTCAACGAATGAACTACGCTTATTTCACTGTTCACAACTCAGAGCTCAGTATTTGTTTGAACATCGTGTTCTGAAGCATTTTCTCTTGTTAGTCTTGCGTACAAATTATTGGTGGGCAGTATTATTGAAAAAGGTGAGCAAATACGGGTGTGTTAAGGAAGAAATTCGCCGTGACTCGAAAACAAAGTCGAATAGGACATATGTTTATATGAACTTTTTTCATTGTTTTCAGGTGTAGAATCTATTCGTGAAGTGGGTCCCACATGCTACGGGACACCTTGTATATATTCTTTATTGGTTTCCTTGTAGGATTACAATGGTTCCGTATCCTCCACAGCCCATAATACATTTTTTTTTTTCTTATTCTAGCCTTAGCCTAATATATACATTTTATATAACCCTAAAACTATCTTATCTAACTTATTTCTGCCCCTAATTCTAGTAATCAATATTTGTATTCTTTGGCACTTCCCTCATTCTTTGGTTTCCCTAAAAGCCCCCTCCCCAAGCAGCCTCCACCCTACGGGACACCTTGTATATACAAGGTGTCCCGTAACTGGTGGTACAAGCGAATAGGGAGGGTGATTCTACGTGAAGAATTGAATCGAAAATTTAGAATAAAATTTTTTCGTACGACGCTTTGTTTTCGTAAAAAATAAGTTTGAAAATTTGTCGAGTAATTCGGAAACTAAAGGTCCTGTGTCGGATGTGGACACCTTGTATATATATATATATATGTATTCCAAGAGAAGAAAAGCAGGTACCACTAACTCGAAAACAAAATTGAGTCTCTCAAGCGACTGGTTTGCATCCGTATGGCGCAGGAACACGCGACTCAACAAACGCTGGAGGGCAAATAAACTGCAAAAATTAGAAGAGCAGATTTGGCCTGAATCGTCGCGATAATGGGATACTTATTCATTTATTCATTAATAAATTTACGCGATTAACCCATTAGTGTACAATTCTTAAGTATATAAGTTCTAAACGGAAAACGATACGTATAGATGACTTCACATGTTCATTAAGAACAAACAGCAAATACTACAACAATGTATCGTGCAGTATTACGGTAAATTAACCTTTTGCGGACGAGAAAAAATAATACGTAACAAATTTCCACATAATTACAAATCCATCACGGATATATTTAATAACGCTAAACGAATTTTCGCTGAATTATTATCTAAAGTACATACTAGTGTCACTAATCCAAATTTGCTGCTTTGAAAACCGAGATTTATCCATAGTATCGAAAAAGTTTCGGCGGCTATTTGTCGACTCTTGTCCGCAAAGGATTAAACATACTTGGATAAATCTTAAAAAAGAAGAATTGACGGATCCAGTGAAAAAATCTAATTCTAACCTGGTCTTTTCCTGCCAGTGTACAAATACGATTAATAGCGTCGGTATTAGACTGTTTAGAAGTGTATTTGCGAGGCAGGAATGACCGCGATGATCTCACCGATCTGGAACGCGAGTAAACATTTACAGAAGAAAGAAGTGACGGAACAGTTAACGAATATTACTGAATAATGATATTAATCGAAAATATTACTCTCCGAGTCTAAAGAAACGGGCCAAGGGATATGGGAATTGGTAGCGCGGCTAAAAATACGACGAAGAAATGTATGTGGCAGCTCTCGGCTCGGCGTATCTTAAATCTGGCTAGTTTGCAATTTTACCAAGCCAGCGCTATAAAATGTTGCAGTTTACAGGCGGAGCGGTCGGCGGCGTTAGACTTACTTTTATCGATACGCCTGTTAACCGGTGGTAGATTTTCCCGGCGCGCACGATCCGCGCGTAACACGAACGGAGCTTAAACAGCCCCGGCCGTAATGAATGCCCGTGCGAGCGAGCGCGGGCCACGATGTGCCGCTTACATTAAATAAATTACAGTGGCCGAGGACCGGTAACACGGGAACGCTGTTACCCGGTCTCTCCGCCGTTCCAACATGCGATCAACAGTCGCGCCGCAAAGCGCGAAACCCTTCTTTCCTTCCTACGTCCGCGAGTTTAGCCTCGATGCACGCGAATAACGCGCTGCTATATTTGCCATTCGCCCGCGATCGAAACTCTTCCGAAACGAGGCGCCAAATTTGGCCACGCTAACCGCTTACGCCTCTTACTCTCGCCTCCAATACGCGAGCAAGTTTCATCGTCGACGAGTTCAAATCCAATGCTGAGATATTATATTCGCGATTAGACGAAGTCGAAGCTCTTACGAATCAACGCGACGAATTTTGCGCACGGAAACATTGTTGCTTTTCTTTTTCGCGAAAGTACACGAGTGGAATTGCGCGAAGCTTTCTTTATCGACGAGTTTAGGTCCAATGCAGATAAATAGCGCGATATTATATTTGCAATTCGATAAGATCAAAGCTTGTGTTTATTAACCAACGCGATAAATTTGGGGCGGCAAATTTGGACGTGTAAACGCTGTTACTTTGTCCTTTTCCGCTTGAATATGCGAGTGGAATTATGCAAAGCTCCCTTTGTTGACGAATTTAGGTCCAATGAAGATAAATAGCACGATATTATATTTGCGATTAGACGAATCGAAGCTTTTACGAATCAACGCGACGAATTTTGCGCACGGAAACATTGTTGCTTTTCTTTTTCGCTGGAGTGCACGAGTGGAATTTCGCGAAGCTTTTTTTATCGACGAGTTTAGGTCCAATGCAGATAAATAGCGCGATATTATATTTGCAATTCGATAAGATCAAAGCTTGTGTTTATTAACCAACGCGATAAATTTGGGGCGGCAAATTTGGACGTGGAAACGCTGTTACTTTGTCCTTTTCCGCTTGAATATGCGAGTGGAATTATGCAAAGCTCTCTTTGTTGACGAGTTTAGGTTCAATGCAGATAAATAGCGCAGTATTATATTTGCGATTCGATAAGATCGAAGCTTGCGTTTATTCGTCAACGCGATAAATTTGGGGCGGCAAATTTGGACGCGTAAACGCTGTTACTTTGTCCTTTTCCGCTTAAATATGCGAGTGGAATTACGCGAAGCTTTCTTTATCGATGAGTTTAAGTCCAATGCAGATAATTAGCGCGGTATTATATTTGCGATTCGATAAGCTCCAAACTTGCCCTTATTAATCAACGTATTAATAATAAATTAATAAATTTGAGGCGGCAAATTTGAACGCGTAAACGCTGTTACTTTGTCCTTCTCCGCTTGAATATGCGAACAGAATTATGCAAAGCTCTCTTTGTTGACGAGTTTAGATGAGTAACGCGATATTAACCCTTTCGCTACCATGGCCGCTTTCAGGAATTGGAGTGATATTTATTAACCTATTAACAGCGAATGACGAGTTGACTCGTCTTACGGATTACCAATGCTTCGGATATACTATTTTACTGTTCCAGAAATTCCTCGATTGATTCTCTCACAATTGAATACATTGGTATTAGATAATTGAAAATTGATATTAAAAGTATAAATTTATGTATAGTACAAAAAAGTATACTAATTAAAAAAATAAATTGATAAAATGATATTATTATAGATCCAAAAATATGTGCTAATCCAGTAGATTTGATTGATTCTCTCACAATTGAATATATTGGTATTAGATCATTGAAAATTGATATTAAAGGTATAAATTTATGTATAGTAAAAAACAAGTATTAAAAATCCAGTAGATTTGATTGATTCTCTCACAATTGAATATATTGGTATTAGATAATTGAAAATTGATATTAAAGGTATAAATTTATGTACAGTAAAAAAACAAGTATTAAAAATCCAGTAGATTTGATTGATTCTCTCACAATTGAATATATTGGTATTAGATCATTGAAAATTGATATTAAAAGTATAAATTTATATATAGTAAAAAAAAGTATTAAAAATCCAATAGATTCGATTGATTCTCTCACAATTGAATATATTGGTATTAAATGATTGAAAATTGATATTAAAGGTATAAATTTATGTATAGTAAAAAAAAGTATTAGAAATCCAGTAGATTTGATTGATTTGAAGCATCTTTGTATCGCTATAAAAGGCACGTTACTTTATTTTTATATTCGTGCTCCAAACGATATTATTAATCCCCCCCCCCCTATTCGCTTTTTATTTCTGCGTACAAAGAAGATTGCGACTGAGAAATTCCGCAGCTAACAGTTTCAAAGTATACATGCATTTCTTTCTTTTATTACAAGATACAATTTCCAGCATCAATTGTGCATCGATGTTAAAGTACAATTAATCGCACAGAGTATCCGTATATTTGCACCTGTATTATTTCCAAATTAACAAATGCTCAGAAGGGTTATATGTTTCCGATTCGACGAAGTCTCGAAGGTTTCGCGAGTCGACGCGACAATTCACGAGCGCAGACGTTAATCGGCGACGAGTCTGCCGGGAATAATCGTTACTCAGACGCGAGTGGCATCGTTGGTACGGTTCGTCTTGCCGGCGAGCGAAGAAGACTCTTCCTTTTCTTTCGCGGCAGAGCCCGGTACCGTTCCGTCGATTACGCGCGCGTGCACCACGTCACGTTTCGTTGCGAATGATTTCGCGGAATTCTGCGAATTTCCCGCGGCAACAGGATGCCTGAGTAATTTATTCGAGCGCGCGGAGACTCGCAAAGGGTTAGGCTGCTCTCGGCTTTCATTCCACGACGTAGGGTTGCGAACGAAGTCGCATAATATTCAGCCACTTCGAAAGTTGAAACGATGAAACCACGGATCACGAGTTAGGCTCTTTTGTGTACTTTTTTTCATATTTCTAACGGATTGAGTCACCCGAAAAAGTTTTTTTAAGAAGCTTTTTAGTCGCTTGAAATTACCTCTGTGCAATTATCAATAATACTATATATAATGTAGTATTCCAAATATTGATTAATAGAATTAGGGGCAGAAATAAGTTAGATAAGATAGTTTTAGGGTTATATAAAATGTATATATTAGGCTAAGGCTAGAATAAGAAAAAAAAAAAAATGTATTATGGGCTGTGGAGAATACGGAACCATTGTAATCCTATAAGGAAATCAATAAAGAATGTATATATATATATATATATATATATATATATATATATATATATATATAATGTAGTATTCAATAATACTATAATTATACTTTATTACTTTATTATATTAATTATAATTATAAATACTTCCTTTGTAGGTTCGAGCGATTCTTCTATTTTTGTTAGAGAAGGCACAGGTGATGGGGTAAATGACCCACGTACTGTCACTGTTCCTGTAATTATACCACTCGAATTCGTTTATTTAATAACAAAGTAACGTATAACAAATCTAAATTTGGACTTCGGTTCACTTAACAACGCATAGATATCGTATATTCGTTTACGTTTAATATTTGTAACGGAATGTTAGCAGGTAAACCTGCTGCTGAACATTAAAACGTGACGAATATAATTATATAGTATGGAACACGTGTCATAATTAAGTAAGGCGCGACGTTTACTGTATATCTTGTATCTTTTACGCAAACTGACGTGTTAATATATGTAAAAACGTGTTTCTATTCAAATGAAAAGTCTTCAAGTGACAGTAATAGGGACATTGGACTTTGTTGCACATTTTTAAATAACTAGTAATGAATTTATTATATTGAACATGTAAAAAAGATGTTCATAAATAAAAGAAATCTGTTGAGCAATATTATGCTCGAAACTGAAACTGATCTTTATTTTAACGATGTTCTGAAATAGTTAAATGAAGTTACGCCACGAATTTTAAAGTGACAGTACGTGCTACATTTTCATTATAGTACGATTTTGTTTCTTGCTACTACTTATGACATCTACGCTCGCCTTTTTGGGATTTTATTTATGCCTAGGCGTTTGAGTAACCCGTTGAACAGTTTTACTAATTTCGAGGGATTTTCGTCCGATGAGATGGAGAGAGAAAAAGGTCTTTTAATTCCATTTTGGTTTCTATCCTCTTCGTTTGTTTCCGCTTCTCTATTTTTTTTTTATTAAAAAAGATAGAGGAGTTGCAGTCTATATCATTTTCTATATAAATATGCAGCCTATATTCCTCTATATAAATATGTTTCACCCTAATTTTGAAGAGACCTGTAAGCTTCTTCCCTCCCGAAAAAGAATTACAGAAATCTAAATTTGCATAAACATCCACCGTCCATTTAACACTTTTACGAAGCTTGCACGAGAGAAATTAAAATCGCTTCGTTTAAGAAAAATATCGTTTATCGCGGAGCTTTATATCGTCGAGCAGGCAGACAATTAGTAATGGAAAACTGCTCGCAATTAAAGCAATTAAGGTGGAAGTAAAAGAAAAACGAGGCGTTATTAGTATCCAGGAAAGGAATCGTTTCTCATTACGACAGCGGCAAACCGTCCAGCTCTCCTCTGATTGGCCGATAAGAATTATTGCAAGTTCGTTGAGTTTCTTCGAATCTTTTTCACGTGTAAAAATTAAATCTCTTTCGAGGATCTTTCGTTTGGAGGATTAACTTCGTTATGGAAACCATCTAACCATTAGCTAATCAATAATTATTCCAATAATTCTCAGAATTTTTATAATCCTAATAATTCTAATACTTTTAATACTTCTAACAGTTCTAATAATTCTAATACTTTTGATACTTCTAACAGTTCTAATAATTCTAATACTTTTAATACTTCTAACAGTTCTAATAATTCTAATACTTTTAATACTTCTAACAGTTCTAATAATTCCAATAACTCTATTCCAATACGTCCAATCATTTTTGATAATCTTAGTAATCCTAATAATTTCAATAATTCCCATAATTCTAATAATTCCAACTATTCTAATAATACCAATAATCCTAATCTTAATATTTTTAATACTCTTAATACTTTGAATAATTCTAACAATTCCAATAATTCCACTAATCCTAATAATCCTAATATTTGTAATATTCTTAATACTTTTAATAATTCTAACAATATCAACAATTCCAATAATCCTAATAAGTTTAACACTCTTAACACGTTTGATAATTCTAGTAATTCCAATAATTCCACGAACTTCGATAATCTTAATAACCCTAAAATTCCTAACAACTTCGATAACTCCAATAATCCTAATAATTTTAATACCCTTAACACTTTTAATAATTCCAATAATTCCACGAACTTCAATAATCTTAATAATCCCAAAATTCCTAACAACTTCACTAATTCCAATAATCGTAATAATTTTAATACTCTTAACGTTTTTAATAATTCCACAAACTTCAGTAATCTTAGTAATCCTAAAATTCCTAACAACTTCAATAACTCCAATAATCCCAATAATTTTAATACCCTTAACACTATTAATAATTCCAATACGTCCAATAATCCTAACAATCCTAATAATTTCAATACTCTTAACACGTTTGATAATTCTAATAATTCCAATAATTCCACGAACTTCGGTAATCTTAATAATCCTAAAATTCCTAATAACTTGAATAATTCCAATAATCCTAATAATTTTAATACCCTTAACGTTTTTAATAATTCCACGAACTTCAGTAATCTTAATAACTCTAAAATTCCTAATAACTTCAATAACTCCAATAATCCTAATAATTTGAATACCCTTAACACTTTTAATAATTCCAATACGTCTAATAATCCTAACAATCATAATAATATCAATACTCTTAACACATTTGATAATTCTAATAATTCCAATAATTCCACGAACTTCAGTGATCTTAGTAATCCCAAAATTCCTAACAACTTCAATAACTCCAATAATCCCAATAATTTTAATACCCTTAACGTTTTTAATAATTCCACAAACTTCAGTAATCTTAGTAATCCTAAAATTCCTAACAACTTCAATAACTCCAATAATCCCAATAATTTTAATACCCTTAACACTGTTAATAATTCCAATACGTCCAATAATCCTAACAATCATAATAATATCAATACTCTTAACACATTTGATAATTCTAATAATTCCAATAATTCCACGAACTTCAGTGATCTTAGTAATCCCAAAATTCCTAACAACTTCAATAACTCCAATAATCCCAATAATTTTAATACCCTTAACACTTTTAATAATTCCAATAATTCCACGAACTTCAGTAATCTTAGTAATCCTAAAATTCCTAACAACTTCGATAACTCCAATAATCCTAATAATTTTAATACCCTTAACACTTTTAATAATTCCAATACGTCGACCAATTCCGATAACATCGATAATCTTAACCATCCTAATAAACCAAATACGTTTAACAATTCCAATAATCCCAATAGCTCCGGTAATCTTAATAATCCTAACATACCTAACAACATTAATAATTCCAACGATCCTACGTATCCCAATAATTCCAATTAAATCCAAATCTCAACGCCTTCAATAATTCTAACAATTCTAATAATCCCAACGGGTCTGGTAACTCGCCGACGCTTTCCTAAAGCTGTTAGAATTATTAGAAGCAAAGTGTGACGCTCGGTATGCGCATAGAAAATTGCCCGACAAACGGCGGTTTCGATAAAGGAAAGCATAGCGGAAGCTCGTCGTGCCCGTTTCGTGAATCGATCGTCGCTTATCGGAATCCTCTGCGGGCATACGCAGAGAGACATTGTCTAGGAACCGAGCGGGTACCAGCATGACGACATCTGATTTGCCTTCCCGTTCCACTCCGTCGTCGTAAACTTGCCAACAAAAGATTCTCGGGATTTTTTTAATATTGAAAATATTTTCAATATCGTTAGATAAGAAAAGAATGATGCATTTTAAACGTGGCACTGAATAACAGGCCGTTTCGCGTGGACCGAAGCTACTCGTCTGTTCCCAAATCTTTTTCGCTCGTTCTCTTCTACTTATTCCCTCTCTCTCTCACTCTCTTACATCCTCTAGCACTCATCGCTCATTCATTTCATTCGTTCTCACCATTCGCGCGCATTTATAAAACTTATAACAATATTGAAAATATTTTTGGGGAAGTATGGCAGCGGATATATAGTGAGAAAATTCGAAAGTGACGGCGTAGAATGACGTGACAATGCGATAAGGCGTGAGTGGGGAAACGCGTTACTCGCGTTGCTCATTCGTGTATTATATTATCAATATTGTTGGCTCTTGCTTCTAGCGAAGTACATTTTTTTACCGAAACACCTTTCGTTGCAACTGTACGTCGATTCGTAGAACAGTTCCGTTTCCTTTGCCACGTATTTTCCTCTCTCGACAACATTTCTCTGCCGCGTAGTTACGAATTTACGACGACTTCGTTCAGAGAGTTTTATACTACCGACGCGCGTTCGTCTTTCCCCGTTAGCGTTCGGATGGGAAGCGCATCGGATACGCGCAATTTCTGGGAACCATTCGCTTTAGGAGAGCCAAATTCTAGAACGAAGAAGAAGCATTCGCGCAACGGACACCCGTTAAGTACGTTTGTGCGATGGAAATATTTGCAATTGGGAGAAGAATAACGATTATATTTGCCGAGTATTTCGCGATGCAATTATTCCTCCGACGATTGATCTAAACTTTCGTTTGATCTAAGCATTCGTTTCGGAGGACGCGATTAATTAAAGGCACATTTTAGTTTGGCCAAATTTCAGTGAAAAAGGCGAAACGCTTTAAAACGATACGAATCACGGTAATAATGATAAAATAGTAATACGAAAAGGGTACGTACGACGATAAATATGAGCGAAGAATTTAAACACCTTTCGCGTACTCGGTTTTAAGGGGTTCAAAGAATTCTATTTCCATTTTCCTCCGCCGAAGTAAACGTTTGCAACGCGGAGGAATTTCGGGAAACAAGGGAGAGTGGCAAAAAAAAAAAAGAAAAAATGAAAGGAATATGGAAGGGAGGAAGACATCTTAGGAAAGTCCGATCGAAATCGGAACAACTGGTTTCACTCTCGAACGAGCGGTATCGAGTGTACAAGGAACGGTTCTTCGAGGTGTCCATCTGCTTGTATTGCTCGCCAGAGCCAGCCAACCTATACGCGTTGCCACGATCGTCGATAGGATGTCAATAACAGCGGCGCCTAAACGCTTTGCTCCAACTTTGAACTTCAGTGGAGACATTTTTTTTTCCTTTATCCTCTTCCCATGATTCTTAATTCGTAATTAATCTTTTGCCTTACGAAGAAGACTGGTACAGTGTCACGAAGATATTTGGTAGGGGAAAAAGTTTCTTCGTATTTTGTAACGAAATTCAAACAATATTTTCTTATGTTTTTCGAATTTCTTCTTTACTTTCACACATCTTTAGAAGTAAATAACTTTTCAATGAATGAACGGATTTCGCTAACTTTTACTTCAAATTGCTCTTTGAATTATAACTTCTGAAATAGGCTATCACGTTGATAGGTACCGACTAATGTTGCCAGAAATAATTGACTGCAACTACATTTACCGCGCGAATACGAAGATACTTTTTCCACAACCCATTAATTACTTATCTCTTTGCGATCGAAATACATAATAATGGCGTAAATTTTATATCTGTTACACAGGCCCCAAAATCATGTGACAGAAAGATAGGGTCTCTTCTGTACCTCGTCTGTGATTTAAGCGTGATTCATAAGTGTTTTTTAAGTAACTGACTGGACCTAATTTTCAGTATGCGAAGAAAGTAAATATATACAATACGAGAATAAGCAATTTTGCCACGTGGCCTACTTTCACCCCCTGAATATGTTACTCGATAACAAAGAACAGGTGTGTCAAATATTTTTCTGAAATATTATAATCACTATAATTACTATTAATTATATAATTATTATTCCCTGCAAAATCAACATCGGGACGTTCTCTCGTTAAAGGATAAAGTTTATCCAAGCTAATAAAGCTAACTTTATCCAAGCCTTAACTACGCCTCTATTTAAGAAGAAATATTATAACTATTTAAAGAAACGAATTCGCTATTAATCGCGTCGCTAATTTTGGATTCAAACACAGGCTCCGCCACAAGATTCAAGCATCGTATCGCGAATCTTCGACCTGCTGACATCGCGTCGCGCGCGAACTTTCTTCGTCGCCTCGACGAGGACTATAAAAGGCCTGTCTCTATTTTTCGTATACAGAAGCGGGCGATAAGCGCGTTATCGCGGTTCGAAGGAAAAAGTAAGCCGAACGGATGGGAAGCAAAATTCACCTGCGCTTGTACTACGCATGCATGCGTGACAGAGCGGCAAGGATAGAGGGGGGGGGGGGGGGGCGCAGGAAACCCTAACCTGACGCAAGTTGACCTCCGCACCTGGATTTGCGATCGCGTTCGGTGTCGGGTATTTAACGGAACCCGCGAAGAAAGTAAAGTAGAAGGCTGGGGGCCCTGCTGCACAGGTGGCCTTAGCCTTACTCCGAGAAAAACACTCGACCGTTTCTCCAACCTCGCGCGACGCAATTTTGTCCGTCGCTTCTTCGGTTTCTCTCTAAACTTATCCTTGTAACAATTCTACCAAGCGTCTGCGAAAAGTTTCTGATCAGAGTACTGTATTATTACCGGATTATTATTATTATATACGGTATTATTATATATTATTAACATATTGTTTATGCAAAATCACGCTTCTGTTATTTATACGTAGGGTTAATACTTTACTTCGAAGAAAGTTTCTTCTTAGCTTTGTAACGTAATCATGGATATTGAAGCCCCAAAGCTAGTATATACCTTGAATATTTTCGCCCGCAAAGGGTTAAAGTATACAAAACTCAGTCGTTACAACTTTTAGATCTTCCGATCTAAAATTCACTATTTCGACTACAGTTTTCGACGACGTCGTGTAAGTTGTTAATTGTACGTAGAATCGTATTTTGTATACCTTTAATCGCAGCTTCATTCGTGTCCTAAAGTACGTTCATAATTGAAGCTTAAAATCTACGTGTAGACTTTAGCGATCGACCGCATGGAAAATACTTAAGAACGAAAACTCTTGACACAGATATATAACGTGTGGTGGTTCGTAAAATATCATCTTATTGTGTCAACATCATCTCTTCGCGCTAAGTCTATGCGTACAACGTAAAAGAATCAAGTTGCAAGAGCTCAGAGTCTCATCGAAGAATTATAGAAAGCGTTGACATCTTTTACAGCGATTGCAAGTTGTACCGTTTCGAATAAAATGTAAAGTCCAACCAGTCCACGTTTCCACGAAAACAGCGAAACCTTCGGCCCGTGGCTATAATTTCGTGACTCACCGTACAAATTAGCGATGCAAGTATTTCACCTGAATATTCCATTCCATTCAAAAGAGAAAAAAAAAAATCCCCCGATTGGAATGATTTGCCGCGTGAATCATTGCCAAGATTGAAAAGAATGCCGCGGCGGTGGTTTTACTCGAACACGCGATGATTCGATATCGAAATAGTCGAGCAGCTACGTGTTTCTTTACGCTCGGTGCTCTCGGCAACGGCATTCCAGGAAGTAATATCTTCGGATACGCACGAAACGACTATTTGTCGACGCTGACGCAAATTCTCATGTTGTCTGTTCTCCGGTCGTCCTCTCGTCGATCACCTTGCACAAATCTACCGCCTGCGTACATTTCAATTCTTTCTTTCCTTTTCTTTTCCCTAACGCTACCTCTGCGCGCCTCGTCGCGTTGAGAACGGCGCAAAGGGAAATTTCGTTTGGAAACTCGTCGCTTGCTTCGGTGCTGCGAGAGAGGATGAGATTACAAAAGGTTGCGGACCGATTTCCTCCGGCGCGACGGTGCTTCGGTTCGGATTGATCGAAGCGTGGTCGGAATCTTACACGTGACTCAGAGAGCCTTGAACATAGAGGGGACAACGACCTCCGAATTCTACAAACCTGAGACTTTCCTTCGTGTCACCTTCCGCGATCATTCTTTACATTCTCGCGCGACACGGTAATTCGATGCTTCCCGAACTGTGAGCCACTATTTGTTAATAGGTTGCGAGGTGAGCCTCGCGAGACGAATATTAACCCTTTGGCCTTCGAATAACTAGTCACACGCGTTTAGAATGAATTACGGAGTAGATTCAATAAAATCGGATAATGTTGAGGAGGATGGATACTGTGGACGTATCTTGATTTCAAATCACTAGCAAATTGTCAAGCTTTCGAATTTTTATCCATTCGAGCTGCCAATCTTTGGATTTCTCAGCGTTTACATTTTCAGTCTTTAAATTTCTAAGCTTCGTAATTCGGAAGCTGTGATATTTGCAAGCTATAGTACTTGCAAGACTTGGTATTTGTAAGCTTTGGCATTTACAAGCGTTGGTATTTATAAGCTGTGGTATTTACAAGCTTTGGTATTTGCAAGATTTGATATTTATAAGCTTTGATATTTATAAGCTTTGGTATTTATAAGCTTTGGTATTTAAAAGTTTCGGTACTTGCAAACTTTGGTATTTGTAAGCTTTGGTATTTACTAGCTTTGGTATTTATAAGCGTTGGTATTTACAATCTTTAGTATTTAAAAGTTTTGTTGCTTGAAAGCTTTGGTATTTACAAGCTTTGATATTTGTAAGCTTTGCTATTTACAATCTTTGGTATTTAAAAGTTTTGTTACTTGCAAGCTTTGGTATTTGCAAGCTTTGGTATTTATAAGCGTTGGAATATCCAAGCCTTTAAATTTCCATGCGTCGAAAGTTCCATGCTTTGAAATTTGTAAGCTTTAATATTTCCAAGCCTATAGATTTCTAAGCGCGTAAGTTTCCAAACCTTTAAATCTCCTAGCGTCTAAAGTTCTATGCTTTGGAATTTGCCAGCTTGGAAACTTTCAAGCCTTTAGCTATCCTACCTTTCAAATTTCTAAACGTGCAAAATTCGAAGCCTTTGAATTGGTAGATCTTTCCATTGACATTTACATAATCTCTCGTCTCGTATTTTACTTCTCACGCGCAACTCCTTCCAAATATCACGCTGCAAAGTACTCACATCCGCCGCAATTTAATCGAAGCTTCGTTGCACCGAGCGCAAGTCGACCAAAGTGAAACAGATTGGCGCGGGAGAGGCAAAGGGGTCAAACGAGTAGGCTTGGAAACCTTGACACCAGGAATTCCTTGATCTTTAAATTCCACGCCGGCCAAGCTTTCTAGACTTTTAAATCAGCCCCCCACGCTGCGGGTGAGATTCCGGCGTGCCTCTTGTTTGGATCGAGATTAGAATCGTATCGAATTTTCGTACAAGAACGTGCGGCAAACGGAGAATTCGTGCGACGCGCGCTCGGATTCACAACTTACGCTACGGAGCACCGTAGCGTTAGCAGCGGTGGGATAAGAATAGGAATAAGCGGCGGTGTAGAAAGGAGGAAGGGGAGAAAAGGATGAAATGCTCAAAGGACTATAGGCAGTTCCGTGACCCGGAAAATCAGCGGACCTCGCAGTTGGCCGGTCGGTCGGTCGGAGATCCCGAGACGGGGAGACATTTGCGTTTCCGGTTCTCGTCGAAGGAACTGCTGACCGGCGGGCTGCTGGAATTCAGTCGTAGAAACAGAAGGAAAGAAAGAGGGAGGGGGAGAGGGAGGAACGGGTCTGTGTGGAACGTGGCAGAAGAAAGAAGGAAGAAGCAGCTTGCCGGTGTGGACTCTGGGTTTCGCCAAGAAGACGTAACGGTAAATCCGCGGCCGCTGGCGTCCGATGAACCCACTCTCAGCCTCGCACACGGCTTGTGTAGCCTGCTCAACACGCGTTCTTAAGCCGCGTTTACGTCGGACAACTTTGCCTCAGTTCAACGGGCCGAAACCGATTCGAGTCTAAGGGAAAATCGGATGCGAAGCGAGGCGAAACGATTTTTAACCCTTTCGGGGTTTATACGAGGGACGCTCCGAAATATTCAGCAAGCGTTTCTTAACCCTTCGGCGACGTCACGAGTTTTGCTTCCACTCGCGCGAATAGAAAAGATTCTTTTATTTCGACAAGTTTACTCTGTTATGCTACCGATTTAATCGACTATTTGTAAAATGTAGGCAGCAATTGATTAGCGTCTATTAGATTAAAGTGTACCGATACGAAGTGTTCAAATATTTGGGCTGATACTAGTCTCTCACGCTAATAAGGAACTACCTTCGTTTAGGAATTAAGAAGCTTTTAACTTCAAAGTCGCGCAGCGAAAGGGTTAATCGTTGAAAGGTATTCGAGTGTAAGTTGTACTTAGTACTGTAACAGATTCAGGCACGTTTGCATTAAGGAACTGTTGGTTTCGACGAGAAGTCGATGAGAATGATCGATGTTAGACGGTTCAAAGTTGCCTCCACAGGTAAATACTATGTTAGTTAACACTAGGTTTACGGAACGCATCACGTTGACGCCGTTCAGATTTCATACCTAAAATTATAGAGACCATAAATATTATTTTTCAGTACTCTATGTTAACTTTAATTAATACAATGGTATGAATATGTATTCTACGTGATTCTCTTCATTCTCACGATTCTACGTTCGAATATTTATATGCGGTATACATATTTTTCCAGAAACCTGTCGACGTATACGCGTAACGTCCGTAAACCTAGTGTTAAATTCCGAGCGTTTGGATATGGATTGAACGTGGATACGGCAGACTTAGGAATACGGATCAGGAATTTGAATATGGATACGGCAGACAAGGTTTTAAACCTTCGAATTTGTAAGCTTCGAGTTTCTAAGCGTTGCAAGTCATAGACTTCCAATTTCTAAACTTTGGAATTGCGAATCAGAGAAATTTTAAGCAGAGGAATTCAAAGCCTACAAATTTCTACGTAATACAGAAATATAGAAGATAATATACCACAGAATATTTATATAATAAATATTATTGTACAATAAAGTTCCTGAGTCATCAAATTTGTAAGGCTTAAAACTTCTAAGCTTCCTATTTCTAACTTATCGAATTCTAATTTTTCGAATTCGAACCCTTTCAATTTCCAAGCATTCAAATTCAAACCTTAGTGTTAAATTGAAAGGAGGTTTTTGTGTTCGAAGAGCAAGTAGAGGATTCGAGCGCGCTTGAATTAAGCTACTTTGAGTCGATCGATGAAGAACGATCGATATTAAGCGATTTAAAGTAGTCTACGCGAGCGAATGCTGTGTTAATTAAATTGAAACTAAGTCTGGATGGTAGAAATGGAAGTAAATACTATGTTAATTAAATCGAAGCAAGGTTGTGATCGTAACGAGGTTCAAGTATAAGTCGCCCATTTAGCTGCACTTACTTCGGAACAACTTTTGCTGAACAAATGGAGTAAATCCACTTCGACAAAAACGCGTACTATTAACGATGAAATTTAATTTAAACGCTAATAGTTGTTAAATAACAATTGCCTAAAATTTGTACCTAACACCATATAAAAATGACGGATCAGCAAACGTTAGCATAAATGATTAACAAAATAATCGTAAGGCAGCGGGTTGAACGAATTCCTCCTAAGAATATCAGCTGCGTTGAACTACAACGAATCAGACGACGAAGCTTTAAAATTCCAAGCTACCTAAATCGACCAACTCATAATCGATCGATTCGATCACGTTCTTTTCCTTTATTCTCCGTTTCGTCTTTGCAATTTACCTCCATCGACATTTGGCAAATCTTAATAATTATCGGTTTGATTCGTTAGCACGCGGATGTCAATCTCCGTTGTATTCGATCAGTCAACCAAAAATCGTCCACCGTAAACGCGGCTTTATACTCTCGCGTCCGTGTTCCACGCTATTGCACGCGTACGTGGCCGTGGTTCACGACCGTATGCACACAGAGGCACACACGACAGCAAACTACGAAACGATACACGCGGTGTGCGCGAGCGCGAGCGCAAACCGAACCCTGTCATCGAATTATTACCATGCGAATAGGTATGCATGTATAGTGGCGGCTACGCAACGTGGACAGCATTCGAGTCGGTCGACTACTCCGAAGTCCGAAGCCTGCTCAGGTTCGCCCCCACTGAAGGCCTGTTCGGTGTCGGAGACGAGGAAACCTGGACGCACACCGAGAAAGGTTGCGTCATCGCTCGAGAAGGGGGGAAGGAAGGGTTACTATCCGGAAATTGGGTCGTTCGAGTTTGATGGACTTTAATCGACCGACTATCTTACCTTGTTTCTAAAGGTTCGGGTTAAGCCGCTCGTTGTCTAGGATCTTTCGTCCGGCTTGGCCTTGGACTATACGAAGCTGTTTCGTGGGCTCGCCGCGCGATCAACCGTTCGCGTGTCTCTCGATATGGCCGTTTTCTTTGTCACACGAGGAAAATGAGTCACCCTCTCGGGTGACTCCAATTATAGATTCTCTCCACTTTTTTTTTTCAGCAATCGGAACTGATTGTCCCATGAGCTGAATCCAATTATAGATGTATTGGTATTGTGGATTGTAGATGTGTCCAATCGTAGACTTCGTTCGATTGAAAAATTCGGAAGGTAAAAGAATGGCTGAATATACCCACGATTGTTCTACTCGTTACACGAATGCAAAGTTTCATTAAAGTTTTACCCAAACTGATTGCTTGCCGAACATGATCTCGCAATACTTCGTCAATTTTGGTAATTTCTTAATGAAACCTTCACGAAATATTCTTTTTACCGCAGTGGAAACCGGTTACTATAATCAGCGATAATGTTATCAATCGATTATTGCTATGGCAATCAGTCGGTACCGAAATGCTTTACGTAAAACTGGTTAATCCTCTCACTGTAGACTCTAAACTCAACGTATCCTCCATGCTTAGATGAAGTTAATTTTTACTACCACAGGAAGTGATATGAACACAAATATTCAGAAGCTTCGTAAGTAGTATATGTATACATATGTATAGTGTGTAATGTGTATGTTGTATAGATAGATAAATAGACTAGGCTTATTTGCTTATTTCCTATTTGCATATAGGAATATAAACAAATGTTTTCCGCCATACATAAACAATATATACAATATACAGTTTACAGTATACAGTATGAAGTATACAACGTACAATGTA
The DNA here is from genome assembly GCA_028830335.1 of Eucera pruinosa. Taxonomy (NCBI): domain Eukaryota; kingdom Metazoa; phylum Arthropoda; class Insecta; order Hymenoptera; family Apidae; genus Eucera; species Eucera pruinosa. Next base: position 28,523,414 of record JAMYCR010000003.1, read on the forward strand.
CTGTGTACAATATACAGTTTACAGTATACAGTATACAGTATAAAGTATACAACGTACAATGTACTGTGTACAATATACAATTTACAGTATACAGTATAAAGTATATAGTATACAACGTACAATGTACTGTGTACAATATACAATATACAGTATACAATATACAATGTACAGTATACAGTATACAATATACAGTGTACAATATATAATGTACAGTACACAGTATACAATATACAATATACACTATACAGTATACAGTATAGAATACACACTATACAGTATACATTATACAGCATACAATAAATAATGTACAATATACAACATTCCAGTATACAGTATACAATATAAAATATACAGTATACAATATACAGTATACAGTATATACAATATAAAATATACAGTATACAATATACAGTATACAATATATAATATATAGTGTAAAGTATACAATATACAATGTACAGTATACAGTATATAATATACAGTATACAGAATACAATATACCCTATACAGTATACAATATATAATATACAATATACACTATACAGTATACAATATACAATATACACTATACAATAAATAATGTACAATATACAGTATACAATATACAACATACAGTATACAATATACAATATACACTATGCAATAAATAATGTACAATTTACAGTATACAATATACAACATACAGTATACAATATAAAATATACAGTATACAATATCCAATTTACAATATACAGTGTACAGTATACAATATCCAATTTACAATATACAGTGTACAGTATACTATATACAATGTACAGTATACAGTATACAATATTCAGTATACAGTATACAATATACAATATACAATAAAGCTCTGCCCACCCTTAGATTTTACGACAAAATGGCGTGCGAAATAAACAAGGAATTGTTGGACGCGTCGGATGAAACGGTGAAAGAGTGGAACGCGAGCGCGGAGAGCGAGTCTGGGCGACGAGAAATTAACAGGGAATGACGTAAAGCGTAAAAGAGGATAGGACTCGCAGACGAGAGAGTCTGACCGACCGTTTTCCATTTCACCGGTGCCGCTCGCAGAATTTTCCCTGCGGGTTGTTCACTTTTCACCTCGGTCAAACGAGTGCACGGATATATGTATCGCATATGCCCCGCATTGACGCGATTCCAATCGCTATCGGCATACGACGCGCGTATGAACGTACTTTCGATCCCGCGTGCTGATTCCATACAGATTCTCTCTTACCATCCTCACCTTACCAATCTCCTGCAGTATTCATCGTTCCGCGGTTACCGGGATCGATTGAGTAACCAGTTATGTAACCTTCGGACCATTTTTCTTTTACGAATCTTTAGTACCTCTTCCGCTCCGGACGATGCACGAGGCATCGTAAGCAAGGGTAAAAATCAACGCTTCCGAATATATTTTCTACTATATTCGATTGATTTACGACGCCACTTTTGCTCACGTTTTTGTTAGTCCGTTTTGAGTCGAGTTTCTTCGAATCTTTTTCAGATATAAAAATTGAATCTCTCCCGAGGATCTTTCTTTTGGATGATCAATTGAGTTATGGAAACCATCTAACCATTAATTAGCTAATCACTTTGTCCAACCTTCTTCTATACTCTACAATAAAGCAACCCTTATTTTAACGACCCAATGCTGCAAAATTTTCACCTGTAAAAAGCTACAAAATACGCGGTAACGTGTTAAATATTCGAAGCAAAGGGCAAGTTGCGCTAATTAACGGATGAAATAGATATCGAAATTTCCATTGTTTAACTGCGAGTAGAAGGGATGATGTCTACAAATTTGCATAAAAATGGCGAGGAGTCTGTTGGCGATATATAGGATACGGAAAAATGACGGGAGCCAGAGGCAGGGAGAAAGGACAAAACACAGTGGAGGTAGAATACAGTTATCTCGGTCTCCGGTGAGTTCTTGCCACAGTCCCGCGCGTTGCCTCGCTCTTCTTTTCATCTTTCCTGCCATTATCTCCATCCTTGCTTGCACTTTAATTAGCTTCACTTCGAATGAGAATCCTCTATGCCCATAAAAATCCTCTTTCATGCGAACAAATACTAAGGCAGCCGTGTAATGGTAACGGGAGAGAAGAAGAAGAAGAGGGAAAAACAAAAAAAAACAGAGACGGCTCCGGTCTACGCTTCCAGATCTTCCATGCACAGACAAAAAGCGGCCATTAATATGTGTTCATTGTGATACAATGCTAACTGAATCGAACAGAGTTAAACGGTGAATCATAGACGAGTTGTTAACCTCGAATGCTGCGCGTGGTTAAATAATGTAATAAAAATTTAACGCCGCTGAAAAGAGACGAGTAAACTTTGCACGTCCTTCTTTTTTTTTTTTGGAACAGAGTAATGGACTTCTCACAGCGACTCATTTTTTGTACCCCTCCCAAATCTTCAACAAATCTTTTTTGCAACTAAATCCACAGTGAATTTAAAGATCAAAGTCTCCTCTTTCCGGTGACGCCACGAAAGTTGGTATAAGATTTTTTTTACGGTGCTATTTCACTTCGAATGCCGTTCGAATTTTGGTCACATTTACGGAAAGAATCGCTTTCACTTTTTCACCTTTCTCCAATAGTAAAATGCGCGGTAAGAGAATTGAATTTAAGGGCGTGAAAAAGTAGTAGGGCTCAACCTTTAAAACGACCCCATAAAGATTATTGTACGACCATTATTTACGACGCTGCGACAGTTTAAAGATTGCGAGCGGCTCGGTCAAGTGTTCCAATACTTGCTAATAGTAGTAAACAGTTTAAGTGCTTAGGGTTAGTTTACGTTAGTATTTATTATTACGTTTACGTCACGATGTTATCCACTATATTGGATTGCAACATAACTTCGGACGTTTTTCGAATTCCGGAAATTCTACAAGATAGAAACGCTTCGTCTACTAGAAAAATGGAAAGAAAATCATTTGTCAATGTGGCACATACGTAATTAATTAAACTTACATCTCTGAATTTACTGTTAGATTTTCATTGAAGAAAACAAGTACAAAAATTAATCTGATTTTTGTTGATTTCATCGTTTTATGGAGAGGGAGATTCTGTATCTATCTGTATGCGTATATTTCCTCGTAAGATTCGGCTTTCTGTTTATACAAAGATGCAATAAGGTCTTGCATACGCACTAGAAAGATATTAGTCACCAACGCCTTAGATCATCAGCTCTCGGTGTTCTTTTCCGCCATAGTTTAGTTCTCTCGTAAGAGTCAAAAGTAAAAGGGTGTCTCTTTCAAAGCGTAAAATAAAAGCATTATTATCAAAAGGAAAACCTGAGCATTTTATTTATGAACCCAATTCTAATATTTACAACTAAACGATCCCGAACGCATTAATAAAATGGGTCGAGTGTATGTTACAACCCAATACAATTACAGACGCTGTTGTGTTCGCCGTGAAGTTAATAAAGGAAGCGAGCAAAAAGACGGGCCCAATTCGTACACGTAAGAATATTACACAAATATTCCTCCAAACATTTTGATATGAAACTAACGCCTATTCAGAGTCCATTCCCCCGGTCGTACATTAAGCACGTAAGAACGCGAATTAGCATAAAAATCGCGTAACGCCGTTCGCCGAAAAATCCACCGCAAACTAACCCGACCGACCGACCCACTGAATAAAAATTCCCACGCGTGAGCCAGCTTCTGTCGGGGGCAAAGTAAAAACCAACAACAAAAAGAAAAAAGAAACGCAACAAGTTAGAAACGAAGAAAAGGTGGGAGAGAAGTACGTACGTAATACGTAAAGCGGGTAAAAGAATGGCGAGGGCAGCGGCACGTAAGAATTGCGTCATCGAGCAAGTGTAGAAGCGTACAGGTATATAAAAGAAGAGACACGGATGAAGAGGAGAACAGAGATGGCGGATGTCCACAAGCGAAAGAGAGAAAGAAGATGGCGGGAGACAGAGAAGAAGAAGGAAGAAAGGACGCGTATAGTGTTGTATAGTGTAGTATAGTATAGTATACTATAGGTATGGATGCATGCACGTAGGAAGATCGATTCTCGAGCAATCGAGCGAGTGCGTGGGGACCAGTGTGCGCCCCCGTTGACTCGTTGACTCACTGACTCTTGACGGACTTACCGTTAACCAGCAAAAGTGAACCAAGTAAGTCGTGTCTCTGGAACTTGCGGTACCGATTGTACAGTATGCTATACGTGTGGGACGATTTAAAGCTGGCCATTGTCGCCGGCCGAATATTACCCAAGGGCTCCGCCCGAAGAAAGTATCCGTTCGCTCTTCAAACCCTGACTTTTACTACCGCGAACGACGCGATTCATCCAGACAGGCCTTGTTTCAGCTTCGGATGTTTGCTGTGTTCGGTGGTTCGCCAGACCAACAGGCTTCTTGGGCGCGTCCGATTAAATGTTAAACCTTTGTGGGTGGATGGCGGGAAATGAACACATAAGCGTTTCGAGCAAGATGCTATTTTAACGCTGGGTTTAGGGATGTCGATAGCAAGATAGTATTTTAACATTAGGTTTAGGAATGGTGATAGCAAGATGGTATTTTAATACTAGGTTTAGGAATGGTGATAGCAAGATGGTATTTTAATACTAGGTTTAGGAATGGTGATAGCAAGATGGTATTTTAATACTAGGTTTAGGGATACTGATAGCAATATGGTATTTTACTAGGTTTAGGGATATTGATAGCAATATGGTATTTTACTAGGTTTAGGGATATTGATAGTAATATGGTATTTTAACACTAGATTTAGGGATGTTGATAGCAATATGGTATTTTACTAGGTTTAGGGATATTGATAGCAATATGGTATTTTACTAGGTTTAGGGATATTGATAGTAATATGGTATTTTAACACTAGATTTAGGGATGTTGATAGCAAGATGGTATTTTAATACTAGGCTTAGGGATGTTGATAGCAAGATGGTATTTTAATACTAGGTTTACAGACCTTGACAGGAAGATGGTATTTTAATAATAAGTTTACGGGCACAGATAGCAAGATATTTTAATACTAGATTTACGGACATTGATTGTATAATTTGATCGGTTTCCGGAAAGATACATAGGTATGCCGTATCCAAATACTCCAAGTTAGAAGATCAAAAGTGAGTGATTTAAAATACGTAGTTACATTCGTGCATCAATTGAAGCCAACATAAGTAACTGAAAACTAATATCTATGAGCCCTATTCATTATTTTTCACGTTAATAATAGCTTCTTTGCGAATGCGGGAAGATAAAAAAGTGTGCCTATAATTTCAAATAAGAAGGGCGGTGAAAACGAGGGTATAGCGAAATGATTGAAAAGCGCAGAGAAAAGAAAAGCGGCACGAGGAAAAGAATCCATAAGCCAATAGACAATATAATAACGGAGATAAACGGCGTGGAAATACGTGTGCGTGAACGCGTGAAATAAAAATTCTTAACCAAGTCCATTCCTCGGCTTTAAGGGCTGAAATTAATAAACTATCCACTTAATAGCTTCTTCGTATTTGACTGATTTTTTTTTTAAAAAGAAGAGAGCGATTGAAGGTCAAAAGTGACCGAAGAACCGCAACAGGGTTAAGGAGGAGTGTTTTGAAAGAAATTGATGAAGCGTCTGCGCGGAACATATGTTACCGTCGTGTTTGCCGAGCCTAAGATTTCGAACCCGGAAATCAAAACCTGCTGGAGTAGACCTTTTTTTCCCATTCGAGTTCACCCAGCGACTCATCGTTGTGGAACCTTTTTTTTAGTGGCAACTTGACCTTCCTTCTAATTACTCCAAAGGGAAATGGTCGAGTAGCTTCTGAAAATCGACCGCTTTTCACCCCTCGTCACCCATATGCTGCAACCCTTTTCAAGTTCAAGGGGCTACCTAAAATTTTCGAGCCGAGACTCTCGGAAAATCGAAATCTCACGAAAGCGGAGTTTGCGGTTAAATAGAAGCTGCGCCTAATAGGCATGTAGAGCTATACAACCAACGAAATATCTAATTGTAGAAATCTACACAATAAATACGAAGTAAGCGTTGCAATGTTTAGCCGGAGAAACTGATCTCTATCTAAAACTCTGTGAATACTAACTTTAGAAGAATGCCACGAATGTTACGTTTCGATTTATGAGCTTTGGGGTTTCGAATCGCTTTCATTTTCGCGACACTGAATTTTCAAGGATTTTTATTTTCAAGTACATGAATTCTGAAGCTTTTGGGGTTCCATACTTGTTAAGCTTCGAGCGTCTTGATATTCTAGCGTTTGAATTTGCAAGCTTTTCGAGTCCCAAGCGTCTTAATTTTCTAGCGTTTGAATTTGCAAATTTTTCGATTCTCAAGTGTCTCGATTTCCAAGCGTTTGAATTTGCAAGCTTTTCGATTTCCAAGAGTTTGGATTTGCAAGCTGTTCGATACCCAAGCTTCTCAATTTGCAAGCTTTTCGATTCTCAAGCTTCTCGATTTTCAAGCGTATGAATTTGCAGGCTTTTCGCATTCTAAGCGTTTGAACTTGCAAGCTTTTCTATTCACAAGCTTCTCGATTTCCAAGCGTATGAATTTGTAGGCTTTTCGATTCCCAAGCGTTTGAATTTGGAAGCTTTTCGATTCCCAAACGTTTGAATTTTCAAGCTTTTCGATTTCCAAGCGTTTGAATTTGCAAGCTTTTCGATTTCCAATCGTTTGAATTTGCAAGCTTTCCGATTTCCAAGTGTTTGAATTTGCAAGCTTTTCTATTCCCAAGATTCTCGATTTTCAAGCGTTTCAATTTGCAAGCTTTTCGATTTCCAAGCGTTTGAATTTGCAAGCTTTTCTATTCCCAAGCTTCTCGATTTCCAAGCGTATGAATTTGTAGGCTTTTCGATTCCCAAGCGTTTGAATTTGGAAGCTTTTCGATTCCCAAGCGTTTGAATTTTCAAGCTTTTCGATTTCCAAGCGTTTGAATTTGCAAGCTTTTCGATTTCCAATCGTTTGAATTTGCAAGCTTTCCGATTTCCAAGTGTTTGAATTTGCAAGCTTTTCTATTCCCAAGATTCTCGATTTTCAAGCGTTTCAATTTGCAAGCTTTTCGATTTCCAAGCGTTTGAATTTGCAAGCTTTTCTATTCCCACGCGTCCCGATTTCCAAGCGTTTGAATTTGCAAGCTTTTCTATTCCCACGCGTCCCGATTTCCAAGCGTTAGAATTTGCAAGCGATTCGATTTCCAAGCGTTCAGATTTCGAAGTGCTCCAATTTCCAAACGTTTCAAATTATAAGTTACCAAGACTTGCAACCCTTCAAACTCCGTTTACTTTCCAAGCTGAAAGCCTTCGAATTTTCGAGCCCTTACATTTCGAAGGTTTCACATTTTGGCAGTACGCGTAGTACGTCTACGTGGTTCCCTATCGCGTACACGGTAGCGTGGTACAGTAAAATTACACATTCGCGCGGGAAGGGAAGAAGAAGTGGAAGAAAAGAAAGAAACGTTGAGAACGGTGCAGAATCGCGGATGGGAGAAGCGTAAGGACAGTAGGAGCGTCCTTCGCGGTAAGGCGTGTCGATTACCGTAGGTAAATTGCGTGACAGACCGACGCCATTGAGTAGAACCGGCGGACCTTGACAGTGTTGGACTCCTTGACGGTACAGCGATGTCAGTGAACCGGCCTACAGGACGACGAACGAGTGCCAACGATCAAGGTTAAGTTCTCTCCACCGCCTAGCGCACGATCGTCGCCTCTCCTCCCAGTGTCTCTCTCTCTCTCTTTCCAAACCCGTTCTCCTTTTTCATTTCGATGTTACGACCTGCCGGTCGTTGCGTAACTAACGCTGTAATATTCGGCCATCGACGAAGCATAGGATAGTAGACTGTCCAATTCCGATATGGAATCATCCTTATTAGGATAGTAGAATAATATAAAATCTTTCTATTCCAGTTGTCGTGCATTTCGGCACCTCGTTGCTTCACTTATCTTTAAGCAGAAGATATATAGGGTAAATGACTCGCGTACTGTCGCTGTTCCTATAACTGCCACTTGAATTCGTTTTATTTGATAGCTAAGTAATTGTACGAAGAATCGTAAGTAAGCAAATTTTAAGATTAAATTTGGAAGGGGATTTACGTAACAACGCATAGACATTGTATATTCGTTTACACTGAATATTTGTAACGAAATATTAGGAGGTAAACGTGCTGTTGAACATTAATACGTGACCAATATAATTATAGAGTATGGAACTGCAATAGCACGAATAATTTCGAAAACAATGCTACTAAAATTGCAAAAATCTGGCCTTTTGCAATCGTTACGGGAAGATACAAATTCACCCTATGGGTAGTCGTAACTGCGAACCCTTCGATCGGTTTAAACTATTATAAAAATGCATTTTAAAGGGGGGGGGGGGCAATAAAATTCCTAATTGGGCACTAAGTTCGATTGAATTTAGGCGATTCGCCGAAAGTCCCACCCTTCCTCCGTTGGTCGTTGTCTAAATTAGCGTTTAGCAACTTCACACGGGCCATTGTTCGGCCCGGAACCTCTCGGCCAGCACCTTCCTGTCATCATCTTCCCCAACCCTTCGATACGCGACCGTCATTAAAGACACGATAATCGACTTAATCCTTTCGACCCTCGCAGTTTTTTTTCCTTTCCCTCCCCCGTTACCTTGAATAGCACAGCAATGGCACGGCTTGGAAAAATCGGCTGAATATTGGACGGGCAATCTTGGGAAATTTTTACACGGTTAAAAGACGCCATAAACCCTTTCTCGTCGGCTGCGCTCCGTTCGCCGTCTTCTCGTCTCCTGGCTGCGAACAAAAATAGTTGCAACATTGTTAGAAGGAAATTTCGTAACGTCGTAATGTGATCGGATCTCGTCAGACGTAGTCACGAGTCCAACGCACAGCGATGCTGAAAATTGCATTGGAATGGGTAAAAAAATAAAATGAAATATGGTAAATGACCTAGTATAACTGTATATACTCGTATATACTATAACTGTCACTGTGTTCCTATAACTGCCACTTGTATTCGTTTTATTTAATAGGAAAGTAATGTACAAAGAATCGTGGGTAAAGAAATTTTCCTAATAAACTTGGCCTTCGGTTTACGCGACAACGCGTAGACAAGTAATAGTCAAGTTTGTGTAACAGATGTAAGATATATAGTCTGCTCCAAGCGCGATAAAAATACGGTCGCATTAACGGGAAACTTTAACTCGAACGCTGTCAGCAATTCCGCTACGTAAGATTTAGGGATTATCGGGAAATATTGCCTCGTAAATATTTACGAAACGCATCGACTTCTCTCGGCATTTTTTCTATCCCCAATACGCCGGAGTTTCACTGTGGCAGAAAAGAAAAAAAAGAAAAGAAAAGGGAAACTGAAAAGAGGCAAGGAACCGAAAGGGTAATCCACGATTTTCAAAGGGTAATCCGCAATTTTCAACGCAACCCTTTAAACGCGTCGTAAACCACCCTTGGCCAACAGCCATTTCGAGATAATCCTCCGAGTTGCACGCGGAGTCAACTTTTTCCGTCGCTTTTTCAAGCCCCCGCTAAATATCCATCAGCGGTCACCATTGCCGGCTAAGACTTTCTTTTTTCTTTTTTTCTAATCTTTTTCCGCGCTGCTCAGATTAAAGCTTATTAGGAAGGATACGCGTTTTTGTGCTAAACGCAAACCAAAAGTTAATCACCTCTTAAGCGGAGTCAAGTTTTTTCTTTTTACAAAAATCAGGTGGCTGGTTTGGAAAAAAAAAACATTGTAACCCTTTCGGTTTAGCCGGTCGTAATATTCGATGGCTGCGGTAAGACTTTGACCAGGCCTATAGTTATGCCTCGATTTAGATCACGTTACACGCGTTAACCGAACTTCTCTCCGCGAGCAGTTTAATAATGCGATATTCTATAATTAGAGATCTTTACGCATTTATAGGGAACTTAAATAGGACGTTGAATAAGAATATATGTCGAACGCCATGCTTGTTATTAAAATAGAGGTGAAAAGAATAAAAATTGAAAACGAGAACGAACAAAAATAATAGAAATAAAAAAAACAAATTCGAAAAGGGGAAAGGGAAAAGAAGTGATGGTAGGTGTTTCTATAGTCTATTTTTGATAACCCAGTATATTTCAATTTGACCGGAAACTTTTGGCAAGCAGTGGAAGCAACGATTAAAAGGGCGGTGGATTTAACGTGGATTCAGCGAACGTTAAACGCGTAACCCATTAAATGTAGTTGGAAATGGGTTAACGTGCTTGTTAATTATTGCCGTTAACCTGCGTAACTCGTTAGGTTATCGCGCACGGAGTATCTATCCTTGGCGTATCCTGTTCGCGTATCGGAACGCGACTATAAATCCAGTCAACCTAAACATGGCCTTCGTTCGCGCCGATTTCAGAGACTTCGATGGCGCCAATGATAACGCTTGTTCTCATACGCCGTCGTGAAATATTTCCGATAAACGCGAAGAATAATTTTACGTCGCTCAACTTTTTCTCAATGCGGATTTTCCAAATATTAAGGGGAACTTCGTTTAATTATTAAACTGTGGATCTTTATGCATTTACAGGAGATTTAAATACGCAGAAATGTATTGCATATCAAAATTGAAGTGCGTTTCGTAATATATAGATAGTATAATATTATTAGAATATTTGGAGAGCAAAATTAATCGATATTTAATTTTCACTACTTTCTTTGTTTACGCCTGTGGAAATATGAATTCGCTTAACGATCCACAGTCTGGTTATTATCCGGTAACCATTCTTCATTTATCTAACCTTCGTTATTGCCCATTTTGGCAAATGTATTTCGTGCAGCATTAAACCTAACGAGAAAACGTACCTAATATAATACGACGCTTACTTTACTTAGCAAAATTGAAGGATCGTTAATTTCTAATTAACTCCGCGAACAATCATCGTAGAATAGTGATTCGTTTCTCTAAATTAATGCTTAATACCTTTGCTTTATGATACCACGATTTTATTTCAAATTTAGTACGCCCCCAGTACTGCAGCATTTTAAGTGCATCCTGAAATTGTCAATTAATTAGCTTAATTTTGCTTCACATTTCGCCAATGACCCTAAGAAAAATTTATGCATCGAAGGGTTAAATAACAGCTTTTATTTCCCTAAGTATTTTATTAAAAACTTACAATTAGTACGTCCTCACTACTGCAGCATTTTAAGTGCACCCTTCAATTGTAAATTAATTCGCTTAATTTTGCTTCACATTTCGCCAATAACCCTAAGAAGAGTTTACGCGTCGAAGAGTTAAATAAGACCTTTTATTTCCCTAAATATTTTATTACAAATTTAGTACACTCCCACTAATGTAGCATCTTATATGCATCTTCAATCTGTAAGTTAATTCGCTCAATTTTGTTTTACATTTATCTAATGAAAGTTATCCTAAGAAAAATATACACGTTTAAGGGTTGAATAACAGCTTTTATCCCCCAAATTTTGTATTACAAAGTTAGTATACTCCTACTACTGTAGCATCTTGAATGCATTCTCAAATAGTAAATTAATTCGCTCAATTTCGTTTCACATTTCGCCAATACAACCATATTCCACTAAATCCAATACCAACAATGTTTTACAGTTAACTCCAAGAAAAATGTAAGCGTCGAAGGGTTAAATAACAGCTTTTATCCCCTAAAATTTGTTTATTACAAATTTAGTACACCCTTACTACTATAGCATCTTAAATGCATCCTCAAATAGTAAATTAATTCGCTCAATTTCGTTTAACATTTCGCCAATACCACCATATTCCACCATATCCAATACGAATAATGTTTTAGAGTTAATTCTAAGAAAAATGTACGCCTCGAAGGGTTAAATAACAGCTTTTATCCCCTAAAATTTGTTTATTATAAATTTAGTATACATCTACTACTGTAGCATCTTAAATGCATCCCCAAGTAGAAAATTAATTCGTTCAATTTTGCTTCACATTTCGCCAATACCACCATATTCCACCATATCTAATACGAATAATGTTTTAGAGTTAACTCTAAGAAAAATGTACGCCTCGACGGGTTAAATAACAGCTTCTATCCCCTAAAATTTGTTTATTACAAATTTAGTACACCCTTACTACTATAGCATCTTAAATGCATCCTCAAATAGTAAATTAATTCGCTCAATTTCGTTTAACATTTCGCCAATACCACCATATTCCACCATATCCAATACGAATAATGTTTTAGAGTTAATTCTAAGAAAAATGTACGCCTCGAAGGGTTAAATAACAGCTTCTATCCCCTAAAATTTGTTTATTACAAATTTAGTACACCCTTACTACTATAGCATCTTAAATGCATCCTCAAATAGTAAATTAATTCGCTCAATTTCGTTTAACATTTCGCCAATACCACCATATTCCACCATATCCAATACGAATAATGTTTTAGAGTTAATTCTAAGAAAAATGTACGCCTCGAAGGGTTAAATAACAGCTTCTATCCCCTAAAATTTGTTTATTACAAATTTAGTACACCCTTACTACTGTAGCATTTTAAATGCATCCCCAAGTAGAAAATTAATTCGCTTAACTTTGTTTCACATTTCGCCAATACAACCATATTCCACTAAATCCAATACCAACAATGTTTTACAGTTAACTCCAAGAAAAATGTAAGCGTCGTAGGGTTAAATAACAGCTTCTATCCCCTAAAATTTGTTTATTACAAATTTAGTACACCCTTACTACTATAGCATCTTAAATGCATCCTCAAATAGTAAATTAATTCGCTCAATTTCGTTTAACATTTCGCCAATACCACCATATTCCACCAATATCCAATACCAACAATGTTTTAGAGTTAACTCTAAGAAAAATATACGTGTTGAAGGGTTAAATAACAGCTTCTATCCCCCAAATTTTGTATTACAAACTTAGTACACCCTTACTACTATAGCATCTTAAATGCATCCTCAAGTAGAAAATTAATTCGCTCAATTTTGCTTCACATTTCGCCAATACAACCATATTCCACTAAATCCAATACCAACAATGTTTTACAGTTAACTCCAAGAAAAATGTACGCGTGGAAGGGTTAAATAGCAGCTTTTATTCGTGAAAATAAACGTAGATACCAGTTTCCAAGGGATCGAGCGAAGCAAGCACAGGTTCGACCAAAACCAAAGCCGATGTTTTTAGTATCGCAACGCAAGAGTTGAAGGATCTTCCGTAAATTCGTGGTGACGAAAAAGAAAAAGGAGGAAAAAGGAGAACGCGTCGCGTCGCCGTAACGTTGAAGCGAAGCCAGTTATTCCGGACTTTTGACCGGTCTGCGGCACGCGGTGTGCGACACCGTCAACGTTCGCCGTGCAATAAACTTCCTCCGCGCTGCTGCAACGATTTCCCTTCGACCAGGCGTTCGCCGCTAGAAAATCATCGCACCGCACCGCACCGCCATAAAAAAAGGGTTCGCGCGATCGGTCGACTGGAGGATTTCCTGGTCACGGAAAAAAGCCACCGATTCCGTTACGGACAGTAGGCAAGGCTTAAAAATCCTTCCGCCTTCGCCTTTCGGGCCTCCGCACTAAAAATTCCCTCTTTATTGCCCCTGTTATTGTGCTCAGGGGTCGCGAAAGCGTCTCGGACGCCAGTCCACGACAGGTATACGTCTACCTGAATGAACTGTCCCGGAAATTGGAACGATCGTGGAACAGAGGATTCGGTGCCATTATTTATTACACTTTATTACGGTTAAACAGGACTCTCGGAATTGTGCACTTCTCTTATCCCTTAACCACTTCGCGCTGAAATTACGCATTATACACGTGGCTCAGTACGTATTAGATGCACCAGAAAACTGTGAAATTAATAAATAATCCAGTCACCTATGAATTGTCACGGGTTTCATGCAACAAATCTAATAATCGATGTGAACATTTCACTGAAATAATTTCAACGCGTCGAATCGCTGCAAATTGCCGTGGACGAGTCTAGAACGGGTACTCGTTAAATAATTACCAGCGCAAACGGTTAAACGCGGCTATAGTTCGAATCGCGGATTTTCGTGACTCTTATGGGGAAGTTTGGTAGGAAAGGAAATACAGTAATCCACGCGATGTGTAAAAATAATAATAGTAATCAGATTGTTGAGTTTTCTGCAGTTATAGGGGAATAATAGCGATAATCGGATTAGGGATTTTTCTGCATTTATGGGAAATTTACATTCTCTTCTATGAATTCTATTGGAACATCGATATCTTTTACTCTAAAGTTAGTGAATATATGAAACGATATTAACTTCTAGCAGGACGGAACAAAATAATATTTAACGAATTTCCGTTCAATTATTAATATTTTGAGGACGATATTAAACAAATGCTTGTCCAATTATTAACAGCGGCGTGTGTAAATCGTCTTAAGTTGAATTTCTTGCTTGAAATTTAATCGATGTAACAAAGGTTTATGTAATGTAATAAAGTTTAATTCGTGACAAAGGTTAAGAAACGTGGTACGTAATTGCGAAGCTTTACGTCGTCGTCGCTTCCGAGATACACGGATTTCAATTCAAAGTAGACGAACTTATTACGTATCGATGTATGTAATACGATAATATATTTTTATGCTACTGTAAATTCTAAGCTATGAATTTTAGATGCGAAAGGACACAGAAGAATTCGTAAGTGACTACTTTGCGTAAGGGTCGGAAGTTGTCAGGAATGGTTTTGTCCAAATAAATTCACACTGACGTGGTATTAGGTGATATGATTTTAATAATGCGACTGATCTCGTCTAGCGATCGAACGTAAACTGAAACTCCAACGAAAACGCTTTCCATTTTATGTGATTTGGTAGTCTCTGATTTTACCCCTGAAAGAGTGCCGCGTTTCTGTCGGCCCCCGACACAAGAGCAAATCGCGCCGCGACTTTCAAGAATCGACTGCTACATTTGTGTCTTAACTTTTGTCGGTAATTGTATGCGGAAAAAGACGCAGCATGGGTAAAAGTTAAAGTAATAAATTGTTAAAGAGTAAAAAAGTAATAAATCATTCTATTTCAGTGGTAAAATAACCATTCCCTTAATCTATTAACGTATCTTTATTAACGTTCCCATTTCCTTAATTTCGTTAATAAAGATACGAATTTGCATAATGATTCACAGCCTGGTATAATAGTTCGCTATACTATTACGTGCAGAGGCCCAATAATTGGATTAAAAGGGGATAAGAAGAAGAGAATAATTGGTACAAAAATCTCGGATACAAGTTGTTATTCGCAATTAGAGCTGGTAGAAAAGTACGGTAATAGCTAGATAATTTATACATCGTAGCTGCCAAAAGTTTCCGGCTGGAGTATAAATGGTACTACAATAAGTATACGAGGAATACTTAATTTCGTTTAAAATCTACTACTGCGGTTTAACACAGCGATCTTATTAAATTGTTTGCAGGAAGACTTTTATTAATATTTATAACCCGGCCGGAAACTTTCGGCAGCCGTTGCGTACGCGTACGATGGAATATAAAGCAAGGTAATAGTGGATAATAAAGAGCTAGTATAAAGTATGCAAATTAGACGAGGTATCGTAATAATTATAGGGTCTAACTACCCCATATTTAGCCTGCAACTCGTTACTTAGGATTACGAGATGGGAAGTTGCGCAAGGATCCGCAAGTCTAGCCGCCATGAATATTAATAAGGCTATCGTTAATATCAATACGAACGCGGCGCGGCTTCTATTTACGCGTTTATGGGAAAATTACCTGAAGCACTTAATTCATTCGACTCTTTGCACTCGGATGCACACCTCTGATTTCACATTTATATTTGAATAACTCCACGATAAATTAAGACGCAATAACGGCCCAAAAGATACGAGGTTTGGGTTAGGTTTAATATTTCTAATTTTAGGGACCTTTCGGTACCATCGATTTTCCCGTCGTCCACGGCAAATATTTGAAACCCGGCGAAGAAGTCATCCGATATTTTATCTCGTCGCTTAGGCACCGCGTTGGATTTCGCGTTGCTCTATGCGTGTTGCTTTAGTAAACAGGCTGTCGAGAGAGGTATATATGTATATACAGTGGGTCCAAAAAGTATTTGTACATCTAGTTTCTTTGCAATAACTTTCTTTAGATAAGTGATACTTAAAAAGCCCCCTATAAACAAAGATAATGTGTACATTAACAATTTTTAATAATGTGTTATAAAAGAATAATACAATAAATATAAAAATTGTAGGGCCAAAAAAGTATTTGTACACTTACAGTTACAGTAGAAAACTTCTAATTATTTAAGGTTTACATTGTAATTAATATTTTGTATGCATCCTTTTTGGCATCTATAATGGCCTGTAGCCTTTTTCGGCATAGATTCTACCAATTTCTTTGTTATTTCATTAGATATTTTTTTAAAATAGTTCGTTGTAAATCTGTTTTGTTTGATATTTAATATGTATTTTCACGGAACACGGAGAACCGTTTGCAACTCTTGCAAACCTTACAACTCTTGCAAATCTAAACCTAACCCATACCTTGCAACTCTTGTAGGCTGCAACTCTTGCAAACCTTGCAACCCTTACAAACATTGCAACTCTTGCAAACCCAAATCTAACCCAAACCTTGCAACTCTTCCAAACTTTGCAAACCATGCAACTTTTGTAAACCATGCAACTTTTGTAAACCATGCAACTTTTGTAAACGTTGCAACTCTTGCAAACCTTACAACTCTTGCAAACCTTACAATTCTTGCAAACCTAAACCTAACCCAAACCTTGCAACTCTTCCAAACTTTGCAAACCATGCAACTTTTGTAAACCATGCAACTTTTGTAAACCTTGCAACTCTTGTAAACCTTGCAACTCTTGCAAACCTTACAACTCTTGCAAACCTTACAATTCTTGCAAACCTAAACCTAACCCAAACCTTGCAACTCTTCCAAACTTTGCAAACCATGCAACTTTTGTAAACCATGCAACTTTTGTAAACCAAGCAACTTTTGTAAACGTTGCAACTCTTGCAAACCTTACAACTCTTGCAAACCTTACAACTCTTGCAAACCTTACAATTCTTGCAAACCTAAACCTAACCCAAACCTTGCAACTCTTCCAAACTTTGCAAACCATGCAACTTTTGTAAAACTTGCAACTCTTGCAAACCTTACAACTCTTGCAAACCCAAATCTAACCCAAACCTTGCAACTCTTCCAAACTTTGCAAACCATGCAACTTTTGTAAACCATGCAACTTTTGTAAACCATGCAACTTTTGTAAACGTTGCAACTCTTGCAAACCTTACAACTCTTGCAAACCTTACAACTCTTGCAAACCTTACAATTCTTGCAAACCTAAACCTAACCCAAACCTTGCAACTCTTCCAAACTTTGCAAACCATGCAACTTTTGTAAACCATGCAACTTTTGTAAAACTTGCAACTCTTGCAAACCTTCCAACTCTTGCAAACCTTACAACTCTTGCAATCCTAAACCTAACCCAAACCTTGCAATTCTTGCAGACTGCAACTCATGCAAACCCTGTAACTCTTGTAAACCTTGTAAACCTTGCAATTTTTGCAAATCTTGGAAGCCTAAAAACTCTAGCAAACCTTACAAACCTAAACTCTTGCAAACCTTGCAATTCTTACAAATATTGCAGCCCTAAAAAACCTAGCAAATCTAAACTCTCGCGAATCTTGTAATCCTTGAAAATCGTGCAACTCTTGCAACTCTAAAAAATGATGCAACTCTTCCGTCTCGTTTCTACACGACAATGAGACACGACAAGAATAAGAAAATAACCACACACGCCTGTATTTTTGTGCAGCGAAAGATAGGTTCCCATAAGACGCTACGCGATCGAAATTCGATCGATTCGGTTGAAGGAGGGTGGGCAAAGAAGACGCGACTTCCTTCCTGCTCGCTTTGTCCTAGAGTAATGGAAAAGAAAGAGCGAAGCAGGTGGGGGAGCAGGCTAGATCTATTTTCCGTTGCCCCTGCTCGAGATCCCGGTTGCTTCTCCTATTAGAGGCCAACCATCCATCCATCTATCGGTCCATAGGAACGCATAGAAGCGTGGGAGAGAGGGACAGGTGGTTGGAGTTATCCCGCCGTATCCTGCGCTCTTCAGTAGCACCTTACCGTGTATTCGATATTTCTCTCTTCCATATCCCGTGGGGGCACACACCTTGTGGGAAAGCTCGTACAGTTCGATCGAGTGCACGGGAAAAGGGAACAAGATCGATCTCCGCGTCTCCTCCCATGCGATTCACGCCGTGAAAATTTCCATACGAGTTCAAGCGTTACTCTTTCGGCAGATTTCGGAAGATTTATATCGCGTCGTTATTTCGTTGCCGCCATTGTTAAATGGCGATACGAATATTTCAAATAGTCGTTTAGTTTCACTGTACTTTGATTTTGAACTTCAATCGAATAGAGGGACTTGTCGTTAGTGGGGAAGAGATCAATGTTGGCAGTTTCGTTTTTTTTGGAGGGAACGCGTTGATGGAAATTTTAACACAATATGCCTAATGTAATGTAATATAATGTATAATATAATATAATATAATATAATATAATATAATATAATATAATATATAATATAATATAATATGACACAATATAATTTTAATATACCTAATATAATATAATACAATATAATTAATATAATATAATATAATAGGCACAATATAATTTTAATATCCTAATATAATATAATATAATAGGCACAATATAATTTTAACATCCTAATATAATATAGTATAATATAGGTACAATATAATTTTAATATCTTAATATAATATAATATAATATAATAGGCACAATATAATTTTACCATAATGTAATACATTTTCATTTATATTTATTATAACTTATTAAGAAGTTATTTAAGCGACCTTTTTCCAAGACCTCGAAGATCTAAAGTTCCTAAATCTCTCTTTTTTTTATTATTATTCACCGATGCATTACGAAGTACAGTTTTCCCAACAAAATCCTACCTTGGTTAGGAACTGCGCTACAAAATAATTGCAAATAAAAGTGTTTCTCGATCTCTCTTGGACGTTTGAATGTTATTTCGATTAACCTATACATTTGAAAGTATCTCGGTGAATATTCGTAGAACATTTTCGACGTTCTAAAATGTACGAACATCGCGTTGAACCTTCAAATCCCAGTGTCCCATTTCAGTGTCTCTAGCAACGTTAACTTGGGATTACTTTAACGGTAAAAAAACAGGACGAAGAATCCTTGCTATACGTTTGCTCAAAGAATACTTTGAACGCGCGGCAATTAAAGGAACTCTGCTTAATAAAATTACGAAACCTTTAATCTTCGCCATTACGAATTCTAAAAATGCTACGAGAAACTCTCCCGCGGTAAAGGAAGCGCCTATTAATATCCGCAATATCAATTTCGTATTAACGAGGCTGCGATTCGATGTTTCGGCCAGCAATGCGCGAATATTTTGTTTGCCGATCGCTGCTCCACGGCATTTAAAAGGCGATCGTTTAAGCGAACGCGAGCTCACCGCAAGCGGAATGCAATTTAATTAGTTACTCTTCTTAAGAATCAGCGATCCGCTCTCCGCTAGAAACACCAAGCGAAACTTGCTTCTTATTCCACACACACACAAACACACAAACACTTTGCTATCCTTTTACTAATTTCTCGTCGGATTTTTTGCGCTCGTTCCCATCGGACGTCTGCATTAATTGCGCGCGGTTACACTAGCGTAGAATAAATTATGCCACATTCGCGTCCATCGGCAGCGAAATCTTTCCTTTTCTTCCCAATCGCAATTTTACTTTCGCACTTAACCTCGTCTTTCGCACCGCTCGTTACGGCGAGCTATTTTTCTGCACAGCTATTAGCATGCGCCACCCAATTCTCATTACCATTAACGGCCAGCCGCTATTAATAATGGGCGTTCGATTTTTCCACGCCGCTCTTTTTGCGATCGTCTTCTGTTAGTTCGTAAAGCGCCCGTTCCTTTTGCTCGATAATTACAAGGCCCCTCGGTATCGGGTAAAACAGTTTCTCGTTTTCAACGTTTCACAGTAATACCACAGACGAGGTACGGGGTAGAACGATCATCTTATGGGACTTCGTGTCACGTGCTCTGAAATACCGATAATCTAAAAATTCACACTTTTCGCAAGAATATCTTTCGTCTTATTATCCGACAAAGAATGTAAACACTTCTAAAGTATTTTAATATACAAACGGTAAGAGCAAACGCAAAGGTTATACATTTTAGACAATCGAAAAGGTAAAAATGAAAACGGATTGACAAAGAAAAGCCGGGTGACATAGAAAAGCATTGGCGAAGTGGTCGATCCTGTTCTTAGTCAATGGTAATACTGTAACCCTTCGAACAATGAATTATGTTGCGTAGCGGGTGGACAAACGAATTGTAATACTTCTTCGATGCGCGATTACTTAAATTGAACTTGACGTTTGTAAGCTTTAGCCGGGTTCTGATTGTTTCAGTTCGCGGCATTTGTTTAATGCAAATAATACCGCGAAGTATCGTAATTATTTAAAGGGTTAATAAAATAAAAATAAAGAGATGTTCGTAAGTAAAAGAGCGGTTAAAGAATCGTATGCTCGAAACTGCAATTATCTTTACGTTAAATATGTTCTAAAATAGTTGAATAAAGTTACGTGAGAACCTTAAAGTGGCAGTACGTGGTACACATCTACCCTATTTTGCTCCATGTAACATATTCCGAAATTGCAGTGTTTGGCTCGTTAATCCGAAGTTATGCCAAAATACTTAAAAGGTGCTGCGTGTAACTTTAAACTAACGCGAGGGTTTTCAATACTTTTTCGACTACATTTCGAGCGTCGCCGAGTTCTTTTGCCACCGAGAAGTGGAAGGAGTAACTCAGTTCTACAAATTGGCTCATTCACACGTTTCCATTGTTGGATAACCAACACGACCACTCACACTGTAAACACCATAGACTAATCCTAAACCAAATGCATCTGACAAACACCCTAATCTCAGTTCCCAGTCATCCTGTACTCCGTAGCTTTCCTAGTCATCCTGTACACCGTACCTTTCCTTAGTCCGCCTCTTTCTCGATCATTGTCCTTACCATTAGTCACTCCCAACAACAGTATTTAAAAGCCAGCAAAATCATAAGAACCGTCAGATTTCCTTATTCACTAGTCGAGCGCAGTAGCCGTATTAATAAAGCCTCTAAGAGTTTTCTTCTGCGCGTTGTCAATTCTCCCGGAATCCAACACCATATTAATTAACTGTATCCCAAGACAATTTCCTCGTTCCCCGACGTGGCGCAGAGAAACCGAAGAATTGCGTTCGCGGCCTTTGAATCGTTTCACAGTCCCGGCGGCAGTAAAGGGAAAGAAATAAGCGTCACGGGCAAGTGCAACGCGAGCGACTTAATTTACGTTTCACGTCGATTGCTCGATGCGGCACGGCGAGGTTTAATTGGGCGGCGATTTCGCGAAACGGGGAATTGCTGGATGAAACGGAGAAGCGTGAAGAGGAATCACCTGTTGGCTGATGGCGGCCATGTCCAACGGCAAGATGATCGTAGCCGCATTTCTAAAAATAAACCCGCCACGTATACAAACGTAAAGAGACGCAGAGACACACGCGCACACGCTTATATATGGCCGACCACGGAATCCTGAATGACGAAATCAAGTTCCGTTATAAATTCCTGGAAGGTACCTTCTGCTACACAGCAGACGGCCACATGTGACGTAATTTTACCGAATTATCGTACCAACTACCCGACGCGTGATTTCGGGATAACTACAACCGAATCCCGTCGCAATCTTCGCTAGAAAACCTGTCGTTAACCCTTTCGCTACGAACAATACG
This sequence comes from Eucera pruinosa, assembly GCA_028830335.1. Classification (NCBI taxonomy): domain Eukaryota; kingdom Metazoa; phylum Arthropoda; class Insecta; order Hymenoptera; family Apidae; genus Eucera; species Eucera pruinosa. The sequence continues at coordinate 28,545,181 of JAMYCR010000003.1, forward strand.
ATAAATGCATTGCTACGTAATCGAACGCGTACAACGAAGTCCTACGTCCCTCTTACCGTCACTTCAAAAGTTCTCATTTAAATAGAAACACGTTTTTACGTACATATATTTTGACACGTCAGTTTGGAAATATAGGAAATTGTAATATTGTAAAAAATTGTAATATAGGAGTTAATAAGTTTACGTATAGTAAATCGTTGCGCTTTACCGAATTATCACACGTTCCATACTTTATAATTACATTCGTCACCGCTTCTAAAATAGTTAAATAAAGTTACGTAAAGCGCGAACCTTAAAGTGGCGGTACGCGGTACATTTGCTCAATTTGAGAAAATACGAATTCGAACGAAGAAAGATCCACCAGAGAGATCTCGAATTACACTTTGAGAAACGATAAGCGGCGCGTTATTGCAAGGTTTTAAAAGGATAAGGTCTTAACGCGCAGAGCTGCGAGGCGAACGGTTTGCGAGGCGACTCGTATCCGAGCGATAATTTGCTAAATAAGCTCTACCGCCTCGCGCCGGTGAATTCGAGAGTTGTAAATTACTCCGTGTCGCCGCAAACTGGCGTGTCATTGTTACGAGGGCCGTTCAGGGAACTTGTTCGAACAGAGGCTCGGTTAACCCCATCTTAATCCGGGTGTCGTAATCCCGATCGTATTTCAATGCTCTTCCAAGCTTCGACGCCTAAACTTTTCGGCCAACAATGAACGCCATTACGATTGCAGCCGTTCGACGAGAAATATAAATTACACGCTCGGCGTGCTGCTCCAGTGGTCGAAGAATTTCCTTCGAATGTAATTATTTCGCGCGAAGCTTTTGCTAAAGGTGCGGGCGATCGAATAACAAAGGCGTGGGGGAGAACCTGCGCGTTTTCGTGCAGCCGAAGAGTTTTTCTTTCTCACGAAACTGATCTGCTTTTCGTATACATACGCGCCGGCTACGCTCCAGTCCCATTGAAGAAGCTCGCTTGAACGAGCAATAGAAAACGAACCCCATTCAATATTCACGATCCCCCCTTTTTCGGCCCTGAAAATGCCTCGAACGAAACCCTTTTCAGCCACCAGTTGCCGGCGTGAACCGCGGTTATTACGGCGACCCAGATTTTCCTCTCCGCGAGGCGGCCGCGCATCTGGCGCGGGATGGATTCGAGAAAGAAATCGATTCCGGATAAAAATTAATTCGGGATACCGGATATTGATACGGTTCCTTAAAAATCGCGATGCGTATTTAGAAGCGCGAAAGCTACTTGAAACTTTCGCTACGTACGACGTAAATTTCTTCGTCAACGTAATCACGATTTACGTAATTACGATTTCAACGTAATCTTTCTTCGATTCTTCGACGAGGTTACGTTCGATTGATTTACGAATAGTACGAGGAAGAATGTTAACCCTTTGCGGACGAGAAGTAGTAACACTTGTGAGAGTACTTTAGTTTTTAATTCCACGACTTTGAGTTTTCACGCTTTTCAGTTCGAAACCATTTAATTTCCAACGATTTCAAATGTTTATTATTACGTTAAGTAGTCATTGCATTAAGTTTCGTGCTTTAATAATCGACATGGGTTCGGATAGCCAAAAAATGATTAGGCGACTATTTGTCGACGCTCGTCCGCAAAGGGTTAATACGTACGGTTGCTCCCAAATTGAGCGTACGCTTGTGTTGCCGATGAAAAATAGCTAAAACGTCAATATATTGAATGGTATATTGAAAAGTAGAAACACGCACAATATATATGTATTTCGTTCGCATATTTTAACCTTTTGCGGACGAGAAGTAATGACACTTGTGAGAGTACTTTAGCTTTGAATTCCACGACTTTGAGTTTTCACGCTTTTGAGTTCGAAACCATTTCATTTCCAACGATTTCAAACGTTTATTATCACGTTAAGTATTCATTGGATTAAGTTTTGTGCTTTAAAAGTCGACATGGGTTTGCAAAGCCAAAAAATGATTAGGCGACTATTTGTCGATGTTCGTCCGCATATTTTAACGGACAGTACGTATGTACAAGATTCCTGAGCGAAAATAAGTTATTTATACGTACTTAATAGAAAACGAAAAGGTGTAACTTTTTCGCTGACACAAACGTGGACGCACTCATCGATATTTTCACTATTATAGAGATACGATACACGTAAATTACTATTTCGTTAACCACCGTTAATCCTCGTGGCATAAAATTAATTAATTTTGTATAAAGAAGGTGAAATATTGTCCGCCTTCTTCTTGTAATTTCATTTTTAAACCTTACTCATTCGTAAACGTATAATTGATCATTTTGGATTTCAATTTGTGCGGATTACACTTTGTGGATTACACGAATTACACAATTTGTGGATTACAATCGAGTGTACGCTTAATTTTGTGAGTAACTGTATGTCGACAAATATAGTTAGCAGATGTACGTACGTAATCGGCAAAACGAATCAATAAGTGCATAAATCGCATAATAATCAATGTAAACGGATTTTGTCATCGAGTAGACTTCTTCTCCTTTTACTCCTCATTCTTACGGAACGTAGATAATATTACATTATTACAATCTACTTATTAAAATAGGACTATTACCAATGCACGCGTCTGTTATAAGCTGTAAATTGTCAATATGGTAATTTCGTGTTCGTTCGTTAGTTTACAAGCTATATTTCTCTTAATTGTAATCATTTTTCTCTTATATTTTGTTTATATGACGCTAGTGCACATGGGGATTAAAACCTAAAGGTAAATAAATAAAGAAAATAAATAAGTAAAATTTGTCTCGTAGTGGACGAGTATTAAATAAATAAACGAAAAAAAATCTCATATATTATACGTATATTCTTCATGAATGTTCGAATGAAATCTCGGCGTGGAAGGTTTTCGCTGGAAGAGACAGAAGAACGGCGGGTTCGCGATATTCGACGGTACCGTTGAATTTTCTTAGCCTCGAATGGGGTTGCAGAGCGGAGGAACGACATTCATTCGTCACGATGTTCTTCCACGTGGCACGAGGAAGCTACGTAATGAACGACAAAAAAAGAAAAAAGCGTGGACGATACGAAAAACACGAAAACGGAAATGCGTGCGGCACGAACGCGAATGGCGGCCACCGAAATCCCTGTGTAACCCTTCCACCACAATCGTTCTTCTTCCCATGACCCGAATGTATTGTGCAAACGCGTTCGCGTTCGCGTTCACGTTCACGTTTCGGCCATTCTTCTTCTTTCGATGCGTAGTGCGCGACACGCGCAGAAGCGCATGTGTCGCTTTTGCAAATTACAGCATACGCGGCGTTTTCGCATCTGCCTCTGTTGACATTTCGCATTCTTCATTGAGAATCTGCCGCGCCGTTTCCACCACCAATTTGCGAATTATATCGTTCCATTCGCGACTCGCACGACGCTCTCTATTACATTTATTTATTTATTCACGGGGGTAAATCGTTTAGAGTGCGAAGAAAGAAGAGAATTAAGATTAATCGTAAGAGTTACAACAACGTAGGGATTGAGATTTAAAGCTAGCGGAAGTGGAAAAGTAGTCGATGGATTTACAATACGTGTTGACATTTTTTAGTTGACAAAAGTATTTGAATTTCCCTGCTTTTAAATTCCAAGCCTTTGAATTTAAGAGCTTTTAAATTATAAGCCTTTGAATTTCCCAGCATTCGATTTTCAAACCTTTGAATTTCCCAGCTTTTAAATTATAAGCTTCTGAATTTCCCAGCTTTCGAATTCCAAGCCTTTGAATTTCCCAGCATTCGATCTTCAAACCTTTGAATTTCCCAGCTTTTAAATTATAAGCCTTTGAATTTCCCAGATTTTAAATTATAAGACTTTGAATTTCCCAGCCTTTAAATTATAAGCTTTTGAATTTTCCAGCTTTCGAATTCCAAGCCTTTGAATTTCCCAGCATTCGATTTTCAAATCTTTGAATTTCCCACCTTTCGAATTCCAAGCCTTTGAATTTCCCAGCATTCGATTTTCAAACCTTTCAATTTCCCAGCTTTTAAATTATAAGCTTTTGAATTTCCCAGCTTTCGAATTCCAAGCCTTTGAATTTCCCAGCTTTCGAATTCCAAGCCTTTGAATTTCCAAGCATTCGATTTTCAAACCTTTGAATTTCCCAGCATTCGATTTTCAAACCTTTGAATTTCCCAGCTTTTAAATTATAAGCTTTTGAATTTCCCAGCTTTCGAATTCCAAGCCTTTGAATTTCCCAGCTTTCGAATTCCAAGCCTTTGAATTTCCCAGCATTCGATTTTCAAACCTCTGAATTTCCCAGCATTCGATTTTCAAACCTTTGAATTTCCCAGCTTTTAAATTATAAGCCTTTGAATTTCAAAGCTTTCGAATTCCAAGCCTTTGAATTTCCCAGCATTCGATTTTCAAACCATTCAATTTCCCAGCTTTCAAATAATAAGCCTTTGAACTTCCCAGCTTTCGAATTCCAAGCCATTGAATTTCCAAGCTTTCGATTTTCAAGCCTTTGAATTTTCCAGCGTCTAAATTTTAAACCTTTGAATTTCCAAACTTTAGAATTTTCAAATTTCCCAGATTGTTAATCCCAAACGTTCGAATTCTCACGCTTCCGAATTCGAAATCTTTGAATTCTTTTACAATAATCAGAGTGTGGATGTTTACACAAATTCATTATCATGAATCCTATAATAATTATGATTTAAACTCAAGACCTAGAATAAGGATATTATACGTGCAAATACTTCTACATAAAAACTTCTATAAATTCATAAACGGAAAGCGAATACTGCTAATAAACCTATTAAAGGTTCGAGTAGAGCAATAGTAAAGAGAACCGCGAATAAAAGGCTGACAGTAGAATGGTTGGCTAATTTTTTTCCGTGAACTATGCACACGGAGGCGAACTGTTCTCGAAGCTCGCGGTTCTCGTGGAAAAAAAATGCCAAGTTCACGTGCAGAGCGGTGGAATGCTCGGTAAACAGTTAGTTTACAGTTCGCTCAGCTGACGTTGCCTCGGTGTTCCACGGAAAGCAGCATGTGTGCATCGTTAGGACAGGTTTCTTTTTTCTCTCGAAACCATTTGGCAGAGAGAAAAACCTGCGTATCGACACACATTCCCGCTCAACGATCGAACTTTTGTGTCCCCTCGCAAACCCACCCTCTTTAACCCTTTGCGGACGAGAAAAAAATAACACTTAACAAATTTCCATTCAGTTGTGAATTAATCACAGACAGAACTTAATAATACTTAACCAATTTTCGCCCAATTATTATCAAACGTGCTTAGTAGTATCACTAGTTTCTTATATTTATTATGTCATTTCTATTAGCGTCTTTATATTAGTGTCACAAATTTCTTGTTTCGAAAATCGACATTTACCCAGAAAATTGAGAGTTTCGGCGGCTATCTGCCGACACTCGTCCGCAAAGGGTTAACTTAACCCTCTTCAAAGAACGAGGCACACCGTATTAAATATCCTAACTCGTCTTAGAAGATGAAAAACATGGAAAGCTTCTAATATTTTGATATATCCTGAAAGATTGTCCTAACCGATTTCACATCCCAAAGATGAGCTTTAAAATTATTATAGTAGAAGCATTCGTAAGATATAATAGTAAAGTAAATGAATTAAGCAAAGTATAATATAATGGAATACCGTAATTTAAATCGAAAGATGAAGAATATGCGGACCTTCGAATACTTCGAAACATTCGGAAGAATTGTTCTAATTAATGTTTCCTCCACATCCAAAAGTTGAGCTTTAAAATTATTATAGTAGAAGCATTCGTAAGATATAATAGTAAAGTAAATGAATTAAGCAAAGTATAACATAATGGAATACCGTAATTTAAATCGAAAGATGAAGAATATGCGGACCTTTGAATACTTCGAAACATTCAGAAGAATTGTTCTAATTGATATTTCCTCCACATTCCAAAGTTGAGCTTTAAAGTTATTATAGTAGAAGCATTCGTGAAATATTTAAGATGAATGAATTAAGCAAAGTATAACATAATGGAATACCGTAATTCAAATCGAAAGATGAAGAATATGCGGATCTTCGAATACTTCGAAACATTCGGAAGAATTGTTCTAATTAATGTTTCCTCCACATTCCAAAGTTGAGCTTTAAAGTTATTATAGTAGAAGCATTCGTGAAATATTTAAGATGAATGAATTAAGCAAAGTATAACATAATGGAATACCGTAATTCAAATCGAAAGATGAAGAATATGCGGATCTTCGAATACTTCGAAACATTCGGAAGAATTGTTCTAATTGATATTTCCTCCGCATCCCAAAGTGGAGCTTTAAAATTATTATAATAGAAGCATTCGTGAATTTATTAAGATGAATGAATTAAGCAAAGTATAACATAATGGAATACCGTAATTCAAATCGAAAGATGAAGAATATGCGGACCTTCGAATACTTCGAAACATTCGGAAGAATTGTTCTAATTGATATTTCCTCCACATCCCAAAGTTGAGCTTCTAAACTATTAACTAACTGCTCGTAAAAAGTTAATGTTCAACAACACATGTACATTCTACTATTTACTTTTAAATATCAAGCGTAAACGAATATACAATGTCTATATATTGGAAGGTAAATATGCTGTTGAACATTGAAACGTGATCAATATAATTATAAATTATGGAACGCGTGATAATTCAGTAAAGCGATACGTTTACTATAAATCAAATATCTGTCACACACAAACTGACGTGTTAATATCTGTAAAAACGTGTTTCTATTCAAATGAAAAGTTTTCAAGTGACAATACGAAGGACATTAGACTTTATTGTACATTTACAATTACGTAGCGATGAATTTATTCTATTGAACATATAAGAAGAAATGTTCATAAATAAAAGAGCGGTTGAACAATATTATGCTCGAAACTGGAACGATCTTTATGTCAACGACGCTCTGAAATAATTAAATAAAGTTACGCGCGTACTTTAAAGTGACAGTACGTACGTACATTTACCCTAAAGCTTTTCAGCGACGAGTCGGAACGCGAACGTTGTTGCTCCGGAATGCGTAAGAATTTTTTGAAGAAATGGGATAAAAGAAAGGATGCAGCGACGACGGTTTCGAATTCGTAAATTCGATGTTCCGTCGTAGGCGTGAAATCGTGCGCCTCGTCCACTATTACGGAGTTACGACGCGATTTACGCGCTGCTGTGACCAAACGATTATCGGTAGATGTTCTGTAATTACACAGTTGTTTATACGATTCGAAAAACGAAGAGTTAAGCTCCAGCGTATTTTATGCCCCCCTCTAATTAAACCGTCCCGTCTGCTCGTTTTTCGTCCCGAAAGATCTCGCAAGGGATTCGAAGCTTCGCGTATTGTTCATCTCTTGAGCGGAGTTAAGGTGTTCCTCGTGCTTTGTCCGATTTACCATCACTAACTGTTTTAAGGATAATTTTACCATTGATTAACTACAGGATAGATCGTCCACTTGTAAGAAACTCCGTTGCGTGCGTGCCTGGTCGGACTTGGACGAAACTTGTGTAAAAATCGTGTGCAAATGTTTACCAAATCGAATGCGTGAAGTAGTATAATACTCGTTGTTAACGTTCGGAAAGAAAGTCATACTTTTCATTAGTTATATATATATGTTTTCAATTACCAAAGATAACGTCTCATACGTTTGTCCACCGGTATATATACACGTTAGCATAGATTTGTATTTCTGAGATGGAAAACAATTGCGTATCGCAATATTTAGTTACAATTCCCACGATTTTAAAGGCATTTTTGCGTCACGTACAAATACATATGATACGTGCATTATTATATAAGAACAGTGACAGTACGTGGGTCATTTACTACACCATTTAATTGGCCCAGCGAAACTTAGTTTTCTCTGTTCGTCCGTGTGACTTGTTCTCAGCCTTCGTTACGAATGTTTCGGTCAATAATGCCAATACGCGGGACTTTTGTTTACGAATGTGTCAGAGTCTCACTGGCCCCTCTAACGAATCAGATCCGCATTTTCGTCGGTACGTCCCTCTTTTGCCCCTGTGACGATTCGGTGGCCAAATTATCGCGGACGTGTAGTATTTAGTATTAGTATTCTAGTATAGAATATCTAATATAGAATACTATAGTAGTATAGTACTCAAGTATTAGTATTCTAGTACAGAATATCTGGTATAGAATACTATGGTAGTATAGTATTCAAGTATTAGTATTCTAGTATATAATATCTGGTATGGAATAGTATAGTAGTATAGTATTCAACTATTAGTATTCTAGTATAGAATATCTGATATAGAATACTATAGTAGTATAATATTCAAGTATTAGTATTCTAGTATAGAATATCTGGTATGGAATACTATAGTAGTATAGTATTCAAGTATTAGTATTCTAGTATATAATATCTAATATAGAATACTATAGTAGTATAGTATTCAAGTATTAGTATTCTAGTATAGAATATCTGGTGTAGAATACTATAGTAGTATAGTATTCAAGTATTAGTATTCTAGTATAGAATATCTGGTATGGAATACTATAGTAGTATAGTATTCAAGTATTAGTATTCTAGTATAGAATATCTGGTGTAGAATACTATAGTAGTATAGTATTCAAGTATTAGTATTCTAGTATAGAATATATGGTATAGAATGCTATAGTAGTATAATATTCAAGTATTAGTATTCAAAGTCCCCAAATTTAAAAGCTTGGAAATTCGAACCCTCGCAATCCAAACCCATAATCCTGTTGCTTCTAACGCGAGCTCTCTGATTGAAATTCACCGCGACTTCGCCTAAATTTGGCAATCGATGATCATAATTATCCGCGACAAGAAGGCATGCAAGTATTCACATTCCCGTTCTACGTACGGTCTACTAGCCTCCCTACACGCACAGGCCGTGTTCCCTATTAACCGAAGACGTTAAAGATCGACAGTGGTTTGACAACGAAGACGGCGTGCGACGATAGAGGAAAAGTTAAACCATATCTACGATGAGGATGCAAAGATCTGCCTTCTTTTTGCGGAGTGTCAGTACTCTAAACTAACGCGGTACTAAAATAGTAAGAGGTCCAAGTAGCCCCTAATCGTTCTACAGAAGAATGAATAGCCTATCCCACGCTTCGTCAACGATGGGTACCATATCTACCCCACACACCTCGCAACGTTTCCCGCGTTTCGCGAGTCGAAAATGATACATTGCCAAAGCCGATTAATAAAGTCGTCCCTGAAATAGCTTCTCTTGTCGGTAAGTTTTTTCGAAAGGAACAGAAACAGAGAGAGAGAGAGAGAGCGGTGGGAGAGAGGAAAACTCGAAAGAAGGAGAGGCGGAATTAGGTGGGAAAGAAGGTAGAAGAAGAGAAGAGAGGCGGTGGAAGAAGAAGAAGAAGAAGAAGAGATCGCGAGGCGTCGGAGCGGCTGTCCTTGGATGCTCGCGGATCGGTGGCCACCGGCAGTCAATGACCTAACAACGCTCTTGTATCCACGTCGCTTGCCTCGGCTCGTTCGGTTCGCTTCGCCTCGTCTCAGGCCGCGTTTACATGAAGCAACTTCGAGTCGAGTCGAGTCGAGTCGAGTCGAGTCGAGCCAAGCCAGTAGATCCACCTCAACCCGTTCAAAGTTGCCCGGGCGAACGACGCGCGACGCGGCGAACAACTTCCAGCCGCTTTTCATCGCTCTGCTGCCGAGCCGCGTCGCCATTCGTCCATCTTTCAACGCTTCAACGTCGGCTAGGGTAGCAAATTGTATCGCGTTACAGCCGCGTAACTTTATTTCACTATTTTAGGAAATGTTCAACGTAAAGATCGTTACAGTTTCGAGCATAGTATCGTTTTCTATGAACATAGTATCATATTCATAGTATCTTTTATTTATGAACATATTATACTTTTTTAACCCTTTGCGGGCGAGAAGTAATGACACTTGTGAGAGTACTTTAACTTTGAATTCCACGACTTTGAGTTTTCACGCTTTTGAGTTCCAAACCATTTAATTTCCAACGATTTCAAACGTTTATTATCACGTTAAGTATTCATTGGATTAAGTTTTGTGCTTTAAAAGTCGACATGGATTCGCAAAGCCAAAATATGATTAGGCGACTATTTGTCGACGTTCGTCCGCAAAGAGTTAATACGTTCAATAGAATAAATTCATTGTTAAGTAATTGAACATGTACGACAAAGTCCAATGTCCTTCGTGCTGTTTAAATACTTCGAAACTGGAAGGATCATTACATCAACGACGTTCTAAAATAGTTGAAAACAAAGTTACTTAAAGCGCGAACTTTAAAGTGGCAGTACGCGGTACGTATACACCCTATTCCGGACGAAATTTAATTTCGACTCTAATTTCAGCTTCGCGTTACAAGAAGTTATCGAGTAAAGGTTACCTATAATATTCAAACGATTTCTCCGTGACGCGATATAAAAATAACGATCAACCAACGTTGGTCTAACTACCTAAATAAATAATCGTACGGCAAGGGGTTAAATTTCCCCTAAACGCGCAAAAAAGATTCGCAATCTAGTTGCATCCCGTCTCATATTTTCGTTGCCGTTTTAAAGCGAAACAAGTTCCACCGTCGTTTCTCGTTAGTCAAAATATAGTGCAATAAACTCGGCCATTTTGCTTTCTACCCGAACGCGATAATGACACAGCCCGTTGAACCGTTTTACTTTATATACCCCGAAGCGTGGAAATGCGGAAAGGTAGAGGAGAGAATCTTTTGTTCCTCCCCCAAACGAAATACCTTTTCCCCGACGAACAAATCGAATCGAAGGGTGCAGCAACCGTTCCCGGACGCAATTCCTTCGTGCACCGTTTGTTCCAGTTGTGACCTGATTATTCGTAATTCGCCGGCCGGGCAATTTAAGCTGAACTACGGGCAATTGTGTTGTAAAAGTTACCGATAGCGACGGGGGCAAATAATATTTGGGACGAAAGGGGGTGGGTGTTAAGCGGTGCGAGATTGCGGCGTGCGAGACCGAATCCTTCCTTTTCGTTTCCCTCGGCCGCGTTTACGATCGTTCCGGGGTAATTCCACGATCCACTTTCGATGCCACGAAAACTTGTCCCTCCATTTGGACAGCCGATAAAATACGATCGTGCAATTCTGCGCAGCCCTCGCTGTTCCTTTGCGATCGTTACCCCCCAAACCCTTCAAAAATCCGACGCGCAACGAGTTCGGGGAAACTCTTTGTCTCCTGGGCGAAAGTGTAAAACTCGGCCATTTTACGGGGAACGGTGTCTCTTTCTGGGATTCCCGCAACCTCGTTACGATGGTCCGGTATTTCGATTTTAATCGCACCATTCATTACGTTTCGTTGCAAATATTAAGTGTAAACGAATATACAACGTCTACGCGCGTTCTTACGTAAACCGAAGACCAAATTTAGTATGAAAATTTCTTTACATACGATTCTTTATACGTTACTCTGCTATTAAATAAAACGATTAAAGCGTCGGTTATAGGAACAGTGACAGTAATTTGGTCATTCACCCTATATTAACACGTCAGTTCGTGTAACAGATATGAAATGCATAGTAAACGTCGGGCCTTAATGAATTATGACGCGTTCCATACTTTATAATTATATTGGTCACGTTTCAATGTTCAACAGCACGTTTGCCTCCCAATATTTCGTTACAAATATTAAATGTAAACGAATATGCAACGTCTACGCGTTCTCGCGTAAACCGAAGTATCAATATTTGTTCACTTACGATTCTTCGTACATTACTTTGCTGTTAAAGTGAACGAAGTAAAGGTGTCAAAGTTACAGGTACACTGATCGTAATCGGTAAATCTACCCTACGTTTCGCACGACTGGCTGCTGGACTGGTTAAAAGCGACAGAGTGTTGTTGAGCGAGTCGAATTTGTCGCGACAAGTGCACGCGCGTTTACCGTAATTCAACGCGACCTGGCCATTCAGGGACAAGAAGCGCGTTGGTTTTTGCCAGGCCACCCCCAATGGGGAACATTACCATTAGTAGACATCATAGTCGTTCCTTCGGCTAACTCTCGAAGGTCGAGTCTGGCTAAGGAGATCGGAAAACGCATCGACCACTACTAACACGCCGCGTACTGGCTCTGTTGGTGCTTTCTAAGCGCTCTGTCTCCGGAGCATCCACACGTACAATGGCCTTGACCGTTTTCTCCGTGTGTGACACCAACGGTTACACACGCTCTTATACAAGGTGGTCGCGTTAACGTTTGCTTCCCAACTTTTCTCACCAATCGCGCGGCAAAATCACCAATGGAATCTTTCCATATTAACCGATTACTATAAAGTAATAATACCAACGTAAACTTATTGGCAAAAGTTAAAAAACAAAGTAGTCGCTTATGAATCTTTGCGCATCCTTTCGCTACTAAGAATCGCAGCTTAGAATTTACAGTAGCTAAAAATATAGTGTTACGTAGGTCGCTAAGCAATAAGTTCTTCTACTTTTACTTCAAATACATGGATCTCGAAAGCGAGAGGCGACGTAAAGCTTCGCAAATGTGTACCATGTTTCTTAACTTTTGTCACGAAGTATATGTTAGTGTTATTAATTTGATTAAATTATATAATTGAACAGTTTCGCTATCGGCACGTTGGAACTGAAAACTAAACGCGCAAATATGTATTAATAAGTAACTAAGTGTACCGTAATATCGACGTACGAATGGTACCAGAAATTGTATCGTATTATAAGAAAAAATATACGTGTGCTATTAGCAAATGTCAGTTTAATTTTCCAAGACGTATACTATGTACAGTTACTCACAAAATTGAGCGTACACCTATGTTGCCGATGAAAAATAACTAAAAAGTAAATATACACACGCATGTTCAAAAGTAGAAACTCAATATATTTCGCATATACTGACAGACAGTACGTATAAAATTCTTGAGATAAAATTATACGTACCTACTAAGAAACGTAAAAGTACAACTTTTTTGCTGACACAAAATTGTTATTATACATACGATACACGTAGATTACTATTTTGTTAACCACCTTTAACATTCACGGCATAGAATTAATGAATTTTCCATAAAGAAGGTGAAATATTGTCCTATTCTTCTTTCAATTTCATTTTCAAATCTTCTCTATCCGTAAAAGTATAATTTATCATTTTGGATTTCAATTTTTCCAAGATACGTTCAATCAGGTTAACAGTTTGAGTACGCTGAAAATTAACCATTTTTTAGCCATCTTTTTCATTGAGTTTAAAGGTGTACGTTCAATTTTGTGAGTAACTGTACGTCTTTAGCAGCGAAATGGTTAACTGTTTCAATTGTTTCAATTCTTTTTCAGCCCGCGTTTCTTCCGAACTATAGCTGTTCCAAAGATTCGTAACCGAACGTCGATAAAAATGATTATTTCCTCGAGTTGCCCAGGATTTTCATTGAGTAAGCGAACTTTACCATTCGCGATTGCGTTCCATCGATCATCGGGCGAATTAAAGTTGCGGAGAATTTCGCGAGCACCCGGTATAACGAAAGAGTGCAGAAGCGAGCGTGCACGCGCAGCGTACTCACGATCAAAATCACCGTTCTGCGTCTCGTTTCGATACCAAAGCGCGAGCCATTCGAGTCGCTCTTCGCGCTCCACAGAAGTTTGTTCGTCCGCAAACGAGGAAGGTAACGCGACTAAAAGTGGAATGACTCACGGTAAGATAAATATAAAAGGTTGAAGACCTACGATCCGGCAAGGTTTCGCCAAATATGTCTCCACCGCGCCGTTCAGTTCGCCGCGCTTCTCTCTTACCTTCTCGATTATTCCTTAAACGCGTTCAATGCCGCACCGAAACCTCAGCTTCGCTCGTTTTCGTTATTTTCCGTTCGCGACAAACGGACACCGCTAATGATTCGCATTACCGCGGCCGTTATAAATGCGCGAAGGATGTCCGTGGCCCAGGTTTCTCAAAATTGCTTGCGACTCGAATGGTTGACGCTCGCTTATTAACACTTAACAGACGGGTTGTTTTCTTTCCGTCTTTCTCTCGGTTTCCGGGCATTTTTTAAGAGAATTAAATAAACATGTATGTATGGTTTGAAAGCGTTGCAGTTTGATTGAATCAACGCTATTTATGATAAAATTTTACAAAGTTATTTATATACATTACGTATTTATTGTAATGTATAGTATTTCTTACAAGCGTGATATTATGTAAAACATTCACCCTTGTTAAGTGGAACCTGGCAGAATTGACATATATATATATATATATCTTGTTTCGCTTGCCATTTTCACGGTTACAAAATTACTAAAAAATACTACCTGAAAAGCAAAACTGCGCAGTAGGTTCAACGGACAGATAGTACTACGACTAATGGTGTCAAGAAAAACAAACCCAATACGCATAAAAATAAAAAACTAACGCAGAGTATTAAAAATTCAAGAAAAAGCATAAATCTACGTGGCCCGTGCTACGAAGTCAGAATGGAAAAACGTAAATTTACGTCACCCATCCGTTAAGTGTTAACGTATCGAAATATTTCTATCCATTCTTCGCGTATCGTCGAACGCTTTCGTTTCGATAAGTGGAAGAAGCAAAGTATCGCAAGCGTCGTTCGCCAGCAAAGAAGAATAAGGTTCGCGTCTCGGATATCGGACGGAAGTGTTTCACCTTGCAGCGAAAGCCGGCGCAGGTCCTCGAGGAATGCGCGGTTCGCTATTGCGGCGCGCGCTACGGAATGCAAAATGCATTTCGGGGTGTGGCATGCGGAGCAAACGTCTTACTGACTCACATGCATCGCTCGGATCAAGCCGCATAACCGGACTGCGTTAAGCACTTACGCGTGTCTCTCAACCCGGTTCCAAGCGTCGCGATTTACGGCGTGTTTTCAAAACTTCGCACTATACACTTGAACTTTCAAAAGAACGCCGCCTGCCTTCGCCGAGGCGCTGCAATTTCGAACGCGTTTTTAGAACAAATTCTTCGCCGACTACGGTAGATGTCACACGTACTGCCACATTGACCTCATCGCGCAACTTCGTTGTTGAATTACTTTAGAACGTATTTAACTTAAAAATCGTTCCGGTACGGAGCAGAACATTAGGTAACCGATCTTTTATTTACGAAGATTTTCTTTTACACGTTGAATACGATGCGGTACGTTGATTGAAAATATACGACAAAGTCCGATGTTCGCGTTACTGTCACTTGAAAAGTTGACGATTAAATGGAAATGATTCTTACATATAATTAGCAGTTCGGTTTATGGGACGGATAAAAGAAAGACAGTGTCACCATTATTGCATTTTAAAACGTTCCAATACTTTCTTCTATTAGCCGCGTTTCTTATGCTCAAATAACACATTTGCCACCTAATATTTCTTTTTAAATATTAAACGTAAACAGATGTTCAATGTCCATTTGTTGTTAAGCAAAAACCAAGTCCAAATTTATTATGAAACTTTCTTTGCTTACGATTCTTTATACGTTACTTTGCTATTAAATAAACGAATTCAAGTGGCAGTTATAGGAACAGTGACACTGCGTAGGTCATTTACCCTAGCATCATCGAAACCACAGCTTTAACCGAAACGAACCAGACGAAAAATGCGATAAACTACCTAAAGAAGATCAACGTGTACCATCAAATATAAAACTAACGATAAAGCAATCTAAAGAGTTATCGAAAAGTACCTTTAGGATGTTGAATGAGAATATCTGTGAAACGCCATGTTTGTTAGTAAAATAGAGGCGAAGAAAATAAAAATAGAAACGAGAACGAACGAAGATAATAGAAATAAAAACAAAAGATTAGAAAAGGATAAAACAGAAAGGGGGAAAAAAGTGAAGGTAGCTGTTCCTATAGTCTATTTTGGATAACCCTTTAGTATCGTTACTAATGTGACTTAGCCGTCGATGCGACGAAAAACTTTAAAACAAAAAAAAACAGGCGATAGGTTTTACGTTTCGCTACGGTCAAAAGGGGTAAATAATTCTTAATCCCTCTCATAAATAGGAAGTAGACTTCGTACGTGGCGCCGGAGTTCGTCGCCGAGGAGTAAATTTGCAAAAGGTCGAGCTTCAAGTGCACGAATGCTCCTCGGAAATGTGGCGTTTTGCACGTAATCCTCGCGTTACGCGCGTCTCTGCACGCGCCGCTTTAACCTACATCGTTTTCTTCGCTGGCAATCATGCTAATACCGCGAGGCCTTGATCTTGGGGCAGAGAGAGAGACGGAGAGGGAAACCGAGAAAAGAGGAAGAAAAGCGGCTGAGATCGCGCTCGACTCGAGCGGATCGATTGTGTTCCGACGAAATCGAACAGGGCCACGATTGCTCAATCCTTAATTTAATCCGGTGTGATCGGATAATCGAACGCAATTATTAACCCTTTCACTACGAAGGGCGTATATATATACGCTCCCAAAAATTGAGCACGCGTTTACTAAATATACAAAGGGTTATCCAAAAGTACCTTTAGGATTTTTAATGAGGATATCTGTCAAACGTTTGTTAGTAAAATAGAGGAGAAAAAAATAAAAATTGAAACGAGAACGAACGAAGATAACAGAAATAATAAAACAGATTAGAAAAGGGTAAAGCGGAAAGGGAAAGAAAAAAAGTGAAGGTAGGTGTTCCTGTAGTCTATTTTGGATAACCCTATACGTATTCGTTTTCTTCAACACAATATTACTATTACTATAACGTGTACCTGTTCTGTTCTAATGAATAGTACGAAGAGTACGCTAATATTTATAGCCGTACTGTTTTTGCAATAACAGAAATATTCCCCATTCGTGCATTGAGAATTCTCGCAACTTCGAAGCGTCGTAGCGAAAGGGTTAAATCGATGTAACGATAAATTGTAGGGCGAAAACGCGGAGTCACACTTACGATCGTTGGGCAAGCTCTCGAAGATCTCTTTCGAGTTGGTCGAAGAAGTCGGAACGCGAGGCGAGTTCTCCAGAACGCGAAGCAAGAAACGCTATCATTAAGTAAATGAAGTACCGCGTATTGCGTAACGTTCGGAAATACAGGACATTTCCGGAGTCGATAGGCGCGTCGATGATCGAAGAATTATTGAGATTATGTCACCGGATAACGTGGGTGGTGCGCGTACACATATATAGCGCAACATCGATTATTCGAGTCAACCCTTTGCCTTACGAATTTTTCAAAAATCACTCAGGTCAACGTTGGCTATTTTTCGCTTTAATATCGCGTCGAATACGAAACGCTAAAATATCACGAACGAATTGCGCTTACTGTTAGTAGTCTCCGATCGTAGAATCTTACGAATTGAAACAGAGTGAATGAAAATTGATTGACGTTGGCAAAATTGACATTGCAGTAAGGAGTAAGGTAAGTAAGAGTTGTAAGGCAAATGGTTAACCATTTATAATATTATGCTACTTGCAAGTGGCATATTCGTGTTCCTATCAGAGTTCGGTATTATTCGGCTACATTTTTATTCCGAATAAACACTCGATTAGCACTAACCGTACCGGAATTTTACACGTACAGTAACTTCTCGAGTTACGACCATTCGCACTTACGACGCAAAAATTAAAATAATGTATCAATTTCTCACAGTTTTCGTCAAATATATATCATATACATATATAATTATTTACTTATATGTAGTTAACAATTAAAAATCAGAACGAAAGGCTATTAATTTTGACGTACACATGTCTATTATAATTATATTATATATTTCTCTATGAAATTCGAATTACAACCAATTCGATTTACGTCTGAAGTTGCGGGAACCGAACCCCGTCGTAAGTCGAGAAGTGACTGTGCTTATCGAGTGGATCGTCCTGAGTGAAAGAAAGTAAAAAAAAAACAAAAAATGTAAGAAGCTGGTTAATCGGACAACAAAAGAATCGTGATAAAGTTAAATGAACGAAAGAGTTGGATACTCGTATTCGATGGCCTAGAAGTAGACTTCGGTTATCGTTTACGTTCGCGTTGCATTCCTTCGCATTGCGCGAGCTTCATCGGTTAAATGAATTTTGATCTTGGTATGGAGTACGCGGAGTAATTTGGAAGCAACGCAGGGCTGGCTGTGTGCGCACGTTAAAGGCGATGGCGACAGAACGTCGTCGGAACAAGATGAGAAAGGTGGAACTGGTCGAGCCGCGGCCAAGACACTTGTTTACTCGAACGATCGTGGCCTCCTTTTCGGTCGTATACCTTCGCTAATTCACTTCACTTCCTCTGTCCCCTCCGTTCTTCTCTTCTTCCTTTCCCCTTTCGTTCTTTCTTCCCTCGTCGAGCGATCTCTCTCTCTCTCTCGCGCCACTGATATCTTCTACCTGTTTCTTCTGCCTTTTCTTCCACGGATTCTTCTCGCCGCGACGCCAGCTCTCGCAGGACATCGTAATCATGAAGATTCGTCGTTATTCGATCCTTCGTTAACCAATCGACATTGAATTTTTCGAACACGCCGGATTCTAACTTTAACCTCGAATTTCCTTCTCTAATTTACCCACCAAAGAGAGATTCAATTTCGCGGCATGTATTAATATAATTTGAGGAACGTTTTGTTGGATCATATTCTATCGTAATGCCAAAAGAATTACCCGTTGCATTGTAAATAAGTAGACGAATATTTTAAGCGACGATTGATAAAACCTAGAAATGGCACGAATTTGTTTAATCGTCCAATGGTACATCTCTCTCGCTTCGAGTTCAACTTTTTGCAAATCTAATTCAAATGTATGCAAATCAAGTTCACCTTTTTCTTTTTATTGCACTAGAAGACTGTGGATTTTTATACGAATTCATATTTTTAAGAGCACAATAGGAATGGAACGTGAAATAGAAATTAATTTCATCCCCTAAATATAACGATGCGTGCTTTATTTTATATACTTTACGCGCTATGTATACTATGCGAATCCTGTACTTTTTCGCGTAGCTAAATTTCCCATAAATGCACGAATATCCGCAGTCTACTCATTGATAATTGATTACTACAAGTAGCTGCGTTTACTTAATATTCGTACTAAACTCGTGAAACGCTAGTAAAACTACCAAAGTGGTCAACGTAACTTTTCCGCTATCTCTTATAAAAATTATATAAACCTACCCAGATGCATTTTTGCATATTTTCCGCGATTCTATATAAAGAGGACGAGTGAAGTTTTATTTGCATCGTATTACGTATTTTTTTCAAGAGCCTATTCTGCTTTAATTTCTTTGATATAAATAAATGTACCTTAACTGTTGGTAGTTCTAGTGTTAACTATTTTTAACACTACGTTTACGGACGTTACGTGCATAATTTGACAGACTTCCGGAAAAATACGTATACTGCATATAAATATTCGAAATTAGAAGCGTGAATGCACAATTCAATTACAATACATACTCATACCATCGTATTAATTAAAGTTAACATACGTAAAGTACTGAAAAATAATATTTATGGTCTCTATAATTTTAAGTATGAAATCTGAAATGCGTCAACGTGACGCGACTTCCGTAAACTCGGTGTCAATTTAACGAAGCGAAACTAAAAATCGTGTCGATATTCGACTTCGCTGCGAGCAATACTCTGCTGATGCTCGGCTTCGGTCGAGTCGTCGGAATGAACCAGTGGATCGAAAAACGTTGCGCCTATAGCGTAACAGTAATAGGAACTAAAGAGTGGAAAAGATTGCAAAACTAATCGAGCCACGATTATTTCCAATCTCGCTGCTCTCGCCCACTTTACGGCCGTAATGGCGATAACTCTTACGGGAGGAAATTGAAACTTTTTGTCCAAGTTAATTACGATGCCGAAGTATCCCGTGCATGTTATTAGAAAATGAATCAGCATCCTAATGGCGTCTAATTCAATCGTACAGCCTATTTAGCTTTCTATTCAGCTTTCACAGACGCGTCTTCTTATTCATTTGTAAAACGCCGACCCTTTGCACTCTGCGTCATTTTTTTTTATAGTAAAGCGATGCAAACCATCTGCTATTTCAGCTTCATTTTCCTGTGACTCTTGCGAAAGTTTTTTTCTTTTTTTTTGCAAGATTCTTCTCTCGCAAACGCTAACGCACTTTGAATTATTTTTTAAAACGACACGATTTAACGCAGCTCAATTTTGTTGTGACTCTTGCATAGGTTTTAAGTATATTTTATTACAGACGCTAACTCTTTGCATTCCGAATAATTTTTTCCAATAAAGCGATTTTTTAATATTTACAATTTCAGCCTTAATTTTGCCGCAACTATTGCAAAAGTTTGAAGTATCTTTATTATAATCGCTAATATCCTTTGCATTTTTAATTATTTATTATAAAATGACTATTTAACAGCTGCAATTTCAACTCAACTTTGCTGCAACTCTTGCATAGGTTTTAAGTATATTTTATTACAGACGCTAACTCTTTGCATTCCGAATAATTTTTTCTAATAAAGCGATTCTTTAATATTTACAATTTCAGCCTTAATTTTGCCGCAACTATTGCAAAAGTTTGAAGCATTTTTATTATAAACGCTAATATCATTTGCATTTTTAATTATTCATTATAAAATGACTATTTAACAGCTGCAATTTCAACTCAACTTTGCTGCAACTCTTGCATAGGTTTTAAGTATTTTTTATTACAAACGCTAACTCTTTGCACTCCGAATAATTTTGTCCAATAAAGCGATTTTTTAATATTTACAATTTAAGCCTTAATTTTGCCGAAACTGTTGCAAAAGTTTCGGGGGTATTTTTATCAGTTTCGTTAGCGATTAAGAAAGGCAGGGTTTAATAATCTGCGGGGATATTATTGGCATTTTTTTTCGCCGCATCGTTTCAGCGACTCGTTTAATGGATCGGAAAGCTCGGAGGCGGGTTTGCGAGCCTGTTGGGAATCCTGCAACGAGAACTGGACATTCCTGCTCGCTAACAGGATAAAGGATAAATGTGTCCTTGAGTGCGACTGCCATCTTTGGCGGCGACTTTGCGGTACGAGCGGTACCGAAGCGTACCGTAGAGTAGGGCCGTTTTCAACATTCACCGCGCAATAAAATATCCACCAACACAATCCACTCTATTTATCGCCAAACGTCAGGGTCGCGACCCTGACGGCTATGCGAGCCTGCAAATGTGAGAAACGCATAGAAAACTAGTTTAGAGAAACTGTGAAGTACACTTATCGAGGAAAGTTCAGAAACATGGTGGTTTTTTCGAAGCTCTTATGTCGTCGCTATCTTTCGAGATACATGGATTTGAAATAAAAGTAGAAGAACTTATTGTTTACCGATTGTTATCCAAAATACACTATAGGAACACCTACCTTCACTTTTTTTCTTTCCCTTTCTGCTTTTACCCTTTTCTAATCTGTTTTTTTTATTTCTATTATCATCGTTCGTTCTCGTTTCAATTTTTATTCTTTTCACCTGTATTTTAGTAACGAACATGGCGTTTGTAAGAGTCCACTAGCAAGCCCAGGACGAAACGCGCAACACCCTTCCTTTTTCCTATCCTATCCCCCCTCCACAGCTCCACAGTCTGTATAACTGCCACTAAATTTGAATTTAAATTTTATTACGAAGAATTGTAAATAAAAGAAGGATTTAACGTGACGTAAATGTGTTCCTATCTTTGCGTGCACAAATAAATGAATAGGGTAAATGACCCACGTCCTGTCACTGTTCCTACAACTGCCACTTCAATTCGTTTTGTTTAAAATAGCAAAGTCCACGTATAAAGAATCGTAAGTGAACAAATTCTCACGCTAAATTTGGACCTCGGTTTACGTAACAACGCGTAGACGTGTTGCGTATTCGTTTACGCTTAATATTTGTAAACGAGATATTAAAAAAAAAATGCGATATACAAAGCTGGTAGCAAGGAAGACGATGATGGGGACAAAAGTTGGCTTGCAATTTGCGAGCACTTCGATACGTCTCCGCCCGTTTATTCCGTGAAATTGTAGCGACCTCGAACAATGAGAATATACTTTGTATCGTATCCGATTAGCAACGGAAGAGAATAGCCGGGCAATTTTCGTTGCTGCTTTCGATGATAATTCGTAAGGGGCCGCGCGAGCCGTGCGATCGAACGACAAACGCGGAGACGCGAGGCACCGTGAAGAATGTAGCGCAATCTTCGTGCGAATCAGCCGCAGCCTCGCGTTCTCCGGTCTCTCGAGGGACAACGCAAATATCAAGGGACAAGTATCTTCGCCGGTTGCACGCGAAACCAACTCCCAACCGGGAAACATGCAAATAATTCTGGTCGGCCGAGCGATAATTATTCGAGGGCGAACGGCTGCGCCTCCGAGTCCACGGCTCGCAGAATCCGCCGGAGATTATTCCCATCCGGCTCTCGTTCGCGTTACGAATCTTTCGCGAATGCCTCTGAATCGCTTCGTCTGTTTATTTATTTATTTAATTATTTTTTTGACGCTAGAACAAGCGGCAATTGAACTGTACTTATCTACAGCGAAAGGCGATAAAAATAACAGAATGCTCGCAAAGATACGTAATGCAAGGAGAGTAAATCGTCATTCGTATTGTTTACGGAATATCGACGTGCGAATGATTGCAGAAGCTGTATCGCTTCTGTAATATATATTGGAGGAAAAATATATACAATATGTATTGATATATATATAATATGATCTGATATGATATGATCTGATATGAGCTGATATATATAATATGTATTGGAGGAAAAATATACGTGTGCTTCTAAAAAATGTCAGTTCAATTCTCGAAGGCGTATATATACGTCCACAGTAGCGGAAAGGTTAATGGGAAATTGAAATGCTCAAGAAGACGCTGTAGACACGGAAAAGTATACCAAGCATTCACAGTCAAGCGTTTAAGTAGGAAACTAAATTTCTACTTTAAGATTCCGTCTTATAAAAAAGCGGATTCGCATAAACAAGTCTAGCGATGAATTATCGAGTTGGCAGCGCATGCCGAACTATTTTTCGAAACCGATATACGTATACGAGTTCGTAGCTTTGAAATGGTCAACGAAAGCGCGAAACGTTTTACTGGAAGATAGGACGCGTGTCTTTCGCGTTGGAGCAAAAAGAAAAAAACGTTCGCTTCCCACCTTAGCAGCTCCAGTCGATTTTATCGCGGCCAATTAATTACGGACTGCATATTGCGATCGCGAATCGATTACGCATACACGGTTGCGCGGAGTTCAAAGTCCTGCTGGCGATATCGTGGAAAACACGTGCTATACGCGAGCTATCGTTCTAGTCCGCTTTCCTCCGCCGTCGTCCCATTTCCTGTTTCCCAATTTCGATCCGAAAGCTCATGTCGCCTATGAGTTCGCGATCATTTGGACCACCGTTACTATAACCCTTGCAAAGTAAGCTTTCGATCGAGATAAGATGGTTCTTCTGCCCTTGTCTCGTTGTCCCGATAAATGAATTTGTCGCGCTGCTCTGCGAGCTTCGAGTTAACCCGGTTGCCATACAGCAACGATTCACACTGGTGCTATCAATTCTGTGATAGCTTTACGTGTTTTTCAAGACGCTAATTGCGACGTCTACGATTAGACTCGTTCACTCTTTCGTAAACCGTATTAGGTCCTTTTTTAATATATTGAAAATATTTTCGGGGAAGTATGGCGGCGGATATATAAGCGGAAAATCCGAGAGTGACGGTGGAATTAGTAGCGATGACGTCACAATGCGATAATGCGCGAGTGAGTAGACGCGTTAGTTGCGGTGCTCATTCGTGGACTTGCCATTGAGTATTGTATACTTATCGTGATGTCTGTACTGTCATGCATTATAATAAACTGGGATAATTACATTTTTGGTTCGAGCAATAAGCGTGCGTATTTATTTGCAATATCGCTGGCTCTTGCCTCCAGCGAAGACCGTCAATTTTGAACGAATATTCGCGAGGCGAAATTTTACAGATTCGAATCGATTGAAAATCCCATCGCTAGCTGCGAGCCGCCTCTGCCCGGCGAAGCGGAGAACGACGCTCGCGCGAGAGGAGTATTGGTCCCCCATCGGGCACAGACGGTGAACGCGAAACGTGATTGTGTGAGCAAGCGGAACGTGTCCTTGACTGCACAAGTCCGCTATGTCCTACACACCCACCTACCGGACACCGTGAGCCGAAGCGGACCGAAGAAGAACGCACCCCGCTCCTGCCCGCCGGGATCCGTATGCGTTCACCGAGCTCGTTCAAAAACGAGCAACGTAAACCGAGAAAACGGAGAAAGATAGAGAGGGGGAAGAGGAGACGGAGGAGAGAACATAGCCGGAGACGGCTGGCTACGATCTTAACGAGCCCGATACGAAGAGAGAAAGAGCAAACTGCTTCAAGCTCCGACCTTCCGATCCCGTTTTCTTCCCTTCGAAAGTCCTTGTTGCGAATATCGGTTATTTTCTCTCTCTCTCTCTCTCTCTCTTTCTCTTTCTCTCTTCCCCTCTTCTCACCGCCTAAAAGTCACCCCTTCTGTCGCGGATACGAGGAGTTCACCTTCTCTTCGTTGGATCGGCGCGATGCTCGTTTTGCACGGTCGATCGTGTGCAATTGTTTTTTGCCGGAGAAAAGAACGAGAGATACACTTGGCGTTCTTGTTTGGCGGAGATGATAAAAGTCGGGGTTTCCGGTTCGTTGAACTGGAACTGAGAGACGGAGTACGAGATTCGGTCTACGAAGCTCGAGCATAGGAAGCGCCTTGGCTATTAAGGCGAATACGACTGGGCTGTATCAGCCAGGAAACGTGGCTATTTTCCGAACGTTGCTCGTGGATGCTTCGAGTATCGTCGTATCGGTGTTTAACCCCTTTCCGCGTACGGTAACGAGTTACCCACTCCTGGCGTTAACTATTGTCCAATTACAACTAAATCGATCTGCACTTTTTTCATTAACTAGGGTAGGTGTGTCGATTACTGTCAGTGTTGCTATAGCCGACGCATTAATTCGTTTATTAGATTCGCGGCGTTTGAAGTAACAGAAGCGAACTCGTGGTCTTGTTTAAAAAAAATGTTTCGTCGCATCGAATTGATCTGATGGTTTGATTTTTATGAGCACTTATCGCGTCAGTTTTCGCGTGGTACGTTTTATTTATTTCAACGATACGAGTAAATAACCGATTAACGAAAAGAACGTATTAAAGCGAAAGTGCTAATACGAAGAATCAATAGGAAAACCAAACGTTTTACCGAATTTTTCTCTTCTCTCCAGCGTAGAAGTGTTTAAAACATCTTTTTTTCAAAACACGCCATTTTCACTTCATCACTTTCAGTTCAGTGACTCGAAACGTCTCAATTTCACGACTTATTGCCGCAGTGTCCTGTTAAATTTAACCTCCTAGTTAAATTCCACGCGGAGTTTCCGTCTCT
Organism: Eucera pruinosa; assembly: GCA_028830335.1. Classification (NCBI taxonomy): domain Eukaryota; kingdom Metazoa; phylum Arthropoda; class Insecta; order Hymenoptera; family Apidae; genus Eucera; species Eucera pruinosa. Next base: position 28,570,408 of record JAMYCR010000003.1, read on the forward strand.
CTGTCGCTCGACGTCGAAGGATTAACCCTTTGCGGACGAGAAACAAATAACACTTAACAAATTTCCATGCAGTTATGAATTAATCACAGGCAGAACTTAATAATACTTAACCAATTTTCGCCCAATTATTATCAAACGTGCTTATTAGTATCGCTAGTTTCCTATATTTATTATGTCATTTCTATTAGTGTCTTTATATTAGTGTCACAAATTTCTTGTTTTGAAAATCGACGTTTACCCAGAAAATTGAGAGTTTCGCGGCTATCTACCGACACTCGTCCGCAAAGGGTTAAACCGAAAGAGCTAATACGAAGAATCAATAGCAAAACCAAACGTTTTACCAAATTTTTCTCTTCTCCCCAGCGTAGAAGTGTTCAAAACATCTTTTTTCAAGACACGCCGTTTTCAGTTCACCCCACTGTGACTCGAAACGTTTCAATTTCACGACTTATTGCCGCAGTGTCCTGTTAAATTTAATCTCCTAGTTAAATTCCACGCGGAGTTTCCGTCTCTCTGTCGCTCGACGTCGAAGGATTAAACGCTTCCTATAATTTCGAGAAGCTAGGCAGCGTAGAATAGCACAGTCCCCAGCTGTATAACACTTTATATCGTTATCGTGTTCCGACAATCGCGTCCCTGCCACGTCGCGGTAGTCATACTAATCGTAATTATCCGATGTTCCTTTATTCGGTCTCCAACCGGAAATAAAACTTGAACGGAAATCAGACCGTCGGGCGTCGTTTCGTCATCGAGGAAGAAGTATGAATACGTAATCGAGCTCCTCGTAATCGTGGATGCAAAGGGCTTGTGCGTTTCGTCATCTTTTCTACTCGCTGCCTGTTCGCCCGCGAAATCTTCATCCTTTCGTTACAATACGCCAAACTGCTAATAAACATTGCAACCGCGTCGACTTTTTCATTAACAATATCAATATTTATATATTAACCCTTTGCGGATGAGAAAAAATAATACGTAACAAATCTCCACTCGATTACAAATCTATCACGGACATATTTAATAACGCTAAACGAATTTTCGCTGAATTATTATCGAAAATGCATATTAGTGTCACTAATCAAAATTTGCTGCTCTGAAAACCGACATTTATCCATAGAATCGAAAAAGTTTCGGCGGCTATTTGTCGACGCTCGTCCGCAAAGGGTTAAATCTCAACTTTATCTACGTCTTCCTTATTAACTGTCTATCAAATTTTGTTACGTTCCACGTGTGCGACTTTGCCTGTGTCAACGCTCGTGTATAGATTTTTTCTCTCTTGTACTTCGCGGGCTTTTGCCCGTTAATAATAAATAAATAAATAAATAGATGAATAAATCGCGGCGAAATTGTACTCGAATAAACGACTAACGCTAAACCTGCCACGATTAACACTTTTCGCTACGAAGGACGAGTATATCCTGATATTTTTGTCCAATGATGAAAAAGTCCTTATTTTTATCGAACACAAAATAGCAGATGTTTGGAGAATTACAGCTGCTCCCAATAATTTTCAGCCACGGTATAAATTTGTTACTTTAATAAGGTGAAGAATACACGATAACAAAAGCCCATTGTACAAATATATTGTTTTATCGTACAATAGCTTACGAATGATCCGTCTTATTAAATCACTCGTGAGAACAATTTTCCTGATGTGTTATTTGAATTGAAACAGAATTAGGTTTGGCATGACCGGAAACTTACGGCAGCCACTGTAAGTAATCGAAAGAAAATTATACAACTTTTGTAAGAAGTTGCAAATGGACCACTTCGATAGTTTTAGAGTCACGTATAAATTGTTGACGATCAAAAGGGCCACCATAGTAAAAATTCGTAAGGTGTTAAACGTCGCAGTTGGTAAATTTGTTAAAATACACTAACAAATCGATGACGACTGACGAGGAAAGGTTTTTCACCGGATAAAAAAGCGCGTCGCACTGGTTGTATCGTGCGCGACACAATTTTCGCAATAAAAATTGCTCTTAAATATGTATGAGGCGATTATTTCATCAGGATTGCGGTTCACGCGCGACACACTTGTGATTCATCGACGCAAACGTCGCGCGTTCGAATTCTTTCCGTATCACAAACGCAATCGTCCACGGTCAATCATTTTATTCCACTCGACGCTGTACACGTTGAACTGCGGATGTTTATGCGACTTCGGACTTTTACGCATACTTGATCCATTCACCCTCTTAAAATCGCGACGCGTACAAAAGCGGCAACTCTCCACTTTTATTTCTATCGTGTACACGTTGCATTCGAGAATGGATTATCCCTATGGGTAACGAAACACGAAATGTTACGTTGCGGTTAAAATATAGCCGCTATGTAAAATTCACTTTTTATTATTCTTATTGATAACAGAAGAATAGAACTTATTCTTATTGATAACGGAAGAATAAAGCCTCTTGTTATTGATAACGGAAGAATAAAACTTCTCCTGAATGATAATAGAAGAATAAAACTTCTTCTTAGTGATAACAGAAGAATGAAGCTTATTGTTAGTGATAACAGAAGAATAAAGCTTCTTGTTATTGATGACAGAAGAATGAAGCTTATTGTTAGTGATAACAGAAGAATAAAGCTTCTTGTTATTGATGACAGAAGAATAAAGCTTCTTGTTATTGATGACAGAAGAATAAAGCTTCTTGTTATTGATGACAGAAGAATAAAGCTTCTTGTTATTGATGACAGAAGAATAAAGCTTCTCCTTATTAATAATAGAAGAATAAAACTTCTCCTTATTGATAATAGAAGAATAAAACTTCTTCTTAGTGATAACAGAATAATAAAGCTTCTTGTTATTGATAACAGAAGAATAAAGCTTCCCCTTATTGATAATAGAAGAATGAAAATTCTTCGGATTCATAACAGAAGAATAAAACTTCTTTTTATGGATAATAAAAGAATAAAGCTTCTCCTTAATGATAATGGAAGAATAAAGCCTCTTCTTATTGATAACAGAAGAATAAAGCTTCTCCTTATTGATAACAGAAGAATAAAGCCTCTTGTTATTGATAACAGAAGAATAAAACTTCTTCTTATAGATAACAGATAAATAAAGCTTCTTCTTAGTGATAAAAGAAGAATGAAGCTTTTTGTTATTGATAACAGAAGAACAAAGCCTCTTGTTATTGATAACGGAATAATAAAGCTTCTCATTATTGATAATAGAAGAATAAAGCTTCTTGTTGTTGATAACAGAAGAATAAAGCCTCTTGTTATTGATAATAGAAGAATAAAACTTCTTCTTACTGATAGGAAAGGAATAATACTTCCTATGGGTAACAGAAGAATAAAACTTATTCTTAGTGATAACAGAAGATTAAATCCTCTTGTTATTGATAATAGAAGAATAAAGCTTCTCGTTATTGATACTAGAAGAATAAAAATTCTTCTGATTCATAACAGAAGAATAAAACTTCTTCTTATGGATGATAGAAGAATAAAACTTCTACTTATTAATAACAGAAGAATAAAACTTCTTCTCATTGATAGCAAAGGAATAAACCTACTTCTTGTATATAACAGAAACACAAAATTTGTTCTCATAAATGAACAGAGGAATAAAACGTATCCTTATTGATAACAGAAGAATAAAACTTCTCCTTATTGATAACAGAAGAATAAAAAACAACATCACATCGATAACAGTAAAAAAAAATAACCGATAACGGAAGAATGAAGCTAGTTGTTATTGATAGCAGACGAATAAATCTTCCACCGAGATAACAAAAGAATACAACTGCCGCCTCTGCGAAAAGGAAGAGGAATCGCAAAGTGGCGAAGGAAATCGCGCGCAGAATTGCCACCGAAAGTGTTAATGAACGCTGAAAGGGTTACAGATTCACGTTGAACCGTTCGCTGGTGACTCGTCCGCGAGCTAGACAGAAGAAAAGGATAGCGGGATGAGTTAGCGCATCGTCATAAATGAGAAATAATGGGTGTCCGTGTGTAATTAGCGGCCTTAGAAGTTTGCTGGTAGCAAGGCGACAGCGTTGAGGAGTAGTTCGCAGTGGTCGATGGAAAGGGGGGGGGGGATTCTGCTCGTCGCTGGAAAGACGAGGGAAAGAACGAGGCGAACGTAATGGGATGAAAAGAGGCGAGGAGAGGAGAAGAGAGGAGAGGAGCTAAGAGAAGGGGCAAAAGGAGAGAGGGCCACTGTCACTGCCAGGGCTACGGTGAGGTAATATCGGATTCCATGCCACGAGGCACTCTACAGCCGCCATCTTGGTGTACGCTCGTTCTCCAACGCGAGAGACTCCGTCGCACTTCCACCCAGATTCCTTTCCATTCGCCGTCGTCGTTCGAATTACACAATTCTTGCCTGCCTTCTTCTCCGGCTCCTCCATTCGATTCGCCAATTTAAACCCTTTGCAGCAATCTTCGGACCTTTCTCTCGAAGCTAGTACATTTCGGGCGTACGTGCAAAAGGGTTAGGAATTTTTGGGGAAATAATCGGGTCTTCGAAATTGCGGGAAATATATAGAAGCGTCGTTTGGACATTGAATATCACTGCGGAACTTTCGAAATTGGTTTAGTTCCGGGCATTAATCCCTTTGCGGACGAGAAGTAGTGACACTTGCGAGAGTACTTTAGTTTTTAATTCCACGACTTTGAATTTTCACGCTTCTGAGTTCGAAACCATTTCATTTCCAACGATTTCAAATGTTTATTATTACGTTAAGTATTCGTTGCATTAAGTTTTGTGATTTAATAGTCGACATGGGTTCGGAAAACCAAAAAATCATTGGGCGACTATTTGTCGACGCTCGTCCGCAAAGGGTTAAAAGACTAGAGTGCAAAGGGTTAACCCGTGGCGGACGAGTGTCTGCAAATAATCGCCACTTTTCTGGTTTCGCGGACGTACGTTCACCGTTAAAGCAGAAAGTTGAAAATTAATATCGTCGATAAACGCTTCAAAGTTTTGAGAATTTGTCGACCTGGAATTCGAATGCTTGGAAATTTAAAGGCTTGGAATTCGAAGTGAAAATACTCCTTTAAGTTTTACTATTCGTCGTCCGCAAAGGATTAATATATTACGTATCGCAGCATCTTTAATCTATGGAAACTTCTAGCCGAATTGGCCGAAGAAAATGCATCTAATATTCGGATTAAATGGACAACGCTGATTTCGAAACTCGTTATCCGCTACCTTATTATATGCATATTTATAGCTGACGAAAAGTTTGAATATTTATGACTCGAGACTAACGCGTTTTTAGCGTTCGCTGTACTAGGAGAATATCAAGGCCTGCGTGTGCCAAAGGAAACTTATGTAATTGTCGATCGGTTTCGCGTACACTTGCGATGATATCGACGCCGGTATGCGCGAAATGCGAGGCATTTTTAAAGGAAATCGGGGCAACTGGTATCGTGATCGAAATGGGAATACAGATATAAGAAATATACAGCTGCTAACTATTCGAACGACAGAAAATTTGTTACGAAAGATGAGCGAATCTTCTGTATTACTTTTAACGCGTACTATTCTTATTATCATTATTAGTAGACTGCGGATTTCCATGCAAATTCCCATTTTAGAGTTAACAAAATTAGCAGAATGGAATCCGAGTAGAGGATTAATTTATCCTTGAAATAAAATAATATATATTTCACTTTCGAACCCTCGTGTCGTCTTCATTTCTTTACGTTCTTCTCTAATTTTTTGCGTGCCTACTTAAATTTCTCATGATACGCATAAGAATCTATAATCTTATTATTAAGTCTCAGAAGCATTCGAGCTTTTCGAATTTATATCTACGTCTTATTACGTCTATGCGTTGTTACGTAAACCGAAGTCGAAATTTGATATGAAAATCTCTTTACTCACGATTCTTTATACGTTACTTTGCTATTGACACTAAGTTTACGCACGTTACGTGCATAATTTGACAGGCTGCCGGAAAAATACATAAGCTGCGTATAAATATTCAAAATTAGAAGCGTGAGGATGAAGAGAATCGCGTAGAATACATACTCATACCATCGTATTAATCAAAGTTAACATAAAGTACTGAAAAATAATATTTATGGTGTCTATTATTTTAGGTATGAAATCTGAAAGGCGTCAACGTGACGAGTTCCCTAAATCTAGTGTTAATAACGAAGACGGTGCGTGGTGATAGGGAAAACAGTAGACCATATCTACGGCGAGGATGCAAAGACTCGTTTGCCTTGTTTTCGTGGACGGACGGTAGGTTTACATGTCCCAATTACTGTCACTTCGATTCGTTTCAGTATGATTATCTTTAAAATGATCGATACACAGTGGTACATCACAAACATCCGTAATATCAATATCAATCATCGTACGCTGATTATTCCGCTCGCGGATGCAAATGGGTTAACACTAGGTTTACGAACATTACGTGTATAATTCGACAGGATTCCGGAAAAATACGTACACTGCATATAAATATACGAACGTAGAAGCGTGTGGATGAAGAGAATCGCGTAGAATACATACTCATACCATCGTATTAATCAAAGTTAACATAAAGTACTGAAAAATAATATTTATGGTGTCTATTATTTTAGGTATGAAATCTGAAAGGCGTGAACGTGACGAGTTCCGTAAATCTATAGTTAAATGGACGAATTCAAGTGGCAGTTATGGGAACAATGACAGGACGTTGGTCATTTACCCTAATCGTCCAAAAACTAACTTAACAATTTAATTAGCCGTAATTAACGCGATAGCGATACGCGCCGATAATTTTCGTAGCCACTTCAAGCAAATAGCAGCGGGGTTCCCCCTATCGACGAATATATATATTTCAAATCGGATACGAGGATCGATTAAAAGCTTCTAAATATGGAAACGAGAACGAGTTGGCGCCAACGCAACTCGTCCATTAAATCAAGTCATACGTAAGTAAGTACGTCGGCGAAACGTTGGCGATCTCGCATTTTCCGATCGCCCATTTATTACATCTCGTTTATCATTCTTTAACATTCAGAAATTGGATAACGGATCTCGGAATTCGTAACGAACGTCGAAAAAAAATAATAGTTGCCGCGCGACGATGGAAGAAGAGAACGCGATCGACGATTTAGAAGCGAAGCAGCAATCGGTTCGAATAATAATATCCAAGTCCTGTTCGAGAAACAATTAGGGAATCGTAACTCGAGTTGGGGGGTTATAGAATCGCCGCGAGTTGCGTTTCGAACGCGAAAAGGAAAAGAAACGATACAGCGCGTGATAGATCGACGCGTTACTCGATTACGGTATTACGATAGAATCAGATCTGCGATACCCTAATTGTTTTTTTTTAGCAACGCGTTTTCTATTAAACTTATCCTGTTCGAATCGCTGTATTGCCTGGCAATTTTGATATAAATCGTGGGCTTGGAATATTCCAAGTGTTATATCGTTTATATATTATAATATTGTATATTATCGTATCATATATATGATATAAGTATATATTAATCGTATACTATATCCAAGTTGTTAACGTAATGTAATATACTACCATAATTGAGCCGTTAATTTTGAAAGTAGTATAAGTCCATTTTTTTCATACATCGAAATATTTAAGGGAATAAAAAGACGATATCTATATCTTACTAAAATTACCATCAACTCATTTTGTTCCAAAAGTGGACTTATACCACTTTGAAAAAAAAAGGGCTCATATCATATACACGATATAGTATATATTAATCGTATATTACATCCAAATTGTTAACATCGTCAAACGTTAATTTTAACATGCAATGTCAAACCATTGCAAACCATTACATGTTGAATTTAAAAATGTAATGTCATATACTACCATAATTGAGCTGTTAATTTTGAAAGTAGTATAAGTCCATTTTTTTCATACATCGAAATATTTAAGGGAATAAAAAGACGATATCTATATCTTACTAAAATTACCATTAACTCATTTTGTTCCAAAAGTGGACTTATACCACTTTGAAAAAAAAAGGGCTCATATCATATACATGATATAGTATATATTAATCGTATATTACATCCAAATTGTTAACATTGTCAAACGTTAATTTTAACATATAATGTCAAACCAATGCAAACCATTACACGTTAAATTTAAACATGTAATGTAATATACTACCATAATTGAGCCGTTAATTTTGAAAGTAGTATAAGTCCATTTTTTTCATACATCGAAATATTTAAGGGAATAAAAGGACGATATCTATATCTTAGTAAAATTACCATTAACTCATTTTGTTCCAAAAGTGGACTTATACCACTTTGAAAAAAAAGGCTCATATCATATACACGATATAGTATATATTAATCGTATATTACATCCAAGTTATTAACATCGTCAAACGTTAATTTTAACAGGTAACGAACTAACCACTACCTAATTAGTTCTAAGGGCATTAAGTTTCCTATTGCGTAACAGTATCTACCCTTGTGCTGTTGTAAAAATCTGCAATCGCGGAAATGAAACGTGGAACCTATTTTAAACAGTTCTGCGTTGAAAAACGTCGGTATGTACGAATAGTTTTTGCGACCACTGTACATTCCATTGTATGCTGTTTTATTGTACACGAATGTATATTTCACTGTACCTCGTCGAACGAGCTTTTAGAACGAATCAATTAATACCCTAAATTGGTTCACGAACAGGAAACTCTCAATGCTGCGCAAAATTCTTCGTTACCCTGTTTATAAAATGGTACAATTACTATTTAAGTTTCATCACACGTATAATCCTCTTATGCATTATTTAAATATATATATATATATATTTATTTATTTATATATATATATATATATGTGTGTGTGTGTATATATATATATATATACCTAAAACAGGCCACTTAATTACCTTTTATATTATGTACTCGTGTAGGACGTTGAAAATTTCAAAAAATTATGCTTGGATTAAAAATGCGTCTCATAGTGGATTCATTCTTTAATATAATTTAAATTGTGTATGAAATATGTGTTGCACTATCGCAATTAAAGAAGACAATTAGGTGGCCTCTTTTAAGTGAGACACCATGTATATAGGATCATACGTGCGATCAAACTTGAATAGGAATTGTCCCATTTTATATATATAACATTAATTGTTTGCTTATAGAAGCTACAAGAATGAGTTCAAAGTATTATCCAATTCGCTAACATGCGATACTTAACCTAATTTGGCTTTTCTTTGCTCGCATTCGTCCGTTATATATCGTTCATTATACATACCTCCGCGCTTTACCTATCCAACCTAAACATTATTAACCACTTTAGCAAAATTTGCCTGCCACCCGATACCTTGCATAATCGTATTCACCTTCTCACCGATAATACCAAACTTCTCGAGTCTCAAACGCGCGCGACTTCATTTACGTACCGCTTAGCCTACATAATCCGTATTTGTGTCCGCGCTTCCCCTTTACTCGTCAACCTTAAACGTTCCGCAAACACGCTCGTCGCCGTCGTCCTCTAATTTATATAATACTCTCGCTTCTATAAATGGGACTCTCCTCGCTGGTTAATAAACGCGTGAATCGAAATATAGCTCGCTCGATAGGCGACAACGCTCTTGTACGCGGAAGAAGGAGTAAGCAAGCGGGGAAATAAAACGAAGAAGCGTACAGAGGAGAGGAACGTCGGGGTAGCCGGCGGGCAAGCGACACAGGAAGAGGTCGAAGAAATGAGAATTAGGAAGGAGGAAACGGGACGGTCGGTTGTGTTTAGCCAGGAGAAGAGGGCGATGACATTCGCCGCTGAAAGGAGGTTCCACGTAGCGAGTTTTGTTCGTCCCGGCAACGGAGTTGTAGCCTTCGCTAGCTCGCTCGCTAGGCTGGTATTCGTCTGGTCGAAGCGGCAAGAAGCGGAGACGGAGAGGCACGTCGGTGCGACGAGGAAGGAATTCAAAGGTGAATAGAGGGGGGGAGACGAAAGAGGGAGAGAAGAGAGGAGACGATGCAGAAAGAGGAGGAAGAGGAGGTGAAGGGAAGAAGGCGTCGCAGGACGTTCACCTTTCCTCTATGGGCTTGCAAGAGCCGGAGCCGGCTTCGGCCGCCATTACACAATCGTTGAGTTCGCTTGTCCGCTCCTCGGCCACGGCCGCCATGTTGGTACCGGTCGGTGCGTCAACTACGGTTCAAGATCTTCACGGTGAAGGTCTGAAGCAGTTCCATAGACGGCCAAGCTACGCGGCCACGACGGCGTTCGCGCACCGTGGAATGTCTCTTTCGTTTCACGGATTTCCAGCCGAGATCACCTCGATAACGTCCATAAAAGATAACCCGAACGCCCCGACCGCTAACGCTATGGATTATATATGTACGTCTTCTTTCTTTGCATTTTCTCACAGGTCGATCCGTCTCTAAGCACGCGTACGCATAGCTGGATGGATTATTAACACCGCGTCGGATTAATGGGAATATCATTAATATGAAAGGGAGAAACGAAGCTAAGGTTGATTCGATTCCCAACACCGTGTATCTTAACCCTCTTCGAGCAACAGGATCTTGGGACTGATTTCTTCGAACTTGGCGCCAAGCAACAGGTTTCGAATTTTAGGCTAAGTTTCCTTGTAATTGTGCCGATAAATCTTTTAACTATGCGAACGAAACACGGAAGAGAATTTAAACCGTTGCGTGTTTTTAGTAATTTACCAATTTTTAGGTGATACCTAAAACGTGTTCCCTGTGCAGATTTGTACAATGAAAGTTGCCACACATTTCGTGCATCGTGCTTCGAACGGTTAAAGCTTCTAGATAGCGAAGCCGACTTTATAGTCGTTTGTTGAAATTTTGCATTAGGGTAAATGACCCACGTACTGTCATTGTTCTTACAACTGCTACTTTAATTCGTTTATTCAATGGCAAAGTAACGCATAAAGAATCAATCGCAAGTTAAGAAATTTTCATACCAAATTTCGACTTCGGTTTACGTAACAACACGTAGATATCGTATATTCATTTACACTTAATATTTATAACGAAATTAATATAATTTAGTGTAATAACAAGTTAATATAAAGCAAGTTAATATAATAACCATTCTTTATTGTAACTTAGCGGTATGTGTAATATATATTTTTACGCATGGACCGTATTGCACTGCATAATATTTGTTTTTTGTTTTACCTACCAACAGCTGGTTAATTAATTAACAAAGTAAATAAAAGAAAAAATGGTCTCAATAAAACGTTGCGTTGCAATGGTGCAGAGTGTGCAACGAATACATTTTCCATTTATATTAACAAGAACTACCAAACCAGTCGAAATGACTGGGTACAAATTTGCCAAAAAAAATTATATAAACTTGGAACGGTGAATTTTCTCGGTGGAATATTCCGCGATTTTCTATGCAAAATATTAATGGAGATTTATTGTGCTTCGATTGGATGCTCTTTGCAAATATCTCGCGTGTCTATTTCTTTGGTACAAATAAGTATACTTTAATCCTCGGTAGTTCTGTCGTTAAGTAGCAGCGTAGTAAATAAACAAATATACATTTGGCGTAAGAAATGCGATGTCTAGCCACGATCGACGTACTTAAAAGTAGCCTACGAATGAATTTCATACGCGTCGCGTATTTCAGAAAGAAGTTACTCGACGTCCATTTTTCATTCCAAGTGCGACGTGACGCGTAGCAGTGCGCATGGATTGAAACGACGATATTAAAAAGCGCACAATATGCGGGTAGACGATGCGACGATAATCCTGCCGCGATTTTAATTCAATTAACCTGGCATGAGTCACGAGACGGGCAAAACAAAGATCCTATCGGCAGGTGATACAAAACGGGTAAGATAAAAATCAATAGCAGCACCTATTAAGAAGATAATCGTTGGCTTGCGGAGCGCCATATCCTCGGCTAAGCAGAATCCCCGTTGAACGGGTGCATCGTAGAATTACACGATTCTGCTTTTAAGCTAGCGCATCGGTCGATCCGCGAAAATCGTTTTCCTGGGTGGTCTACAGTCCCCGTGGCCGTCGTGAAATCGCCATTGCCCACGTCGAAGCGCGGAATTACGCAGAAATTATAAAAGCCTCGCCAGCCGATGATTTTTATCCGATTAATCCAATTCGCGTTTTGAAAAAGGCGAGAAAGCATCGGGTTTACGATGCAAAGGAGACGAGTAGGTACGCGCGGCTGCGTTGGCAGCTGCTGGAAATATCATCGCGAGAGATTCGAACGCGTGGATAGGAAGCATAGGCCAGGAGCGTATAATACGCATGGCCAGCCCGCGCGCGTACCCAAGCGTTCCACTTGCCGGAACAAACGCCACACGCGTGTTCCAGTCACGTGTGGCGGGGATTACGAAACGAAAACCTGCTGCTACCGAAATTTACTACCCGAGTCGACGAACTCCTTTCGTCTCGGGCAACGCCAGCCGGGATTATTAACTTTCCAGAAAACCTTTCCTCGGCCATTTCTTTTTCGTTGCCAAAGCGAATAGGAATATACACGATACTTTCGAATGTTTTGTATATTTTTCAAAACATCTTTAACGACATCGCTCGAATTAATTCGGTTTCGACGGAGCGCAGAATTTCTACTTAATTGCAAAATTTAAATACGAACCGAGTTTCATTTAATCCTTTGGCTCTCTCTATTTAATCCTTTGGCTCTCTATTTAATCCTTTGGCTCTCTATTTAATCCCTAGTCTGAGGCAAAGGGATTACGCGGCAACGATGGTCGAAAAGTGTCTGCTAATCGTTGAAATTAATACTCGCGGTCACACTTTGGAAGTGGTCGAAATTCGCCGCGAAGTCGAAACGAATTTTCCATTAGCGTAACGTAATGGAAGTTTGGCGAAGAAGAAGAAGAAGCGCGTGGCCGCCTCGCGATATCGCATAAATCCTGCGAGTATCGATGGTGGCATCAGGCAGAGGGTTTTGTTTTAGTTTGGATTCGTACGAGAAGAGAAACGAATTGGTATCCAACCGGCGAATGTAGTTACTCCGCGCTCTTGTTAGTCGCTACGTTGCCGGTTCTACAAATTGCGAAATTCCTCTGCGTACCTGTCGGCCATTCTGGATATTCTCCCAAGTATCTCAAGCGAGTCTACGACCGTAAATCTCGACGACTAGGCCAGTGCACTGACCTTGCCACAAAGATATTTCAGAGGAGAAAAAAAAAAAGCGTAAACGCACACGCGCGCGTGCACGCGTACAGAAATACGCAGACGCGCAGACCCTTCTTTTAAAACCGCATTTCGATCTGAAATCTTTGCCACGGCTACGCGCGATTCCCGTATACGGCGCGTTTCATTTTATCCGACCGCTTCTAACGCGAAACCGACTATCAATACCTCGAACGCTTCAAGTTAACGCGAGACCGCGGATCTTTACGCGAATTCAGCCTTTTATCGGCAGCAGCAAAAGAACGAAAACTAAATTAGGGTAGCTTCGAGTATATATATACAGGGTGTTCCGTAACTGGTGGTACAAGAGAGTATGGGGTGATTCTACGTGAAAAATTGAATCGAAAATTTAGAATAAAATTTGTTCATACGACGCTTTATTTTCGAAAGAAATAAGTTTGAAAATTTGTCGACTACGCGTGCACTTGGAGCAGCTTCAGCTCGACGGATTTCATTGTAGATCGCCTCCATTCTTGTTCGTAAACGTTGCCAATGTTTGTGTACACCCAATGGATCGATGAACAGATTTCCAGAATTCGTCTAATTTATGAACTGTTGGAAGCGATGTCCACGTTGTTGAAAACATAACTGTGCTCTCCTTATTAAATTGCATCGAACGTTTTCCAATGTGTCGTTGTGCAGTTTTAATCGTTCAAACGCTATAATAATTTTTCGTTTTAATCGTTCAACGCTCGTCGTGTCATCACTGTACACAACAAATACTGAAGCTGGTCCAAGTGCACGCGTACTAGACAAATTTTCAAACTTACTTCTTTCGAAAATAAAGCGTCGTATGAAAAAATTTTATTCTAAATTTTCGATTCAATTTTTCGCGTAGAATCACCCTCTACTCGTTTGTATCACCAGTTGCGGGGCACCCTGTATATATATACATTTGAGTATTACGTGGGAATATTTTATATATTTTTGTACACCGCGGTTATCGTACACTTTTTGTTAAATGCACAAGCATATGCAAATGCGTTAATGGAAATGTTTGACAAATGCATAAGCATCCGCAGGCTCCTAATGAATTTTTTCAGCGATTACATATGTAAGGTAATGTATTTAGTAATCTACGCTAAGCAAGGAACGAAATATATAGAAAAAAACATTTGCTTCTTTCAACCTACTATTTTAAGTCAATTTTTGCAACATCTCGTTCGTCAACTTACTAAAATTAAATTGAATACGTATATAGTAACTTCTGATTCGATTATTCTTTATTTATTCATTGATTTTACGGGATTAATCCATTGGTGTACAATTCTTAAGTATACAAGTTCTAAACGGAAGACGATACGTATAGACGACTTCACGTGTTAATTAAAAACAAATAGCAAATACTACAACAACGTATCGTGCAGTATTACAATAAATTAAACATACTTGGATACATTTTTAAAAAATGAATAATCTTGCCAACTTATTGAAATTAAATCCGCGTCAAGTATAAATCTTCCATCCCTCTTCGACAGGAAGTTTCGCAGCTTTTCCTTTCGATCGAATTATTGATCGAAGCAAACTTGAACTTGCGATTTAATTGATTTCAAATTTGCATCACCCGAAGTAGCAAATATTCCTTCTACATCTTTCGTTGCAACGTAGCGAGATATCGCGCGCAATTTCTAATTGCTCCTAATAATAATCCGCGGTCCTACAAAAACCGAAGCTACAATTAGCCTTCGAATTAACTTCGACGTAAATGCAGCCTGATTTTCCACGCGCTGCGTATTTCAATCGCAGTCCGTTCGAAGAAGTGCTCGTTTTTGGAATATAAATTTGAGTCCCCTTCGAAAGCGTGTTCCACGCGGCGGCTATTAAGTTTAACGTTTCATAAAAGGGCAGCGTACGCGTCTACTTTTGTACAATTTCTTGCGTGTCTCTCCCGATACAAGGATACGGCGGCGTGTTGGATTCTTTTTTTACGCGCCGCGATAGATTGAGTCGCGGTCGCTACCAAGAAAGGAAGATAACGTGGCTGAACGAGCAACATATGTTCGAGTGCTTATAGACGATTAATAGCGTTGCTGTGCTCGCGCTTAACATACTATTACAGAATCTTCCATAACCGCCGAGAAAAGTTATTCCGCGCAACGCGCAGAATTCACCTCTTAATCATTCACTTACTTATCGATTACTTCCACGCTAATCCCGCTTAACCGTTTCCTATACTCTCGCGAAAATACTGCGAAATTTCATTCTCGATCTCTTTCGAAGCTTTCGCCGCGATTTATTAAAGATTCCCTGATATTAACTCTTTGCGGACGAGTGTCGACGAATAGCCGCCAAAAATTTCTTCAATCTTCCGGATAAATGTCGATTTTCATAGCAAGAAATTTGAATTAGTGGCATTGATAGGCATCCTTGATAATAATTGAGCGAAAATTCGTTAAGTGTGTGGTGCTGTAGAGAGGGGATAGGATAGGAAAAAGGAAGGGTGTTGCGTTTCGTCCTGGGCCTGCTAGTGGACTCATCAGTAAGGCTACTTAGCAGGCCCTGCCTTAGACGTTGGGATATTGGAAGGATTTTTTTTTTTTTTTTTCATCGAGATACTATTGATGGTGGGGGGTGTACCGTGCCTGGTAGCTAATGCCACCTTACCGGAGGAACGTGATGGGTTGGGTTGGTATTACCTGCGTGGGGTATGAACCGCTTGGCGGTAGTGGAGTTAATCTAGGATAAAATTTGCAAAAAACCTAGAACATGAATCAAAGGGGTGAGATAGAGAGTGTATGAGAGGGGTGAGGGGTTTGAAGAATTGAAGGGGGGAGTGTGAATGAAGGGGAGTCAACGTGACATTGGGAATTGGATTTTGATTTTGTAGGGGATGATGCGGTTGCGGTCATAGAGACCGGGGTTTGCCTGATCAAGGAGTTTTCGTGGCTCTCTACAGAGTAACAACGACTTAGGAGATGGTCGATGTGAGCTAGGATCATTGGAATTTGCGTATCCTCATGTAGCGCTCTGGTGGAATATCGGTAGGGACGCCCGGTTATAATTTTCAGGATGCGGCTTTGGGTGATTTGGAGTTGCTTCAGCGTTAAGGCGTTGGCATTTCTCCAAACGTGGGCCCCGTAGGTTAGAACTGATCTGAGACAGAGCTTATACAGGCAAAGTCTGAGGTGAAGATAGACGTTGGGATATTGGAAGGAAGGTTAAAGGCGGCATATATATGGACGAGGTAGTTGGAGCGAGTACTTTCGAGAAAGTCCTATTTCGTATGTCCCTCTAGTGGTAGGTGCAGGAGAGTCGCCACAAGTGTTATTTAAATGCTGTCCATAATAAAGATTCATAATCGAGTGTTTATTCTTTCTCGTCCGCAAAGGGTTAATCCTTCTTCAAATTACGGAGGTTCAAAATAAATTTGAACTTCGCCACGATTCAGTTGACGTCGATATAATAATTCTTCGAACGTATATGGTACACTTAATCTTGTATTATCCGATCGATTCGTTAACGTTACGCTAAACCGATTACTTTTGCACTCGTTAACGTGGGTGATTGAATTGCGAGTATTTGGGCGATAGTTGGTTATTAAACTATTCTCGAGTGACGAAATAATCGAAGCGGTGCGCGAATACTTGTTCCGTAGGCACGGTAAATACAATAAAAGGCCTGATCTCAAAGCGAAGGTTGACGGTTCGGTTGTTCGATTTTGCACGCGCAAAGGACCGGTCCTCATGGATATTCCAGTCGCGACTCTTCCTCGTTGGCTTCGGGCCCACCGGCATTCGCGCACGTCCGTGAATAAGGAAAATCTAAGGTCAACGTCGACACGTTCGAATATCTCCATAAGAAGTCGCGAAACACGCGAAACGCGTCCAACCGGGAACACGTCCATCTTTTTATTTGCATTGCCCATTTGCATGCGTTACCGTCGTCGCCTCGTCTTTCTCGTTTCATTCCACCATTCCAATCGCGAGAAAACCTTCCTGCCTTCGTTTACTCGTCGAGTGTCAGAAATTAACAACGGTCCCTTTTTCCCGTCGGCTACGATTTAACCACTTGTCGTACGATTATTTTATTACCCACGTATCCTAGTATTGATTGACTTCACTGCTTTCGTATCGTATCAAGTGCAAATCGTAAGCGAATATTGTAGACAAGTTTCATTTCGCAACATCCGATCTCGTGAAATGAAGCTAATTGTAAGATGAAAATTCGAATTGAATTCTACCCGAAAACGGTATTCGTTTTCGTTGAACGCGTGCACGAATTTATAGCGCGAGTGTAACTCGTTATTGCAGGCCAAGGGAGTTAAACAGGGCATCCGTAAAATATCGATCCCATTTCGTCCTCTGTCCAAGTCTATTTTACGTATACTATGCATTATATCTTATATCTGTTGCACAGAAACTGACGTGTTGATGTATGGAAAAATTGTTTCTATTTAAATGAGAACTTATCAAGTGACAGTACGAAGGACATCGGACTTTATCTAATTGCGAGACATTTCTTTTCTCGCCCACGGATAATACCGGTAACGAATAATAATAATACTAATATTAAGAAATCACGGGTTCGCCGGAAACCTCTGACAGCAACCATAATTTCAATGACCAATAATACCGTCTATTTTGGATAACCCTATATATAGTATACTATATATTCTACGTATACTATCACAATTTCTGGATTTTTGCCGTCTTATCGTAGAATTTAAATCGCCTTGGCAATAATGACTAATAAATTAATAATTTCAATGACTAATAATATCGTCGAACGAATATTCTAATCTATCGCTGCGCCTAAAAGGTGCCAATCTATTCGCCGTCTTCGATCAACGACCGATTACGTCCACGGAAAGCTCGTTACTTAACGACAATAAATCATTTCGAATCATGCTTCGATGCGCGCCGAATAAGAGTAGCTATTTTCTAGCGATTCTTCCCGCATTTTTGCCCGGCTATTCCGGCGTGCTAGGTCGCGGGCATTTCGATGATATCGGGATAGAACTGGGGCGCGTTTGAGATTTGTTTTAGCGCGGAGTTGGCGTCGGTAGACGGAGTGCAAGGCGAGTCCTAAGGCGTTCCTTGGGACGAGAATATGCGTGAAGGCGCGTGCACGTGTGAACGCGTACGCGAACGTGTACGTGTACGTAAGTACGTGAACGTCCGTGCATAAGTAGGTCGGTCGGTTTGGTTGCCTGTCCCGTTACCAACGAGGGACACGTGTAATAACAACACATTACGCACCTCTTCGTATTTTCTTCCCGGTCACACATTTCTTTTTCTTTTATTTTTTTTTGTTTCTTTCTTTTTCCCCCTTTAACCGAGCACCGAGAGAAATTGATGGATAATCCCGGGACGATAATGAACCACCAAGCCTCGTATCAGCGTTGCAAATAGCTGCTCTAAATACGATCGACGCTTCGCAACGCGTACCGAATTGTACGCTATACTTGTTGCCGCAGTAGTAGAAGAAAATACGCTGCTACTTTCCACGAATTTCAAGAGTACTTTTATACTCCTGTGAACTCCTTTTATAAGTGAACAGGACTCGAAGCAATAGGAGTGACGTAATTAGAGGATATTGTAACCATTGATTTCCTATTACTTCTATTTTGGACTTAACGCATCGACTGTCGATTACTTCTTAATTCTTACTTGGAAAGCTTTTGGTTCTCGTTTACGGCGAGTTTTCTTGTAACATATACAATATACAATATACAGGATTGCGATGGGAGTCTGTACAACATGTGATAACGAAGAACCAGGAAGATATTAAATATTGTTACCGGTACGGACCAAATTTGACTCGAAATGAATAAAGGGGATTAAATAATTTCTTTCTAAAATGTATTTACAGTGCATATCAAATTCACGGATCTTTTAACGATTATTTGAAGAACATGTTTCATGTGTAAAAGCAAGTATTAAGCTACTGTATTATGGGGAACAATGTTTGCTATTTTAGTATCGATTCTAACTGTTTTAACGTAACGCTTGTTCGAACAATTCATACGGGTTAAATCATTTTACACGTTTCGCGAGATTTATCGAAACCACCGAAGCAGTCAATGCATTAAACTCATTTGTATTATTTGTTCGTAATACCGTACAAATATATCGTATCAATTTATCGAGTCCACGCCATTCGTTTCTATCGTTTATATCTATATTTGTATTCGTGTATTTTACGTCTATTTATTCCCCATTTAACACTAAGTTTACGAAACTCGTCACGTTGACGCCGTTCCGATTTCGTATCTAAAATTAATAGAGACGATAAATATTATTTTTCAGTACTTTACGTTAACTTCAATTAATACAATGGTATGAATACGTATTCTACGTGATTCTCTTCGTCCTCAAACTTTTACGTTCGAATATTTATATGCAGCGTACGTATTTTTCCGGAAGCTTGTCAAATTACGCGCGTAATGTCCGTAAACATAGTGTTAAAACCGACGGGGATAATAGGAACCATTAGAAGTCGCAATACCCTAATTGTTCCGAGCAACGCGACAACATTCGAGAAAGGCATTTCAGTGAAGAAAACAACGCGGCCTACAAATCTACTCGATTGACTCGGTGCTCTTTATTGGCCAAATAAAAACGTACCACTGATTTGATAGCACCTCGGCGAGCTGTTTTTCATGGACGAGTTAACTCAGCCGTTAAATTTGCATGTTAACCGCATACAAAGCGACTAATTTACAACGCGGCTGACCATCCCGGTGTTTTTAAAAAAAAAACGAAAAATGGCAACAAGCGCGAGCGTTCGAAAACCGGATTCCACAGGCAAAGAATCGCAACCGCGTCGCATTACGGTATATCGTGTAACTCCGATCGGGATCCACAAATAATAACGTTCTACGGGCATGGAAGCCGGCAATCAGAGACAAATCACTTAATCACGGATCCGTTGCCGTCGAATGACGAATAATAAGAATTCGCGAAATGAGAGAAAGAGAGAGAGAGAGAGAGAGAGAAGCACACGAAACGGTCGATGTAATTGCAAAGTACCGGCGAGAGTGAAAAGGCACTTTTCCACGTGCTTCTTCTGGCGAAAGAGAGACGATTCTTCGACCGACCGCATTAATTTCTCGCTTCCGTGGACAGAGGCGACGCGACGGACGCGTCGCTTCGAAAAGAGAAAGAGGCAGCCCCGTCAGCGTGTTACACTGTTCAGCTGTAATAGTCGGTTGAGTAAGAAGAAAGCGGCCTTGCGCTACTTTCCATCGTTAGATAATATCGGTAATACAATTTTCTCCGACTTTATAACTCTCCGCCGCCGCGCCGTGGAGAACACGGAGAAAAGGACGTCTCGCGTCGCGGATACGCTCTACGAGAGTTTCTAAGTAGGCTAAATGTGACCACCGCCTACTGTCACCGTTCCTATAACTGCCACTTCAATTCGTTTAATTGATAGCAAAGTAACGTGTAAAATATTTAAAGCAAGTGAAGAAATTTTCGTACGAAATTTGGTCGCCGGTTTACGGAACAACGCATAGACATAAATTCGAAAAGCTCGAATGTTTCTGAGACCTAATAATAAGATTGTAGATTCTTATGCGTTCGTGAGAATTTTAAGTAGGCACGCAAAAAATTGGAGATGAACCTAAAGAAATGAAGACGACACGAAGGTTCGAAAGTATATTATATATTAGTATAAGTATATTATACTTATACTAGTATAAGTGTAAAATATATATTATTTTATTCGAAGGATAGATTAATCCTCTATTCGGATTCCGTTTTGCGAATTTTATAACAACGCATAGACATCGTAAAGGGTTATCGAAAAGTACCTTTAAAATGTTGAACGAGAATATCTCTGAAAAGCTATGTTTGTTAGTAAAATAGAGGCGAAGAAAATAAGAATTGAAACGAGAACGAACGAAGATAATAGAAATAAAAAAACAAATTAGGAAAGGGAAAGAAAAAAGGTGAAGGCAGGTGTTACTATAGTCTATTTTGGATAACCCTATATGTATTCGTTTACACTTAATATTTGTAACGAAATATTAGGAGGTAAATGTGCTGTTGAGCAATAAAGTCACTTACCCTGATTAGCAACGCTAATATTTTTAAGAAATGCTGTTCCACGAGTAAAATACGTGCGGGAAATTTAAGTAAATTTAATGCGAAGTAAATGGGAAAAGGAAAAGAATGAAACTGTTAGTTCATTATTAAACGGAAAGCGAGGAAAGTAAGTCTACGAAGAGATAAACGATACTTTACTTAACTCTTTCAATGGTGAGTAATTTCAGGAGATCGACGCGTTAGATTTATTTTCACGGATCGCGCGTGTAAATGATATTTGGTACGAATTAATAATGGATCTATAGAGATCACCTCTTTCTCTTTTCGTTTCTTAAGTTACCGTTTTAAACGATCCAACCCTGAACGCAGAGGACTAATCTTGGAATTAAAAATAATATCGCCAGAATATATTGCTACTATATTAACGCTAGGTTTACGGAACGCATCATTTTGACGCCGTTCAGATTTCACACCTAAAATTATAGAGACGATAAATATTATTTTTCGCTACTTTATGTTAACTTTAATTAATGCAATGATATGAGTATGTATTCTACGCGATTCTCTTCATCCTCACGCTTCTACGTTCGAATATTTATATGCGGTATACGTATTTTTCCAGAAGCCTGTCGACGTATACGCGTAACGTCCGTAAACCTAATGTTAAACGACCAAATAAAAAGCTGCCACACGCTCGAAATACTCTAACCTATACGCGATACCACTTCGAATGTTTCGCGTATTTTTCAACTTCTTAACGACATCGGCTGAATTAATTTAACTCCGACGGAGCGCACAGTTTCCTTAATTCCAAATGATCGTTTTCAACGATCCAAACCTTGAACGAGTTTGCGTAGCCGAACGGAATTTTGCGCAGCTCGACGAATGTTCATAATATTTGACGAAAAATAAATTTTACGAACTTTCCAAGGAATCCAACAGATTCGCCGGCGATGCAAATATAACGGCACCATTGGAGAGAATCAACAAACCCGAAGAACTGCTTAATTCTAGATACATATTTGGCCTCCGCGAAGATCCTTGAATCGCAAATACGCTTGCCTCTCTTGTTATGAAAATGAGGAGAAAAGTGGTAATTTCGTTTGTACACAGTTAAGAAGCATTCGCAACACTGCTTCAACTATACCACAGAGACGCGTGATTTCGCCAGGATCGTCCGAATATTTCACTTACATTCGTGGCTCGTTTTATTTCTCCTGTCTACCAATTCTTTCTCGAACACGTGACGATTTATCGGTAATGTTAACGTTAGGTTTACGCACGTTACGTGTATAATTCGACAGGTTTCCGGAAAAATACGTATACCGCATATAGATATTCGAAAGTAGAAGCGTGAGGATGAAGAGAATCACGTAGAATACATACTCATACCATTGTGTTAATCAAAGTTAACATAAAATACTGAAAAATAATATTTATCGTCTGTATAATTTTAGGTATGAAATTTGAAATGCGTCAACGTGACGAGTTTCGTAAACCTAGTGTTAATAACGAAGACGGCGCGTGGAGATAGAGAAAACAGTAGACCATATCTACAGCGAGGATGTAAAAACTCGTTTGCCTTGTTTTCGTGGACGGACGGTAGGTTTACATGTCCCAATTACTGTCACTTCGATTCGTTGCAGTATGATTATCTTTAAAACGATCGATACACAGTGGTACATCACAAACATCCGTAATATCAATATCAATCATCGTACGCGGATTATTTCGCTCGCGGATGCAAATGGGTTAACACTAGGTTTACTGACATTACGTGCATAATTCGACAGGTTTCCGAAAAAATACATATACTGCATATAGATATTCAAACGTAGAAGCGTGAAGATGAAGAGAATCACGTAGAATACATACTCATACCATCGTATTAATCAGAGTTAACATAAAGTATTAAAAAATAATATTTATGGTCTCTATAATTTTAGGTATGAAATCTGAAATGCGTCAACGTGACGCGCGTTCCGTAAACCCAGTGTTAAATTCAGCAAGCTTCGAGCTTTCTGTACACGGTGCAAAGTAAACACCGTTTAGTATCAATTTTAATTAACTAATAGCTGGAATATTTTGGGCAATATAAAATCGGCCAATTCACACGTGCAACGACCTAATTATATTTGCCCTCGCCCGTTTGGCAAACGGTTGAAACGAATCCAGAAGAATCATCGGAACGACTTCCGACGATGTTGAGAAGAATCCACGGCAGCGATGCAAGGGGTCAGCGACGCGTTTTAAAATGCTTCGGAACAGATTCAGGGAGATTAAGAATCGAGATACCGGGAGAGTTCAGTGGGTCAAGGTTGTGGTGAGAGTTTGAGAGTAATCTGCGTTTGCTCTGTCCCGTTCTGGTAACGGTTGACGAAAGAGAAAGAACCGAGGAGAAAGACTGGCAAGAGAGGAACGAGACAGACGGAGAGGAGCTGCGGGGGACGGTGCGGTGGTAGGGGCACGCAGGACGAAGAGGTGTATTCAATTCTACCGGCGTAACACTTTTACGGATTACGTTTTCGTGTTGCACAACCGCGATTGCGCAACCGCCGTTAGATAATCGCCGAATCTTTTTCAGGCAAACCCGGGGGAACCGTTAGACGGTTTTATGAACGCAAGGAGGTTAGCCGCGGCCACGGATAAACGGACAACGCTTGACAGACTCACCGAACGTTCTACGAGCGTGAGAGCTCGGCAAACCTCTTGTTCGGCGTCATCTTTGTCGTCTAGGAAGCGAGCTTCCCTGCAAATATTTGCTCTCAAGTAGACCGCGTCTTCTTCCTCGAACAACTTCGCTTCTTCGCGACGAGGGGACCTGCACAGATTAAATATTTCTTCACGTATTTGCTTGTTAGACTCGCGCGGGTGAAGTTTCAGCACAGACGAGGCAAAGGATAGACCGATCATCTTATGGGACTTCGTTGCACTGAAATTGCTCTGAAATTCCGATAATCTAAAAATTCAGAGTTTTCGGGAGAATATCGTTCGTTTTATTATCCGACATAGAATGCGAACACTTCTGAAGTATTTTAATATACAAAGTGTAAGAGCAAACGCAAAAGTTATACGTTTTAGACAATCGAAAAGGTAAAAATGAAAACGGATTGGGGGCTCATGAGCCCCCAATCCGGGTGAGAAATAGGAGCATTGAATGAGTGGTCTATCCTGTTCTTAGTCAATGATTTTAGATTAACCCTTTTAGAGTCGGGCAACGATACGTCGTCGTTGGATACGCTTGCGAAAAGTGCCGACGATGATGTAAAAAACGGTCATCGACGCTTTGTACGATTTTAGCTGCTAATAAATAAACCGCGCACCTTTATGCAAATGCAGACTCTTATAAATGTAAGAAAAGAAATGGAACAGAAATACAGATTGATTTTATCTTCGATGTATTGTAAAATGCCCTTAACTATAAATGTTTGGTACATCGAATAGTAGCCTAATAATAATCTTCGCAATTATCGAATAATACTATTTGTTATTTTTCTTTTTCAAATCTTACAAAACAACATCAGCTTGGTCAGACGCTATTCATTCGAGTTTAACATTTTCGGTCACCACTAAAAGGGTTAACGAAGGGATACCGTTCTTTTAATTTTGCCCGATCATTGATTGCAATGAACCGCGTTAAAGGAGAGCAAAGTTAACTACAGTGCAAATACACGTGTATTAGTAACAAATCTTTGAAAGCTTCGGTACCCGAGATCATGAATAATCGCAATATTTAAACAATTCTTTCTGCGAGTCCGAATTCAGCAAATATCCCATAAAAGCAATCGAAACCGAGATCCACGGAAGATTATAGACGAATATAGATGAACAGTTTAACACTAGTGATTTGCAAAATGTAAAATGCCACGTATCGCGACGATTGCCTTGGGGCAAAAATAAGCACGCTTCAACGTCGCGGCGGGGCGGCAATTGCAATGTCGCGAGACTGTCGACCCAGAAACGATTACGATAATAGAGTCGGAGAGCCATTTATGCGTTGTTAGATGCATAAATGGTATTGTCGGGAGTGTCATACGCGAAGATCCGTTTCTGTGCGAGCCAAACTGGTCGCAGTCGTCCGGTCTATAATGGCGAATCGAGTCAGTAGGGTTACTCTAACGGGCTAACGGGTCATTTAATGGCGTAGCATGCATTACGCATACAGTGACGTAATCCTTTTGACCGACAATCAGCTTCTACCGTTCGCGGTGGGCGAAAGTTCGAACACCTTGCGGAATAATTCGAGCCGAAGGTTACGCACCTGACTTTTTTTCCAGCCAATCGACAACAATCCAACGGATCGAAGCTCTACGACCGGATAGAGACGAGCGATTTTTTTTACGCTTTTCTTCTTTCTCTTGTTTAATTTCATTTGATTTAATTTAATTTAATTTAATCGATAATCGGGATAACCCATTAATATACATTAGAGTGTACGATGCGCGGTCTTTACGATATATTTAGAATTCGACTTCAACGTACAACAATGGAAACACCAACAAGAGCAACAGTTGTACAATAGTCACTCGCCGTGAACGTAATCCTAGATATTGGATCTGAATCGAGGAAACGAGACGTATAATTTGAGGGAAAAAACGTACGAGCAAACCTAACAGTCCTCAAAAGGAGCATAGAAATTAATAAATGAAAGAAGCCGAGGACTTTCTGTTCAATCATTCGAAATCTAAAAAAAGGAAAATATTCGAATGCTCTGTACGCGACGCGGTACGAAAGCGGTGATCGGCTAACGTTAGCACGAGTAGATAAGCAAATAATCGTAAGACAAGGGGGTTAACCTCGTGTACGCGTGGTAAAAATAAGGAAAGATACGGCGGCGGGCGATGTCGGAAGAAGGAAAGATTCGAATGGAACTGTGCACGATGGCAGTAATAATCGATACGCGTGCACGGTCGAAGAGACCGATTACGCTTACAATGATGCATTACGACGGCAAGTAGGCGAAGGTAACTGTTTTATTAAACCGTAAGCTGCGTCTTCGGCCGGCACTTACGTAATCGAAAACACAGAGAGTGAAAATCAAACGTAATCCTACTTTCGTTGGCGAGAAGAAGCGCCTCCCGGCACTTTTGCCGTGGCCGTGGATCACCGGCTAACGGCCGACCTTCCACCGTTCTGTAACTCTTCTTCTTCTTCTTCTTCTTCTTATTCTGCTGCTTCTCCTTCGATACGCGGTCATCCGCCATCTACGCATACGGATCTAGCCTAATGCCGTAACGAAACCAGCCAACGTTTATGGTTCATCGGGTCACACGTAAATACACGCGCTCGTAAACAAATGTAAATGTACCGCGTATTGTTACTTTAAGATTCGCGCGAAACTTTGACTATTTTAGAACGTCGTTAATATAAAGATCGTTCCAGTTTCGAGCATAATATTGTTTAATACATCTCTCTTATTTATGAACATTCTTTTTATATGATCAATATAATAAAATCATTGCTACGTAATTGAAGATGTAGAAGTCCACGGTCCTTCGTAGTGTCACTTGAAAACTTGTCATTTAAATAGAAACGCGTTTTACACGTATTAACACGTCAGCTTGTGGAACAGATATAAGATATAATATATAGTATACGTAAAATATATAGTATACTATATAATATATAGTAAACGTCGCGCCTTACCAAATTATCACACGTTCCATACTTTATAATTATATTGAACATGTTTAAATATTCAACAGCAAATTTACCTCCTAATATTTATTTACAAGTATTAAGTGTAAACGAATATTACAATGTCTACGCGTTGTTACGTGAACCCCCGTCCAAATTTAGCATAAATATTTGTTTGCTTACGATTCTTTGTACGTTATTTTGCTATTAAATGAAACGAATTCAAGTGGCAGTTGTAGGAAGAGTAGCAGTACGTAGGTCATTTACCCAAGTAAATGTATTGCTTTATTGAATAATGACACGTTCTATACTTCATAATTATATTGGTCACGTTTCCATGTTTAACAACATAGTTATCTCCTAATATATCTTTACAAGTATTAAGTGTAAACGAATATTACAATGTCTACGCGTTGTTACGTAAACCCCCGTCCAAATTTAGCGTAAAAATATGTTTGCTTACGATTCTTTGTACGTTATTTTGCTATTAAATAAACGAATTCGAGTGGCAGTTGTAGGAACACTGACAGTAGGTGGGTCATTTACCCTAGTCGATCGGTGGGCCAGTGGGTCCCCTTGGTCGACTGTCGGCTTCCTCGGCAAGCATAACAGTTGAACGGGTGTACCGTTTACGCTAACGTTATCCTGACCGTTTTAACTTTGCATCTCGCAGACATCATCGCGGTGATCGAAAGTGAGAAAGTGAAATGCTTGACCGATGAAAGTATCGAAAGAAGAGCACCATGTAAAACATGCTCGCGATACAGTTAATTTTCACTCTTTTAAATACGAATACGCTTCTACGAGAGTATCTCATTAATAGCGAGTCTCTCCAAACGAGTTTAACAGCATCGTATCACCTCTCTTTCGCCTTTAATATCCTTTTTCTCCCTGCCATTTAATGCTCGCGAATAAACTTTCCGTCCTTTTATCGATCGGATAACTGTCACGCGTCTATTTTTAACCCTTCAACGCGCAAGTTCGCAAGATCTCGGTTCCTTTGTATTACTGTTGGTAATCATTTTTAGATCGCGGATGTTCACGCGTTTGCGGGAAATTTAAGCGTGCGCAGAGGCAAGCGGTGCGTATAATACTTAAAAATATTGTACATCATATATTCGCAACGAAATACTGGCTGCTATATTTGCCGAGCACAATTGTACAGAGCTGTATAGAAATACGAATTTGCATGAAGTTTCGCAGTCGAACGATCGCATGGACAATTTAACAGGGCGAAAAATAAGACCTTACGCGGAGCAAATGAAAAGGCGGTTACGGCACGGGCAATTTCTAACAAGGTTTCCAAGCTTCGTAATTATTAAGTTGCATTTCAGGGAACATCCGGTATGTTCGACGAGCACGAAGTTTAATTAAAATTCAATTTGTATTTCGCAAGCGTGTTCCATGACACGCGTAACTACGGCAGATCTTTGACACGATTTACGAAGGCGAAAACAGTTTCCGAAATACGTTAACGAGATACGATATCGTTCGCTCGGTATCCTGAGACGCAAATTAATAGCAAAATAATAGCGATACGTTGTTTATGACACGCTATTTGAATTTCATAGCTCACCTATGCGTGTACAGTGGCCGTCAAAAGTATCAGCGCTCTATCCGTAGCTATTTCTATTAACGTTCATTTCAATGAAATTCAATTTTAGTCGCGTTAAACTTTCCATCGTTCGATAGCAGACGGTGGACAACGATAATGTGACTCGCTATCGTAGAAATTAAACCTGGAACCCGTTTAGAAAGATTCCGATTGAAAAATACAAGTAAAGCGGCGATACTTTTGATAACGGCTGTGTATACCTCTTTTAATACCTCATTTGCATATCGAGCAATAAATCGTACGCGATACCTAAACGGAGAAAAAGATCGTAGACGAAAGAGCGAGTCTATTTCGTATTCATTTCCACCGTACGCTATTAACTCGTCGCGATTAGACTTTGAAATTCAATGAATATCAGATTTTCGTTTATTTATAGTCTAAGCAAATAAGAGGAAATTAGTTAAATATCAGTCCTGCGAAACCTTAGAATTCCCAACCCTTTGAAATCTCAAACCTTCGAAGGTTTAGGCTTCTGGTAAATATACAAATAAAGAGTTTCCATATTTTTATAATTCTAGAGCCTCTGTAGAGCCTTCAAACTTTTAAACTTGTGATAAATATTTAAGTAACGAGTTTCCAAATTCTTGGAATTCTAGAGTCTCTCAAAAATTTCAAGCTTCCGATAAATACTTAAGCATCGAGTTTCCAAATTTTTAGAATTCTCCAGCCTCTGAAATTTCAAACTTATGTGTGTCTAAATATAGAACTTCGAAACTATGGAATCCGTAATCAAGAAATTCCCAAACTTTAGAATCCTAAAGCCTGCTAAGTTCCAAACATTTGAACCTCCAAATATCCAAAATACTAAATATGTATTTGCAATACGCGGTGTATTTGAAATACATTTCAATGTACGTATGAAACATTTCCAATTATCGACCTCGCCAAGCATCAAACCTCTCAAACTCTGAACTAATCGCAGCGCCGAATACTTTTCGCATCCGTCGCGGGTTCTCCGTTAAAGGGAAACGGCGATGCGAGCAAATTCATCGGAGTGTATCGTATTGCTTTCGATTCGCGTTGGTTAGCGCAGGGATGCAAAAGATCCGGTGGCATTGGTAGCCACCGAGTGGAAGAGACGAATACTACAGCCGCGCCGCGATGTGAAAGAACGAGGAACGGAGAACGGCGAACGGCGAACGAAGAACGGAAAACGGAGAACGGAGAACGGAGAATCCCGGTGGAACGAACCAAGAAGCCGGCGAGAGTGGGACAAAGGTAAAAAAGAAGGAGCGAGGAAAAGAGGGTGGGTAAGAGAGGGGAAAAAGAGGAAGACGGAGAATAGAGTAACGCGGAATGCCCGGACAACGCTCCCGTGGAGCTGGGGCCAACTAACGGTCCACACCACCACCACCATCGCCACCATCAACTTCGATGGTCCTCATCATCCTTCTCCTCCTCCTCCTCCGCCACCTCCTCCTCCACCTCCTCCACCTCCTTCTCCTCTTCCACTTCTTCCGTCTTCCTTTTTCTCTCCTGCTTACCTGACGTCTTCACAACTGCGCGATGCACGGAGCGCAACACTGTTCGTCGTGCTTGCAACTTTGAATTCTTTTCTGAAAATTGTTTGGTCATCGACGAATGCACAGGATAGACTTCTTGCAGGGAATCAACAGCGCGGTTTACCTGGCCCCGTTTCACTATTTCATCGTTAGCGACGCAATGCGACGCGTTACTGATTCGGGATAGGATAAAAACGATAGCGCGTTTAAAATGTCGGGGAATTGTAACTAAATATTGCGCTATCGTAATTGTTTTCGTCGTACGTAATTGGATCTCGCAACGATAAAGAAAGGCATTGCTGTAATACTGTTGGATGACCAACAAACGTCATACTTTGTATCTAACGATAAGGGATTATTTTTCGACGACTTGGTCAGTAGTTTACCTCTAAGGTTCGAAACATCGGTTTAGTAACTGGGTGACGAAAGTCGGATTTCCCCCAAAAACCTAGATATATAAATACAACCGGTGCAGTTCTTCAGGGGCAATCTGGAACCGAACACTGTGACAAGCACCACGGACTTCCCGTTGCTATCCAGTAACAGGAAATATAAAGTTATTATAATATTTAAACCGACACAACTTATTTCCACCCGATTTCAACAACACGATGATATAGGGTAAACCTACTGTCACTGTTCTTATAACTGCCACTTGAATTCTTTTATTTAATGGCAAAGTAATGTATAAAGAATCGTAAGTAAAGAAAGTTTCATATCAAACTTGGACTTCGGTTTACGTAACAACGCACAGACATTTTGTATTCGTTTACGCTTAATATTTAAAACGAAATAGTAGGAGTTCAATGCGATGGTGAACATTGAAACGTGAACAATGTACGTATAAAGTATAGGACGTGTGATAATTCAGTAAGGCGTAACGTTTACTATACATCTGATATCTGTTACACAAACTGACGTGCTAATATATGTAAAAACGTGTTTCTATTTAAATGACAACGTTTCAAATGATAGTAATACGGACCGTGGACTTTGTTGTACATTTTCAATTACGTAGTAATGAATTTATTATATCGAACGTATAAAAAAAATGGTCATAAATAAATGAGACGTTGAACAATATTATGCTCCAAAGTGGAACAATTTTTAGGTTATCGACGTTCTAAAATAGTTACATAAATAAAGTTACCCACGAACCTTAAAGTGACAGTACGTGGTACATCTACCCTATTCATTGTTTCAAAAGATCGAAATCGATAAGCTCTATGTATCGGTAAAGTGTCACGGAAGCACCGAAAGTATTAACGTTACGACGGTTAACATTAAAAATTGCCCACCGTAAATAGGTACGCGACGACTTTGTATCAGCGTTCGCGTTAAAATTGCTCGAAACACGTTCCGCCTTCTATTACGAAACGCAGCGTCAGCTGTTTATCGTAAACAAACATTGATTGGACGAGGCGAACTCGATTGGTGCGATCATGAGAATCGATCAGCGCGAAGAGTCGCGGCATTGAATAGGGGATACAATGCGGTCGGGATGATCGTTTGGAAATATGCTGTGCGAAAGAATTCTCTCGTGTGTGTAGGATTGATCGCGAAGCGAGAAAAAGGATGGATAAAACAGAAATTAATAACGGTATCTATTTCTTTTGAATGGCAATCGTGTACATCGAAGCTTAACATAATGTAAGATGCATTTGAACGCATCCGGGTAACCTCTGCGAAGAGCGGCACGGGCTGAACAGAACTGAATAGGAATGCGGTGTAGGTGAAGGATCGAACCGGAGAGGATGGATAATGACGACCGAAGTGGTTGCAACGATGTATTACATTAATAACTCAATTTAGCTATTAGCTTGATACCAGATGGTGCACCGATCCATTTGCCTGTCTGCCTGCCTTTTCGCTGCAAACTTTAACCACGTATTGCATCGCCGAGCAAAAGTGAACACTCACCGGCAAATTGGCCTAACTCATGCTACATTGTCGATCCGGAAGTACCATAGTACTACGGTATTTCGAAGCCTCTAGGAACGTCAAAAGTTTGCAAGCTTTAGCGCTGGGAAATCGAAAGTTTGGAAATTTCGAAGCTTGAAATATTTAACGCTTGAGAGTTCTACAATTTGTAAGTTCTAATATTTAAAAGTTTCGAGGTTCAAAGGCTTGGCAATTAAAAGATTTGGAAGCTCTAGTATTTGGGAATTTAAAAATTGGAAAGCTTTAAGGTTGGGAGACTCAAAAGTTGGAAAGTTCTAATGTTGGAGAATTCGAAAGTTTAGAAATTTGGAAGCCTGACATTTTAAAGGTTTAAGAATGCTATAATAATCCTATGGGAATCCTATGAGTTTCCTATGAGAACCCTTGAGAATCTCAATGTCTGAGAATTCAAACGTTTAGAAGTTCAAAGATCGCCCAATTAAAAAGGACCTAATAACGTAGGTCCTAACCTAATAAGTAAACGTGCGTTTTTATGACTGTGGATAATTTCGAACAATTTGAGATCGATTTATTCGAAATCTCAAAGGTTTGAGAGTTCTAAAATTAAACCATTTATTAACGTTGCAATTTTTCTTCGATTTACCGATCATTTTATAGCATAAATTCATAATTTAGAGGTATCTCCTGTTTTCTCCGATTTTCGTAGTGTACCGCGAAATAATAATAACAGTAACGGTTTAAAAGCTTCAACATTAGCTAATTTAGAAGCTTGCAAATTGAAAGATCATTCGACTAAAAATTGCCTAACCTAACTGAAAACGCGATTTAAGCGAACGCGCTGAACAACTTCAAGCTAAAATCGATCTACTCGATCCATCCGTTGAAAGTTGTGCAACGTGAACGCGGCTTAACCGACGGCGAGCAACAATCCTGAGAAAAAGCAGCGATACATCCTGCTCTGTCCATAGAATCCAGGGATGAATCTAAATAAAGGAGTTGCCCCAGCGCGATCAAAGATTCGAAAAACTCTCGAATTACGAAGGCCGTGGCCGTGTTTCGATCCTCCCACCTTCTTATCCTCTGGCTAACTATCAACGACGCTCGTCGTTGCGCGATCTCATTCTTTGCCCCCTTGCTGCTATATACCTGAGTTAGGTGCAAAAAAGAAAAAGGAATGGTTTTTGTCGAGCCGCAAAAGCACCGCAAGACAGTCTCCTCTTTAGGAGACTCGGTGAGAATCCTTAGGTCTTCCCGAGGCATTCCACCGGACTTCTTTTCCCATCTCTTTTACACCTCGCCTTTCCATCTTCCCTCCTTTCGCTTCTTCCTCTATCTTTCTTCTTTCTACCTTCTCTCCCCTCTCACTCTCTCTCTCTCTTTCTCTCTCCTCACTTCTCGCGCCGTTTCTGACAAGTGCGTACAAAGTGTAGCTTATGACTTGTTGCTAGGAGAACATACCGGGGCCCGACTCAACGCACCGATCCATCTTTGCCACGATTTATTCGCCGAGAGCCTTCCTTTCGAGATTCGTTTCGGTGCACGGATGCCCCGCAGCATTTTAATTTCGGCGATCAATTTCCTAGCCCCGCGAGTCGGGAAACCTTTGAACGTTTAAAGGGAGTGAATTTGCGGGTATTTCAATTTAACGGCCTTGCGATTTTCTTTGCAACTCTCGGAATTTCAAAGCTTATATTCGACAAGCCTTTCTTTCGAATTCGTTGCGGTGCGAGGTGGTACACCTAACCCAAATCTAACTCTGCCATTTTCCAAGACTTTTCACTTGCGAAGCTTTGAATTTTTAAGTTGTTCTAATTCGCAAGTTTGCCAATTTGCAACTCAGCGAATTTCCAAGGTTTTCCATTTGCAAGTCTTTTAATTTTCAAGCTTTCCAACTTGCACGCTTTTCCATTTGCGAAACTTCTAATTTTTAAGCTCCTTTAATTTGCAATTTTTTTAATTTGCACCTCAGCGAATTTCCAAGAGTTTCCATTTGCAAGTCTTTTAATTTCCAAGCCCCCTAATTTGCAAGCTTTTCCATTTGCAACTATGCGAATTTCCAAGCTTTTACATTTGCAAGTCTTTTAATTCTCAAGCCCTCTAATTTACAAGCTTTTCAATTTCTAACTCTGAGAACTGAATAACCTCTTAAATTACAAGCCATCAAAAGTTTTTAAGCTTCTGATTTTTCCAAGCTCTTCAATTCCAAGCCATCAAATTTTCAAGCTTCCATTAAACAGAGAATAATTTGCTACGAATAATAAATACCTAATTATTCTACAGATAAAATATTTGGTAGTAGTATTAGTATTATAATATTTGGATAATTATCCAAGATAAACGATTCGAATGATGCCCAACGAATACCTAAGTCCTTTGCTTCTTTTTTCAATCGTTTCTCACGAATCCCTAGTCGTCGAAGCAAGCAAAATCATATTTGCCAACGTCGTGCATCTATTTAGAATTTTCGTAAAGATAGGTCTACTTTTGAAGGAGACATCAGGATGCCGTAGAATACGTAATCCGATATTTTTGTTAGAATTTAGCAGAAAAGTACACGGTGTGTACGGTGAGAAGCGAGATAATCGATAGCTGGTCTCGGTTTCATTGTGAAGGTAGAACAAATTGGTGCACCACCTACAGCGCGAGCAACGCTGCTGAATTCTTGCGTAGATAATCTCTTTGGAGGTTTTCAAGGATGCCTGTAATTTACAACCGCGCAACCGGTCTTCTCTGTTTCTTCTTTACGTTTCATTGTACGATACGGTTTGCCTCGGGAGAGATTCTCTTTGTGCGCGCGAGCAGCAAAGTGGACCGTGATGGAAAAGTGTAACAAACGTGTCCTTGCGCGAAATAATATCTTCTCCTCCGCCTGGGTCGTTGCTTTATTCCAGCAAGGATATTTCAACCGCTTGCAAATTACAACGTTTCGATATTCACGGCCTTGGAAATTAGGGAAGACTAGGAAATTCGAGGTTTACTAAGTTCGATGATTTGAAAATTCGAGGGCTTGAAAACTGGGTAGCTTAGAAATTAGAATGCTCGGAAGTATATTTCATTATATATTTGGATAAGTTAATTTTAGTTAACGCAGTCGACGGTGCGGTAGTAGGTGTAAGGAATATAAGTGTGAGTGTATAGCGAGGAACGATAGTGGGAAAGGTAGAGTTGAATGAAGAAGATTGCAACTGTGTGAGGTAGTTTAAATCTGGATTGTACGAAACCTAGGCAGCTGCGGAATTCATTGTACTCCAATTTTGGAAACAATAAATCTCTATTCTATTCTATCCTATTCTATCCTATTCTATAATATACATATATATTGCATTATATAATTCGATATATATCAGAAGGATATTTAAGTGCTTGCAAATTCCAACATTTAAATATTCACGGTCTTGGAAATTAGAGAAGACTTGGAAATTCGAGGTTTACAAAGTTCGATGATTTGAAAATTCGAGGGCTTGAAAATTGGGAAGCTTAGAAATTAGAAAGCTTGGAAATTCGGGGATTAACAATTTTTATATTTGAAATTTTGGGGGTTTGAAAATTAACAGACGTAGAAATTCGGTATATAAAAATTGCAAAGCTTGGAAATTACAAAGCATAGAAATGTAGGGGTTTAAAAATTACGAAGCTTGGAAATTGCAAAGCATAAAAATGTAGGGGTTTAAAAATTACAAAGCTTGGAAATTGCAAAGCATAAAAATTACGAAGCTTTGAAATTGCAAAGCATAAAAATGTAGAGGTTTAAAAATTACGAAGCTTGGAAATTGCAAAGCATAAAAATGTAGGGGTTTAAAAATTACAAAACTTGGAAATTGCAAAGCATAAAAATGTAGGGGTTTAAAAATTACAAAGCTTGGAAATTGCAAAGCATAAAAATGTAGGGGTTTAAAAATTACAAAACTGGGAAATTGCAAAGCATAAAAATGTAGAGGTTCAAAAATTACGAAGCTTGGAAATTGCGAAGCATAAAAATGTAGGGGTTTAAAAATTACGAAGCTTGGAAATTGCAAAGCATAAAAATGTAGGGGTTTAAAATTACGAAGCTTTGAAATTGCAAAGCATAAAAGTGTAGGGGTTTAAAAATGACAAAACTTGGAAATTGCAAAGCATAAAATTGCAGGGGTTAAAAATAACGAAGCTTGGAAATTGCAAAGCATAAAAATGCAGGGGTTAAAAATAACGAAGCTTGGAAATTGCAAAGCATAAAAATGTAGAGGTATAAAAATTACGAAGCTTGAAAATTGCAAAGCATAAAAATTTAGGGGTTTAAAAATTATAAAGCTTGAAAATTTGGGGCGCTGATGAAATTCTAGAATTTAGATATTCTTCGTTTCGAAGCTGGAAGATTCAGCGATTCGCGAGCTCGATTTCGGATCGCAATAAGATCAAAAGCGGCTCAAGTAGATCGCAAACTTATGCGCGTTCAATCTACGTTGTATATCATTAATCACCCACCATATTCTATTTTCCATTGCGCCGCGATAATGATCCCTCATTCGACTTGTTACGTACAAAAATACCCTGTAATTTGTAATCATGATTGCGCGAGTTTACAATCTCAAGAATGGATACTGTAATTGGCTTCTTGATCACTCTATACTATTTCTAATGCCACGATCAACGCCGTAAATGAAAGATTCTACGCTAATTATTATTAGTGCGATTCAAGATCTTTTCAATGAATTCCGTAATCCGCCGCTAATTCATACAGGTATACACTTTCTGCATTCATTGAGCAACTCTGTACGCACGCAGGGCCGTACTTTGTTTACGCGTATTAAGCAAACGTTTAACAAGAAGTCCTCGAATCTACCGCTGATTTTTACCAGTTTTTGGGACCTACGGTTAATCCCATTTGCATCGTAACGCTAAATACGCGACTAACTTTAAAAATTGGAAACTTTCAGCTTTTTCTCAGAAATTAAGTGTAACAATAACATCAAACGATAGTGTTGTACATAGGGTAAATGACCCACGTACTATAACGTACGATAAATATTACCTACAAGATTTATTCTATTATTATTATTACGCTATAGATCAAAACCATGATATCTCGTATTTTTATCCTATCTCGTGTTCGTACACTTTCCTCTACTGTAATTTGGAATAATAAATATTTTAAAACCTACTAATGACATTATCTACCTTGTCATACTGTAAATAAGGTAAATGACCCACGTATTGTCACTGTTCCTGTAACTGCCACTTTAATTCGTTTATTTAATAGCAAAGTAACGTGTAAAGTATCGTAAGTAAACAAATTTTCATACCAAATTTGGTCTTCGGTTTACGTAACAACACACAAACATTGTATATTCGTTTACGCTTAATATTTAAAAAGAAATGTTAGGAAGTAAATGTGCTGTTGAACATTGAAACGCGACCAATATAATCATAAACTATGGAACTTGTCATAATTAAGTGAGGCACTATGTTTACTATACATCTTATATCTGTCACACAAACTGACGTGTCAATATACGTAAAAACGTGTTTTGATTTAAATGAAAAGTTTTCAAGTGACAGTACGAAGGATATCGAACTTTGTTGTACATTTTCAATTACGTAGCAATGCATTTATTATATTGAACACATCAAAAAAAATGTTCATAAATAAAAGAGCGGTTGAACAATATTATGCTCGAAACTGGAACGATCTTTGTGTTAACGACGTTCTAAAATAGTTAAATAAAGTTACGCGCGAATCTTAAAGTGCCAGTACGTGGTACATCTACCCTATGTACAGTAAATAAATTTAGAATAGACGTATTCTACCTTTTATTAACCCTTTGAGAGCTAAGTAATTTTAGGGGCGTGGCGCGTTTCTACTAGGCGAAAATAAATAGCAACCTTTAATCTCGACTTTTAAGCAAATTTATGCGTATCTTGACAGCAACGCTTGCAGAGTGCAAATGTTTACTTGCGTTTACAAAAAAATGTGCATCTGCATAAAGATCCGCAGTCTACTTCCAAGTATCTCGTCAAATAGGCCCAAAGAATGGATCTATAAACGTGGAACACGGTGTAGGAAATTCGATATCCGTATCACGCTGAGCGCGCCTAACCCAATACGTTGCACGAATTAAAAGAGTATAAAAAAGGAAGCGAGGGAGCCGCGGAAAAAGATTAGGCGTCGAGCGACGGCCACAGCTGGCCAACAAAGATCTCGACTGGACAAAGAAGAAGAAAGAAGCTGTGGATGGGGAAAAGAAATGCGATGGGCTTGCAAGGTAATTCACCTTGCGAGTCGGTAGCATGCGCATTCACGGAGATGCATTACGCATTCGGCGGACGTTCCTTCCGGGAAAAGGTAGCAAAAAAAAAATTTTTTGAGGAGCGGTTTTATTCGTGGCTGACCCGTCCTCGTGGCCCGTTTCACGAGCCTCTATACGCGACCTACGTGCAGATAATTCGAATTTTCGTATTACTCCACTCGGATATCGAATTTGAATACGACGCGAGTGTTACAGACGATCGAACGTGGGACTGCGCTTTCGTAAACAAAGGATACGTACTATTCGTCCGCGACAAAAAGGCACGCGAGTATTTACATTCCCGTTCCAATTACGATCTACCAGCCTCCCTACAAGCACACGGGCGTTGCATGTATGTTTATATTTAATATTAGGAGGTGGAATTGTGTCGCGTGAGCATAAAAACGCGATCAATGTACTGCAAGCAGAGAGTATGGAAATTTTGTATAATCCAGTAAATACGATGCGTTTTACTATTTATGTTCTATCCGTCGCGTCGTACAAACTGACGTGCTAAGATACGTAAGGATCATTTCAATTTAAGCGACGACTTTTCAAATGACTGTACGAGGGACACTTTCTTCTATATTTTTAATGAATTGGTAATTAATAAAAAATCATCATAAATAAAAGGGATTGTGCTCGAAAGCGGAACGATTAGTAGGTTAATTAACTTCTAAAATAATGAAATGAACTTACGCGATAAGCTTAAAGCGACTGTACGTAGGACATCTAGCCTACGTATGCACGTTCGCGAGCCGCCAATGCAACCACCAAAAAATCTTTGCACGCGTCGAATAATTTCAAATTCAAACGCGCATAGCGTGTGCCCTGGCAACCAACTAATAATTCTTAATATTATACAATTTTCTCGTTACGATAATCACTTCCGACACGTTAGTTACACGTCGCTTGTCGAATCAACGAGCAGTGCTAACTCTCCGCGTTCGAGCAATTTCCCTCCCTAATGCTAAATTAATTTAAACTAATTTTTATAACCAGCTACGACGGCTATAAAAAGTATTGGCACGTGACCATCATTTCCATGCGAGGATCTTTCTTTACGAGGTTCCACGGTTTACGATTTGCGTAACAATAAACATCTCCAATTAATGTAGAAGTCATCTCTCGTTTAAGAAGTCTTACACAATTAGTGGTATACGGTTTACTATGATCGCGAGTAATGTTATCGCGCAGCTAATATTATCATTGGACTGCGAATTTTTAACCGTTTGTATGAAATTTTGATAAGCCAAAAGAAACGAGATCCACATAATACGAACAAATATATGAGATACGCGAAGCAAAGTGTATTTTAAGATACTCAAGAAGTAAAACAAGTCCCTGCTTATATACTATTCCTTCAATTATATTTAGAAAATGATGAATTTACACGAAAATTCGCAGCTCAATAATAACAAATTTATTAAATTTTTTCCCTCCTTTTTCGTATCTGAACAAATTTATATCGCGACCGAATATATTGTGCGAAATTATACGAAGTATCTCTAATCGTTCCCAAAATGTAGTCGAGTAATTAAATGCAATTAAATTTAACGTAAACGCGATTAAATTACCACTCGAGTACAGCGGGGCGTTAAAATTTTTCCAAGCACCGTGTCACGCTTTATTTTAACCCAATCGTTATCGAATGTAATTAAGCAGTGAATGCAATTAAATTTAACTCTAATGCAAATGAAGTTGCTACTCGAGTACAGTGACGTGCTAGCATTTTTTCGCAGCTATTCTATCACGATCCATTCCAAGCTAATAGCAATCCAAATGTAGAAGGTACGATAAGAAAAGTCGAGGAATCATAAATTAACTGTCGCAAACGAGCACAACAAGATCGGAATCTTGTCAGCCTTTCCCGTAGATAGAATCAAACGGAAATATCGTACAAACAATTGTTACGCGCACGTACTTACCTCTTTGCTCCCTGCTCGACTCCCGTGCGGTTCGTTTGACGTAGCCCAGATTTGCAATCCAAATCAACGAGGTATGTTAATCGCCGACACTTGTCCAATGTTTGTACCGAGCACTTTGAACGAATCGCGAAACGAAGATGAAACACTACGCGGCGACGCAAAGATAATACACCGCGCGAAATGGTATCGTCCAAACACCGCGCGAAACGACGCGATGCGGCGCAAACGCCACGCGAAAAGTCGCGACACACGCGGAACGATAAACGGCGAATCGTCGCGATTAGAAAACGCCCCGGTTTCAAGGAACCGAGGATGAAACGGCACGTGAAACGACGCGATGCGACGCAACGCTTGACGAAAAAACGCGAGACGCGCGCGAACGATGAACGGCGAAGCGTGGCGATTACAAAAATGCCCCGATTTCGAGGTCGCGAAACGAAAAAGACACAGCACGCGACGCGACGCAACCCCACGCGGAAACGATAAATGGCAAACCGTCTCGATTACAAAGCGCCCCGGTTTCAAGGACCACCAACGACGAACTGATGACACGTCGTCCTACGGGATTCCGGCGACCGCGAGACTAAACCGATCGCGTAAACTGTAAACAATTACGGATTTCGGGACGCGACGACTTCTCATCCGCGAAGTTTAACACGATTACGTTACTAGCCCGCCAATATGGCGAGCC
The DNA here is from genome assembly GCA_028830335.1 of Eucera pruinosa. Taxonomy (NCBI): domain Eukaryota; kingdom Metazoa; phylum Arthropoda; class Insecta; order Hymenoptera; family Apidae; genus Eucera; species Eucera pruinosa. The sequence goes on from JAMYCR010000003.1 coordinate 28,611,026, forward strand.
TGTAATACGCGGATCAAAAGTGTGACGTAATTCAAATTTCAGTTAAAATTAAGGTGTATTCGTAAGTTGAAAGAACTTCAAAGTATTTGGAATTTGAATAATCTAAATACTGTTTAAAATATTTTTAGGGAAAGAAACGAAACAAAATGTACGAATAAGAAAATGTAAAAAGTTACGTATTATGAAAAATCTGTACGTAGCGTGACTAATGTAGTCGTTTCCTCTTGGCAATATCGTCACCAGAGCAAATTTTTCTAGTTTGTCACTTTTCTAAGAATTTCATTTTCTTTCCTTGCTCTTTTCTTTCACGTGCAAACTATATACGTTTAAGTGTAGCAAATAAATAAATGCGAGCAATAACATGATTGATTTTATAAACAACTAAAAACAGTAATTTCGTTACGGTTTAATTCGATATTATGGCAACTGCGCATGCTCCGTGTTGGGCGAGTCTATTCGTCGTGTTTCATTTTTGCGACGCGATGAGGTACATACACGCTTTTAGAAACTTGTAACACAGCTAACTGGTTAGGTTAATTAATTAACCCATTAACACTCAAGCTTGTGAGTATCACTGATTGATTTGAACTGTACTCCTTCGCGCAATTGTTCGCTATCATTATTAATACGTTACATTTTCGTCGTATCTTCGTCTTAACCATTTTTATTTTCTCGGTACACCATCAAAACTAAAAGAAACGCGATACAACATACCTCGAAGTACGAATTTATGCCATCAAGTTTAACCACGTTGGTCGATAAATCGAAGAAAACTTTGAGCGTTAAAGGGTTAATACAAAAAATTGCCCGGCAACCAAAAACGTCAGCTTCTAAGCTACCGATCGCGTGAGCGGCAAAAAATCACAGGTGTTGGAACACCCTCCGACTTCTCGATTCAAACTTTGAGATGGCGCTTCGTTAACGTTCCTCTGACGAGAGCTGCGTTGTTCGTCGATCGCGTCGCGACGTAAATCGTTCCAATCACTCGTGAAACTCGTATGGTCAAACACTGTGCCACTTGGCGCGATGCTGAACTAAAAGTCGAAGAGGAATTCGATTGCGATGCCTCGAATTCGTGACCGTGAAACAGCTGACTGTAGCAGTGTTGAAGCAAGTGAATTCGGCAATTTTCAAGAAACTTGGGATTGGATCGAATGCGAATCGAAAAGCTTCCCGGGGAAGCTGTATTTCTTTAATTTGCGGTCGCTATGTAGCACGTGGATTAGACCGGTCGCGAGTAGCGTTCAGCTTCACCGTTTTACGGACAGCTCGGTAAGTGTTTGCAATCGTTTAAACCTTTCGCTATAACTCTTTGCAACCGAGAACTACAAAACCGTTGATCAGGAATATTTGATTAGCGACGAGATAAATTGTATTCATACGCTAGAAAAGCTTTCGCTTCTATTGCAAGTATCTTTTTTCGAAGCAGCAAGTCGAAACTTGTAGCACAGCAATGCGAATAGGAAATTGAAATAGTAAATACAAGAATAATAGTGACAATAATATTGATTATAATGAATAGTAAATAATAATAATAATACACAAGATATCCAAAATGCTTATCATTTTATTTGGAGAGTAAAATTGGGGAGAGGAGGAAAGGATTGTACTTCGATTCCACTTGTTTAATTTTGTCAATAAAACTATGAATTTGTATAAAAATCCATAACCTATATACAAGAGATCAGCTTACAGTTAAGATATATTTAAAATGTATAAAGATACTAATTTGAAGTTACACAGAAAAAGATTTTATTAATAGGAATTGAAAGTCCGTGGTGTACGAATACTTTTTCATTCATCGTAGCTCGTGCGATTTTTGTTTCTCGCTGACGTAACGAACCCTGTTTACTAACGATGGGATTGACAATGAGATATATTTGATACCATCGATACGTTTATGTTTAAAATTGATATTAAACATTAACTGTTGATTTTAAACATTCGAACATTAAACGTATTTTACCAATACCAATTACAAATTATTTTAATATGCATTTGAAGGCATTCGAGAATGAATATGTATCGGTATTCGTAAATAGGTCTCCGAATTTGTCCCACCGTTATAGTGTTCACTAAAGACGTCGCAGTTTTACACGAATCTATTGTTTTCGTTACTATCATAAGAAATGCCGCGAGGTTGAACGCACTGTCTTTTTTCTGTTTACACTCGAGATGAGACATCGGTCGCGCGACGGACACAAACACGATGTGTAAAAGAAACACGGGTTAACTTTCGCGTAAATATTGCGCGAAAATTCTAAACCTACGCTATTGACTTTCTGCTAGCAATTAAAAATAATTTTGAAAGATATTTCCATGTTCTGTTTACAAAGAGGTATTTCTTCTCTTACTTGCATGTTATTAAATATTTAATTATATTTCGTAACATTTCATTTCATTTCGATGAAATTATAAATGAATGAATGAACGAATTGTATATGAAGAATATATAATTATGTATTATGAAATGATAATAATATTTCATTTCATATTATCAGGTATTAAAACGTGACAAATAGGCTGCAGATTTTTGTGCCAATTTATATCTCTGCTCTTTCATTCTTTATACATATATCATAATATGTATTTTTGAATATTTTTCCATATACTGCAATTTTTTACTAATTTAAGTTTCTCATAAGTGCGCAAAAATCCGCAATCTAATTAAGGAGCTTTCTGGAAAAGGACCACATAGATCCGTAGGACCCTTTTCTGAAAATTGTCTCGAATTCATCGCAATATTTTCGCAACCAATATTCCTTTATACTTTCGTTTGAATATTGCATCAATTATGTTTAGGACAATGTTTATTGTTAACTCACGAAACACATTTTATGTGCTCTCTACATTTTACTCAACTTAAAATGCAGTCTTGCGAGCCCTTCTTTCCAAAAAGCTCTCCAATTATGAAACTACACGCATAATAAGTACGTTAGAAACTTATTCGACAACTTTCTCGTAAGAACTATCGCTATTATGCCTAATGACGTTGTTGCACGGAATATTAATTATTCTGAATCAACATATAACGATATGTTTCATCGTAATTGCTATCTAAATTTTAGACAGTAAAACGAGAACGTGTTTCTACAGAGTATAAACTATAACAGTGCCACTTGTGACGTAGAAAATAATTTATCGATGATAATATCGTCGGAAAGCGAAAACGAAGATGAGAATTGCAACGAGGATGAAGGGATCGCCGAAAATTGCTCCACGGAAAATAACAATCGCGTCGAAGCAAAGATTTACGAAAGCGTAGATTCGGCAATTGCGATGTCGGATTGCCTCCAAATTAAATTACACGCGCCAAAGAATAGAATAATTAACGTACCCATAAACAAGCGTCCAATCGAGAAGAAAAATTTATCATCCAAGGAAAACTCCGTCGTTTATCCCTCCTCCGACGGGGAAAAGGAAAACGATGACGTTCAAAATTGTAAGGTCGTAAAACCTTTCTTAAATCCTCGGCGTCCCCCGCCGCAGAAGAGAGCGCAGAAAAGAAAGATGATTCAGAAAATTGTCTGCGAAATGTACGGCACCAAAACTGTTAACTACGACGACGTGGAACCGGAACTTCCGCCGGGCGTGAAGAGCTCCACACTCAGCGAAAGTAGCCTAAATTCCTCGCTGTGGCAAGTCGAAGAACCCAAAGCTATGTCTTGGAACAATTTGGAAATTCCCAATGTAAATGAGAACGTAGATCTGTCGAGTAATTCGAGTAAATCAAGTAAATCGAGTGAATCGAGTGAATCGAGTGAATCGAGTGAATCGCGTTCGAGTGGCTGTAGCTGCGATCATTGTTCGGCGTCTTCTAAAATGAACGACGCCTCCTCAAATTCGACCAGCTCTTCGGAGAAGAATATCTAGGACGCAAACAAGTACGTATAGGGCCATTCAAATTCAAAGTCATAGCAGTAATTTTTCTTTCTTTTGTTTTTTTAATTGTTTTAGTATTGCGACTGAAAGCTTTTATTTTCCTGTTGACGTTAGTTGTTAGAAAGTATAAAATGATCATTGAAAAAAATGTTACACTTTTTAAGAATAATTCTCTTTCGGTGTACCGAATAGTTTTAGTTTCTTTTCCGACTATCTGTAATATATTTTATAATTTGACAGAAAGGCAGAAATAATCGTACGTACAAGATTCAATAAAAATGTTGAAATAATATAAGCGCTGTTTCGTATTTTAATTTCCTCGCAACGGAATTGCGTTTCAACGCCAGATTTATGGACATTAATTGCAGAATTCGATACTTTTATGACAAAATGATTATGTAAAAGAACGCGCTAGCCATTCTAAAAGATACTTCATCATTTGATGCAAGTGTATAGTTAAAAATCTAATCTTCCGACCTATCAACTAATGATTAATGTTAATACTGATAAATTCCTTCTTCCGAATAATAATTCCAGGGGGTAGACTTTAAACATTAAGCTAATAATAATAAATATACCGCGTGCAATTTTGTTTAAATTAACAACAGGAGAAGAAGCAATAAACTTAAGATATATTAGACGTATGCAAAAGTTGTTAATTATCGTTGATTTAAAGTAAGATAATCACGTGGCGAATAGAGGAGTTTGCGTACGAGTTTATGAAGCACGCGATACGTGGTTGAGGCTGATAGCGTTATTGGTACTCGAGAGACAAGCTCAGTAAGGTAGGAGTGCCAACGGAGGGCATTCTAGAGATACAGGTGCAACGGTGTACCCGAAGCCGGCTTGGCTCGTTTCGCTTCAAGTATGAAATCTGCGTTTTTATTCGTTTTGCTGTACTCCGCGCGCAACTCCACCCCATTTATAGTCGAGGGTCAAAGAGTAGATAGCAGCTAGTCATTTATGATACAAAGGAATGCTTAGTCGACAAATATCTTCCATCTTCCTATATTCCACGGAAATATTTGACCGAATATTTCTCAACGTTAACGAAGAATGTGCTTCTCCGAATATCTTCGTTATCAAACAATCTCTATTTAACCAGATAATTGGCCTCTATTTATTTATATATTTTTCTACAATGTGGACAGAAATGTTTATCGAAATATATTCCATTATTGTAGAGAAATATTTAATCAAATATTGTCTTATATTACAGACGAATGTTTGCCCAAATGTTTTCCAATATTATAGAGAAATATTTGATCAAATATTTTTGTATATTACATGGACATATTTGATGAAATATTTGTTTCTATTACAGAGGAACATTTAACCAAATATTTTCGAGTATTGTAGAGATATATTTTTCGATATTATAAAGGAATGCGTGTTCATAGTCTTTCTTTATTTCTTTGATATCAGACCATGCAAAACTTCTTTACAGAAACAAGAAGAGCAATAAAAATACAATAAAACCTCGCTGGTTGCATTGAATAATGTTGTTTCTTGACTTAATTTCAAGTGCAACACATTAACGCTTATATTTAACGTTTGTGATCATCGATTTATCGATCGTTGCTTTCTACGATTTTTCCGACTTCTCAAGGAATTTCTCGATCTCTTCTTCAGAAGATTTAACGTATGCTTGTTTAAGCAAAATTAACAGACAACGTTATATAAGGAGAAGACTTAATGCGATTTTTCCGCAATTTTTCCACTACGTCCATCGTAAACTGCTTACGGTAACGATGACGAGACTGATCGATGCGATCACGCATCTCATACTATCGACCATCTTTTTTATTTTCGCGCAACTATCATCATTATCCTTACCACGCACTGGCGAACCGTAACTAACAAGATTTTCGTGCAACGATCGGGATTCCCTTGCATATAAAAATATAAATGAAAAAGTTCATTTACTTATTCGGCTATCGAGAGGTGTAACACTTATTAATATGGAAATAATATGGGTATAAATATTTGAATACCGTACGTAACTAATTGTATCGTAATATTGATGTACGAATGATACTAGATATTACTATATCGAATAGTAATATGTATTCTTTAGTATAGTAATATATATTACTAGACATTACTATATACCAGATACTTAGATAATATATTACAGGAAAAATATACGTAATGCTTCTAACAAATGTTAATCCAACCGTTAAAGGCGTATATAGAGTAGATGTACCACGTACTGCCACTTCAAGGTTCGCGCTTTAAGTAACTTTATTTAACTATTTTAGAACGAATTTAACATAAGGATCGTTCCAGTTTGAAGCATACTATTGTTCAACCGTTCTTCTATTTGCGAACATTTTTTTTATACGTGCAATATAATAAATTCGTTATTACGTAATTGAAAATGTACAACAAAGTCCACGGTCCCTCGTACAGTCACTTGAAAACTTTTCATTTAAATAGAAACACGTTTTTACATATATTAGCACGTTAGTTTGTGTGTAACAGATATAAGATACGTAGTAAACGTCGCGCCTTACTGAATTATCACACATTCCATACTTTATAATTACATTGGCCACGTTTTAATATTCAACAGCACATTTACTTCCCAACATTTAGTTACAAATATTAAGCGTAAACGAATATACGATGTCTACGCGTTGTTACGTAAACCGAAGTCCAAATTTGGCATGAAAATTTCTTTACTTACGATTCTTTGTACATTATTACCTTGCTATCAAATAAAACGAATTCAAGCGGCAGTTATAGGAACAGCGACAGTACGCGGGTCATTTACTCTGTACGTTCATGGTAGCGAAGGGGTTGATGTTTAAGAAGTGAAACAGCTCCGATAACAGTTACAAATACGTATTACCATAAACGCGCATAAATCTGCGGTCTATTAGAGAGAGAGAGCGGTCGAAGCGGGGGTTTTATTTCTGTTTTTCGATTTGCTCGCGGCAGTGATGCCGACAAAAATCACGGCCGGTTTGCAAGCTCGGCATATGGCAGACGTTACCTCGACGCAGCCGGTGCATCGTACCGCGACTATTATCCGCGTCGCCGTTGACGAATCACTGCGCTCAAAGCGTAACTACCGAAGGATCGAGCCGGAACTGCGATAAAGAACCTTCGTCTCACTCCCGGAGGCTTTGGTCTCAGCACTCCGGCCAACAAACGGGCTTCCTACGCGGCTCTTCCAACTGAAACCGTGCCACCACGATTCATTTTAACCCTTTGCACTCCGTTCGCTCTGCTATGGCAACGAATTTTAGTTCCGTCGAGAGCTTGATATTTACGTAATATTTATTTTCACTAAGTTCATTTTTATTTCTCGGTCCGTTTGTAAACAGACAAAATTCCTTTGGAAGGACAAATTTTCTTTGAAGTCTAAACTAAAGAAAAAGAAGTATGCTTTTGGTTAAAGCTTGCTTTTTTCGTTAACACTTCGACCGTGGCGCGATATTCGTATAACAATTGTTGCAGAGTAATATTCGCGCATAATTTACTTTTACATAAGTAAATTAACCTGAAGTTGAAATAGTAAAGTGTCACCAATACGTTGCTGTTGAAATAAACATTGAATATTAAACTCTTTGCACTCGAGGACTCCGCTACGGAGACAATGTAAATAATTTTCAGTTAGTAACGTAAGGACAAAAACGAGTCGTGATAACTTCGCTTATTCTTTTAACAAACTGCAAATTAAATCCGGTGAGGAAAGTTTCGTTTATGCAACTGTAAGAAAGGAAGCTTGCTTTTCACTTCGAACAGTTTCGAGTGCAAAATCGTGAGTGTTTTTCAGTCGCAACTCAAAACTCTTTGAATTGTCGCACGGTAAAATGCTCACCAAATATATGAATTTAGACGTATCGTAATAATTAATAAAGATCACTATATTCGGATTAAATATCGCTGGTAATAATATGCTGGTAAAAATAAATCTAGAAACGCGCCAGTTTCGTAAAATTCCTCAACGGCTCAAAGGGTTAAGACGCGAGGCTTCTAAACGCAAACGAGTTTGTTACGGTAATTCGTTTTTCACTAGCATGTGTACAAGGCGAACGTTACGATTGTATTATAAATAAAAGATGTAAGATCGATAACGGGGTAGTTATGTTAGCGTTGGGAAAATGGCTTGGTAAAAAGACGCTCGGTAGCGAGAGAGTTTATTCCGAAGAGACTTTACATCCTCGTTATTGGCGACGTAATTTTTAGCGTGTAACAAGTTGGAGGGGTCCCCGGGCCCCGGACATCGCTAGGTAGATAGAGATCGACGCGCTGGCCGTGAACTTTGCACCGTGAGAAGAGTTTTCTTCGCTTAACAAGTCGCGGCAGCGAAGTTCCCGCGCTTCCAGACAATGAATCCTTCCACACGCGGTGAACAACCGTAGTCATTTCCAGGATTCATAATGGAATGAGAAGGGAAGTCGCGGATGGTTTCGTGATCTCTTATTGTACTTTCTACGCCGCCGCCAGCTTTACGCTTTAACAACTTCTTAAGAATAAAACCCGTGGAACAGGTGAAAAGAAGAGATACCCCCGCCGGAGTAAAACTCGTGCAAAAATGCATACTCCTCTGTAACGGGTTAATGTACGTAGTATATTAGCGGACGGCGAATCTTTATGGGAGATTTTTCAATCGCTTACGGGGAATTTGAATATACGGACAAGACACGGAATACGCGGTGTAATACGCGGAAAGGTAGGAAATATTAAAAGCAAAAGGGAAGTATGAAGTATTTCAGTGTTTAGGGGACAAAATCGGTCATTCGGGGCATTTGGCGTTCACGTTTTTATTCGTGTTTGGAATAATACGATATATTTGCGTAAAGATCCGCAACTTGTCCATTACGTAATATGTAAGTTGCACAAAAATTAGTGACGAATAAACTAATGAACGAATGAACGAATGAGCGAATGTTATTACGCCACCAAACTTTTGTTAATCAGCTTTAAAAGATTACGATAATAGTAAATACGAAGTAAAGATTATGATTTATCTAGAATTGCATATTAGGTGTGTAAATTAATTCGATACTCTTTTGTTCGAAGTGTTGAAGCTTTCGTTGACTTAAATCTTCTCTAGTAATCATTTTCGTTGAAGTGGAATTTGTAATTGAATTATTAAAGCGGTTAAACTATGGAAGTTATTTCGGGCGTCAAAATTGTATTTGATTTTTCGTAAATATGCATTGATGTTCGCAAAAGGAACTCGAATTAATTAGTACACCTAATAAATTCGTATTGTAATGCTATGCAGCAAATGTATTAATAATATTAGATACATAAATGAATTAGTCTCATATGAAATATAGATGAACTCTACATACAATAAATATACTAACAATGTGGGATATATAAGTGAAGAATCATATCGTAATTAAATATCGCAAGAAGCATCGCAAACGCGGCCCATCGCAATATTGTTGCACGGCGCATAATTGTTTTACCTCTGCTATTTCTAATCCAAACATTACCGAAGGCTATTATTAAAAGAGCTAAAGTCTTAATTTAGTTGTTGAATTAAACGCTACGTTCTCTTATCATTTATCGCTTCCGATTATTAACACAGGATTTTATTTTACACGACGCGAATAACATTGTTGCGCGGCGCGTGACTCTAGCATTGCAATTTGTAATCGAAATATTATCAATGATTTTCGAAAGAATTAAAGTTTGCACTTACGATTACGTGTTAAACCAAACGCCACATTTTCATCCTGTTAATAATTTTAAAAGAAAAGCATTCGCCCTGAACACTTGAACAACAAAAATTGGTAGTGGTATTCGTGCATCGTGAGATTTTCTGTAGTGCTCAACCTGTTTCTGTAGCAGTAACAACTTCATGATGCTGCATTGTGTACACGTGATAGAGATCCTAACCTAAAGCTAAAAAAGTAATCATGGGACGCCGTAAAAAGGTAATTATGTTTCTTCCTTTAAATATAAACCATTTTTTAATACAAATGTCCTACTGCGACACGCGCAGAGTTGTACGCGTCTTAATTCTTAAATGGTATCATTTAAATTTGTATTGCTACTTCATGCTAACTTCGAATTGTAAAATTATTGTTTGCAAAAGTTTTTAAACAAATATATATTCAGATAATTAGTGCCACTAGTTTTTAAGCAGTTCAACGATACTAAAACAAAATCCGACAAAATTTTGACTCACGACGGAGGGCCAACATACGTATTTTAACCTTTCTTCGAGTTGCCGATTTTAGTTGCACAACTTAAATTGCCTTTTAATTCTATCGTCTACGTAAACTAATTACCTTCTGACATTAAAGTTTTAATGAGATAATGGAAGATTGTATAAACTTTTAAGTAAAGCTTACTAAATTCAAATTTATGTGGGACCTCTCGAGTTTCCATAATCCGAACGATATTAAGAAGACGATGTGGAATACGCGATTTAGAACACGGATTTTAATTGCGAATAAACATTACCCAGGGTCGTTGCGTAAAAAAAAATAAGCAACTCAATTTGGAAGAAAATCCGGACGTTATAAAGGCACCTCATTCGTTCGTCATTCATCGCGGATTACCCGGTGAACACATCGACGAACTTACGAAAGATTTCCGTAGAATTATGGAACCGTACACGGCGATGTCTTTAAGAGAAAGAAAAAGAAATACGATTAAAGATTTCGTATCTGTGGCCAGTGTACTGCACGTATCGCACATGTGTATATTTACCAGAACAGAGCAGGGAATGTATTTCAAACTTTGCAGGTAACAAAATTACCGATTGATTATTAATAATAGTACGAAAGTTTTTGTTAGATATAATTGATATTATTGACTAATTAGTAATCAATTTGTTACAGACTACCAAGAGGACCAACTCTCACCTTCAAAATCCACAGCTTCTCTTTAGCTCGCGATGTAATATCCTTGCTGAAGAAGCAAATGGTGTATGAAGAATTATTCAAGAATTCTCCACTAGTAGTATTAAATAATTTTAGCGGAGAAGGCATGCAGCTGAAGCTCATCGCTTCTATGTTCCAAAATATGTTTCCAAAAATAAATTTGACTTCGGTAAATAAGATTCGATCGAGCAGAACAATGTTGCCGCGGCGATTGTTTAGATTAAGGGACACGTCGTCGAATTCGATGATTTTTAACACTTTCAGCAGCGCAATTTCAATACACATATCGAAAATTTTAGGGTTCCAGAAAAGTATTAACCGGCATGCTGTGTACAATACATTAGTAGATTATAGGAGAAAACTTTTGCAGCAATTTAAGCTATTTAAGCTTAATTTTTTTTAAGCTTCACGGCTAAAAGTTAACGCATTGCCGATAGGAAACGAACATTCTCGTTCCTATGAAATTTTAAACTATTACGATATACTAAACGTAAAATATAATACAAGACATAGCAAATATTATTATTTATTACATAGATATATTAATATATTATTACACGATTCAATGCACACGTATTGAAATAATTTTTCATCATAAAAATCTTCGTTTATATAGAAAAATTTTAGCAAAAACCTCCCACCATTGGTTACATATTATGTTCTTAAAAATATTGATTTTTACGACATATTAAAAATTCATACGAATACGAAACGCTAGAAAAAAAAATTGTTCAAAATATTTTCTTCAACAATTTCGACATATATAAAAATAATAAGAATAGAAAATACTAGGGAAATATAATTAAAATTACATAATTGAAAATTACCGAAATTATTGATGCGTCCCGTAATCTAAATTTAATCCAAATTACCATAAACACTCCTAGCGTAAAGAAATATTTATGTACACTTTGCAGGTCAATTTAAGCACAGTTCGTAGATGCTTGTGCTTGAACTATAATCAAACATCGAGAACAATCGACCTAAGGCATTACGCAATCAGAGTTGTGCCCGTCGGTCTGTCGAAAGGCATTAAAAAATTAGTCCAAGCTAAAGTACCAAACTTATCAAAGTGTGACGATTTTTCGGAATTCTTAACGAAGGGAACGGTTTCCGAGAGCGAGGCGGAAGACGATCCCACGAATCAAGTTACGTTGCCACAAAAATTATCCTCGCGCGGCAATCACATGAATAACAAAAGCGCGATTAGGCTTTCCGAATTGGGTCCCAGATTAACATTGGAGGTAAGAAATATCTCTTCTTTATTTCATTCCCTAGCCATGTTATTATTCTACTACTTTATATAATACTTTAGTACTATTATTTAATTTCGAAGCTACTTTATTAATCTATTTTATTATTATCTAATTTTGAAGCCACTTTATTACTCTACTACTTTATATAATACTTTAGTATTATATTGCTACTTCAATTAAGACCAAAGAAGAGTGCAATAATTAGGAAACTGATATAAGTAGTATAAAGGAAAGAAAGAAGTTACAGGCTAATAAGACTACTAGTTTTAAGTTAGGAATTGCCAGAATATCTATTCTTAATAACTTCGTATTTCGTAAGATCGATCGATTAGTAAATTCGTAAGAATATCTTTTCTAGCTAGATTAAGATAGGTTAATATAAAACGTAAATGTAAAAGGCAAAATGTACCCGGAAGTCATCCAAATTCAAAAGGCATACGTTGAATAAATAATAGAATAGTACTACATTGCAACTTTATGTTTCAACGTTTCAGTTGATAAAAGTTGAAGACGGACTTCTGGACGGCGAGGTGCTTTATCACGAGTACGTTCACAAATCGGAGGAGGAAAAATTGCTGATAAAGAAGAGACGAGAAGAGAAGAAGAAATTGAAAGAAAAGAGGAAAAAGATGCAAGAAGACAACAAGAGGAAGAAGGAATTGCAAAAGCAAGAGCATAAAGAGAAATCTTTGAAGGGAATGCAAAAGAAGAAGACAGAAAGCGAAATGTTGATGCAAAAAATTGCTAAGCAATCGGCCGAAGAAAACAAAGTGGAGGAAGACGATGACGCGCAATATTATCGCGACGAAGTGGGAGAAGAACCCGATAAGGGTACGTAATTGAATTAACGTTAATTTAACCCTTCGAGCTCCCATTTTAAGTCTGCTTCAACGTCAATTTTCATCATAGATTTTATATTCTATTATTATTTATTATATTATATCATATTATTATTGCGCATCTATTTTGAGTATATGTGGAGTTTAACTATAAAATAGTTAGGGTGGCATTTTGTAACAATTTTATATCATTTATGAAAAATTTATAAAAAATACCAATACATAATAGAATTCTTGGGAAGCAAATGAAAAAAAAAATAAAGGGGACAAAGTGTTATTACTGATTTATGCGTGATCAATTTGTTTGTTGCAGACTTATTCCAAACAAAAGTCGGTGAAAAGAGGCCGAAAAAATTTGCGCCGAGATACAAGACGAAGAAGCAAAAGGTTAACGAATCCTGAAATATCGGATGCTAAGGTAATTGAACATAAACATACGATGTAATACATTTTTGTAAAATACCTATACATATATATATATAGACACGAAGCAAAATATTTTTTAATAAAAATGATTTTGTACAGCAATAAAATTTTTAGACTTTTTTAATTTTTTTTTTTTTCGTTATTACATATTATTCATCGATAGAATGAATGATAGATACTTTTTAAGTGTATTTAATCGTTAGATCGAATCACAGGTTGAAAAAAATATACGTTATGGAGTTACAGTAATTATTTACAGTAGTTATTGTAACTATTTACAGTTTCTATAATAAATATATGAACATATAATATACAGGTGAGGTTAAAAAGTTTATCGTTAAGCTATAGGGATTCTTATGCACTTCGGGGAAATTAAGATACGCAAAAATATATAAAGTGTGGAAAATAAAATAAGGTGTCAATATTCAAGATGCAAATTTGCATAAAAATCTGTAGCTTAGTTATCATCGTTGATTAAACTACGTGTTTCACTATACAACGTTAAATCCGTAATTAATAATATATGATATGTAACGAGTAGGCATTAGCAATTATCTCACGATTTCGAGGTTTTTGCCGCGTCAAAACGCCTGGTGTGGTGCATAACATTACTGAACTGTTGATTAGACCTGTCCTGCAATACTTCGTTAGTTTTAGAAGCAACAGAATCTTGCGCTTCTTCGAGTTCCTTTACCCGATCCTGTAACTCCTTTATTTGTCGAGATCGCGAACGGCACAAGTCTTTCATCAGCGTTTTCTCTCTTTCCAATTTTTGGATCTTTACGTGATCCTACGTAAATATAAATTAAGTACAATTATCGCGGATTATTATGAAAATTAGAATGCATTGGTACTTTTGCTTACCTCGACAACTCCACTGTTAACGCTGCAGAAACGCACAGAGTTGTTAGGTATAGTTTGGCAAGCTTGATCTTGTCTATTTACGCGCCATCGTCGGCACACGTAACATTCCCATCCGTTCACGTCGTTTACGGTCGATTGCAATTTTTGTACTTTAGAGACCAGTTCGGCATTCTGTGTACAAAATTACGTATATGAGCAGATTGCAAATTTTACATAATTATATGCAAATTTAACTGTTTACAAACAGAAATAAGGAAAGGCTAGTTTAAAGAATCCTTCTAGAGCAATCAAAATGATCTATTCGTGATTTCTTGTAATCATTGTACAAAGTTACCCGAACGCATTTTCACAAATTTATCGTGACTTTCTATAAGAAGAATAAATAAAGATTTATTCCTATTGTATTATATATTTCTCCAACTATTTATGATTTCAATTTTTTTGGCACACACAAGCGTAGCCTAATTGTCGATAACTCTAAATCAGAGATCGGTAATAAAGTATTATTAAATGCCCGTGTCAATCAATCTTCAAAGCTATGTGTAATTTAAAATAAATAAGTATTGAATTTACTTTAATAATTTCATTTAACGTGGTATAAGATAAAATATAAAAATAGATGTCGGCTTCTCGTGATTACGAGCGAATCATTATTCTGTCCTAAATAATTACTTGAGGCTGTCGTTGAAGGGTTAAAGTTGCAAGTTTTTCCTTCCAACAAAATTATGGTAACATTCGTATTAAAATGGTTGCCGACCTCTGTGCTAAGTTTTAACTATTATAATATTGTTAGGCACCTTATTGCGGAACGCGAGCAGATGTTCTTCCAACTCCTTGCACTTCTTCTGATACGGGAAATTCTCGCTCTGAATTTGCAACTCCAGCGTCGCGATCTTCCCATTCTTCGACACCAGCTGCAACTCCAATTCCCGAATCTTCTTCTTCAATTGCTGGTACATGTTCTCGTACTCGCTGAGACTTTTATCGGCCGCTAGACTCGTGTTCTGTTTACTCATGCTCATGCTATCTTTCAGTGTACTTCTCTCGTGAGACGCATTGATCGTTAATTTCGCCCGAAGATCTCTGATTTCCCGTTTCAACCTTTCATTCTCCACCGCCAAGAATTCCAACTTTTCTTTCATCCCTTTATCCAACCCATCGAAACTAATTTCCGATTTCGAAGTTTCGGAGCGAGAGTAGTGGAAACTTTGCGCGCGTTTCGCCAATTCTTTACCGAGTTCCTCGTTTCTCGTCGTCAGCTCTCGCATCTTTATAACGCAATCGCCAAGCTGTTTGTCTTTTTGATTAAGCAACGATTTCAGCGCCGTCAACTCCTTCGTCGCTTTTATTTTCTCCTCCTGCAGCAGCTCTTTCGCTTCGTTGCGATCCGTGGACGTTTCTTCGAGGCTGTTTCCGCGCATCTGCTTCTTGTAATCGTTTATCTTCGACAGCAGCTCGAAATTTTCCATCTTCAACGCGCGAATGATCTTGTCGTTCTGCGATTTGATGTCCTGCGCATCCATTTGCACTCTCATTTTTAACGCTTCGATCTGCCCGAGAAGTTTCTCCTTTTCTTCTGCACAACGTTTCAATTTCTCCTCCAATTCGTTTATAACTTTGTTCTCCGGCAACTGCGAACAGTTGTACAATTTTTCTTCCAGTATCGAGATTTCCGCGTCGCGTTCTCTGATCACCGCCGCGTATTCCTCCACCTCTTCATCTAATTCTTTATTCGCGCTGGTTAGTTGCTCGATTTGACTCGCGTAATCTTTCGCTTCTTTGTCTCTTTGATTGAGTATTATTTTCTTGTCTTCCAATTCCAACGCGATTTTGTTCTTCTCCAAAAGAAGCTCGTCGTACTTTCCCTCGTCCACCAGTGAACTCGAAGCCGAATGCTTGGATCTGCACAACAGAACCACCTTTTCTAACTCTTTGTTCGCTTGCGACAGTAACTCGTATTTTCCTTGCAACTCGACTAACTCCTTCAAACTTTCGTTTCTCATTTCTTGGAATTCCACGGCGCGATTGCTGGCGCCTTCCAAATTGTTCTGCAACCTTTTGTTCAACTCCTTCAGATCCTCTATTTCGGCTTCCGCTTTGATTTTGCTGGTGCTGTTCCTAATTTTCCTCTCCAGCTTCGCGTTCTCCTCTTGCAGCTCTTTGTACTTCTCTTCCAAACCGCTCAACTGTTCCAACAGAGCTACGTTCTTGTTGTTAAGTTCGTTCAATTGCTTCGTCAGACCCGCGTTTTGTATTTCGGACGAATTCAGTTGGTCCCTAATCATTTGCAGCTGCTCTTCGCAATCTCTCTTCAGTGCTTCTATTTCTTCCTTCGATCGCTGCATCGCCGATTTCTGATTCTTCGCGTGCTCCTTTAATATCTCGTATTCCGGCAAAATGGTCTCGAATTTCGTTTTGTATTCCGACAGTGCGTCGCATTTGTTCTTGAGGATCGCCGTGATTTCCTCGATATGCAAATTCTTCTGCTCCAATTCCTGATTCGTCTCGTTGTACGCTTGAGTGAGTTGCTCGAACTCCGCATTCATCTTCTCCGCGTTCTGATTGTCCCGCTTCATCTCCGCCGAATTCGCTTCGATCATATTCTTCAGCTGCTTCTCGTTCGCCTCCAGTCCCTCGATCGCGCCGTTCAATTCCAAGATCGTCGTCTTTAGAGATTCCACGCTGTGCACCAGATTCCTTATCTTCTTCTCGTACGTCTCCTTCTCCGATTCCAGCTTCGATTGCAATTCCATCTCTTTGCTCTTGAATATCTCCTGCGCCTCCTTTTCCCTTCGCTGCGCCACGAAAATCGCTTCTTCCTGCTTGCTGTCGATCTTGCACTGCTTATTGAACTCCGCTTGCAAATTGTTGAAGTCCACTTCGAGCGCTTCCATTTTCTCGTTGAACATTTCCTTCTCGTGAACGCTTTCCCTTAGAAGGTGCTCCAATTGAGAGATCCTTTCTTCGTATTCTCGACGCGCTCGCTCGCCTTCCGTTAATTCCGTTTGCAATTTCTCTATTTCCGTTTCCAATTCCTTGGCCCAAATCGTGGCGCGCTTTTCGGTATCGATGCACTGCCGTCTTTCTTCTTCGATCTTTTTCTTTTCCTTCTGGAAAGTCGCCTTCATTATCTTGATCACCTCTTCTTCTTTCGAGACCAGAGTCTGCAATAAGGTGACAAAGATTTCGTTCACGGATTTGGCGGAAAAATCGGCGCAACTCGCGTTGCACTTCAGAGATCTCAGTTCTTTGATCATGCACTTGCGGATGTCGTTCAGTTCCTCGTTAAGCTTCTCGTTATCGATTTTTAGAGACGCCGAGAGCGTTTGGCTCGACGCTTCTTTAACGCTACGCAAGTTGCTCACCTCTTGCGATAATTTCAAGTTCTCCTCGATATATTTGTTTAAAGTGTCGCTCAGGTTTTGCAAGTTGTTCTCGTTTTCTTTAATTTGGTGATGGTGCTGCTGCATCATTGAATTCAACTCATTTCTGCATTGCGCTTCCAAGTTAGCCTTGTAATCAACCGCTTCGCTTTCAATAGCTTGCAATTTTTGCGCGAGAATACATTTCTCTTGTTCTCTTTCGTGTAAAAGTTTTTCCAAATAGGCGCATTTCTCGTAAAGCTCTTGACTCGACGTGTTTGTTTCTATAGCTTGCAATCTTTGCGCGAGAAGACATTTTTCTTGCTCTTTTTCTTGCAAAAGCTTTTCCACATACACGCCTTTTTCGCGAAGCTCTTTGCAGAAATTTTCTAGATCCACTGTATTTTTCTCTATGGTTTGCAATTTCTGCACAAGCAAATATTTTTCCTCTTCTTTTTCATGCAATAGTTTTTCCACATACACGCCCTTCTCGCGAAGCTCTTTGCAGAAGCTTTCTTGATCCGTCATATTTTTCTGCAAATCCTTAATATACGCTTGCATTTCTTCCATTTTTAGCAAACAATGCTCTTCCGATTTTTTAGCGTGCATCCTTTCTCTTTCCGATTCCTCGCATTGTTTTCTCAAACACTCCAATTCTTCCTTCTTGCATTCGATTACATTTGAGTTAATCGATTCGTTCTTTTCACTTGCAATCGAATTCAATTCGCTCTTCAAAGAAGACAAGTGCTCCTTTAAGTCGCCGATCAACTCGTTTTTCTTTGCCTCTTCCGCTTTGAAGCTCTCCAATTCCACTTCCAGCATCAGCTTCTCGCTTTCCAGGTGCTTTTCTCGCGCGTAAAATTGCTCTATCTCTTTACTAGCATTCGCCAACTCGTTCTCGAGAATCTGCATCTTTTTCACCGCCGTGCTTTCATTGTTTACTATTTTCTGTTGCAATTCCTCGTTGCAATCTTTTAAGATCTTAATTTCCTCCGATAATATTCCCTTTTCGGCTTTCAATTCTTTAAGCGTGGCAACGAATTCCGCGCTGCTCTTTTTCGCTTCGTCCATCTGCTTCTTTAATTCGTCCACGAAGCTTTGCATTTGTTCTATTCGGTTCCCTTTGCTGCTCAAACTCATCCTCGACGCGGAATCCTCGATTTTATCATTAGATGCGCCGGTAATTTTTCCGCTTTGAAGCTCTTCCATTCCCTTGCATTTATCCTCGTAAAGCAGCGACAGTTTCTCGTGGTCCGCTTTTAACGTTTGAAGTTCGTCGTTCAAGCTTTGAATTCTTTCCTCTACGAAGCTTACGTTCGCTTCGCTTATAAAGCTTGCATTCGGAGACGCGGAAGCGCTCAAACATAACTCTTCGTTACGTTTCTTTAAGCTTTCGGTGTCCGCGCACTTGCGCTCGAATTTCCGCTGCAAGTCTCCCAACTTCTGATTCAAAACTTGCGTTTCCAGCTTCAGGGTTCGCCGACTTTCGTTCAAGTTCCTTAAATGCGCGCACTGATTGCACGAAGTCAACTTTAGGTCGCTTAGCTTCTTATTTAACCGCGTTAAATGGTCCATTTTACATTGCAGCGCTGCGATTTTCGTTATCAGCGCCTCGCGCGTTTCTCCTTCGCAAGTTTTTTCTTTGCTTTCGTTTACTTTGAGACTGTCGTCGAGAATTAGCGCTAGATGCGCTTCGTAAGAATTGCTGTGCAACCTTTCGTTCCGAGAGGAATCCAAACTTTCCATGGTTTCTAATAAATTGCTCGAGAATTTCGCGTTTTCCTCCGATAATATTACTATCTTTTGCTTCAGCTCCGCGATCTCTGCTTTAAGATAGTTATTTTGTACCTCCAAATTTCCTGCATTCAAGTTTCCAGCGTCCGAATTTTCTTCTGCTTTTAAATTTCCAGCGTCCAAATTTTCTTCTGCTTTCACATTTCCTTCCCCCAAATTTTCAGCCTCATCTTGAGCTGCATTTGTATTTAACCCAAGCGACTGTTCAACTTTGCTCTTAAGTATGTCGCATTGTTCTTTCATCATATCGTTTTCCTCGATTAGGTTCATCAAATCTGTGGAAAGTTCGTCATTTTCCGTAAGCAATAATTCATTCTTCTTCGCTAGCGCAGACATTTTCTCTTTGTAAATACACTCGTGTCCGAAAAGAAGCGACTTGCTCTCTTTGATGCCTCGCAACTCTTTGTTCTTCTCCGTGACGGAAGCACACAGCTCGATATTCTCCGCCGTTAATTTGTCCATTTTGCTTTGCAACGACGCGTACAATTGCTCTTCGTCACCGATCGCCGGCATCTTGCAACGCAACGATTCCAAGTCTTCTTTCAAGCTCGCCAAATCGCTCTCCAAAGTTATTTTCTCGTTCGTAACTTGGGAGATGCGAGCATAGAGCTCGTCGATCGTTTTCTGGAGACTCGCTTGCGTTTCCTTGGCCTTCGCTCGTTCCGTCTCCAAAGTTGCTCCCATATCAATGTTTTCGCTGGTCAGCAAATAAATAGTATCTTGTAAATTCTTTATATCCGTCTTCAGACTTTTCACGTCGCTCTTGATGTCCTCCAGTTCTATACTTTGAAGCAGAACCGTCTCTTCCAGCTGACTCTTTTCCACTTCGATCGTTGAAAGTAAAAACGAAGCATCTGCGGCGATGCTGTCGTTCATCCGCGAAGATGATAGAAATGATTGATTTTCAAGCTTGCGTTGCAAATCTTGAGTTTCGCTAGGCAAATTCTCCGCATTCGCGAAACTTTGTTTCAACACTGTATAGTCGCAAGTTGTAATCGATTTCGAATTACTTTGGTTAACGTAATCGCAAGCTGAAAGCGATTGCGAATTTTCTGCGCTGAAATCGAGATCATTTTCTTTGCAAGACACATTTTGGACTGGATTTTCTAATTTTCTGATACGTTTTAGCAATTCTTGGTTCGTCGTTTGCTCGGAAATAACTCTCGACTGCAACTCGGAGGACTTTCGGTTCAATTCGCTGTTCAATTGCTCGAAATCGTTTCGAATACCAGCAATTTCTGTAATTCGATTCTGCAGCTTGGAAATTTCTTCGATCGCGTCGCGCTTCTCGGTTTGCAGAGATTCTAGTTGGCTAACTTTCTCGTCCAATTCTGCGCGCAATTCGAAAATCGTGCCGGCTAATTCTTCGTTGGTGGATGTTAGGTTCTCGATTTCTATTTCCAACTCGGCGATCATTTCCATCACCTCTTCGTTTCCCATCTTTTCCGATTCTATCTTAGCTTTCAACGCGGAAGCCTTTTTGTTCAGCTTCACGCGCAACTCGTTGTTAATTTGCTCGAGTTTAGCCTTCTCGGATATCATTTTCGCGATCTGATTCTCAAGTTCGACACTCTTGTTATTCAATTCGCTACGCAATTCATTGTTAACGCGTTCAAGTTCATCTCTCTCGATTGTTATACTTGTAATTTGATCTTCCAGTTCGGAAATTTTTTGCAGAGTCTTCCGATTGTGTTCGACTTCTTCTGATATTAATTCCTCCTTCGATTCGGCAACTTTTTGGTTCAATTCGATGCGCAGTTCGTTATTAACGCGTTCAAGCTCTTGCTTCTCAGACGCCATACTTGTAATTCGGTGTTCAAGTTCAGAAATCTTATCAACTATGTTGGATGATTTATGCGAATCCAGTTCGGAAATCTTTGCGCTTAATTGATCGCGCAGTTCGATATTAATTCGCTCAAATTCGTCCCTTTCGGCACTTATACTTTCGATTCGCGTCTCTAATTCGGAGATCCTTTGCATATTTTCCTGCTCTTCCATTTTCTCCTTCAATTCGGAAATCTTTTGGTCCAATTCAGCGCGTAATTCATTATTAATGCGTTCAAGTTCCTCCTTTTCAAACATTATATTTTCAATCTGCTTCTCGAATTCTGAAACTTTTTGCGTAGTTTTCTGAGTTTCCATTTCCTCCGACATTATTTTCTTCTTCAATTCGGAAACTGTTTGATCCAATTCAGTGCGCAATTCGTTATTAACGCGTTCGAGCGCTTCCTTTTCCGACACCACGTTTGCAATTTGCTTCTCAAATTCTGAAACCTTTTCCATCGTCTTCTCAGATTCGAGTTCATCAGCCGCTATTTTCGCCTCGAATTCTAAGCTCTTGTTATCCAACTCGGTGCGTAAGTCGTTATTAACGCGTTCAAGTTGCTCCTTTTCGGAAATCACACTCGCAATTTGCTTCTCAAGTTCAGAAAACTTATCTATCGTCTTCTCAGATTCGAATTGATCAGCCGCTATTTTCGCTTCGAATTCCGAACTCTTTTTATCCAACTCGCTACGCAAATCATTCTTAATGCGTTCAAGTTCATCCTTTTCACACGCCATATTCTCGATCTGTTTCACAAATTCGGAAACTTTTTGGTCCAACTCGGCGCGTAATTCATTATTAACGCGTTCAAGTTCCTCCTTTTCAAGCAGTATCTTTTTAATCTGTTCTTCAAAGTCGGAAACCTTTTGCGCAATTTCTTGATTTTCCATTTCTTGCGATTCTGTTTTTTCCTTCAACTCGGCGCGTAATTCATTATTAATGCGTTCAAGTTCCTCCTTTCCAGACAGTATATTTTTAATCTGTTCTTCAAAGTCAGAAACCTTTTGCGCAATTTCTTGATTTTCCATTTCTTGCGATTCTGTTTTTTCCTTCAACTCGGCGCGTAATTCATTATTAATGCGTTCAAGTTCCTCCTTTTCAAACAGTATCTTTTTAATCTGTTCTTCAAAGTCGGAAACCTTTTGCGCAATTTCTTGATTTTCCATTTCTTGCGATTCTGTTTTTTCCTTCAACTCGGCGCGTAATTCATTATTAATGCGTTCAAGTTCCTCCTTTCCAGACAGTATATTTTTAATCTGTTCTTCAAAGTCAGAAACCTTTTGCGCAATTTCTTGATTTTCCATTTCTTGCAATTCTGTTTTTTCCTTCAACCCGGCGCGTAATTCATTATTAATGCGTTCAAGTTCCTCCTTTTCAGACAGTGTCTTTTTAATCTGTTCCTCAAAGTCAGAAACCTTCCGCATAATTTCCTGATTTTCCATTTCTTGAGATTCTGTTTTTTCCATCAACTCGGCGCGTAATTCATTATTAATGCGTTCAAGTTGCTTCTTTTCAAACATCATAGTTTCAATCTGCTTCTCAAATTCGGAAACTTTTTCTATCGTCTTCTCAGTTTCTCGTTCATCAGCAGCTATTTTTTCCTCGAATTCTTTCTTTTCAGACATCATATTTTCAATTCGCTTCTCAAATTCGCAAACCTTCTGCGCCATTTTCCGATTTTCAGTTTCTTCCGACTCTATTTTCTCCTTCAATTCGCAAACTTCTCGGGCGAATTCCGCGCGCAATTCATTATGAACGCATTCAAGTTCCTTCTTCTCGGACACCGCACTTTCAATCCGTTTCTCGTATTCAGAAATCATTTCCATCGTCTTCTCAGTTTCGCGTTCGTCAACTGCAATTTTTGCCTCGTAATCGGAAACCTTTTTATCCAACTCCTCCCGCAAATTCACATTAACCTTTTCTAATTCGCTATTCTTCGAAACTGAACTTTCCAATTTCTTTTCCAACTCGCAAACATTTTCCACAGCTTTCTGATACTCGGTTTGCTGCGACGCAACAGTAGACTTCGATTCCTCCACATTTTGGTTCAACGCAAAGTTCTGGCGTTTAAGTTCCTCTCTTTCGACGGCCATATTTTCGATCTCGGCTTGCAGTTCGACTATCTTCCCGTTTAACGCGCCTTCGTTAAAAATTCCAGAATTATTCTTCAAACTTTCCAACTCCATCGCTTTTTTATTCAACTGCGCGCACAATTCGCGACGCATGTGCTCGAATTCCCTCCTCTCCGAGTTAACGTTCTCCACTTCCTTATGCAATTCGTTGATCTTTTTGCTCGACTCCGCGCAAACGCGTTCCAGTTTACTCTTCTCCGTATCCATGTTCTCGATCTTCGTCTGCAGCTCAGCGATCTTCTTCGACTCCTCCAGCTTTACGCTTTCCTCCGACATGCTCCTCAAATCAACCTCCACCGTTTTCTTCTTCAACTCCGCGCGCAACTCGCGGCTCATGAACTCGAATTCGTTTCTCTCGCTCGCAACGTTCCCCAATTGCTTTTCCAACTCCGCAATCTGCTTCAATGTCTTCTTATTCGCTTCCTTCTCGCAATTACTTTGTTTCTCGCATTCGTTAAGCTTCTCGCATAGCGCCGCGATTATTCTCTCCACGTTCTCCTCTTCCATCAAGTCCAAACATTTAAGCCACTGCGCCACTTCCGGTATAAATTCTCTCTTCTGAAATTTCCCAACCGATTGCGGTTCTTCTTGCTTTATATTTGCTTGCGCTTCTTTGCTCGCGCAACATTGATTCGCCTGGCAAAGCAGCTGCTTTTCCAACGTTGTAAACTCGCACAATTCCACGAATTCTTTCCTCAGATGCGTGATGCAGCGGCGCAAAACGTGTTTCGGCGTCGAAGGAGAATTCTGAAAATCGGCCGTTTGCGTTGAGGTATTGCTTTTGTCAGGCGTCGCCTCGAAATTGTTTCTCGGCTTAATAGTGAACACGTCGTTCCTGAAAGTGACTTTATTCTTACGTTTAGTCAAAAAAGCTTCCTCCTCGTCGCTCGCGTTGCCCCTCGAATCGCGATCCCTTTCGCTCTCGAAAAGCTCCAATTCGAAGTCCTCGAACTCCGTAGTGAAAGTTTGGTTCATCAGCTCTATCGATTCGATGATGCTCTTCCTTTCCGGCTTCTCGAACGACACTTCTTTGATGGTCGACAAGCTGCTCTTCGTTTGGAAGGCGGGCAAATGTTGGTTGAACATTCCTGGGCCGCCCCAAGTCTGCCTTCTCTTCGCTCTGCATTTAAAAGCTTCCTCTTGGCTCGCGTTTGAGCCGGAAACGATGCGAGTTTTCAGTAACTCGATCCGCTCCTCTAGAAGCTGATTGATCCTCTCCTTCTCCTGCAACTTCGACTCCATTTCCTCCACTTCCGCCGCGCGGTTCTCGTTCTTCATTCTATCCAACTCTTCCTGAAGCTTCACCAATTGCTTCGCGTAACGTTTCAGCAACGCCGCGTCTGACATGACTTCGTTTATTCGCGGCTTGTTCTTCACGCTTTTGGCGCGCGACGCGAAAGACAATGTGCATTGAGTTTCCTCCAGAGCGGCGGGAGTCACGGCGCAAATTATGGCGGTCATGGTGTTTCCACCAAGAGAATTCTGAAGCAGACGCGTTAATTTACTGTCGCGAAAGTTGACATGCTTCTGGCCGTCCTGCGATTCGCTCAGTTGCATGATCACCAAGCCCAGAGTGGAAAGAGACATGTTGATGTGTCTTCCTTCTTTGAATCTCTCTCCAGTGGCTCCCGTTTGTCGAGCTCGCTCCGAGCCGGCGAGATCCACTAAATTTAGCTGGGATACTTGAATAGCGGCGTCGGAATCACCTCCGGTTTCTCTGCTCTCGATGATCATTCTAAAGATCGTGTGACTTCTGCTGCTGCGCTCGTTCATGTTAGTTTCTCCTATCCTACGGTTCTTATCCCCCTTTTTCATGATCGACAACACGTTCGCGGGACAGTTGGTTATCTCTTCCTTGCAGCGTAACACTACCTGCCCGCTGCCATCCTCTTTTAACTTCAAATCGGTGCCGCTTTTGTTTAGGAGATCGTTCACGCGTTCGTTGTAGATCTCTAGGTAGGATACTCGAAGTAGAAACTCACGGCCGACGGTGTTCGTGATGGCGTCGAACATATGTTCTATGGCGCTTGGGATGATTCCCGGCTCTTCCCGGGTGCCCATCATGGTGTACGTTTTCCCGGAACTGGTTTGACCGTACGCGAACACGGTGCCGTTGATACCGTTCACCGCTGCGTTCACGATCGGTTCGACTATGGTTTCGAAAACCTCCGAGTTCGATGCGCTCATGTCGAAAATGTGATCTGCAAATGCGATGCAAAATATTTGATACACATTACTATCGATATTACGCTTGCACGGATTATTAGCTGTATCTAATTCGAGCTAATACGATACTAGATTGAATAGAATGCAAGGGTGGGCAAACTTAAAGTTTAATGAAATAAAATAAAAGTTAGTTAACGTTAAAATAAAATAAATGTTAATTAGAGTTAAAATAAAATATAAAAGCAAGTTTGGAGACAGGGTAGCATGTTTCTGGATTTATTTTGAACATGTTACGCGTACGCGATCTTTAATACGAATATGGTCATATTTATTAATCAAGCTGACTTTTTTTTAAAGTGGTATAAGCATAATTTTGAAAAGAACAGAAAAGGGTTGTGGATAGTTTTCGTTAAACACGGATGTCTTCTTTCAAACCCTTAAATATCTCAGTGCACGAATAAATGGACCCTTACCGCTTTAAAGAAAGTTACATCTGTCTTCTAGCTTAGATTGTATTAGGTTGAAGCTTAGGTTTTTGTGTACATTACATTAAGCTTAACATAAGATATACAAGTGAATCTATTTTTTTACAACAAAATTAAATATAAAATATCTCTTAACAAAGTAAAGATGCTCCCCAAAGTTCCAAGAAAAACAAACTTAAAACTGAAGCTGAAATAAATGTGAAACATTAAACAATGTCAAACTTAATATAGAACATCCAAGTGCATTTATTCTATATAACAAAGTTAAATAAAAAAATATCTCTTAACAAAACAAAGATGCTCTCCAAAGTTTCAAGTGAAACAAATCTGAAACTATAGCTGAACTAAATCACATACTTCCCAAGTGTAAACAAACTGAAACAACTGTAAACTTCAATTCTTATTAACCCATAACAAACACAAATTAATCTTTAATACTTATTCTGTACCAAGAGGTGTTTATCTTCTTTGTTCTTCTCTGTTTCGTTTAACTTCGTATAGATCTTCGTATGATACTTTTTATTAAGAGTCTCAGAGCATCCCAAATGCACGCTTATGTTTCAAACATTTAAATGTATAAATTTACACGTGTGCACATAAAGGTAATTAATTACCTTGCACAATTTGGTAAGTATTAACTCCTTGATGCCAGGCATAAGAGGATGAAAGCTTGTTGTAAATTAAATTCGATAGCAGCTATTTTACAATAAAGACGAAAATGGAAAGCTGTTTCTCTGGTAACATGAATGAAACTATCCTCAAAATGTTTCAGTATCTCAATTTTAGTAAGTCGTGTAATTAGTTAGGCAAATAGTTTGTGCTATTGAGATTTCGCTAAAGTCATGTAATTAGACAAGTAGCTTGTTTTATTGTGCTTAAGCATCTCAATTTTATTAACTCGCGTAATTAGTTGGACGAATAGTTTATGCTATTGAGATTTTACGAAGTCATGCATTAGTTAGACGAAAAGTTGGAGCTATTGAGATTTTAATAAGTCATGTAATTAAACGAATAGCTTGTATTATTGTGCTTAAATCATCTGTGATTATTGCAAAATACCGAGACCGGTGTCGAAGGGTTGAATTTGGAAGAATTTAATACGTACCGAAGCAAAATCCTCCATCCCCACGCCTTTTTATTTCCGCGTCCGTCGAAACAATGGAATTCCCTTGAACTGCCCATTGTATCGGCAGATTATCGTCCTTTTCGCGTTTAATCAGTGGCCTCACTTTAATAGCAACTTTTATACTGTCCGACATTTTCACTGGATATTTCTTTCAACTTAGCACACAATAATTGCACACATTATTCCGCTATAAACACTAATTTTCCACCAAGCATTCGCGCGACTCGCACGCACTACATGACGGTTGACACTCGTTTATTATAACAGTCATTCGAAGAAGCAATGGTTCGCCTTTCGTTTGAATTTGAATTCTCTGCGATCTGATTGGCTCGCTGAAGCATAGACTAGTCGCCAGCTAGATGGGCGACAAGTGAAAAATGTGTAAAGAAGCGTTTACATTAGACGCGATTTTTACGATTGCAAAGCGAATTACAGTACGACCCGATCTTTTTTTTAATAGCTATTATTCGAATAAAGATGTAGTTTTAAATGATTAAAGAAAGGGAATCGTTTATGCTTACAAAATAAGTGCACATCGATCGAAATCCAGTGGTTGCAAATTATATAGTCAAAAACGATACATTTTAAAGATGAGTATTCCCTTGCCGCGGAAATATATTCCTATTTTTTATATTATAAAAAGTAGTATGCAACAGTATAATCTTCTATGAAAAAGAAAATGTTTATTGCAATTACAAGATTCTATCATTGGAAATAAGCCATTCGATTCTCATGCGAGCAGTTTTACGCCAGTAAACATAAGTTTTGGCATTAACTAAGTATAGAATAAACTACCCAGTCCCATATAGAATCATCTGGGAGCTACCTGGTGATATAAGCATTCAAGATAAGATATCGTATAAGATATAAGCATTTAAAGATCGTATTATATTTATGCTTATATCGTTGCTTCTAGGCGTTCTATAATAACCAACCTTGGCTCACATTAAAGCTTAGAAGCTCAGAAATAAGCTTCAATATGTTTAAAAGCGATTTCCATTGCAATTTGCACGTTATTCCAAATCATAGAAAATATACGCTTATAACTTTTAAACCGGAAGTTGTCACGTTATTCCAAATTATAGAAAATAAATGCTTATAACTTTTAAACCGGAAGTTGTATCAAGATGAAACCATTGACTAAGAACAGGATAGACCACTCATCCAATGCTTTTGTTTGTCACACGGTTTTGGGGCTCATGAGCCCCATTACCATTTTCGTGTCACGTCCAACGTTAACGGTTAAGCATGAAATAAATGTGCAGCGCTGCAAGTGATAAGAATTGAAACTATAATATCCGTAACAATTTAAATATGGTTGGATATACAGTATTATATATACGTTCGACCATTTACAATATCGGCGAATTAAAAAGCATTAACAAATCAATCTCATGGTGTATCTCGTATACTCTTTAAATTATTTTAATATTACGCTGTTACGTAACGAAATGTTTAACGTATTGTATTTATTGTTACGATAAATTCCACAGAGCGCAAACGTATAATAAAGATATAAAAATTAATAAATCTTATCATACTGTACTAGAAAACTAGTGAAAAATTGAGGAAGGTCTCTTCTCATGCGTGATCCAAAGAAGGGGAGTCACGTGACATCTCCTCGCCTATATAAGCAGCGGAAGGGCGACGCGCATTCTTATTGTTGCAGGTGCTCCCGAAGGGATCGGATCGAATCTGTATATCACAGATTCACTTTTTAGCTAGATGATGACCAGAGATGACCACTGGGGCTAACCCACCGCCCACCACCCACCACCCACCTAATACTAATTTCTCTTAGACTCAAGATTAAATTTAACCCATTACGTTTGATACACATATATCTGTGCATGTATGATTGTATTGCAGGTGCTACCCACTAACTTTTATTACGTTATTCTATTTATTTTTCATTTTATTTATGTTATTCTTCTCATATTTTATTCTGCTAACATTTTACTTTGTTTCTGTTTCGTTGTATCAACATTCTGTTCTATTAATTACGTTTGTCTTCTAATAATTTATATATTTCATTCTGTTTAAATGTTACTCTGCTTACATTTTATTCTGCTAACATTTTACTTTATTCTCGTTTCTTGTACCTACATTCTATTCCATTAATTACTTTTGTCTTTTATTAATTTATTGCGTGGACTACTAATTTCACTTTAACAGCGTAACTTCGTCACGAAGATTCAAGAATTTTAACAAGAATTTTAACAAGAAATCAGCAAAAGAAGATTCATCGCGGGATGCGTGCGTCTAATTCTAAGTTAGAATAAGCTACGTACATTTAGTCAGAGTATTTTGTACCTCGATTACTGTGCATGATTTTGTTCTAGGATCGCTCGACAACTTAGAGCCAAAAAGCCTTAACTTCTCTTTCAAAGTACATAATATCTTTCATCCCATTCTTGCTCGCGTTAATCAATTTGCAATCGCTCGATCCCTTCGAGATTCTCGCCACGCACTCGCTCTCAAGCAGCCGCGCTGTTCGAGGGTAGTCATGGACAATCGAACTGTATGCTTGGTAAGTCGTTCTGTCATACGATCTCAATCTCATTCCTAATCGCAATCGACGTTCGTTCGCGCCTCGAATCGTTGAAATCGCTTTCGAGTCGAGGTGCAGTGGTGTTTGCGATGCGAGGATCTGCAGCCCCTATCGAAGCAATTCGATAGGGATGCAAGGCCCTGTAGGCTGGATCGTACGCATCTCTGTCTCGGGTACGCAGTGCGGCCTTCTGTTTGCTGCTGGGGTTAACGTAATGTTAACTTTCTGTTAGACGGCATCAATGGTCATTATGTACTGCCCTCGATGTAGAGGGATTCTTGCGATCCGACTATTAGGCTGTGCTGGATCCTCTGCAAAGCAACGCAACTTCACCTCGGTCTCGAAAGCGATTTCTTTGACTCGTGTAAGTCGCGTTCGAATTTCGCTTTCGATTCGGGTGAGTGCGAGTCGCATGACAGAGCGCTCGAGTATAGAGTTTTGTTGCGCATGCAAGTGCGTTTCGTGACTCGTTGGTTCTTTCGAAAGATAGTAAATTGTGTTTGCTTTGCTCGCGATTTTTATATTTGCTTTTCATCGCCCACTTCCGGGCGAATGTTCAAAGAATTAGCGTTGCGTACAGAGTAAAGTAGAGTTTAGTTTGCCGTATTAAATTCCTCTTTGCGAGACACGAACGTTTTAACAAAGTGTCAGTAGAGTCTCTTGCTTTTCGTAATATGGCTCTAAGTTGGAAGAGCGTATCTTAGAAACAGAATACATCGGTAGGGTTAAGCATCGTTGTACAGTTTTGTGAACCGAAATTCATTCCATGTTCTCTTAAAGTTTCTTCGAGAAACAAATTATTTTTCGCGCAAATATTCAGTAGCTTTAAGAAATACTTTAAGAATAATCTTCAACGGGAAGTCATCGAAAGAAGATTCATCGTGGGAGGCGTGCGTCTAATTTTAAGTACATATAAGCT
The DNA here is from genome assembly GCA_028830335.1 of Eucera pruinosa. Taxonomy (NCBI): domain Eukaryota; kingdom Metazoa; phylum Arthropoda; class Insecta; order Hymenoptera; family Apidae; genus Eucera; species Eucera pruinosa. The sequence goes on from JAMYCR010000003.1 coordinate 28,641,510, forward strand.
ACTTATATTTAGTCAATGTAAATTTTGTACAACGATTGCTGTCCAACTTGCAGCCAAAAAGCCTCAACTTCCCTTTTACAGTACATAATATCCATCATCCCATTCTTGCTCGCGTTTATCAATTTGCAATCGCTCGATCCCTTCGAGATCCTCGCACGCACTCGCTCTCAAACAAGCGCGCTGTTCGAGGGTAGTCATGCACAACCGAACTGTATGCTTGGTAAGCCGTTCTGTCATACGATCTCAATCTCATTCCGAATCGTAATCGACGTTCGTTCGCGCCTCGAGTCGTTGAAATCTCTTTCGAGTCGAGGTGCGGTGGCGTTTGCGATGCAAGGATTATGCAACCCCTGTCGCAGGTACTCGATAGGGGGTCAGGGCCTGTAGGCTGGAACGTAAGGGTTTGGTAACCCTATGTTGCAGCTGCAGTAGTTTCTAGGTAATGCTGGCTCTGTACTTTATTCCTGCCATTAGGGTTTGGGGCACTTGCGATCCGACTATTAGCCTGTGCTAGATCCTCCGCAAAGCATCGCAACTTCACCCCGATCTCGAAAGCGTTTTCTTTGACTCGTGTAAGTCGCGTTCGAATTTCGCTTACGATTCGACGTGAGTGCGAATCGCGTGATAGAGCGCGCGAGTGTAGAGTTTTGTTGCGCATGGGAGAGCGTCGCGAAGCTCGTTGGTTCTTTCGAGAGATAGTGAATTGTTTTTACTTTGCTCGCGATTTTTATATTTGCTGTTCGTAATATGGCTGCAAGTTGGAAAAGCGTATCGATACTTACATCTAGTCAAAGTAACGTGTACCTCGATTACTGTGCATGTATTTTGTTCTACGACGGCTACCTAACTTGGAGCCAAAAAGCCTTAACTTTTCTTTACAGTACACGATATCCATTCTCCACGCACTCTGCTCTCAAACAGGCGCGCTGTTCGAGGGTAGTCATGCACGATCGAACTCTATGCTTGGTAAGTCGTTCTGTCATACGATTTCAATCTCATTCCGAATCGCGATCAACGTTCGTTCGCGCCTCGAGTCTTTGAGATCGCTTTCGAGTCGAGTTGGAGCGGCGTTTGCAATGCGAGGATTTGCAGCCCCTATCGAAAGTGCCCGATAGGGGACCAAGGCCCTGTAGGCTGGATCGTAAGCATCTTTACCGCGGGTACGCAGTATGGCCTTCTGTTTGTCGCAGGGGATACGTCTTCCGTTCAGACGGCATCAGTGGTCCGCTACTGCCCTCAACGTTTAGTTTCTTGCGATCCGACTATTAGGCCGCTATTTCCTCCGCGGAGCAGCGCAACTTCATCTCGGTCTCGAAAGCGATTTCGTAGACTCGTGTAAGTCGCGTTCGAATTTTGCTTTCGATTCGGGTGAGTGCGAGTCGTATGATAGAGCGCGCGAGTATAGGGTTTTGTTGCGCATGGGAGTGCGTGTTTGCTTTGCTCGCGATTTTATCTATTTGCTTAGCGTTGCGTACAGTAGAGTAGAGCTTAGTTTCGCGCGTGATATTCCTCTTCGCAAGACACTAACTTTGTAACAAAGTGTCAGTAGAGTCTCTTATCATTCGTACGTCGGCTCCAAGTTAGAAAAGCGTATCTTAGAAACAGAATACAACAGTAGGGTTAAGCATCGTTGTACAGTTTTGTGAACCGAAATCCATTCTATGTTCTCTTAAAGTTTCTTCGAGAAACTTTAAGGGCGTAGAATGGCTTTCGGTGGGTCTCGACGCGTAGTCACCTCCTCGTGGTGAGACCTGGTAATTGGTATCGTTTTCCAAAGAATGAAACGTCTTTCGAAAACGATACCAAGCTAAGAACTACGCATTCACGTGTAACCTTTATATTTTAGTTTATATTTCACCTTAGACTTTCGTTTACATGCTTCGATCTTAGATTACATCTTACAGCTACCACTTTCCAAGAGTGATCGACTTCGACTTCCAAATGCATGTTACACGTATCTTTGACCGTGTTAATATTTTGCAGGCTGTGCATTTCTACTTTAATATTGTATTAATATCGATTAGAGAACTGTGTATCGTATGATTTAGACTGTTACGAATTTGGTCTACGTTGAAGCTTTGTTAGTTTCGTGCTCGTGTGACTCAGTTTGTCGTACGTGTAAAATATCACGCGTAATATTTCTACATGTTTTTAACATATTTTGCGGAAAGAGATGTTTATTGTACGTGCATCTTACGACGTGGCAATACACAGCAGCTATATCTGTCGGCGAATACGCCCACGCATTCTCGAAACATTCCTAAGTGTTTGTAGAAGCAACGTGATTTTTATGTCACTGCTCTTTTATACGTTTCTTTCCGTTTCAGTCGCTATGACTTGCGAGTGTGGTACCGCCACGTTACAGTCTTGCGACTGCGTTAATAAAGAGCGTGCTAAACATCTTGTATATTGTCGTACATTTGTATTTATTGTAAATATGTCGTGTTGTTATTTGTAACATAGTGTTCATGTATTGAGATGTAATGTAGCGACACTAACAAAACATAGAATAGACTATCCTCATATATTCTTATACGAAATCATTAGGGTGCTACCAGGCCCCCTGGCTAAACGAAAACAGCAGCATTTCTAAAACGATAGAATTTCTGAATAAACAATACGATAAATAACTTTCTCCGATATACGCGCCGCGATATATAATAGCTAGATTTAAAGTAACGTGCAAACAAGAATATCTTCATATGTATTGCACTTCTCTCATTGATTCCTACGCGTTACTTCTTACTTATTTTCACGCGCCTTTATGTCGTTGTCTGTAAAGTTAAACGACGAAGACGAGATATTATAAAAATCAGATAACCACCGCCTAAACACGAGAGGACGATACTTTTGTCACCGTCATCGGCGAGTCGACGGCGGCGGCTACTGCTGCGAAAATTGCAGTGTGCGTATACGCACGTGAACAGAAAAACCGAGTCCCAAAACTGAAGTCGGCCTCTTGGAGAGCAACAAGATTGTTGCTGTGGGTTTAGGCGGCGTCATTGCTATCGGGTCTACTGGCGAGAAAATCAGGCTGAATAAAAAAGGATTTCTTATATACCGTCGAGCGCGGACTATGCAGAGCGACCTGGTCGTTCCTTGCCAGTGTGCGTCCGCGTTTCAAAGTGCTTGCTAGGTTTCGGCTTCTAGGTGTCAGATTCCGATCAAACGCGTGTCAGAATAAAGGGCCCGCTTCCTCCTGCAAGAGGCACACGGTTTCATCGCAGTAGCACTTCCGGTTCGGATTTTATCAGCGATTCTTTCCTTTTTTTACATTCTTTATATAAACTTTCGAGTGCGGACCATGGAGAGCGTTTCCTAGCGTCTAGCGACAGTGCGCGTACACGTTGCGGAAAAGTAGTCATATCTCGGCTTCTGCACGTCCGAGGCACTTATACGAATGAAACCTTGGATTATTATCCATTCCACTCCGCACTTTCGGTTTTTGGTGGTTTCGTTCGCGTCGCGAGCTTAGATTTCGATATCTAAGCATTTTTCTAATCACATCGAGATTGGTGTCTCGTCGCATCACACGAAATTTCGTATTTTTCGTGCACCGATGCTCGTATCCGATTAAAACCGCGCGTTGGTGGTTTGCTACACACCGTGGTTTCATTTTAGGTCAGCCTCGAGGGAAAGAAACGATTAGGAACCGATATCTAAGCATTTTTTCGTGGTATCGATAATGGCGTCTTAACGCGGCACGCGTCGACCGTTACTGACCGTTACTTAGTCGTTTCCCGCGTAAAAATTGCGCATGCGCAGTCTCGTGCAGTTTCGTGCGCGCGCAGTTTAGTTTTACGTTTGACTAGGAGCACGATTGTATTGGACGACGAGAAGATTATTGTCGTTCATTGAACGAAATATTTGAAAAAAGCTAGGTTACTGTTTCATTTATTCTAAACCTAATTCTACTATTAACTCCTTCTCTACCTCATCCGTACTTCGAAATTGTTAGCGGAGAAAAATAGACATCATAACAATTTTGCTGTACAATTGATTCGTGGCATTTTCTCGCGCTTGTACGTCTAAATTTTTTAACGCATTAAAAAAATACATTCCGATGCCTGTACACGTAATGCCACGTAAATGTGCAAAGCGTACATTAATACGTTCGGCAGTATAATGTATCTCTTTATCGAAAGCTAACACCGTACTACTGCAAATGTGTTTTTTATTTACACGAAATGTATAACGTATTGTATTCATCGTTACAACAAATTTCTAAGAGCGCAAAATAGCGCCCTTCTTTAAAACTGCTCTTCTCTTCAGACGACGATATCTCGGCATCCTAAAGTCGAATTGATGTGAATCAAAAAGTGGTTTAAAGGGGAAGGTTCATCGATTATGGTGGTTCAGAGATTTTGAAAACGTTCATGCAGCTTCAAAATGGCGGCAAGTTAAAGGCTTGAAACGTTTTAATAGATGTTTTGGGGTTGGTCAGGAACGAGTAAAACGTGCGTTTCTCTTTCGATAATCATATTTTTCCAATAAAAAGTAGAATTTAAATGAAACAAAAAAGATTTTAAAGGGAAAGTTGCCCTATTTTTTATACGCTAAGGTGAATGCTAGAATTATAATAACTATGAGTACTACAGAGGGCGTATGAAACACTCGGATTCCTTTCGAGGTCGGTATTTCAGAGCATATGACACGCAGTCCCATAAGATGAGTGGTCTATTCTGTACCTCGTCTGTGATGAAACCTACTCTATCTTGTAGCCGGAAGTCTCTCATTTAATTTGAGTCGTCGTTTATCCCGATTCGATGCCTAGAAGCGGAGAAATTAATTTTTCTCGTTAACAAGAATTACTCATTGTTCGAACAAACGTTATCAGACAAATCGTCGAGAATGACGGGAGAATGGTAACAGGGCACGCTAGCCCTCGAATCCTGGGACAAAAGTATACATTAGGTGATAGGTTTATCCTGTACCTCGTCTGTGGTTGATTATCGCACTACTTAGTTACAATTCCCACCGTTTTAAAGGCGCTGCTGTTTTATTCTAGTCCGTAACTGGTAATATCGCATGTGACGCTAAAATGGTAAGGGGGCCAGGTGGCCCCCGGGTGATTCTATCATTGACTAAAGACAGGATAGATCACTTATCCAATGCTTTTCTTTGGCTCCCGGATTTGGGGCTCATGAGCCTTGTACCTTTACGATTGTCTAAAATGTATAACCTTTGCGTTTGCTCTTACGTTTTGTATATTAAAATACTTTAGAAGCGTTTATATTCTTTGTCGGATAATAAAACGAAAGATATTCTTCCGAGAAGTGTGAATTTTTAGGTTATCGGTATTTCAGAGCATGTGACACGAAGTCCCTAAAGATGATCGGTCTTATTCCTGTACCTTGTCTGTGACTCTATATAATATAAACGGGGATAAACTACCCATTGTTACGTAGAATGATTAGGCTACCTTATCATTTAAACGTCACATCGTACGACGTTAATAAATTGGGCTAGAATAAGGCATCGGTGTCTTTAAAACGATGAGAATTATAAAGATATATTGCGAGACGCACGTGTCTTCGATATTTCTGATTTTTTCTACACTTAATTTAGAGACCTAAGGCAGTATTTTAAAACAAGGTTTAATCAAATATCATTTTTCGTTCCTGACTTACACGCGATTGTATTATAAAATATTGCCTGTGCCAATACTTTTGTTCAGCACTGTTTGTACGTGATCTATAAAATCCAGGTCTATAATAATGCGGAGGCACAAGTATAACTTTACGCGTACTGCACGTTTATCTTCTCTACAAGTTAAATCTAGCAAAATAAAAATGATCGTGCCCCGTGTTTTCTTTTTTTTTAATCTTCAAATGGATTCGAATAAAATTCACTCGAACGCGGAGCAAGATCAAAGAAAGAAAGAAAGAAATTCTGCTTGTTTACGGGAATTTTCAATGCGCATACAGCTACGGAATACGTGTAATACGCGAAACTATAAAAAAAAAAACCTCTAAAGCTCGGCACGCGTTATAATTAGACCTCGGATGTTTAAGTATTCATTTATGGAAAACTTCAACGCGTAAAGAAGTGAGAATATGTAAATATTTGATCGAAATATTCATTAAAATATTGTCACAGTTTTTATGGAAAAGTGTAAAGCAAAATTGTATTTATCTTCGTATTAAGAATGAATGAATTGGATCCAAATAAAATTGGATCATATAAAATTTTCTAATATAGAGTCTAATGAAAAATGCTCTCGTTGAAAAATGTCCACCTGATAAAAATATAGTACAAAATATATTCCATTGTACTGTATGCGGTCAACGAATTTGTATTAACCAAAATAATGACTTACGTTAAACAGTTTTCGGTATCATTAAACTTCTTCGCTCGACTAATTTCAATTCATATATATAATTCCCTGTTATTCGTACGTCTTTATGCTTTTCTACTTTGTCTTTGTTCGCGTACTTCTCGTCGAATGCTGTACTTCGAAATACTCTTTTCTTTTTATCGTTTCTAATTAATTAACCCCTTTTGCGCTCCAAAACTTTCTTTGAAAACTTAACACAAGGTTTACGGACGTTACGTGTATACGTCGACAGGTTTGCGGAAAAATACGTATACTGCATATAAATATTCGAACGTAGAAGTGTGAGGATCACTTAGAATACATATTCATACCATTGTATTGATTAAAGTTAACGTAAAGTACTGAAAAATAATCTTTATCGTCTCTATAATTTTAGGTATGAAATCTGAAATGTGTCAACGTGACGCGTTCCGTAAACCCAGTGTTAAATAAACGAATTCGTGTGGCAGTTATGGGAACAGTTACAATACGTTGGTCAGTTACCCTAATCGTTCAAAAATTAACTTAACAATTTAATTAGCCAGAGAATCATCGCGCATAATTAACGCGATAGCGATACGCGCCGATAGTTTTTGTAGCCACTTCAGCCAATATTTCTAATTCGTATATAAATATCAATAATTTCTAACTCGCACGAGAGCTTAACGCGCTACGTGTTTCGAAAATGGGAAAATTTATCTGTAATTTGCCTCGTTTTAAATGAAGCGAACATCAAATGAACATACTTATCGTAAACCATAATTTTTTAACAAATGTACAGTTACTCACAAATTGAGCGTACACCTATGTTACCGGTGAAAAATAACTAAAAAGTAAATATACACACGCATGTCCAAAAGTAGAAACTCAATATATTTCGCATATTATGACAGACGGTACGTAAAAAATTCTTGAGATAAAATTATACGTACTTAATAAGAAACGTAAAAGTAGAACTTTTTCGCTGACACAAAATTGTTATTGTACATATGATACATGTAGATTACTATTTTGTTAACCACCTTTAATATTCACGGCATAGAATTAATTAATTTTCCATAAAGGAGGTGAAATATTGTCCTATTACTTCTTTTAATTTCACTTTGAAATCTTCCCTATCCGTAAAAGTATAATTTATCACTTTAGATATCAATTTTTCCAAGATACGTTCAATCAGGTTAATAGTTTGAGTGTGAACTGAAAATTAACCATTTTTTAGCCATCTTTTTCATTGAGTTTCAAAGTTATGCTCAATTTTGCGAGTAACTGTACATACGCTTGTTGCCGTTTTATTTTTACAATGGCCGATATAAAAAGTAAAAATATCGTCGATATCCGATGGAAGTAAACATTGCTATAGAATTATTCTTCGGTCTGCTAATCCGCGCTAACCGCTTTGAAAGTTTGCGAATCGCAACGCGTTAAATTCACTATTCAACCTTTCGCACTCCAAACCCATTTTCAATAATACTATACAGCAATTCCAATACCGTTTCCTGATCGTTACGAGAACTTAACGCGTTGTCTCGTTTCGAAAATGAGAAATTCAGCTTCTATTTCGAAGAAATGAAAATTTTAATCGGCGAGAATAAAGTTAGAGGAACTTAAGCCTTGACTTTTGATCGAATTTACGCACGCCTCGATAGAGGAGCCAACGGAGTGTAAAGGGTTAACAATAATATTAAACGCGACGAAAAGGTATAATAAAATTGCACGCGGAGGATACGTCCATTAATCGATAATAAAATGCATTCGCGTAATTGCGCTCTATTAATTTAATATTGTTTGTTCGTCACTGAATCACAAAGTCGGGTCATCGTAGATTGACCTGGATATCCGGCGATTGTTAGCGGTAAATTCACATAACTTTTTCCCAAACGTTGGACGTCGTCTCCGCGAATATGGATCATCTTTGTCCAACGCTACATTTCCGCGTGTACTGCACTATTTTTCCTTTTTCGTAATTCGACGTTCGATAAAACTCCGATTCAACGTTCGATGATAATTCAACGAAAATTATTATTATCGACGTAGATCTAGTTTCGGCATTAGAGGACTGCGGATTTTCACGAATCTTTTGCTTTTGCGAATGCAATTTAAGAAATGGATCGTTTCTTTCGCTCCCTAAATTCATCTTGTTTTGCAACTTTTTTTAGTAACATTGCAACGTATATTATTATATTATATGTACAATATTGTTACATTAAAATATATATATATATATTATATCATAGTAATATAATAATAACACAATAATGAAATGATTTGCAACGACGCGCATGGTAAAATAAATTTGATAAAACAGAGGAAACACATTGGAAATAAGTGATTCAGAATCACAATTTCAACTTAACGAGTAATAAACCTTCGTAACACAAATATTTAATACGCTCGAAGATACGTAATTTCATTTAATTATTTTTCATCCAGGAAAACGTAACACTTTATAGACTACCTTGGATATTTTTCGCAAACTTAAATCTCCCTTAAACGCGTAAAAATTCGCAATCGATAAAGTTGCATTTATCCCTACAAATTTTGTTTCTCATTGAACTTCTCGCGGATGCTCGAAGTTCGAGATTCGACGAGGGAACGAAATGAATTACGATACTAATATTGACTGCAATAATCAAACTTAACGTGAATCGACCAAAAATTAATATCCACGATTTCTGTGAATTTAGCGGAATTTTTATAAACTCTTAAGCGTCGTCGAATTGACGGACAAACAGCTGGAGTCACGCGATAAAAGTATCGATCAAATTGAAACATAAATTCTTTTATAAGGTTATTCGTAGTTTTGCGAATAATCCATTGATCACATTCTTCTATTAACTTTAACGATTTGCACTCCGTTGGCGCCTTTACAGCGACGTACATACATTTTTTCGTAACTCAAGATTTAAGGTTTTCATTTATTTCTGCTAATTCAATTTCTATTTCTTCCAAAGCGAAGCGAATTAACCTCTTAGGCACGGCTGAATTTTGCGCGTGGCTGTTTCTCTGTACGGCAGAGTTCAACGCGAATTACGTGTAAATGATACGGCACTGCAATGTGTGACGGATAATGCTGTTCTTTACACGAGCACATTGGAATGAAGTGTTTGATGATTAAATTATAATTTTTCTTAAAGATATGATACACGCATTTGAACTTTAACAATTTATAAATACTTTAACAATTAAAGCCACTACAGTGGTGCGTCGTACAGAAAGATGACATCCGCGAAAGCCACTATAGTGGCGAATAGTGCCTAAGAGGTTAAAGACCATCGTTCCTATTTCCAAAGTACAGAACAACACTTCAAATTCTCAGAAGCGCCAAATGATAGTATTCAAGTTACCGAGTAGATCATATTATTCAAATTGTTTTGGAGTGCAAAGGGTTGATGCCCCTTCTAGATTCTCTAAACATCCGTTACCGTTTCACCCTTCCTTTTTCTACTCCAATCTTACAAGAAACGACTGCAAATCCGTCACTGAGTTTTTGATGCGGTTTCGCTCAGTGGTAGAATTTGAAGAACTGAAATTAATGATACCAATTTTGATGGCAGACGACTTATAGTTTTCGAGATATTTAATTTTAAAGTTATCACCTCCCCAATTTAACGAAGTGTAACTGTTTTTGTCGCAAGAGAACGTAATAAAGTTAATAGTTAATAAAAATTATATAATACGATGGTGGAGATTTCGAATGGAAAATCCTCCTGAAATAATTCTTTTTTATGGGAATTTCCTCAATTTTGTCGTCTTGTTAATCGAATTGATGCGTATCGCCGCGTACGCAGTACATCTGCGAACTATATTTGTCAACATAATTAACTTTTCTTCTCGCAATATTAACATATTTAAATCTGAACTTTATCGTTCTTCTTTTCTTTTTTTTTATATGCTCGTTCACTCTACGCTCTTTGCGTCATCTTTGTTTATGCGAAATGGATCTTTTGCCCGTGGAAATGAACGAATCGAACGAAACGTGCAATAGGACCGCGAATATTATTCGTAGCCAACGTGCGCGAAGGAATGAGTCGACAAGTTACGTCGATAACGCTCGGAAAGCTTCGATAGTACACGCATAATAGGAACGATACATTTTTGCACAGAGAGAAGTAAACGCGACGGCATTGTTTGTAAATGACGAAATCGACCGACAAAGTGATAGGGGAGTAGGTCAAGCCGGAAGTACGTTTTCGATGACTTGACGTAATTTTTTTGTCTTTCTTTCTCTGTTATACAATACGATCATGATGTGAATTCGACTTGGAACAATCGCGTTACCGATGATCACGCGCAAAATAGAAACACCCTCCCCTTCGTCGATCTATTTTCATTAGAAAAATGTTAATCCATCCGAAACGTATTCGTTTCCAAATAGAATAAGTATATCACGGTATAGGCAATTATATACCGCTTTCTTTCTATGCAATCGATGCGTCATTTGCGACCCTCTTTCCATCGCTTTAAAATATTATTATCAGAGGGTCGATGTTCATACGCTAAAATAAAATAATGTTGCGGCAAAATACGAATTACGACGTACAAATTTTATATCAGATCGGCCAAAAAGTGATGTCTTAGTTTTTTCTTTTGCAATATGGCGTTAGTATATTATTTATCAGGTTGACTTAGGATACGTTCCAGTTACGCTACATCTTCTTTAAGCTACTTAATTGCAACTTATACTAGTCGACAAATGTTAAGAAACGTGGTTTTCGAAGCTTTATGTCGTCGTTCGCTTATCGGATACACGGATTTCAATTGAAAGTGGATGAACTTGTTACTTATCCGCGTACACATGTGATACTATATTTTTTTATGCTACTGTGAATTCTGAGATGTGAATCTTAGATGCGCAAAAAATTCGTAAGCGACTACTTTGTTTCTCAACATTTTTCAGCAAGTGTATGTTGCTTATTATACGCTTACGTTACGCCTGTATTATTTTTACTCTGACGGCAATAAACTGTGAGAAACTGATATATTAACTAAGGATAAATCAACGTAACACGCTGTAAAAAAGTTAAATAAAATACTGTATTTTCGCTAACATACTAGAATAATAAAGTAAAACGGTACGACGTTAGTATTGCGATATATTCATAAGTTAACTCTTTCGCTGTGGCGGATTTTAGTCGAAGAATACTGAGAAGTTCTGTTCTTCTTCCAATCCTGTCCTATTCTTTAAATGGCAAAGAATTCAAATTCAGGTGTTTCAAGGATTCGCTACTGTTTCTGATAATCAAAAGTAAGAACACGAACCAAAGCTCGCAGCAGGGTTAATTATTATTTTAGAGTTTCGCTTCTTTCGGTATGAAATTAAGCACGCCCTTAACTGTCGCTAAACCGAGCGTGAAAATTGTAATAATGGCCGAAAACGAAACGGTCGCGCGAACTTTGAAAACGGTACCATATCGATTCCGGAAGCGAATCTATTTTCGGCGCATCCGAAAAACCGAAACGAGGGAACGCGTTAATCGCTGCACTTGTGACGTATTAAAATTCGTTCGCACGTGCCCTCGATTATTTCATTCGCGTCGAACGTTGGAATTTCAGGAACGATGATAGGGGTCTCGCTCGGATTACGAAAGTGACGCGACAATTTTTCGCGATCGCCGCCGCGAAAAACTATGATAGACAAAAGGAATATACGCGCGGACACGGGCGGGGGTAATTATCGATTCCAATGGAAGAATGGCGCAAGTTATTAATTAGTGTCGCGAACCTCTGCGTTTAAGTAGGGGGTTGTCGTAGAAAGGCCCGCTTATAAAAGGGATCGCGCGAAGAGCTGGGAAACCAGTTCGGTGGTGGTTCATCGACAAGAACTCGTCGCATAAGTGGTAACAGCATTTAGGTGGGTGACGCAAAAAACAAAGAAAAAGAAACAGAAATAAAAATCTCTTTACGCTCGGCGATTCCCTTCGCGGCGGCTCGAAAAATGTGCTATCGATTATTCGTCGCCTTCGTCTTTGAACTTTAAAAAAGTGATGTGTGAATCTTTCAAGTGACCGATTGCAATCGACGCGACGCGATAACGTGACGTAGATTTTCTACTTCTGCTGAATCGATGCAGACTTTCTTTCCACGATCTTGTCGGTATTTTTTTTTACTCTTTCCCAAATTATTGGAAATGAATTGGGGAAAATTATGCGATCGTGAGTCGGAAAATCGCTCGCCTGCATTGAATAAAGGATTTCATAGATCGTCGCGAAACTTTCGTAACGGCGCGAATCTTTCGCGGCCAATATTGCTATATATATTTTACGTTGTAACATATATATTTATACACTGTATATTGTATATTATAATATATATCTATACATTATATAAATTGTATATTATAATATATATCTATACATTATATATTGTATATTATAATACATGTCTATACATTATATAAATTGTATATTATAATATATATATATATACATTATATATTGTATATTATAATATACATCTATACATTATATATTGTATATTACAATATATATCTATACATTATATAAATTGTATATTATAATATGTATCTATACATTATATATTGTATATTATAATATATAATGTATCTATACATTATATATTGTATATTATAATATATATCTATACATTGTATATTGTATATTATAATATATATTCATGCATTATATAAATTGTATATTATAATATATATCTATACATTATATAAATTGTATATTATAATACATGTCTATACATTATATAAATTGTATATTATAATATGTATCTATACATTATATATTGTTTATTATAATATATAATGTATCTATACATTATATATTGTATATTATAATATATATCTATACATTGTATATTGTATATTATAATATATATTCATGCATTATATAAATTGTATATTATAATATATATCTATACATTATATAAATTGTATATTATAATACATGTCTATACATTATATAAATTGTATATTATAATATGTATCTATACATTATATATTGTTTATTATAATATATAATGTATCTATACATTATATATTGTATATTATAATATATATCTATACATTATATATCGTATATTATAATACATATCTATACATTATATAAATTGTATATTATAATATATATCTATACATTATATAAATTGTATATTATAATACATGTCTATACATTATATAAATTGTATATTATAATATGTATCTATACATTATATATTGTATATTATAATATATAATGTATCTATACATTATATATTGTATATTATAATATATATCTATACATTGTATATTGTAAATGATATGTTACAAAAAAATAAAGAACAAAGTGTAGTAAATTTTTGCACCGATTTTAATCGCGAAATTATTAGCACACTTTCTAAAGTTTAATAGATTAGATTAGATTTACTTATTCCCGCTTACAATGCCAGGGAATGGACTTATATGATATACATTTTATAATACAATGTTATATGTTAGTTCGTGGCCGATCTATTAATTCAATTCGCTACAATTTCACAGTCGTTGCCAATACTTATATATCGTGTATTACACTATATTTATATTATATATACAGGCTGCCCCAGGTTTTAATATGTTCAAACTTTGTCGGCATATTCTACGGCACTAAATAAGAAAAAAATGTTACGTAAACATAGGTCATATAGTGCTTTATTAAAAAGTTCTAACAAATATACGGAATAGTAACCGACTTGCTGTTACTGCTTGCATTGGCTCGAAATAGATCAATGTATTGACTACTTGACATCGTCACTTTCAGAGTTCATTAACAGTACAACTACCAAACCAGTCAAAACGACTGGGTACAAATTTGCCATAAAAATTATATATAAACTTGCAACGGTGCAGTTTCTAAATGGAGATTTATTATTAATTATTAATGGAGATTTATTGTATTTCAATCGCATGCGTTTTGCAAATATCTCGCGTGTCTATTTATTTGGTATAAATAAGTATACTCTAATCGTCGATAGTTCTAGTGTTAATACTCCATTTCAAAATGTCTACCGTTCTTGACAATACGTGATCGATAACGATCAAAAATCGAATTTATAACCGTGCAAAATTCCGTTTCATTTCATCGAATGCATTATTAATCTTTTGCATTAATTCGTTCGCGTGAATTTATTAACGTTCGATGCACGTTATTTTTCGTAACAGTGATAACCGGCGAGAAATTATTTTCAATCTTAGATAACCTCAGATGGTAAATACAACTTGCATAAGAACAGTAAAAGTAAATATTGCTGATCTATTCGAGCCGATGCAAGTCGGTCACTATTCCGTATATTTATGTTACAACTTTTCATTAAAACTCTACGCGACCTATGTAAACCTAACATTTCTTTTCTCATTTAGCGCCACGGAATATACCGACAAAGTTTGTACATTAAAACCTGGGGCACCCCGTATATTTTACAATACTTTCAATCCCGAGTGATTTTCTTATACTTGGCACAATTCATTAGACCTGTGGATTTCGACGCGTTTCGGGGGAAATTGAAACGCGCGGAAAGTCGCGCGACGCTTACTGCAGAAATCGTGATATTCAGAAGGGAAGACAATTCCCTATTTAGATTCAATTTCATTTCGGTTTCAATTATCGAAGCTACGAATATGCGGAACATCTTTAAATAGCCTAGCTTGAATCCGTGAAATAGACGGTCCGCTAATGAAGCGTTCGTTTCACTTTCTATCGCAGCCATCTTCCAAAAAGTATATCAAAGATCTTTCGATTTTCAGAAGTTGCGAAACATGTCTGCGGCTGCACCGGAAATAGTCGTCGGAACCATGTCGGCCGCTGCGGCCACTGGATTTTCGGCGACCACCGTCTTCCTATCGCTTCTGATCCCCGCTCTCGTTCTCTACTACATCTACTTCAGAGTCTCCAGGCGTCACCTGATCGAGCTCGGCGAGAAGATCCCTGGTCCACCGGCCTTGCCCATCATTGGAAACGCGCACGAATTCCTCGGAAGCTCCGACAGTGAGATTCTTTTCGATTCTATTCCAAATGATCGCGGAAATCCGCGGTTTAATTGTCACAAATTGCAGTAGCGATTGTTACAATCATTAGACCTGTGAATTTCGACGCGTTTCGAGGGAAATTTAAACGCGCGGAAAGTCGCGCGACGCTTACTATAGAAATCGTGATATTCAGAAGGGAAGACGGTTCCCTATTTAAATTCAATTTCATTTCGGTTTCAATTATTAAAGCTACGAATACGCGGAACATCTTTAGATAGCCTAGTTTGAATCCGTGGAATAGACGGTCCGCTAATAAAACGTTCGTTTCACTTTCTATTGCAGCCATCTTCCAAAAAGTATATCAAAAATCTTTCGAATACAACGACGTGATCAGGTTATGGATTGGCCCGAAATTGATTGTCTTCCTGATCGATCCCCGCGACGTCGAAGTGGTCCTCTCTAGTCACGTGTACATCGACAAATCCGACGAATACAGGTTCTTCAAGCCATGGCTCGGCAACGGTCTTCTCATCTCTTCTGGTAAGATTTCATTCGAAAATTCCCTCCCAACCACACGGTCGCGACAACAAATCTCTGCTACTGTACGTAACGTAATATATTCCCGCTGTTTGTATCTTTGCATTTAACTTGACCCTTTGCGGACGAGTGTCGACAAATAGCCGCCCAAATCTTTTCCGATTCTCCGGATAAATGTCGATTTTCAAAGCAAGAAATTTGCATCAGTCGCACTGATAGGCACTTCTGATAACAACTGTGCGAGAATTCGTCGAGTGTTATTAAATTCTGTCCGTAACGAACCGGCAATTGACTAAAAATTTCTTAAGTGTTATTTTTTTCTCGTCCGCAAAGGGTTAAGTCAATTCGCGTGCGTAAGTATAATTATTACAGTAAGCCCAAAACACTGTACAATATTTTAATATCTCATAACTGAGTGTTTAATAACTAATCTGCTCATAGGCAGAGTGTTGAAGCAAGTACTAACTTCGGCTAACGAGTGCAGCTATTAAAAAAATTCGTAAGGCAAGAGTTTAAGTATTAGGGGGCCATAACTATTAGTCGATTCAAAATGCGATACACAGCAGTGAAGCCCAATTAGCATAGTGATTATTACAGTATGGTACAATGACTATTCTTCAAATGCAAAAATGCAGTGCCCATCGACGCCCGCAGAAGTCCCCGAGATTCAAATCCCGCGGCTAACGATTCAATCGCACCGAGTTACGTGATCGAAGCGAATCGAAACAAAAAGTTTCCGATCGATCGTCGGCGAAGATAGAGAACAACGGAAGAATCGCGGAAAGGCGGAGCGTAGCGAAAGAAAGGAAAATCGTTTTGCCTCGTGACGGCGAGAGCTGCGCGGCGTACTCGGTAGATTCGGCGAAAGAAGCGAGACGCAGTTTTGCGACGGTTGCGCGCGCTGTTATCGTAACTTTCTCGCTGTCGAGGCGGTCTTTTTCTTCCCTTAACGAAACTCTCTCGAACGTAACGGAGTTCGGGACGCGTGCACGTAACGGTTTCGCGTGTAAATGTAGGTACAGAGGACATGCAACAGAACACAGTAACGTAACTACGTCGTGTATCAAATGTGGACGCCGCAGCGCAACAGCGTAACACCGTAACATCGCAACGTCCCATCAATTGTCGGTTCCTCGCCGTCACATCGAAGAAATGTTACGCATTCACGATATACACCCCATCTATGCAAGTTTGGACGCGCATACGAACCTGCATGCGTCCACGCAGAGAAACATCCCATTTAATCAGTATCGTAAAATGTACGAAGAATCGAGTGGACCGAAGAGATTGCGCTGCAGTTGATAGAAAGTTATAGAAAACAAGAAATGTTGTTGGATCCTCCAGCATCCCAAGTATTATAATGAAATTAAAAGAAGCGATGCGCGGGATAAAATAGCACGAGAGCTATGCACCGCAAAAGATGAGTGCGAGAAAAAAATGAATGCTTTGCTATCAGCACTCGGGCGCGAAAAAGCAAATATAAAAAGAGACACGGCACGGGAACAGGTAAGTGTTAATAAATGTGTAGAGTTGGTTATTTTATAGTACAGATGGGACGGCATATGACGCGCTGATGATACGCCGCGAGATTTAAATACCTCCGCAACGTGGCATCGTCGCGCAACGATAAATGTTGCATATTGTGTTGCGCGACGGAGATACGTTACTGTGTTCTGTTGCGTGTCTGTACGTATCTTAACGATCTCGCGGGTCCCGGCACGCGTGCCATCGCATCGGTGGAAAACTTTCTTTCCATCGTATTTTTCTTCATCCCTCGACCCGCTGCTTTCGAGCGGGAAGAATTTCTTTAATCGCGAACAATCGTTAAACGTGCCGGAAGTAGGCGATTCGATTCGTAGCGTTTATAATTCGCGTAATTTCGTCGGTGCTCCATTGCAGCGTCGCGTAACTTCGAAATTACGAACGCGTACAGTAGGTACGCAAAAAAAAATAAATGATTTGCACGTACAGCGGTTGTAGAAAGAATTCGTGCATCGCTGAATCTTTGCATTTTAATCCTTTGCGGACGAGCGTCGACAAATAGTCGCCTAATCATTTTTTTGGCTTTCTGAACCTATGTCGACTTTTGAAGCAGAAAACTGAACGTAATGAATACTTAACGCAATAATAAACGTTTGAAATCGTTAGGAATTGTATGGTTTGGAACTCGAAAGGTTGAAAATTCAAATACGTAGAATTCAAAACTAAAGTACTCTCATAGGTGTTATTACTTCTCGTCCGCAAAGGGTTAACGTATTTAACCCTTGTGCGCTATGCTAGTATTACGCGTTACATCGGTCGCTTGTCCATTGTATTAAAATCATTAGATTCATTGCTAACGTATCAAACACTCTTCGTCGTATCTTAATATAGCGTAATTAAGGCATCGGGTGCAAAAACGTCTTAACCCGTTGCCCTACGATTATTTATTTTATTACCCGCTTACGATTAGCGTTGATTGGTTACTGTTTTTAGAAATAGTAACTTTCGAATATTGTAGGTAATTTTTATTCGATAACCTGCAATGTTATTATACGAAGCTAAAATCAGAGTTCAAGTTAAATTTCATCCTTAATAGTAAGCATTTTTTGTTCAATCCGTGGCGTAATTTATAGAACGAGCGTGACTCGTTGTTGTAACCCAAGGGATTAACCAGAGTAACTTAAATTTGTTTATATTCAATGATTTATAAGATAGAAACGAATGTTACTATTTCGCACATCTGTATACTGGTGATAATTCATTGTCAAGCGATGAAAATACTCGATTAGCTTAGAAAGTTTCATTCATTTTATAGCTAAACGACTGATTTGTCTTTTTTCCTTTGCAAGATTAAACCGAGTTAAACTTGACTCGCGTTTTTATCTATAAAGTATACTCTTTGAACATTCTTAAAACGATCCATGAACTATGCATGCATTATATATATATGTATATATTTATTTTTCTTTTATTAATCAAGGTTACACACTAACGATAAACAAATCTTAGAAAACAAAAACAAAGATAAGGAAATCTATATGACGAAGTATAGATTACATCATCTTAAAATCTGCTGCAATTGTTCGAAGGTTTGAAACGTATTATTTAACATTCATGTGTCATTTCGAGACGAATAAAAATTGTAACAGCGCAGGGAAGGGGGGAGGGGTGAAAAATCTGCACTCCAATTATTTTAAATAGCCTTAAATTTTGCAAGTTTTCCAACGTTCACCTAATTTAACGCTTATGCAATCGTCTCCGAATGACGGCTTGAATAGCTTTCCTACGGTGCGCGTATCGCTTAGAACACGCGTGATTGCACGCACGCTAAGTTCCACGGCGCGGCTCCGCAATTGACGAGAAATGCAGCGGCATGGAAGCGAGTCGGAGCAGGAAGGAAACTTGTCGAAAGCGCTTTCGACTCCGTTTGCTCTTTCTCGGCGTCCCATAATCCAGCGTCCGCGTACAGTTTCTCGCAAAAGAACTGTTACTTAATCGTCATTCGCTGCTGGCTGCTTTGGGGCCGCGCTTTTTCACCGAGGAAGCCTGTTCCGATGAATTTTTCCACTACTTTCACCGCTACCTCGCCCTGCACCGATTCCATCGCGTCGAATCTTTCCCCATTAACGAAGCATAGAATATAGACTATCCATTGTTATATTTGAAATCGTCAGGCGTCTACCTGGCCTCCTTACTAACGTGAAACGACAGCGTTTGTAAAATGATAGGAATTATAAATACCTAAACATGCTGCGCGATTGATGAATTGTTTCCGATTTAATCGATCTATAATAGCTAGATTTACAATAACGCGTGAAGAAGTGTATCGTGATACGAATTGGACTTCTATCGTTTAATCTTCCGTAACGCGAATTTCATTTACTTTTGCGATACGAACAAACGTATAATTGTATTTAATACACGGATAGAGGGTTAACTTATATCAACTTTGATGGTCGGATTAAATATAATTCCTATGACAATCATTGTAAATTGCGAGGGGCGTAAGAAATCTCTGCTTTTTTGCACAGATTGAAATTTATGATGTTTCCTATAAATGGATAGTCTATCCTGTAGTTAGTTAGTCAATGCTAAAAGACTCTTGAAAGTCTCGGTAGTCTCGATAGTTTTAGACAAATCCTAAATCGTCAGAAATTTCATCCAAATCATTGAGAACACTTTCCAATATTACTTCACATTCTTCGTCTCATTTCCAATACGTCAACTATAATCGCAGATTATTCTGGCTGTATTAATCAATCTTCCACCGTAATGAAATCACGATTCAGGCTTAAGATCCAAAATAATGATATTACGGTTCATAATTCGTAACAAGTAGCGGAAGCTACGGTTATTTATTAATAACACCAGTTGGTTATAACTCTATTCCGAATCTCTGCTTCCGGGAACTTTCCAATTAAAAGCGTAACTTATATTGCAGGACCAAAATGGCGTACCCATCGTAAACTGATCGCTCCGACTTTCCATTTGAACGTGTTGAAGAGCTTCATTGATCTGTTCAACGCGAACTCTCGCGCGGTGGTGGAGAAGATGCGCAAAGAGGGCGACAAGGAATTCGATTGTCACAATTACATGTCCGAATTGACGGTGGAGATCCTTTTGGAAACCGCTATGGGAGTCTCGAAGTCTACTCAGGGACGCAGCGGATTCGAATACGCGATGGCCGTGATGAAGTACGTATAATGCAATTTTTTTTTTCCCGCCCGTCTTACGCAAACGTTCTCTTCCGCCGGAGAAAGTTTCGCTAATATTCCAGCGTATGCACGTATATATGTATATATATATATATCGTACGAGTTGTAACCGTACGTTGCGCAACAGCTGGGAAATAGATGCATTTCTGCGAAGAAGCATTGCCGCCTCGTTTTCAATTTCATACCTTGCGAAGCGTGTAATTTGCTTCGAAGGAAAGTCGGGCTAAGATAAAGGATCTTTCGAGCGGAGCTTCCGGAAGTGTTCTTCACGAATACGGCGCGTTCAGGTTTAGGAAAAGTTGCAAGACTGTTTCGGAAGTTGTTCGTAAACGCAGCGCGTTTAAATTTGGAAATTTTGCGAGATTCTTGTTGCGCATTTCTGAAAATCGCTGCACGGCTTCCCGTATCGTAGATTGCGAAGCGCGAAAATTTGTTATAGGGGCGATTCTTTCGGCAAATATATGCACTGTCCAAAACAATCGAGCAGCTTTCCAAAAAATTGATCTACACGTTTATGAACCTTTCTTTGGTGAACTGTTGGATGGTAAAGTTGTATCGCGTTACCGGATGTCTAAGAATCTTCTACAGTATTGCGCTAATCGTGATAAAGATAAACTTGCAATCGCAGTGACCGCGATACGCGATACCCTAATTATTTTAAGCGACAAATTTGCATAACGCGGAAGACAACGAGGTGGGAACACGCTGTATAATATTGCTATTCGTTCGAAACCGTGTAATTCGTTGCGAATGATCGAATGTTTGTTTATAGGATGTGCGGAATTCTCCATCTCCGTCACACGAAAGTATGGCTCAGACCCGACTGGCTGTTCAACCTGACCAGATACGGAAAGGACCAAATCAAGCTATTGGAAGTCATCCACGGATTGACCAAGAAAGTCATTCAACGCAAGAAGGAAGAATACAAGAGCGGAAAGCGTAACCTCATTGACACTAGCGCGCAGAAGACCGACAACAAGGTAACAACTCCGAGACAAAAATCAACACCATTGCAAACGTAATTAAACGAACTAAATCTACGCAGAGATTAATTTTGCGTTGCGCAAGATTTACATGTGCATTATAAGACTATAAGATTATACGATAGGGCATAGGATCGCGTAGTCCCATAAGATGTAGATATTAATAATAATTAGTTATAGAGTTAGGAAGATAAGAAAGCAAGATGTAAGAAGTTACACATTGTAAACAAGAAGCCGTGTTAAACCGCCTAGGCAAGGGTTGCAATTGTAACGGAAAATAGTCACGCGGTCCACACGTGATAATTTCTGAGGAATTTAACCATTTGCACTCGAAAGGCGACTCTCAGTCGCCAAAATGAACCACTTTTGGTAACTCTCGAGTGCAAAGGGTTAAATGTACCAGACGGAATGGTTGATCTTACGCGGCGTTACGACGTTTGCCGTAGAACACCACCATCGTAGAGGGTGTCTCGTTTGGCCAGTCCACCGGACTTAAGGACGACTTGGACGTCGATGATGACGTTGGTGAGAAGAAGAGGCAAGCCTTCCTTGACCTGCTCATCGAAGCCGGACAAAATGGAACCATTCTTAACGACCAAGAAGTCAAGGAACAAGTAGACACCATTATGTTTGAGGTAATCTTAGAAACTTCCAAAATCAATATTCGATGTATATATATATAAATATATAGGTATAATTTTTCTCGCAGAAGAAACGTGGTGAACTCTGATCTGTTATGTTTAATAGGGTCACGATACGACCGCTTCTGGATCGAGCTTCTTCCTCACGATGATGGGCTGCCATCCTGATATCCAAGAGAAAGTGATCCAAGAACTCGACGAGATCTTTGGTGACAGCGACAGGCCCGCCACTTTCCAAGACACTTTGCAGATGAAATATCTCGAGCGTTGCCTCTTGGAAACGCTTCGATTGTACCCACCTGTGCCCATCATCGCTCGCGAGATCAAATCAGACCTCAAATTGGGTTAGTAGCGCGAGTATTTCTAACAGACGATCGCGGAAGTGTTCATCGATACACGGATTCGTTCGTTTATCACCCACCCGTAAAATCCATTTATTATCTACCCACAAATTCATCCGTTTATTACTCCGTGCGCAATTTCGTCCATGTTATCACCTGTCCTCGAATGCAACTATTTACTATCCATCGACAAGTTCACGAACCTAATAATTCATCCACAAATTCATCAATTTATTATCTATGCACAATTCGTATTACCATACGAAAAACCTTTGTGCACGTTAATAAATTATACAAATAAATTCAACGGCCCCGAAAGATGTAGACGCGTGTTTATACGAACTACGTTCTAACAAAATATTTGATTTATCGTTTAACCTGTTTTATTGGACGAGAACAACGACGGTGAGCATCTTTGTCGTAACGTAATTCGTACGAACACGCATCCACCGTAATCGCAGCCTTACTATTTAAACGAGTCGAAAGGTGAGACTAAAATCACTAACCTAAACCGTTTAATTTACAGCATCCGGAGACTACACGGTGCCCGCCGGCTGCTCGGTCGTAATCGCTACCATCAAGCTCCACCGCCAGCCAAGCATCTACCCCAACCCGGACGTCTTCAACCCGGACAACTTCTTGCCGGAGAAAACCGCGAACCGTCACTATTACGCATTCGTGCCATTCTCGGCCGGGCCCCGGTCCTGCGTAGGACGTAAATACGCGATGCTCAAGCTGAAGATCGTCCTCTCGACGATCCTAAGGAATTTCCGCGTCAGATCGAACGTGAAGGAGACCGACTTCAGGTTGCAGGCCGATATAATCCTGAAGAGAGCCGAGGGCTTCAAAATCAAGCTAGAGCCAAGGAAACAGGTCGCTGCAACCGCATAAAAACAACATAGGCAGCACTTTATCGTTAAACAAATTTCTAATCAGAGGAGGAACAGAATTAACGAGCTTCCCGCGCAAACTGTACGCGATTAGGTAGGCGCGCATGCGCGAGCGATGTTGCGCGGCAAGCTTGTCGGATTTATTTGATCGTGTATAAATGTGTGTATATTACCATAGGCCGTGCTGTAACGCGTACGCGTGTATTTACTAATTAACGTTGATATTTATCTGATGCAATAAATTATGCAGCCGAAGCGTTGCGAAATCTGAACACGTGGCCACTCTTTTGTTTCGCCGTTGCCCCCTCTCTCTCTCTCTCTCTCTCTCTCTCTCTCTCTAACCTTTTCTCTTCGTTTTGATCCACCTTCCGGTCCGATTGCCTGTCGTCAGAATTTGAACGAGAAACGCGGTCGGATCGGTGTCAAGAGGTGAACGAGGAAACGCTTAAAACGATGACAGCGAAATATGCGCGCTACGAGAAACGTGACGACGTGGAATTTTTAAAGAGGAAAGACTCCGCGGAATGGTCGAGCAGCTCCGATAACGGCAAATGTATCGAGAGACCGGCGAGATTGAAAACTTTGGCACAAGCGCACGGGAAAGAGATTGATAAAGTTGTCGAAGATTTGAAAGCCGCATTGCCGGAAATTAGCCCTAAAGACGTTAGAAGGTTATTATTCCTATTCCTATTCCATTTTAGAAATATTAGAATACGTAAAATCGGATATTGCGACTGTTTTAAGTTTTAATAAGTTTTAACAGTTACGGTGTAAGGGTTAATAGAACTAGGAAATAACCATTATAAATGAATAGAATTTTTTCTGGTTACCGGTGACCAATATGAAGGCCAGGAATTTTAACATGCAAATTAGCAGGCGAATATATATTAATAGGCAAATATATTATATAAATATATAGGGGAATATTAATAGGAAAATATATATTACATATATGTACATATAGGGTTGTCCAAAATTGACTATAGGAACACCTACCTTCACTTTTTTTCATTCCCTTTCTGCTTCACCCTTTTCTAATCTGTTTTTTATTTCTATTATCTTCGTTCGTTCTCGTTTCAATTTCTATTTTTTTTTCACCTCCTATTTTACTAACAAACATGTCGTTTGACAGATATTCTCGTTCAACACCATAAAGGTACTTTTGGATAACCCTTTACATTGAAATACGAATAATCTTTAACCAGTTAATGATTATACTCGCGTTAACACGAGTTAACAGCCTCGATTTTTATAAGCTTCTTCCTTGTGAAAAGTAAAGCTTGCGTTATCACGTTTCATAGTCGAAACTAATTTCAATTCAAGTTCCGTTCCGCCGATCGTGCTTTTAAATATATAAATTTGCATAAAAATCCTCAGTCTAATCATAAGATGCACCTTAATCGAAACATTTATATAACCTTTGCGCATCGTGCGCGTTTAAATGATCCGTATTTCGGAAACGTGGCAAATTTTGCAATCAGATTCTACAGCCCGTATCACGAAGCAATTCTTCTCGAGCTGCAAGAAGAAGGACACTTGGAAACATTGCGCCAAATGAAAGAGATTTTCAAGGTGGATGAAAGAATCGCGGAAAAAACTCCTGGAATGTTAACGTGGAAAAAGCCATGCTTAAAGGATCGGAAAGAGTTTATACATCGTTTAAGGGACGGTTTGATCGCGTCTGAAATGGGGAAAAGAAAGGGTGAGAAAGAATATACATACATACGTACGTGGCCGCGTTAATTTTTTTCGGCAGCGATCGTGCCGCGTCTAAATTTAGCGGTTTTGTAAATGAATAATTGATTCAGGTGATCGCGTTATGCAAGCTTCGTCATTGCTAGACACCGCTCTATATTTCCAATCGAAAACATGGGAATGGTGGTGGATAACCGAGCGCCTCTACCAAGCTGCCCTTCAGCCGGCAAAATTGATTAAACATGACGGCGGCCAAACAATCACGCTCATACGTTACTTGTACGGCCGATTTCTTTTCCACGAATGTTAGTAGCCGCCCTGTGAACGTTGAACCCTCTGCAACAGCCATACTTAATCTTTCTTTTCCTTAAACCATACACGATAAATAACCCTCCTACTCTGTGGGTTATTTATCATATACTATGTTTACGTAACCATGTGCTGTTACGTAAAAATGAAGCGAAACTTTAGAAATAAAACCATAAAAATGATAGTAATTGAGACATTTACCGTACGCGGTAATTTAATAATTTAAAAAGTTCAAGAGCTAAATTTGGCTAAGCGTTCCTTTAAAAATCGAGACGATCGCCGATGTCGAAGGATACTTATGCGAGTTGAAGATCGAGTATGACTGCTCTGCGAACAATAGCGAGCAAATATAGTATAGTATAGTATAGTAAATAACAGTAGCAATAAAAGTAAGTAAGAGCTCTAGTAAATAGTTTCGATCGTATAAGGGAGGAATCGAAATTAATATTAGTACAGAATCCGAAAGAAGCGTTGGATCATCTGAAGAAATCGCGCGCCGACTCGAAGAACAAAATATGGAACGCGTCGAAAAAATTGGCCACGAAGCAGAGTTCCATTTTCAAAGAGTGCAACACCGTTTTGTACAAAGCTTTGTTGGTCCTCGCGCGCGAAGAACGGCAAGAAAATCCCGCGTCCGCTTTGCAAGCTTGCGTCGAAGCTTTGGAAAGAGCCACCGATGGTAAGTCCCGTGGTCTTCGATCGAATTCATTAAAAGTCGCGTATAAGCTGGCTGTTAATGTTCTAATCGTAATGCAAATGAGAATAGCAGGGCACACGGAGTACGTGAACGAGGCCCTTTACGAGCTTGGCAAGTGTTACGTGACCGTGAACGATATTAAAAACGCGTTGCAAAGTTTCTCCAGATTATTGGCACTCGCGAAGAGAACTTCGGACGTCGAAGGAGTTTGCAACGCGCACATGGAATTAGCTTTCGCGTACAAAGTACACAAATTCTTCCTCCCTTCTTCGCAGTGGCTACAAAAAGTTGTTTGCACTTAGCCACGTCTTAACGGGTTATCCAAAAGTACCTTTAGGATGTTGAATGATAATGTTGAACGTCATGTTTGTTAGTAAAATAGTGGTGAAAAAAATAAATATTGAAACGAGAACGAACGAAGATAATAGAAATGAAAGACAGATTAGAAAATGGTAAAGTAGAAAGGGAAAGAAAAATAGTGAAGGTAGGTGTTCCTATAATCTATTTTGGATAACCCTTTATAATTCTTTTTTGATATCGACGTCGATCTTAATTTTAAACGCGTCTTATGCTTTAACGATAGCCCAACTCTTCGGGACGTACAGTTATTCGCAAAATTGAGCGTACACCTATGTTGCCGATGAAAAATAACTAAAAAGTAAATATACACACGCATGTTCGAAAGTAGAAACGCAATATATTTCGCATATTCCGACAGACAGTACGTAAAACATTCCTGAGATAAAATTATACGTACTTAATAAGAAACGTAAAAGTAGAACTTTTTTTTGCTGACACAAAATTGTTATTATACATATGATACATGTAGATTTCTATTTTGTTAACCACCTGTAATATTCACGGCATAGAATTAATTAATTTTCCATAAAGAAGGTGAAATATTGTCCTATTCTTCTTTTAATTTCATTTCGAAATCTTCCCTAGTCGTAAAAGTACAATTTATCATTTTGCATTTCAATTTTTCCAAGATACGTTCAATCAGGTTAATAGTTTGAGTACACTGAAAATTAACCACTTTTTAGCCATCTTTTTCATTGAGTTTCAAAGTCTACGCTTAATTTCGTGAGTAACTGTATATAGACGTTCTTCGAAATGCTAAAGGGTTAATATAATCGATGTTCAACAAGATGTCACCGTCATCGATCGTCAAAATTTTAAAACAAACATTGCGATGTGCAATTGTTTATCGTAGCCACTTTATACAGCGTCGCGATAGAATGTAAAATAAAAATTATCTTACCGTTCGTATAGCAATTGAACGATAGCGATTACACGGAGAAACACTTGCGGAAGTGGCGAGAGAACGCGGAGAATTTCGGTCTCCTCGAGAAACTCGCGGACGCGCATTACTACACCGGTGAACACTACCTGAGTCAGGTATAAACGCAAAACGAAAGGTAACACGAAAAAAGGAAAGAAAAAAAGAAATTGCTGTTCTACTTTGTTTACAAAAATTACTACAATAATATCAAAAATCTTACAATTAAAAGAGGTACGAACTACAATGAACTGTTTGTAACACATAATGGTCGTCGAACGATAAAATTACGCACTACTTCACTCATATAAAACCAAGAAAATATAGTGCTAATAATAATAATAATAATAATAATAATAGAACGTTCAATCAGAGGAATACAAAGTTGCAATGCTAATTTTCATTCGTGCAGGGAAAGCTACATCTATCTACTTGTCATTTGGAAACTGCTCTCAACTTATACAATAGGCTTGACTTGTCCCGCGAAGCTGATCGCGCGAGATGCATTGCAGGAATTTCTAAAGGTACCCTAAGATTCTTTTTCTTCTTTGTATTTCAACAAACCTCACGCGATACGCACGCGCGTTATTTTCTACACCCTTGCTCGAAAGTCTTACGACTGGTTTTTCTTTTAATCCTTAACCCTTTGAGCGCTAAGCAATTTTAGAAGCGTTTCAAGTTTTCCAGATATTCATTTTCTCGCGGATCACGGATTTTAAAGGCTTACGCCTGAATTCATTCAACCCTTTGTCCTACGATTATCTTATCATCTACGTATGCTAGCATTAGTTATTTACCGAATTCACATCGTGTCACGTACAAATGATTTGGAAATTATAGACAATATTTGTTTAACAACCTCCAATCTTATAAAACAAAGCCAAAATTAGAGTTCAAGTTGAATTTTATCCTCAATACTCTGCGTTTACGTCGAACGTGTGCCATAATTCATAGAACGAGTTTGACTGATTGTAGGGCAAGGGGTTAAGAACATTGGTAACCGATAAGTTACGAGTGATAACACGGTAGTGCGATCTTTTCGTGTTTCCAAAAGTATGCAATTCGCTAATCCGTTCACCTTATTCATTAATTACCATTACTTAAAAAGTAAGACGTTTTCGGCGGCCATAAATGACCATAGACCACCTTCGAAACATAAATTTACGTTGCTCATATATATACACACGTGCTTTGAAATTAAAGAGTTAATACTTCTAAACATCTACACCATTTTCGTTCTTTCACAATTCCTAACATTTTCGAGCAAGATTGCGCCGCGCGATAAATTCGCCTCGATTAGAAGAGAGATAAAACAGCCACGTGAAAAAGAAAAAAACAAAAACAAAAAAAGGAAGAAAAAAAATCTGAAATCGCGTATACATATTGGTTTTGCCCTACTTGAAAAGTTGGTACGCATAATTTCTTGTTCCCGTTGGTGTATGTATGTAGAAACGTAGCTACTATTTATTGTATTTTACATACTTTACTTACATAACACAAGTCATATCATGATGCCGAGTACTTAGCTACTTGATAAATACAAATAGATATAGAAATACAAGTTGCGCTCGTCTTTTTACGCGTCGTTGAATAAAAGAAAGATTCGGTTTTGACGGAGGGGGGGGGGGGGCATTTTAGCGAATCTTTCTTTTCGAGCTTTAAACGATGCGTTCCTTTTTTTTTCTTTTTTATAGGGCAAGAGAGGATCGAGAAGTATATCGAATTGCTGTTAAGATGCGGCGAATACGATGAGAACGCGGCGCTGAAAGTTTGCCGATGGAAAAGTCGCAGAGAGCCGTTTTGGTTCGAGGAGGCCCATGGTAAAGTTGTGAACTTGTATCTAGTTATTATTCCGTTACCACGCACTACTACAATATACAATCATTTCCCTTTCGTCGATTATTCTTCTTCATCATATTTTTACTTTTTTTTTTTATACATACTTATCCTATGTATATATTTCAGTGATCTCTTATTTCATTACACAGAACGTACATACATAACGACACGATCACCGTCGCGTGTTGCCCGATCATTCTTCTCCATTCGTCAAGTTTAAACGCTTTTAACGGACGTGTACTTAAAAGTAGTGAAATCTCTATAACGAATCGCACTGACGCACAGCCGCGTTGATATTCGGGCGATATCTTCGATTTTATTCGAAAAGATCGTTTACGTTTCGCGTTGGTTATTTCGGTGGAATTTGCAACACTTTTATCGTAGCTTGAAAATAGGCGAGCGATGAGCAATTTTCTTTCTTAAGACACTTAGGGTGATTTAGAAAAGTATTCGATTAATTATCGCGGATAATTCTTGCGAACACTTGCGTGTTATACAAAATTTTGTTAGGAGTATTGTTAATATTGTAACCAGACACAATTGTCATAATTGTATTGGTAAAGTTAGAAATAATTAAATTGAACGACGTTTATGCGATATGGAGAATATTTCATACCTAATTTCGGGTAAACTTTGCTAATTCTAATGGCAAGTAGAAATTGTTACGTTGTATAATTTAATATATATGTGGCAAGCATATAGCCAATCGATTCCGTGTTAAATTCAATGAAACCACTAGTTATTTAGATATTTAATTATTTACGTTTACGGACTTCGATCTATAAAAAAAGGTACGCTCCAATAATGTATCGCAGAAAGAAGCGGAAACAAAATTTAAAATGCTGTACCTAGTTATACTTCCGATTATTTTCCTATTTAAATAATTTTCCCCTTTTAAATTATCTTTTCTTTTGAAATTCTATTTCCCATTTAAATCATTTGTCCCGTTTAAATTATTTCTCTTTTCTAAATTGTATTCCCTATTTAAGTTATTAAACCGTGAAAATGTGAAACTATTTAAAAACAATTGCTGCTCAGTTGAACGTAATTCGATACGAAAACAATTTTCATTCACGTATCTCCAAACTGTAATAAATGTTTCGCGTTTCCATGAAAGAAATCAACGCGATACGTGAACCGTCCTTTCGATACGCGAAGCTTGGAAATCAAGGACGATATATGTATATGTACGCGATCCGAATATCAACGCTCGTAACTGTAGCTTCGTAATCTTACACGCATCGTCTTTTATACGAATGGCCAAATCAAGCTTCGGTTTGATCTCCCTTTTTTCTTTTTTTTATGAAGTCGATTAAATCGCGAATACAAAGCTAGCGTCCTTTTGATAAAAATCATCGTACCGTTCCGTACGCTTGCGTACGTATACGTGTACGGCGAATGTTTTTACTTTAGACGTTAGATCGGAACTGGACGAGAACCAGTACGAAAATTCGGACACGATTTCATCGTCGTTAACGTTTGCAACTCACAACGATCCATCAACTTCACGGCCTTAAAACTCTAGGCGCCAACCGGAGTAGCGCTCAATAAAATTCATTATTCTAAGTATCCTTGTTGTTTTTATTACACTTTACGCTTAAATACTTAAGAGGAAAGAAAGGGGCAGAGAGAACACGCGCGCGCGCACACGTTTGCTATTTAAAGCGATGCAAATTTCTTCAAGATTAACGCTAGCCGATTAAGTAACAAATTCGGATTGGTTTCGGTGAACGAAACTAAATACCAATCGAGGATAAATTAATTTCTAGAATCGCGATATTTTGCGTGGCCTCGAAATTATCTTCGCATTTCTTGACATTTTTGATTCTTCAGTGACGGCGAGGTTTTTCGTTCCGCTCGTTTTATGCGGTAAAACAAATTTACTACGTTACGCTGCTAATTTAGTTCGCTATCGATAGAATTTCGGAGGCTAACGACGCGTCATGCGATCGCTAATAAATAGTTCTGCCCGTCCCAAATAATTATTAATCGTTTTACTTAATCGTCTTTGAGGCGTTAACTCTGAACGCTTTACTTTTTCCTTTTGCTTCCAAAGAGTATTCATTTTGCCAGGAATTAGAGTGTTAACCATAGAAACACTAAAAAGGATGCACTTTTCCGGTCCATCTCCAATTAACCCTTTGCCATACAATGACGAGCTACGCTCGTAACGAATATTGTAACGTAAATAAAACGAAGACGCTGTATCTATGATAAAGTTTAGCTTCAATTATCGAGTCCAAATTAATTCTAACATTTTAATGTCTTATATTCGACGCAGTGTTAAATGTAGTAACTAAATAATGTCACAATGTATAATCTCTGGATTAAATTCGTAGGGCAAAGCTACACTCGTGATGAATATTATAACTTAAATAGAACGAAGACGTACACCGTATTTATAGTAAAGTTTAGTTTCAATTGCAATTTCTGTTGCAATATGCAAGACAAGAGATTATCGAGTCCAAATTAATTCTAATATTTTGACACGGTATTACATTATTATATTTAAATTATATATGAATTACATTTATAGTACTATATTTGACACGGTATTAACGTAACGTCACGAGATATAGCCTCGGAATTATTCGCACGGCAAAGGGTTAAAACCTATTAATTATTGTGTTATTGTTCTACTGTAAGATATTACAAATGAGATCATCTGCTACCATTTATACCTCTAGAATTAGTTAATTAATATATATAGGAGAAGCTCTTTTGATTCGGTAAAAATATCACACGACAAACTTCTAGTAGTTCTCCAGCGTAAAGTTCGGCCTTTCTAGGGTTAACAAATTTCCTTTGGAAATTCAAATCATTTGTCGAATACGATTAACATTTACGATCACGTTAAAACACCGCAATCGTGTCTTTAGACACGTCCAACGTAACAGGGAATTACAGCCGAATATATTATAATGCTTTGAGAATAGAAATGCAAATCGAAACATACTAAGTCGTTTAATTTTGAGTTGCCTAAAATGTTTTTGGATCCTAAACGAGTCTGAATTAATTGACGATAATTCTATCTATAACTCGCGTGACGTCACGAAGCAAACTTATATTATTTCGTAACTTTCTCTCTTGTGACTTCCCTTTATTAATATAATAAAATAATTTATAATTAACCCTTTCATTACGGCGAAGTTTGCCGTCGAATTGTACGAAACGTATCACCGAACGTAATTACGCTAAATACGCAAACATTTATAACCGTACTGTTTTTTCTAATAATAAAAGTGATCCCCATTTGTGCATTGAGAATGTTTCTTTTTTTTGTTTTAATTTTACAGCGAAAAGTGGTAAATCAGCGAAACGGTTAAGGGAATATTTTACGGTTCCTGAATTCTCGAAACATGTAAATTGTCGAGCTTTCACGAATTCCAAACGATCGAAGTCGCGACAAGAGTGTTCTCTCCTTATCTTGGCTTCCTTTAAGCTCAAATATGAGAAGCTTTCGCGGCGATTATCTTCGAACAAGCCACTCGCACGAGATTCATACTCACACATTTAACTTGCACACCGCGTACGACGTAAACGGAAAAAGAACGTGTAACGCATAAAGTATACAAGCTAAGGAGCAATCGAATAACGATAAAATAATAATAATAATATGGCGACTATGTTTTGTGAACCCAACCGACAACAGTGTGTGTGTGTGTGTGTGTGTGTGTGTGTTCTTTGTATAATGGCATACACACCATTATTAACTAACAAAAAGAAAAAAAAAATATTGTGTAATCAGTGAAAAAGGTGTGTGTGTGTGTGTGTGTGTGTGTCGGTTCGTTTATAATCGATTCGACGACGATGCACGTTTAATACTTAGCCCTTAATATCAAGTATAAACAATACTAAAGTGTGTTCGAGTCTACGGAGAAAATGATAGGTGCCTCACTGGAGAAAGTTTAAAAATAATTCTAATGCAATTTTAACCCCTTGCGCTACGATAACGAGTCACACTCGTTTTATCAATAACGGCGTGGATTCGATAAGGATGCGCACTATTGGCGGCGAAATTTAATTTGACCTGTAATTTTAGCTTTACATCATGATATTGGGAGTTGACTTTTTTAGGGATACCGGTACATTGCATACGTTTCATTTTAAGTTCCACCTATTAACATTAAACCCTTGCCTTACGAGCTTTCCGACAATTATTCACTGGAATGACGATTATTTTCTACTTTAACGGCGCGTCTAATGCAAATCACTAAAATATTCTACGTAATTTGTAAGGTATTTGAGACTTCCGCGGTAAGATTCTTTATAAGACTTTGCTTCCGGGATGGAGGGCGGGAGTAACTATGACTCTCTTAAGTGGCGATCGTTTGAGGTGTCGGGCCGGCATGCCGGTACTAGTATTCGAGATCAGCCCTTATGTAGATCTAGTTAGCAAGTGGACACCTCTTCGTGGTTCCCGCCACAAGTACCTTCTTCGGAAGAGAAACTAAGATCCACCGCTGCGGCTGCTAAGACAGCATTGCCACGAGTCGGCGTCGTTGACCAAATGGCTCTTATGTGGCAAACCCCATTGCGGCATCGCGGGACAGTGCGCATTAGCGTACTGGTGCTCAAAATGGACGGCCCAGCGGCGAAAGCTTCTGACGCCAAACTCATACGTGGCGACACGTATGCCCGCTAGAGACTGAGTCTTGTACTGGCAACCTTACCTCCACGTGGTCCCCGCTGGGCAACGGTGCACATGTGTAACTGGCTTGCTGGTTACACAGGTGTAGCGGCTAAAAGGTTCGCTTCCCGAAAGGGACAGTTTACCCTTCTGATGATCCTTCAGCGGTGAAGGAGGGGTTTTCCCAAGCCCGCCGTCCATAACATCTACGGACGTGACCCTTGAAAGTGGTGATACGCACCCTTCCATCGCTGGTATAGGCTAAAGCCTCGGAACAGCAAAGCTTTGGGGCCTTGTGCCGCCATTAGAAGCTTAATGAAGACAATAATTCCGGGATGGAGCCAAGTCTTATAAACGTAATTCGTACTTAGTAATCTTCGATCTCACGCGCTTATAAATTCAAATAAAACGAAGTAAAGTTTATTCAAAAATATAGCTTGTTTTTATCGCGGTCAGTGCGTAGCTTAAATCACGAGTCTAACTCGTTTTTTATAAGGTAAGGGGTTAATACTATTGGCGGTGAAATTTAATTTCGCCTGTAATTTTAGCGTTGCATTGTAATATTGGAAGTTGTTTACATTTCAAGGGATACCGGGTACATCGCGCACGTTTTCTTCTACCGTAAGTTCGACCATCGACTAAGTACAGTGTAGACCATTCGTTTATAGGAAACATCGTAAATTTGAAACTGAAATACTGATCGCGTACAAAAAGTCAAAAGTTTTTGCACCCCTTTCGATTGAAAAGTTGCCCGTAATTATTCGAACAATTTGTACGTAACGTAATACGAAAGGAACGAATAGCTAACGTTGGCATACGCGTAAGCAATAAAATAATCGTAGCGCAAGGGGTTAAATAGAAGTGAAACAACTACTAGAGTCTTGCGAATAAAATAATATCGTATAGTTACTAAGAAAATTAATCGTAGAGAAATAATTCGCCGATCATCAAAGGAAAAAATGTCGACTAATCTCCAACAATTTTCAGACATTAAATTGCACACAAACAATTGTTCGATCTCCTTACCTCGGAGTACACGAGAACGTACCGTTCACCTGAACATATTTTTCCCTCTCATTCTTTTCTTATGCATTTTTCTTCCTTTTGACAATTTTTCATTGCGATAATACGTCGCGCCGAATAATTGGATTAAAAGATACAATTTAAAAAAAAAAGAGAAGAAAAAAATAGGAAAGAAAGAAAAACACGTAGAAGAGTATTCCGACTGGTATTCGTACCACCGCAAAATTTTTCGTCCAACCAATTCCTAGATTAGTGGAAAAGTATTTTGTTCGAAGACTTGAAAATCCTTCGAAACATTGTTAATGCTTTAAAAAAATAGATTTCGTTAATATTTATAATACAATACTAATTACAGAATGAAGAAAAGGATTCCGATAGAATTATACGTACAAGTAATTAAAAGTTTAACGTTAAATAATTTCGCCCTAATGTGCGAAGGTAAATTTTTAATACCATACTTCGTTTTTTTTTTTTTTTCGTTCCGTATAAAAATTTCTATCCCTTACTTATGTAGTTTACTTATTTAGAGAGAACAAAGAGACCAGAAAGAAGAACAAATTTCGAATGTGAATCTTTGCTCTGTACGTA
This sequence comes from Eucera pruinosa, assembly GCA_028830335.1. Classification (NCBI taxonomy): domain Eukaryota; kingdom Metazoa; phylum Arthropoda; class Insecta; order Hymenoptera; family Apidae; genus Eucera; species Eucera pruinosa. The sequence continues at coordinate 28,676,925 of JAMYCR010000003.1, forward strand.
CGGTCAGTGACAAGTGTCTACGCGCATATTTTCAGCTACAAATATTTTAACCCTTTGCACTCGAAAGCTTTTAGAACTAGTTCACTTTGGCTTCACTTACAGTTGCCTAATTATTTTCAAATGCTTGATTCCTCGTTCGCAATAATTCCCTCGTTTGCAAACGGTATATATACATGAGCTACGAATTTTTACTGATATAATTAATCTCTGAATTGCAACTAAAATAGGAGCATCATTAAAAATTCGATATAACTCGAGTGATTTAAAAGCTGGTTCATTTTGGTGGCTTAAAGTCGCCTTTCGAGTTCGAAACAAAGTTAATAGTCTAAGACGTGTTTTAGAATGATAAAAGTGATACTAAAATTCATAAATAGAGCGCAAATACTGATAGAATATACAGAATGAGTCACTAAAGGGCTGCAATTTGAAGTCGAACAATTACCATTGGTGACCATCATCACTTCGTAAAGGAAAGTATCGCGTCTAATTAAAGAACAAAACATTTCGCATTAATATTCGAGTTAAAGTTAACATTCTTAATTTGTTCCCTTTCGACTGTAAATTGCGGTAAGAAACATTTCTACCATTAAATGGTTAACTTCACATCGAGATTCTCGTGTCTTTTTATGCGTTCGAAGTTTACAGCTGCGCGTAGAACTTTTGTCACTGACCGTACACGAAGATTATCTCGTTGTGTTTTGCAAATTTAGTGCTACGCAAATAAGGTTTCTAAGAGGATAGACAGAACATGTGTGGAACTCGCCAGATGCCTAATCCAAAATACTATATATGACACTTTTCGCAACGAACCACGGAATTCGTTGCAGGCAAGACGATCACCATCTATGCACGCGTAAATTAATTAATACTTTCAAAGCAAACCTGTCGCTGTGTCTTTGCGCGCGTGTGTGTGTGAATGTGTGTGTCTGTCTGTATTTGTACACTGTGTGTAGTACTTTACCCGAATTTCAAGCTCCGAACGAAGGCTGATTCGTGTTACCCGTTTTAACGCGAAATATTTACGCCACGATTCGCTTTAGACAAAGCATTGCATTCGTTATTCAGATATTCGACTACTCGAAATACTAATAGAATAATTCGGATAGTTTGGAAAAAACAAGTATAATAGCAAGTAATAAATAAAATAGTAAGAAAAAAATAAATAAAATAAGGAGAGCAAACTGAAATCTATTGCGAAGTTACACAGTTCTTAAAAGCAATAAAATTGTAAAAAAGAACTATGCTTTGTTATATTTACTAAGTTCAAGTAATTAAGAAAAATATGTTCAAATCATTAATCCTTTCGCTGCTAGAGACGAATATATACGTTCCGAAAACTTGGGCACGTGTTAGATATAAATATACGTATTCGTTTTCCGTAACACGATACATGCTATTTTTACTACGACTTATACTTAATCTACCATAATTAGTTATTAAAAATATGCAAATATTTATAACCGTACTGCTTTTTTAATGATAAAAATAATCCCCAGCTTTGCATTGAAAATATTTGTGATTTTACAGTGCGATAGCGAAAGGGTTAATCGCGTTAGAGTGAATTTTGTAAAAATCCCGTGTTATAGTAGGAATTCCCACTATCTTTTAATCGCGTTAAAGTACCGTGTTATACGAGGGTTGACTGTACTCGAATAATCTAAGCCCTAATTACTACTTTCACCTAAACCGAAACGTGCCATAAATGTTCCGCGCCTGAACAAGCAACCATAAATCCGCCTTCAATCGGACCCAATATCGATCGATGCATCAATGTTTCGAACGCAATTTAATCATACGAATAATATCCTACGAAATAAAAGCAGAGAAATTTTCACCTCTCGTTTCGGCTGGTAAAAATTATTTCCTTAATTGCTATTGGAAAAAAAAGAGAATAGAGAAGTAGTAACGTATAATAGTATATCCTTACAAAAGTTACTTCATAGAGATGTCGTTTTCACTTTTGGCATCGTCCATCTTGAGAGGCGGCATATCGACCGTGTTCTGAACTTCGCGCGATATGTTCTCCAACGTTTCCGCTTCGATCGAATCGCTCTCCATATTTATATCGATAGTCTCCTCCCGCTTTCGAACCTCCGCACTCGCTAACGCCAGTACTTCCTGCAAAACTTCCGCCGCTGCGTTCGCCGAGTCACTCGTCAACTTCCCCAACTTCGAGGCTTCGCATTGCGACAATATCGAATCGTTCGCAACGTCGTCGTCTTTATCTAAAGGACTGCTCTCCTCCGATAATACGATTTCCTCCACGACTTCCGTCGCCTCTTTCGAATCTCGCTTGCTCTCCGCTTCGTCCTTCTTAACGGACCTCCTCTTTGGCGTGCGTTTCAGCGACTTTTGTTCGGTTACTTCATTCACACACTCTACTACATCCTCGTCGTCTTCCCCTCCTTTTCCTTTAACGTTATTCTGTTCGACTTTTTTCGACGAATCGGTCCCGTCTTCAATTATAGTACAGTCGTCCGTATCTTTAAGTTCGGAGGAATTTCCCTTATCCACGATCTCTACGATATCTTCTTCCTCTTCTGCTTCTTTCTCGCATATCACTTCCGTTTCTTCTTCGTCTTTTTCCTCGTCTAGCTCTACTACTTTTTCCGTTTCGCTATCTTTCCTATTGCTTTCCTTCTCCTTCTCTTCTTGTTCTTCCACCTCTTTCTTCTCTTTCTCTTCCTCCTCCTTCTTCTCTTCTTCTCCCTCCCCCTCCTCCTTCTCTTCTTCTTCCTCCCCTTCCTTCCTCTCTTCTTCTTCCTCCCCTTCCTTCCTCTCTTCTTCTTCCTCCTCCTTCTTCTCTTCCTCCACCTCTTCTTCGTTTGCAACTTCCTTTACACCTTCCTCCTTCTCTTCTTCTTTACTCTCTTCTTCGACTTCCTTTTCTTCACTGGGTTTTCTCGAGTCTTCCGTTTGCTTTTCTATTTCCTCTTCTTCCTCTGTTTGCTTTTCTTCCACGTCTTTGCTTTCATCTTCTTTCTCTTCTTCCTCTTCTTCGATTGTCTTTTTCCCACTTTCCTCTGCCACTTCCTCCTCCTCCTTCTCCACCTCCGCTTCCTTCTCTTCTTCTTCCATTTCTTTCTCGACGCCAGCTTTCGCGCTGCTCTCCTCCGTTTCTTTCTCTTCATCGCTCGCCACTTCCTTCGCTGCCTCTTCTTCCTCCGATTTATCCGCGTCGCTATCCTCCGGCTTGTCTTTTGATTTCTCCTCCTCCACGTCTTTCTCTTTCTCGCCCTCCTTCTCCTCCTCCTCTCTTTGGATCTCTTCAGTCACAGCGGGCAAAGAGTTCTGTTTCTCCTCGGAATTCGCGTTCTCGTCCTCCGTGGACTCCCGCATACTTTTATTAGTCTTATCAGTGTCCTTACGAATACTTCTACTTCTCCTCGACCTCCTCTTTTTCTTCTCCTTTTTCTCCTTCTTCTCTTTCTCCTTCTTCTCTTTCTCCTTCTTCTCTTTCTCCTTCTTCTCTTTCTCCTTCTCCTCTTTCTCCTTCTCCTCCTCTTTCTCGTTCTCTTCCTCCTTCTCCCCCTCCTCCTCTTCCGTCTCCTTATCTTGCGGCACGCTCATCTCCGCGTCTTCATCCGCTCGCGACTCTTCCGCTTCCTTCTCCTCGTTCTTCTGTGTCTGATCGTCGTCGGATTCTTTCATAACTAAACTAACATCCACGGCATCTTCCTGCGCCTCCTTTGTAGGCGAAGCAGCTTTGCTTTCCGCGTCCGAAGTCGCTTCTGCTTCCTCGTTTGTACTCAATTTGGTCGCCTCTTCGGCGGCTGCTTCCTCCTCGTCGTCCTCCATAGCGATCACTATATTCTCAGACGGCTCTTCTGTCTGATCCGCTTCCTCGCTAGGCTCCGCGACTTCCTTCGGCGTGCTCTCCTCGCTCAGCTTCTCCAAGCTCACTTTCGGCTGCTTGTAGTGCGTCAATTTGTGCGTCAAACCCATCAGCTTGTTCTCGTAACTCGCGCCGCAGTCGTCGCAAACGTACGGCTTGATCTTGAACAAATCGTCCGTGGTGTCCGTGTCCGAAGACTGCGACTTGGAAGATGTCGCGGATGTAGGCTTCGCGTCTTCTTGAGCTTTGTATTTGCGAGACAAGTTGACGCGTTCTAGAGGCTTCTCGCTGTCGGACGTCGCCGGCGAAACGATGGACAATTTCGAACGCTTTTTGCTCGACGGTTCTTCGTTAGACGATACATCGTCGCTAGTGGCGTCGGTGTTCTTCGTCTCGGGAATACCGCGCAGAATCGAGCGCAGCTTTTTGCGATCGCGCTTGTTGTCCACGTCCGCGTCCGACAGGGAGGAGCCGGTTGTTCGTTTGTGTCTCGTCAAAACTCTCTCACTCTTCTTCGCCTCGCTGGTTTTGGACACGGAGGAATCCGAATCCGCGCTTTGACTCGGCTTTTGAACATCTTCCATTCGTCGCCTCATGCGTCTAGTCGTCGTCTTTGAAGGCTTCTCCTCCGATTCGCTTATCTTCGTCTCAGACTTTTGCTTCTCATCTACCTGCTTCGTCTCAGGCTTCTGCTTTTTGTTCGGAGTGTCCTCGCTGCTCTCGCTCGCCGTTTTCAAGAACCGCGCGGAACGCTTCTGGCCGGGTTTCGCTGTGTTTTCAGTCGCATCGTTGGATGCTTTGGTCGGCAGTTTTTGTTCGGTGGTCGATTCTTTATCTTTATCCGCCGCAACGGATGTCTTCTTGCCTTCGGTGGCTTTGTCCGCTTTGTCCGCTTTGTAAACTTTGTCTTTAACCTCGGCATCCTTTAGTACGTCCTTCAAGTAAACTGTACATTGCTTGGTTTCGGTAACAGTCTGCTGCGCTGGTTGGTCAACTTTCACCGGTTTATCTTTCGATGTGTCCACGTTGTCTTTATTCCAACAACTCTTACAGATAACCTGGTTACGTCGCGATGCTTTGAAAGTGTCGTCGCCATCTTTAATAGGATCTTTACATTTGGCGCAGAATGTAGGTGGTTTGGCTTTCTCGGTGGTTCTGTTGTTACTTAATTTATCTTGAGATCGTGTCCGCGTCATATCGGTAAGATTATTCTCCTCCGATTTTTCTGATTCATATAAGTTTGTTCTGGTCGATTCGGTGACGGTTGTTTTCCGACTTACTACGATTGTTTTTACCTGCAACGTCGAAATAAGAGAAACGCTTAAATGTAAGCTTAACTATTTCGCTACTAAGGACGATGCCTTCGAACATTGGATAGTTATTTTTTATGAGAAAAATTAGTTATTATTATTACTATATTAGGTGCAATACGATGTATGGCAGATGTTTACCTTAGGAAACGTTTCGTAATCTATTTCTTCGTCATTAGTTAGGTCTATCAATTCAGCTGATGTTTGCTGGTACACATTCTTTAAATCTAGCAACACATCTAGGGTGTATCGACAAGACAAGCATATCAATTTTTGGTTTCTGTAAGGCTTCTGTTTCGATCGAAAAGAAGCACAAGTAGAATACAGTGAATTACACTAAGATATTATTATTACAGGATCAGGAATAAAATTCATACAATTTGGATGTCCAACTTGTTCAATTCATCGCATAGATTTCGTGCCAAATCCTTCTCTGTCGTAATATTGAAAATGAAATTGTTCGCTGCTTGTTCGCGACATAAGCTGCAAGTATTTTTGCGCATATATCCTTTCTGCTGTGAAGCCAGATTACACTTCTGTATAAAAGAGCTGCATTGGTTTAATTCGTATACGCATTTGTGACAAATTTTGGTGGGCAACTGTTCTTCTGTGGGCACCTATGCAAACCATAAATAGTTAATACTATACATATATATACTTAATATATAGATGTATATATATATACACAGTCGTCCCCGTTTTAGGCCGCCGCATTTTTCCCCGCTTTAGCGTTCGTCGCTACCCCCACCAATTCTTTAAAGTGGGGCCTCGAAGTGAGTTTTAACTTTCTAGCTTAACAGTGGGATTTATTACTAGCGATTAGACACGTATACAGCTAACCCTCGCATAACATGGTACTTTGCGAACACGATTTTCGTACAACACGGTAATAATAATAATAATAATAATAAAGACATTCAAATAATAATAATATGATTCAAGTTTTTGATAAATTAAAGGAAGTAAAGAAAGTGTACCGCCTACTGCAAAATTATTGCATTTAAATGAAGCTTTGAATGAAGATTAGAACAATTAAAAATGTGGTCATAAAACATGCACTTGAAATACAATAGCTGTAAGATAAATCGCCCGCAAACAATGTGTTAACACGGTTTTAGTATAACACGGTGAAAAATTTCGTGTTAAACGCGGGTTACCTATAGTACACTTCTTTCAACTGTACAAATATGGATCTTTCTATGCGTTACACGCGTGTATACTACCACAATCGAAAACTGACTTTTTTATGTAAATAATACAAGTAATACAATTTGTACTTCGTCGTTACTTTCTCGATCATTTTTATTGGACACATAAAAAAAGGCATTAAAGGCGCATTTTTCGGCAGAAAGAAAGGCGAGCATCCAATTAATCGCTTACGCTGAAATAACGTGCTATACACGTCGATCAGATCTAGTAAAAACTGTGCAATTTTGGCACTTGAAAAGCACGCAGAATTAAGAAGAATTGTTACGAGTACGATTTATGCAGCAACTGTAAAAATCGGTCTGAAAATTGTATAGAAATGAAATAGCTGTAAATTGCTATGGATAAATTTATCATAGATACCCGCTAAATGATTGCCAGCGCAAACGGTTAAGAAAAAGAAAAACGTAAGCTAAAACATTTAACGATCGACTCCATATCTGCACGCGTATCGAGTACCGCTTTTTCATTCATGCCCATTCCTTCTCTTTCCTTTAGCTAAATTCTTAGAAGTCACACGTAACGGATTCGGTCTCAATTGCGGAAGTTAAAATAGGAACTACTGTATATACAAAGAAAATAAGTTAGTTAAAAAATCATAAGGTACAAAATAAATAACGTAACGTAATATTTCGGTAATGATACATGTAATGTAATTTAAGTATATAGTCAGCAGGGTATGTTTAAATTCTTAGTTATATATTTTTTCGTTTCAGTCGTATTATAATTAGACTGCAGATTTTTATGCACTTATGAGAAACTCGAATATACGAAAAATTGGCTATTAAAATATAAATTAAATATGTATTATTTTATTTGAACGGTTTTCTTTCGATAATTTATTTCTATTAATAGGGAAATAATAGCATATGGATAATACGAAATAATAGAATACAGGCGAATAATTAAAATAATAGGTGATAGAAAACATTCGGTCGGATTTAAAATTTAAGCATAAAATTTAAGGCAACCAAAATTCCTTCAAATGTAATTTTATTTAACAAAGTAAAAGATTGTTATAATAGCTTTGCGAAAATCTATAAAAATTCGATCTGAATAAATTTCTGATAGCAAAGCTGTACGAATTTTGTCCGGTACCCGATATTAATTTAACACGCTAATGAAAATGTGAATTTGCATAAAAATCTGCAGTCTGCTTATAACTTATACTTTTCTACATTAAAAGTATATATATGCTAATATTATAAATATATATAAATTGGGTTGTCACATATATTTACTTTGTTTTATTGGCAGCTTTAAAATCATTTAGTCGTAAATTCGGAAATTAATTTAATCAATTAAATATGTGCCACTTTTCTCAATGATATTTTGCCATTTTTTGGTAACTAAAACTTTGGTGACTTTCGTAAAGGATTACTCTCTTGTAAAATTTCTGAAACTTGAAAAATTGATTTGAATTTCTGGATAAATAGAATAAATTTATGTTGCAACCCAACACATTAGCATACATTATTATTGTTAATAAAATTTCAACTTTACAATTATAGGAGAAACGCAAACTCAGATTGCATTAAAAATAAATTTGTAGCAAATTCGCTGTGTTCATAATGTAGGGTGAGTCAATAGAAGCTGTTAAATTTTGGCTACATCTTGTACAGTCATACTTTGATTTACCATGTCCTAATTTATATTGTTCTCCACTTATTTCATTCCTACCAATGACTTATCTTAATTAAACAAACTTATGTCTCTCATTCATATGCACAGCTTCAGCAAGATTATATAAAGATCAAAAAAAAATGTCCATACTTTAATATCCAACACCTATAATATATGCATATGTATCTAACTACATACTTCACTCTCAACTTAAATCCTTTGCTTTGTAACAAATGTAACATAAGTGCAAAATACACCTATACACACTAAGTTTTAATTACAAAGCCACTTTTATTAATCATCTGAAACATAATTCATCGCCTAACTAAATAACCATAATATATGCATATGTAACCTAACTGCATACTTCACTCTCAACTTAAATCCTCTGCTTTGTAACGAATGAAACATAAGTGCAAAGTACACCTCTCGTATCGAAAGGATTAAAACATGTGTAAACATATATATATACATCTACAAAACAAGTTCCTTGCAAGTGAAAAACATTTGCTGCTCAAACACTTAAAGCAACAACAATAATAATTACTTTGGACAGTGGTTATTATTGACTCACCCAGTATATTAGCAAGCCTCTGCAATGAAAAGTATACAAATAACTTAACAGAGAATCACAGAAGTACGCACCCAACTCTTATGTTATTATCAAGTATCAAACTACAATGTTCATAGATGCAAACGTTAAGCAAACCTTTTCCTTCAATTAGGTGATATTACAAGCGTTAATAGTAAGAGTGGTTCGCGGTTAGGCGAATCAGACGCTCTCACTTAACCTGTACTCGAACGTACGAGACGCGTAAGCGGATAATTGTTGCGTCGGTGTTATTTGCAACGAGTAAATCCGACGCTAGCTCGGATAACTATCTCGCCACTTTATAATCGGATGAAATTCGAGAATAACGAAATTAAGCATACCCTTTTGCTCACTATTTACATTGTGCGAGAGTGTGCACAGATATCGACGCACGCTCAGATCTCTTAGGCGATAGAACGCGGATTCGAATATTTGTATGGTAAAGCGAGTTAGTGGAACTTTGTAGGCAGGTATGTTTCTTATTTGAGGACTACCTTTACTGAACAGATCTCGAATTGTTCGTGAAATACTTCTCTGTTGTTCGCCGTAATATCCAAGAAAATACCGTCATCGCTCGCACACAGAAAGCAGTATCGTTTAGTCATATTGGTGCACGGAAACGAAGAAACAGAAAAGGGAACGTCGGAAAAATAAATTACATTCAAGAAACTTTAAAACAACGGCTACGTTTTTTCAGAAAATTACGAATTCAGCAACAAACCCACTGTGGCGTAGTAGCTTGGCGCGTAACAGTACGTGAACTAAGATGGCGACGACGACGTTGGAAAAAATATGGCGCACATCGATTCGTAACGTTTGCATTTGAAATTTCAAATGTTACCTTACATAATTCGCGTCATGAGGCGATCGGATAATCATTTAGGTGCCCCGTCGAATGAATCGGTAATCAGTGATTTTATGCCGCCCTTTCGTCAGCTTTTTTTTATTAAAGTAACCGTAGCATTTGAAACACACAATTCGTAATACGTCTCGTTTCGCCCGAGTGAAAATGCACGTGTAACGTGTTCGTGTCGTATAGGTGTACGCTTGCTTGCCGACGCGTGCCTGTGTATGTGCAGTTTAAATACTTTAGTCAAATTACAACGCGAATGTTTGTCCGTTAAACGCGTTGTACAAGTTTATTTAAACAAAGATCTATGAAAGAACATTGGTAGTCGTAATCTTCTAATTTATTGTTCCCCTTGGATCCACTTTTGAAGCTGCGAGAAGGAAAATAGATCGAATATGGATCGATTCTCTTGTTGAAATTGTTCGATGCGAACTCTCAAATCGTCTAACATTCTCCTGGGAAACAGAAAAGGTACATTTTTAAATTATTTCTCGTCGAACGACGGCGGATTTTTGTGCATTTAAAAAGGAAAATGTAAATGCGTAGAAAATGTATGCAACAATGTGCGCGTAAAAGTATACGACATATACTATACACAGAAAGTATAGTTAATGTGACCCTTTGAATTATTTTCGTTATTAAGGAAAATAGAATTACTAACAAAATTAATGAAATTATTAGTAGCTATATTTTTATTATTAGTTTTAATTGATAAATTGTTAATCAAAATTTTTCTATCGCAAAGTGTATATGACTTTTAATAATGGAAATATTATCGTTACTAATTTTAATTGATACGTTATTAATAAAATTTTGTTCTATCGTAAATTATATAATTTCGAAGGATCTTCAAGAATATCGCTTCTAATGTAATCGTAAATAACATAAAAATATGTATATGTATTATTTTTTTTCTTTTTCTTTTCCAAACTCGAACCAAAAATTTCAGACGCATTTCGTTTTGCTCGTACGACGTAACACTTAAAATGTTAATGAAGACAACTTTTGAATGCGTTTACTAATAACGAAAATAATCGTAAAGTATAGTAAATATTATTATAATACTTAGAACTCCCGATTAACAGAATTTTTAACCCCCTCTTAATTTGAAAAACATGTCGAGGTATTTGCATAAAAATCCGTCAGTCCACTTGTCGGCTTCTTCGTGTAGAGTGAAACTAATTGGATTGAGGATCACCTGAAACAATCTGCCATGTCTTTAGAAAATTGGAAAAGATCGTCCATCGACAGGTTGGTTAAATCCGGGAAACCGGTTTTAACAACGGTATTAATTTGTACATTTTCCGGTTTTATTTGCTCTATCATTGGTTGTTCCGTAGGATCTTTAGAGCCGGTCATTATACTCGATTGCTAAACAAGAAAAATGTCATTAACATCCTCTTTCTCTACTGTAATACTTATCTCTCCGCAAACCCGACAAATCGCACAATTAACAACGGTAAATCTGGTGTTAACACGTCGACTGTCGCGTTGGTCATCCGTGACTGGAATTTATTTTCTAAACGAAGTTACGGTGTTCGAGAATGATTAAAATAAAATGAATATCGTGAACTAAACAATTCTGAACAACATAGGTAACTAGATAATATTACGAAGTAAGCTGTGTACTATTCGGCAATGCCCGAATAGTATTTTTATTAAAACATAACATTTCACGCGAATGAAATATTATAGTAAATTTCGTTTCACCGAATGTTGCAAAAATTAAATTTAGGACAGTATTTATTTAATTGCACGTTTTACTTAATTCACCATTTTAACTTATTGTCTTTTTCTTTGAAAACTCTTCAATTTTCCACGTTTCTAATTTTTACTACACGGTGTGAAAATTTTGATCGGCAATTATAAATACGCCGTAACTGTTTAAGGGATTAAAAAAGTTCATGCGTGTAAAAAGGTTCGTTTTTTCGGAATAAAGTTTTATCGACAAAATATATCCATCCGAAAATTACGCAACAAATTTATAGCCGAAAAGTTGCGTTTCGGCAAGTTCAAAGATTACGCGCGAACTTTAGATTACGCGAATACACGTGGGTGGCGTGACGTAAGAAGTGAGGAGTATTTACAATAGCTTAGTATGACACTTAGGCATTGTATTTAAAGGGATATCTAAGAACAAGTATATTTATACACAAATTCAGTCCTTATAGTGCATTATGTAACGCGCATAAATCATAAATAGTTCCCAAAGGCTCACTACAGGCAATTATACACACATATATGACAAATTGTACGCTGTCCAAAATAATCAGAGAATCACGTCAACAAACTATATACTTCAGCATTTCTTTTTTTTTCCTGCGTAGTTTTACATCCGCTATTTGCCAATTCTTCGCGTAACATTTTACTCTATCAATCTTACATTTTCCTTCCAATACATTTTTGGTTTGCCTAACGAAACAAGCTCGATAATTAAAACACGGTTACCCAGAGATTCCGTAATCGTTTCGAATAGCGTACTTTAAAAAAAGGGAGCATTATTTTCCCAAATCGATTCAATCGACGTTTGTTTCGCCCGTGGATAATTAACCGACCAATTGGCGTACGTTTATTTCGGTCGTTGACTTCGAACGCGGAATCGCGAACTAGAATTTTCGTAAAAAAAAAAAAGAACGAAAACTGTCAAATATACGGAGCCAGCACTGTGATCGTCGCATTTGATCGTGAATAGTTTATTCGAATACGCACACGGTACGCGATGCACACGATAGCCGAGGGTCGCTCGGTGCTATTTTGCATGATCTGGACCATCGGACGAGAATTATCACCGTTTCGACGAACGTGAACGTCACCGTGAGAACCGACGAACAACGTCTCCCCTGTCCTGCTTCGCGCGATACTGCGACTTCTAAATTTAGTGGGCTGCTGCTCCTCTGCAAATTATTGTTTTCGTCGATCTACACGGCCCAACATTAGGACTACTGATCGAACTCGGGGCTGTCGTTGTTCTGCGCGCTCGCGCTTTTCGTCCGTTTCGACGCGCGCAGTTTACGCGCGTAAAGTAAAACACGTTCGCTGCTATCGATGCACGCGGTGCGCCGTAGGAATATTGCTCACGCATTCTTTTTCATTTTTTAAATATTCCAGTTCTACTATGCTGTTTCTACACGAGCATTCGAAAACAGCGCGAGCCCAATTTTGAACTTGTATTAGCTGATACGATTATTTCTGGTTCACTTATTGTTAGACTTATTCGAGTAAGATTTGAAAGCAACAATCGTTAATGATGTTCGTAGAAATTAAAAGAGTTAATGGAACATCAAGGAAGATGCATAAAGAGGAAACTGTTTTAAAATGTTGGCTAGTAGACTTGTATTGCTTTAGAATTCATGGTTGGCGTTTATAGGCGCACTTGTTATAGTTTTATTTGTTTCTAAATAATTGCTATTATTGCAACAAGAATATTTCACAATAAACTGCGCAGCTACTTGTTACAAAACATATCTCTGATGAATTGAAATGAATTTATCTCTGATATAAAGGTAAACAGTTTTTGGATGGGTATCGGAAGACTGGCTAATGATTCTTCTCGTCTTATTGTTCAATTTAATATTTTCTTAAACAATTAATATGATAAGCGACATTTTCGGAACCGTCCAAGAACAAGATGGATCGTTAATGCAAATCGTAATCCAAACTCAGAAGACTGATTTATGGGTCCTCATAAATGATAAGGACTAAAAAATTGATCCTCATCTCTTCACCAAAAATTGCTATTAACTTACAATAGCTATGCAGACGAAAAATATCAACCAGAGAGATTCCGCGTCTTTAGAGTTTTCATCGACTTTGATTGTTGTACCATCGTATTTGTTGTTGTTGAGACTGCCTTACATTATCGATTAAACGTAAAATTGGCCTCTGGTAGCAGCGAACGTGTGAAACGAAACCATCGTACAAGCAGAGTATTATAAAAATATAAATCGTCCCTTTTACGATATCTTAACGCGGCATTTAAACAATATTACAGAGACGGATTATAATCATGGATCTCGATTAAATCAGACACTCGACTCGTAAATGACAATTTGTACTATCGGCTTCTTTTTTGGTTGAGAATTATTGGGATTCGCGTTAGCGATATCGCGAAGCACCGCCTCTACGGCTTCTTCCCATTCTTGATCTTTGGTATCTCCTCGGCTAAGCGAAGCCGACCACTTTAAACGCGGCATTGATATCACCGTCAACACTTTTCTGTTAACAATAAACAACTGATGATTAGACAACGATAAACAATTAACCCTTTGACTGCGGACCATTCCAGGTTTAACCCTTTGCGGACGAGAAGTAATGACACTTATGGGAGTACTTTAGTTTTGAATTCTACGACTTTGAGTTTTCACGCTTTTGTGTTCCAAACCATTTCATTTCCAACGATTTCAAATGTTTATTATTACGTTAAGTATTCATTGCATTAAGTTTCGTGCTTTAAAAGTCGACATGGGTTTGGAAAGCCAAAAAATGATTAGGCGACTATTTGTCGACGCTCGTCCGCAAAGGGTTAAACGTTCGTTAAATTCCGTAAAACGAAATATCCATATTTTGCGTATCGCGTACTCTATTGAGCTACCGATTAATTATTTATCTATACGGTAAAGCAAACCCATTAATAAACGCAACAGAGAATATACAATCTGCGGACAAGGAGTGGGCGAAAATTTAACACGTTTGATCGATAAATAATAGCTTATAGATGGCTGTTCTAAAAGAGTACAAAAAGGAATTAAAGAAATCTAGTTTGCAGCAATACTCGGTAGCGGATTCAAATATTCGGTTTATGGGATCAAAGGAACGTAATCTAATGAAATACTAACGCGGTAGGAATGCAAGCGAAGATCTTACGGGCCTAGATTGAGCATATAAATTAATGCACGAAAGGAGAACGGGGCAACGTATACGGCCGTTTAAAATTGTATATAAAAACAATAGATCATTTACAATTCTACAATATGCAACTAAGTTACGATTTAATCTCTTTTCGTGTCTATCTCAAGTAAGTGTACCGATAATTTTTATTCGTGTCTCGCATATAACACACCCAAATACATGCACGCATCCACAATCGTTGATAGATTTTGTCGGACGCATATATATATATGCGTTCATAGCAGTCAAAGGGTTAATAGTAATAATAATGTGCAGCGTTTTGTAACGTTTGAAATATTATTTGACATTCGTTGCGTCTACCTGAGATCCGAATGCAACGCGGACATATCGCCCCCAGCGTGTTCGCCGAGTCTGCGAATGGTTTCAGCCAATGGTCCGCTGAGTCGTTGCAATCTTCTCCATGATTGAGCGTACTGTCGTCTTACGAGCTCGATAATAGTACTCGTCAACGCCAGGCCAACCAGAATATAAAGGGTGCACAGTAGCGTGTATTTCGGCTTCTCTGCGTACGTGCGACGACACGAAGCGTAGCTATAATAACGTGTAAACACGCACTACGCGGATACAAATACCGCTATCCTTTTATCAGCGGCGGATTTAAGTTTCTCGCTTAAACCTTGGGCTATTATATTCTTTTCCTGTCCCGCAAATCCTGAATTCTCATTTCGATCGAAACAATGCGCTACGCAAGTATTAATCGATATTTGTTTACTTCGTACCGATCGGTGATAAAATTCATTGAAATCGCATGCTATAAATATTTCAAGCGGAAACGTAAAATTGGAATGAAATGTAAGGAAAATTCTGATGTTGACCACTTGCGCTGGAATAACGTATTACGCACGTCGATTAGTAGCTATTAGATCTACTGAAAACTGTGAAATATGGCAAATTAATAAATATGCAGTGAATTAAGAATTGTCACGAGTACGTTTAATGCATTGAACTCTAAAGATCGGTGTGAAAATTGTATAGAAATAATTTCCGCAAATTGCTATCGATGAGTTTATCATAGGTAGCCGCTAGATAATTTCCAGCGCAAGTGGTTAGTTAACCCTTTCCAATCGGTTGGCTCCGCAATGGAGACATTCGTAAATTGTATGAAAAGTTCGGATTCAAGTTTCCTTAATTCGGTATCAGCCAATTCGATTTTCATTTCTTCCGAGATCAAAACAAATATCTCCTTTTCGAAATACATAACGCAATGAGTTCTCGCAAAAATCGGAAAAGTGTATTGGAGCTGCTGTTATATGTCCATATTATTGAAAATAGTTTCGAGTGCAAAGGGTTAAGCTATCGACTGCAATATGCGCGAGGAAATATTCGAGAAATATCTCGCGAACTGCAATTAATCTCGCGTAATTTTGCATTTCGTATAGAGAAACCAGGAATCGCTATCTTGGATTACAGCCTACTTAGCTTGCACCCAAATCCGCCCCTGCGTTTTATCCGTAAAATAGAAATGTAAATAACCATCGTTGTCGTAAGATTCGCGCAACCGTTTAAAAAAAGTGCGACGCGTTTTGGGGCTACTTACTCGGTACTAAATCACCGAATCCTATCGTGGTCATAGTCACGAAGCAGAAGTAAAATCCGTCGAAAAAGTTCCAATCGTCTTCCCATAGCATGAACATACCTGCGCCGCAAGCGAGGTATAGGAAAAGCAACAAAATCGCTGCGAATGCACCTGCGAACAATAATGCGATTAGTTGGATTCCTATTTATTTTATTAACCCCAAGGCTGATAAAAAGTTTATTTATTTTATTATAGGGCTTATTAAAGTTTATTATATAATAATTTCGTTTATTGGCTGTCGGATAGTTATTATATATGTGATGGTTGCATAGTTTTTAATTTAATTTAATTTAAGCTTCTCCTTCGCTCTATTACTTTACCACTATGCTTTGCTGCGTCAATTAAGTTATGTTTCGGCTACTATTATCTGTATACAGTGTTGCTTTGGATATTGGCCGAAGTTCGGGACCGAATCTGGCCAAAGTTGAAGGGAAGTAGATCTTTCAGGAAATCCTGAGTGTCTCTTTGTTCGCAGAGAGCGAGTGAGATAGAGGTACACAGCAGGGCTCATCAACATTTCACGGTAGGTGTAAAAACATGTGTACTTGTGTACACCAGGACAGTTCCGAAGCCAGTTGCAAGAATTGGTGGGGATTGCGACCGGCCAATATCCAAGACAAAATCCCGGCCAATATCCAAGGCAGTACTGTACCTTTATACATGTCTATAACTACCGAATCTCGTATACCAAAGACGAAGACTACTTATTAGAGTAAGATTATATATACGTGCAATAAGTTAATCTTTCCTTTTCCATACCAGCACGTTACTAACTCTCTATTTCTTCGTACGCTACTTTTCGTACCTTCTCAGTAAGCTAAAGTAACAAATAATGTATAAAATAGTGTAAAAGTAAATATAAAATAAATAGACTAAAGTCTACATCCGTTGTATTTCCGACGCGAACTCTTTATTACTAAACGTCAGATCGGATCGTTACCTGCTACCCAGCTACTATCATTGTAATAGGAAACCTTTCTTTGTACAATTCAATAAATAATAATGACGATGTTGTTAACCGTTCTTAGAATTTGTTATGATTTCGAACGTTTTCGTTTTACGTTACTCGAACGGAACCGATCGAAACTCACCGAGTGATCGCCTTCCGGCTAAATTCGTCGGAATGCACGAGCAAGAAAAACGGAACGGAAGTTTCGCTTTCACAGTCAAAGCAATTTTAACTACACCACCAGCGAACAGTTTCCCCCAATCGGCTATAACTATCAACGTTAGGGGAATACCAACGAAGGCGAACAGGATGCAAAACAGCCTTCCCCAGTTGGTCGACGGCACAACGTTCCCATATCCTTGAAAAGAAAAAGAAAAACAAACGGAAACAATTCAGTACCGAAGTAGTATATTAAGTACATTTCCCTTGTACCTCGGGTTGCATCAGTTTGTGAGCGTAATCGTATTGTTGAGAAACTGTAACGCGTAGCGGAAAGTTGGGAAAAACGGGATACCGAATACCATAACTTTTGCGCGTACTTTTTTACCTTTGCGTTTTAGTAGAATCGTTTCACCGTTTTCCGTTGCTTTTAACCCCTTGGTCTGTAATATCGAGTCACGCTCGTTCTAGGATTTACAGCGCGGAATCGACAGAAATGAATATCGCCGAGGGTAAAATTTAATTTGAACTTTAACCTTAGCTTCGTTTCACAAGCTTGGAGGCTGTAGAATAAAAATCGCCTTGAATTGAATTTCTACGAATTTCACTCGTAATCCGGAATAAGAAACCAATAAAAATGTATTACTATTATTCCCAGGATTTATACTTGACACGATATAAAAGCAGTGTGTGTGATAAAAATAATTGTACGGTAAAGAGTTCAGTAATCTTGTGTTACGTATAGAAGACATTTATACAGCCATTAACGAAACGGTAGCACGCGTAAAAACTATAAAACTCGGTACCTTGTTTCGCGAATGTTTTACGAATGCGTAAAGTCCGCGTTGAATAACTTCAGAATCATTACGTTCGCACGAACATTCAGAAGTCATTTAAGGTTTATTTAATCCATTCGGCGGACGTTTAAAAAACTTGGGAAAGTCGGCTCGGAATAATTTGCAATTATTGCGTAATAGCGTAGAGATATTCGTACCGTCGTAGAGTGGAGTAATTTGTACGGGTTTATTTATTATAAATAAGCAAAGAGTGAAGGAATGACGATTGGTAATATATTGTACATAATAATACGTGAAACTTCTCGGGACGTGCAAAGGCTATTTTGAAATGATATGCGAAACGCATTACATTAATGGTTTAATTATGATTCATTACCGATCGTAGTAAGAACAGTGCTGGCAAAAAAGACCGCCTGAAGAACGCTCCATCTTTCGGTTACGATCGGCGGCAAATCCGCTGCATCTCGATCGTTTTGTTCAACAGTGTCCGCCACGAAACTGATCAACAAACCGCCTTGCGCGGCTTCTTGAACCGCCTCTTCGTAGGCGCGCAATTTTACGCTAACCTGTAAACATTCTTTGTCATCTAACATCTATCAAACGTATTTCATTTAACAACGAACCCAATTAGAGAAAGAGAAAAACTACCTGGATCCCTAAAACGATGCCTAAACGATAATAAATATATAAAAGGTATATTCTCCCTGCTTAGAGATACCGAATTAATCAATGAAATATAGTAATTATATTAGAATCTGTAATAGATAGCTAAGACCAGGTAAATATTCCACAGCGGACGCACCCAAAGTCACATACACTTCAATAGTATATACATTACGCAAGTTTTCTCGCACAAATAATGAAGTTCAATAAAAACACTAGTTGTACGATTAATATCGACGTATCAAACCAATGATACGCTGATGTACACGTATACAGAACATCTTATAATAATGTTAAAATGTATTTCACGACTGTAATGTAACTAACGCGGTCGTTAATTGCTAAGTAACCGAATGCGACCTAAAATAAATCAAATTCTTTGTCATCGTGTCCCTTACAACTATTCCAAAGCATCTGGAAAATCTGATTCTATTTAGCTTTATCGGTATCCGGTAAATTCAGTAGCGACGCACGGATCTTGTCGAGTTAACGCGGAAGAAGAAATTCTAAAGTACAGTACTGCCTTGGATATTGGCCGGGGTTTTGCCTTGGATATTGGCCGGTCGCTATCTCCACCAGTTCTTGGAACTGGTTTCGGAACTGTCCTGGTGGCCAAGTACGTATGTTTTTACACCTACCGTGAAATGTCGATGAGTCCTGCTGTGTATCTCTATCTCACTCGCTCTCTGTGAACAAGGAGACACTCAGGATTTCCTGAAACATCTACGTCCCTTCAACTTTGGCCAGACTCGGTCCCGAACCTAGGCCAATATCCAAGGCAACGCTGTATGTTCTCGAATTTGAAATATCGCCGCCGCCGTACTTTGGCTGTGCTAGACATCGATAAGGTGATATAAATAGCGAAGTGAATGCGACGAATGGGTCCGAGGAGACGATAGCAATAATTAAGGTGCCCGAAAATAAAATCCAGTACAGGTAGTTATGAATTAGTCGAAAGGGAGCAGAGCGAGGACGAAACGCCTCGAAATATACGTTTAGAGACGCAGTGCACCTTTTTCAACATTATTATTATTGTTATTTATTATTAACGGGCAAGAGGCCGCGAAGTACAAGAAAAGAATGTATACAATAGCGTTGATACTTCGAATGAATAAATAATATTATGATGATAATTTGAACGAACAAAATTGAATAATTGAAAAATTTGATAGACAATTAATAATGTTGATCAATAAGATCGGTTGACCAATGATAATGGTAATAATAATTTGAAGCATCTACTCACCAATGTGCGCAAATTCGACACATCGGTGTTGTTGGAAACCGAGTCGACGAACGAATATCTTTGAGCGCGTAAATTGGCGCGCAAAGCTTCCAAACGTGCCAGTTCCGCCGGAAGTTCGATGTGCCGAAAGACCTGTCACCGTAATACCTGTTAGTGCACGCAGTAACATTTTTTTTTTGAGGGGGGGACTCGCGCAATACCAGCGAAATGTATTCTTTGCTATAATCTATTTCTATCCAGGGTAGATGTGCCACGTACTGTCAGTGTTCCTATAACTGTCACTTTAATTCGTTTATTTAGTAGCGAACGAATGTACGAAGAATCGTGGCTGGAAAGATTAAAATACTAAATTTGGACTTGATTTTTCCTTAACAACAAATGGACGTTGAATATCTGTTTACGCTTAATATTGAATAGCAAACGTTAAGAGTCGAATGTGCCATTTGAGCGTAAAAAAACGCAGCTAGTAGAAAGTATGGAACGTTTTTATAATGCAACAATGGTGATACTATTTTACTTTTATCCGTTACGTAAACTGAACTGCTAATTATATGTAAGAATCATTTCCATTTAATTGTGAACTTTTCAAGTGACAGTACGAGGGAAATTGGACTTTGTTGTATATTTTCAATTACGTAGTACGTATTACATCGTATTCAACGTATAAAAAGAAATCTTCATACGTAAAGGAGGCGTTTTAACTATTGTTGTGCTTCGAACTGGAACGATTCGTAGGTTAAACAGCTTCTAAAATAATTCAATGAAGTTGCGCGATGAGCTTAATGTGGCGGTACGTGGGATATCTACCCTATTTCTATATTTCTATAATTAATTCTATAGCAATCATTTAATGTATAGAGATAAAGTTGATTAACCCTAATGACTTTTAACGCGCGTACATATTTGTAAACCTCTCGACTCTCGAGTGGACGGCGGTTTAATGCAATTTTATTTACCCCGAAAGAAAACTCGGTTTATATCTTGATAACATCGTTAACCAATTTTTTTCTGCACGCACGAAATTGTAGAATTATTTTCAAAAACACAGTAAACTTAATACTAATAATAAGAAAGTTTCTTTATCTTTATAATGTGAGATAGCAACTATCGTCGCATCAACTCTGTTCTGCTACATTTTAACCAATGGGTAAAAACAGTTTTTTTTTTAAATAAGTAACACGTGTACACTTATTGACAAAAGTTAAGAAACAAAGTAATCCGTTCCATATTTTTGTGTACACTTTATTTTCCGTGGTATATAGATTAGAATTAAAAATAGGATAACTTATTGTTTATCAGCATATGTAATGTTACCTTTCTATGTTATTTTTTATTCTAAGCTATTTATTTCAAAAGATGAAGAGTATATAGAACGTTGCAAATGATTACATATTGTTAGTAAGTCATTACCGCATTAATTAAAATTAAAAACTATAACGCATTAGCCATTCATTAAAAAGGATACATATTACTAATATATGTAAACAAAACCTTTTTATTCGAATAAGAGGAAATCTGTAGCAATGAAAATAGCAACGCTGTGCTCAATTGGAACAAATTTAATTTTATCGAACGCATGATCCCCGCATTTTATTATACAGCGCGTTGTAAGGGGAATCGCGTTACACGAAAACAATATTCGCGTTGTAGAAACTCGCGTTATACGAGAGTTCATTGTAATGTATTTCCTTGGAACGAATTGGTATGATAAAGAATTTTGGAATAGAAAGAAAAACAGCGTGCAGAAAGGTGATGCGTTTCCTTCGAACAAGTTGCTATAATAAAGAATTTACAAAGGTTCAACAAAGAATGTTGGGAGGAATCGCAACGAGTCGCGCGATTGGTCCATTGCTAAAAATAAAGACACCCATTGGAAATCCAGACTCGCGTTGTTATTTCAGTAAATATTGCGTTCCATGTAAACTCGCGTAAATAAATAGTTCCAAAATTCGAGTACTCATCCACGCGTTCAATTGCATCGCCAAAATATCGATAGATCTTTTAATTACTTACAAGCTGATTTTTAAGTTACAATCTTTTCGTCGCGCAACTTGCGAATAAACAAAGAGATGCAAGTTCTGCGAATCGCGTTGCTTAAATTTAACGGTATTTAAATTTCCCATAAATTGCATAAACATCCGTAGTCTACTTGTAAGCTAGAATCCTTCAACGCGCAATTTTCACGTAAATAAGGCAATTCGATTCCTTCGAATCGCGATCCTTAAGTTTCTCGTAAAGTACATAAACATTCGCTGTCTACCAATAAGGTAGAATTTTTCGTCGCGCGTAAAAGATGACAAAATGCAAATTAAATTTAAACGCTTAAATAATTATATTTCAGTCTACGTAGTTGTAAACTAAAATCTTTTATCGTTCAATTCGCATATAAACCAAAAAAATGCAATTTCTTTCAATTTAACGATAATATTTACGCGTTTTATTATTCTACGAAAGAAAACAATTAAATTACTGCTAAAGAATATAATAAAATACCTACTAAAAAGGAAATATAATAAAGTAATATAAGTAACACAAAGTATAAGTAATATAAAGTAATATAAAGTAGTATAAGTAATATAAAGTAATATAAGTAACAATATAATAAAGTATCCACCGGGAAAAAGACAATTATTAGTTTCCGCGATCGAAAAAAGACAAATGAATAGATTTAAATGTCTGACTCACCAAACCACCGATTGCTGTGTACAGCATCAAAGTAATCAAAAGTCCAACGTGACCAGCGATCGACTTAACTTTTTGAACATGTTCCTGTCGCAAGATTTGTTTTTTCCCCGAAATCTCCTCGGCGTTAGCGGCTTGCGCGAATTCCACGGACAAATTTGGCTTTTTAGACGTCATTCTAAGCACACGCACGCCTTGGTGTAACGCGCAACTGCCTCCGACACTCGAGGAGAACTGATCGAGTTCGCCCGAATCTTCTACAATCGCACCGGTTATTTCCGTATGGAAGAGCGAAGGAAGTGCGGTCTTAAAATTTCCTACGTAACTCGATTTTACACGCGCCACTCGGAGCGAGCGTAATCGGTATTAAGTATCGTAATCGTTCGAAAAAATCGAAATCTCGAAACTTGCCGCTCGCTCATCGGTGAGACTTTTAAATCTTCGAATGCTATTGGAAGTATATATGGCACGTATACGGCGAATTTTAAGTACGATATGAAGCTTACAAATTCGAGTCTTTCGACTCAACAATTTTATTAGTGTAAAATGTTCGGCAAGTATAAATTTAGAAGCATCGTAGTGGATTAATTCATATTAAATGTTATGTACACGTGTGATTTGTAAAATTAAATCTAGAAACGCGTCGATCTCTTAAAATTACTTAGTACTCGAAGGGTTAAATTCGTTTATCTTCGGTTTAATCCGTTGTCGTACGATCTTTTGACTACTGTACTTTTACGCGTAAGCTATCGTCAATATATCACAGGTTTTCATGTTCGTTCAATATATTGAAATATTTTAAGCAATTTAATGTTTAGCGATCCTTAATCTTTCGAAGTGAAACTAGAGGTAAAATAAAAATAACAACGCATTGCGAATAGTGCATGTCTTTGGTACATCTATCTACAATTTGTGCCATTACTGTTGAGGATTTTTACACTTTTCGTATCAGGAGTGTATCGTTTCTCTTTTAATTTGTAGCTCGTATGCTTTTATTATTGTGCGAACGTTTCTCGTTTCACGTATCTTTAGGCAGCGTTCGCGGCTGTAAAACGGAGAAATTTAGATTGTTAAGCGAATTTAGAGTGATACGGTGGTGTAGCGCCATTTTTCGAATGCAAGCGAATGCAGAGGGTGCATTACTTTCGCGACAAAGTAATTGCGCTCGATGCACAGTCGGTAATGAAGTACTATGAAGGAGGCGAGATTGTTACGCTTGGGAAAAATTTGCAATAACAAAAAGGAGAAGAAATTCAAACGGGATTGATAATCACAGATGACCATTCGAATAGGATTCACAAATTTAAATGAGAATTCATCTAGCAGCTAAGTTCCATAGATAGTTTCGTAAGTACGACTTCCGAACGCTATTTGACAGGTTATAAAGTTTTGTCAGTCACAGTTAATTTTGCAAACAAATCAATCGGCTATCAACCATGAGAAACGTAAAAGTATATAAACTACTATCTAATATAATATTTAAGATATAATACTGATTATTAAAAGTGCACGATTAAAATGCAGCGAAAAAATATGGCAGAAATAAGGCATCGTAAGTTACTCGATTTATATAGGTGTAAACATTCTACTTTGCTTTGAAATTTTATTGAATATTTGCTTTAAATTACTAACAAAATCACGTACTAATATTTATTGTTAACGCAACGAATACTGTAATGGTTACAAAAAGTGTAGATACATTCCTGTGTCTGCATTGGCATTTGTGTATTGCTTAATTAAGATCAAACTATAACTATATTAAATTTTCTCTAAGACAACAGTGCCTTTATATAACTATGATCGAAATTTAATATCGTAAAAATAAGGCACAGAATCCGATTGAAAAATGCCCGAGTAAATAGCACAAATGTGTACCAATACATTCAATAGCCTCAGACTAAATATACTGTATTAAATTCCTTTTAAAATAGTAGTACCTTAATGTAAGCATAAGAAAAATTTGCTACTGTAAAAATGAAGTATATGAATCTGATTGAAAAATGTCTAAGCAAGAAGTACAAGTGTATGGCAATATTTTCTATAGCACACAAATTTATATTGTCAATATACTTCATTATTTTAGATCATGACTGCGGTAAAGATTCAAGGTGGAATTGACATATTACGGCTTCCTGTTAATCAGGAGGAGCATGTATTTCCACCTTGGCATATTAAATACACCCAGTCCCATATACTTCACTCTAAGTGTTCCAAAAATGAGAACGGTTGCACAGACAAGGATGGAGCTGCTTGTCAATTTTGCATGTAAGGCAGAATACTTTTCTTAATTCTTTGAAGCCCAGAAATATGAAAAATGTTCCACATCTTTTTTAATCCTCAACTTGCACGGTGGTTGTTGTTTAAACCCACTTACAAATTTTAAAATAAACCACAAAAAATCTTGTGCCTCAAATAGTTAAAGTTTACAGAGCTATGAGATTATATATATATATATAAAAAGAATATAGAAAGATATAAAAAGTAAAATCATAGAAGCAATTCTACAGTTTCAGCGGTACTTTAGAATTGCCTCATATGCCAGACATGGTATTTCCAAACAATATATTAACATTGAAACACCAGGATGGTGCTACTATACAATTCAATGCTTTAGACGCATTGAAAACTGTTTCAAACGGGAAAATTAACGTGCAGCTCGCTTGCACAGAAGCTTGGAAGGAATCTAGGTACAAATTATATCTATCTATTGATTCGTGTATTAATTATTTTATTTACGTTCGTATTCTCTATTTAATTATTTTTCAAACGGTGCTCTATATTTTTTCCCGACGTTCTCGTGGAGCGTAAAAAAATAAAGTCTAGCCTTTAATAGCTAGACGATTCCGAATGGACCTCTAAAAATTCTTAATTCTCAAGATTAAACGATCGAAACAGTATAGTTGAGTTTACCTTCTATTCTCCGGACATAAATCGGAAAAAAAGTATAGAGTATCGTTTAAAAGAAAATTTAGGCGGTTTTGTAATCGCGTAAAAAATTACCTCAAGAAAAACTTCGCTCTACTTTTATGTACGCCTCTTGAAGGAACGCAACTTTGTTCCGAAAACGTTTTCCCCTACAACGATGAATAAAATAAACATCTAAGTGATCCTATTTTCCTAAGGCATCCTGTATATAACATGTAACGTCTTAAGTAGATCGGAAAGTAGCGAATTTTTGGAAGAAAAAGTGAAGCCGTTCGATTGGACATTTACAACCACCTACACTGGCACGATAACCAATTTGGAGATTCAAGAAACCGACGAAAGAATCGACGTGGATAAACTAAGAAGAAGAGACAAAATTTTGTTCTATCACGATTTAACATTGTTCGAAGACGAGCTTCACGATAACGGTATCGCGGTTTGTTCCGTGAAGATTGTAAGTTAATAAAATTACCGTAAAAATGTGCCTATTTAACCAGTTAGCTGTGTTGACCCCTTTTCAAAGTGTGCACCTAAATGCGCCGCGAATATATTTTAGTTTTCGCTGGAATTACGATTTAAATCGCCAGTGGTAACTACTTTTCACGCACGACGATTATATTCGTCGTAACGCAAAATGTTGTCATTTCTCTGTGACGAGTATACTCGTCAATCACGGCTAATTGGTTAAAAATATAAAATATAGTAATAATAGTAAGGTTTATTTACGGGACATAAGGCCCTTAGAAAACGAAACGATCACAAAGTAATTACACTCGATTTTATTTAATTCGGTACTTTTAACAGCGAGTTATGCCAAGAAGCTTCTTTATTCTATTGAGATATTTCTTGAGAATCGACGGGGTGATGTTGAGGATAAACGATACTCGAATTTACCACGAATTCGGTCTGGATTACTTACTGAGAGAATACACGACGAGAGAAGCGAAGGTTGAAGAAATACGCGTGAGTAATTGTTCGGTAACGTAATTGCAATTAACTCATTCGCAACGGCAGCGGTCGCAGGCAAATTGGACTCGAACATCGCATAGCAAAATAATGCAAAACCATACGAAGAGGAAGAGAAGAAAACGGGAAATGTCCATTTTTACTTTGCAGAGTTTAACCTGGAGGAAAATTAAAATAATTACAACACCTTAATTAACCCTTACAGTCAACGTAAATTGCTAAAAAGCTAATAAGTAGTTTATACAGCATGCGTTGTTAGTAAAGTAATTGTGAAATCATATATGAAAGATCGGTAAAACTGTGACGTATTAATACGTCGTCCATTGCGAATGGGTTAAACTCGATAATAATTGGATTACAATTGTTAACGCATAAGAAACGAAACATTTTATTTCGCTTTCAGGTCCCCCCGACGCTATTTGTAGAGCCAAGTGAAATAGCTCCACATTTACCCCTAACCGGATGTCATTATCATAAATTAATGATTAATTCGACTAAAACGGAGCAGGTCTCGAATAGCGAATCGGTGAACGAAACGGGAACCGATTCGTCGAACAGGGCCGATACAAGCGAAGCTGACGGCTCTGTTACTTAAGATTTCCACGTGCATGTACATATGTTACAGCCTGAAATCATTATTAATAATCGAGCATTTATTTCAATAAGAAAAACAGAGATAATACAAAATTCTTTATAATTCGAACGCAATAATACAGGATAATACAGATTCAGACAAAAACAAACGAATTGTCGCGCGATAATTATAACACAACGGTACAGAAATTTTGATTTGTCACCGTGTGAATTCGCTATTCGCTTAACGAACGAACATTTTTTCATTTTGCTATGTTCAACACACGAATAAAGCATTCACAAATTGTTCCGAATAAACGCTTTTTCAATACTATAACGATTCTTACATTATCCCTTATAAAATAGATCTTAACACTTTGTTTACCGGAAGTCTACTAATCGGCTTTTTAGTGCCAGCACTTATTTACTATATTTAACCCTTCGACTGCTATGGATTATATCGTACACGAAACACAAATGAAAGTTATTATGCGTTTAAAATGGACACGATAAAAGGAATAGTAATTTAATAAATTACAGTAATACGCTAAGTAATAATTTTATTAATAGAAGTAGATAGTAATTTAATTGTACGTCGCGTGATTAGTCGGTAGTTGAATAAAGAACGCGAAGCGAAAAGAATTCGGTTCACGTCTAGCGTTTAAACCCGAACTACTTTGCAATCAAAGGGTTAATTATTCGAAACAAACTAATTCTACTCGTTTTATATATTAGAACTATCTTTAGACTAACATGTTAAACATGACATTATAGAAATTATAAATGATAATAGAATTAATATATTCTCGCTCTAGAATGAGTATCAAGTTTAGTCGCGCCCTGTAAGTAAAATGTTAATACATCTTTATGTGCGAAAAATCTACGAAGACTTCGATGGTCCCGCTAGCATTTTAAAGCCGTTACACTTCGCAACCGATTCCGGTTGAGTCGGATTCTCGTCGTATCTCCTTCGAACCACCGTTTGCATCCACGAGAGCAACTTTTTATTATATTCGTGCTCGGTTATGCAATCGACTTTGGTTGCCAAAAAGTTCAACTTCGAATTGATTACGTCTTTAAACGAAATTTCTTCCCTCGGTCTTTTTCCTCTTAGGAAATCGAGCGTGCAATAGCCAATCGCGTGTACGTACGCGCCTGGCTTTATTGGCCTACCTAGTGTTCCATTGTTCGTCTCCAGTGACCAATTGTTTTCCAAAATCTACGTAATAAGAATACGCATTCTCACGCATTTTATCTCGTTCGTAAATTATTAGGTCGCCCGATAAATTCGTGCCGAATTTTATATCGATAAAATTAATGCTAATATTGGTATTAATATTAATGTTAAGATTAACATTTATTTTTATTCTTTCGGTGTTAATATTAACATTTTCCATGTTAACACTATCAACACTAGTTATTTCTGCTATGGAAGTTTTCACTCTCCTGTAATAGAATTTTAATCGTGACTTATGGCAATTATTTTACTATGATAATTATTATATATTTTACTATGCTACTGTTATTATACTGAAGCAGCATCTGTGATATCTTAAGCTGCAATCCCACATGGAAAGTGTTAAGAATAAATATATATATATATTCTATGCATATGTATATATATATACAGGTAATTCCGGAAGTATAATTTTCTAATAACTGCTCGCGATTCAAAGGATTAAAAGATATTATAAAATACAGTATAAAGTTATTGCAGCATGAATTTATCAGACCACCAAATATATTCCAAATAAAGTTTCTTACTTACAAATATATCCTTTATATTTGTATCCTTGGGATACTGAAAATTTGGACGTATCTCAGGCAATTGTGGAGGGCACTCCTGAACCTTTAACGACTTAACATCTATCTTTTTCGCATATATACTATACTTCTTATCAATTTGTTTCCTAATCTCTACAGTTTTCGCAAACTGTTTCTTTTCATGGTAAACAGTAACAGTGCCTGTTCCATCGTCGACTAACGAAATAGAAATTTTAATGTAACACAATTTGTTTAATACTAAAGCTACTAATGATTAAAGTATACCTATTTGAATTAAAAGAATGGAAATGATAGAGAGTTGAAGAAATATATGTTGCAAGTGAAGTAAATCTTTATTCATACTCTATGGAGTTCCAAGCTTATATAATTTTTATTGTTACTATTTGATCATTTTTATTTTAATTCGGTAATTTTAATGTCAAAGGAAAGAGTGCTATTGAAGCTTGTGAATATTAAATTATGCTAATGTTTGTGTAGCTGATATTACCCTGATATTCATAAAATCTGACATCCTCATTAATGCCCACCACAAATCCTACTATATCAATTTTGCCTATCTTAACGTTAGGCATATTCAAGGCATGGAATTTTACACGCTCATTTTCTAGGTATGGCACAAATCTATTCAATTCCATTATCAAAAATGGTTCGCTGACTATTATCCTGCCTAAAATTTTAGTGTAAAAATTAAGCACGATATAATAATAATTAATACCTACAAATAACTGTAATAATAATAATAATATATTTTATACGCGGTTTAACCCTTGCCATACAAATTTCTAAAAGAATTTTGTTCTATCTATTGAGACGTTCGCTATTTTATATTTTGACGCTGCGTCGAACGTAGAACGCTGAAATATAATGTGATAATCTTCGAGCTTACAAATCGAAGCTTTAATTAAAATTGGAATGAAAATTTATTAGAAAGTATAGTCTGTTTTTACGTTAATTAGACCATAGTTTGCACCGCGAGTCATTGTTCAGTGAAGGGTTAATTATTTCTTAAAAACAATGAAATTCACATGCTTCGATGTACCTTTGATCTTTCCGTTTCTCAAATGCACCCATTCCGGTTTGTCGGACAAATACAACGGATGATCGTAATCTAACTCATGCGAAACAAAATCCGGTGTTATTTCCTCTGGCAAATCGGTCCAATTCAGTAACTCTAGTTCCCAATCTGAATCCGACATTTCCAAAAATATTCCAACGCCAATGCTTTCACGGAAAACTTCAGTGCGAAAGTTTACGAATACAGTTACGGTGATCTGCGTTTAATGTTCATTTGCCGCAAACAGCGTTGACGAGATTCCACTCGATATTCGCGAATTCGAATGTTACGATTGACGCGTAACTGTGCTAATTTACATACTGGATAAAATAAACGCGCAACGGAATTGGCGGGAAATGTTTGTTACCAATAGGAAAGCGTTCGAAAGATTCGCCACTTTCCTTTCGTCGAGGTGTACTGAATTTCACCGTCCGTCGCTAGGGTACGCCGTTAGTTCGATTTAAAAATCATAATCTTCCTACCGATTCGATTTTCGATTAAGCTACGCGCCACTTCAATTGAGAAGTCCGAATTGTAAGTAATGTGGATGCCAACAAAGTTGAGAATTAATTATTTAATAATAAATGCATGCAAATATCACGATGAGTGCAATATGATAAATAGTACAATTGTTAAGTTAACGGAAAGGAAATAAGATACTAAATTACTTTACTACTATTTAATGCTACCATTTAATAATAATAATTACTGAATAATAATTTCCTTTAGTCTCTCTCTGTTCTTAAATTATAATAGAACGTCGATTACCCGAATTAATTAGGGGATAAATTTATTAAGATGATCAGGAGATTTTTTAGATATAATCGATCACTCGAATTACTGTACTTTATTTTTGCATTTTACTGTATTTTATTTTTGTGGAAATTAACGAATTTAATCGTTCGTATAATTTCCATTAATTTATTATTAGGTACGTACATATGAAACATTTTCGATGTTCCGATTTTATATCGTTTAAAGTTTTCTCCTCATTAACTGATTAAAAGTGGCACTAAACGTGGCACTGATTATAGCTAGAGTGGATTGTCGTAGTTGATAGGTATTTCACCTTTACAAACGCATAAATTATAGTTCT
This sequence comes from Eucera pruinosa, assembly GCA_028830335.1. Lineage (NCBI taxonomy): Eukaryota > Metazoa > Arthropoda > Insecta > Hymenoptera > Apidae > Eucera > Eucera pruinosa. Next base: position 28,707,720 of record JAMYCR010000003.1, read on the forward strand.
TTCAAAAGGTTGGTTTGTTCTAAGTGATTGATTATATTCTATTCATATTTTCCGTCGTTTAACACTAGATTTACGAACACTGACAGTAGCATTTCATAGATTTCTTGAAAGATAAGTATAGCTATCTAGTTATAGTTATAATTATTCTAATTATAGTTACATACATAGAAATTTCAGAAGTTAATAGAGAAGGAATGGAATGAATTACAATATGTATTCGTACGATTGCATAAATACGTATCATCGTAAACTGATAAAAAATAATATTTACGATCTCTCGGTAAGTTTAAGGATAAAATTCGAAATTCGTCGAATCGCACGAGTTTCGTGAAGCTAGTGTTAAGCTAATTTTAATGTCTGAAGGTAGTTTCGCTGTTTCGAAGAGGGAACGCAGCGTTTCCTTCTGTTGAAACCGTAATTGCTGTTACCAGTTGTACTGTATCGCAGCGTAGACTAACACGGATCAGATCCCGTGTGCATTGTTCCTTTACACACTGTCTGACCTTGGGAAGGTCACGCCTGTTACACGCACCTCGCATTCCTCGAATCCCCCGCGTTCCATTCTTCGCGAAGGCAAGCTCACTTCGATAAGCAATAACGTATTATTCCCCGCTAATAACGCGTATGCACCTTTTTCCAACTTAACACGTGCACGCTCTGAACACACAGCGCCTTCGTTGTTGCAGCGCAAACAAGTTCCGCGTAAAATCAAAACGAGGATGTTAATCTTTTGCCCTACAAATTTTTCGGAAACCACATCTTCTGACATTAGCTAGTTTAGGCTTCTCTATTAGATTACAAGTGTTCCTCTTATTATGATATATACGCAACTTAGACATACGTTTAAATATCGATTAAATACAAATATAACTATAAACATGTGAATCAAATACTAATGACCTCGATTAACTTTGTAACTTTACAGGTATCTCCAGCAATATAACAACTCAATGGCACTACCCTTTAGACTATGCATACAAACTATGATTCGGTAAAATAAAACAATCAATGTAAAATAAACTAGAATAAAATAAAAGTTACGTTAGCTAGTTCGTACTTTCAATACCGTGTCGAATATAGGACATTGAAATGTTAGAATTATCTCTTATCTTGCGTATTAAAGTAGAAATTGCGATTGAATCTGAGATCAGCCAGTGAATCTCGGGAAGAACGCGATTCCCAAACGTGGCAAGGATGCACAACGGGCAGCCTTTTCTGGTTCAACTATCGAAATAAAAAAAGTCGTGGAGAAGGAAAAGAGAAGCGAAGCGAATCAGCCGTTGATCGACCGACGTTGTGACACGGTACCTATACCTATAAAAGAAACTCGTGCAAAAACTGCGGAGCTTCGTGACACGACCGAACGAAGAAACCTAGACGAGGCTAGCGACGGTATCGAGGATCTTTTGAATCGATCGCTCTTAACTAATTTCGGAGCAGCGATTAGTGATTTATTCATTATGTTCATTTTTATAGCCACCATTGTTCGGTGTTTTTCTAATGTAACTTTTTCATTGAGGTAATGCTTAATAAATTTGAGATAGAATCTATATATATATATATATATTAGGTGCATTAATTAATTCGATGCATTGTAATAAAATTCGGTGTCTATTAGCTGAAGTAAAGACCTAATTCGAATCTAACTCAATCCTATCTTAAACGTAGCTTAAGTCTAACTCAAACCTAACTTGAATTTAATTTAAATCTGATTTATACTTAATTTACCTGCTTTAAAATAACACTGAACAATATTGAAATTAATTCGGACCTAATTGAAACCTAATCTGGAACTTGATTGAAACCTAACTTAGCCACTTTAAAATAAATAAAAAGCGCGACAATATTAAACTATTAGTGTAATATGTAAAATACTTTTCCTAATTTAGGATATCGTTTCTTAAAACCGACGAGATACGTTCTTAAAAAAAAGAGCACGACTAATTTAGTAAGAAAATAAAATCGTCGAAAGAGTTTTGAAGTAAAGCGCAGCGAATGAATTTCTACCGCTAATAAATTGTTTCCGTCGTTGATGTTGCCAATAAATTATATAACTGAAGGTTTGCTTCTTCTTCCTGTTACAGCCATCGCTAACAAAGTTACCGAGAACCGGAAGCGAGCTCTCATAGACTTCTTCCATCTATACAGGCTGCCTAGTTCTCATTAGCGATCGAGCAACATCCGTTTGCGCTGCTCGTTACTGAATTTATTACAAATTCAATACCGCGCGGCTACATTAATTCGCCGATACCAATACTCGATTATTACGTACGAAAGAATGCGATCATCGATACGATGTACCACTAAGTACAGGATAGACCACTCATTTATAGGATACATCGTAAATTTCGAACTGAAATTTCACGTGTGTAAAAAAAAGTAGAAATTCCTTAAACCCTTACGATTTAGAATGGTTCGTTTCAGGAATTATATTCAACTCGACCATCAAAGTTGATAAAATTAACCCTCTATCCATGTATCGTATACAATTATACGTTTGTTCGTATCGTAAAAGTAAATGAAATTCGGGTTATAAAAGATTAAAATGATAGAAGCGCAATACATACTTCTATACACGTTATTATAAATCTAGCTATTACAGATCGCGTATGTCGGAAACAATTAATTCGCGCAGTACTTATTTGCAATTCCTATCATCTTACGAACGCTGTTGTTTTATGTTAGTAAGGGGGCCAGGTAGCCCCTTCATGATTTCATATAAGAATGAATAGGTTCTTCGTCAATGCTTCTATCCACATTATTATAGATCAAGTATGTCGAAAACACGCGCGTCGCGCAATATTTAATTATAATTTCCATCGGTTTAGAAACTCTGTTGTCTTCGTCTAGCCTAAACTAGCAACATTGCATGCGATATTAAAATGTATACTAAAATACTGATGATTCTATATAAGAATGGATAGTCTATCCTGCGCTTGGTAAATGCTATTACATAAATTATTCGTCAAAATTATCAGCCATTTTTCCAATTACATTTCGCCCAACTTTGCCCAAGCTCTAATCTATAGTTTACTCGGCCTATACCTAAGTCCTGAACTAAATCCTGCGTTGCACTAATTTGCCTAGACCCTAATCAATACTCTACTTAGCATACACCTAAATCCACTGCTGCGTTGCACTAATAATTCCCGCGTTTTACCAAAAACTTCGCGAGGGGTTCATTCCCATCGCTGGGCATCGCTACCTCGCACGCTACCATGATGCGTAGGTGTTTCCGGCCGGCTGAAGCACGGGCATCTGCCCGTACTCTCGCGCGCGCAAGAACCGAGAAAGATGAACAGAGAGAGAGAAAGATTTAAGGAGAAAGAGAAAGGAAGAGAGATGCGTGAAACGAACGAGTGGAGAGAGAGAGATGAGCGATCCGACGAATAAGGGAGCCTCGTCGAGCAAAGCGAGAAAAATAGAGTCTGCTAGCGGGCGAGCGAGTGGAAAAGCAGGATGCGAGAGGAAGGACGCCGGTTGCGGCGAGAGAAGAGAGAAAAGAGAGAGGGAACGTTCGGCCGGAAGCAGTTACTCCTGCGATGTAACGAAAATATCAGCCGTCCGTTTCGCAATCGGCCTACCCGCGTTTGCCGAGTTTAATATAGAACACTCGCACGCCCTGTCGCGAAAACATCACGCTAACCTCGCTAACTGTGCGCTGCTATCACAACGTTTATCATGTCACATACGAAAATCTCTCCCCCGGTTTCTCGCGGCTCTTCCACCGCGCTCTTCGGCTACTGCCATCTTTCGAACTCTGTCCCTCCTTTCGGTCCACACACGACTCTGCTTCGATGCCCGTCCCTTTTGCAACCTGTGCGCTTCTTCCTGTGTGCCTTTAGTGCCTTTATCCGTGTTGCTTCTTTTCGCCGTTCTATCTGCTGCGCCGGCCGCTTGAATATTTCAATGAGATTCCCCGCTGCAACTGCTTTCAATCGCAAGAGGAGTCACACCGTGTCGCGGTCGAATTATTCGAGCGAAAAGTAAGTCAAGACTGATTTTACGATACTGCGATACCAATTTTTGGGGAAATCTCCGATGTTTCTAACCCTTTCGCTGCGGCTTTTTGTAACCTAACACTGGAACTATCGTAATGGCCAAAGTGACGCATACGTAAGTTCGTGTAAATATTGTTTAAATTTACGAGGTTACATTCTTGCAATCTGCCATGATTTTCCATTAAGAGAATTAATAAAGATCTATTTCCATTGCCCTGTATATTTTTTCAAGTATTAATAATATCAATATATTTGGAACAGATAAATATATCCGAATTGTTGGTAGTTCCAGTTGGTATTCTAGAAAATAGGATAAGAATAAGTATATAGATGCTTTACATTGTATATTATCAATTATGGCCCAAGTTTTATCGCACGACTGAAAGCAGATGCAATAACGTACTACACGTAAAGAAATGATACGTATGCTCTTAATAAACGATTGTCGAATTTCTAATAGCGTATATATACGTCATTCGTAGCGAAAGGGTTAGAAGTACGATCGAAAGAATGGGACCTAAATGTTGGGTTAAGTAATAACTTCGTCCACGTTTGATTGAAACAGCGTCAATTAAAATAACCCGGGTAGCAATTTATGTATGTATTACATTTTTGCTAACTAATTATTCCCCTGATTTATACGAGAACTAATGTTCGATCCGTTTTGCTCTGTACTACGAACAATGAGTTAACAGTAACTCAATCGGCGAACAAAATAATTGCTCAGAGAATATAATACATTTACTGTATTCGAATTTGTTGCGCGTACTCAAGTGGATTGCGCGAATGACGTTATTCTAATGAACGATCCCGGTCATCCTCTAATCTATTTTTCTTTCACGCTAACAAATTTCCGCGCATCCCATCGATACAATGCGGAGCTTAATCTGCGCTGCTAGATCGTAAATCATAATGCAGCACGTAGCCGATAGCCACTAGCTTCATTCCTCTTTCTCCCTTCTCGCGTGACCTTGCTTCTTCCACTATCCTGACGCGATAATAAATTCATACGGCGCGCCGCGGCGGATCCCTATAAAATCGTGGAAGCACAGATCAGGGCTTAACTTTATATTTATTATATATCGCGGAGCGTAGCATGTGAAATAAAAACTATTCGTTGTCGACTAATACCTTTGCAAATCAAACAAATATTGCAACGAACATCCGGTTAAATCAAACGAAGATTGCAACGAACATCCGGTTAAATCAAACGAATGTACACGTTCATTCGTACAAAATTATAAGGTACTCGCTTTGGTAATTAAAAGATGTATTACATAAACTGATCAAAAGTATCACTTTCTTCGGAACGTTAATAATCAGTAGACGCCCCTTTATTTCGTACTACTTCACGCGTTCAATTCGGTAAACTTTTGTACAAATTTTTTATATAAATTTGGTCCAAGTCTAGCCAGGCACGCGCGTTACGATGTTCCCTAGAAATGGCTGATCTATCCTTAGTTGGTCGATGCTGAACACGGAATATATTCTTGCGAAAACTAGGATTTTTTCGATCATCGTTATATCTCGTCTGCGATGGAAGCTTAGCGTAGCGACCGAGAGAAGAAACGCTTCTCTTCCTTCGTCCCCGGATGTTTCGCTTTTAATTCCCCGCCCGATAAACCTGATCGACCGTAAAAGCGTCCGGCTGCTTCAGATACCGTGATCGCTCAACCCATTCAAAATTCTTCGAAACTCCTCCACTCGAAATGTTTATCGACGATTCCCGCGCGCGACTCTTCATTTTACATATTCTACCTACCACATGCAATGGCAACGCGATGCAATGAAACACATCGGCAATCGATTCGTTCGTAGAACGACAGTAGAAATATCTCAGACGGTTCGTGGAATATCGCCAGCATTCTACGAACATCTCTTCCTATCAATATCGATATGTACTCTTTTCTCGTCGTGCGGATTTTTGCGTTTCCGGCACGATGCGCTTCGAACGCGCACAATGGCTGATTCTAGTTCGCTTACATCGAATGCTCCGTTTGGTTAACCCTTTCGTTAGTATATGTATAATGTTGCGTTTTAATTGCATGGCGTATAGCGATAAATCAAATAAAAAAGAAAATGTCCAAGTTGACAACGCATACTATGTAATAGCGTCATATTTTATTAGACTGGTTGAAACGAAGGGACCGATATACAGGTTCGATTGGAATCCCATATACTGACGTTCTTTCCGTCAGAAAAATTAATTACCCCTTGTTCCTTTTTTTTATCGCGCTGATCGGTCGATTGGATTTGTTGCTATACGACGTGCAATTAGGACGCAGCGTAAGGGTGACTGAAGTGCATATTGAGCTTTAATTCTTTAACTCTTTAATACGTCTGTTCGTTTGGGAAATCGATGGTTTTGATTTTCAAGGATTGGAAATCCACAAGTTTAGAACTCCGCAGTCTTGAATTGTAGTAAAAGCTTGGAAATTCAAAAGCTTAGAACTTCGCAATCTTGAATTTTAAAAGCTTGGAAATCTGAACGCTTGGAACTTCGCAGTCCTTTGAATATTAAATGCTTGGAACTTCGAAGGGTTGGAACTTTAAAAGCTCGGAAATCTGAAGGTTTGGAATTTCATAGTCTTGAATTTTCGAAGCTTGGAAATCTGCATGCTTAGAACTTCGCCGTCTTGAATTATAAAAGTTTCGAACTTCGCAGTCTTGAATCTCAAAAGCTTGGAAATCTCAGTACTCAGAACTTCGAAGGCTTGGAAATGGAGAAGCTCGCAAAGTGGCGAGTAATTGGTTTCGGAATATCTAGCAGTCGGAGAAGTAGTTTAATAGTTGTAGAAGTACATCCGCAATGAAGGTATTAAATCATGCGGTGGTATGAAATTATCGTGCGGTGCGCTCGGTATACTTGTTTATCCTTAATAGAATATGTACCAAAGGATGAAACTAGTTTGAAGGGGAGGAGGAAAAGAGTTAAAGGACGTCTCTGGTAGCTTTGACTTCTTCGAACGCGGTTCAACGAGTCGTCAAGGTAAGGTAAAGCAAGGCAAAAGCAAGTCAGGCCAATCTTCCCTCGTTGATGCGTTCGTTCGAGCGAAGAGGAAGGGATAAGTAACCGGAGGTAGCGATAGATTCAAGACGTTCTAAATCGTTCTGAATCGTTTTCAGTGCTTTGGTCGCCCCAAATCTTAATTAAAGTTAATCCAATCGTTTGCGTAATAAGCTTCGTTCGATACTAGTTACTGAATATTTAATACGACGTCGTGCAAGAGCTTGAGACTTTCATCAAAGTCGTCACTTAGAAATTCTTAGCTTGAAAGAGCGATAGCTTGAAATTTGAAGAAGACTTGGCAAATTCAAATGCTTAGAGACTTGATGGGTTGGAATTCGAAGGCTTGGAAAGTTGATGGGTTGGCATTTGAAGGCTTGAAAAAGTCGCAAGGCTTGGAAATTTAATGGCTTGGAATTCTACTACTTGGAAAGCTGGAAACTTTGAGAGTTGGCGGCTTCGTATTCGAAGTCGAAGTGTCGAAAATTTGATGGCTTCGAATCTAGAAGGTTTGAAAAGTGGAAGTGTTGAAAACTTGATGGTTCAAATATTCGAAGGCTCGAAGTTAGCTTAGAAATTCTTCCACACGGAAAGCTACTCTTCACTGTCGATGCAAAAAGACCGAATGATTAATACTCCAAGAAATTATATTGACCATGGAGATGCGATTGCCGGATCCTATGAATAATTACCGCGCCGCTCATTCATTAAAGGCTGTTGGAAGGAAACTTCTATCGTAGTCTTTTTATGCGACTAAATGGCTCGAAAACTTGCAACGGAAGGAATTTAATGCCCATCGCTAACCGGATGAAGCCGGGAGGAAGAGGGGAAGGGGATCGCGTACAGGTCTCGACATCGAAGGTGGAGTCGAAGGGTGGGGAAGAGGCCACTTCCGGTCACGTGACAACACTGGACCAGCCAGCCTGCCACTTTGCTCTCTTCTTATTTTCGGCTCGTCAGTCCCTCTTCCCTCTTCCCCTCTTTCCTTTTCCTTTTCGTAGCCCCTCATCGGCGTCATCTTCTTCTTCTTCTTCTTCTTCTTCTTCTTCTTCTTCTTCTTCTTCTTCTTCTTCTTCTTCTTGATTAACTCAAACCGTCACGAATCGGCCACGAACAAGTGAAACAGATGGTAGAGCGTATTTTTTTTTATTCTTATTCGCGCTACCACGTGGAATTTTCAATTCATGTGGCCAGCCGTGGAAATCAACGTACACCTTCTAAGCTTCGAATATAATATTTGTATGCTTTGGCAAGGTAAAAGTGGGATGAATATTGGTGAAACGTAAAATTGTAAGCGGAGTATCGTTAACCCTTTCGCTACGACATTCTAAAGTTAAAAACATTCTCAATGCACAGATGGGAGTTATACTTGTTATTACAAAAGCAGTAGGATTATGAATATTTGTATATTTCGTAATAAATATAAATTATAGTAAAAATAGTATCGTGTTACAGAAAACGAACACGTATATCTTTACCAAACGCGTGTCCAATTTTTCAGGACGTATATATATACGTCTTTAGCAGTAAAAGGGTTAATCATTAAATAAAATTGAAGCTACGAATTCCAAAACAGCACTAGACCACTATAGAAATAAAAATTGTTGCACTTATGGTAATGTGCAATTTATGGCAGTTTTGCATTAGTATTTCTTATCCTAATATTTTGCTATATCTACGTATTGTCACGTTTTATCGTAGGCAAATGGAAAAAGAATCGCCATTATGCGAAACTTCATGGATAGATTATTGTACCTAAAATGATCTTAGTTCTTACATTTTGTTAAGTATATGAAATATAGAGATGTACGTAGACTTTTGCAACTAATTATGGCAATTTCGCATCGGTATTATTTATCGTAAGCAAATGAAAAGAGAATCATAATTGTTTGGAAACTCATTTAAGAAATAAATTATTGTTCTTTACATATAATCGAAACCTTTGTATTTCATTAAATACTTCAAACTTAAATAGTCCTGTAAAGACTTTAGCAACTAATTATTCCGCACTCATTCCCAATTTGAAAAATCCCGAATTCTACACACTGTATTTCATTAAAAAAAAAAAACTGTATAGCATACAGGAGATAAAGAGGAGAAAAAAAATCGCGTGCAGAAAAAGAAAGAAAAGGAGATAAAGAAATATTTGCTTACTAACTTTATTAACAATTGCCGGTATAAACCTGAATCTACTAACAATTAGATAACAACATGTGCGTCAACGCATTCCTATGGACGTAACGAATTCGCATCAACCGGAAGTAATGGAATTTTCGTTTTCATTTCATTCCTTTTCGTCGCGGCGACATGAAGTATGATCATTGTATCAAAAATAGGCGAGTTAAGAAAATCGTGGTTCAGCGTGAGGCGAATTTCTGTCGATCGTCCATGAGGGAGGGGGCGAGGGGGGTTAATACACCGAATTGCTACGCGTTTTCTCGTTCTTTTTCTTCTTTGTAAACCACTCTTTGCCTTATACCTTTTATTTTTCCTCTTTTTCTTCTATTTTTTTTTTTTTTAGTATTCTACGCGTGTCTAAACTTTGGTCCAACCCTAAACAAGCCTCCTATAGTCGTCTATTTCTTCGTTTCGAGATTAGGCAATCGGATAGATCGATACAGTGGAACCTTTGCTAATCCGGATCGTAAAACGTAATCCTTATCCGAGGCGTATGAAAAATACGCGGCAAAAATTTTCATACCGAGCGAGAATATTTTCGCGTGCTAATTATTATTAGGTGTACGCAAAAGTTTTTAGTCCTCGTTTCGAATTTTCTTAGAAGTTAAGCGGCTTCAAATTCGACGGCTTTGAAATGAATTGGCTTCGAATTCAAAGGCTCAGGGAATCGCGAAGCTTGGAAATCTAGAAGCATTTGGAAGTCGATGGCTTGAAATTCGAAGGCTTGGAAGTCCAATCTTTGGAAATTGAAATGGCTTGGATATTCAAAAACGTAGAAATTCAATGGCTTATAAAACACGAAGGATCTTCTTATGACGAATGAGAACAAATTATTAATAGTATTCTTCCTTCTATTTATTCGATTTAGAAATTTCTTCTTCCATGATTTGCGAAATTTTTCTTCCTCGGAAAATGTGCCACGCGAGTGAAAAAGACGGAGAAACACCGACGTAGAGTACGCAAATATTTATACCTACTATTGTTTCTACGTTGATAAACGCTACTCTAATCTACGCTTTTAGTTTTCGATTCCTAAAATGCTGGTACTCGAATGGGTTTTAACACTTTCGAATTATCTCGATCACCCGGATTTTCGATTTGCCCGTGTCGGATTACTCTGGTCCCATTGTAATGATTTTGTTGCGTTTTATACGATCGCTACGATGCGAGATATTGGTGCTGAATCGACACACGGCTGGATGCTGCTCTGCTGCGTTCGTCTTTCTCTCGATCGTTTTTCCCATCGACGAGATATGTGTGTACAATACGCGACATCTGCATGCGTGCAAAAATAAAATGCGAGCAGGCAGACATTGGACGCTGCGAATCTTTTTTCCTTCGAAACGTGCCTTCTTCTTCTTCTTTGCGTGTGTTCTCGCGCGCGCGTGTGTGTTGCGTTTGTTGGAGCGGCGCAAAAATGATCGATGCACGAATATACACAGGGGGAGGGCGCGTCTTCGATTCGTTACCGGATGTGCTGGCATTCTACGTTTTCGAAAGCTACCGCGTTGCCCTAAGTACGATGCGGCAAACGTGAACGTCCAAAGAAAGACCGATAAGAAGAACGAGGCCCGGTACGATAAAATTGGGCACGCTGGATGCGATAACTTTTGCTTTTTTTGCGGAAGTACTACGTGGACACTTGGCACGACTTTAATTATTGAAGTTTACGGGTAGAGGAAGGGTTTCTATCTCGATCGAAATTATTATGAAAATACATATAATACCACGTGTTTGCTATTTATATAATTAACTTGTACCTGAACTGTTGGATTTGGTTCGGTGGAAATGTATACGATCGATGCGCGTGATTTGAATGCAGTAGTTGAAGTCTGTTCGTAGTCCGAATCTGATTTATAGAATTATTTAGGATAAGTATGAAGTCATACGGTATCAGATACGATACGAAAAATAATAATACGATTGGTGAAATTCCGATAATCAAAGCGGTGCCAATGTGTTACTGAGAGGGAAAAAGAAAGGCAGCCGGATTTAAACCAAGTCACGTGAAATCATATTTAAACCGCGGATCAATGTTCTGAAAAAGTACAAATGCAAGATACGCAAAATAAGTTACATTTTATTATATTTCGAGGGTAGAACAACACTTTAATCGTTGTCAAAATCATTTCCTTAGCTCCATTAACCCCTTCGCTACGGCATTTTGAAATTAAAAGATTCTTAATTCTTAACTGAAGATAGTTCTTTTTATTGGTATCAGAACGGTATGAGGGCAAATATTCAAATACTTTGTATTGTTACACTACGAGAATGATAATGAAAAATGGTATCGTATTTTAGAGAAAATCTATGTACACTTTTAACAAAGTTGCCAGTCCAATTCTTGATGACGTACATAACACGTCCACAGTAGCGAAATGGTTACTAAAACTCCGCAATCCAATCATACGATGTAACGTGATTTCACGTGACAATGGCGATGAATTCGCGTCGCTTTAAATCCTTTCGAGAGAAATTCTAATCACACGTCGCACGGTGTGACATAATACGCGATTTCACGCGATATAATATCGATGCGTCCCTACCACTGTCGTCACGTGAAAACAAATGCTCGCATTCGTCATCTTGGCACCTTGCATCTCCCCCCCTTAAAAAAATCGCACGCTTGTACCGGGCTCAATATAGAAAAAAAGGCGAGGAGGGAGGGAAAAATAGGAAGATAGGAAAAGTAAAAAAAAAAAAACGGAATAGATCAGTGCGTCCGTAGCCTCTGCGCGTTCAAAGGAAACGATATTGCAAAGAGCCGACAAGACGCGTCCCTAAAATTAATCGGAAGGATCGAATTAATTCGGAAACGATTTTTGTTGCTGTCCTCAAACTACTGCTTCCAATATGTTAAACAGAAATGCATAAATATATATATATATATACGTATTGTGTGTGTGTGTATATATAATATTTATATATATATGTATATATATATTTACAAGACATATACAGAGCATATAGAGTTAATTATTAATAAAAACTTACTTTTCTTCTTTTCGCTTGGCGAGACACGCGCGCGCGCGCACACACACACAAACATACGCACACTCACACGGACACATATGACACATACTGGTGCACATTTTGCGGTGGATCGCTATAGTTTTCGGTCTATTTATAATTCTATTGCGAATTCAATTATTTGGTTTTCGAATTGTTCTTGTGAGACGGTTTTAATCGAATAATATTCCTTTGGCGAAGTTTTATGCGCTTGCGGGAAATTTAAATACGCAAGAAGACACGTAATGTGAAAACGTGTGTATAATGTTCAGTGCAAAGTGCAAGCTATTATATTTTGATGGTTTAGATATTATTAAGGTATCTTCTTTGAATTCTGTTAATAAAAATGATCAATAAAGATGTGCGATACAGATATTGAAACGCGTCATCCGTGAAAATGAATCTAAAAATGTATCGATTTTCTGAAATTGCGTCTCGCACAAATGGTTAAATATTTGTACTTCTCCAATACCTCATTCTTTTGATCTTAATATTTTATCAATACCTTTGTGCCTTTATTTCTAGCCTTTTGCTTTGGATATTCGATATACTTTTGCACTTTGCAGACATTTTACGTATCGTGCGCCTTTTTATCTTCCCACAAACGCACAAACATCCCCAATCTAGTTGCAACGCGTAACGCATTTATGCAACGAGCTTTCATTACCAACTGATCTTCGTTTCAATAGTGTAACAAAATTATACGTTGACCGAAAACTCTCCGTAGCCACTGCAGGAATGCGCAAAACACATCAATGTGATATCATCGCATACTTTAGCCCCTAATTAATATTTCGCTCATTTCTTTGCCCCGGGGACTCGACGTTTCGTGTGTCCGCTTATTTCAATCGAATCTCAGCGAACATCCGCGTTTTATCCGCCATTTTTTTTAATCCCCTTAAACCGTTTATTCTTCGCCAAAAAAAAAAAAAAATTGGTCAACCAGCGACGAATGTTCCGAGAGACTCGACATTGCAATTGAGAAAGAATCATTCCATAATGTTTTTTATTAAGTCGTTGCATAATAAATATCGCTTTCGGATCTTTGGATCCTCCCAAAGTCCAAGCATAAGCCATTTTATCTTCTATAACGACAAAAGATAAGACAATAGGTTTGCATTAATTGCGATGGTCCCTCTTTTAACTGAAAATTTTTATTCCGAAACAAACTAATCGCGATGGTCCCTCTTTTAATTAACAGACTTTATTTTGAAGCAAATTATGTTTACTGAAACATTTTATTAGTCGAAAACGCATAATTTGTATTATTATGCAACTACCTGATACATCAAATTGTTCGTCGCAAGTCGCAATGTTTACCAAAGCTATAGAATTAACCCTTCGACTGCCAGCAGCATTAAAGACACGCTTTAAACAGTGTTCGCGTCGTTTAATGCTAGCCTCCCCTTTTCGTAGCAATCGATTCGAGTTTACCCCCTAATCAATTTTTCTTCCACGAATCGAAGAGTAGAGAAAATATCGAACACAGCAATAATCGAAGTACATCTACTCACTAGTATAGCAAGTATATCTAATCACTACTATAATTTTGTTCAGCAGTCAAAGGGTTAACCCTTTGCACTCCGTTGGTGCCGCAATGGAGACGTAAATTCGATCAAAAGTTTAACACTTTCTAATTCTATTTTTATTTCTCAGAAAATCAAAGCAAATGTCACCTTTACCACGAAAGTCAAAAAAGTGTATCGAAGTTGTTGTTACGTGATATTATTAAAAATGATTTGAAGTGCAAAGGGTTAATGCATCTTTACAATCGTTCTCCGCCATTCTTTTTCTTTTTTTTCACGTTTCACGCGTTTTTTCAATCCATTCACACCGGAGCTCCGAAATTTCTAAGTAAGGCGATTTTGGGCGCGTAAGTATTGTCCAAACTGCTGTACATTTTCACTGCTACTCGTGCGACAATAGTTTTACCGGCGCCTTTAATTTTATACATCGTTTGCGATCCAAGTCGATGCGAACTCGGAAGGTGCGAAGATACGTGGGAAGATCGACGTTTCAGTGCCGCAAGTACGTTTCGCGTTCGATCGTCGACGCGTTTTGTGCCACGTGGACTTTTTCGACTGTACGAATGTGACTTCCGAAAGTCACCGTTGCAACGAACGCGTTAACGCTTCGTTTCTTCTCGCTTCTCGCTACTTCTTCGCGACGAACGAAGCGAAGCGAGCCATCAAAAGAGCAGAACCAATCGTTCCGGCAACTCTGCGTTTCATTTGCTTTCGACTCGTGCGATCTCACTCGTATCCTTGCAACTTCCGAGCAAATTTCATCCCGTTTCGGTTCGTTTTGCGACTGAGCGGCGCCACAAAATGCAATGCTGTACAGTGGAACTTCGATCGTTCGTTGCATTTCGGCAATCGGGTGGTGGAAAAGACCCGTTCGAAGGGTTGACACGCGAAATCATTTTCCAGATTTTTATTATTACGTATTCTTCGACCGAATTTTGTCTTAGATTTCATCCCGAAAAAATGTTACAATCTGCTACGTGAAATTAACACGTTCACTGTCTCGTACGCGATACCCGCAATCGATACCGAACAAATTTTAGTCGAATAAAGTTCGTACAAATTTCTTGTCATTTACCATCCTATTATCAAGTTAAATTGCGTTTGCACGGCAAATGAAAAGCAAGATTTTCGCGCTAAGCATTTTGCTGCCTCGTTGAACGTACGAATAGCGATTACGCTTAATGTACGGGACAGTGAACGCGTTAAGTTAGATTAAGATCATAATCACGCAGAGAGTCACATTCATCAGGAAAACGGTGCCGTCCCTGAAAGGGTTAATGCAACGAGCCAGGGTCGGATTAAATCTCCATTTATACAATTTTTTTTTCTTTTGATCTTCGCAACTTAGGCCACCATTCGGTATTTTCCTGCGTATTATTTTGAAAATATAAAGTTAATTTTTATTATTAAGAAAATATAAAGTATTCGCGCGCGAATTCCAAAGCTAACGAGGCAACATAATTTGGACACTTTCATGATAAAAACTCTTTGCACTTCAAAACTGTTTTAAAAATACGATATACAGTATTGCCTTTGATATTGACCGGGATTTTGCCTTGGATATTGGCCGGTCGCTATCCCCACCAGTTTTTTGAACTGGCTTCGTATAGTGAGCCTCCGACCTTATCCACTTAAAGATATACATACGTATGCCTGTGTTTTTAAATCTACCGTGAAATGTCGATGAGCCGTGCTGTGTATCTCTATCTCACTCGCTCTCTATGAACAAGGAGACACTCAGGATTTCCCGAAAAATCTACCTCCCTTCAACTTTGGCCAAATTCGGTCCCGAACCTCGGCCAATATCCAAGGCAACACTGTATATACGATATATAACAGCAACTTCAACACAATTTTCTTACTCCCGAGAGAACTTAACGTGTCGTGCGTTTCGAAGGAATGAACAATAAATCGGCGAAAATAAAATTGGAGAAACTCGAACCTTAGAGGCTTTTTATCGGAACGAAGCAAACGGAGTGCAATGGGTAAATACGTAAACGTTAACACAAACGCGGGACGACACTTGCCTTAGTAGTCTATCGGTTAAATCCGACCCTGCAACGAGCGAAGGTTTCACTGTAGTAATAATAGCTTTTCCGGGCAACGTGGATCGGAAAAAGCGGTTCAGACGGCGAAACAATCGAATGGTGCCCCGTGAAACGTCGCCGGCGTGTAGTACATTCTTCAACGATCAAGCCGCTCGAGCAAGAATGGAAAGTTAACACACCTTGGTTCGGTGAATTCCGGCCGCGTGGGAAGCGCTGTTACCGTGCAATTAAACGCCGCTTCGGGCTGCGGCCGCGGCTATGCTTCTCCGACGCACTCCGCGGTCCCTCTCTCAAAAGCGTTAATTATTCGAAAATCTTCTGCCGGAGTAACGGAGTCGAACTAACGAGGAAACCGATTACCCTTCTTCTATATACATTAAACACCACCGCGGCGCGGCGTTCGGTTGCAAAAGTTGTTTCAAGTTCGACGGTGTTCGCGACTCTAGCTGGATTCACGTTACGGATTACGTTCGGACGCGAAACGTTTGCGGCGATTCGCTTCGGACAATAGCAGAGATCGTATACCGTGAGTCGGAAAATTATCAGCGATACGACAAAGCGAATAGATAATGAAATAAGCGTTTGGGTGTTTTTCTTTTTATTTAAGAAATATCTGCGGATACTTGTATGTTAAACCATAGATGAAGCGTAGGATAGACTATTCATTTTCATATACGTACATTCATATCATCGTATTACCGTTTTAGCGATACACGCGATTATTACTAGTTTAGAGTACAATAAGACAGCAAGGATTTTAAAACGATGGGAATTGCAACCAAATATTGCGATAATCAACTGCTTTCGATATAATAATCGATCTATAATAATGTGTACAGTGGCGAGCAGATAAATAGGAAAAGGCTTGCGCAAATTCACCTGGTTATTTTGTTTCTAATTCATTCTCGTAATATATCGTTTAAATGTCCCTTTTTTATAGGTTCGAAAAGTGTAAGCATATTCAATCGTGTAATTTTTGCGTCGGTGTCTTTATTGAATTTAATAAGGCACTGATAATTTTGTCCCTATTTATATGCTCGCCACTGTATACACGTGTATCTTCATTTGTCTCTCTATAATCCGAATTTTATCTACTTTTACGATTTCAATTCAACCCGAGAATCAGAAATGAACAGTTACCGTATAAGTGACTGGCACATCGAATCGAGTAACACAGTGATACGCAAGTAAGATCAAATTTAACCAATTTAAACATGTATAGGTATGTAACTTTTAGGTCACGTGTCCGTACAGAAGATTTACTTTACTAACTTTGAATACAATTCTTAAAATCACTACCCTAAAAGAATTTCCGTTTCATCGGTTAAAATTTTGGGATGTTTTTTCTACAAATGGATAGCCTATCCAGTACTCGGTGAATGGTTTCACGCTACCTAACCATCTTCCATCGCGGCGGCGAATCGTCGGTTTAATCAGCGGCGAAAAGGGTTAACGGGGTTTTTCTCTCATCGGATTCCCTCGAAAGTTTATCTCGCGTAGCAGAAGAGCGGCGGTGGCAGCGGTCGCGCAACCAGAGCACACACACGCGTGTATATCGCTTGTCCCCCCTTGTTCCCTAACCAAACGATATTTAATAAAACCTCGCACGACTAGATAATACTGGAAAAGAAAAGAAAAGAAAAAAAAAGAAGAGAATTAAGAAAATGGAAGCAGTCGCCGGAGCACACGTACGTACTTGTTGGTTGTGTGTGGTACGCGTAGTACAAGTACAGAGAGGAGATTTCACGCGTGCAGCTCTTTCTCTCCACCCCGGGGATCTTTTCTGTGTTCTCTTCTCCTCGCGCTTATGCCCCCACGCAATTGTCCTTTTTCCATCTGCCCGCATTCTCGTCGTCCCCATGCTGCTGCTGCTCTTGCAGCGCACTTACAAACACAAACAGGCAAACACACAACACACACACACGTAAACACGTACGCACACGCGCGCGCATATTCATACAGAAGAGGCACAAGCGTTCATTCTTGCACACAGACTCACGGCTCTCTCACGCAGCCCGAACGCGTGCATTATCTCGATCTCGTGTCATACCGCTCTCTACGCTCGACAGGGCCGCTCGATACAACTCCAGTGTTAACGAGTAGTATAAAAGCGTATATATATCGTGTACCGAGCGAGGAGGAAAACGCTCGGAAACATGCGGACAATGCTTCTTTTCAGAGCATCCTCTCCTTCTTCCTTTTTTTTTCTTTTTCTTTTTTTTTTTAAACTCTACCCGTCGCCGTGTTTCCCTCCCTCCTCTTTTCCCTTTCTATCTCTTTCGTTCTCCTTCTTATCATTCTTACGCCGCGTTTTCGATATATCGCGACGATGCAAGCGACTGGAACACACGGGGTCTCCGGTCTCGGAAATAATCGAGTCCAGTCGTGGGGCGACGGGACGCCTTCCGAATTCTTTCACGGCCTGCTGATCAAACATCTCGCCCTTTCTCCGTATGTCGTATGTCGTGTCCGTGTCGTTACGTGTCCGTTTTAACGTGTCCGTGCTTCTTCTTACATACGTGAAACTCTATGTGTTACTTGGCGATGCAGCCACGAATAAATTAACCGTAGAAAAAGTTTCTTCTTTATACAAATTGTAATATACAATATACATATCTATAACCTAGGCGTGGACACGCGTGTACACGCGCTTCCCGTTTCATCGAAGCCAACAGCAGGGGTTGAAACGGGCTTCCGAAAATAACCGCTTCGAGTTAGAAGAATGTTGCGCGCGTATCGCTTCTGATTGGAACTCGGTTAGGAGAGGCGACGAAATGCCGTAACTGTTATCGATTATACAAGGGCTGCGGAAAGTATTTTATACGTCGTACGTATTTTTGCGTTTAACTGCTACTTAAGTAGATTCAACTAGATTAAGTTTTCTACCACTTAACAGGTGCGGTCACGTAATAGTATCATTCAACTTTAATATAATTGAATCTACCTAAGTTCAACTAAAACCTAAAAATATAGCGAGGTGCGAATACTTCTTGTAGCCACTGCATTTTAGGTTCTAGTTAACGTAGGTTTCGATTACGGTTCTTCAGAGTTGTCTGCCACGCGAGTTTAGTATGATTTACTTGGAAGCTGCAGGTTTGTGTTTAACGTGTTCCAATAAAGCACATCGTAATGTTTAACTTGCGCGGGAAGCAGTTTTTCGAAACGTTGAATGATGCAAAATATTCCAATTTCATAAAAATCGAATTTGTAATCTTACGGTAAATAAATACCCAAGCGTAGCCTAAATCGAATATTTCTTCAACAATTAAATAGTATTGCAATTTACAATTTATAAAGTACACTGTACTTTGGAGATATTTGGTATACTTTTGCATATCACGTGTCGCCTTCATTTTTTTAAACACCTAAATTTCCTCTACGTGCGTACGAATCTGCAGTGTGTTTAATATATTTCGTGCATATATTATTTACATTTTCCGAAAGTGTACCGCAATCTTTCTAACTGCCCGAAGTCGCGGCTAAAATCGCGTACTTCGAGGGCCGACTGAAGAACCGAACTCGAAACCAAACCCAAAATGAACCAGAACCGATATACGTAATTACAAGCAACAGTTGCAATATGTTTCTCGACTCTCGTGACTGTTCGAAGGACCGAAACCGATATCGTAGCTCTGTTTTCAACCCCTGGCGGAGAGGCAGGAACGCGTGTATACGCGCGTACACGTGCTCGCGTTTAATATACTTTAGTGGTTCGTCTATTTTGCTTTCACCCTTTCTCCCTCGCTCTCGCGCATTCCACGCATTCGCTCGCTCTCCACGCTCGCATTCGCTCCCTGTGTGTGCGCGTACTATTTATATATTTTATTATGTATAGACCTATCTATACGTAAGTGGTATGTCTCTGCGTTTAATACGCACGCTCGCGTCTACCTTTTATCCATAGGCTGCGGATCTTCGTGCAAACTCCTACACCTCCTTCTACTCCGGACACCTATTCGATTATTATAGTAAACGGTAATATGGAATGGAACACCTAAACCCAGATATTCGCGCGTTTCTCGCCCTCCGAATATAGTTCACGCGGCGCGGCGTTTGCTTCAACTTTCGATATTTGGTTTGCAAATTTTACTTTACTTTTATATGTACACGGTGAAACCTCGATCGTTGCACGAAAAGCTGGTTTGTTGCACTTTAGCGATGCGTGGGGGGAATGGTGATTTTTGACCCGATTGAAAACTTTGAACGCGTTTTTCTCAATAGCGTGTCGCTTAAATTGGTAGACAGGATAGGCTTGAGACAAAGCTTATTATTTTCGTTACAACTTCGTCCAGGAATTGAACTTAAGATTAGACTTTATTTATCATTTGCAATATTTATTGACAAAGCTTTTAAACTGAAATCTTTTGGGTAGAGTTAGCTTAAATTATTCAACTTTGAGAAACGTTTTGCCGTGTATCATAGATGCTACGCTGCCCGTCAATCACGACTGCGTTATCGAATACGATTAAACAACTCGATCGTTATTTAATAAGAAATAACAAGAGTTCGACTAAACAATCTTTCTCGTACACGTTAAGGGTCTGTTTTGTCTCGAAAATCCTAGTGCAACGTAACTTTTAGTTTCGTATGAGAAACATTTAATTCATCGAGCGAGGTTTCACCGTACTCCGTACCTACCTTCTCCACGACCTGCGATTAGATCCGCCAAAAAAAAAACTCACAAAGATCCGCAGCCTCGTCACACCTTTCTCGCCCCTCGCATCCAAAATTCTAGGCTAACTCCCTTAGCTCCAACCTCCTCCTCTCTTCTCCTCCCATTCGCACTTTCTCATTCTCTCGCTCGCTCCGCACTCTCGCGCGCGCATGGAAGAATAATAAATAAAAACACTCGCGACTTTGTCAGACGTACAAACTCGTCAGAATCTTCGATATCGTTTCTCGGACTTAAATGCAACTCTTGTACTTAATGCAATTTCCACTTTGCTCCCTCTCTCTCTCTCTCTCTCTCTCTCATAGCTTACAGGCGTCCCTTTCGCGAAAGACCGGCAATTCATGCGTTTCGAATCGCGTCTCGCGACTCTCCGGCGTTATCCTCGCGACCCTCTGCTGAATCCACGGACGCGTTAAAGTTCCGGCGTGACGGGGTCCAGCAGCCTCTTCTCCGGATCCCTCGAGTCCCCGATATCGTTGGCGATCGGATGATGCCTGTTCCCAGCGTTTCCAATAGTGTTCGGGTTGCATCTGCATCCCTGAGCCGCGTGCCGAGCGTAACACATCTCGCACAACGCCACGCAGCCTTTGAACGGCCAGTAGCACAACAAACAGGGCATGACGAGGGTGAGGGCGCCTAGACAGGCCCACCTGGAGGCCCTCTTGCTTCCCGTACAGGAACACGGCTCGTCCGCGCATCTTCCAGCCGCTTCCCCGTCGATTCCACCCGCTCCGCTCCCGTCCACGCAATGATAGAACAGTCCTTTCACGCAGCACAGGCAGGAGGCGTAATCGAGGATCGTGTCGGCGGAGCACAAGCACTTGTTGTCGCACAACCATTTCCTGGGCAACGGCGGTGGTTCCCGGCAGGACTCGCATCGACATCGACCGCAAAAATTGCACATTATCGAGAGACCGGCCGGATCGTAAGTCCTAGAGGCGAGGCTGTTCGCCGGTTCCTTGGTGAACGACACCGGTTGCTTGGTGACCGCGGAATTCGGCGCCACCACCGTGGTGTTCGAGCCCGCGGACGCGGCCGCGTTAGCTCCGCTCGCGTTCAAACCGCGGAACGCTTGAGTCCTGCTCGCGTGCAACCTGTGCGTGGCCGCCAGCGACGCGTCCGCGATCCCCTTTTGCCTGTGCCTCCGATCCAGCTTCGGGCAATCGATCCCCCGCTTGTTGTCCTCGTCGAAGCGACGTTCCTGGTTGTTGCAGTGCTTGAACGGCGCTTCCACGTACTCGTTGATCGCCCGTTCGCCATCCGGTCGAGGAACGGTCAGGCTCACCTCGCCGATCGGACTTCGGGGCGGCGTTTCGTTCGACAGCAATCCGCGGGCGTTCGCCTCGTTGGACGCGGTGTCCACGTTCCTAGGCCGGCTCCGGAAGGTGCTCGAGAGCGGACTGAGCGGCGCGGTGGTGACCAAAACTCGAGGATTCGACGGGGTGGTGATCGGTGGCGCGATGGAAGCGGTCGCGACGTGCACGGTGGGCAATCTTGGCGGCGGAAACGGCCGATTATGGTCGTGGACGCGGCCGGTGGCGGTCGGCTGGTGAACGGAATGCGCGTCTCCGTCGTCGGCGTTGGCATTGGCGTTGGAGGGCTGGCGATCGGTCGCCGATTCGAGGCCGTTCGCGTTCGTCTGCGAGGAGGGTGGCCGCGAGAGCGGCGCGATCGCATTGTTCTGCGACATCGGCCGACCTCTCAGTTCAAGATGCTCCGCTTGGCAACGCGCCGCTGCGTCCACGTGACGCTGCTTCCGGTGCTCCTCCTTCTTCTTCGCCTCCAGCTCTTCCTCCTCCTGCCAGTGATTCGCAAAATCGACACCGCTCCGAATAATGACCTCTGTTCCGTTTCCTTCTTCTGTTCCTCCACCGCCTCCTCTTCCTCCGCCTCCGACCACGACTCTTGGCCTAACGATTCGAGGGGATGACGACGAGAGGAAGCTTCTTGGCGATCCTGTTGTTCCCGGTGATGATCTGCTTGCTTCTTCTGGCGAGGATGGTGATGTGGAACGACGAACCGACAAAGCCGACGACGATGCCCGCTCGCTAGCCCATTGTTCGACGGCTCTCGGTGTACTTGGACTCGATTTATGGTGGTGGAGGTTTGGTTGATGGTGATGGTGGTGTTGTTGTTGTTGTTGCTGATGATTAGGAGCTGACTGAGTTGGGGTAGTAAGTGTCGCCTCGTTGATCCGCACTGCCCAGCCCGCGCGAGGTGGTGGCACTCTCGACAAGGGCGTTCCATTAGCGAGGATGAGGCTCGGTAATGCTCCGCGTCCGCTTCCTCTCGCCCTCGCGACACGCGCTTCATCCCCACCTGAAATCATACGCGGTTCGTTAGCCTTCTTCTTTGATATCGTTTCTAGGTAGGAGGTATTAAGGGTAGCAACGGTGGTCTCGGTGTTTTCACGCGTTTTCTACCGGGTATCGATTAAGCAAACGTCGATTCGAGCTTAGATTCTGATCGTCGTATAAAAACGTACGAAACGAGATAAGGATTTGCTCATTTTAATCATTTTAATGACGTATTCATTTCTTGTACGTCAATGGGTTATTATCCGTGGAAGAATAGATAAATAAATAAGTAACAGAAGAAGTTTAATCAAATGGAAACAATGATATATTAATTTAATTACGTTTGTAAAGGAGCTGTTACGAGTTAGCGAGTCAAATGCGCGCGTTATTCGCTGGTCGAATTATCGTCACATTAACGACAAGGAAAATAGAAAGTCGATTTGTAATATGCGACTGGCTACGGTAACGAAGATTTATTTTTCGCGAATTACGTATCGTTACTAACATCGATCAACCATTTGCAATAAAGGGTGGGAAACCCCAATTTAATCCATTTCGAACCATTGTCGTTTAACCGAGTATTTAACTCACAATTTTTTCACCCACTTTATTCTTCAGTGACTTTGTGACTTTCTGATATCGCGAATATGAAACGGTATTCCACGAATGCATGCGATATTTTTTTCGTCACCATTTCTTATTGAAACGTTGCGTCGATGCAACATTGGTCCCTAACGAGTTAACCGAAAGCGAGGCGCCCTTGTAAGAAGCTAAGCTCTGAATCTATCGGCGAGTATATCGAAAGAAGGGAGAATCTGAATGGACGTAGAGTCGAAAGCGATATTCGGATCACACCTCGCCAGGCACGAAGAATGTGTACGCGGCACTACCTACGTGGCTTCGAGGTAGGTTTGGTCTCTCTGCACGTGGGCGAACGCGGCACGAGTGGGCGCTTCGTGGCTTGTGTGCGCACCGGGGTTTTTGATTTAGTGGTCACCGGCCCACTCGAAGCGCCCACAGTTCTGCAAGAATCGAGCGTTTCGTTCGTCCGAGACCGATCGCGTCCGACACGCGTCTCACCTTCGACAAACTTCCATATTCCACTGGTCAATTGATTTCGTTGACATTTCTATCGGGAGTTTAGGAGAAGCTCGCAACTCCCAAAGTGCATTGGGTACCGAACAGTTTAAACGCGCCAGACAAATAATTAGTTTTAGAGTAGACTTAGACTGCTTACTGGCATTAGTATACTCGTTCACTCATTTCTCCTTTCATTCGCCTTTACCATTTATTTATTTAGTGGTACACGGGACAAAACACTTTAATGTACGTAATTTGCAAATTAGTCGTAGGTGGATATAAGGTAAAGCACTTGACGCTTGAAGCAAGCGAAATACGAAACGATATCCACTCTCCTGCGCGTGTTATTAGTATCAATAAATACGCGATTGACACAGGCTTGTTCTATATGTGTTACGTATGTTTGCATAATATACTACAATGTATGTTTTAAAAGGGAAATATTAGTGACATGGTACATATAGTACAATGCTTCAACAGTGGCAGCGAACGCGTTAAACAAAAGTTGCTTACAATATTCGAATGATTCGTTCGTGACACGACGAAATTGAACTACACCCTAAATAGTATCGATTTTTCTTGAACCCGCGCCATAATTCGCAGAACAAGCGTAAGTAATTATTGTAAGGCAAGGAGTTAATCGTCGAAGATTAGGTTTGTAGAATAAAGTAACTTAAGAGTAAATCCAGAGGAATTAAATACGGGAAAGATTAGAAAATAACCCAATACGTTGCACTGCGAAGACGGCGAGTAGAGACTCCACTCTAAACGGTATCAATTTTTCTTGAATCTACGCCGTAATTCATAGAACAAGTGTAAGGCGAGGGATTAAGAAGACTAAGGTTAAGTTTAGAAGAAAGTAATTTAAGAGTAATCCGGAGTATACGTGTCCGGTAAATATGCGAGAGCTTAGGCAATAACCCAATACATACGTTGCGCTATGAAGACATCGAGTAGGAAAGGTATTAAGAGTTAGACGCGCGAAGAGTAGTTCGAAAGACCGGCGGAGTGAAATGAAATTGTTCCACGCGCGTCACACGGAGAACAGACGGAATAATTGGAGAGGAGGGAATGCAGAGAAACCCGATGACATTAAATCTGGTTGGTAATCCGTTCAACGCGGAGCTCAACCCACTCTCGAGGAGCCTACAGAACTGGAAGAAACGACGTTTGCTCGCACAACACCGATCTCCAACATCCTACACGCATCCGCTGTGTAGGTACCAGTATCGTACCAATAATGCCGGCGCCCCGAAGCTTACGAAATCGCTATGCATTCACTTCCTCTCCGCCTCGATGCCTGTATCTTTCTCTTTAGCGAGCCGCGCTTGTCGATTTATGTCTTACAAATCGAGGAACTTAGCGGGACAACAACACGAGCTCGGATCGTTGTACTATAAATTTGCAGCGCAAGAAGGTTTCAGGATTAATCCTGATGGCTTACTAATTACCGGGTCATTGGGAAGCTAATTGCTATTTGAGAGCAGCAAATAACGTTATTAGCTCTCTGCAACGCCACGTATCCTTATATTTAATTACGTTGGGTTTTAATTAATGTTTGGCAATGTACAAAACAAGGTATTTAAAAGACTACAAGGGAAATTAGATAGAATTTTTTCTAGTTCTCTGCGTATTCCGCAGTTAGGGTTAAGCATTTCTCTCAACGCGTTATACGCGAGTTCTCGTTTCTTAATCCTCGATTAAACTGCCAGTGAGACAGCGTTCGTACGCGACTCTATTGCAAGACGTTGTAACCCTTTCTCGCTACGAAAGACGTACACGCTCTAAAAGCATGGATAACCATTTGTTAAAATACACCGATATCTCCTTTTGAATCGTAGTAGAATTTCTATTATTAACAGTATATAATACGCTTAAATTAACTATACCAAATATCTAAACATTTGCAAGAGTGCTATTTCTAAATTAACACAACCTACTTTAATTCGCGAATCTGAAACGCGTTTCAATTTTAAGGTGCCGTAGCGAAAGGCTCAGATAGAATATAATTCCTATAATAGGCATTCTAAATTGCAAGAGACGTAAAAAAGAAAACCCTCTGGCTTTTTACACACGCGCCGAATTTCAATTTGAAATTTATGTATCCTATAAATGAATGGTCTATTCTGTACTTAGTCAACGGTACTACCCCGTTTTGCCAAGCTTGTCCCAATTTTGTCCAACTTGCCCCCCCCCCCCCCAAATGTCAATCAAATTAACTCGCGCGATAGCAGACGCGAAGTACGATATAAACTGGTTTGGCGGTAAACCGAGAGAAGTTCGTAACGAACACACGGCCGATGCAAGCAAGAATCGAGAGGATCGGAGAGAGTATGGTTGGCTCACGCGGTCGGAACACGTGTGAACCCACGCAGCAGGCAGATATGCGTGGAAGCGCGCACGAACACACGCGTGAACGACAGGGCCGTGTTGGTGAAGAAACACAGCCGGGCCATTCAGAGGGTGCACTCGGGAGAGGAATGCGCGCGGCCTATCGCCGCGACCGACTGCCATAGGTCAGAGCTTTTAGTCGCTCTATACGAGCGAGCATAGATAAGGAAAACGTTTCGTGAGCTTGTGCTCTCTCGTAGCCGGTGCGCCACCAAATCTCGCTACTTTTCTCTAACTTTACCAATGTATTTCCATAGGACAGATGAATAATATATTATTTGTGGCCACTTATTACGTTTGGCCATAATTAGGTACCGATTAGATTAAACAACTGCAACTACCGGCGATTAAAGCGTGTTTGTTTGTATTAAGATAATGAAGATGATTTTTGCGGAAGCACATAACGCGCAAAGAAAATATATCTTGAGGTACACTGTTTAGGAAGTTGGTGAAAATCGTCCTGTATAAAGAATATTATTATGTAGCTGCTTTATTGCTATTACAGTTTTTGCGAGAAATTGTAAGTGGGTCATTTCGATCACTTTAGTAGTTCTTTCAAAGCGTTAGTTTCATTTCTTTGTAACAATTACATTAATACTGTTTAACCCCTTGCCTTGCGATGTTTTCCATAGCTATACATATTCGTTCAATAAAAAAAACAATTCGCATTAGGAGACATTTATATTTTACATATTGCAACGAATTTGTTCCTACATTATATTCCTAATTTAATTAAGTATTTAAATCATAGAGGCTAACTATACGTTTCCACAATTTTTATAAAGCATCGCGTATACGTCTCTCTAGTTAAAGTTACTAGGTATTTATTATTAAATATTTCTGTTATGTTCTTGGTAAATTTGTCTATGGATTATCCCGTATATATGAATAAATAAATAAATAAATATATACATAATATTTTAACAGCACTAAAGCACTGTATATCGAACTTAAATTGAGCAGCAATTGAAAACTTAACAAGGCAAGGGGTTAATCGGTTCTCGTCGAAAGAAATTAAAGAGTCCATGCATCGTATGGCGATCGTTGCTAAAGGGTTAAGGTAGAAAAATTAGGGGAAAGGTACAGGTACGTGTTACGGGGCGCAACTTTTCATCCTTACATAAAACTTTGGGTCGAAAGATAGCTCATTCGAAAGAGAAGGGTTCAAAATGTAACGCGTTGTGGTCCCGATTTCATTCACAACATTCATCGCGTATTATAAAAATGCTTAAATTCATCGACTGTCGAGCTGTTAATCTTTGCTCCACTTCACAACGCCCATATTACTATTCATCAACGTGATCTAACTTAACAAACACTTGTATAAATACACAAAATTGGTGCATGTTTAATAAACCAATTGCATATTTATGTATTTACATATTTATACCACGATCAGAGCACACTGCGTTGAAGCCTCCCCTTTCGAATCAGCTATTTTTTAACGCAAAATCTTCTCATTTAAGATATACCACAGAAACGATACGATCCCGTGAAGTATCATCTTTTCTCTTATATAAGAACGAAAGCTTGCAGTCCGTAACATACCGTAACCTGCTATTTTTCAGCTAATTTTATCAGCCACGTCAACTCTCTATGGTATCACGTCGCCATTGGAATCTATCCCCTTAAAGTGTCCCAAAGTGTTGCACGAAATTCTCCAACTCCTATGGACGCCGATAGCAGCTGAAAGGGTTCGGATAGCTCAACGAAAGGGTTAACCGATAGAGGTCCACCCGCTAATGGGTTTCTGGAAGACGAAGGCTGTGTAAAGCGGCGGGGATAAGGCGCGGGGCGAATTTTCATTGAATAGCAGAAGGCAGAACAGCCGCGGTGAAAGGAAGGCTCGTCTACGCGAGGAATTCGTTTTGTCACGGTACCCGGGAGATATTCGTGCAACGCTCAGGTCATCCGGTGAATAAGCGTGTGCCTTCCAAGTAACGATAAGGTAAGTCAC
Source organism: Eucera pruinosa (assembly GCA_028830335.1). Taxonomy (NCBI): domain Eukaryota; kingdom Metazoa; phylum Arthropoda; class Insecta; order Hymenoptera; family Apidae; genus Eucera; species Eucera pruinosa. Next base: position 28,735,886 of record JAMYCR010000003.1, read on the forward strand.
GAATCAATTATGAATCACGCCCAAGGTATTATGGAAGCGGGAGAGCTTCGGGGAAGATTGCCAATCGCGTAATTGTGACACACGCTATGGCACGCAATGATTGCGTTCCCTCCTCGCCAATATTCGATCATCGAGTGATTACGGGTAATCGACGATGATACGGGAAATACCGAGTCGTAAGGGAAAATTCGTGCCGAATTTTGTATTGAAAATAAATATTGTATTTTATAGTAATACATTTTATATTTTACAAGAAGGGTATCGCTAAACGAAATTCAATTATTTGCGACACGTTAACACTTTATCTATCGCTTGCGAATAAAATGCATAAGCACCGTAGAAAGTTTTGCTCGAACGCGGAAAGCTAGTAGAATTTAGAACATGGTCTGAACAATATTATTTGTCCGTATTGTATGTACTTATTTCAGACAAAAATAGTATAAGATTTTTCAGAAGCAAAGCAGAGGTAAGAAATAAAACACGATTTATAGGCATCCCAAACAAGCCGAATAATAGGATTTCGGTAAATAAAGTATTAATAATTAGGTCTTCCGAGTAAAACATTTTCAGGCAAGTTTCACCCCCCTATCCCTATTATTAAGCTAATTACAGGTGGAAACGTAATTTATGAGATATACGCGTTGAAATGTTTTCAGATTTTCTAACCACAGAAACGAATTTTAAAAAACTTCGAATGGCCAATTCTTTCGCGAAGCTTTTACGTGACCATGTTTATATTTCTATAGCTAGTTTTATAGTTACAATAGAAGCGTTTTGTTCATCTAAAGGCGTTTCTTAAACTAAACTCGAACAGCTAAATTGAAGTATTTTCAGATCTACGCGTTGGATATGCAAAAAAAACATTGTGAATAAATATAAAGCAGCTCGAACATTCCGCTCAACTCAATATTTAGCCAACTATCACCGGCAGCGTGGTTTCTCTTGCTCCGTTTGCAGGTTCCTCCTCCGGTTGTTTTGTCGCGTGCGCGACGATAATCGCGATGGTAGGCCACGACGCTGTTTGTAAACCGAATGCCATCGGCGATAAAGTGTTTCAGGAAAAGAGACATAAATAACCGGCCGCCGTATCCGTATTGTTTTATATTTACTACGCATGCGAACCGTGTTACGAAAATTCTTGATAAGGTGTATTACCGAACGTTAGTGCGCAGAAGCATAATTCGTTAAAGAAAATACGAGTAGCTGCGGACGTTTTAAAATTTACCGAGCTGTTCGAAAAGTTTATAGCATCAGTTAGTTATGCAAATAGTAGACTGTGGATTTGTATGCAAATATAAAATTTGATTAACACTTTCAATACGGAATTGCAGAAGCAAAAGAATTCTGATTCGGGGAATTGATATTGAAAAGATGGGGATTATTTTGACCGATACAAAATCGGTACAAGTATAAATGCTTGTATATTTCGCGTAAGCGATTACGATGAAATATGAACGGACCGTAATAAAAATCGTATTTAGTTTTAGAGAACGAATTCATACACTTTTAGCAAACAGTTGTGCAATTCTTTGGAGCCGTATATACACGTCCTTCGTATCGAAAAGATTAAAAGAAGTAATCCTTTTAGAGTGCAATGAAACGATGAATAGTGAGAAGAGACGATATAATTGTTATAACGATTATATTACCTACATTATTGTAACAATTTCTACGTTTCGATTGCTATGAACGAAAAACACACAATTCCAGATAGTTATATGTGATACGACGCGTTAATAGTCTAAATTGAATAAAATAAATACTAAATTTAAATTATCGTATTCGATGATTTACTCGAGTCTCGAATCTCTCGTATTAAATTGCGAAGGGGTTAAGGAAATGGAAAATATGAATTTGCATAAAATTCCGCAATCTAATTATTATTTACTGTAACATAGTTTGATTAATGACCAGAAGCTCGAGGAAATTACTTGCATGAATTTATTTCAGAGGATACGAGTTTCTTAGAAAAAAAGATTACGACACTTCCTGACAGTCATAGAATTCTCAAGAAACAAATGTTGCGCGTAAATTTTATTCAACGAAATGATAATTGTACACGTATTGCCTCTTAAGTGTTCCTCGAATATCATTACGAGTAACCCAATAAACTCCTCTGAACTACGTTTCGAAACGTAACTCGACGCATTTAAAAATTTGTCCGCGTCCCGTTTCAACCACGATATTTCAAAAATTTTGTTACAGTTCTAGGGGAATATAAGTACGAATAATAAGCGAGGTTAGCAGCAGGGTTAATCGATGATTTAACTGCAATGAAATTACCAAGTATTTATATCTTCGACAGGATGTTTTAAATAAGATACGCGTAATTATTATCTGTGAAAAGTGCAATTTTTTAACGACGTTCCGGTCCAGATACGATTTAATTCGTTCCGGAAATGTCCGCGATAAGACCGGACGTGCTTCCTCGCCACGCGCGTACTTCCGGCTCAATAAAATTATCTCGCGCTGCTGCGGTCTACGCGTCAGATTCTTTGCATTCTGCGGCACCTCATTTTGCAACACTTATGCCCAGCATAATACCGATATTTAACCCTTTGCACACGGAATTCCAATACCAAACCAATTTATCGGATTACCGCATTTGCTGATAATTACGAGTCGATTAATCGATCTATTTGACGCATCCTTAGATGTTTCCCGTAGATCTATCTTATGTATTTTTTAAGCCCCGTACAAGTAGAACAAACTTTGTAAACTAATAGGTTTCCTCGTTTATGAATAAAATAGAATCATAAGCTGCGCATCGCTTTAAATATGAGGTGTGCCAATAATTAATCCACTACTATTAAATGAACTGATGAATTTATTTTATTAAATGGTTAAGCTCTTTTTTAAACATGAATGTATAGCTTGTCTGAGAAAATCCAAACGAAGTATTATACAGCAACAATTGCATTCAAGATAGATATTTAATTTCGTTAAAAGTAAATGATGAACTAAACCTCGAAGATGGATTATTCATTGGTACACCTAACATTTTGTATATAATGTGCATTCGATACCTTTTCTCGTATCTAAATTTCCCACAAAACCAAGAAAAACCACGATCTAATAACAATTGGCCACCAAAATCCAATTCAAAACAAATCAACGTATATTACTTTACCAAAAACCCAAAGACTATTTTGTGTTCCATTTTGTCCCATCATTCGATGTCCTAACTGTAACACTTCACCACCATAGTATGTTCACTCCTTTCGCATCCATTCACGGAGTCGAAGCTAAACCCGAGTGCAAACTGGAGAAGGGAACGCGGCGAACGCCAAAGATACCGCGAATACTAGTGAATGAATAAACGTGTGTTCCGTTGTATGGACTTACTGAAAATTCATGGGACTAGCGAAAATGCAGAAAAGAAGGTGGGCTCGCCCACGCCGGGGCCGACGGGATCCTTTCGGAGGCGTGTCTGGTGTTTCACAAAGCACGCACGCGCACTAACACGACTACGACGACGACGACGACAATTCCGGAACGGCGATTCCGTTCGAACGGTTGAACGGATCTAAGAACGTCCTCGAATTCCACCGGACGGCAGCTGCTCGTCGCCCTCTCATCGGTCGCGTCGTGCCGCTCTCATTTCCCGTCCGTTAATATTTCCACGACGAGCCTCCCTGTCGGCGGCCCGTTTCAACGAGCCACGCGTCACGCGCGCACCAGTAGATTCCTCTTTCGACCGACTGCAAACAACTTATTCCCCCCCCTTCATGTTTCCAACCGCATCTCGTGCGATACTAATACTTCCGGTGAACTCCAAATTCTACGAAGAGGCACGTCAGATTTCACATCAAAGTCCGTGATACGTTGCAAACGTTCGCGTTATACTGTACAGCTCACGCGATGTTAATACGGCAAATGTCCGAATTTCACCGCGAAGCTCACGACATTAACGTTAGAAACGTTCAAATTTCGCCGAGGTTAACGTTGCAACTGTCTTAGTCTCGCGAGGTTAACGTTTACGAATGTCTTAGTCTCGCGAGGTTAACGTTGCGAATGTCCCAGTCTCGCGAGGTTAACGCAGCAACGTCCAATTCACAAAGTTAACGTTGCAAACGTCCGAGTTTCACCTCAAAGTCAGCAATGTTAATTAATTCCACTTCCCCAATGTTCATGGCACTCCTCTATCCTGAGTTTCGCAAAGTTCGAGCAAACTCCGTCTCTCCCGCACTTCACTGCTAAACAAGTATACACTGGAAGGCAGCGTAAAGTTCGCGAAGGCACGAGGAGACAACGATATGAATGGGTGTTGTCGCCGGCAAGAGTTGCGAAGGCGAGAAAGAAACAGCGAAACGTCAAAAGGGGAGACGCACACGCGAGGCAGCTGCTGGCGAACGACTGACAATGAGCTTCCCGTGAGCGAGTCGAGGAGCTGGCTGCGCGGCGGGGGAAGGAGGAGCGCGGCGTTGATTGGGCGACGCGTACGCGGGTCGGGGAAGGGGTAAACTCGAACGGACTATACAGAGGGGCTCGGGGAAGGGAAGACAGTAGGACGAAACGGAGGTGGAGGGAGGGGAAAGCAGGAAGAGAGAAGGTGGGAAGGAAGCCATGAATGGCGACAGCCGGGCAAGGGGACGAAAGGGGAGAAGGGGGGAGAGAACGAGGAGGGAAGAAGGGAGACGGACGAGGGCCCCGGTGGAGTTCCGTGCACGGTATGCCATCTGGCGATATCGTGGCCAACGACTCGTTCGCAACACGAAGCTTTTTATGAATGGGCGGAAGCTATCATTGAAGCTTTAGATTGAATGAAAACATTACCTATGTCGTCACCGTGTATACCACCGACAGCGTCGGCGCGGCGACAGTGACGGTCGTCGGTCGCCACGCTGGAGGTGGCAATGCTTGCGCGGTGATTTTTTTTTTCGTCCCTGTCAAACGTGCTCTCTACTCTCTACGCAACGTGTGCGCGCGAGCGCGCGCGCGCGGCCGCTCGCAGAGGAGTCACGGTGACGGAGAGACGGGTGGTGTGCGGAGGCTTCGATAGAGATACACACGTACACCAGTGTACAGTGTGGGAAATTTTTTTTGTCCGACCACACACACGGCAATGGGGGTTCGATGTGCCGTTGCCGCGCGCGTTATCGATCGAATTTAAAGCGTACCTTCCTTCCCTCCGCATTTGGCTCGACACGAAGGGTCTACGCGTAGAAGAGCACACCGGATAAAGGATTCCAGTCGCGTTCGTTTTACACGCGCGCGCATACGCGGCGTGGATCGATTTTTGGTTTTAGCAGAGATGGGTTAAGGGAAACGTAATTTCTATTGTAGATTCGCGAAAGGCGAATACGAAACTTTGCCTGGAGTCAAAACTCTGAATTCTTTTCCCCTTAGTAGTAAGGAATGTGTGTTTGGCAGGAATTAAAGTTTTAGTAAATTCCTTTTGGAGTTGTTTAAGTCGTTTTATGGGGCAGGACCCTTTTTGTACGAAACTTATCACGCATTTATGGGGAAAGTAAATCGGTAAAAATGTACAGAATACACGCAGCGTATAATAATATATGAAGTAATGAAGTTAGGGAAGATAGAACTGTTCTCTATCTTGTCTAGTTTATAAAGAAATCAATTTGCATAAAAGTCTACGATCTACTTTTTGCAAACAAGAAGAGAAAAATACTAATGAAATGCAGGTATCGCTAATGAAATAAAGAGAATGATAAAGAGCTGCGAGTTTACGCTCTAAGTAGAAGCGTCAGAGTATTAGGTATTATAAGAAAGAATTATTTAACGAATCTAATTAAACGAAGATTAAACGAAATGCCACATAGCGATCGGATGATGCGACGAGTAAGGAGAAATAGGCGATAAATGAAAGAAACAAACAGGAGTGGTACCGTTAGGTTTTAATAACGATACCATTCGCGTAGCAGAGGAATCTCTAAGGCTTATTAAGTAACCGGGTTGCATCTTTCAACGAGTTTATTTAATCACCTGACCGCGTGCCTATCCACCCTGCTCCGATCTCGCACCTACACGTTTACGGTATCCGTTCCATTATTTCAAGCATCGCTCTCATTAATATTAATTATTCGTGGCGATAAATCGTCGCAGATGTTCCGTTAGTATGTATTAACTCGAAGGTCATTGTCGTATTTGCTCTCCCCATTCACGCATTCCTTTTTTTAACTTCCTAATGCTGTTCAAACACCCGCTACGATTAATTAAAGTATCGATCGGAAACAGCATTGCCAGCAGTTCGCAACAGTGCTGTTAGGAAAGAGATCAAAATCTTTAAGCGTGTCATGAAATTATTGGCACCAGACAGATGCTAATAAAGGGATACAAAGTAATAAAAAAAAAACAGTAATGGAAATTTCAACATTGTTTTGTTTCACATTAGTAGACATCAATTTAAGGTCTAGTACGTAGATTATCTAATCTTATATTATATTATAGATTATATGGAAAGATCTAATACTATTTATGTATTTTTCACATCTCTCAGCTAGCTTTTTGCCTCGGTGTTAATAACTTCGTGACTCACTGTACCTCGTTCCGCTGTTCCGCCTTTTAATTTCTAGTACGGAAGAGAAAAATCTGTGAAAGTCGGACGATTCGCGGGAATACGAGATGAAACCGGAGGAAACTAGGGCTGCTGGTTGGGAAGAAAGAATTTGCATCAACGTGAGTCGTATATGATCCACCGATAATGAAAATGTCACGAAACTATTACACAAGTTGGACACAATTCGTATACCAATTGATTGAAGATTTAATTTTTTTGTTAGATTCGTTTCAATGCACCAAATTATAAATTCTAATTAATCTTCAATCTAAATCAACGGCGCAACTGTTGCATCAAAACCGAGTTAATTCAAGCGATATCTTTAACCCTCAAAATTTAATGAATAAAATTTACAACGATTCACAGGCGTGATCAAACGATAGTAACATTGTTAGGAGATTATTTTGCAAGTAATTCTCTTGGCGATTAAATCTCGAACAAGGTTAATAAGAAGATTTGTAAGAATACTCTTAATAAGTATTTGATCAATCTGGTGAGTCACTGTATTTATAGCGAGCTACATTTAAACATTTCCTCATCTCACTTAAAATCTATGTAATAAATCACCCTGCGATGATCGCCATTAAGTATGCCAGATGTAAAACTCACGAACGTTTCTGTTTTATAATTAAGGGGTTAAAAACACCCTTGCCCTAGTTGCAAACTCAAATAATTCAATAGCAAAACTAGGTCCTAATTTAAAAAAACAATCCGCTCGCTATCCGCAAATCTTTAAGCAAGTCGAATCAATGAAATATGAAATAATCTACAATACACGATATTATTCATGAAAAGACCTAACATATTATGATCCAAGTAAATACAGTAACCTGCTTCGTCGCTTCAATTGCGATCCTTTTATTCAACATTAAAATTGAATCCTAATTCAAAGGATATCCGGTTTCTGTCAAACGATCGCCAACCAGGGGAAACCTATGAAATATGAAATAATCTACAAATCTACTACGCGACATTCATGAACAGACCTAACGCATTACGATCGAAGTAAATAAAAGAACTGGCTTCTATTATTCAACGTCAAATCTGTATCCTAATTCAAAGAATATCCGCTTGCTGTCCATCAATCCCTAACGAAGCCAAATCAATGAAATATGAAATAATCCATAAATCTATCCCATAACATTATTCATGAAAACGCCTGATATATTACGGTCCAAGGTAAATAAAGTAACTTGCTTCGTCGCTCCAATCGCGAACCAATCATTCAACATGAAAAACTGTGCCCGAATTCAAAGAATATCCGCTTACCATCCAACGCCAAGTGCGGATGATCGCGTCTGAATGAATCGCAAGCGTACTATATTATCGATAAGTTGCTCTAGCATATTCACGGTATGGCGCTGATTCAATAGGAGCGCCGCTGCGCGCGTAGTTTGTAGTACGACGAAGGATCTTCTTTCGTTCCATTTCGATTCTACTCTTGCACGTATCTGAGCTACTAGCTTCGGAACGAGTACCGTCGGACAGGCGATAGGAGGATACGAGGATACGGGATACGGGACAGAAAGTTAGAGCAAGTCTGGCAAAGGGAAACGGAGCGGACGAGAGAAAGAGCGAGCGAAAAAGAGAGAGAGAGAGAGAGAGAGCGAGAAAGAGAGAGGGCGCAGATAGAAAACGGAAGGAGAGGAAGAGATAGGCGGTCTCGTTCTGGCGCGTTACACGCTTCTATATTTATCCCACTCATTAATTCTATCCTCGTCGTGCACCGTTCATTCATTCGACCGGCTGTCTCGCTTTATCTCACCCTGCCGCGCCGCCCGTCGTCGTCGCGTCTCTCTCTCTTTCTGCCGCGTACGCACGTTCATTCATCTCCTCTCTGTCCTTCCCGCTGACTGTGTACTTTCCACCCGTCATTCTCTTTCTCCTTCGCTCCCCGCCCTCTCTTTCTTCTTCCTGCCAGCGCAGAGCAGCGCAGGCGACCGCCTCGCCTCTTTTCCTTCTCCATCCTTCTCTCCTTCTCGCGGCCTTCCTCCTCCTTCTCGTTCTGGTTCGTTCACTCACAGAGTCGCGCAACTCTACTAGCCACGTCGCTCCCACTCACTTCCATTCTCTCCCCTTCCTCCTGCCCCTGAATCGACACACATCCGCACCGCGGATCCCAGTAGCGTAACAATCAGTCCCCACCCCGGACAGTTCTATACGCCCTATCGTTTTCGTTTCTGCCCTATCTCCCGATGAAATTTGTACGTATAAAGTACAGTTACCCGACACCTTTCTCCAAACATTGAACGACAATAGGAATATTGTTGTTCGTTGTATTGGGTTGTGATACGCGCTATATTAACCCATTATACTCCGTTTTGTCCCCTTTACGGAGACACTCATAATTTAGTACATAATTCCTATGGCTCGTATATAAAAAAAATAAGAGAAGTAGAAAGGTGCTATAAAAGTGTGGAAGTGAACGAAAACGAAGAACAATTCAATTTTGAATTATATAAGAATGCGCAGAAGTATAAGAAAAATGCTCGGAATACAAAGGGTTAAGATATATCAAGTTCTGTTCTCTTATTTTTTAGAAACTCCTGTTAAACCTTTCAGTGCTAAGAGTTTACAAATTCGAGACTTTCAACGCAACAAACACTTGGCGTACAATGTTCACCACACATATGAATTTAGAAGCATCGTAACGATTAATAAAGATCAGACTATTCGTATTAAGTATCACGTATATCTCCTAAAAAGTATAAGTAGATTTTCCAAAATTTGTGTCTCCTAAAAAGTGTATGCAGATTTCCTGAACTTACTTAACACTCAAAGGATTGAACAGGAACATTAATAATTTAAGCGAATACTATTTACGGGTGGATTACTTAAATGCAACAATTAGAGGACAACTCCTATTAAAACGAAAGACTGGATCTCCTGTTTTAATAAAGTAGTAAGAGTTATACATCTTGTCTGGATGTTTAGTCGCCGCGAACTTTGTTTCCGAGAAAAATAGCTTCGAAATTTCATGAAGCACGCGTGCATTTTATCCAAGTCAAGGTGTTATTTTGCATGTTTAATTTTTCAAACGATACAATCATTTTTTATCTTCCAATCTCGTTCGACGTTCAATAATAACCTGTTTGTTGAACAAGAAGTATGCAATAGAATAGTCCCGTCGCGATTTAAATGTCTCTTTTGAAACGTCACCTTATTTTTTGCCCAACTCCAAACGCTGCTCTTTAATTGCATTTAAGTAGTTCGTTAAATAATATACTTTAACGTAACTTTAAAAAAATGTTCGCGTATAATCTCCATCTGATTCCCTCAAATACACCACAGAACTTACAACGATACAGTTATATCTACGAATTTTTCAAATAACCCAACAACTATATTCTAGATAATAGTACGCTAACAAACACCTTGGAGCATAGAATGAATTTCGATTCGGATCCCATTTCCTTATTATTTGTACTACTTCATTGCGCATAATCCGTGGCTTTCGGCTTAGGATGACTTCCGGTTACAACTTCCATTTTAAACTATCCAGATCTAACCGTATCAACCTGTCACTTCTCCGCATCTCACTACAGAAATGGACTATTTTTTATAAAATGTACCACAAAACTATGCATTTGCAGTCTAATTATCACTCCCCGGTATCGTACGATTGTGAAAGCTTACAGAGTGTGGCAACTTCGAGGAACGAACGTGCTACTGGCTTTAATATTCATGACTGGAGTAATCCTTTCCTGTTTATTAGGCGAACAATCATCAATATTCAGATTAGATAGCGACACGGAAACCGAAAGGGATTTCCAAAGAGAGATACGGCAGTTGAACGTGTGCGTAGAACGGAAACGGCTAAAGTCCGACACGTTCGCGCTATCTTTTTAGCAAATTATGTACACACCGGGTATATTATCTGCCCGTATGGCGGACCTGTCGATCGTCCGTCGCCCAACAGATCCTATAGTTGCGTAACGAGAGTATTTCCGGGTCGCGGCCCTTGCAGTGGCACCACATGAAAACTGAATAGCGCAGATAAAAGCCGCGTATCGCGCGGCGTTCCAAGTGTAATATTTCCTTTGCTGTATCTCGGGTGTCGCATCGCCTCGCGATACCGTTTCTAAATTGCACACGCCATATTGCTTCTGCTTATCGTTCACCGCGAAACGGCAACGCGATTAGCCACAGCCTTCCATTCATATCTATCGGCTAATCTAAATGAATTTTTGCCCGTTTTAGTCGGGGTTCCGCGAATTAAACGCGACGCTACTGAAGCGTAGAAAGACAAGCGCGCAAGGAACATTAAAGCGAAGCGGGCGAGCGAGAGAGCGAACAGCCGAGTAAACTTTGACGAGGGCTTGGCTCGCCTCCGAGTAAACATCTGTGCATTCGGAAATTTCTATATAAAATAAATTCCGTTGCACGGCTCTGCCACCGATCAAAATATTCCCCGATCGAACAACAACGATTTATCCAAGGAACGTAACACGCAATACGTAGCCTCTACTAAATTGCGATCTTTATGCATTTATGCTAATAAGTGCGCTGTGTATATTAATACGCGAGTGTGCTTTATAATATTTAAAGAGCGAAACGAAATAATTCCAGGTAAGTGTTTATTAGGTGTACAAATTAATTCAACGTCCTCTATCTTTGAACTCTTTTCCCTTTTGAAACGGATTTAGTTCAGTTTTAGTTTAACGTTTTAGAATTTGCTTCACGAATGCGAAGATGCTGAAAACTCTTAATATTGATACTGAACTTGATTCCTTGGCGAATAAATGTTCAATCTTATGAAATCCTAAAGGACCAGAATTCATTTTTACACCTAATATATAATTAAATATATATATATATATATATTTATTATTACATAAGATATTTTTCACGCCTAATAGTTTCCGGTGCTTTATTTGCGTTTATACAAATACGAATTTCCATAAACGATCGTATTCCGTCTATCCCTAGATCTATGGATCTTTATCCATTATTAAATCTTGCAAACTGCAAACTTGAAAAAAACAAACAGTGCATTTGATAATGTTTGCAGAGCAAAATCGAGTAGTCCTATCAGTATTTAATCTCCATTAATATTATTTGTTACGTTTGATAAAAATACGAATATGCACAAAGATCCGTATTCACCGCCATTTTAATCGTAAGATCTATTTGTGGTCGAAAGTGGCCACGATTTCCCCAAACTGCTATTATAGTTGCCGCTATTACTACAGCTGCTATTTCCAGCTAACAATAACAAAGCTGACACGCTAAATTAGCAGACAAAAAGAATAATTCAGCATTCTGGGGAATGAATGGAGCATTAAATTAGCGGGCGTCAAAGTGGCCAGTTTATTTCGAGCGTTCGCCACTTTGTCGAGCGTTCGTCGTTTATTTCGAGCATTTATCCAACAACTCGCAAACAAATCGCCTAGAATTTTTCGATACGGCGGATATCCCGCGTAATGTCAATGTCCCTATAATCGACACTCCGATTCTTTTATTTAATCGCAAAGTAACGTACGAAGAATCGTAAGTAAAGAAATTTTCATACCAAATTTAGACTCCATTTTTATGTAACAACGCATAGACATTGTACATATGTATATTCGTTTACACTTAATATTTGAAAACGAAATATTGAGAGGTAAAAATGTGCTGTTGAACGTTAAAACGAGTCCAATGTACGCATAAAGTATGGAACGTGTGATAATTCGGTAAAGCCGCGACGTTTACTATGCATCTTACATCTGTTACACAAAGAGACGTGCCAATATACGGAAAACGTGTTTCCATTTAAATGAGAACTTTTCAAGTGACAGTGCGAAGAAACCGTGGGCTTTGTTGTACATTTTCGATTACGTGCCACGTAATTCATTATACTCAACATACAAAAAAAAGGAGCGTTCATAAAATAATAGAATAAATTCATAAATAAAAGAGCGGTTGAACAACGTTATACTCCAACCTGGAACGATTGTTAGGTTAGATAGTTTCTAAAATAATTAAATGAAGTTGCTCGAAGCGATAAGCTTAAAGTGGCGGCACGTGGTGCATCTACTACCCTATTCATTATTTCTCGGTTTTAGAATGTGTACAGTCACGCGGCGGTATCTCCGATGATTTCCAATATAAATGTTGCGTTAAGTTTCGAAAAGCCTGTCTACCCTGCCGATTAGAATTTTGCGCGTGTTATTCGCGTGGAAGGGAACGAGGAGGCGGAAAACGGTAAAAGTTAACGGCGAGGCCAAGGAGTTGACGGTGATCCAAACTATTTTTCTTTTACGAGTGCGTGTCACGGTGCGTCGTCCGTTCACCGACGCCGACGAAATTAGAGCCGCTCCAAGTCGAGTTATTTTAATGAGAATTCTGCTTCTCGCTGTGTCAAGATCGCGCGATTCAAGCTAGCCGCCGCTGCTGCGGCTACAGCGAGTTCACAATGCCACTGCGCCGCCTTACTATCTTTCGAGCTTCGAAATTCTAGGTCCTCGAGAAAGTCAAGGTTCCAGGAAGCGTAACGATTCCACGTACCGCGGGCTGTTTATCGTAATCTCTAGCTAGGATCTCGTTAAACCCTTTCACGTGAATGTCACAGGTTCAGTTATTATGATACTTTATTGATTTCCTTTCGGATTGCAAGTGTTTCATCACCGCTTGCAACCTAATCTTATTCTACCTCTATATATAAATATCTATATATCAATATCCTGAAATCAACAAAACATAGGTAAAATATCGTACATCAGTTGTTTATTGTTATTACAGAAGCTTGAAAGTGTGAAAGTTTGAATATTCGCAAGCTTTGGAGTTTGAAAGGTTAGATATTCAAATGCTTGGAAATTCGAAATCTTCGGAATCTAAAGTATTGGAAATTCGAGAGCTTGAAAAAGCTTGAGAAAGCGTGAGATACTCGAAAGATTGCGAATTCGAAGCGTGAAAAATTCGAAACCTTTGCAAATTCGAAGACGGATATATTCGAATCGTTGCAAACTCCAAAGCGCCCACCTTTCGAAGTAAATAATTATCCAAGACTAAAGATGGATCATTTTCAGTAACGCGGTAACCAAAAATATCAGCCTAAATAAGACTACTTTTATATAAAAGTAAGCTTCTAATATTCTCGTAAATAAACGCAAGTGAACTTGTTGCTCAACCTGATATTATTAATAATTAAAAGTAGCTTCTAATATTCTTGTAAAGTAACCCAAGTGAACCTAGTACTCGTTCGAATATTAACAATTTGTGCCTCTGTCGCGCGTTACGTTAGAACGTTCCACCGTATACTTTGGTGGGTAAATTGAGGAAAAATTGAAGCGTCAAGGGGGTTATTAAACGTGCGCGTGAGATACGATGCTGTTTGACGAAGTAACCGTGAAGCCACCGATCGATTCTTATCAGTCGCGTGTGTCTTTTTCTAGAGGTCGTAACTTGGGACGTGTGTTATCTAATATCGGACGCACCGCTGCATTCCAAATAAAAGCAGCGTAAAACGACGCGTCGAGCTGTATTTCGGAAGAGCCGATTAAATTCCTACGTTTTGGTATCGCGGAAAAAAACACCGAATTCTATTCGAATCAGTGAACGCGATAAGATTTTCTCTAACTATGTAACAATGGATGCCTCGTTAAGTCTAGCATACCTAAAGTGATGCAACATTGAACATCGACTCCTATCATTTGTGAGAGATTAACGCTAGAACTACCGAGATTTAAGTATACTTATTCGTACCAATGGAATGAACATGCGAGATATTTGCAAAGCATATCCGATTGAAGTACAATAAATCTCCATTGATATTTCGTATAGAAAATTACGGAATATTGTAGAAAATGCATCTTGGTGCAAGGTTATATCATTTTTATGGCATATTTGTAGCCAATCATTTCGACTGGTTTTGGTAGTCGTAGAAAAGAGTATGGATTCGTAGTTACGACGAGCAAAATAGCATCGTCCCTAAAGGGTTAAGGCGAGAGCGAAGCAGCGAGTCGCTCGAACAATAAGGAAATGAAGAAGCATTAGTTGGTTGGTCGTTTTCCAGAATGTTGCAGCTTTTTGTCACTGGTGACAGGGAACGCGCGCCCCACGCAGCGAAAACGTTACGACAGATGTTTACAGGCTTCTCTTTCTCTCTCTCTCTCTTCAATTTCTCTTCGAGGCAAGAGCGCAGCTTCGTCGGAAGCTGTTTTGACTTTGCATGCAAAGTAACCTCGCGACGCGTACCGCGGCGCTCCTAGCTTCTCGCTTAACGTAGAAATTAATCGTTATATAGTACCTTAATACGCTCGTAAATCTCGGATAACGAATCACCCATAAATCGACCGTCGCTATAAATTCCTATCGCGACGACAGCTCCGCCGGATTATTAAATTTTAATTTCGCGCTCCGCTCGTTTCTTAACTCGCGGCGTTAATAAACGAACACCCGGCATATTTCTGTATTTTTGACGAAATATACGCTACCGACTCGTGGCTACTTTATTGGCTACCAATGTTATACAATAAACGTAATTTTATCAGCAACCAATATCATACGACACACGTATTTTCACGTATCCCCAAAACATTGCGTTAAGTCAAGATTATACGATGAATTGTGCTTATTTTCAATGTATTTTCTTTACACCGGTGGTTTCCAGCCTTTTTCGAATAGCGATACAATTCAAAGTTGGTTAGGTCTTCGCGACATAGTATAATTATTAGAGATAAACTCCACATTCAATGCAACATCATCGACGAAGCATAGGATAGACTATCCATTCTTATATAGAACTATCTGGGGACTATTTGACTCTATTACCGACTAAATTACCTGATTGAAGTAATCAACTAAATATTCTGTCAAACCTTGCCTAATGTTCTATTCTATTTGTACCAAGGTAATTTATTTACCCGTAAATAAATAAATAAGTGAATAGAAATATCGATGACTATTACACGAATTATATTTCTCTAAATATTGAATATTTTGACCACAAGTGAAATTTGAATGAAATTTCAATCGGTTGAGAAACGCTGCGTTGCCTCGTTAAATATGCCACCCTAAATAGAGGATCATTTACGGGAGGGTGATTGTACCTACAATAAAAGGGGCTCGCGATCGAAGAAAGATCCCGAAACATTGTTCGAAAAGTATCGTCGTGGAGATTCGAATTGTCGCAGCGTAAGTTTCTCTCAGTTTCACGCCGGGTTTGCGCAATAAAACTGTGTTGAAAAATTTACGACCCCCTAATTGCCTCGAGCGGTGTAAGTGGCACCAGTTGCGTCCCTAAAATACATTTTCGAAACAACGAGGGATAGATTTCGGATAGGCGGGCCAAGATTTTCGCACAGTGACGTATAAAAGGAGGGTGGTTTACGTTGACAATGGGGCGCCCGGGGAAAGAAATTTCGAGGAACCCGTGGAACGAGTCACTTCTCGTTACAAAGGGAAAAGAAAGGAAGGAGAATGGAAGAGAAGGGAAGACAATGGACGGGCTAGGATCCCTCCTTGGCGTGCTTTGCTTTTCTGCCACCTTGCGTTACCTGTTCCCCGGTCCCGAAGCGTACCTGCAACACCAACCCAGGCCTCCCTGTTACCTGTTATCCGGCATCGGTTTCAAATTTAAAGCGCAATAAAATGATTCGCAGAAGAGGGGCTGGCGCGTTTAGAAAAAGCACCGGTTTATGATTTATAACGGTGATTAACCCACGGAGTACCTCGGATCGCTCGGGGAAGATAATCAATCACCTGCTCGCTACGCGCTTCCCGCTACCGAGTCTCTTAAATTATACAGTAGAGCTTCCTTATCCGAATTAATAAGAGACAGGACACGCTACAAGCCAAGAGTTTGTAACTATTTCTGCTTACAAGATCGTTTAAGAAGTTTTATAATAGTATTCGGTCAAAAATATCGCGAACTACTTGGAACAGTCTTTGGTTCGGAAGAATGGGAAATTTTGCTGCGATGAAATTATGAAGCTAGGATATAGATGGGTAAAGGTTGCAAATAAAATGGAGGTAAGTGGTGAATATTTTCACGAATGAAACTATAGGTAAACAGAGATAGTAGGGAGAATTTTTCCTTCAAGCCAATATTAATTGGGAATTATTTCCTTCATTTATATCAGCCATTTTCAATCTTCTTTAGGTACACGTTACTCAAAATGGCTGCCTTATACTAAGCTCCCTTTACTTTGCATTTAGAACTTCCAATCGTAAATTTTAAAATGCAACTCCGAATGAGATCGATAAAGTTCCACGAAGAGATTAATAAAATCCTATACCTTCTTAACTCTTTACTCTACAACGACAACGCTACGCTCATTTTAGATTCAGTAAAAAAGTAAAACTGCAATTTAATTTGAACTCTAACATTAGCTTCGTCTCATTAAAGCCTAAATAAAGGTTGCCTACAATATTGAAACAATTTATACGTGACACGACACGAAACCTGTAGTCGACTAATTTTAGTCTACGCGGGTTATAAAAATAATCGTACGGCAGTGGGTTAAATAAATAAATAAATAAATTAAGGGGTTAACAGTTTGGCCGATCGGGAAAGGAAAGCCGTAACTTTTAGCCAACGAGTATCGCGCGTAAATTTCAGGGAAAAACCGGATGCATCGGGGGTCTATTGGGTGAGCCGGGTCTGTGTTTTCGTTGTTGGAAAAAGCCCCGGTGGTGTCACGGATCGTGGTATGTATTTTCAGGCTATTTCCTTTCGTAATCAATTTCGAAAGTGTTTGTTCGACGCTCCCGTGGGCAAAGATGGGAGATAATCGAGCGGGAATGCCAGCAGGGGGAATAAATAATCGGATGCAGCGCGGTTTGCTGGGCGACGCTTAAAAATATGCCAGCACTGTGAATCGCGGAGAGATGCTCTGGTGCATCTTGAATATACGAGTACGTAGTACATGTATATGCACGCGTGCATGCATGCACGTTGCGTGGGCGCAGTCTGAAGGATATCCGGTGTTGTTTTCTTTTTCTCTCTCTCTCTCTCTCTCTTTCTCTCTCACCTCTATTCCATTTTCCATCGTTCGCTCTCCTTCCAAATACCCTTTTATCGTTCGCTAATTACTATCTCGGCAATTTACTGTCTCGCGAGGAAGCAAATTTTATCGCCAATGTCTCCTTATCGAGGATGATTTTTATGCCGCGGGGAATATTTTTACGATCGACCGTATCTATTTTGCACAGCTGTGCATATTACTATCTTCTATCGGCTTCACGGGGGGATAAGGCGCGAGCATTTAACGTAGAGATCTTCTAGAACAGTTGCGTTAACTTTTTGAGGAGCGAATTTTTGAAAGCTAGATAATAATATTATTTTATTCAATGTTTCCCACGCATTTATTTGATAAGGTACGCATGTATGACCATTGAGGTCGAACTTAAGGTAAAATAAAAAGTACACGTATGTACCAGTATCTCTGGAGAGGTTAAAATTCGTAGGTGAACCTGGGCCACCAGCAGAGTTGGGTAACTTTTCATTCTAAATAGTAAATAACAAATGACCAATAAGCTTCGCTTAGTCGTTGTTCGTAAATAAAATTAAATAAGCTATACGTTATTGGCGAATAATAAACAAATCGAAGTTACTCGTCATCTTTTTTATTCGCTATTTAGAATGAAAGTTAGTGGCCCGTATTTATAAATGAACACTTAAAGAAATTTTAACGAGTAAAGCAGCGAATACACGGGTAACCATAAAACGGTATTCCTTACAGAAATACCTTTATAATATGCAACGTTTTAAAATCGCATCTCATATCTTCTTTAAATTCCATTTTATTGATCTAATAAAACAAGCTTCAACCTTTACTCTGACTGCCCATACTACTAGTATAATAGTAGCATAGTACAGCTTAATGCAGAATATTTAGCGTAAAAATTTGTCCGAGCGTTAAGCGAAACATTGCTGCACACTGCACGGTAATCGAAAATATCGATCGCTTAATAATTCTCCGAAGCTTTAGATCAATGATTCCGAAACTTTTCGGACTCGCGACCTACTTTTGAGAACGGAATGATTGGCGTGAAAGTATTCGCCATATTGTTCATCCGAGACGTAAATTACAGAAGCGACGAACGACCGAATGGTTAGAAATTGAATGAGAAAGAAGGAAGAATATAAAGTACTAAAAGTAGCCGACGTAATTGCCATTGAAAACGGTGGCATTATAATTTACAATGGCGATGAACGATTGGGTCGTTAAAGAATCGATGAGATGCACGAAAACTGGTGGTAAATACCGAAGTAGCCGATATATTTTCCATTGAAAGCGTGGCATTTCAATTTACAGTTGCGATGAATGACTCTGTATTGGTAAAGAATCGATGAGAAAGAAGGAAGAAGGTGGTTAATGGCAAAGTAGCCAGCGTGTTTCCCATTGAACGGGTAAAATTGCAGTTTACAATAGCGATGAACGATTGAATCGTTAAGGAATCGATGAAAGAGGCGAAAGAAGGTTAGTAATACCAAAGTGGTCGCCACATTTTCCATCGAACGTACAGAACTACAGTTACCCTGCAATTGCAAGCAGCTCTGTATGTAGCAAAAGAGATAGAAAATATATTTACATATTCTACGCTTCTTCGTTAAGAATCAGGAGAGGACAAATAATCTTGGAATCTATTTCTTAACCTTTTGTTCGCGAGAAGATCTAACTTAATCTTCTAATTGGGAAAGTGATCGATTAAAAACGCTTCAATGGAAGCAGGTGCAACTTCAACGAGACGAATTAATTAGCATTGCTTACGGCAAATACGAAATATTAGGAGTGTATAAATTAATTCTGAGCTTTCAGAATTTCATAAGATTTAATATTATACGTCAAAATCGTTACAGGATTGATATAGGATTTTAACTCCTCAGTAAAGACTTCCATACGTTGCATGAACCCCAATTATTATGTATGGAAATTAATGAATAATCGTTTAACGCAAAAGAACCATTCGCTAGTGATTACAGTGGTCACGATGTTAATCTCTATGTTTTAAGTTACATCGCATTGTATCAAACTATTGGAATAATCTATCAATTCTTTATATACGCATAGATCTCCTAAATCCGCATAAAAGGAACAGGAAACTGTTCCATCGCTAAATAATTGAAGAACCCAATACGTCCTACTACGTCAACGTGGCCCAGCATTCGCCTAAAGACGCATCCCCCACACAGATTCGAACAATTTTCGTTGCCGATGCATTCTTACCGTGACTTAAAAAGTTCCTTACTTCGCAACGAGTGCGAGCGAAGAAGATCGAGTTCAACAGTGAAACGGTTAAAGATTGGACGCGAAGGAAGAAAACAGAAGGGAGCCGAGATGTTTCTAGCGGAAGGCAGGCTAGATTTTTTGTTTTCTATCGAACGACGACGTAGGATAACAGTTTACTCGGTTTCGCAAGGCAGGAGGTTGGCTGGCTGTCGGCAGAACGAGAAACACGCAGCTATCTCGCCGGGCGCACGAGAAATGGAATGTGGACACCATATGGCTGGGATCTTCGGCTAACCACCCACTCGTCGTCGCCGTCGTCTTCGTCTTCGTCGACTTCGTACTCGTCGTGCTGCCACGTTTCGCGCGCGTCTACACCTCTGGGGCCAGCAGCTCCGAGAAAAGTTCGTTAGCGATTTCAGGCGTAATTGCACGGCTCGCGGAATGGAAATTTATAGCCGGCATTACCACATTCGCGTTACGTGAAATCACTCGCCAGCCGGGAATTCTGATTCCGTGCGTCGCTTTACTGCACTCCCTTCGTCCGTCTGCCATCATCGTTTTATTCTTCTCCGCGCGATCCTTGCTCGATCTTTACGCCCGCTTTCGGTCACATCCAACGGTCAGTCGAAAGGAGATTTCTTTTATTGAGCGATTAATTAATTTCGGTGTACGCTGAAATAACGATGCCCTGCTATTGTTGACGGTTCTAACACGGGTAGCATAAATACAGACGTTCGTCTGGTTGGCGAATTACGGTGAATGGATATAAAAGCGATTACCGAATCTCCGCTAATAAGTAACATGAAACTTGAAAAGAAAAGGATTTGTAAAATCTATGCTTCCTCGTTGGATATAAATTGGCAGATCTGCGCTGCTTTAATTGCTATACGTATAGCTATGCTCTGTTATACTTTCCAATGTATCTGTGACGTTCTACAATTTGTCTAGCATAAAGAAGATTATGTTCCAAACACTTTTGGGAGTAACTTTATTCGCGCGATCAATGATATCCCCTTTATAAAGCGTCTGTTTTGCAACCGTATTCGTACATAAATTTGTATTTTATGAACTTCCATCCCGCTCTGATTATTCTAAAATTTGTCCTGAAATATCTTAATCTTAAAAATTGAATATACATATGTAGACTTCCGTGACTGACAATATTCAACGGCAAATTTACCTCCTAATATTTCGTTTCAAGTATTAAGCGTGAACGGATAAACACTGTCTACGTCCTGTTACTTAAACCGGAAGTCCAGATATAGTATAAAAACTTCTTTATTTACGCGTTACTTTGCCATTAAATAAACGTTATAAAGTCGCTCTGACAGTAACTGAAACATCCACCCTAGCGCGAATAAAACAATAACAACGAGGTACGGTTAAAAATTGTGGGAGGCTTAAATCTGCGACGGTAGAGTGGCCGTAAAGTGTTAGAAAAGGAGTCTGTCGTCGAGTCGCGGTCTCGATTGTAAATTCAAGCGTAACATTAATAACGCGGAGGACGCGTCGGGTTGGCGAGAGCGTTTAACGTCCGAAAAATACGAGGGAACGGGATGAATATTTTTCGGTGAAAACGAGCGCGGAGCGGGCTGATTATCCAACGGAGGCGCGGAGAAATCCGGATATCAAATGCTCGGTCACGTACGTAAGTTTACGTATTCACGCGTATATATAAATACAAGCCCACGCAATGGCGACCCACACTCCCGCCACATGTCGTGAAACGCTGCGCCGCGCCGCGCCGCGCCACGCCGCTCCATGCCGCTTCTCTTCTCGCGTGTGTGTCGTGTACGTTTGAAAAACTATTTTCGACGCCGGAGCATTGTGTATACGCGCGGACTCCGGACTCCGCCGGAAACCACTGTTTTACGTACGTAAACATATTGCCCGCGGCCTACATGCGCCTCTCTCTCGATATTTATCCAACGGATAGGAATTCCTCTCGTTAAGGCAGGATTTCTAGCTGCCGAGTTTTCCAGCATTTCGATTTTCAAGCGTTTGCTTTTCTAAGCTTGTGGAATTCTAAGATCCCGAATTCGTCGCTTTTTAATCGCAAGGCTTCGAATTTCTAAGCTGTTGGAATTCCAAGACATCAAAGTTCCAAGCCTTTGGTTTCCGAGCGTTTCAATTTGTAAAGCTTCGAGTGCTTGAGGCTTCCAATTTGCAACGCGTTGAATTTGCAATGCTTTGGGTTTCAAAGCGTTCGAATCTGTAAGCTTTCGAATTCCAAGACGTCGAAGTTTCAAAGCTTAAGGTTTCTAAGCTTTCGAATTCCAAGGCTTGGAATTTGCAATGCGTTGAGTTTGCAAAGCTTTGCATTCACGAACGTTCGAATTCGTAATCTTTCGAATCCCAAAGCGTAGAATATGCGATAAATCGAATTTCCAAAGCTTCAGATTTTCAAGCGTTTGAATTTCCAAGCATTAGAGAATCACCAAGCTTTCGAATTCCAAGCCATTCAATTTCTAAACTTCCGAATTTGAAGCTACCTATTTCTAAGCGTTTTTTTATTCCCAAGCATCGAAATTTGCAACGTTTTGGATTTGCAAACGTTAGAGAATTCCAAGCCATTCAATTTCCAAGCTTTCGAATTTGAAGCCACTTATTTCTAAGCTTTGGAATATTTCAAGTTTTCAACATCGAAAGAGTTAAGAATCCAACAAACTTTCTAATCGTTTGGATTAGGTGCGCTGATGTATCTAAGAAGAGAACTATCGCTGCGACAAGGCTTATCGATACGAGATTGATATCGAATCGGATGTTTTCTCGACTAGTAAAGGATTATTCGTGTCACGACGATGTCCACGTAGCGAAGAACGGAGCTACTTAAAGGAACGCTGTTCGAAGAAGAAAGAAAAAAGAAGAATGAAAAAAGGAAATAAAGGGGGGGGGGTAGAGGTTGAACAGTGTTGGTGTTGTTGCATGTTCTGCAACATCATTCCTCATCCGGTATATATCAACGTCGATCTTGCTGGCATCGCATTCTGAATGAAACCACGTTCGGACCAGCGTACGTACGAACACGGACGGACAGATGGACGCTCTCCAGAAGGTCAACGTTCCCTTCCCTTCAAGGACGGCCAGGGAAAAGTCAAAGAACAGTCGAGCGTAGGAGCGAGGCCAGCCTCGTGCAAATGGAGAAAGCCAAACACAGAGAGAAAGGATGCTATTTATTTCGGGAGGACGAATTTTCGCCGAATCTAATAATAGACTCGCCCTAAATATTTTCCAATGTACAATTTTAGAACCGCTGTTCAACCCTTTGCGCGCCGTGTCGCGATAGAAATGGAATTTTCTCTTGCAAATTCCGCCATTCCCTTATTTCACGATTATACGAGAAAAATCCTACACCGGACGGTAGAATATTTACGATTAGTTTGATTTATTAATTCCGCGACTTGTTAACTTCTTAATTGTTGCAACGGTTGAGAGTCGAGTATAGAAGCAAAGTTATCATCAAAGAAAGAGAAAGGAAGTATGATAATTCTTTTAAGAGGACAAATTTTTACGGATCTAATAATACATTACCCTAAATCTTTTGCAATGTCCAATTTTAGACTATATCGTAATTTTATATATATCGTAATGGAAATGGAATTTATATTTGGAAATACCGGCTAAAGGTGAACAACATTGTTAATGCTATCATTTCCTTATACTTCGATTAAACAAAATAAAAATAGATTGGCCGATAGACAATTTAGTTTGCTTTAATTCATTGCCTTATTCATTTTTTAACTGCTAGAAAAGTTGAGTTATTTATTGCTATTGTATCTACCGTGACAGAAACAATGTTCGTATCTGATAATACAATTAGGGTTAAGTTAAAGTTGTATAATAATAAATACAATTAGGGCTGAAATTGTAGTTTATTACAAATTGAACTTGTTCTATTCGTCATTATAAGGCAAGGGGTTAATATTCCCCCAATCAATTTGGCTGCAGAAACCTGTTCCTCAGGAATCGTTTCTGAGCGATAGTTTCTGCACTATTGCATACTACGTGCAATTTGTACCTTCAACGTATGTAAATTTACCACAGGGGCGTAAATATTCACGGTCTATCTTGTCGCCTAATCGAAAGACTCGGAAGTCAAAACCAATCATCTCCATAAAATGAACTGAATTGATTTTTGCGAAGAAACCACTAATCGAGTAAACGAGCGATGAAATTCAGAATTTTGTAACCAATGAAATTGATCAGCTTGACTTTTTAGGGTTTCGATAAACAAAAAGAGACTGACAAAAAAGAACGGCATAAATAGAGAGAAACAAAAACAGTGAAACGATCTCGCTTCTGGTTTTTAACTCGACAGAGGTCGCGTACCTCGATAGGAACTTGCGCTATCGTTGTCACACAGCGGCTTGCTTTTATCGTGCTAATTCGTAAAAGTATGTCCGAGATAAGGGTAAGCCGTTCCTCGTAACTGAGGGGCCAAGCCATGTGGGTCAGACCTTATGTACGGTGGAAGAGTGTGAAACCGCAGAAAAACTCTTTCGAAACTTTGACTTCTTTCTAAGCGGAGCTCGAGATAAGAACGTGGGAATCGTAGATGTAATTGATACTAAAGAATACTGTAAACTATGCTTAGCTAATTCCTTCGCTGGTAATGAACCGAACCCATGCTCCCGTGTTCGTATTCGGTTTACAATTAATTCCATGTATCGTTAATTAATATTGTATTATTGTACCGAAGGGATTAATTGTAAATAAATAAAGATAAATAGAAGAGATTAGGAATAGAATTTTCAAGCTTATGGATTTCCAAGCCTTTGAATTTCGAGGCTCGGAATTTACAAGCTTTCGAATGCCAAGAATTTGAATTTGTAAACTTTCGAATTCCAAGTTCTCTCTCGAATTTGCAAAGCTTTGAATTTGCAAGCTTTGGAATTCGGCTGTACTTCACTATACTAAATAAAATAATATTCGAACAAAATGTCAACCGCCTGTATTTCGCAACGCAAATCCACGCGAATTCTTCGCGTCACCCAATACTATATCTCTGTACGTAATAGAAATCAAGTATGGTAGGCAGAAATTGACTATTTGTAAACGTCAGTTTATCGTGGTATTATGTAACCGATCGTTTACGGCTCGTTTATGCGGATATAATTCGTGGTGGCAATAAAAGTCGATGCATCCGTGTATCATAGCGTTGGCCCCGTGACAGTGACAATAAATTAATTCGCCGAGAGGCCAATTCGTTGAACCCTGAACCGAATCGAATCCTCTAGTTCGCCAATTAAAGCGGCAGCCTGCCTCGTATCTTCGTCCCTGCGACTTCCGGTCAATCTCTACGAGCTGATCGCGACACACGATATCTTCGTGGCAATAAACTGCGCACACCACTCCTCCCCACCCTCCCCCTCCTCACCCCTGCGTCCACTTCAGCTACTATAATTTTCGAATCCACCGATGGGAAAAACAGAAATCGCTAAAACTTCGCTCGCCGCGAAAACTGTGGGAACGCTAACTGGTTCCCTGCACTCCACAGCATTACGATTCTCTCAAGGCTTATTTACAATTGCAAATCCTCCAAAGCTGTGCACGCGTTTCTGTAAAGTACGACAAGTACATATACTTTAACACCTTGCCGTGTGATTTTTTTCCTGGTTACAAATAGGCGAATTAGCTGGTCACTGCTTTAACGCATCGTGTGAAACGCAACGTGCACGGCAATATACCGTAATTAATTTACAGCGTATTAAAGCGGTATTTCTAGTTAGACTCGAATTCAATTGTAGATGCGTGGTCTTTTTGTTGTATTTAATCGATAAATTGATTACGAGAGGAACTGGTTATTGTGTACGGCAAGGAGTTAAAGGATGTTGCAATTGTGGAAGATGATATGCGGGTGTAACTTTGGAAGTATGAATAGAGTCAAATCCGAGAAGAATTGTTGAGGCTATCGAAGAATTTTTCACGAGTATCAGACCGATAGAGGTCTTCAAGCCCTCGAATTTGCATGGGTTTGGATTTCTATGCGCTAGAATATTCAAGCTTTGAATATCTAAGCGTTAGAATTTCAAGCTTTGCATTCCTAAGCGTTAGAATTTCAAGCTTTGCATTTCTAAGCGTATGAATTTTCAAAGTCTTCAAATTCCGAGACGTGGAATTTACAAGACATTGAATTTGCAAAGCTTTGGTTATTCAAGTATTCGATTTCATAAGCCTTCGAATTCCATGGCTCGGAATTTGCAATGCATTGAATTTCTAAGGCTTCAAATTTTCAAAGCTTTCGAATGCGTAAATTTTCAAAGCCCAACCCTTTAAATATGCAAGCTACCGAACTTCTTAAAGCTTCGGATTTCCAAGTTTTTAATTTTCCAAACCTCCGAATTCCAAGTCTTTGAATGCTTAACCTCCTAAATTCCTACGGCTTCGAATCCGCCGTTTATTGAAAATTGCTACGAAAATGTAGTCTTTTAAAACTCCAGGGAATGAAATTGTCGATATTCTAAGGCGGTAAAAGCGCAGATTTGTTCGATGAGAGAAGGTTGAGCAGTTGGGTCACGTCCTTTGCTGAAGTATGTAAGATTCTCTCCTCTCTGTGGCTCTGTTCGTAACACAAGAACACCGCCGCTATCTTCGTGTTTGCCAACCCCGTTATCTCTCGTTCCTCCGTCTTTGATCTCCTCTCTCGCTCTCCCTTAACTCTCTTCTCTCTTTTCCTTTCTTCGCTCTCTCTCTCTGTTCCCTCCTCTGCCTTTTTCTCTCTTTCACTCCCCCCTCCCCCCTCGTTGCTCACTGCCATCTCTCTTTTCCTCCCTGTTCGTCATCGTTTCATCAACTCGCTCCTGCTCGCCTGCTTTTGCACAACCACTGAACGCAATCTACGATCATCGTTATGTGCTGTCGCGTCATATCCGGTCTGCCTGATCGCTCGCCTTCTCCCCGTTCGCCGTTCTTAATGCTTCTCTTTTCGGTGTTCGAGCTGGGTCGCTGCTTCTCCAGCGGGCCGATCTCCGCACGTCCGCTTCTTCCGATGGAAATTCCATTCTTCGCGCTCGTGTGTAAGAGAATTCTACTCGGCGAATTCGCCGACTCTACAGTTTCGTGGAAATTTTCGCGACACGGCCCTATGCGAGTTTCTGATAGAATATATAATTGTAAGTCTATAAGCTTGGAAACTCAAAGGCTTAGGGATTCAAAAGTTTGCAAATTCAAAGGCTTAGAGATACGAACGTTTGCAAATTTAAAAGGCTTGTCTATTTGACTGCTTGCAATTCGAAAGCTTGGAAATTCGAAGCGTTAATAATACAAAAGCTTGCAAATTCAAAGGCTTGCGAATCCAACAGCTTGGAAATTCGAAGCTTTAATAATCCAAAAGTTTGCAAATACAGAGGCTTGGATATTCGAAGCCTTAATAATCCAAAAGTTTGCGAATACAGAGGCTTGGAAATTCGAAGCCTTAATAATACAAAATGCAAAGGCTTCTAAATCCAAAAGCTTGCTATTATAAAGCTCGTAAATTCCGCTCATTTTCGCGTATTTCGTGTTAAGTTCATTTGTATCACAAAAATATGCAAACTATCGCATCGCTTGAACGATCGGCGACACATTTGAAGGAGGATCGACGAATCAGGTCTAAGAGACTTGAATCGTATCCTTTGTTAAAGACTCGAATACGACTGAAAGGCATTGCAACAGTGGGATAGGTCGATAGGCTTGGCGACTTCGCATCGAAAACGTAGTGGATCGTTAGCATGTTATGAATATCCGTTGCTCAACGCGATACCAATGCGAACACGCAGAAGAACAAAGGCTAGCAAAGTTCACCCTCCCCAGTCGTGGTCGATTTCTTCAATTTCCCGTGTATACAAAAACTCCGGCAAATTTATCGTACAAACGTGACTTAATTTAACCTTAAAATTGTCAAAATGACCAAATAATCCACTCGTACTTTCTTACAAAAATTGAACAAAATTAAATAGAACGAAATTTTTATAGATCATCAGTGATTTTTCTTAAACGATGTAAATGAAGAATTATTTCTCGCGTATTGTGTATTTTCATAAATACCCGTTCTTTTGATTACTTTTATCACAAATATATCTATTATTTTTATTACTATTAGCACAAATAAGTACCCATTAATCGCCGACAGTTCTAGGGTTAAAATTAATCGATTCGATTAGGCGTGTACAAATCTTCTAATGCAAACACGACTGAACATTTACCGTAACTATACTGCGAATTATTATGCAAATTCCTATCTTTGTAAATACAATTTAAGAGCTGGAATCTAAATAAGGAGTTGCTTCATCTTCTGCATATCATAGTTTCTACTGTACTTTAATTGTACTGTACTTCTATCGTATTGTGCACCTTTTGTACATTTAAATTTCCCACATATGCATAAAAATTCGAAGTGCAATCATAACTAAACTGCAGATCTTTATGCAAAAATTAAAGACACTGGAATTCAAAGAAGAACTCGTTTCACCTCCCCTCCCTCAAGAAAAAAAAAGGAAAAAAATACGTATCTTACTTTTAGTTTCTCTTATATTCTCGAGCGTCTCTATTTGTTTTTCGTGCATCTAAAATTCCCATAAATGCATGAAAATTCGCAGCCTATCTACGGAACATCTGGCTATGTATAGAAATTCGATTGCAGAATCTTTGAAGTGAGCTTCGCTTCGAGGTGCACGGCCGTCGATTTGTCACCAACGACATTGAAACGCGTGGAATGCGACAACATCGTCAACGATTACGCGGAATATTGGATCTGGAACGAAAACTTTTGCAAAGCCTTGCGTGTGTTCTATACGTGTTCCACGCAACACCAACGACACTGGCCGATGATTTTTTTTTCTTCTCCTAGGACTGGCGCGCGTCGAGTGGAAAAGCGGAAGTCGGTCAGTTGACCTCGGCGTTTGAATTAATTCCCCATTTATCACGATCATCGTACGATTTTAATCGACGGCGTCGGGACTCGGGATACGTTTCGTGTAAGTCGAAGGATGCGACAGACCGGTGCGCAATTTAAATGCCTCATTGATGAGTTATAAACGCGGCGCGCGATGCGCGCGGATACGTGCCCCGTCGTCAGCCACACCTTTTATGACTTTGTTCATATTCTTTCGATTCATTATTCCGGGCACATTGTCACCCAAGGACACGGCGTCTTTGCGCGAACATCATCAAGTGCATTTGCAACGCGTTACCACACTGCATTTATCGCGCTGTTGCGCCACATTACATAAGAAAACGGTGGCTCGAAACCATCGCCTTCCGGCGAACGTTCTGGGTTCAAACAGTTGCGTAAAATCCGAGCAATGGACTGCAAATTTGTATGAATCAATTTGGAGAAACCTCGCCTAAACCAAGGTTCGTTTTTTATCATTTAATCCGATGAATCTCGAATTGCGGAATGATACGCGAATTGAAAAGGGCGATACACTTTTATAAACTAATCTAACGGATAAACAATTTTAACAAGAGAAAGAATAGAATTAACATATGCGCATATGAAGAGTACGAGAAGAAGAGCAAGATGTGCGAATTGAAAAGGGTGATACATTTTTATAAACTAATCTAATGGATCAAATTTTAACGAGGGAAAGAATATAATTGAAATATGTACTCGAAAAGACGTAGGGTTAAAACTAGCTAATATTGTTTCAAGTTTCACTCCTACCGCAAATTTGTACTACATATATAATTGCCAGACTGCGGATCTTTATGCAAATTCGTATTCTTGTTAACAGGATTAAAGAAGCGGAATTGAAACGAAAGGTTGTTTCACCATTTAAATGTTACAATTTCCGCTGTACGTATGTAGACTTTCGTTCAATCGGATTATTTCCAACTTTATCAACGCAATTATGACAGTCGCGTTTCATTCGAGCGTCAATAAAATTCCAAAGAAATTTATATAGCACGTGTAATATATTCATAAAATTTCCGTATGCATAACAAGTGTTCAAACATAATACTTTCGCGAGCGAGCGTCCGTGTATATCGGTAAAAATTCTGATGAACGAGAACGAAACTGAAAAGCTTCGGGCAAGTGTGTAAATATGTACACGCAGCAGGCTTAAGCAGGCAGACGATTACGAAACCTACGGGTTTACTAGTTGCCATTCAAAAGTTGCTGAATGAGAAATCTTATCGATTCGGCACAGCGGCTAAATTAGAATGAACTTAAATCGCTTTCTATATCTCTGTCACAGATATGGCACGTGGCCGGGGTAGGTAAGCGAAAACAGAAGTGTAGTTTAATCTTTCTCATCGATGAGTCGAGCATAGCGCCAGACGAGTCACCTACCTATACGCCATGCGTGGAAATCATGGTTTCATTCATGCCAGACCGCCGACACTGCCGTGCGCATATGTGTGCACGTGTGCTACGTGTAAACGTGTGTACATCTGTGTCACGATGCGCGTTAGCGTGCCGATATCTTGCCTCGCAAGTCTCCGCGCCGCGCCGCGCCGTGCAAACTGCCTCCAACAGTTGGCCTAAAACTCTACCGCACCTTTTCCTTCCCACTTATTTAAACGCAAACAGCGAGATCGTGCCGATCGCACACCACTGTTTTCTCAATTTTCTGCCGCGAATCCTTGAATCTATTGGTTTTGCTCCGATTTCTCAGGAGAAACTATCGGTCACCGCCTGTACAGTCGGCCGCGAAAGTCTCTATACATATTTTAGGATATGTTTCGGAGTAATAAAAATATCGTGGAAATTCGTGAAATGTAAAAAAATCTCAAAGGAGGAAGATTCCTATGTATTCCTAACTCGAACGTACCCCGAATTTTATTATATTCTTTTAAGTGTACTATGAAAGAAGTTAGGTATAATTTTGTTACGATCTTCAGTTCGGTTTGAAAAGTAACAATTAATAATTACCGAACAATGGATTGGTATCGATGCGATAGCAAAGAAGTAAAATAATATAATAATGGAATTTAGAGATGTATGTAGATCTTCACGACTGAATGTATATCATTTATGCATCCATCTACTATTTATTTAGTAACGCGATTTGAAACGCTTCGAATTATTTCGAATGCGTATTGCCTATCAAGCGATAAAATCAAATCGCTTCTAACACGATTCGTAGCCACAAATCTTAATGGTTTTGAAAGTCTCGAAAGTGTTGATTATCTTGCAAGTCTTGAAAGTCTTGGTCATTCTATAAATTTATATCGTATTAGAAATTAAGTTCAACTCATTGAGAACTCTTTCCAACGTTATTTTCTCGTTATCGCTTGCGAGATATCAACATTCAAGTACATCTGTAAAACCGTAAGTGAAACGTTGGAGACGGCTGGCCTTACTCGGCGGCTGCAGGTATCGAAGTAAGTAAGATTACACCGCCTATTCGATATCGTAGATGCGTATCTAATCGACGATCGGATATCGAAGTTACGTGTCAGATCTTATATCCCAGTATTCTGACTAAGCCTATCGATCGAACCATTCTAGATATCCATAGTAGTCTCGCGCTCGATTCACGATTCTCCGTTCCTAGTTACATGCTCATGAATGCTACGCGGTTACTGCAAGCGTCGCGTCGCTAGCGAAATTTCGTGGAAAAGAATCATTGAGAAACGTAATGCGATGCGACACGACGCGAGGCGACGCAAAGGCGACTCGTCGGGATGCTTCGGAAATGTGCGAGATTCTTCGAGCACCCGATAAATCGGCATATATTTATGCGCAAGAAACTTCTTACGTGACACATGCACGCAAACACGCGGGTGTGGCGCATGCGCAGCAGCTCACCAGGTACGTCAAACCGAATGGCATTCATTCCTATTGCCATTCGGAGCGAATGGACGCGCCTGTGTTGGTGTGAATGCGCGCCTCTCTGCGCATGCGCTCGTACTCCGATCGTATTCTACGCGAAGAGAGAGGAAACTAGCAGCCAGATTAATTCAATTGCAGTCTCCGAGTTTTCAATCGACGCGTTTAGCCTCAATAAATCATTCAGACATTGGGAAAAACTAAATATAACGCCACCGCGCGTCCCGAATTTTTTGGACGGGTAATTAGGGGGCGCTTATTGTCTTAACTCTTCCGTTCTCTTCGCTTACTTTTCACATTTATACTCGTTCGATTCACAGGGAACGTACGACCGCTTTAGAAATATTATTGCACGTATGAAACTTGTAAACATTTTAAATTAAAACATTAACCCAACATTTCCATCGTACGGCAAAGTGAAAAACTTTTGTAGTAGTTTGCATTACTGCACCTGGTACGAGTAATTTAATCTGTTCACCAGAGCTATTCACGTATAATGTGAATGCGTGCATACATGCATTAATAATGCAAATGGATATCAGAAAGAAATATTTAGAATCATAATACTAAATAAAACATAATGTTCATATTGGGCCATATAAATTCGAGAAGAATAGAAGGGTTAGATTCAATTACCTTACCCTGAACTGTTTCTCTCGTCGTTCCTAAAGACAGATATGCCGTTCTTAAATGATAGACGAATTCACCGCAAGCATAGTTGTGCACATTTATGAATTAAGAGAAAAAATTACAATTTTCCTGCGCAATCTGTCCTGAACTTCGTGCTAAGAAATATGGTCACTTTAAGTAAGAATGACGATTTAGGGGGGAAAGATGCAAATATGTAGAGGTGTGTAATAATCGGGAAGGAGCGGATAAAAAATGTCCAGTTAACGTAGGTCTGCGAATCTCAAGTCCGATAGAGATAACCGGGAGATAAAGACCGATGTTTATTTCAACGGAGATTTTTATTTTGGAGCTTCAAAAAAATCACTAGATACGTTTCACTTCCCTTTCTAAACGTTTTGCATTGCAGACAAGTATAACCGAATTTCCCACAGCGATATATAAAATATCCTGACTTCTTTATGCAACTGCGTCTAAATTGAATCGAAGAATACCGCGGCAAACGCAGCAGGAAATACGAGAACAATCCATTCACGAGATCAAACAATAATTTAGAGTGACTGGTAAATTTCACCAGAAAGAATTCAGAAACCATTCACATCCAGCGCATTCATGGAGCGCAGCAAGTAAGTTACAATAAACGAATACTTTCCATGAAAGCATACAACATAACATAAGTATGTTGTGTATGTACGCCGCCTACGAGGTCACAATTCCCATCGACGGGAGGAAAGCAACGAGCATTTCGCTTCGTGCTGGAGGAAGAAACCCGGCTACGTAGAATGTGTTGGGTGTTACGAACGGAAAGGTGGCGGCGCGACTTTCTCGCAAACTTTCTACACCAGTAAATTTCATTCACTACTCGGCCCGTGCCTTCAAGCCTGGCCTCTATGAAAGCGTAGTGTGACTCAATCCACCGGCGAGTCACGCTCGCTCGCTCGCTCGCTTCGATTCGTCGATGAAGTTACCACGAAGAAATCGTGCGACCTCGCTCCTTCTCAATCGTTCAGCGTATAGAAACAAGTTCATACTGGCGAGCTAGATCGACGCTAAATGTTACATGTTTTCTAAACGAACGTGAATAGTCTAAGCTGCGGAGCGCGCGATGTACTATCCTGTTCGAAACGTTTCAAGACGAGTCGAATGAAACGTAAATTATTCGTCTACAGAGTTGCAAGCATGTAAATGGGGAAACGCTCTTAAATTCAATCGAGTATACGATTGTAGATAGTGATCTTATTTGCATCCGCAATATGCCATTTCGAAGCACTTGTTTCGTAGATTAAGAAAACTATAGACATTATTGTTCCTTGTTACACCTATGAATGTAAATGAAATTTAATTTCGTGTACTAGTTTTTCCTGTTTATGTGTTCACTTATTTGTACGCGTAAAAGAAATAAAAGAAACGGAGCGATCTAATATATCGATCTAGCTCCGTATTTTAACAAATTTATTTCACTATGCTGCTGATTTAATTAATTATTTATTAAATACGGAAAATAACTACGCGTCCTGTAATCGCCAATAAATAATTCTTTCTGTTCTAAATAATTATTACCCGCTTTACCCTAATCATAAAAAGAAACTAGAGTCCGCATATGGTACGGATGCCGTCGCCGAGAAGTTAATAAAACCATCAAACAGTCAGAATGAAAAGTTAAGCAAAAACAGCTCGTCACGGAACGCGTTCAACAACAAACGCACAGATGTCAACATTAAACGCGCTAACTTAACCGAACGAAGAGAACCGATGTAACCCTTTACCGTATTCTATGAACGAACGTTTCCTAGAACTTCTGAACGAAGTAACCTACTACGGAAACCATAAAACGTTTCGTACATTCTCCTTAATAGGTCTGCACGGTGTTGAGTTACAGGTGAGACAATGGGGGAACGAAAACGGAACAAAATTATCTACGTTCTCTCAAAGATCGACGCGCGAAGGACTAAAAGGTAACCCTAACTCTCAGGTGCAAATAGAACCCTTTACCCTGAAGAATATTCGAATTCGGTACCTTTTGGCGATAGAGTCGACTGTGGAGCGCAAAAGCTGCTTAAAGGATTGAAAGTTTCGACTCACCGTTTCGACTAGGGGGCCGTGGAGGCGCAGGATACTGGGGCGGCGTCAAGGGTGGCGGCTGCGGCGACACTCGCGCAGACGAGGAGGTCGTTGAGCCTTGGGAGGCGGACGGCGCCGGTACTAGCGTCGTTGTCAGTGGCGTCGTCGACGTGGTAGTCGTCGTAGCCGCCGTCGATGTCAGCGAGGACGTGGTGGCGATGGTGGTGGTGCGCTGCCCGATGTACCTCGAGGCGGTGCTGCTCGGGCTGTTGGACGGCCAGGGCGGGCGCCGCGGTGGCAGCACCGGGGGCGGCTCGTAGTCCAAGGTATCCACACTTTCGGCACTTCCGTTTCACCTGTATCCTTCACCGAACCGCGAACCCTCCTCTCTATCTTTATCCTTCGCTCCAGTCTTCGCGGCACGTGTTCAAGCACAAACTCATCGGCGACTCTCCCTTTTCCTTTCCAGTCTCTCTCTCTCTCTCCCTCTTTCTCTCTTTCACTGTTTACGCGGCCGCGTCGTTTGAATCCGCGAGCACAGAACACGCGGTTTATGGGTAGGTACCTCCAAAACGGGGTAAATCGTAGAGAAACGGTGTACGGACACCGTCGACTTCTCTCTCTCTCCCTCCCTCTCTCTGTGTTATCTCTATCTCTTCACTGCTCTTCTTCCTTCGACACTGGTCACGTCACAACACGTAAACACATGCTCCAGTACAGATATATACATGTAATGGCATGGCGCGGTGAAACGTAACAGAGGAACAAGAAAACTCGCGAGGCTGATATATCCTGTACGCTCTATACGGGCGAGAGCTACGTTGGATTATCGAGTAGATTTCCGTGTGTGGTTAGGAACGAAAGCGTCGAACGAGCTCGCGGCACGGTGGCTCCGGCGTGTAACAGCTCTCTGCGTGGAGAAAAACACAAGCACGAGAAGAGGAGACGAGAACCGAGTCCGAGTCCGAGTCCGAGTCCGAGTCCGAGTCCGAGTCCGAGTGGTGGCGAGGCGAGGCGGAGTGAGACAAGGCGAGGCGAGGCGATGCGAGGCGAGAGAGGTAAGGCAAGCTGAGCCGAGACGAGGCGAGGCAAAGCGAGACGAGACGAAAAGAGACGAAGAGAGGCGAGGTTAGCACGCGGTGGTGAGGAGGGACTAGAGGAGAGGAAAGTGAAGCGAGACAAGGTGAGGCGAAGGGTAAAGAGTAAACGTAGGACTAAGGTGCGGTGAGGTGAAGGCGAGGCGAGGCAAGGTGAGAAGGGGGAAAGGCGAGACGAGTCGAGACGAGGCGAGACAGAAGGACAAGATCGGTGAATACACTGCGGGCTCTTCTCGCGCACTGGGGAACACACAGCACACATACACGCGCGTACGCACACACGGCCTGGCTCTCTCTCGTGGCAACGATGCGCGCTTGTCCGTCTCTCTTTCCTTCTTTTTTCCTTTCTCTGTCCGATACGGGACGGCCGGTTGTGCGAGAACGAGAACGGGAACGAGAACGAGAACTACCAGCCGACGAGAGAGAGAGAAGGGAAGCGCGCGAGGGAACGACGACGACGATTAGCGTGCGCGACGGAGAGAGAGAGAGCGCGAGAGAAAGAGAGCCGACGGCTGAATCTCGCGTAGGCCGTCTGCCAGTAAACAGGCTCCTTCATTCACTGCTTATTTTATACGGGCGGCCCCCTATGCTCCACAGAAATAGCCACTTCGCTCTGTCCTTGTCGCGCGCACATGCCACGGCCGGATATGCCTTCGCTGTTGGGTAGATCTCCTTCCTCTCTCTCTCTCTCCCCCTCGTTCCTGCCTCCTCTCCTTTCTCTCGCACTCTCGCATTCGTGTCACGCGGCTCGCACCTCGAACAACAGTACTGCTGCTCGCCGTGGAAAAGCAACGAGTAGGAGGCCCTCACCGGCGTTCTCCTTCTCGCGCATCCTTCTTTCCTCTTCCTCTCGATGCACTCCGCTCCTCTTCTTCCTCCTTCGTTCGTTCGTTCGTGTATCTCTTCTTCTCTCTCGCGTACGTCCTCGTGCGTAAACTTCACCGAGCTGGATGCCTGCCCTTTATTCTGCCCTCCGTTATTCTTCCGTCTCCTGCTGCTGCCGGTACACGAGACACTCTGCCACACTCTCTTCTTGCCACTGCCAGCAGCACCCCGACGACCACGACGATGCCGACAGGTGCGTCACGATCGATCGCGTCGCCCTGTCCTTCCACAACCGACTCTGACACTGGCCAACCGCCGATTTTACCGTTTCACCGTACCCGCTACCCGTCTTCGATCGTGTCACTAACTTTTCTCTACTTCGCAACAACAGTCCGTAACAACAGTGTTCTTTGAGTCCGATGTTTAACCGTGTACACTCGCTTCGTTCCGTGGGCACACGCGCGTTTACTCGCTGCTACGAACCATGCAAAAAAATCGATCTGTTGGCCGCCGCGCCGGTCACTCGACTCTCGACGGAGGAAGATTTAGATGCGGCGCGTGTGTCCGTGTGGTTAAGTAGCAGCAGCGTAAGGGGTTCGCTTGCGTTCACTGGTTTTCTCGAATGGCAAGCCTCCGCTCGATTTCCCCGCGATGGCTGGCGAACTGCGCGCACACACACACGCGTACGTGCACACACACGGCCAGCAGAGCCTGGGTATTCGTGGCGCACGGTCCTCTCTCGCGTTAAGCGGAGAACGGCGGAGAAAGAGAGTCGGAACGAGTCGGATCGGCGGAAGGAAAAAAGAGACGAAACGACGAGACAGCCGAAGGGAGGAGGGAGTGGGAGAAGCGTGAACGAAGATGGAGAAGGAGAGAGAAAAGAGGCAGGAAAGAAGGAAGGGAGGAAGAAAGACGGATAACAAGGGTGGGAGCAACGATCCGTCGTGCAAGAGAGAGAAGAAAAAGTTCAGCTGGCCTCGGCGGCCATGCCGGTGTAGATCGTGCGAGCGCAGCCCAGGCACGTACTATCCGGCCCGCAGGCCCACCACTCAACACCTTCTCTATTTTCTCGCCTTTTTCCTCTCGCGCTCCCTCTTCTTCTTTTATTCTCTCTTTCCTCTGCACACACTTTTTCCCCTTTTTTGCCTCGACTACGTATTCCTGCAGGCTCCGCGATCACGTACACGACACAATCTCTTCTCCTCCTCCTCCTTCTCCTCCTCCTCCTCCACCTCCTTTCCTTCTCTTTCCCGTCTTTTCTAACCTCTCTTCTTTGCGACTTTTTTTCACGGTCGCCCGTATTGCCGTGCCGGTCGACAGCCGAATCGATCTTCGAACCTCCGCGTATCCATCGGTCCTCTTCTTCTCCTGTTTTGCCACCACTTCTTCGGGGATCGCGCCCACCCTCTCTCTTGTACACGTTTACTTTTTCAATGAAATACCGCGCACAACCCGATCGAACAGCGATGCGTCTACGGTTAACACCAGCAGCGAGGCGAACGAACCGTTCTCTTTTTTTTTCTCCTCTTTCACACGGAAAACATCGTGGTTGACGAGAAGCAGCGATATACAATAAACGCGCACGCGTGCACTCGCGATTTCTCTTGCTCTTCTCTTTTTCTCCTCCCTCTTTCCCGTGTTTCCCTATATCGCTTTTCTCTCTTTCTCTCTCTCTCTCTTTCTCTCAATAGCCGTGCGTATATGGCATAGTATATATAATATACGTATACCGTTGGTTTTCACAGCAGGAGTATAATCGTGTCTCGTTTGGAGCCGAGGCCGGCTGCGCTCGACGCTGGTGTGGCGTTCTAGACTCTCTGCTTGTTACAAACAGCGGAGCAGCGGCCTGTCTTTCTGTGGGTGGGGTGCGCGCGATGCGCATGCGCACTCGATCATACCGAAAGTTGCATATGCGCGCGTTCACTCATACGCGCGTGATCGTTTACACGCGAACTCACGTACACACGCTCGGGCAACCTCACCGCCACGAAAGCACCGTGACGCCTGCGATCCCCCTCGTCGCTTCACCCTGCTTCGAACGAGTATACCGTACCCCGCGAGCCAGACGCGATACTTCATTCATGCTCGTATTGTGCGGCAGGGCTGCTTCTGTTCGCCCGGGTTCCACGTACTTTTCGCACAACTTTCCTATACACCAGCGTATCGCGTGCGATTTACCACACCCACGCTACTCGATTTTATCGATAACTCCCCTTCTCGCGGCTAGGGTAGATGTTCGAATTGTTGCGGTTTTTCGCGTAGGTAAATTTGGCATAAATATTGGCATTGGTTACGGACAGGATAGACCATTCATTCATAGGAAACATCATAGATTCTAAAATGAAATACCGATCGTGTACGAAGCAAAGGTTTCTTTATGATTTTTATTATGATTTATATTCGATCCATTAACGTTAACAAGGTTGGCTCTCAAGTGGTTTTCTGGTCTTTTTTTGCCTCATCGCGTTTTTATTTGTTCAAAACTTGATGCATTTGGGGACAAAACTATAGTGACGTACACGTTAATATGTTTGTTTCTCTCCCATCAACAACAGATGAAAAGATCGTTTTGTGGATTAGCATCTTACACTGGCAATAACAATTGTTACGCTTAAGGTCCTCGGGTCTTCATTGACCCATTCGCTAGCGATCATTACAGAATGATCAACAACTTGTGTGTTACACAGATATGCCAGTTTCAGTACACACGTGATCTCTAAAATCCAACTCTATAATAATACTAAACTTTTGTACACGTTTTTTTATATAAGTTTGGTCGAAGTCTGACCAGCTGCAGACGTTACCATGTTTCGCATAAACGAGTGGTCTATTCTGTACTTACAATGAATCAATGGTTAAACATACGAAGTTTTAACCCTTCTTCGTATTATGGGGGCCGCAAAGGCTCGTACAAATTCAAGCCAAGCATGCTCCAGAGAATGTTAATGTAATTACTCTTACGTTATCTCATCAAGTGTTTAATGCTGCAAAGCAATTGCTTTGCAGTTATTAACTCAGTAGTAGAATTAAAAGAAGCTGAACTACGAAGCTACGA
Organism: Eucera pruinosa; assembly: GCA_028830335.1. Classification (NCBI taxonomy): domain Eukaryota; kingdom Metazoa; phylum Arthropoda; class Insecta; order Hymenoptera; family Apidae; genus Eucera; species Eucera pruinosa. Next base: position 28,774,983 of record JAMYCR010000003.1, read on the forward strand.
TTGAAACTTAAAATCCAAAGAAGGGTTAAACATACGGAGCAATAATGAAACGGAGCGTTATAGGAGTGCCACATTTTATCGACGAAATTGGTGGACGATTTGGAGTGTGAGCCACTGTACGTCGATCCTGGCTGGTCCGTATTCTCTCTTTGCTCCACGGTGCTTGAAAAATCTTCGTTCAGGTGATCGAACGTCGTAAAACCGATACTCCTCTGTGTACTACGGGGCTCTCCCACATGTCGGGGATACTCGGTTCTCTTCGTAAATGTCCGCCGACTACATCCTCTTTCGTCTTCGTCGTTCTTGTTTTACAACCCGTACGGCCATCCTCGTCACCGGTTCTCCTCGTCTCTCGCTCTATTCGTTTACACGTAAGTCGCACCGTAACTCTGTGCCTGTGCCACGTTATTTATGCGGCCGTGTGTGCGTGTTCCTCCTCCCACTCCCTGTTGTAAGGCAGACAGTGAGCATAAACCAGGCTGTCCTTTTTGCTCGTCAGGCGAACTATCTCCGTTCTTCGTTAGCCGGGACCCGGGACAGCAGGCAGCGCGGCAGTTCGGGTATTAATCGGACACGCAAGTTTCGAATCACGAGCGGAATATTGTCAAGATAAATCGACCAGACTCCTGCAAATAAAATTACCATAAATACATCGGGTTGCATCACGTCGCCGGTCTTTCCTTTCCCGCGAGCGAACCAACGAACGCCTTTCCAAGATTCTCGCGGCTCCCCGCGCAGCTCTTTCCCCCAAATCCACCCGCCGCTTTTGTCCTTCGACGATTTCAAGCGACAACACTCGCGAAGCCTACTCGCGAACGCGTTGCAAGCAGAGGCTGATTTAGGTGTGGGCTAAGTGGCATCGCGTAGCTTAGGGCGATGATTTTTTGGGAAACTGGAAAATTTTAAGGTACGCTCTTCTATACGCCGTTCAAAATTAGGCGAGTTTAATGGGCTTTTAATTATCCTTTCGAACCTTAATAGGCTCTTTAATAGGCTTTTTATCGACAATCGTTATCGTCCGGTAGCCTACAAATCGGCTTTTCATTCTTTATATATATAGTTAGGAAACTTTCTGGGCCCGCGAAACTCTTTTGAAAGCGGTAATTTTTCGTGATCCACTCGTCTATACTGTAATGTATATTTTAAAAGGAAGGAAGCACCCGGCAATTTTCAATAGAGAAAAGTTTTCTAACAAACACGCAGATTTCTCTCGCATTTTATTTAACGCGACTTAGCTAACGTGATCTCGCGACTCATAGTTCAGAAATTGATATTCAATACATTACGTATATGTTTTAAATCTCTATTTTACTTCACACATTTTTGTACGATAATCAAAGCCAAACGATGCACCGAAGAATGTACGCTTGAATTGACCGGTATTTTATGTGCATCCGCTTAATTCCTAACCGGTACATAAAGCGTCAAGATCAAAGAGTGATAATGTTGTTCGTTTGGTTCCTGTATTTCTGTTTCTAGATTTAATAACGTTAACTTGAAATGACTGCAATACAGCGAAAAATAAAAGGTGAGAATATCTGAAAGTCGAAAAAGAAACCGACGACATTGAAGACAGCAATGGAACGTGATCTAGAAACGCGACTTTGCCGCGCTCGACTAATAAAACGTGGCACTGCGGCGCGGCGTTGCTGCAAATCATGCTCTCCACGCATGCATACTTGCAAACAGCTGAGGAGACACGCTCAAGGTTTTCGCGAAACGTTCGTTCATTTCGCTTCTCGAGAACTCACCTGATCCATTGACAACCATCGCTATTGCGAGGCTAATTATCACAGCTCCAAGTATATTTGTTTAACGCGATGCAGTTCAATATTTGCAAGACTTTACCAGTGCCGTAGTTAGAGTCTCTTTACGAAGAATCGATTACTTTAGCTATTACTAGAGAAATCTATTCCCAATAATTCTGTTATTCTCCGACGAAGAATTCACGTCGCATCTTTGTTTTTTCACGTTCTATTCTCCTCGTTTCCTTATGCAATGATTACTTTTTTATGCTATATATAATTGATTTACGTTCTACGAATACGTAATCAAATTCAGATGTCCGAAATTAAAGAAACCACAATTGTATCGAATGCGCGCAAAAGATTCGACGAATTCGACTATAAATGATCGTACCATTATATTCGAAACAATTTATTTAAGCGATCAGAGAATCGCTATTATTTTCAACAACCTTTACATGTCATTCTAGTTAGTAGCGATCAAAAATCAATTATTAATCTTTGCACTCGTTATCGGTTAGTAGATACATCATTAAGTATTCTAAAAATATACAAGCAGAAGTATAATAATAGATTAGGCAAGTGCAGATGTTTTAATTGCTTTTCGATAGATCGTGGAATAAACTCACGTGTCATCTGTACAAGGAGAAATTATGAGTTTTTAATGATGGAAGAATCCGACTATACGTAAAATAATTTACAAAAGTTCGCGGAAATAATAGCGATATATGATTTATTAATTTATGATCGAATCTATCGAAACTTTTGTACGCACCGAATAATATAACAAACGATTCGATAGAAATATTTGTATACTAATTTCCCTGGGATCTATTTCGGTTCTGTTTGAAACTAATCGATTTCCATAAGTATCAATTGTTTTGAATGGAATCGCTAATTCCTAGTGCAAATACTTTTCGCAGACACTGGCTACTGCGTCGCGCGTTTAATATTTAAATCCGCCGCAGCGAAAAGGGTTAAAGAAGTTATCTTCGCGCATGAATGAAGAGATCTTGCGGCGGAGAAGACCAAGTGTGCCCGCGGTTGCGAGCAATTCGATAAAAATTGCAGGCGACATATCGCGGCGCCTTCAATGGCGGCATTCTTTCGTAGGAAGAGTGGCTCGACCAAGGTCAGCTAGAAGTGGGAACGGGCGGGGAAGGGAGGCAGAAATGTGTCTTAGTATGTCGTAGGTTACAAATCGTCCAGGCGAGAGAATTGTAAACAGGCGTAAGGTTAAACGGGCGTACACACTTAAGTGCATTAATGAACACGCGCTTAAGATACGCGGCGTGCCGCCGTTTAAATATAGGCTAAACCAGTGTTTCTCAGCCTGCCCGTTTAATATAGCCCATTTAGAGGCCCCCAAGACTTTCGCGCGTCACGGCTATATCTTCGCTGATGCTTGCCGTGTAAACGATACCGTGAGAACAAAACGCAACCACCCTCCACGCGACCGACTCGCAACTAGCTCGCCTTGCGATTACACTTTGATATATCTTGTCTCTTCTTCCACTCCTTCGCCTCGTCCTACCTCCGCTCCTCTAACCCGATCTTACACTTTCAACGGTTGCACTTAGTTGGAATTGCAACGATTCGCTAACTACTACGGGGGAAGATCGATGGGATTTCAGTCGGGATTCGTTTAATGGAAATTGCAACGCGATACGGGTCATGTTTCGAGCTTGCGTATTAATTGGTTCCAGAGTAATCGATGCAAATCGAATAAGACGCAAAGTGAGGACTTCGCGGCATAAGTAGAAACATTGTCAGCGATGCGAAAAATAGAAGGATAATAAAATGAGATTTTGGAGATTTTGTTTAAAATGATGTGGGAGTTATACGTTAAGCATTTAATGTTTAAAGATACAAGATTAAAGTTTTGCTATTGATGAAGTCGACCTACAAGATTATTATTATTATTATTGTTATCAAAGTGTGTCTAAAATCCCTTTTATGTATACATAAATTGTTACAATGGTTAGTCGTAGGATCGATGATCGATGGAAGGACATCCAAATATCGAAACGTATTTTAGAAAAACAATAGAACCGATGCCAAGGGAACTCGACTTGATAATTAAGTAGAAAGAATACATGAGAAAATATTAATTAGGTATGTCGAAACTATTAAACTTCAGGAAATGTACCAATAATTTCACCACCGAAGTCGATGCAAAATCGTATTAAATTTAAGTCATAATTTCGTTGCTCCGTTTAACAATTTTATTAGTTCAAAGTCTGAACTATACGTTAGCGAGCGAGAAATATCGGAGGTTATTTTATTACCTCTTTACTTTTCCCATCCCCGTTAAATCTTTGCCAGCGTTAATCGGCGAAAGGGTTAAAAGTGTTCCTAGAAAAAATACCTAAACTCGATTTTCACGTAAAAATAAAAGCGTCGGACGCGCATCGGATCCAGATGTGCGACGGTGGGGTTAATTCTTAATTTAGTCTTCAAAGGCGTCGTCATTTTCAATTGCTGGCCGCGGGGACTCGTTAGCAGCTAATTCGTGGAAGCGTTAACCGATGCAGATTTCACGGTTTCCCGGAGAAAGAAGAAGAAGGCGAGGTTCGTCGGTTGGCGGGGAATTTGCATGCTCCGAACGGAACGATTGCCAAAGGGAACGGAACGGAAAAGAGCAGGTCGTCGTGTATATACGCGCGCAAAGTGTTACGAGATCTGAAATGGGAAAGAGCCGAGCAACAATGTGGAGCGGCGAGAAAGAAGCGGGGACGAATAAAGTTGCGAAAACCAGGGTAACTTTCGCCGTCGTAGTTTTCGATCGCCGCCGTGCTGTGCTCGCTTCGCGTCGCACCAACCGCCTTACTTAATTAGACAATTAACCCTTGCAACCGTTGAAACCGATGGCGCAGAAAACCGCTCAGCTGCGCGCAGAGCTACGCGAAAATGCCTCCATGCGCACTCGCTCTCTTCTCTTAATTTGTCCACGGTCTTTTCAATCGGGATTGCACAGGACATTATTAAGCAGCGAAAAAAGGCCCACGCGATTTAATCGTTTTAATGGGCGAATTGAGATTTTGCGCTTCCAAACTTTATCCGATGGCGCACAATGATCGTGATTATATGCAGCTACTCACCGAATTGAACTCACGAGAGACGTTGAGTAATTTTGGGTAATGTTAATTTATCATTGTATACTGTATGTTTCATCGTGAACGGTGGCCGGGTATCGGAACAAAACGTAGACGAGGTGGCGAAAATTACGAGACGAACGTGCCTCTGTTGGCCGGTGGGGAATAAAGTACGTCAGGACGTGTTATTACTACGCTACGAAAGGTGATCGTCGAACGTAAGAGGGAAAAGAGGGGGCTGCAGCGTCGGAACGACAGAACGAGAGGAAGGGAGAGGCAGGACGAAGCGTTTCCACACCGGATATCCTCCCGAGGGAAGTGGTGCACGCGATTCGCATCGCCACGCCCGCCATGCGGAATATATATTTATATTATTATAAATTCGTCGCTTCTATTATACTAACAACAATATAAACCCGCAACGAGGATCTAGCCAGCGCCGCATAATTCATCTCTCCTCTTTTGCGTCTCGCTAAGCGAGATTTCTTTATTCATAAGTAAGTACTTACTATTGTGTGCTTCGTTATACGGTCAATTGCGAATGTGTTCCAACGAATTATTTATGCGATTAACCATTTCGCTGCGGCACTTGTGAATTAGAAACATTCTCAACGCATAGGCGAAGGCAATTTTTATTAACGTGAAAACGGTATAATAAGCAGTAAATATTTCGATATCTTGTACTAATAATTAGTATAGTACTATGCGAATAATAATAGAAATAATACTAAGTTGTAAAAATGATGTACGTATGCTTCGCAGCGAAATGGTTAAGAAGCTTTGATGAATAAAAATGAAGAACCTGATGGAAATAAATTTACTAAGGAGCATTGAACGTCTCCAGATGTGTTTGTACAAAATTTAACGACAAAATTCATGCAGCAACCTAATACGCAACATTCGTTGATAAAAATAAAAGAACCGATCGAAATAAATTTACCAAGGGGGAGGGATTAAATGTATCTGGATGTACGCGTACAAAAATTAAGGACAGAATTTATGCATCATTGATATTACCGAAGATAAAGAAACCGATCGTATTTACTAACTAATATCGAGTCTATCTGGAGCATCGGTTGCGTGGCATGAATGTTGCTTATGCCTGCAACAAAGTTAGATCGAAACGATGTCGCGTGAACGACGTTAAAGGGGAACGAAGCGGAAAGAACCCGGAGTGAAAGACACGACGCAAAGGGGAGAGGAGGAAGGCGAATGATAGCGATACGACGTTTTTCTGGGCACACGTAAACGCCGAACTATCTACGCGATCTTTCGTGACCTGAGCTACGAACGACTACACGCGATCAAGCCATCCAGCAGTGAATGGTTAATACCATGCCTACTATGACTATGACATTTCTTCAATCGCTATCGATACTCTTTTTTTCGCTTACTCGCAATAAGAAATTAATTATTTTTACAAAAGCAATTCGATAAGCTTTGATTACATTATTCAGTTTCCTCGTACATTTTGTTTTCTTTTTTATTTCACCGCAAAAGAAACTGGAAGCAGCCTTGGAGTTGCTAGGATTGAAAGAGACGTACAGTGTCGTTCATAATTATACGAACGATAGAGATTTCATTGTAAATCTTCTGCGTTATTTTACGCGTAGCTTAGGTTGACATTTCTACGCGGTTAAATCGCTAAGATTTGGAATTCTAAGCGATTGAATTTTTTAGCTTATGGAATTCCAAGCATACGAATTTCCAAAAAAAACGCTTGAATTAGTACAAAAGTTCGTCAATTTCTTGAGCCGTTCGAATAGCAATGAACAGCACACGTGTGTATACAAGTCAAAAGTTGTACCTATATTTTCTACTTTTCTTTTAACTCATAATTAATACGTGGAACATATTTATATCGCGGTCTATTCGCATAGATTTCTGAGCGAGGACTTTTCTAAAATCCCACGTTTCTAAATTCTCCTTTTTAAAAGATACAGCGGCTGCAAAAAATATTCTCCCGACGCTGTATTTATTTCCCCATTTAAGTATTAATCAATTAAGTCCAACTATATTCAATTTCCTATCATTAAATGGCACTCTTACTTGATTACGTTAATTTATCGCTTGGCAATTGAAACGCAGAACCTAATAAAGTGTTTCCTCGTCGAAGGCTCCGGATACACGCGAATACTTTTTCTTGTAGCCACTCCGAATAGTAACGCGAAACTTTTGGTCGATAGTGTAACTAATCTGAATGGCAGAAGTCGCAGTCTTCCTTATCCAGTTTCACTTATTTTTCAAATTAATATTTATGAACGAGAAGTGGCGAGTTATCGTCGAGGGAACGAGTAAATAAACATAACCGTCGGTTACATAGTAGAAATCGAGTTAGACGAGGTTTATAAATACGCGAATGACAAATTTGTGGAAAACAAATTATATAATACTTTCCTCGGACCATACGTAATACGCCACTATAATAGTTGCCGATAAACGAGTAGTAACGCCAGTGGTATCAATCGACGATTCGCAACGTCTGTTCGGTGTTTTAATTTCAGTCTTATATCAAATGCTTCGTATCGCGCGAAGTATGGAAATATTTAGAAACCTACTGGTTTTATAATACTAAAAGTAATCCCAATTCGTGGATTGAGAATTCTTTCAATCGTTAACGAATTAACCGCCTATTTCGCGCTATTCCTTGGTTCCACTATTCATTGCTTTCTGTAACAAAAAGCTGCGGCAAGTTCAGCTGCGTGTATGTCATTGTTCTTGTCCTTGGTCAACGATTAACCCTTTGCACTCCTGTGTCGATTCACACTCGACATTTTTCAATTGCCAACTTAAATACATTACTACGCTTTGTAATGTAAAAGGAATGCAAAGTTCGGCAAAGTTCCAGTGCTAATTTCAACGTAATTAGTGAGAGAAAGATTGTTTAAATTGGTTCCTCGTCGTTTTAAACGAAACGTTTAAAATAACAACTAGTGGAAAGAAAATTGAAAGAAATTGGGAGTACAAAGGGGTTAAAGTTTTGATTTCTCGGAAAGCTCGCGGCTGTTGTTAATCGGAAACGGATGGGCTAAGAAGGTGCTTTGGACGAAACTGTCGATACACCGTTTGCGAGGTCATCATTCCCATCGCTAACGCACACGCAGCCACGTGTGTTGCGTATAGACGCGCGAGGACAACCTGCAGATGCATGAATGACTCGAAATGACGTGTGTTCATTGAGCGCCGCTTGGCGTGCCGACTTGGTGCTCTCGGTTGCTCCCAGCAAGGACACGACATATTTTCTGACTTGCGTAGGAAAAGATTCGAACCGACCGAATTCGATAGCGCCCGCCTTTTCTTAACCCTCGCGCACTGCTGCAACTCAACTTCATTAAAGGAGAACATTCGAACCGACCGATTTCGATAGGGCCCACATTTTCTTAAATCTCGTGCACCGTTACAACTCTACTTCGTTAAGCGATTTCTTTTTAAACAACGCGCGCTAAGTTCACGGATTTTGTAGGATTGTTCGAGGATTATTACGTATGCAAACATGCATATTGCAATACTGAGTTACGATAAAAATGATTGCTACTTTAACCCTTCAACGCTGTATGGACCCTAATTTCTGTGCATGGGAATCAATGGGCAATTATTTAACGCACAAAAACCGTTCGTTCATAATTACGGCGATGCAACGCCGTAAAACGTGTTTTAAGTTACACCATATTCAATTATATTATTGGAATAATCTAGCAACTTTTGCTAGACGCGTAAATCTCCTAAATTCGCACAAGAGGGACTAGAAGTTGCACCATCGCTGAAGGGTTAACCACTTGCACCGAAATAACGTGTTACACACGTCGATTAGTAGCTATTGGATCTACTGAAAACTGTGAACTTTCGCAAATTAAAAAATATGCAGCGAATTTGCGAATAGTTACCAATTTTATGCCAAAATCGCCAGCGCAAGTGGTTAATATCGATCTCAAAGATTGTAACTTAAAATTTACTCGAAACAGTGCATAAGAGTTAATCCTCGATAAGAACGCTCCGGTCCTTAGTTCCGTCTTACTTTTCGTTTATTTTACAAGTCCATTTTTAACCCCTTATCGTATCAATAGACAAGGGATCTTCTGGTCACTAATCGATCGCGTTAACCACTACGTCACAGTCCCACTAATAGACAAGGGATATCAATCAAATACCAATTTGCATAAAGATCAGCAATCCAGCGATTAGCATACGCGTGCCGCGAAATAAATCCTTATTAAAAATCGCCAATATAAAGCTTTAATCTTATCCCACTTCCCTCCCCGCCTATTATTCAAAAGAACGTAGCAAACTGCGAACAGTCGGCCAGCGATTTGTTCGTACCAGAAGCTCGTTCCTATCCTTTAATAGGTATATAAGAGGCGGTATCGATAACTCAGGAGGGCAGCGGTATCGGAAAGGGGGGGGGAGGGGATGGAAACAAGGATGGGGTGGGCAGAGGGAAGTTGGAGGAAATGAGCGCGCACACTTACGCTTAAGCGCGGTGTGGTACGAGCGTGTGTATTAAATGCGTGTATAGAGGCGACCGCATCGGTAAACCGATTAAACGACTTACATAAGTTGCAGTTGGAAGAAGAAGAGGCTCGAAGACGCGGAGCATCGTAGATTCAATGAAAAGAGTCTGCCGGGTGAGTCGTCGAAGAGGAGACGAGGAGACGAGAGACACTCGACACGGGGAGAGGCAGCAGGAAGGAGAGCGGTGTCGAGAATCGATGATAGAGGCGGGCTGGAACCTGGAACGGAAGAAAAGGAACGTGAGTGCATTGCGCTTCGGCCCCGGCCCCGGCCCCGTCCTCAACTCCGGCCACGACTCTGGCCGCGGCCACAGCCGCAGCGTTCGCCACGGATGCATTTCCTGTGTGCACGGCGCACAAAACGACGATAGCCTCGTTTCGAGTTCCTTCGCTAATTATGTTTCAAATTTACCGATCTACACCGGCGAGAAGGAAGCGGAACAGTTATACCTACCATTAAAAAGTTAATGAGACATGGTATCTCCCCGGGGAATTTTAAGTATTCCTGATTCGGCGGTCGTACTTCGCTTGCCTTCCGGTATTTCATACGCTCCCTCTTTTAGTCGCCTCGAATTAAGAACCGACGTTTCAGACGCTTCAGCGCAGACACTTCATTCGGAATTATGTTGCCCCGTAACATATATATATATATATATGTATGTAGGGTACATGTCCCATGTACTATCAGTGTACTTATAATTGTCACTTTAATTCGTTTATTTAATAGCGAACGAATGTACGAATAATCGGGGCTAAGTTTTTTGGACTTGATCTTTGTATAACAACACATGGACATTGCGTATGTCTATAACTAGATTCGCGAAATTTAAATCCGTAACTTTGCGAGGCATCGAAACTCTCGAATCTCTGAATCCTTGTTTTGTTCCTTCCGATTTTAAGGAGCATCCATTTCGATAGGAATTAACGATCCTAATAAATCCCTTTTGGAAAATCAAATTATCGATCGAATCTAATGAAACGGAACTCAACGTTAGCTACTGAAGCGAGTCTAAAGCTTAAACGGAAACTCTATCCGATTATTAGTTAAAGAAACTCTTTGTACGCTAATGGTGGGTTTAAAAATATAAATGGGATTAAAAACTAAACTAAAATGAAATAAAATAAAAGAATTCGTATTATAGCATTCTCGTCCTTGTATAAATTCTTATAGCGTATCGACAAGTAGTCCGCTATATTTTAATGGAGAACAGCTTGCAGGCGAAGGGTTAATTATAATATCTTTCACTGTAAACGTAACTAAAATCCATCAAAACTTGCGGCAAACAAATTACGTTTGCGGATGCTTGCGAATCTATCGCTGAGATGCACCTTTGGCGGACGTTTGCAAAATGTTTAGCCCAACTGGTAGATGTTTCTTCGGACAATCGACGATATCCATTGAGAGTTTGTTGCTTGGACCACGTGACAGCATACATTCGGAGAGGCGAAAACAAAAACAGGAAGAAGGTTACGCTGATACACTCGAGTGCAAGCGTCTGGTCAATCGGTCTTTTCTTGTGAAACTGGTAGTCTTTATTTTTATCGCGATAATTCGCTCGATTATCTTATACAAAGTGAGTACATATACAAAACACATGAGGCTCTCGTATATCATTTCCTTTTTTTCTTCTGTTTTTTTTCTTTTTTTTTTTTCTTCTAACGTAATAGCATTCTACCTTTTTTGCTCTTCTATCTCTCACTCACTCACTCACTCTCTTTCTCTCCCTCTCTCTCTCTCGCTCTCTTTCTCGCTGTCTCTCACATTGTCAGTCACTCGTTCATTCGCTGTCCTCCTTTCTCATCGCGTATCTACACCTACTCCTCTTCTCCGTCTCTCTTTCTTCTCTTCCTCACACGTGCGTTCTCGGGACGACGAAACCGGAAACACGTCGGAAACTGTATGCGAGACACGCTTCTGCTTCCACGAATCGATCGTGGCTACCCGACGACGCTCAGACGAGTTTGCCGCTCGTGACAAAATTCGTCGTAATTGTCACCGGCTTCCCTTCGAACTTTTCGGCACCGCTTCATCGACGCCTACTGGGACAATGGGAAAAGGAGGGGTTTTCTCTCTCGATCGGAAGCTTATGCCTCGGGACTTGTAACGGTGGCGGTTAAAAATGTCGAAGGCTTACAATTTCCGAGGTATTAACAAGAAAATATTCTGGTCCTACTATTAGACGTACGCAAAGATATTATGCAAGTATCGTAACTTGACCGTCTCAAATAACTCGTGCGTTATTTGTTAAATGTCGCAAGCTATCAAGAAGGACGTATAGTACTGCAATCACTTTTTTGTTACTTCACTTTTCAGCGAATCATTTCGTTCTACGATAAATAATGCGTAAGTTATTTTGAGGTGATTAAGTTGCGAGACTTTATCGTGTATATAAGGCTACTAGATTTTGTTATTTCTTTAAACTATATACACACGCTTCGTCAATTATAAAAAGGAAGTGGAAAGTTGTTGGATGGTTAGGTCCACCACCGTTGTAATCTTAAATAATCGTAAAATAAGCATCCCCTTCTCCCAATAACAAAAGCAGAGCCAATTTTTGTTGCAACGCGCCTTTGATTAGCGCTCGCAAAGGAAATCAAATCAGCTGTTGCTTCTACATTTCGCGATTAAAATTGCCACACTGTTTATATTGCACATTCCATTGATATTCGATTTCGTATCGAAGTGCTGCCAATGGAAAACCAATCGCCAGTTTGGGAATTATAATTTGTCTCCTCTGTTTCTTCAACCCTTCTTTGGATTACGATACAAATTCAAATCAACACTAATGCATCGCGTGTAGTATAATACACAGTGCGTTGGCTAATTTTTAATTTTTCTAGTAATTGTAGGCATTGAAGTCGCCCTGGAATTATCGAGTATGTTTTTATTGAGAATTATAACATTATACGATCTCCTATTTGTTCTCGTAATTTTTAATATTGCACATCGATTAGTTTGTACTGATTAACTTGGTGGTGGAATTAAAATGGAAACTAAACGATGGAACTAAAATAGGATATCCAAAGAAGGGTTAAGGATGCGTTTACACCGGACGAACAAGAATATAAAGTAAGCTATGATTGATTCGTGTTCGTTCGGTGTAATAAACCGTATACGTATATTATTCCAAAAAACTTCGGCTTCCGATACGGCGAACGATCACCAATGTATTATTAGGCTCGTTTATTAGATCACCCCATAATTATTGTCGCTTTGTGACTTCATTTTAAGTGCATCCAATCGACACTTACTTTTCTTTATAATCATCAACTTATTTATCGAAAATACTGGTCTCTGTAATATTTCCAATTTCTCAGGAAATTGTTCGTATTCCATAACGCTTATGGGATGATCTAGCGTATTTGAATTTTTCCTAAAACAAGAAAAGAGTTCGCTGTTACGGTGTAAATGCATCTTAACGCATTCACTGCGTTAAATACTGTTAACATATACCCCCTTGTACCTTTTGCGAATGTTGCGCGTGATTTAAAGAAGAATATTGTGCGATCACTTGTTATAAAAATTATTAATTAGGGCAAAAATATGTTGGCTAAAAAGATATCCCAGGGAAAGGTAACGTGGTATTTTAGTAACAGCGAATACGTTAACGCGTTCGCATCGGTGCTTCGAGAAAGAAATTATTCGCAACGCTTATGTTACGTCCAACACGTGCATTTGTCTCGATATTACTATTATCGATTACATTCTTTTTGCGTCAATAACACAAACGTAGCAACTTAGGAGCAGTGCTATTGTTACGGCAAATGCACGATATATCACTCCAGTCCATAATCGATTAATGTTAAATAGATTGAATAGATCCAACGAGATGATATCAAATAGATTTAAACCAAGTAAAATGTATAATACAGTTACCGAGTGTACCCACTTTTTATCCAAGGAAATGCATTAAATCATACCGTTTTTTTAACACACTACTAATAAAAGTTAAATCTAATAAACGTCCGGTTGCTTATGAACAAGAGTGATCGATACGATCTATGCGATTGATACCGATGCGAACGCCTATATAAATCGATTCACAGAAATGCACGATTAAAAATTTCCCCTAGCGATTAATCTTCGAACGCGAACGTTATCAAATACAAAAATTCACGAGTCTCATCATTCCTATTCTTTGCGTCGCAGCACGGCAATATTCATGTCCAATTTCACCCTTGCAACTTTATCAATAAAACCGCTACTCGTTGCAAGTTGCACTTAAAACATTTATTCGTATTAAAAATTCATACTAGAAATCACGTAACCGCGTTTAAAATCGTCATTCAAATTCATCGATCGAAAGAAAGGAAGATCACGATGATAGATGAAAAATGGAAGGAAACGAGATATAGATTTGCGTGGTTTGTGCTCCCCGTTCAACCTTTTAGCTACTATACGCCGATACAGTGACTTTCCGCCCTGTTCTTTTAGAACTACACGCAATTATAGTGGCTCGGTTTATATCGTTTTGAAAGCCGCGTACATTTTACGCGGGACATGCAAAAATGCTTTCGTACGTTTCCCATCGCGATTCTCTTCTCACAATGTTACAATTTATTCCGTTGTTGCACGTTTGGACATGACCGCAATCACGAAACACCAATAGCAACGTTTTCACAGCTTCGCCGTAGCTAAAAGATTGGAAGCGTAATTCAAAGTCATCGATGAAGAGAAAGAAAAGAAAGATCGCGATGATAGATGAAAAACGTAAGGAAAAACAGGTATAGACGCGTGTGGTCGGAGCGCGACGACATTTCCTTCGCAGGTTGGCAGGAGAAGATGGACGAGCTAGCAACAAGCCCGAAAAAGACACGGGCACGGCGCGAGGTTGTCGCAAGTGTCGCGAGTGTCGCGAGCAAGGAAACCGGAGCGTGTGACGTAAGATCGATCGCAAAAACGGGGGGAATCGTTGCGTTGCGTTGCGTTGCGTCGGGTCGAGTCGCGTCGTGTTGCGTCGCGGTGGAATCGTCGTCGCGCGTCCGCTCCAGAAGAGGAGAAAGAGAGAAGACGGAAGTCCCTTTTCGTTCGAACAGCTACCGCCTTGTTCGCCTCGCGCAACCGCATACGAGGTAGTATCGGGACGAAACTCGTTCGCTCGTCGACGGCTCGTTTATGGATCGAAGCGGCCGGAAACTAGGAAACGCCGAGGACTTCCTCTGTTTAACCCTTCGCGGACGAGCGTCGTCAAATGGCCACTCAAACATTCTTTTCCCTTTTCTGGATGAATGTACGATTTTCAAAGCAAGAAATTCGAATTAGTGGCACTGGTGATGGGACTAAGACATGTTTGATACTTTCGATACGTTTGCATGCAATTTGAGATGAATTGAAACACGTAACCATCGCATCGATACGTGCCACGTGTATTATGTTTGATACCTATTTGAATGTAATTAAAAAGAATACGATTCAAACGTAATCTGTATTGTGAAACGCGTAATAACATAAGCCAGGGATGATCAACCTTTTATCCTTTACTCTCGCATGTATCATTTCTATCATACTTATTATTTATACTGAAATTCGCCGATCTTTTCGAGAATTAACCCTTTGCGAACGAGGAATAACACTTAAGAAAGTATTTTTATGGTTTTCAATACCAAACCTTCAAATTCCTAGCCATAAAGCTCCCAAAACTTTGAGGCGTTCATTATCAATATTAATTTAAATATTTTGCTTTAAAATTCCACGTGCGTTCAGAAAACCAAAAGAAAAAAAAACGATTAGGCAGCTACTTGCAGACACTCGTCTGCAAAGGGTTACGTCACAGATTCATGCGTTGATGCGAATTAGAAAATTATTCTATTTTGGCTATTGGAATTAGTTAAACGCGCACAGCAAGTCATATAATCATCACCGATCTACACTTTCCTTTGTCTTGTTGATATCTCCGTGAATTTCATGTAATTGTTTTGCATCGCGATTGCATGAGACGTGATCAAACATATTTTACCAATACCACGTGCAAATTCTTTTGATACGCGTTTGATACCATATCAGGGTATTCGGGAATCGATACGTATTGGTATTCATACGTATGCCTCTGAATTTGCCCCACCACTAAGCGACATTAACACTAGGTTTACGGACATTACGTGCATAATTTGACAGGCTTCCGGAAAAATACGTACACTGCATATAAATATTCGAACGTAGAAGGTTAAGGATGAAGAGAGTCCACGTAGAATACATATTCATACCATTGCATTGATTAAAGTTAGCATAAAGTGCTGACAAATAATATTTATGGTCTCTATAATTTTAGGTATGAAATCTGAACGGCGTCGACGTGACGGGTTCCGCAAACCTAGTGTTAATGCTCGTCGTAAAAAAATTGAAACGCGGCTATCCTTGCGCCGCGCGTCGAACTGTACACGGTTTAAACTATTCAACTAATTCGATATAGCGTTTATTGTTCTGCGTGTTGGTGAAATATGCGCCAGCGTGTGAAGTCGGTGGTTAAGTACTGCGAAGCATCCTTTTTTCTTTTTTTTTTTCTTTCATTAAATAGTTCGCTTTTGCTACGAAGCTTTCGACGAGCGGAAACTCTGCCCCCGGTCGCTACGTTTCGCGAGCACGACACACGCTTTCATTAAAAACTGATGCGACGCGGCGGAATTATTAAAAATAATCTTCGATGCTAGTATACGATCGTTGATTCATTCGGAACAATGATTTGAACTTTTGATTTACGTATCGGTTTCTATCGAACCCAGTGGGACCTTTGTACACGGCACACGGTTTTAAAAAAAAAAGTCGGATAAAAGTGGCCACGCGCTGTCGACAACACGGGGAGGGGGGAGGGGAAGAAACACGGCGCGCCGAGATATCAAACGCGAGTAAATCCACTCTATCGTTTGTTCGTTTAGAGACGCGAATTCTAATGGAAAGGAACGACGCGGTTCCTGCCTATCGGCGATGCTTCCAGGTTCGTTTGATCTCTTCTCATCGAAAAAAAAATATGGAGATCGCGAGACAGACGCAGGGACACCCGAAAAGAAAAGAAAAAAAAAGCGTTTCGAGGGGATCACAGGGTGAAGCAAGGCGTGCGCCGATTATTTGCGTATACCAAAGACAACGACAGGAAGATCGAAAAGTTCGACGTGTATATTACAAATCGTGAGAACGATCGACAACGAACAGAAACGGATCCAAGGTGGTTCGCATGCTCGTCGATCGCAGCCCTCCTCGCCGCGATGCGTGTCAGCCGGTAGAGCCGTAGATGGATCTCCAACGTTTCCGCCACGTCCAGCAAATCCTAGAGTATCTCGAAGAGCTTCTTCAGTTCCACCATCAGCTGCCAATCGGTCTTCACCAAATCGTCCCTGAAGTATTCCTTGCAGGCGTCTATACTCTGCCGGCTTATCTGCAACAGAAATCGATAGCAACGTTGCAGCAGCGAAGTCAATTGAAATGTTTAAAAGTATTTAGTTGCTCGGAAAGCTCCTAAGGATATTCGAGGAACATTTAAAGGCAATACGTATACGATTATTAGACTGCGGACGTTTATTAAAGGAATTAAATCAAAATAGAGGTTAATGACACTCTGTAAATGTTGCAAGAAGCTCCCCATTTTGGACGTTTCATCTGTTTCTACGCGTTATACGCATTGGGTGCCTTTTTCTTTATAAATTATATATTCTTTATAATATAATCTTTGTAATTTTATATTAATTATATTATATATAAAATTTGATTACGTAACAAAAGTTTGTGGCAAGTAATCCTCTTATAATCGCGCCAATCGCGCTACAGAAATTAGTATCTCGATAATCTACACGAACGACATTTATTAAGTGCAAGTACGAAGAATAAACAGGAGACAGGAGACTTATAAAACACGCAATTATCGTGCAACGTTTCAATAGTCGGCCTAAATTTACCCTAAACTACTTATCGCGTCAACGTAAAAAATGTCCCCAATCCCAACTTTCGAATCTCCCGATCATCCGCAAGTCACTTGGAATCTCATTGGAAAAAAAAAAGTAAAGCGTCTAGTTGCCAGCAACTCGCGGTCTCGCTTCTCGCGTCCGCGTTCAACGAGTACGTCATTTGCGTGCGCGCAAGTATAAAGAAGGAACAGGAGACGGGAAAATTGTCAGTATGCCAGATCGCAACTAAGAAAGACCGTTTTAATCGTCCTCCTCGTCTAGGAATAATTTCCTTGAATAGGTTTTCGCGAGGACAGGCGCATACTCGCGCACACGGTCCATTCACTAACGTAACGCTTTACAACTGTTTCCGCCCCCACTCCCGGCCGGAAGTCCCGTTTCATTCATGGATCGGTCACAATGGTGGTTTTACGCGGCTATTGAGGACGCCTGCCTCCCGCCACGCCCCTGCTACTTCTCCCTCAGCCACTCATTCTCACTCCCTCCCTCTCTTAAACCCTCTTCCCCTCCCTTTCCTCGCACCCTCTCGCTCTTACACTCGTTCGCTCGTTCTCTCGTTTTCCGCTTCTCTCTCTCGCGCACGCATACACAGAGCACACACACGCGCGCGCGCGCAAACACGCACCACACCACGTAACTCTCCCTCCGTATATAATTCTTTCCCTCTTCTTCTCTCTTCGTCGTCGCTTCCTCTTTGTCGCTTGTTCCCTACCCTCCCTTCCCCTCGCCAACTTTGTCGCTATCCGCTGCTGAACGTTGCACGATCAGCAAAGGGTCCTCGTGAAACCTTTGCACGCGCGTTTTTCCTATACACTCGCGACAGAGTTCGATTCCACGTGACACGCGTAAAGGCAATTAGACCGCGACACGATCGATGCGAGTCGACGAAATAGAGTTGGGAGAGTTTTTTCAAGTACGGTTATTGTTCAACTAGGTATTAACTCTGCAGATAGAAGGAAATAAGATTTGACGGATACTGGACTGATTATTAACACTCTTTAAGTTAATGAGGCTTGACTTAGCTTTTCGATTGTTAATAGTAGCAACGCTGTATTGTATGAATACTAAACGTAACCAAAATTGTTACATTTATTACGCGCAGTCTGATAGTTCCATTTCAGTTAACCATATAGAGTATCTTAACATTTGCACTTCTATTATTCCTAGATTAATAAAACCTAGCCCCGTTTCTGCAACAGTAGCAACGCTGTATTTCTTTTGTTATTTAAGTATTAATTAATTGTAACAATTCGTCTTGTACTCCATTAATATCTGCTGTATAGTCTGACTTCTAAACGTAACCAAAATTGTCACATCTATTACGCGCAGTCTGATAGTTTCATTTCAATTAATCATATAAAGTATCTAATACATATACTATAAACATATAAACTATACTATTTATATTAAGTGTAAAGTCCTATTATTTCTAGACTAATGAAATCTACCACTGTCTATGCAATAAAAATACTTCCGAGTTTTAAAGTGCAACAATGAAGGGATTAACCCCTTGCCTTTCGATTTTGCTGCAATTAAACGTGTTACCAAATACAATTCATCGTTCTAATATTGTGTCTGATGCAAAATGTTAATCCTTTGAACTTGGTAGTTTCCAAAACTAGTTCACTTAGAACTAGAATTGCCTCTCGAGCGTAAAGGGTTAAAATGTTAAAACCTTACGCGTATTCATTGTACTAATTTTTAAAAATCTAGCGTACGTTAAACTAGTGTGGCTCTTTATATGAAATCCCACTCATCTACTAATCTCTCCGCTGTTATTGTAAACCAAAAGTCTCTTTGGCCCGTAAATAATAAATAAGTAAGGAAATAAAAATCCTTTGCCGTACATATTTCTCGAACACTACTCACTACGACGTTCGTTATTTTCTAATTTGACGCTGCGTCGAATGCGAAATACCGAAACATTACGAGTGTAACGCGTCGCTATAAGGCAATGGGTTAAGGAAGCTTTTATTACTAACGTAGCGAATATTTGTTCTACTTAGGTCACGGTTCACGCTACGAATGTGACTCGTAATTGCAAGCCAATGGGTTAATCGGTACCGAATAAAAGAGCAATAGAAGAAGGAAAATGCTATTTCTATCCCCGTTTTCGTCGGACTTCAATTAGAGGTCGACCTTTTTGCCTTTTGAGCGCCCTCTAAAATTAAATAGTCCCCGGTGGCTCTAAACTTAGCCAAAAGCCACGATGCGGAGAGTTCGGAGGGGCTGAAAAAAAAAGGAAACGGGGGAGGAGTCTCGGGGGAAGGCGAATTCCGGCGTTGCCGGGGAACGCGCGAAATCGTCGCTCCACAAATCATCGTGGGAACAAGGTGATTCCGGGGAATCGATTCTACGAAGCAAACGGTAACGACGACTTCCGCTCGCCTTGCGAGCACACAAAGATGGCCCAAGCCAGAACGAGCTGTGCGCGTATAAAACGCTCGCGCCAGTGTCGAGTACGCGTGCACAACCGGAAAGCGCGGATAGAGCTGAAGGAAAGAAGAGTTGACACCGTTGTGTACGCGCGGAATTTACGGAAGAATTATCTTCACTCGTACCGAAAGCAACCTTTCGCGTTTCACGCCACGCTTGAAGAATAACAAAATAAGCATAGTATTAACCCGTTAGTGACCCCTCCTCAATTCTTCCATTTTCTATTTTCTCGGATGGCCCAAAAAATTGAATGTCGAATGGGAGGCCGTACGGATTTCGTTGAGAAACCCTGGTCTAGTCGCGAGTGAAATCCAACGATAAGTGGAATTAAATGGAATTGAAATTCGCGATTATCCGGTTGCGATCGATCGATAGATCGATCGACGGTGAGCTAAAGCAAGAACAAACGCGGGCATTGTTCTCGGTTGCATTAAAGTAGGCGGGCGATCGATGGTCGATATCGAAAGCGGAAGTCGGAAAAGGAGGCGTGGTGGAGGGAGAGAGGAAGGAAGAAAAAGGAATGGAAGTTCTGCGAAGGCCGGAAGTCGACGGTGGACGCCTGATCGTTGCCGGATGTGCATCTTCCTTTTTCGACCAAAGTCTCGCATACTAATAAGAATCATTTCCGTCTCGCTCGCCTCTGATTTTGATGAAATTGCAAAGCTATGCGAATCGAGACGCGACGGTGAAAAAAACCGATACGTATACAACACTCTCCTCCCTTGGCTCTCTTCTAGCGGAATTTTACGAGCACCGCCGAGAGACCACCTGTCGATCGAATTCCATCCAACAACCACAGCTGCGCTTCTTCTCCAAACGCTCGAATCCGTTCCTTCTTTCGTCGTTTTAACCCCGCGCACCGCGTGAACGTTGCGCCTCGCCTGCATTTTGCACGGCTTTTCAGCGGTGGTTTAACCATTTGTAATCGACAGACGACTCTTAAACCTTTGCACTCGTTAATTTCTCTTTTTTTTTCGTTTTACCTACCAACGACTCAGATTCAAAGATTTAGACGTTTGAAATTATTACGAATTGAAAATTAAATTAGACACAAGATTTAAACATTTTAAATTATTTTAGAAATCGCGTTGTACGATATAATGTCGAGTCTAGCTCGACGTAGGAGTAGGTGATGGTTAAGTCCCCAAAATTAACTAACTTTGAAAGCTCACTAGTGATTAGTGAATTTTTAAGCGATGCTCCCATTTTTGTTGCAATTCGGAGGCTAATTGTTTCACTAGAAATTCGTAACTAATATTAACCGTTGCACTCCAAGTCGCCAGAATAAAGTAGCTTTGAAAGCTCTCGAGTACAAACGGTTAACCCTTTGCCGTATAGTAACGTGGTACATATTTTCGTCTAATGCCTGTAGAAACAAGCTGTACTTTTTAATAAACTTTCATTTCAAATCTACGTGTAATCTCAATTTGGAAGATCGAGCACTAATAAACGCAAGCTATGCATAATGCTTTGGTATTTTGCATTTGGTACAAGTAGAAAAACTACCAAAATGATTCGTCTGCAATCTTCCACAAAAATTATCCAAATTTGCAACCGGTTACATCTTTGCAAATTTGCTGTGACTTTCTATAAATGTTCATTTCCGCTGCATTATAACAACAGGGTCGTTGATACAAAATATGCGCGAGATTCTTGGCGAACGTGTGTTTGGCTCCATCAGCTTATTACGAACGGATAAAAGTCGGATAAAAGAATAGACGAAAAGCGGCCCTACCTTGCTGACGACGAAGTCTTTCTCGTCGA
The DNA here is from genome assembly GCA_028830335.1 of Eucera pruinosa. Taxonomy (NCBI): domain Eukaryota; kingdom Metazoa; phylum Arthropoda; class Insecta; order Hymenoptera; family Apidae; genus Eucera; species Eucera pruinosa. The sequence goes on from JAMYCR010000003.1 coordinate 28,796,427, forward strand.
AGTGACGGCCGAACATTTTCGGCGCCTCCCCAGGGACTGGCTCGATCTTCACGCAGACCTCTTGACCTTTTCTCGCGGTTTCCACGGATTTGTGGTTGTATTCTATACTCGTCACCACGCCCAAATCCACGAACTGCAAATTTAAAACAGATGGAAAGAAACATTAGCACATATGTTTAAACGCTGGACTCTCGAACTTTCGAACTGCTTCATTTTCTTGTTAATTACAAATTAATATCTCAGGTACTATTAAAAATTGGAGTTGCAAATTTTAAAATAGGCCAAGCTTACTTTTAATGCTTTACGGACGAGAAGTAATAACACTTGTGAGAGTACTTTAGTTTTGAATTCCACAATTTTGAGTTTTCACGCTTTTGAGTTCCAAACCATTTAATTTCCAACGATTTCGAATGTTTATTATTACGTTAAGTATTCATTGCATTAAGTTCTGTGCTTTAAAAGTCGACATGGGTTCGGAAAGCGAAAAAATGATTAGGCGACTATTTGCCGACACTCGTCCGCAAAGGGTTAAACGTTAGAGGTAGGTAGAAATGCAACGAGTACTCTAAGCGGAAAGCACCGTACGTTATTCATTCTTTTAATTTTCTGGCTCAACTTCGACTGGTTAAAGTATAGGGCTTATTAACACTAGGTTTACGGAACTCGTCACGTTGACGCATTTCACATTTCATACGTAAAATTGTAGAGACCATAAATATTATTTTTTAGTACTTTATGTTAACTTCAATTAATACAATGGTATGAATATGTATTCTAATTGATCATGCTTCTACGTTCGAATATTTATACGCATTATACGTATTTTTCCGAAAGCCTGTCAACGTATGCACGTAACGTCCGTAAACCTAGTATTAATCCTCGATCAATGTAAGCCAAGCTTATCGCTAAACACTATAGGTGTGTACAAATGTAACGAGTATTCTAAACCGCAAGCACCGTACCGTTATTCGTTCTTTTAATTTTCTGGCTCAACTTCGACTATTTAAAGTATATAGGACTTATTAATCCTCTCTTCACTAATGGCAAGTCATTTTGACCTGACTGTTACGATAATCGTTTCGCCGTAGCGAGTGAAAATTTCACTACTAAAGAATTATTATTACCGTATAATAATATTATACGATGTCTATCACAGTTTTTCAAGGAAACAGCAACGACAAATTTCACATTCAAACTTATGCAAACGTATCAACATATATCAAAAACGTAACGCGTTATAAGTATAGATACTACGCGTGCACTAACGCGTAAAAGTTTATGCATCTCCAACAGGTTGCAGCAATAAACGCTGAAATAAAATTAGTAGCCCCATACTTTTGGACTTATCTCGTCTTATCTACAGATGCTATTATAACCTTTTCCAAGCCATTGTATACTTATAATTACGATCCATTTTTCGGTGCTCATAGCCGTGTCTCGATTGAACCCGATATACAGTATATGCAGCAGCTCTGAACAGTTCTTTCTGGGAAGCGTGTTTCATCAACCCCCGGTTAAAAGGTTTCGAAAGTCACGGTGAATTTTTCACGCGCGCGCGGCCCCGCTTTACACGCGCAGGCTGTTTCGCAGCTTGTACCGCTGTCGCCGTGCCTTTTTTCCATCCTCGATCGGCGTGTCTCCTCGCGTGGGTATAGCTCCGCCTATGCATTCCTTTACTGCGACCGGAAGTCGGAGAGAAAACCGAGTACCTGAGCATTGCGCGTCGCCATGGGCCGACTCGGACGTAGGTACGGTTTTCGCCGTGAATACCGGGCGAGGATCGGTGGACCGAGTAGGCAGATACTCGGATACGTAGGTTGCTCGAACCTGTGGGCCGCGGCTACACGCAGTGATCTCCGAGTTTTTCCACCGTTTTCGATCCTTACACGTTTAAACCTCGCCGCGAACGGAAAGCACACGCGCGTGTGCTAGCGCGAACGTTCGAGGAATAATCCGGACGACTATCGCGAGGAAAGTCGAGGAGAAATGGGACGGTGTACTATTAAATGGGAAAGGAGTGGCGCGTATTGAGATTTAAGAGCACCCTGTAGAACGGTTACGGAGGCAAGAAAGCTCGAGCATGTCGTTTAGAATCGCGTTATTGCCGTAACACACCTGCAGCTGCGAGAGCGCCAAGTGGGCGATAAACCCGGACGCAACTTTGCTTGGAGACACGCACAGATTGCCTGTATAGTTCAACCTTTTCGAAGAATCGCCTGTAATTATGGCTAATTAAACGCTCCCTCCTACCGAGCACTCGCTAATCTATTTCGAACCTTCCGCCGTGCGACTCCTAACATTGATATTGCCATTCGAAGGATGTTACCTGTTATCGCCGGTCTTATTGTAAAATAAACCTCCGGCGAGATAAGATTATTCGCAACGTGGGACGACGAGCAACAAGAATCGAACCGAGGAACTCCTCTTAGAAGCTTCTCAACCCTTTTATTGCGCTCGAAAAAAATGGTAGCTACGTACATGGTAGATGTCCCACGTACTGTCAATGCCCCTATAACCGACACTTTCATTCGTTTATTTAATAGAATAATAATGTACGAAGAATCGAAAGCAAAGAAATTTTCATACCAAATTTCGACTTCGGTTTACGTAACAACGCATAGACATCGTGTATTCGTTTACACTTCATATTTATAACGAAATGTTAGGAGGGAAATGTGCTGTTGAACATTGAAACGTGACCAATACGATTATAAAGTATGGGACGTGTCATAATTCAGTAAAGGTGCGACGTTTACTATAGATCTAATATCTGTTACACGAACTGACGTGCTAATACATGTAAAACGTGTTTCTATTTAAATGAAAAGTTTCCAAGTGACAGTACGAAGGACCGTAGACTTTGTTGTACATTTCCAATTAACGTAGTAACGAATTTATTACATCGAACGTATCAAAATAATGTTCATAAATAAAAGAGACGTTGAACGATATTGTGCTCCAAATTGGAACGATCGTTACGTTAACGACGTTCTAAAATAGTTAAATAAATAATAATATTTGTACAAGACCAGTTAAATTTCAGTTATTGCTTTGTTATTTATACTAATTGGTGTTAAACGTTAGGTTCACGGAACGCGTCACGTTGACGCCGTTCAGATTTCATACCTAAAATTATAGAGACCATAATTATTATTTTTCAGTTCTTTTTGTTAACTTTACGTAATACAATGGTATGAATATGTATTCTACGTGATTCACTTCATCCTCACGCTTCTACGTTCGAATATTTATATGCAGTATAAGTATTTTTCCGGAAGCCTGTCGAATTATACACGTAACGTTCGTAAACCTAGTGTTAAATATTATTTTCATTCGTCATTGTCGACTTTATAAGATCATTCAAAATAAGAACAGTAGTGAAATTTACATTCTAAAATATTACATGAAGTATACTTCATGTATTTCTAATCATGTAAAAGTGTCTTAAATACTTATGAACGGTAGTGTATAAGGACTAGATAGTTGGAGTGAGTACTTTCGAGGAAATCCTATTTTTCGTATGTCTCTCCACTGGTAGGTACAGGAGATCCGTCGCACTCGTTAATAAATAAATAAATAAATGAATAAATAAATCAATAAAGATGAAAGCAGAAGCAGGGTGTCGATCGATGGACAATGACCGGTCGAATATGCCCAACAGTGTACATTTCGAAACCCACGCCGAAAGAGTAAAAAGCAATATGCCCACACGCGTACTCTTTGCAAGAGAGCCTCAAACGAACCACGGAGGAGCTTCGTTCATCGTTCGTTGCTTCAGCGTTCTCTCTCCCTCTCTCTCTCTCTGGAGAGAGAAAGAGTCTCCCATATTCTTCCCGTTGCTCCGGTACCCGGTTACTTTTATGGTGGTGCGCGATCGGCCGATTTTCGACACTCCTCGCCGTCCTACCGCACACGCATTACCATATATACATAATTGCACGCGTGGCGTCCCGAGAAAGTACGCGGCCGTGTTCGGCGTTGCTCGTCGTGCTCGCCATCGAAAACGTTTTACGTCTCGTTGAAATCGCGGCGGCCCTCCTGTACCTACCACCAGAGGGACATACGAAAAATAGACGCTTTACGGGTTAATAGACCTCATAATATCGTTCAACCGCTTCTTTATTTATGAACATTATCGTACACGTTGAATGCAATGAATTAATCACTGATCAATTGAAAATGTACAAACAAAGTCCACGATCCCTCGCACTGTTACTTGGAAACGTTGTTATTTAAACAGAAACACGTTTTACACGTAGTATTAGCACGTCAGTTTGCGTAACAGATATAAGACGTATAGTAAACGTCGCGCCTTTACTGAATTATACCACGTCCCATACTTTATAATTATAACGCTCACTTTCTGAATGTTCAACAACAAATTTACCTGCTAATATTTTTTTATAAATATTAAACGCAAATAAATATACAATATCTATGCGTTGCTACGCGTAATCCGAAATCCAAATTTAGTATCGAAATGAGTTTATTCGCGTCTTGCTTAACTCGATTCGCGTAACCGAGTACGTGCTTCGCAGAAACAAATAAAAGATGCGATTAGCATCCCCCCTCTTCACGCTTTAAATATCGCATCTCTGGTAGCAAATTTCTTAAAACGTGCAAATCTCTTCGATTCGCGCGCGTGGAACAGAAAATCGCGCCACCGTCTGAGAGATCAACCGCGTTCGCGTGAAAGTACAAATTTGCATAAAGATCCGTGGCCGGAGCGATTAAAACGACTATCCGCGGATCGCAAATGATTAACCCTTCGATTGCCTGTGTAAGATGGCCGCGCCGCGAGTCTACGGATAGCCGAAATGGCGCGCGTAATCTCCGAGCTCCGTTAGCAATGCGACTGGCAAGTAAACAGGTTTCCACATTTTTTCCGAAGTTCGACTGGGAAAATTGCAGCAGCGTCTCGTTCGAAGTGGAAGGAAAGAAGATGGGAACGCGTTTGGCGAGGATCCGCGGCGCGACGTCTTGGCTCGTCTCCGCGTGGGCTACCACCACCGGCATTCTTTTTCTTCCCAAGTGTTCGGAGTCGTCGAACACGTGGGAAGAAGGCACAGCCATGGGAAAAGAAGAATTTTATTTTTTAACGAAATTCGTTTCCTTGCCACTCCGCCGATACATCTCTCGAACAGATAGACGGACAAATCTTTATTTCACTTTATGATACCTTTTTTACTTCACGATACCTTCCATTTCCTCTAATTTCCTTCCACTTTCCTCTTACCCTCGCTTCCGTTCTATCAGTTTTCCAATTCAAGTACGGTTAACAATTTACAAGGGAAGCCGCTCAACTGGTGGTCGACTTCGATTTTAACGAGCTTCCGTAGGATGCTCAACTATGGGCCCCTACCGACGTGTACGAAATATTAAGCGTAGTTGCTTAAATAGTTCCAAAGAAATACACACGTGACCCAACGAAATCCGTATTAGAAGTCACGTGTCATTCGAATTTCACCGCGACTGTTTCGTCAGAAAGCACTTACGCACACGCATAGTACGTCAACGGGTATGTAATTTCGCGTGTGTGTCTTTTTAAATCTGTTAAGTAACTACGCTTAATATTTCGTACACATCATTAGGGGCCCATAGTCTGCCTACTTACGAAAACTCATTAACACTAGCTTTACGAACGTTACGTGCACACGTTGACAGGCTTCCGGAAAAATACGTACACTGCATATAAATATGCGAACGTAGAAGCTTGAGGATGAAGAGAATCACGTAGAATACATATTCGTACCATTACATTAATTAAAATTAACGTAAAGTACTGACAAAATAATATTTACGATCTCTATACGTTTAGGTATGAAATATGAACGGCGTCGAGTTCGACGAGTTCCTTAAACCTAGCGTTAAAATCGAAGTCGACCAGTTGAGAGCTTTCCCTTGTTAGAAATTAGTGCGCTTATTTCTAATTGTAAGACTCTATTGTAATTTTTGGATCCAAATTTTGGGAGCGTTTTACCGAGGTAAATTTTCATTTACCCTAAACGACGTCTCCTATAAACGGATGGTCTATTATCCCAGTCTATCCTGTACTGTCAGTGAATGGCTCTACCATCCCACGTTTCGCGTCGCTTCGCCGCCTGTTTTCTATCTCCTCTTCGTTCTTTTCTTCTCTCTTTCCGCTCGCGCGCAGTTTTCCCGGCTCGTTCGTTTCGTTATCTCGGAGCTGCGCTGGTTGCGGCGATACCGTGGATACGAGATAGCAGCTACCGGCAGCGAACTACGCCACTGATTAATACCGACATTTGTCGCCCGATCTATCCGGTGATTAGCGTCACTCTTCCCGTCCGGAAGCGGCCGCTCCGCTAAGTGGCCACTTCGAAATATTTACTTCCCGCACCAATTAGCCTCTTACGACATCCAATTTACCGCGAATCGAGTACGGACCAGTATCTGTTACCGGGACGGTTACAAAATAGCACCGCGGAATCGGGTGCGAACCAGTTTATCCGTCGCCGCAATCGTAACAAAATTATATCCGGAGCGCGAACGCTTATGCAAATTTATCGCTTCGCAGCGTGGAAAACGGAGATCGCGCGGTTTCCAGTTAATGTGTAGCCGATCGTTTTGCAGTTTCGCGCGCGAGAGCGAGAAAGAGAGAGAGAGAGAGAGAGAGAGAGAGAGAGAGAGAGAAAGACTCGGGTATGTCGAACGTGACTACTAAAATTTGATACCTTAACACATTGTTTGCGGAACATTTCGCGCGGGCGATATTTTAGCCGCCGCGTAAGAAATTAGAAATTAGACCGTGTAACAAAATAAATAACAAAAGTAGTACGTCAATATAGCAAGTATGCGTGTTTTTGGAACTGTCACAAAGACGATGGTAACATGATCCGTCGTCAAAAAACCCGTATAAATACGGGACCCGTGTTCCGCCAGCAGACAATGAAAAACGGATTTTTACGTGTCCCGCAAACCACCGCCAGTCTAGAAAAAAAACGGATTTATACGTGTCCCGACAACAATGTGTTAATATATCGTGTTATTATATAACTATTATTATACTGTGTTATTCGTTTGCTTGAAATAGGATATTATATGTGGGTTACAATCTGTGTGTGTTTTTCTTTCTGTTTCTCTTTAACATATGATATTTTATATAGATTGCACGCTATGTTTTGTTAATTTTAAGATAAGGAGGAAGCGCAATGCGCGATGGATGAGAATAGAATAAGGTAATCGAATAGATATGTTTAAATACGTATAAAACCAAGTACTTTTCTTAGTACTTGCTACTATATATTCGCGTCTGTTATTCATATATGCGTACTTACATATGTACATACTAATTTTAAAGTACGCATATATGTGTGCCCATAATTATGAAAGTGGTCTAAGTCATACATTACTCGTTTCGAGATACTTAAAGGATTACATTTGAATAAATTAAGAAAATATTTTTATATTACGTAACATTTTAATTTAGAATTTTATTAATCTTGATCGATGAAAATTAAAAGCAACCTTACACAGCTATCGCGACTGACAAAAAATTAAAGTTAAATTAAATTTAAATTCTGACTTGTTAGACCACCTTCATAATTATGGGCACGCGTTAAATATTTATAATATAAGTCCTGAAACCATAATCTCAACCTTTGAATTGATATCAATGTTCTAATGTTTAACTAATTGAATTAATATAAGTATGCGTTAATACACGTGTAATTAAATACACGTGGAACAATCTTAGACTACTTTCATAATTATGAGCACATATGAAGTATTTATAAAGTAAGCCCTGAAACCATAATCTCGACCTTTGAATTGATATCAATGTTCTAATGTTTAACTAATTGAATTAATATAAGTATGCGTTAATACATGTGTAATTAAATACACGTGGAACAATCTTAAACTACTTTCATAATTATGGGCACATATGAAGTATTTATAAAGTAAGCCCTGAAACCATAATCTCGACCTTTGAATTGATATCGATGTTCTAATGTTTAACTAATTGAATTAATATAAGTATGCGTTAATACACGTGTAATTAAATACACGTGGAACAATCTTAGACTATTTTCATAATTATGGGCATATATGAAGTATTTATAAAGTAAGCCCTGAAACCATAATCTCGACCTTTGAATTGATATCAATGTTCTGATATTTAACTAATGGAATTAACAGAAGGATGCGTTATAATACACTTGTAATTAAATACACGTGGAACAATTGCACGTGTATTGAAGTACATGAGAAATAAAAAAAAATCCCGAACGAAGATCGATTTTGCATGGTGGGTGTTGTGCGTCAGTTGATTTATTATCTTAATCATCTTTCGCCTATTTGGACGTGGCGTATTTGCATAAAGATTCGCAGCGTGCACAATCTGCTAGCGGATATCGAAGCGAGACTTTTCGAATCCCTTTTCAACTTCGCGCGTCACGCGTTTCCTAATTGCATATTCCGTATGCAAATTCAAGTGTAGCGTGATCTCGCTTGTATTGCAACTTTGAAAACTTGCACGAGAACTTCCTTCGTTGACGAGGGGAAACCGATAGCGTGCTAACAGGTAGCTCGTTCGAACGATACGTTATTTCATCAATTCGATAGTTTTATTATTCTAACTGCTTTACAATTATTATATTAAATTATTATTATATTATATTATTATTATATTATACTATTATTATATTATATTATTATTATATTATATTATTATTATATTATATTGTTATTATATTATATTATTATTATATTATATTATTATGATATTATATTATTATATTATTGTTGATTATATGAAATAATTATTATATTATTTATTACTAGACTGCAGATTTTTATACAAATTCACATTTTTAAAAAGAATAACATTTTTCACTTCGAATATCTGTTCGATGATATTACGTTTCATTGGCGAAACGTTGCAGAGGACAATGCGTTTTGACATCGTGATCAACAGTCTAATTATTAACGCATTGATTACCAATCCTGGCAGTTTTGAATTTGTTTTAAACTATTTCTATAACCGTTCGATTAGCATTTAGGTACACGCAAATACTCCATTGTTCCCGATTAGCGAGCTAAACCGTATAGAATTTGGACTATCTTTCCAAGAGCGTTAGCATAATCTTTGATCGACGATCCTTCCAATGAATCCTTGATTTTACTTATTTTACATATTTTACGTACTTTTGCGTATCACGTAAATCTCGTATGTATTTCTTCCATAAACGCATAAAAATCCGCGACTTACTTATTATTTATTTATTATTTATTATTATTAACGGGCAAAAGCCCACGAAGTACAAGAGAGAGAGAAAAAGATAAATACGATAGCGTTGACGCAGACAAAGTCACATACGTAGAACATAAAAAGGAGGGGGGGGGAGGGGGGGAACAAAAAAAACTTATCATTAACGTACGAGTAAAATACGCTTTTTCGATCGATCGGTTGATCGTCTTAACGAGCTGCAAACGCTACGAAAAGGGATATTAACCCTTTGCGGACGGAGCAAAATAATGTTTAACGAATTTTCGTTCGATTACTAACATTTTGAAGGCGTTATTAAAGAAATACTTGTCCGCGTATTAACAACAGCGTATAGTGATCATCTTAAGCTGAATTTCGTGGTTTAAAAATTAATATATGTATGTCCAAAACACCGAAGAACTTGGGCGATTATTTCCGACACTCGTCCGCAAAGGGTTAGAAAAGAGAAGCGTGGGTTGGCTGATCGGTTGACTCGTTAATCGCCCGGCATTTTCATAAGTCGCTTTTCGTGCAACGAACACCGCGAGTCGAAGGCTGCGTGTGCATCCCCTTGCGGATCGCGCGGGCTGAATTATTTTTGTTTCCATTCAAGCTGCTTGCTTTCTCGCGAACGCGCGCGTACACCATGTTTCAGCTCTCGCAGCCTGATTCCGTTGTTTACGGTCGCCAAGAAGCGTGCCGTGGGCCGTGGCACGACGCGACACGGTGCCGAGAGCCGCCGGACACCCGATTCGAAAGCGAGCATTCTCAATGAGTCTAAGTTTAGTCGAAACGACGCGGAGCCAACGTGGCAGCCGATGCACTCCGAGAACGTGCTATCGCGGTCCAACTCTCTGCCCACCGTACAGAAGAATGCAACCGTGAATCGTTTTAACGTTCAACTTCTAGCCGCATTATTAACCCTTTCGATTAGCGGATCTAAAAACGATAGAGTGGAGAAAAGGGGCAAAGAGAAAGTAGAAATTAGAGTATAGGGAAACGACGAATAGAGTGAGAAAAAAAGGCCAAAGATAAGATGCTTGGGACTGTAAACGTAAGATAAAGTGTATACAACGCTGAGTGCGATAGATTAGAATACAGCTAGTAATAGCAAAAGTAATTATTAAAAAAATAAGTCGAGCTATGAGTTCGTGGCAACCAGAAAGATAGCACGTATTAAAATAAGCTAACAAGTTATGAGATAATTGTAAGTAGAAAGATAGTAATTACCAAATAAGTTAAGTTATAAGACCAGGACAAGGAAACTGAAATGTTACAGAATATACGTATGTATATGGATCCGGAATCCATTCAAAGCCGAAAGGCAAGAATTGTAATAAACAAATAAACAAACAAACAAACATTATTAACCCTTTCAATACTATCGACGTGTATAGGGTAGAACTGCCACCTTAAAGTGGCAGTACATGATACTACATCTACCCTATATTTTTTCTACAACGCAATATGCTTTCTGCACTCATTCGCACGTCAATATCACGGCACAATTAATTACGTATAGAGTATCCAAATTTATATCAATAAACGTTACCATTAACTACGCGTCTAGTCTTCATTTTCAATGTGCCGGCAGCGAAAGGGTTAACAAAGTGTCGGATGTGTAACATTGGTCTTCGTTCCAAGAGTGGAAATTTAGTATAAAAAATTTGTTGACTCGCGCTTCTTGGTACATTGCTCTGCTATTGAATAAACGAATTACAGTGTCGATGTTACATGGACGCTAACAGTAATTGGGACATCGAACCCTAATCGAAGAGACACGGGCCACGAAAAAACGGCGGAAATTTATGGCCGCGTTAACCGCGTGGATTTAACAGTAATTACCGACGATCTTTCTCCCGGCAAGAGCCTCGGTCCTCGAACGAACCGCGCGATTAACCTCGATGCCTAACCATCTCTGACAATGAGTCGATCCGCGAGCAGCAGCCGAACGAGTAAGTAAGTTATCTCCGTCTGATTGATTTGATCGATCACCATGGACAAAAAACTGATTACCTACGCGGAGCGGAGAGCTACGCGAACCCCATTAACACCGGGGAACACGTGCGTCGTTTAGAAACTCGATTGCAACATTATTTCCCATGCGCGGTTCCTTTTTGCTCCGCGCCGCGGCGGCAAACGATATCCGACGAACATTAGAAATGCACGTCAGAATTGTCAGTTGCAATAAAACTTAATGACTGTATACGTTTCGCGGACGCGGGGGAAAAAAAGAACAGAAAAAAAAAAGAGATTGATTGAATGCGCGGCGAAGAGAAACGAGCGTTGGAATCGAAGTCATGAATTACGTTAGCAACGCGAGTCCATCTTTTACCCTAATGTTTTATGAATTATCGATACCGCGTGCTTCCGACTCGCTTAGACTCGAGGAGGAACATTTAATGCGATGCAAGATTATATATGCCGTGTCGTGTAAATTTATTAATATAATAATTAATAGAAATAATAATTAAGTTTCTAGATAATAACGAGCAACAGACAGTCCGAATAAACTTGGCGCATAGTTCGTTTATTTGAGTACGGTTCGGACTACTGGAGAAAAGAAAAATAATAATGATAATAAGATTCATTTGTTTGTAGGTGTCACCTATTACAAATTTTTCCTCTTAACACTTGTAAATCTAGATTAAACGTAAGGTGGTAGATTAAACGTGACGCTACTAAGTCACTTGACTATTTATCTTAACCCCTTGACGTACTTATTATTATTAAATGGACTATACTTCTATATAATGTAAACAATAATACTACAAATGAAGGAAGACAAAACTTAAGAGTTATATAGAATTTTCATCGACTTTTCATCGAAACATGTCTTATAGTTTTGTCGCGGAGTGTACAATGACGAGTTTCACTCGTGACGCGAGTTATGGTGTTTGTTGAATAAAAAGGGATTCTACTTGCATCGACGCTAAATTTCAACTTAATTTCCATGTAAAGTTCATACGATTTGAGAAGCGCCAATTAAAAGTTACATACAACATTTGAATGCTTTGCATACAACAATGTATAAAGCTAATGAGTAACTTACGTGACGTACATCATTATTAAAAAATTGTACGGCAAAGGGTTAATCTTATTTATCTTAATCATTTAACTATAAGTATCTCAAACTTGCAAGATTATCTATCAAGATTAGCTCTAAATAGTTTAAGCTAATAGTTGTAACCGGAAGTCATCCCAAACCGAAAGGTAAGGATCACGCGCAATAAATAAATAATATATCAAGATAATATAATACAAGATATCGTAAAATAATTTTATCCTCCATTGCTACTCGTAAATATCGTCGCTGTACTCTTACCGCTCGCGTCTATTAATTTTGCACGAAATAGGGTATTTTGATCCATCTAATAAATAAATAAATAAATAAATGTCGGGCGCTGTACTCGGGTGTTTTCGAAATGCGCGGCATCAATTATTTATTCGCTCTCATCGTCGCTCTCGGTCCGAGCGGTCGTTTTTCAAGCTGAATCACGCTTAATCCCGGAAATACAGGACTAATTTTAGTAGACGTGCGTTATATTGTCTGCCAAAGCAAACAACGCAAACACGAGGGCCACCTGTAATCGCCCGCGAATTTCGTGGAAACCTCCGAATTGCGAAACGTGAGTCACTTTAACTTAAACCCCCCTACGAAACCCGCTTTACGCAACTTTAACCCTTCTATTGTGCGATCTTGCGATCTTGCGACGCGTCATCGACTTTTATCTTTGCGAAATTTCACGGAAATTGTGGATATTATTTTTGTTATTTGTGCAATTCACGGTGACTTTGATTGATGCAATGACACGAATTCCGTTCGCCCCTCCCTGACTTTCTAACATCGAGTATTTATATTGCATCGTTGCACGTGAAACAGCGATGCTTGCGCGTTCGAAAATTCGATACTGTTTTTACGAATTAAAATAGCTGATCGTAAAATAGCGGAAGTTTATTGTTCGCCGTTTTAAATGTAACAGTGTTTTACTTGGAAAGCTGGGTTCGAGTTAATTAAATTCACTTCGGGGCGAAGGAGAGGTTCTAACCAAATTTTACCAACTCTGTCGCACGAATTCGAATCGGTACGCGAAGTAGAAGAAGCATTAACCATTTCCAGTTCTACGTCGAGTCTGACTCTTCGCTGCATTTCCTTCTACTTAATTCGAAACTAGCTAAATAACAATATTCTACTTAACGAAGAAACGTCAATATAAATATCTGGCTATACTAACAGCACGCTGTAGTAACGAAATAAAGGCAAGTTACGCGATATCATCTAACAATGATTAGACAATTATGGAGCAGTTGGAACAAATTGGCAAATGTAACTTGGACTATAAAAGGTCAATTATTACAACTAGACTTTATAGTTTCGATTCTATCTTTGAAATCATCATTTTATATGCGACAACCTAATATGCAAAATACCTATTTCTCACGAAACCAGTGAATTAAGCTGCCATACTAACTACAATATAAACTATACGAAACCCTATCAATGTCCGTAAATCATTTCGTAAGCATTTCGCAACCCTCTTGCGGTTCCCTACGTTTCAATTTACAAAAAAAGGAATCTGTATAAAGATCCACAGTTTAACAATCAACTTGCACGAGTATCGAGGCACGAATTCGCGTAAGAACCCTTTCAAAGAATTCTTGTATCGCGCAAGTAAAGACCCAACCCATAAAACGACACGGAAACGAAAGAAGAAGATGCCAAACGCAGTCACAGCTTAATTCATCGCATTAGTATTAAAGAATGTTCCCAATAAACTATTTTCCGATTATCTCTATTGCTTTTTATAGTCAATTAAACTGGCCCACCAGTAGTATTCTTTCGTTTCACGTTTGTCCCGCGTCTAAAAAAGTTTTTTGCCGACTCGTGGGGTTTAGAGGCGCGTCGATTCGCGGGTTTCCTTCATTGATGACGGATTTCCGTGGAAGATGGAAGAAGAAAGGAAGAAGGGGGAAGGAAAATCGGAGCGAAACGAAACGGAAAGAGGGCCGGTGTTGGCATACTGGGGAGCAGACGCGGCGCAGCGAGTGAACGCGTGAGACGGGAACCGGAAGTCTATTTTCGTGAGCCGCACCGATTTAGAAAGCTTTATAGTTCGTACGAGCCTGAGCGGCTAACAGCCAACCGTCGTCGGCGTGGCTCGCTGGCTTTGAGTGCATGCACAAATTGAGATTTGTGCGCCATTCTCTATCACTCTTTCTCTTTCTTCGCGCGTCTGCATACACGTACATACATGTATATCCCACCAGCGCGCATTTTCAAGCCTACGTGAAATACCGGCTCGCCTCTGGAGATACTCCGCGTTTCCGCGCAAAACAGAAACGCCTGCACCACCGTCTACTATTAAAATGCCGCTCGAATTCGCCGCTGATCCGTGCACCCAAGGATCTTCGCGCGTTTATATACAAATAGTCGGAGAAAACGGTATAAGTAGAGTATTTACGTTATTGACGAAATATAGAAATAAAGTCCAGTCATTTGCAACGATATATTTACATATACATATATGTATATACGTATCTCCCACGAGAAATATATCTTACGCCCCACTGAATTCAGAGAGATAGGACGCATTTAAGGTCCGATGAATGCGTCGTCAATAGCATACTGATCTTTTTCCGTTTCACGACGCGAGGAACAAACGTGCGTGAATCGCAGTACAATGCGATTTCGTCAGTCCAGTTAACGAATCGTTGACGGTGTACCATTAAACAGGTCGGATCTTGTACAATTTCGGTATGTACGTGAAGTATACGTGCAATTGTACAGAGTTACGCGTTTTTATCGAAAACTAATTGGGGCAATTATGGATGGTACTAATGGAGTTTTTTTTACGCTGATTAGCGTCTTTCGTTTCCGATGCCCGAAAAATGAAAAACTCCAATTCGCGTGTCCCCCGTCGTCGACGAGTTAAGAACGTCCAAGCGAGCAGACGTGTTATACATTCATTTTACATATGGATACATGTGTAACGAGTAATAGTTAATAGTCAGTAGACCACCCTTTATCTTCTACCACTTTAGTAAACTTTTGTACGACTCTTTAGTACAAGTTTGGTCCAAGTCTAACTAGGCACTCGCGTTACGATGTTCCCTATAAATGGATAGTTATTCAACGGTTGAACACTCGATACACCGGAAGAAGGGACCCGGATATTCAAAACTTCGCGACGAAGCAATTCCTTTTTTTCCCAGGCGCACAGGTCGACCGGGACACGGATTCGGTCTGTTTCGTCGACACGGCGATTATCGTCGTTAGGTACTCGTCGTTAGCAAAATTAATCGCGAGCCCGGGTAAAATGATCTACTCGACATTGGAAACTCGACATCCGGCCAACCGAGTTTCTCTCTCTTCGTCTCTCGACGCCTTTCCTCCGCCCTCTTTATCTCTCTTCCTCTCGCATCTCTCTTTCCCAAGGCAGCTATTCCCTCCTTTTTTTTCCTTCGTTCGCTACGATAGCAACGTTAACCAGCTGCCTACTTAGAGAAACACGACGGAACGAGAGAGTCTCCGCAGGAAGAACGAGAGAGCGAGAAATAAGTAAAGGGGGCAGGAGGGAGAGGGGACGAGTGGGAAGAGAGAAAGAGAGAGAAGCTGGAACGGGGCAGAATACGTGCACACTAACGCAAATCGATGCCACTTACTCACCAACCACATCCCGTCTTTCGGCCTTCCGGCTTGCCTGTAACTTTCGTGGAAACGCCTCTGGCTTCCTTCCGGTCGTTTATCACTCGGTAGACGCTCTAAACGTAGATACTCTGTCCCACGTACGTTCCTTTCACCCCCGCCCTCCCTTCATCGGTGTGTCTCGTCACCCTTTCCTGTCTCTACATCTCCGCCGCCTCTTCTACGCGAGCGCGAACACACACACACCCTTCTTTTCATTCTACTACTTTTTCGCCTCTTTTCAATTCCTCTTTTGAAGGGGCGGCATATCCTTTCCTCCACCTACATGCCCTTCTTCTTCCACATTTTGACCTTTTCACTAATATTAGCCAACCCGCGGCTTCTCCTTCTTTTATGCGCGCGCGCGATAATCTTAGATGCTTTAGAAGGTTACTCGATTGCCGCCCCGCGCGTCTATTTCGTTCTACTTCTCGCGTAGAGTGGCTCGCGGATCAGAGGTTAACCAGTTGCCTTACGAAGTTTTCAAAGACTATTCGCCGCTAACTATTTATTATTTTACCACGTGTCAAATGCAAAACGCTGAAACATTACGAAGAACGTGTATTTGGAAATCGTGAAACTTGCAAACCAAAGTTGCAATTAGGATTAAAATTGATATTTACTAATACGTGCAAAGGGGTGTTTTATTATAATCGAACGATGATCCGTGTTACTAGTGTAACTCGTTATTGTAAGGTAAAGGGTTAAAGGTGCGCTTGCAACAAGCCATCGTTGTTTAACCCTTTGACGATCAAACTTGTGATACTCGTGGACTCGCTTGAATTATGTTTCTATATGCAATTGTACACTGTTACTAAAAATTTGCACTTCTGTCGCATCTAATTCTTGGCCCCTATTTTGACCGTGCATCATTAAAATCGCAGAAAATATGGTACGATATCCTCGAGTTAGGATTTTGTGGCATAAAATTTGTTCTTTTTGGTCTATGAACTCTAGAAAAATTAGGGCGTTAAGGGGTTAATGATCGTCCTCTTTCGCGACGAGACTCAGATCTGTTTGATTGTATCGAAATTTGGGGGAAATCGGAGGCGGAAACTAAGCAGAGGGTTGTTTCACCCTCCAGATACAGTAATATGTATTTTGGTTTGAATGTTGCGGATTACACACGATTTTTTATTGTTTGCATAGTTAACTTTTCGTAGGCAACCTGGACCGATGATAGCCGAAGCAAAATGGGAGTTTTATGGACTTATTCAAAACAGTTTGAATTTTTTGACCCAACGTTTTTTTATTGTATCACATAGTAGAGACGTTGGTAAGTATCTCAAAATTGACCCAGATTCTTTAAAAGCCTAATGAATTAGATAAGCAGGAGTTTGCTTCTTAAATGCGGAAGAATATGTTTGCCTATAAAGGGTTAAATTACTACTAAATTCGTAAGTTTGCGCGTTGCGCGCGTTTTAATCTTGTTCATGCTCAAGTGCATTAAAATCCGTACTTTGCTATCGACATATTCGCTTGAGATTGATTAGCGATTATCGATCGAAGATCTAAATAGGCGAACCACGATCGAAGAAAACATTTTATAAGATACCAAATTTCATTGACCATTTACATTATTAGAATTTAATCTCATAGAAACGAATTCGATTCATTTAATGGAGTTAATTTAGGTTGACTTCCGAGTGGCTCAATTAATCGCACCGTTTATCTCCGAAAAGCTTCAGGATCCATTAGCAGAAACACCTATCGTATCGATACGTATCAAATGCATTAAGATAACTACGTACTTAATAGCAATTATAATTGAATAAATAAAATTGTAAATCAAACATCCGCTCGTTTTCCCTGCTGTTAATTTCATAATCATTGTCCTTATGTATTTCCTCCGTGATTTATATTTATATTTCGAAACGTTGATTATGCGTATTTAATATTTACATAAAACTAAACCACCACTTGTAACATTGAAAATACTCGAAAGTTGGAAATCACAAATATAAATAAAATAAAATATCTACGCGTTGCAATCTTCCGAATACCAAAGCTACGTTAACCCTTAAAACCTAGTTAAGGGTTCAACTTTTCCAGCTATAAAATCGATTTCTTCGATGCAAACGCGGGGCTTGGGAAGAAAAACTAAGAATCGCGTCCAATCGATCCAACCATCGCTTCTTCTCCTAATCCTGATCTCTCTCTATTCTCTAACGACGGCCACACGTTTCTCGTTTCTCGCCCGCGAAAAAGAAGAAGAAAAAAAAGAAAAAGAATCGTACGACTCGCATATATTGCGCTCGATAATGGAACACGTTTCGTGTTCCGTTCGCGTACTCGTTAATTAGCTTCCCTCGCGGTCCCGCTCGGCCAATTTGCTCCGACGTGTTAATTTTCTACTCGCAATCAGTACATTTACAAATGTATTCTGGTACCTGTTAGCCGGACGAAGAGGAAAAACGAGGGGGAGAAGCAGAATAGATAGACAGAAAAAGAGAGAGAGAGAGGAGGGAGACGAAGAGGAAAGCGAGAGGGGAGGGAAAGGAAGAACGTTACGAGCGGCCTTCCGCCGGAAGGGGACTCACACACCACGGAGTTTCTAGTTCCTGTCACTCCCGGACGGCAATATAATTCGTGGCGGCTCGAAAATCTCCTTCGCGTTTCCTTGATATAATTATCGTCGAACGTCGAACCGACGACCGACCGGAAGTCGCGTTTAAATTCGTATATAACGCCGTTCCGCTAATTATGCTCCGCGACCATTACGGCGCATTAAAATGATAACGCTGCTGCTACTGCTGCTGCTGCTGCTGCTGTTGATGTTGCGGCGCGCGTTGCCACCGTACAATTTGTTGCTGCGATTCATTTTGGCAATCGCGGTGCCGTTTACTTTAAATTATGGCAACGCAATTTACTGTAGTGAGATTAGAAATAGGGTGAAAGATGGTCATACGGAGTAGCTAGCGTTAAAACCTTGCCAAAAGTAGAGGAATCTATCTTTCTTTTAATGAAATCAAATATAATCGTGTACAATTAGTAGACTGCGGATCTATACGCAATTTCACATTTTTATAAATAATACTAAAGGAATGGGATCTAACTTGGGCTTTACTTTGGACATTTTACGTATTTTTACATACTATATGCACTCTGTACTTTTCTACACAGTTCAATTTTCCACGTATGCACGAACATCTGCAGTCTAGTGATTACTTAAATGTGGTACAATTCAAAGGATTTGAAATTAGACTAGAATAACTAAAGAAGAGGCATGATATGGAACACCTAACCGGTGTAGAAGTTAAAGATTATCTGCACGCGTGGACTGCATAATTCACGGGTGTTTCCTAAAGATTTACTTCCAAAATCGAAAAGGGGAATAACAGCCTACGAGTTCAGTTCGATATCGCTCGCTTGGTTAATTCTCAATTTCCGTTTCAACGCGCAAAACACGAACGAATCGATGAACGAAAGCTGATATGTGCCTATTTTCGACTGCAGATAATAAAGGGAGTCACGCGACTTGTAAATCCATCGATTTGATCGATAAAAAAAATGTACAAAATGGGAGGAAAACACTTTTTAATTACATAACGAGTAGAGCAATTTTGGGCTACATAAAATCGACCATTTCATACGCAACCACCTAATATAGGCGCCATTTTTTATGTATTGTATAATGTGCCTCGTACTTTACACTTTAAGATGAAGTTTATATTACGTTTACGGTTAGGCAGCGATAAAAAGCTACTATAAAGTACAAATTTAGATTACTTAAGTCACGTATATACAGTTAAGTTGTGTAAGAAGTTTTGATTAAGATTCGATGTAACCGGAAGGATGTCCTTCGAAACCGAAAGGTACGACATAAAGAATGAAGTGAAAAATATAATCGCCATTTTTTCTTCGAGCTCGCTCGAACGAAACAAGGGAAAGGGCTCCGCGAAGGTTTAAAGAGAAGAGGAAAAATCTGTCGGAGGAAAAGTATCGCGAGCGTAGGTTTTAGATGTCGGGTCATCGAGCGGTGAACAAGAAACAGCGGCAGACGGTGGTTAGAGAAGGAAGAGAAGGGATAAGACGAAGAAAAGGAATGGCGGAACGGGCAAGAAAACGGCAGGCTAAAAGAATCCGCCGGATTTCCGCTCGACGTTAAAGCGCCTATCGAGGCCGTTGCGCAACGCGCGTATATACGCCCGATAACGATGCAAACCGTGGAAATGCCTCCGACTTGATCGTTCGCGGATTTTATCGTTGGAAACCAATCGGATTTTCATCGATACCGCGGATCATTTCCTGCTCGTTAATTCCTCGTTCGGCTGCGGACATTTTTCTTTCTTATTTCTCTTTTTTTTCAGGAGGAATTTCTATAGTCAGCTTAACGACTTCTTAATTGGTATAATTTGGCCGACGGGAAATAAGCTAACACCTAGAAATTGTGTAATAAAATTCCTGCGTAGAGAACGCGAGTAATTAGCGTCAATAGGAACACAGTGAAATAGTTTTATCGACACTTTCAGCTTTACTATTATAACGCCATCGGCGTAATATTTTTCTGCTTTATTCGCGTTCGTGATATGGAATTGGAATTTTTACATCTTTTTCATGGCTTATATTGGATCGTAACACAAGTTCATCCCGCTTTTTTTTTTTTTGAATAGTTTTTATATCGTTTCTTAAATTATAGAAGAGAGGAACCTTTCAGCTGTTAGAAAAATAACAGGAAATCGATGATTAATAGGCTACATACAAAATTGATTACACTTATCTTTGAATGTACAAATAAATGATATGAAGAGGTCTAATAAGACGGGACGAATATATATTACAACCCGATATTTAAAACATATAAGAGTTTCGATCATTCCAAGCGCATTAAATCATTAAAGATCAACGCGTTTCGACGTAGCATTTCGTTTGCAATTATATTCAAGCCAAATTGCATCGCTGCATTTCGTTTTCCATCAATGCGTTAGCGAAAAGGCATTCAGAGATCCGGGCAACAATTTTTGCATCACTACTTCCTCTGCATAGATCGTACAATTTTACAAAACTTCGTAAAGTTAATTAAAATTTTGCGTTAGCGCAACGTTGATCTTTAATAGGTTAATTTAGTATGAATTGCAATTAGACGTATTATCGACAAACGACGACGATAATAAAGCATCTAAACATTTACATTTGACCGAGTTTCATATTAATACAAATTATTTCTCATCTACGGTTCCAGTTTTCCCTTCCAAGAAGCCGCAGCGAAAGGTTTAAGAAACTTTCTGAAGTTAACAAATTCTTCAATTCTCGAGTTCTCAAACGTGTCACTTACGTCGCCATGATTCTCAGATCGTCGCTTAACCCCTTGCCTTACGACTTTTTCAGAGACTATATCTTGTAACGTTAGCTACTTGTTGCTTTAATACCGTGTGAAATACGCGACATTGAAATATTGTAATTAATTTGGACTCGCTAAGCCCCTAGCTCGCATATTCGAACAAAACGTGCTATTGAAGCTAAACTTTATTATAGACACGTTGTGTGTTTTCATTTTACTTGAATTATAATATTCGCCACGAGTGTAGCTCGTGGTCACATGGCTAAAGGGTTATAAGGCGACGGAACGCAGAAACGAATAAAATTCGCGCGATGCTTGCGCAATCACGTAGAAGACGCGTTGCGTCTCTTTTCTATGCGAGCATCGGGCTGCTCCTTTCGCGCGTGCAGATCCATTCGAGATTGAACGCGACGAGTCGAGAACTGACCTAAGCCAACAAGCAATCGTGATATCCGACATCCGGTCTGGATCATCGTTTGCCAATAAAAAAAAAAGTACCGCGACAACCCGGAGAGATACCAACGGAATCTATTCGCTAACAGTTTGTGCATTCGATTACGTAACCGTGTATCGACGCTCAGATCGATTAATGCTCTCCATCTTTAAGCAAACCAACTATGTAGGTCGAGCAAATTTAAATACACAAGGTTTTAGCGATATGGAAGATCTCTCCGCGCGATACCACGCTTGAACCGCGGTTTATGCGACGCGATTATGGTTTCTCCACGAGACATTTTTGTCTCTAAGAATGCTGAACATTCTATAGATCCGATTGTAAGGCGAATTAAGAACGATTTACGTTGCCTTTTTCGAGTAACCTAAATATAAATGTTTCCAGGCTCTATTATGATTAATTACGGTGTAGTATTGTTTGCATGAATTGACGCAGAAGCAGCATTGTACTATAGAAAATATATACGTATGCTTTTACCGAACGATTGTACAATTTTTGAAGCCCTATATATACGTCCCTCGTGGCGAAAAGGTTAAACAAAGTTACGCGCGAACCTTAAACTGGCAGTACGTGGTAAGTACATACATCTACCATTTAAGTCGTGAATTTTTTCGATCGAATTGTGTCCTACGATTGGAGAGCCGGTAACAGTGGCGCAGGAGGACGGCGATAAAAATAGCGCGCGGCGGTCACTTTCTACCGATGGAATTTCTCGGTTGAATTTAAAGAAAGGCCGAAATGCAACGAAGAAGCAGGGTAGGGCCGAAAGAAGTGTGCACGGTTCGGAACGGAGGACGCGTGGGCCAGGAAAACGTGGTCGGAGCTGCTTTCTACGCGCGGGCGAGAAATGCTGCTCGTTGCACACGCAGCGCGCGCACCGTGTGCAACGGTGCCCGATACGAATTTTACGCGTTGCTATCACCCACATACGCTTCGATATTATTGAATCGTATAATTTATGCCCGGCATTTGCATCGGTAAAACGGTTAACCGGTGGACGGCTAAAAGGGGGCTGCTGCAAAGCCACCACCGATACCGCCACGCTTCGTCGCCTGTCGCCTCTCCTTTGGCTACATTTTTCACTCGCAATCGCCGCGGTGAATTGAACAGCGAGATTTAACGCTGCTACTCGTAGCGGGATATTTGTGGCGTCGATGCTTCTTGCGTCGCGAACCACCGGCGGATATTGAAAATAGATGGAAAGACTGGGTAATTTTCAACGCCTGTCATTTAACCGCCGTAAGCTTTCGCGCGTTGAATGATCGGATAAAGCTGCGTTTACACCGAGCGGGGAACGACTGTTTTCGTTTGGGATAAACTGGAGATGGAGAACTATCGATAGCAATGTCGCCTTTTAGAGCGTCTTTAAGGAAGCCGTATGCATAATTTTCTGCAGAAGAAATTGAAACGTTTTCCGAGAAATGAAAGGAGTCATAGGAAAGCAACGATCGGGAAATCGATGATGAAAATTAAATGATAAGTATTGCTATTTTGTACGTAAATTAGCTCGAGAAGCTATTATATTATATATACTATTATATTATATTATAATTAAAGGAAATAATGATATTCTTGTACTTGTGCATAAAGATAAATGGCTACTTAAAACTTGAAGTTACTTTGAAGCTAATTTATATTGAAACTAATTTAAATTACAGCTAGTTTATATCGAAGCTAATTAGATACAAGCTGATCTATAGTGAAGTTAATTAGATTGAAGTTAATTTGAAGTTAGTTTTCTACAGATATAAATGAAATATTACTCGAAACTATCGGTTTCCACTACTAAAACTTATGGTTCCCCATTGGACAAACAATTATCGAGCACTGGTGTCAGAATCGCTCGTTTGCGCTTGAATTTTACCGAAGCTGAGGAAAAACGAGCATTCGCTCGTTTGATGTAAACGCACCTTAACGCGTAGGTGAACTCGTTCGAGGGAAATACACAGCGATCCAGTTGGTCGCGATCGATCGCCTCGATCAAACACGGCCGAATGCATAAACCGCCCAAACCACGTCGGTTTCCTTCAGTTTCTTTCTCTTTCCCGTAGGTGTAACTAGTGTCAAGCTGAATAGGTACCGCGATTTTTTCCCATAGAAAATTTCATCTCGCTCGTGTTCCTATCTCAAACTTTGAGCTAATATTTGCGATAATTTTGGGCCAAGCGTTGGTTAATTTAAACTTCAATTATGCATAAATTAGTTCGAATTAATTCTGGCTTAGGTTCGCGTTAAGTTTGAACTTGGATTAGACTTGGATCAGATTTTACTCTGGATTAGTTCTGAGTTAAATAGCGGTTAAATTTTGGTACGAATTAGGTTTGGATTAGATTTGAATTCGAATTATTTCTGACTTAGGTTCGCGTTAAGTTTGAACTTGGATTAGGCTTGGATCAGATTTTACTCTGGATTAGTTTTGAATTAAACACGGTTTCCGTATAACACGACAGTGGTTTCTATATAACGCAGTACGAATTAATCTGATTCGTATTAATTCCTAGTTTCTTACAGAACGGTTTCGTATAACGCGGTGCGAATTAATCACCTTATAGGAGGGTTGACTGTATTGCTAGGTACTTTATCCTATAAACCGATACGAAAGGATTCGAAAAAGTCTACAACTTTCCAGGGGACCGGATAATTCGGAAAACCGAAAGGAATATTATGGGGTGGCATCGTTGGTTGGGTAGCTTTTTTCTCGTTCTATTTGCCGTAGGAGTTAAAACTGGTGGGTAGAGCGGTTCTTTGCAGCCTCGCCTTACGCGGTAGCACGCGAGAACGCTACAGGTTGCCTAGCCTCGAATTCGTAGGCGTCGCGATGCCATTAGCAGGCTGCAAATTCCCGTAAACAAAAATTCCGACTATATTCTCGTGAAATACATCCCACGCGGTGGCCGAGCACGCCGACCGAAATGATTTACTAGGCAAACGGTTCGCCTCCGAATAGTCGCGTTCTTTGCGCAACACAATCGTTTCAGATTTCGCGTGCGTGGGAAAGCACACGCATGCACACGGCTTGATTTATCTGAACATAAAGTGTTCCCCGTCGCTCGTTTAAGGAACATTCAATTGACTCGACAACATTCAATTATTTCGTCAAACTTGGACGCCCGTCCATTCTCATGCTACACCCTCTCCTCTCACTCATTTTCTTCTCTCTTTCCTCTCGAACCATTTCGATACCAGAGACACGACTATTACATAGTTCGTGCAAATTTTACGCTATATAAAATAGTAGCATACACTTATTGTTAGTGACAAAAGTTAAGAAACATGGCACGTATTTAGGAAGCTTTACGTCGTCGTTATTTGTTCAGACACATGGATTTGAATTAAAATTCGATGAACTTATTACTTATTGATGTATGCAACACTATATTTTTATGCTACTGTAAATTCTAAGCTATGAATCTTAGAAGCGAAAGGATACACAAAAATTCGTAAGTGACTACTTTGTGTCGTAACTTTTGACTACAGTAAGTGGTAGGTTGACAGTAGGTTGACACTACAGTAAGTGTAGGATTTCTAGGTTTGTAGTTCATTTAGCGTTTGTTAAATATTAATCGATTAACACTAGGTTTACGGACATTACGTGCATAATTTAACAGGCTTCCGGAGAAATACGTATACCGCATATAAATATTCGAACGTAGAAGCGTGAGGATGAAGAGAATCACGTAGAATACATATTCAAACCATTGTATTAATTAAAGTTAACATAAAGTACTGAAAAATAATGTTTATGGTCTCTATAACTTTAGGTACGAAATCTGAAATGCGTCAACGTGACGAATACCGTAAACCTAGTGTTAAAGACGCAACAATTTGCAAGTAAATGTTACTATAAACTCGCGGCTGAATTTTTCTGTACTGATGGTCAATTTTTCTGTACTGATGGTCAATTTTTCTGTACTGTTGGTCAATTTTTTCTGTACTGATGGTCAATTCAGCCGTAGCTCTAGCGTTAAGTAACGATCCCCTTTAATGCGTCCGCGAAACGTTTAAAGATGAGATTTTTCGCAGCGCGAGGGATCTTTAAGAATTCGACACGAATTCGCTTTGGTAATCGTATCCGAAGGCGACGAAGGGAAAGAGACGCGCGACCATCGTGACGCGACTCTAAATTCATTCCACGGCGGACGTTTTTCGCGCTGCAATTATAGCCGCGCAACGTACTTGCGAACTTCCCTACGATTCGTATGCTTGTTCGTATGCTACGCGTCGCGTCGCGATACGGCCGGCAGTGCCATTTCTGATAACGTACCGCGCGGCCCGAGTTTTACGAAAGCGTAACGAAGCAAAGAAATTGAAGGGAAGAAAAAGATAACAGAAGAAGAATAAAGGTACTCACATCTTTGCTGTGCACGCAAAGGGGTGTTCCTTCTTTCACGATCCCTGCCTCGACCATGACGCCCATTACGATAGGATCTCGAGAGTTGAAGATATACTGTAACAGGGACGGATATCTTTTTTAGGAGGGAAAGTCTGTCGGGAAATGTTACCTTGGACGAATAAGAAAGCTTAACCCTGTCCAATAAGATAACGAGACACACGTGTCACACGAATTATGGCGTAGATTTATCGAAGACGAATACTACCGAGGTTACGGTAACATTTAATTCGAACTCGGATCTCGGCTTCGTTTCGTAAGCTTGAAGATTCGCTAATAGAGTAAAAATTGTATAATAATAGTATTCGAATAATTCGTGCGCGACGTAATAACGTTAGGACAGATATACGTTTTGTACCGAAATTTCAATTGTAATAACAGTTGTATAATCGTATAAACAATTGTAACGGCAGCGAATAATAATCTGCGACTGCGTCGATTTTTTCTTGATCTTTTTATCCTTCTAAACGCTGTTTATCTGTTCTTATTGTAAACCAAAAGGTTTCTTTCGCCCGTAAATAATAATAATAAATAAATATAAAAGCGGTAAGATTTGGGAATAAAAGTAACGAGTTAACGATAGTAAAGTTTGCTCCCCGTTACGAATTCGATATATAGACAAAGGTTTAATTATTAAATTAAAATGGTTAAATTATTGTGCATAAAAAGAAGATTTTTAACCGTTTGCACGCCAAAACCTTTTTAACTTTCACGAGTCTTGTGAAAAAAAATTAAAACTGCGCCTCATTGTAGGAAAATTCAATGGATAAAGAACAGTCGAAAACAAATTTTTATGGTGCCTACCTGTGGCAGGATACGAAGTTTGCAGGGGAATACGGCGATATGCTTGTTTTCGTCTCGTTTACGTTGCTTCAATTCCTCCCTGTACGCGGTGAACTTGTCGAAGAGGTGGTAAATAATGTCGGCTTGAAAAACCTTTACTCCGAGAGAGTCGGCCAATTCTTGAGCGTCTCTTTCGATCTTTACGTCGAATGCCAGGATCGTGGCGTATCTGTAAACGCATAGATGTCGACCGACTTGTTTACCTTACCTTACACCATAATCCAAGTAACCTTTGTATATCGCGATCTAGGGTAAATGTACCACGTACTGCCACTTTAAGGTTCGCGCTTTAAGTAACTTTATTTAACTATTTTAGAACGTCGTTAACGTAAAGATCCTTCCAATTTGGAGCATAATATTGTTTAACCGCTCTTTTATTTATGAACATATTTTTTACATGTTCAATATAATAAATTCATTGCTACGTAATTGAAAATGTACAACAAAGTCCACGGTCCCCCGTACTGTCACTTGAAAGCTTTTCATTTAAATAGAAACACGTTTTTCCATGTATTAACACGTCAGTTTGTGTAACAGATATAAGATGTATAGTAAACGTATCGGCTTACTGCATTATGTCACGTTCCATACTTTATAATTATATTGGTCACGTTTCGATGTTCAACAGCAGATTTACCTCCTAATATTTCCTTATAAATATTAAGTGTAAACGAATATACGATGTCTATGCGTTGTTACGTAAATCGAAGTCCAAATATATTATGAAAATTTGTTTACTTACGATTCTTTGTACGTTACTTTGCTATTAAATAAACGGATTAAAGTGGCAGTTATAGAAACAGTGACAGTACGTTGATCATTTACCCTATGTGTTTTCCGCAACCAATAATATATTTATTAACACCGTTTCTGAATAGAAAAGTTTCAGTAATTTCAGGCTTTTTTTTTCTTTAGTAGACATTTTTAATCGAAATACTGTTGGATTAATTGTACCGTTTAATCCAATACATTTCGGTTTTTGTGATACAAATCGATCGTCGAAGAATTTATGATTTCAAAGGAAGGTTATTCGGAATGAAAAATTGTAGCGTAAATTGTGAATTCAGAAGTACGGTAATATTAAACGAGGCATAGTACTCACTGGCTATCGTGTTCCAACATAATTGAGGCCTTCATAACATCCTTCTTGACAACCGGACCGATACGGATTCCAGCATACTGCAACAGAGAAAAATGACGTCTACTTAGCTGAAAATGTATCGCAAATGAAAATATTCTGGATATTTTAACCCTTAGTTAAATTAGTCAATTATTTGCTAGCAGCATGAAGTTGATTTTTGTCACAGAATAGTATTCCTTTTATTGCTATCCGTACAACAATGTTACACCATAATTAAACCAATTATTTGTAAGTATTATTTCCATGCATTTCAATCGAATGATGCTATAACGAAAGGGATAATAGAACGATCCACGATAGAACGCCAAGAATGATCGATTATCTCCAGCAACACTATTGCACAGCAATTGATTCAATTACCCGTACTATGTTCGTGTTAACAGAAACTATGCTTTTATATTTTGGATCAAGAACGTGGTAATCGAAAGGTTAACAAGATGATTCAAGATAGAACAGGTAAAATTACTATTTGTGCAACAATGTTATTTAACTGTAATTGGTTTAATTATCTACACAATTCCAACATTAACCCTGCTGCACTCTTCTAGTCATTTTAGACCCAATCAATCTCATACTTTTTTGAAACGCTTCCTAGTTTCGAGACAAATGTAACAAAGTCGCTATTAACACTAGCTTTACGGACGATACGTACATAATTTGACAGGCTTCCGAAAACATACGTATACTGCATATAAATATTAAAAATTAGAAGCGTGAGGATGAAGAGATTCACGTAGAATACATATTCATACCATTGTATCAATTAAAGTTAACATAAAGTACTGACAAATAATATTTATAGTCTCTATAATTTCAGGTATGAAATCTGAACGGCGTCAACGCGACGAGTTCCGTAAATCTAGCGTTAATATTAATAAATTAAGTTCTAATTTTGACGTCGATGTTCCTCCCTCTTAAAATAACACAATTTCTCTACGGGAAAAAGAAAAATGCGACTGAATTGATTAAGGATCTCAAAGACCGCAGCAGGGTTAATAAAGGCTGTACTCGTCTACGCTTTCATATATTTCAGATGAAAAATGCCGCAACGAAAGGGTTAACAAGGTGATCGAAGATAGAACGCCTAGAATTCAGGGACTAACGAAGGTAAGTTGAAAATGTGCTCGCGGTGAAGTGACTCGCGCGCGCGCGCTTTAAAACGGGAACTCTCGTTTAGAGCGCAAACGTAGTTCCGTACTTGGAAGGAAAACAAAATATTAAGATAGAGGCATAAACCACTGTCACCGTAACATAAATACAGTGGAACGCTATGCATGTAAGCGTGTGTCTGTTCGGCCGCAAAAATAACTAGTGACGCATGCTGTCCGGATTCGGCTGGCCGGTGCGACGAGACCGCGACACGTTGAAATAAACGGGCCGATGCATCTACAAACACAACCTATTCACGCTACTGGACTCCGATTCGACAAAATCACGCGCGCTACACTTTTTTTCCAGAACTTTTATACGTCACCTCGTTGCACCTTTCCAAGCTCCGCTGCAACCTTCGAGAATTCTATTCAATTCGGACACGTTTCATTTAACTCGATATGGGGGTAGTTTATTTACACCTTTGCGAAACAAACCTCTTCTTCGAAAAATTAGAATTTCTATGGGAGATTTCTGATGGCGAAAAGTAGTATTCTACGCGGATATTAACGTTAGAAGTACCAAGGTGGTAAAAAAAAAAGAAGAAGAAAAAGTAGGCCCACTTTAGATATTTCATTCTGCTGAATCAGAAGAGAAAAAAAAAGTTCCACCAAGAGTAGAAAACTTACAGTCGAAACGATGGAAGTGTTGACGTTAACCATGAATTAGATAGCGAAGGATTCCATCCCATTAAGATAGAGAGCGAGAGACTTTTGAACACGATAATGTACGACGACTAATTGCTGGCGGAACAGTAGCCACATTTACGAGGTAATTCTCGAGTTCGGACAAGCAACGGGTCGATAATCATTCATCGAAAGCAAGATGGAAAAGGAAAGGAGAAACCGAGGCGAAGGGGAACAGGGCGAGCAAAGAAGATGATACGTTGGCGAGAATTTTTTTTAAGATAAGGCCTGGCTTTTTAAGACTTCCGGTGCGCCGTCGCATTCCGATACTAGGACCAGATATGGCCGTCTTTTTTACGTGGACCACCATAATGCATCGCTATGGGCGTCCTCAGGCAACATAAATGTCTGGCATTCCACTCGGTCTACGTCATTGTTTTTACTCTTATTAGCCGTAAACAAAAACCTCATTTGCATACTTGTATAATTTTACTTGTCTTTCACCTACTTCTAGCTTTAGATTCTCGCCTTCTAACTAACTCGTCACATTTGTAACGAATTTATAGTTTAACAAACGGATAATTTAAATATTACGTATATACAAAATTATTTTTGTTCTATCGGGATTTCGTAAGATTTAATATTTATTCGCAGAAAGTCGAATCAAAAGGAAAAAACAATAACGTTAAAAAGTGGTAGGAAAGTAACTCCTTAGCGATGAAAATGATTTTCAACCCCTTGCCTTATAATGACGACCGTGGATCGTGAAACAAGTCACGATTTGGATACAACAAGTACACGCTGCATTTTTAATAAAGTACAATTTTAACTCTAAATGTATTATCAAACTATAAGATTAATGTTTATGTAATGCAAATTACCTGTAACATATATATATATGTATGCATTATATCTGATACGGTGTAGAAGCACTAAATATCCAACTTAGACTTCTCAGCGATTAAAAAATTAACAGGGCAAGGGGTTCATAATTACTTTATGATCTTTATGAACTTTTTATAATCATAAACTTGACGTTCATAATTTAATTAGCCATTTGTAATGTCATCCTAACAAACTTGTCGAAAGATTGCTCGAAGAATCATCTGACACACGTAGACTCAAACGTTTCAAACCATCGTAGTACATAAAGAAGAGATTTACAACCCCAATAAGTCACTAACTATTTAATTACGAGAGATGTATGTCAGTGGACGTATTATCTAACTTTGCAGAGAAGTTAAAGTTAAACAAAAAAAAAAATAGCGCAAGGATAAGTCTTAAGGTGCTATTATTTCGGTACTGTGATTTTAATTCCGCGATAGTACTTACAATTAGTTAATACAGTTAAATCTTAGTATAGTGCAAAGTAGGTTAGATGTAAAGGATGAACGTGAGCAAAGGAAAGCCAAATTAGGTTAAGTATCATGTGTAAGCTAATTAGATAAAACTCCAAGCCCATTCTTGTAGCTCGTATCGTCAAGAATTAATAATAAATATATATATATATAAATTATGTAACTTTGTATACTAATTAACACTAAATATCATTTGCTTATTGTTATTAATATAACAAATTGCAAATAAATGTATATATATATATATATATATATATAAAATCAATAATGTCACGTATCTTGTCCTGTTTTTTCTTAAACAATTGCCAATCGGTTCTCTTAAAATTTATACACGATGTGGAGGCGGTCGCCGAGGGATTAAAAATTGGGAATAGTTATGAATGACCCTTTAAGGTCGTCGAGGAGCGGCGCAAAGTTGGTGAAATCCATGACCTTTGCGTGATGAATGAACGGTCGGCGATGAACGGGAGGGAAAAGGGGGGGGAAAAAACGCTGGCCAATTAGAAGGCACTACCGCTCGATAAATGAGCCTACTCACCGAAACACCGAGAGCTAGTCATGTTTCATTGATGAACAGTGAATTGTGATACCATCCGCTGGAATAAGGTAAAAGGAACCGTGGAGCCGCGAGTGGGAGCAAATGAATGAAAAAGAGAGAAACGAAAAAAAGTTGTAGCGTGTGTGGGAGGTGGTCAACGAGAATGAAACTGGCACCGTTGGTGGGGAATGCAATTAATGACGCGTCAAATATCGCTGTGCTCGTGCGTATTATAAAAGAAAAGAAAAAGAGAAAAAAAAGCCACGGGCAACGCTAAAAATAGATCGGGAAAATGAACCGGTTACGCGTGGAAATTTCGCGTGTAGATTCTTGGAAATGTGTTACGCTTCTCGTAGAATGCGTAACGATAACATTGATAATTAGGCGGGGAATTTTGATGCACTTAGCGGGGAAATTTGGAGTTGAAAAGAAATGCGAGATGCACGTAATATGATAAATAAAAATATAGTCGATTTGTAAAGCAAAGCGCAACTCATAATTAGACTGCAGATGTTTAGGTGAATTTTTCTATTACCTTTGTAAGTCTACTACTTTAATTGTAAGAGAAAATTGTAAGAGCTTATGTGGGAATTTATTTCATCCTTTAAATGTTTCAACGTGAGCTGCGAGCATTTCCTGTATTTATGTGCATTATATTCATTTTGAAATAGTTTTCCATACTTAAATTTCCCACAAATGCGTGAACATCTGTAGTGCAGTTATAAATGTTTACAGAGTACACTAATCTATTCAGATCCCACTTTTCTAATTGTATCTTTGAAGATGTAAATTTGCATAATAATCCGTAGCGTAATAATAATCGTCCTGTTTTATACAATTCCTCAACGCGTGGAATTTTCTAGAGATAACCTTACTAAATATAAAATTAGATATGGCAGAAATTTCTATTTCTTTAATTTCGTCTTTAAAAATATATGAATTGGTAAAAAAAATCCGCAGTCTATCAATAACCTAATATATATCAAATAATCCCGCAACTCGTGGAATCGTACAAAAACAATCATCCCCGAATAAAAATTTCCATTAAAATCCCAACTCTTTAACTTCGTCTCTAAAAAAAAAATCTATAAATTCCTGCAAGAATCCGCGGTCTAACAATAATCCTCGCGTTTGAAATAATCCCTCGCGTGTGGGATTTTCTCGAGATGGCCGCCGCTTTCAAACACGAAAATAAATAAATGTTAAAAACGTAGAGAAGCTGTGCGTGTGTGTGTACGTGTGCGCGTGATCAATGAAAAACGAATATTTCCTGTCCAGGAACTGTACACTCTCCCTCTCTCTCTCTCTCTCTCTCTCCTCTCTCTCTCTCTCTGTGGAAGAATGTAGGAGGTATCAGAGAATTGGAATCTCTCATAGAAAGCAAACACGGCGGAATTCCAGAAGCGAGCAGCGGCTCATCGAGCCTCGGGAGCACCGCAGCAGGTATTTTCCGGCAGAAGATATTGAATAGGGAAGAAATACGAGCGAACATTGAACTCGTAGGAATTCGCAAACCGATTTGGCAATAGACTCTTTCGAGCGTAACAGATGCTATCGAGTGCGAAGGGGTGGGGAGGGAAATAGAAAAGAACAAAAAGGAGGAGGGGGGGGGGAGGGGAGAAAAAAAAACGAAGAGGCGGCGAATAAAAGGGAGAAAAAAGGTGGGGAAAAGGGGAAAGAGAAAGTGTGGAGGGAAAGAGACGGAGTTCACGGGAGAAAAGACGGACGACAGATGTTGCCAACGAAAGAAATGCTGGTACAAACGGGAGGAAGTCGAGAGAGAGAGAGAGAGAGAGAGAGAGAGAGAGAGAGAAACAGAGGGGTCTGAAAGAGAAAGATGGACGCTTCCGGCATTAAAAACCGGCCGGCAGGGCACGGATCCTCTTCAGCCTCTCGTCGCAACCGCGGAACCTTTCCCGAACAAGGAAACTCTAATTTATTAAACGCGTCTCTGTAGAGGGAAGCCACGATCGAACGAAATTGAACGACATTTTTCTCTGCCTTTAACAGCGGTGAATTTTTATGCGAGTTCGTATTTTTTTTTACGAGCACAATTATTAGTTGCAATACGAAGAATGCGGATTTTTATCCGGATCGTGGATTAATGTTTTTAAAAAAACACGCTCAAGAGGAGTAGAAGTCAAATAGAAATGAATTTCATCCTCTAAACGTAACGCTTGCTGCTTTACTTTAAGATATTTTATACATTTTTGCGTATTGCGTGCATCCGGTATCCTTCCGCAGTTAAATTTTTCCATAAATGCATTAAAATTCGCAGCATTTTAATTCGAAACAATTATACAGTATTAAAATAGTATAATACCTACAAAGTTTCCTATGTACCTAATTTTGCTATCTATGTGGAATTAATTGCTAATTAAAAGTAGCTTGATTTACGTCCTACTTGGCTAATATTACTCGGAGTAAGATTAAAATTACGGAAGAAGAAATCATCTTTATCGCATAGGTATTTTCTTTAAACCTCCAATTTTTCTATACTTGGTGGGAGAAAATTGAGGACGGATCGCGTAAATTCCTATAAAGAAATGGGATTTCAACGCAGATCTGTTTCACCTTTCATATAATATAATATGTAAGCACTTTACTTTGAATATTTCATGTGTACGGTAAGATGAAAAAGAACGAGGAAAATTCATTGTTTGTGGATCTCAGTTTTACAACATATTTCGTTTGCAACATCTGAGATTGCAGAACTACCGTATCACAGTGAATTATAGATGAATCAATGTTTAAAATATCTCCACAAAACTTGTTGGATTAGTTGCGCCTAAGTAAAAAGGGAAGGAGGCGCGTCTGCGATGCAAAGAAATTTCAATTAACAACTGGCAGTCGTTTCTCCGATTCTTACGTTTTGTTACACGCGGTAGATGTTTATCGAATTTCGTTTCCACCACCTAGCGCAGTATAATTATACCGAAGTAGAAAATTATTTAATGCTGTTTATTCACATGTGTACCGGCTCGCAAACACCGTGTCGAACCAGCAATTATTCGCGTGTGCGCGCCGGTTTTTCGCAGCACGAATCTACCACGGCGATTAATTTTTCCTTCGCGAGACGCACTGCGAACGCACTTCAGAGCCGCACAGACACAGAAATAGACTGATCGCGAGTAAAGCGTAAGATGGGTAATTAACATCTAATGAATAGTGATAGAATCACGTGCTAAACATGCAGATATACTCTTTCTACTGTAATTTAAGATTTACTTCACCTGCAACCTCCTATCGCACCTTTGCTTAAAAAGCGACGCAATCAACTTTACATATGGATTTTCATCTCTTCATTACGCGTCAATAGATTACGGATTTTTATGCGTTTTATGGGAAAGAAACAAAATCCAGGTAACATGTAAAAATACGCGACCTGTACAAAGTAAAGCGCAATTTAAAACGCGGAGAGTGAAACAAAGTTTTGTTCGCGTTCCGTTTCCTTAGTTTTGTCCATAAAATTATGAATTTGTATAAAAATCCGCAGTCCACATATCGATCACATCTACTCGGCTATTTTTTAACTAATCAGACCACCTACAAAAATTTGCACACTCGTACTATTTATACTTGTATCGGTTAAGCGCTTTAGAGAAAAAATTAGCTAATCCTGCACCCGAAAAACCAGGAATCTAATCACTGAAGGCTGTTCTTCGAAAGTGTAGCTTTCAATAGGACTTGCCATTATTAAACGAGTGATAGAGATTATCAATATCGAAACAATTGAAGTATCATTGTTTTAAGCTAGCAATGGGGATGCCAGCTAATGATTCTAAACGTATCACGCTTCTTGTTTAAATATTATTTGAATTGGAGCTCTTGTCTCTCTAATTATTGAGTGACCCCTCGTGTGTGCGCTTTAATCATTAGTAGTTTCAATGTCAAATTTCCAATAAATGCGTAAACATTCACAAACCACCTTCCAAAACGTTCGTCATATTCACAAACGAATTAAAAAAATCCCAAGCAAGCCTGTGAACCTTCTCGACATCGTTGCCATCGATTTCCGATCGGATCAACCACATCCATTCAATTTACAATTCCAAGCCGGACGAAAGGAAGTCGAAGAACCCACGGACTGTAAAGTTCCACGAATACGAATCACCAAGACGATCTCCTATATTGCGATCTAACACGTGTCATTCCATTCATCGAATTTAAAATCATTCCCGACCTTCAATTATCGCTTTGAATCGGGAACAGCGAAAAGAAAAAGAAAAGGAGAAGAAGGAGAAGAAGAAGAAGAAGAAGAGAAAAAGAGGACGAAGCATTACTGAAACACAGCGTGGTACCAGCACGTTGACAGGGAACAACCAAACGCTATCGTTAATCAGTTTCCGTCAAGATTTCGAGATTGCCGGTCAACGTCGTTTATTTCTCTCTCCTTTTCAGAGGCCGGTAATATCCGAGAAGCTTCTTCTCTCGCGGTGAAAACGCGTACAACATCGTAGGATGCCGGCACACAGCCGACAGAGCGTGCACTCGCGTGTCCGCGCTCCGCATATCCGCTCCCATGTCCCGGTATAGCTGCTTATATACCGCGGTTAAAAACAATGCGAGGAAACGAGCCATCTTTTCCTGCTGCAGAAGAGGAGCGAGCTGCACCTCCGCCCGCGTCCGTCGTTCGTCACGTGTTCCAACGTGCAACGGAATCAACTATATGCCACCCGACACACAATCCTCCAACATTCGCGAAATTCACGCGGTGCAACTCGTGCAACTTGTAGGGTAAATGACCCACGTACTGTCACTGTTCCTATAACTGCCATTTGAATTCCTTTTATTCAACAGCAAAGTAATTGTACAAAGAATCGTAAGTAAAGAAATTCTTGGTGCATTTACGCGGTACATTTACCCTACTTGTATCGTTTCAGAGAAAAATTCAGCTAATCTTGCACCCTAAAAATCAGGAATCTAATCACTGAAGGCTGCTTTTCCAAAGTGTAATTTTCGAGAGGACTTGCCATTATTAATGGAGTGATATAAATTACGAATATCGAAACAATTGAAGTACGATTGTTTAAAAAACCCCTATGATTATTTTATTATCTACGTGTAGTACAATTAGTTTATCATTGCTTTCGTATCACGCCACGTTCAAATCATTTCAACATTATGGGGAATTTGTACTTGATAACCCCTAACTTTATCAATGCCAAAATTGGAGTTCAAATTAAATTTCACCCTCGATAGTATCCATTTTTGTTGAATCTACGCCAGTGTAGCTCGTTATAGTAAGGTAATGTATTAAACTTGCAATATCGTTGCATTTAAGGACCTTTCATTGGGTCTATCTCCAATTCGTGGAGAACGTTAATCGATTTAAGAAGACTACGATTAATATTAGGTAGAGTAAGACGTTCGCTCGCGTTTCATTAATCCTTAACTACTATTGTCGGTCTGTCAGACCACTAGTAATTACTTATTCATCTCTATTTTCCTTTTCACATGATTTACGCAGTGTAAATCTCTCTCTCTCTCTCTCTAAGCTTGTTACTCTGGATAGTTTTCAATTACAGTATAACGTTCGATCATTGAAATCGAACTTGAACTCCTTCATTATTGACGTGCAATTGAATCGCCACTTTTATGTCGCGATAACGCAATAAACATTAGCTGTCCGTGAAACCGTTTTCATAATGTTTCATATACGACTTATACGTTAAGAGTACAGATATATCCTTATTAATGAGAGATCCTATACTTAATTAAATATAGCTGCATTGAATTTTGTATCGATCCCTAATACCTTTACGCAGCTACAAAAATGATTATTATTATTACTCGTACAATTAAAAGGTAGTGGAACCCGATTAAAAGAGCGTTTCGTTGACAAATATGGGGGATGTGGCAATACTTTTTTGTAGTCATCGCGTATGAGTTAAGCGTTGCATCACATCGTTCAGGATCGAATTCAGCGACGCGCCGAATTAATGCATCGACCCAATAATTTGATTCTCGCTTCTATGAAAGCCTACCCACCACCCGTACAGCGTGTAGCGATCCCAAGGTCGAGGAACCAAAGTTAGACCGACGGCCCGTCATGAATGAATTCAATGGTCATTTACGTTAATCGGCGGACGTGTTTTTGTCGATGTTGCAAATAGTATCGGAGCGGAACGCTTAATATTTACGAAGCGAGCTGCTTCGCTCGCATACGTACGCATATCCGCTCGATTATGATGGCGTTGGCAAATTGAAGATTCTTGCCGAGTGTCTTCCTGTCCTCGTCCTGTTTAGACGAGCAGGATCGGAATAAAATAGTTTAACCGGGACACGCGCTATTCTTCTTGGAACGAGCCGGAGCCACGCGCATCGATTAATAATTACCGCCACGCGTTTGTAACACAGCCACGTACAAATTAACGTTTTAGTCCTCCATTCGAAAGAATTTTCCAGAAAACAAAACATTGCGTCGCGGTGATTAGATCGAAGATAGGGGACTGTGTTCGTTGACGAAAGATTCAGATGCTATTAGTCGTCTCTTCAAAGAGAAAATGTTCACTGCTGATGAATTTATCGATGAATTGAAAATCTACGCGTAACGCGATATTGTGAACTTTAAGGTGGACCGCGTCAACTTTTCGTGGATTAAATGCTTTCCAAACGAAATTATTTGATTGAGTCATAAATTCGTTCGTCTCGCTACGATATTACTTTCCGAGGAATATTATTAACCCTAGGCCTATCGACAATGAAGGTGTACCTGTTTATATCAAAGAAATTAAAGCAGCAGATATTTGAAAAAGTATATAATGCAATGGAAATAAATATTAATTCATCCCCTTTATACAAAATCACAGCAAATTTGCAAAAATACATCGCAGTAGGTTTATACAATTTTCATCAGAAATCGTAAGCAAGTCATTTAGATCCTATAGAAGTTCCAGTGTTAATATTGTGGATATTATAGATCGGGAAAGATAGCAATTCTAGAATAGAGAGCTAGAACTAGAACAGAATCGCGAAGAGTACATACAATTCTGCATTAATGTATTCTTACCCTCAACAACATGCTAAATGCTAGATCTTAAAAATGACGAATAAACCGGGATATAACGTCGAACTTTATTAAGAAAAATTTGCAGCTCCTTTTCGGTTCTCCTTTCCCAAACCCCATTTTTTAGGGATACACCTTGAGAAGTGCTTCGAAACTTTAGCCTAGCAGCGTATACATGCAACGACTGAATCCTTTCCCAAACGGATCACGAATAACAGCTCGAACGAAGGAATGAGACCGCGATTCGAACGCGTATTCCGTTCCCGCTTGAACGTGATCGAAATATCGATCTTCGGAGCGGCCTCCCACGTGTGGGCAACCAAAAAAAGAAAGAAAAATAGAGAGAGAGAGAGAGAGAGAGAGAAGGCAATTTTCAAGTGGATAGAGTATTCTCTGGGACTCTCTGGTGGACGATATTCTCCGTATGTGTGCCTCATCTCTGGCGCAACACACGCACACAAACATATACGAACACGCCTTATAGAGCGACGCACAGGGCTACGATTCGAGTCGTACGTCCGCCCGTTCGTCGATCCGTCCACCCACGGTGCTTTTGCTCCGAGTGTGGGCAGTTTCCTGTACGTTGGTCACGTATTCCTTTTTCCAGCCCACACGCGTCCGTGTCTCTGTGTGTTGGCAGAAGAGAGGCCTTCTCAGAGAATCTCTATACACTGGCAGCGAGTTTAACCCGCCAACCCCACGATTTCTCCTTCTCGTCGAGAAAGAGAGACCGGTGAAACGAGTAGAGGGAAAGAGAGAAAGAGAAAAAAAGAGAAAAGAGAAGAAGGAAAGAAAGAGACGGCAGCCCCTGGTCTACGTTCCACGGCGGTGCGGTGTGCGTCTACTCTCCCTCCTGCATGCCATATGTAAAAGCATACCCGCATTGCCCGTCGAGTGACGGACCGCACTTACGGCCAGGCTACGTGCGTGTGTCGCGTATGCCTGCGATAAAACCTGACGTCACGGGCCACGTGATCGTACGATACGGTGGGGGCAGCCCATTCATAATCCGAGGAAGGACAGGCTTAAGGCCGTTTCGGACGTTACCTCGAACCGAACCATCGTAGCTACTTTTTTTTTTTTTCTTCCCTTTATCGTGCGAATACACGTTCATGCACCGCTGCCCCGCGGCTAACCAATTTCGAATGATAATGTGTCGCGGACTCGTACTACGAACTACGAGACCACGTCAGCTGTCGAACGTTTTAACGATGTACTTAATTAACCCGTGCGTTAGCAACTGGGTTCGTATAATTTCGTTTAACAATTTCTTTAGGTTCTTGCGACGAAATGTTTTTGGACAGTGTGGCATCCACTAGTTTGAAAACCAGTGATTTTTTAATTAATTGGTACTACAGTAAACTACTGCAAGTACACTGAAACCTTTACAAAATAGGTTTGAACCCTTTAGGAGTATTTTGACGAAAAGATGGTACTTTCACACTGATCGAGTAGATTCGAAACTTTTATGAATATTTTATCAAAAATTCTTCTATCTTCCTGATCATTCTTTCTGTTACTTTAACAGCAATTCTGTTGGCCTTTAATGCGTAATTCAGTTCTACATGTACATATACATCCCCGTATATAAATGTCTGGACACTGAACTACCTGACAAAAAGATATATGACACCATGTGTTTGCTACTTGTATAATAAGTTTGTACTTAAGTTGTTGCATTTGATTTACTAGAAATGTATATGACATGCACGCACATGACTCATATAGTATTCTTACGTAAAATTTGGAATCGAAAAGTCCTCGAACTCTATCCAAAGTCTAAATCTGACTCGAAGAATTATTTACGACAAGCATGGAATCAAATAATATCATTAAATGTAACACTGAACATGTAAGTTCTTTATAGCCCAATTCCTTTAGAATCTTACAGTAGTTAATAATTCTTAAAGATTTCAATCATTTCCAAATGATTTTCCGCTTTTAATTCAACATCTATCCAAATACTGTGAGCAATAAACGGAGCTGTACGTATAATGTACACGGGCAAATAAAATTCAATTGTAAGCATCGTATCGAATATGTTACTGAAAACCTGTTAAGAAAATTCTGATTTCCAAGATACGAATGTTACTTATAACAGAATATACTTTAGATATTTTGCATACTGCGTGTATTTTGCGCCTTTTTACATATATTTCCCACAAATATGTTACGCGCGTGGAATCGTGTATCAGCCTAACGTAAAGCAATTCAGGATAAGGTTTGCGGGACGAAAAATCGCGAAATATAGAAGACACCCTGTAGAAGCCTATAAGGCGTGCCCACGGATGCACAACACGGCTGATAGCACGATGGATCACAACTACAAGCACCGTATGCGACCAATGAGTCGTATCCTGCTAAACTGTTAAGAAGGAAGTGGTTCGTTGCTGCTGTTCTCTCTCTTTCTCTCTCCCTTTCCAACCCATCCCTCCCTATGCTCATCCTTTTCCCTCCGATTCGTTAGCTTTCAACCTCTCTGCCTGCTTTACCATCTATCTTTCTGCTGCTTGCACTGTTTGCTTTCGCTTTATTCGCTATTTTATCATTCCGTCATTCGACATTGCAAAAATCCATCGAAAGACTCGTTTAAAATAAAATATACGAACTACGGTACGACGAGCAACTTGGCACAAGTGAGTTTGCAACTTACGAATTACAAAACGTACTAAACGTTTCTAAAAATAAATGCTTGTCGTGCCAAAATTTCGTGTTCATTAACCCTTTCGCTACGGTGAATTTTAATCAAAATATATGCTGAAATCGTCAGAATAATGAGTTGCGTTACACTGAATTCATAGCTTTCTTCTAACTCTTTTCCTATTCTTTAGGTAACAAAGTTGCAAGTGTTTCAGGACACCAACGGTATTTTTAATTACCAGAATGAATCGGTAGAAGTAATCAATAACGCGCTACGTACGAATTTGTTGAGCGTACGAAATAATGTACTAAACGATCTATGTTAATGATTCGCTAACTTCTGGAGTCCACGATTTACTCTTTAAAATGCTAATTTTTCGCGACCCACGTTTTTTGCTATTTTAAGTAACGCGAATGATAATGTTTGCCTCGTTAATGGCGTAAATGGTACAGCAACTCAATTTTTGACGAGCAAAAAAATTAATTAAACAAGTACATACTTAGTTTATGCTATTGTATGAAATATTGAACCCAACTTAAGGGGTTAATATTTGACGAAACTTATCTAAAATCATATCGCGATCCAGCAGTGGATCGCGATCTATAGTTTGGGAAACGTTAATCAATGTTGTTCAACCCTTCCTCGGATTTCCAAGCTTAATTCCATAGTTTAACTCTTTTTTAATTTTATCCCTCAACTGCTACGTACAAAATAATTTACCTTGCAGCATTCGAAGCTTAACGAAATTGCAGTGAATTGCATACGATTTTCAACGCACCTTTATCGCTATTAATCGTGCTCAGATTAAACTTAGATCGCTATTAATCGTACCCAGATTAGACTTTTATCGCTATTAATCGTGCTTAGAAACAAGTAGTAAGAAGTATAGTAGTATTGGTATATATTAGTACCATAGAAGTATACTATAGCAAGCAGTATAGTGGTATTAGCATGTATTAATACTATAGAAGTATAGCATGGTAAGAAGTGTAAGAAGCAATTCGAGAGAGGGTTAAGCAACAGGTGGTGCATACGACGTAAATGAAACTCACCGGAATCTTGCTGCTCTTGAGGAAATCCAGCAGAGCCTCGAGGGCACCCAGAGTTGACGCTTGCACATAAACGCCACGTTCCGCCAGTCGAATGTTTCCAAGAGCACTAGTCAGTTCTTTCGCGATTTCTTCCTTCAGGACATCCACTTCGTCGGGCTTCTGAGCCACTTGGAGATTCAATCCTATTCACAAAACATCGACTGGTTTATTTCTTCGTATTATGGACATAACGGTGGTCGATGCATAAACGCGTCGATTCGATTGGCTGCTTACCTGCGATTGCTTTTTCCAAGTCCTTCGCGGCGATTTTTACTCCTTGCGCGGCTTGCACCTCGCGGTGTTCAATATAAGCGTTCTGTAATTTCACGAGGAAGTAAAATATCGTTAGCATGGATTTTACATGCAGAGTCATTCACTTGTATTAACCCCTTCTTCTACGAGTATTTTATTACCTGCGTATGCTAGCGAATACCGATCACTGATTTCATATCATGTCCATGTTTAACTTTTTCGTTACTAACGACGTATATATACGTCCCGAAAAATTGGGCAATCGTTTGGTAAAATTGTACGTGACACGATACTATTTTTACTATATAATTTATACTTAGTCCGCCACAATTAATTATCCCGAATAAGCAAATATTTATAACAGTACTGCTTTCGTAATAATAAAAGTAATCCCCGTCTGAGCGTTAATGATTTTTATAAATTTTTATTTCTAAAACGCGGTAGCGAAAGGGTTAATAATCGTTTCGTTTTGTAGGATAAAAATGTACGAGGGCGGCGCTTACTTTGACTCTCAATTCCTTGAGCGGTTGCGGCATAAGAAGCGAACGTATTTGAGTCACTATAGGGCCATCGGTACCCGCTACTATCATCGTATCACCTTCTCTCAACATTCCATTGACTAGAATACAATCTATTGTAGTTCCGAGACCTGGCAATGCTTTCACTTCCAAAACGGTCGCTTGAAGCTCTTCGCTGTACATGAGCCTCTTGGCCAAAGGACCTTGACAGGCATCCACTATCAACGATAACAGATTGCCCATACCCTCGCCTGTACAAAAAATAATCATTCTTTTATTTTTCCCTCTGTTTTAATGTCGCATCGACAACGTGGTCATTAGCGACAGGTTCGGTTGTTTATCAGATTTCATGGTACAATTTCGTCTCTTCATTGTAATGTATCATTACCTATTTTTATTTCAATAATACTGCGTACAGTGGCTATAAAGAATTTTTATTCGCACAGGATTGTATTTACTTCGATATTTAAATTCTAATTAATTATGGCCCATTATGTTAACTTTCCTATC
Organism: Eucera pruinosa; assembly: GCA_028830335.1. Taxonomy (NCBI): domain Eukaryota; kingdom Metazoa; phylum Arthropoda; class Insecta; order Hymenoptera; family Apidae; genus Eucera; species Eucera pruinosa. The sequence goes on from JAMYCR010000003.1 coordinate 28,840,142, forward strand.
GTTTAATGGTAGCATTACGCGAGTATAAAAATGTACTTTTACGGGAGCGAAATATAGAATTCTGTAGCCATTGTAAATATATAAATATGTAATAGGTAATAATTGGATGTGCAAGTGATTTTGTTTTTTTTTTGTTTTTGTAAGGTTTATAATTTACGCGAAAAAACTGTACGGTTTTGTTTCGTTTGTCTGAGTTAATATTTGTCATAGTAAGTAGTGTGGATGAATAATGTACGAATGATAAACATGGACATAAAGATACTATAGAGAGGAGACGTAGTATAAGAATAATAGATGTAAGCGGACTCCTTTGTGTTCTTGACGGAAATCAAATAAAGATCTATCCGTCTATTACTATGACAATACACTATTGTGCTCCATGCATAAAGAGTTAAAGCTACGCTATTTAAAAAAAAATAATACAACATATTGATACCTGTAATCGCACTCGTAGGTACAAGGGAAACGTAACTCCTAGGATCCGGATTTTCGTAAAATAACGCAGCGTTCAAGCTTTGCTCGGCAAATTGCACGATAACGTCCTTCGAACGTTTCTCAAATTCTCGCTGCGTATTAATAGCTTGACTTTTTACGATATCTTGAATATCTTTCCGACTCATAGTTTGCCAATCGTATAATCTGCAAAAGTTACGCCAAACGTTGTTTCGCTAGGGTTCGATATATCGAACGATAATCGACGACAATAAATATTTAATCGTACCTGTCGATTTTATTTAAAGCTACGATGAAGGGACATTTCTTCGTCTTTAGTAAATTAATACTTTCGATAGTCTGCGGCTCTAATCCGTGCATAATGTCTACTACTAATATCGCTATATCACAAAGAGAGGATCCTCGGTTTCTTAAATTGCTAAACGACTCGTGTCCGGGTGTGTCTATTATCAAAAGTCCAGGTATTTTGAATTTTTTATCGGCATACTAAAAAGAAAAAAAGAAAAATTGTTACCCTTTATTATCCCCGTTCCAAATGTTATACAACAATTTGTAGACCGAACAGTTGTAAAAAAAAACACAGCTTACTCCTTTCACGTGTTTCGTGGATTCTCGAATAGCGTCGATAGGTACATTCGTGGCTCCGATTTGTTGCGTAATACCGCCCGCTTCGCCGTCTTGCACGTTCGTCCGTCTCAATTTGTCCAGAATTTTCGTTTTCCCGGTATCGACATGACCCAAAACGCACACCACGGCGGCCCTAAGATCGTCCAACGATCTCTTCTTCTCCGCTTCTATCCTACGAAGCTGTATTCTTTCCCTAGCTCGTTCCTTCTTTCTCGCGGCATCGGGTAATTTATCTTCCATCCCGCTATCATCTTCGCTTTCCTCTGTATCCGATTCGCTGCCGCTCTCGCTCCCCGAATCACTCTCCGAAGAATCTTTTCCGGCTTCCTCGATATGCGTTGGTTTCCTCTTCGCGAGAATGGTTTTCTCGGGAGTTTTTGGCCCGTCATCCGATTTATCTACGTTAGAAACCCCATTTTTTGATCCAATTTATTTGGAAAGACACGCATAACGCTATATCCATTTTCGTATTTAAGCGTTAATTCAAATTACTTAGATAAATTAGAGAGGCCAAAGATAGCAATTAAAATTAAAAGTTAAGCGCAGATATACGATTTGCATATTTAACTTTCCTATAAATGCACAAAAATCCGTGATTTAATAATTAGACACGATTAATACCTTCGTCTTGTTCGTCTTCACTGGTTTCAGCATCCCACGAATCTTTCACGTCGTCTTTCTTTTCTTCCGCCTCTTTCGATTGTTGATCTACAATTTCTCCTTCGACACCGTCCCTCTCTTGCGCACCTTCTTCCGTCTTTTCGTCGTCTTTTTCATCCACGCTCACTTGCTGTTTCATTTTGTGCGGTTTTATACGAGTCCCTAACACGATACCGTATGCAAATATTAAAATATAAAATGTCGAACCTTTGGTAATAGAATTAAAGTAATTCTATAATATGGAATAACTATTGAAGTATAGAATATAAATTAAAATGCTTATAGAACATAAAATATTTTAGTACAATTAAAATACTTATAGAATACAGATTAAATATTAGAATACAGAATATTTTAATATTTATTATTTTTTTATTAATTTTGTATCAACCATTTGCCCACTAAAACTTTGATATCACAAGTGGTGTTTACATTTGTATTTACGATTTGTTGTTTAGTACATTTTACTTGACCTAATTAGTTGGTCTCAAATGTAATATACCCTGTTTAGTTAATTTAATATTGATATTAATAATAGCAATAATTAAGGGAACATACGAGCGTAAAATAATAAAATATTTTACTAATAGAATCAGAATACTTATAGAATACAGAATAAGTATTAACTCATCAGGGACGGCAACGGTAGGCGGTGCCGACTTTGATATCGTTCTTCAAGTTCGAAAGTAGTATACGAATCCGTCTTATGGATCTGTATGCGATCGAATTTTGTCTCAAATTTCGTTTGGAAGAGCTTTAAAATCTATCTTATTAAGTGAAATCAGATTAAGATAATAATAACGTATAAAATGTCGCATAGAGTTGGATACGTCGGTAAACAGTGCCGTACCTGAATAGTTAAAATGTTCTCTGAAATTAGAATGTTAAACTTACCTGGTCTGGGAGGTTTCTTCTCTCCCACTTCCGGCAAATCTACACCCTTAGCTTTGAGCGCATTAATCATGGCCAACGCTCTTGCTTTGTCTTGCTTCTGTTTCACGGTTAAAAGCTTTCCCTCGGCTTTTAATCTTTCTTTCCTCTGTTTCTCCTTAAGTTTCTTCCTCTCCTTCCTTTCTTGTTCGAGCCTCAACTGCTCCAACCGAGCTTGCTCCCGCAATTCTTCTTGCCGCAATCTCTCCTCTTGCTCCAGTTTTAATCTCTCCTCTTCTTCCTTTAACTTCTTTAACGCTTCCTGCATTGCAGCAATAGTCTTCTTTCCAGGACCTTTGCCTATTGCACATATCTAATTATACTAAATGTAGACACGCATTAATGTTACACACCCTAGCAAACGTAACCCGTGTTAATTTACTGTTACTTTGAAAACGGGACTGCGAGACCATATTAGTCACCTTTATCCTTTGCATCCTCTTTTACGGCTTTCTTCTTCTTCTTTTTACCATCCTCCGCGTCTGCAGACGTATCCACCGTTTCATTGCTTTCCTTAGCTTCTGCTACTTTTGCTTCCGGGATTTTTACCTCGGAATCTTTCTTAGCTTGCTTTTCCGTTTTAGGCGCGGGTTTCTCTTCTTCGCTTTCACCCTTTTTATTCAACTCCTGTTGCAATTGAATTAAATCTACTATGATGCTCGCGTAATTGTCCGGATTTCTACCCCCTTTAGCGTCCGCCGCCAGTTATTGAAATTAGGACTACTTATGAACTTAGCACAGACGCGGTATCTCTTGTAACGAGTATTAATAGCTAACACTCGTGTTTCTTTTATTCTTTTCGTAATAAATTCAATCAATCGAATTCTCGGAACTTATTTTTAATTGCGGACGCTAAAACGGGCAACGGTGTAATAAACTGTTTAACAATGGTTTCGAAACTATGAGTCACGAGATGATTTGAGTGGATTGCGACAAATGTTGAAACGCGAGAGTATATTCATTTATTTGACTTATTTAACTTATTTATTTAATCTATAATTGACGCTTTCATTGGGAAATTTTTGTTTATTGAAAATTGTCGAGTGAAAATTATAAAATGTATTACACATTAAAGTATAAGCGAATGTACCGTGGATACTCATTTTTAAAAGCGAATCATGAACTGACAAAATTTGGAAACTATCGATCTACAATCGTGAACAAAAATAAAGCATCGAAAAATTCTAATGAAAAAATTGTCGATTTTTGAACTGCTACAATTTTATAAACAAGCATCGTATGGCGATCAACTGGAGCTTGTTTTAAAGTCGGAAGTCTCTGCTTTCACACATGTAACCTGATGTTTTTTTGAAAATTTTATTCCTTTGAAGAGTAGAGTGAAAAATTGACGGTGCTTTTTTTTTAAAGTTCGATAAGTTCAAACGACTCCACGGACCGTAATAATTTTTTCTCGCCATCCATTTTGCATCGATTTTATAGAGGAAATTCTCCCCTTTACAACGAGCCCCCAAAAATCTATGTACGATTTTTCGTTATCGAGTTATCGTAATTTAAATAAAAAGTGTGACGATTCTTGATATCGTTCTATTAATTATTCTAATGCCGGTCGCTCCCCTTTTATTAAAAATGCGATAAATCGTCAACAAAAAATCGTACATTGACATTTCAGGGCTCGCTGTAAATGGGAGACTTTTCTCTACAAAATCAATGTAAAATAGATCGAAAAAAAAAATTATTAAGGGCCGTAGAGTCATCTGAATTTCGCATCCTTTTTTAAAAAAAAGACTACCTTCAGTTTTTCGCTCTGCTCTTCGAAGTAAGAAACCTTTCGAAAAACATCTGTTCACCTATACGGAAGTAGAAACTTCGAACTTCAAAATGAGCCCAAGTTGATCGCCGTATTATGTTAAGTAATATTATAGTAACGTACGACGTAAAGTTCAATGATTGACAATGTTTTATCAGAATTTCTAATTCAATAAAATTACATACTGCTTTCTTCTGGGCAAGTTTCTTCTGTTTCTCCCTTTCTTTCTTCTCCTTCTTCTTTTGTGCGGCGGTTTTTACAGTGCTAACTTCGACATCGTCGTCGACATCGTTCGTTTCAAGGAGTTCAGTGGCCTTCAACTCCTCTTTAATATCAATAATTTCACCTTTCTCCTTTTTCTTATCCTTCTTTCTTTCCTTCTTTTTATCCTCATCCTCGGATTTTGGTTCAGCCGGCTCATCTTTGACTTCTGTCTTCTGTCCAGAATATTCCAATTCCAATTCGGCCAACATTTTGTCAATATCTTCGTCGCTATCATTGCGCTTTCTTCTGGCTAATCATAAATGCGAATTATACGGAATATATCTTTCGATTTGATTATCAACTTCGTTACATTAGATACAATTCCAAATGTTACCTAAACGACCACGGTAACGATTAGATCGTAAATCTTTATGCAAATTCGTAATTCTACAGACATAAATAAAGAAGTTGAACTTAAATGCGAATTAGCTTCATCTTCGAAATATTGTAAGATGCAATTTACTTTGAATATTTTGTACATTATGTTACATTAATTATGCACTTTTTTTGTATAGCTAAATTTTTGATAAATGCGTAAAGATTCGCGATCAAATAATTATCTAGAACTAAATAAAGAGTAACGATTATTAGGCTATGGATCCTTATGCAAATTCACAATTCCATTAACATTAATAAAGAGGTGAAACATAAATACAGATTTAGTTTCACCTTGCAAATATTAAAAGATGCAATTCACCTTGAATATTTTGTGCATTATGTTACATGAATTTTGCACCTCCTCGCACAGCTAAATTTGGAATAAATGCATAAAGATTACATAGTATTTATATAGATCTAAGTAAAGACTAACAATTATTGAGTGTCAGATTTATTTAATCATGGATCATTTACAAAATAACAAACTTAAAAATGCTTACAGAGATAAAAGAAATAAATGGAGCATTGCTCTCCATTAGTAAATAATTTGAAATAGTATAAATAATAGAATAAGTAAAAATACTGCTTGCATAAATAACTGCATAATTAGACTGTGGATTTTTATGCATTTATGGGAAAATTTGTTACGCAAAGAAGATCTAAATGTACATAATGTATAACAATATACAAATTATTAGGTGTACCAGTCTACTATTTTTTTAATAAACACAATATTTATTCAATGGTACACCTAATATACAAAGAAAAGTGCATTTTAAAATATTTAAGTGACAAAACAAATCTCTGCTTCTGTATTCTATCACTTTGCTCGTGTTTTAATAAAACTATGAGTATACATAAAAATCCACAATCTGCTAATAATTATCCAAGCCGTGAAAAGCTTTAAATACTTTATTCTTTGTATCGTACAAATACATAATTGCAAAACAACAATGTGTTCTATTTGCTATTTACACAGCTGTAAAAAAAAATTCTAAATAAAAATGGTAAGGGATCCAAAAATAGGTGGATTACTCAAATGCTACATTTTGCACGCGTTGCTTATGCAAATCTGGAAATTATCCCCCTGGCATTCCTGATACCTACAACTTTCACTACTTTGTAACCAAGCAACTTTCACTTTGCACAAGTTTTGACAATCGACAGATTTGCCAAACGTTTGGCGAGCTCGTTGCTCGATACGCGAAATACGCGATCTATAATGCATTTATATTAGAAGGAGACAAAAAAACTCGTGTTATCTAATATCGCCGTCCAGTTACGAAATACAATGTAACATAACAGCGAAATATTGCGATCGGTTTTATAAACGATTCGGAAAATTCGCCGCTCCCTTCGAGCGTGGAGGAAAAGAAACGGAGTAAACTTTAATTCGCCGAATTATAAATGCTATAATAGGGGTGTAAATACATTATTATGCTTTCCGTATGTAGCACGAAAGCGGTTAAGTTGAGGTTAAGCGAAAGCAGACGACATTCTTGAGGCGAGAAAAAAATGCTTGGACTTTAATTAAATGGTAATCGCACGCGTCCGATCGAAGCGTTATTATCGCGTTTTCATTTCTGTGACACGTTCGCGAGGATCGCGTCATTATTTCCTCACCTTTCCTGCCTTTCTTCGGTTGAGATTCCTGCATCTTGATCTACGCTCAAGAATTTCCTTATATACGTTCAGTTTTTCAATAGTTTTGGTACCGTTTCACCACTAAAATTCTCTCTACCGACGGATTAGATTTCACTCTCGTGTGCAAGTGAATCCCGAACGATTACAAATAAATTATACGAAATCTGCAAATTCCTATCTGTCCTTCTAACCCGGTCTGCACGACTATGTGCACAACTGAACCATGGACCATAAGAATTTTGCTAGATGAGCGTCGAGTGAAGACTGCATGCGAGTTTTCATGTACGACAAATTGTCGACTGCGATCGAAACAAGTATTACATTGACTAAGTACGGTATAGACTACTCATTTATAGGAAATATCGTAAATTTCGAATTGATATTCCAATGTTATAAAAAAGCACCCCCTATGATTTAGGACGATTATTAGAAAAATTATATTCAACACGACCATCGAAGTTGATAAAGTTAACCCTTTACGATCCCATCGTAAAAGTAAATTAAATTCGGTTTATAAAAGATTAAATGATAGAATTCCAATATTATCCACATTATTACAGACCTGAATCTTACAGATCAATTATATGTCGAAAACACGTGCGTCGCGCAATATTTAATTATAATTTCCATCGGTTTAGAAACTCTGTTACTATATTAAAACATTGCGATACCGTGCTTCGTTGATGATACCATGTACAACTTTATTAGTTGAATTTATTGAATTTTAATCATTAGTACAATAAATAGTTACGGTATATATTCATTTATACATATGAAAAAAGATCGAATTCAATGTAAAATGTAATATTTCTATTTTTTATTTATATATTTATTTATTATAATTCTTGCCTTTCGGCTTCGAACGGCTTCCGGGTCCATATACATATCTTTTATAAACTTTCCAACTTACTTGTAATGGTCTTATAACTTAACTTATTTTTAATAATCACTATCTTTCTACTTGCAATGGATGTAAAGTGTAATATATATATAACCGCGAATTTAGAAGGCATTTGAAACGTGCGTCGAGTAATCATGGATTCAAAAATACTTAAAGGCGCCGCAGAGCCCGCGCGCGTCAGTCGAGCGTGGGACGCCGTAGAGAGAGGACGTGTAAACGCTTCGATGCGCGGTACGTAATCTTCGCTTATTCACGCACGTGTACGAAATTCCAAACGTCCTTTTCGCACTCCCAATAGTATTTCTTTATTAACACGTATTTTAATCGACATACGCCCTTTCCCCGTTACCAATTCAATAAAATTCAAAGCTATATTTCCTATTTCTCGTTTGCTTACACTTGTCCTTTTAATACGCGGTTAATTAATAGTTTATTGGACACCAGTTGCTTCTTTGATACATTTGTTTTAAATTACGATTTTTGTTTTCTGTGTTCCAGTTGCCTGCAGCTAATTAAGAGACGAGATGAAGGGGGTCACGATGACCACTAATTGGCCTGGTCTAATTGGTATGAATACTTGGGTCTAACATTGGTAGACGTAGTATTACGTCTTTAATACAATCGTTAGTGGGCAACGTTCGATATTTATCTGAATTCGTCTTTCAAAATTCATAATCTATTCGTAGCTTGTTTGCAATTACCGAACGAATTTGGGAAGGATAGAATCGTTTTTTGTTTCGGTTTACTTTTAAAGTAAAGTTCTTTGACACGCGGTAATTTGTAGTAGAGTCATCGGATCGTGCTAAGATGTATTTTAGTGGGTAATATTCGATATTAAATACGCGTTTAAAAATTCACAATCTATTCGTAATTCATTTGCAACTTTCGAAATAAATTGGGAGAGATAGAATGGCTTTTTTTGGTTTACTTTTAAAGTAGAATTCTTTAACACGCGGTAATTTGCAGTAGAGCCATTGAATATCGTGCTAAGATTTATTAAATAGAACGAAAAATCGGAGCAGCCTTTGTGTTTCGCTGTATTTCGGTCGCGTTATATTTTCTAGCTTAACAGACAAAATTGACCGTAAAAACTTTGGCTGATAACGCGTGGTAGTCGAACTTGTAAGCAAAAAGCGTGTTGCGCGAGGTCGTCTTACTGCTCGAATATTGTTTACCTCTCGAACTGTTTGGCTTCCGAGAATTCGCGACACGCGATCGTGTTTACGTTTCGCTAGGTTGAACGCACTTGAAAATTTCGATAACGAACATTCATAGTACACCTTGTGTGACTCTTTGCTCGTAACTTTTATTACGTCTGTAATATTCTTATATTCCTATACATAATATAATATTCGTACATTACACAAATATAAGAATACAATATATTATATATAAGAATATGATACGAGAATATACGGACATGCATATCTTTTGACAATACAAACATATAATACGAATTTAGAGGATTTTTCATAACAAATGCTCCATAATAAGAGAAAGGTAATAAGAGAATATTGTGTTTTATTCTGTACCTACCTACCCTTCCTGCTAATTATGCTGTTCTTTCAGAATTTGTGACCGCGCGCAATGCGGTTGTAGAGTCAGTGCTCGTTCCGATATAAAATTAGTTTGATTTTTTAAAGAGCACAGCTGCTCTAAGTAGATTTAATTACAATTAATAAATGCTCGCGCAAGTAGAAGCAGTGTTTGCTCGCCAGATATAATTCATACAAGTAACGTAGTCTTTTATTTTTTGTTTTTTTTTAATATTTATAATCGGGCGTAGAGTCACGCTTCGGCTGTTGGCAGATGACCTCGCTGGGCTCCCGAAGCTCGCAACGTAAGTATCTTCGCATCTTACTTTAATTTCTCATAATTAAAACACGTAGAAGCTATTCAAAATTCTTTTTCTCTAAATACGAAGTAGAATCATTTAAAGATTTGAAGTTCATCAAGCTTGCGACTTTCTTAATCCAAAACGTCGAGAAGACTTCGAGAATAATTTATAATCTTTTCTCTCTCGTTTTTTTGTTACAGATCTTCCACAGATCTTCTTGTCCTTTGGACCGCAGGACATGGCATCGCAGCTTCACGACTTCCGGCAACACGATCATAATTTTATTGCCTCAAGGCTTCACGACTTCACGACTTCACGGCTTCGCTTGACGATGATGTCAGCAGGTTTTCATCCGCCTGGCTGCAGCAGATGACAGCGTAGTCGTCTACTGGTAAGTCGCATGCATTTTGAATCCCTCCGGTCACTCACGCATGCCGAGGACGAAAGGTCCGAATCGGTACGGGTGACTGGTTGTATCAGTAGAATTTGCATAAACGAGTACAGTGACCACGGGTATACATTATACCCGTGTATTATTTTTCTATATTGTGTGTGTGTGTTATTTATTAGATGAGGCTAGGTCTTCTTGTGCCGCGCGATTTTAAATAATATGTTAATGGAATGTTTGAGTCAGAAATAGAGTTCATTAATACGAATATCTTTTTAAATAAGTGTGCAATTAAAAGTAAAGTCACTAAAGGTTCCACAAAGATATTTATTAAAGTAGAATGTCTGTCAGAATAAATATATAATATAATGTTATACAATGATTTTTAACGTGTAATTTGTAGCGATGAAGTCGAACACCATTCGACTTCGTTCCTTTTTTTAATAATTACGTACAGCATTGCACAGTGGCAATCAAAAAGTATATTATGAAATATACATGCATATACATATCAGTAATATTTCACAGCAATTAATTTCGAGTAAGTTTTCTTATCGAAACGAAATGAAAAGAATTTTCTTATTGAAAGAATATAATAGTGTAGTCGTTCACGTTTTATAGCAGCTTCAATTCAATTAAAGATATAGACATAGCATGTTTCTTTTCTCTCGTATAAAAACTATGTTAAATAAAATGCGCAAGAAGACAATTCGCGATGGGTAGATCTCTAAATCGAAGTCGCAAACATTAACAAAATGTCGATGTTAAAGTTATACGCTTTGATAAGGGGGTCGCCCAAGGTATTTAACGTAGAATTTCAATTTAGAGTCCTTTCTATCATTTTATATCAATTTAGAGTTCTTTGTTCACGTTTAATATTTTTAACTTTAGTTTAGAGTCGCTTGATCACGTTTAATATTTTCAACTTTAATTTAGAATCGCTCGATCGCGTTTATTATTCTTACTTTTAATTACATAAATTCAATTTGCATTAGAGTTTCTTTCCTTTCTTGTTTCGCAAATAACGTAGCTTCTTTTCGATTAAAATAGTAGAGTCTCTTTGCTTTAAAGGCGTTGAAAAAGTAGAGTCACAGTCCGTTAGCCGATTACGAATGTTAATAACTTTTTTAGCTAGGATTTTCAGCGTCCGTTCGTGCCGTTTTGCCGGGATCTCGCTCACGTGCCCAGGTGCTACTTGAGCGGGTGAAAAGCACGTGGCACGATACTTTTTTTTTAATATTTTGATATTTGATATTTGTGTGGCGACTGATCGTGGGTAGCGTATCGTGCGCGACGTATGTTCCACGTTGTGTGTGTGTGGTTAGGCTGTGGACTTGCGTCGTTTTTTCTTAACTTTAATTAACTTCTCGCTCAATTTATTCTTTACTCAATGGTACCAATATGCATTTCCAATCGTAAACTAAATGGTACCAAATATAACGTCTATTATACTTGCAATAATAGCAATGAACCATTTATTGCAACGACAGCTCACAATTTTCTTATCGAATTATTTCATAAATGCTCAAAGTATATCTTACAACTTTCCTATCGAATTACACGTTTGATAAACGCTTGAAATAAATATGTTTTATAATTCTGCTATCGAATTACATATTTGATAAATGCACGAAGTTTATTTGAATATATCGAGTTGCATACGCTTTGAATAATATAATACGCAATGGTCGCTACCCACGTCAGACGATTTCAGGATTTTTGTTTACTTTAGAGTGTATATGAATTGTATGTTGAACTCGGGTGTCGGAGGCGTCCCGGGACGTTACTCCCTAGAGTAGGCTTTTGCACCCGGGTGGTATGCGTGTGATCCGCTGGGTGGGGGGTGGGGTGTATGCCTGTGTTTGTGTGCCTATTTGCAATTTTTTAAATATAGCATTAGGTAGGTAGGTAGCATACTTTCTGGAATGTGTGTTAATTTTAAGTAGGTAGGGCCGGGCAGGTTGACATATGGTCTCGGGTCGCGAGTTTCATATTTAACGGGGGGTGCGCGTGTCAACCTGTTTCAGGAAATCTGATTTGAACATCGACGGCGAAGCTGCTCCGAATCGGGAAATGCCGTTCGCTTCTAGCTTTTGCCAATGTCGATCTTTCGAATCCGGCGATCTTGAATCGTCACGCGGACGCGGTCGCGATCTGCGCGAAACGAACGTACATTTATACTCAGCTCGAGGTTCGACACGTTTGCACGAACAAGGATGCTCAGAATTCTTAGATTAGTTTCTTAGAATTCTTAGAGTCGTTGGTCGTCTGCGTGCTATTTAACTTCTTCGATATGCATTTTTATTCCATTTTTCTGAGTCTCTTTCTGGGTTGCTTTTCGAGAACCTCGAGCTTAAATTCATGTCCCTGCGGGCATGGCGCCCGAAGAAAAGAAGAGGCCCGACAAACTGTCACGAAGAGGGCAGCAACGAATGGCTGTTCATTTTTTCGGTTTAAGAAAGAATGGATGGTCATTACACTGTTATTGTTATTATTGTGTCACTGTACTCGTTATTAGCTTTGCATGCGTAGTATTTTCTACTTCCACATTGGGCGACTCGCGGTTTTTTAATTAGCGTTGCGAGATATCACCAGCGGGTTGACGTAGCGTTGCGAGGAGAGAAAATCGCGAGCTTGATTATAGAGTTGCGAATGAAAAGTTTCACGGTTTTGCATTAGCGTTGCGAAGAAATAATTGCCGCGTTTGAATTAGCGTTGCGAATTACGGAATATCGCGTTTGCTTTCATAATAGTATTCTTCAGTAGTAATTCGTATAGTTTCTTTGTCTATTGATATCGCGGTGTATTTGCTTAGTATTCTTCAGGACGAATTCGTATAGCTCTTTTGAAATTAATATTGCTGTATATTTGCGAGTTAGCTTTATAGCGTTGCGTTTTTCAAGTATCGCGCGTATTTAGAGTACCTTTTCTTACATAGAAGTATTAATTCCCATTGAATTAATTGAGAATTAGAGTTGCGATACTTTTTCATCGCGCGTGTTTAGCTTTCCAGTTAGCGTTGCGTCGACGAATATTCGCGTTTTTCACGTAGCGTTGCGATCACGACGAAAAGCCCAATGTCTTCCACTGAGAAAGTGGAAGCCAATTGCTGTGTTCCTGATGTTCCCTATGGATCTTCACCGGCAGCTATTGCAAGCTGCACTTCCGCTATTAGTGTTGCGTTTTAAAAAATAATAGGTGCATTGATTCATATTTCGTAGCTTTTTTTTCTCGCCTAATTAAAGTTAACGCGAATAATTGAGTAGATTAATATTTCTTGGTATAACGAAGCACCTTTCGCGATTGATTTTTGGATTTTTTATTTGATAAGTAAATTTAATAAAGTAGCGTTGCGAAGGAAGAAACAATGTTCCACTCTCACGGGTTGATCGGGTTTACGAGTGGAAGATTATTATTATTCATTGCTAAGTGGCCCTTTTGGCTGCTCCGTTCATTTTTATTCGGCGACCGTTTTGGTTGCATTTTCGCGTTTTATTAGCGCCATTCGTGGCTGCTCCATTTATTTTCATTTGGCGCTCATTGTGGCTGCTTTTCAATGTTTTTTTTTAGCGCCCTTTGTAGCTGCTCCATTTTCATTGTGTGCTATTTGCGTGTTACCTGTCGAGCATTTGTTATAAAAAATACCTCTTCGCTACCGAAGAATATTTTCCGCTTAATATATACGCGTTTAAAGGAATCTAGCGTTTGAAAAACGACGGAATATAAGTAACAATTCGTAGAACAAAGTTACAGTAGTCGAGAATACGAATAAAAGTATACGGAATAATGCAAAACGATTGAGGTATCAATATCGTGTAAACTTCAATGAAACGTCGGTGAATACTTGCAAAGTCGATAGCTGTGCTATGATCGTTCGCTATCGGAATTTCTTTTCTCTAAAGTTCGCGATCGTATTTTCTTTTTGTTCGTCGGTAGAGATTCGTGTCACAAATTTTCGGAACATGTCTCGCGGAAATCAAAGTTCATTCGCGATTGCCGTTTACCTTTAACGATGAAAACGTTTTGCGTTTACTCGTAGTCGGCTCGTCGCGTTGATAGCCAAAGATACCGTCTTCCTTTTCGCGTACTCGATTTTCGTTTGCAAAAATGAAGTAAAGTAAATTACAGTGAAATATAAGCTGCTCCGCGTTCGAGTTGTTCGCGAAATCTTAAATATTTTCAATACGCGATTCTCGCGCGAAACAAGCGTGTATAAATCGCATGCGACTCTATCATTATTTATTATTATTTATTATAATCCTTTGCCTTGCGGCTTACGATTACTTCCAGTTATGCTACATCTTCCTTATGCTACTTAATTCCACTTTCGTTACTTATCATATGCATGCGATTCTATCTTTTCCTTTTGATTTCGGTATCGAAGCAAACGTTTTACTCTCGCCTAGCGAGTGAAATTATTCAATTGTGGATTTTTGCGCAAGTTGGTCGCGTTTTTCCACAAAGACTCGCTTCGATCCCTAAGCAACGCGGTCACGCGTTCGCTTTCGATGCAGTGGACAAATTATACAGACGATTCTTATCTTCCCCCTTTTTATTTCGGTCTCGAAGCAAACGTTTCGCCGCAGTCGAATAATTACAGTAGAGTCATTTTTATTTTTGGCAAGTTTCGAGTAGGATTTCCCTATGTCTAATATGCTTTTTCTTCCAGCGTATTAATCCGCGAAGAAAGATTGTTACAGATCGCTGGTTCGCAGATGATATTCGTTGGCGCAACCAAGTAGGTGCACCAATGGTGTGCTAATAGCAAATATATTAAAATCAAGAGGAGAATTTTTGTATTATCAATTGGTAAACAGATTAAGGTATTAACCCTTTCGCTACGGCTTCTTGAAAGTCGAAACTAAAACCATAGATTAGGAACTGCTTTTCGTTATTTTCGTACGAAAACAAACTTAATATAAGCTAGAGCAACGATAAGTTCATGGTAAGGTTGCATGCGATATAGTTGAAGAGGGTACTTTTAAGCTAGACTAAGCTTATAACGAAGTTGCATGCGAGTAGTTGGAGAAGGTTACTTTTAAGCTAGAGCAACGATAAGTTCATGGTAAGATTGCATACGATATAGTTGGAGGGCACTTTTAAGCTAGACTAAGCTTATAATGAATTTGCATGCGATGTAGTTGGAGACGGTTACTTTTAAGCTAGAGCAACGATAAGTTTATATGGTGAGGTTGTATACGAAGTAGTTGAAAAGGTTACTGTTACAGTAAACCAAGTACTATTCTTCCACGGAAAGAAGGCAAAGTGCGTTTACATTTCCACTCTTGCTGCAGTCCGCTGACTCGCCTACGAACACAGGTAGTGATCGCCGTTCTTCACCGTCTTTGAGCAATTGCGATCACTGCCTGTGTTCATAAGTGAATCACCGGACTGCAGCAAGAGTGGGAATGTAAACACGCTGTGCCTTCTTTCCGTGGAAGAATAGTACATAGTTCTATTGCATGCGTGTTAAGTTTAGAAGCTGAATATTACGTATATCAGTCGTTTAACTGGAATCCACGTTTAAGATAGGGTGTTGAGATTAGGTTCACTTCTAGCTTTAAGAGTTTCGCGCTTTTCTAAACGTTCCTTTTGCCGTCGACTTCGCGCAGCGATCAAACAACGTACGCTTCGCAAAGTTGCGTCAAAAGGATTATATACTTGTTAAACAAATTGATTAAAAGGAGGGTGGATGGGATCGTGGCTAGGGCGGGTCCCCATTGCGCAGCAACCTCCACGATCGGTGGGACCTGGGCAATCGTTATTACTTAGCATATAATTCGTCATCGTATCGTGCAGTAGTACGATACATTCATTAATTATATTGCTAAGAATAACGAGCAAATTGGCTGCGCATAGGGATCTCGATTTTTCCGTGTACTTAGTATAAAGCGAGAATTTAGCGCGTTAGAGAGTTTAGACGTACAAGCGCGGGAAAATGTCGCGATAGAATTAGAAGGGGAAATAGTTTTGATTTTTATTTCTCTCCGATAATAATTTCGAAGTACGGATGAGGTATAGGTGGAGTTAGCGATAGGATTAGGTTTAGAATAAAAGGAAGGGTAACGTGGATTTTCTTCAAACACTTATTTCAATGGACGATAATAATTATTTTCATATCGTCGAGTAGATTCGCGTCACTTAGTCATACGTGAAACTAAATTGCGCGCGCACCAAACTTTGACTACGTGTTTCCGCTTCCGTCATTATTGCGCGGGAAACGCTAACCGGACGTTGCAGGTTAGTCAAGAAAAATTGCTCGGCTACTAATCGTTTATTTCGAACCGGTCTAAATGGACTAAATCTCGGCTTCTAATCACTTGTTTCGGACGAAATTGGACAAAAATGAAAGTGCGGAGTAGCGCGGTTAATAATCAGTAGGAATTAATCGGATTCAAGCGTCGCTGCGTTAATTATAAACATATTCGTGTGACGTGTCAGGACGCGATTCTCGATACGATTAGAAAAATGACTATATGTCGGCTTCTAATCATTTGTTTCGGACGAAATTGGACAAGAATGAAAGTGTGGAGCGCCACGGTTAACAATCAATAGGAATTTATCGGATCCAAGTGTCGGTGCGTTAATTATAAACAAATTCGTGTGACGAGCCACGGACGATCCAAATCGAACGACTAGAAACTGAAAAAATTAGCATTTTTAGCACACTGTAAAAGGTTTGTCCATTTTCCCATCGTGTTCAAAGACTTGTCTTATTCTAGTCTGAACAGGTATTATCGCGTGTGACATTAAAATGTAAAGGGATCCAGGTGGATTCTATACGGGAATGCATAGTCTATTCACTACTTCGTCAATGCCTATACTTAGTCAATGGTAGCACAGTGTTGATATTTTTCCGGCAAAATGGCTACCTTAACAAAAGCCATGCAAGTTTCGAAGGGTGTAAATAACGTGACAAAACTATTAACAAATTTGTCTTTATCACAGAATGTCACTTCAACTTCTATTCCAACACTTATTCGCAGGTTTGTATTATCTATATTGCCTTTCGTTTTCTTTCGCCTCGTAATCTTAATCTCGACAAAATTTTTGCTCTTACGTATCTCATGTATCTTTCTTTCGTATCGCTTGTCACACAAAGGCATTTCTATAAATATTTCTGCAGTCCTCAACCCTTTTATTTATAAGACCATTGCTTGCATTTCTTTAGTTGATATGTTGAACGTTTATGGTAGAGGTTATATTTTTGTAGCATAAACGCGAATCGTTAGTAACACGTTTACTTATTTACGTAAATTTAGGGTGCCTAGGTTTCACTGCGCGCTTATTCATACTACGCCTAAACGCAATGACTTGATGGAATTTTTTGATGAAGAAAAAAATTGGGCCAGTAGTAAAGTGCAAGTAGGACGTTCTTGGCACCTAGGAGAGTTGAGACACAAAAGCAACGAAGATCTTCACAAATTATGGTAATGATACTATAGATGAGCAATTCTCAACCTTTTTTTCCTCTTGCACCACCTAACTAATATGCCAGTTGTGGGCAGGCATTAGGTCAATGAGAGCCACATTCTGGTATTTCGTATATTATAAAGAGCCTCACCATAGTTTTATAATATTAAATACACAACTTCAAATTTAGATTAATTCATACGGTTACATATTCTGCACAAGTCTTAAGTGCTGTGTAAAGTATAAGTACATAAGAAAATATAATGGAGAGAAAGAAATTGCACACAAATTGTTTCAAAATTTTAATAATGAAAATAAGAAAAAATGGATTTCAATTTTCAATGGGAGCCATTCTTAACTCAATGAAGAGTCAGATTTGACCAACATTGTAATATGCATTGAAGTCGAATATTGTCTTGTAGGCTGCATCTATTTGTATGCACAAAAACATTCTTCATTGGGAAATGTTCCATGTAAAATCCAGAAAAATTATTTACTCTTTCCCCTTTCCTCTTTGCAAAAGGTCCCAAACTTTTCCCCCTCCTATTATACTTGATTTTAAAAGTTGGAAAAATTTATGTACCACCAGTGGTACATGTATTATAGGTTTAGAATTGCAAAATCTAATACAGGTGGATCTCTTACAACGCGATAGATACATTCCTTGAAAATACACTATAGAATTGTGGCATTGTAGGAAACGTTCCTCATTTCCTAAACCGCGTTGTAAAAGTAACGCGTTGTAGCAAAATCGCGTTGTAAAGGTACCGCGTTGTAGGAGGTTCACCTGTACAATATTAGAGTCACAGTAACATGTAAACTGTGGATTTTTATGCATTTAAAAAGTACCCAATTCAGATCCTATTTCTTCGAACTTATTTACGAGCATTATAAATTTGGATAAAAATCCACAGTCTAGTAATAAGCATTGTATTGCAAATATTTAGGTATGTGTTATTGAAAGAGCGCAATATGCTTCTAACGATGGAAGAAGTTTACAAAAGTGAGTGGGAATATTTCCCGAACCCCGAAAGAATCGATAAAGTCGAGGACAGCATGTCGAACTTGGAAACGGTGGTTCGCGAGAGAAACGAAGCTTACCACATGCTCGAAACTGGAACAACCGGGGAGCAACCTGCAGAGTTGAAATACAACCAATTGGGTAAAATATATCGTTTGTTGATGACAAGAAGACGCATAGAAAGAATGCGGATTTGATTGGTCACAGGTTCATCTTTTCTAATACAGCTAAACCCTCGTTTAACACGAAATTTTGTATCGTGTTACATCGAATTAGTGTTACGCGAAACAATATGTAATTCGAAATAATATGCAACTCGCGCATACGATAGTTAAGGTTCGTTTCTTAAAAGAGGACGGTATATTTTTCAAATTACTTTTTATAATTTTAGTAATATGTATTGTTATTACCGTGTTGTACGAAAATCGTATTCGTAAAGTACCGTGTTATGCGAGGGTTACCTGTAATATAATTGGCCAAAATGGTAACATCTGCGAATTAGATCACAGTTTTGCCAGTTATGGTCCAAATTTTATTCAATTCTTTTCTTATGGAGTTTCTTGTATATTTTATACGGTCCTGGCTTGGAATCGAATAATTCGATGCTAGCTTGACAAACTTTGTACCAAAAATCTAAACTTTGAAGATTTATACCTTATACGCGCCTAAAAGAAACGATCGACAACGATGAACTAAAAATTTTACTCGAATCTGAGTACGAGACGTTTGACAAAAATTAAAGCTACCGTTTTGAGTTACGCAGTGATTAGAAAATTTTAAGCTACGTAAAATCGGCCATTTCGTATGCGACGATGTAATAAAAGGTACACGTTGCATATTCTCCCCTTTCTTTTATGTCGTTCTATGAAGCTTCTTGTCAGCAACGAACAGTACTCGAGTCAACGATTATGAAGATGGAATAAGGGACAAAGAAAGAGAAAGCAAGCTTCCACATTCTTGTGCTTCGATTTCTTTGGATTTTTCATTTACACCAGATTCGTAATCGCTAGCGTTTCACGCGTCAAAGAGTATCGTATCTATGTTACCGTTCCGCAGGCATACGTTTCTTTTATCGACTACGTCAATATACTGTACCGAAGTTCATGAACAGTAATTGGCACAAAAAGCACAAGTTCAGTTACGGTGGATACGCGGTGCAGAAATTTTTGCGGCTTTACAGGGAGAAACTTTTCAACGAGAAGCGCAAAGCACGAAAGTTCGTATTACTTTTATTTAATTGCGAGACATTCTTTAACCCTTTGCACTTAAAAGAGTTATTCTAAGTATTTCTACAGATTTTTTTTTAATCACTCGGCTTCACGTTCTTAGACTTTCTCCTATCTATTTAGATTTTTATCCTAAACTCTGTCACTTTACATCATTTTATACGTTATTATAATCCCCAGTATTTTTCTCTTTTTGCGTAATATTCGTTTGCCATAATGGGTCTTCATTTCCTGTAAATAAGTCAATAAAAATAAGGGCTATCGAAATTAGTTAACTTTGACGACTGAGAGTCGCCTTTTGAGCGCAAAGGGGTTTTTAAAATTAGAGGTGGGCGGAATCGAGATAGAATCTTGGAACTTTTGGTATATCTCGAGAATTTCGAATATTCTCAAAAATTCTGAATATTCTCGGGAATTCCCCGAATACTGTCAAGAATTTTGAATATTTTTCGAGTTGCCGCACACCTTTAATTAAAATACGTGTTTGGTCTCTTCGATGCGGTATACTAAACCAAAGGAAACGTCTAAAATTTTAGTCGCCAGACCAATCAAGTTGCTACTTTCATGCGAATATTCCCGAAACTTGATATGGAAGCTGTGAAGGAACAGTATCCGGATGCGAACATAGACAAAATAAAGAGGTCTAGCAGGAAGGATAGAGGACATTTCATACGCAATTAAATGCATTTCGTAGCAATCTAAGTACACGCTGTGCACGCAAAATGAAGTCGAAGCGCTTCGAATGAAACAGTCATGTTAGGTGAGAGAAAGTTTAGAGGAAATTATACTTGTTTAATAAATGTTGCAACATAAAAGCTTCTTGCAGTCCTAATTGTTAGATGTAAATAATTAAATGTTACTTTATTCCGTATAATATATGGATTTACTTAATTCGTTACTGAAATTAATATTAGATCGTCCCATAAATTGGCGTTGCAATTTTTTTTCCTTTATATCGTTTAAAAGTTTAGCGATTACGGTCGAATGAATTTTAATAAGAGCAGTTTGAGAAAAATATTTTGGATAGTCGGTATAATTGTAAAACTCATTATAAAAGTTAACTTAGTGACTTAATTAAAAAAAAGCTTGTCAAAATTGATAAATAAAATAGATAAAATAGATGAATAACAAGAAGCGAAGCTTTTATATTTTTTAAATGTCACTTTTGCAACATGAAAAATTCTCAGACACGCGTTTCAGGAATTAAAATATCTCCATTTATTTTTCAATATATTATGCAATTATACAAAAAAAAAAAAAAATCGAACTTAAAAAAATTACGTTCTGATCCAAAATTATCTTAACGATAAAAGTAAAAGGTTGAAAGCTTAACAGAAAAGATTTTCTTTCAATCGCTTATTGATTAAAATATTACACATTTAATTTGATTTTGAAATACTTTTACGACACTTTTGCGACTGTATCATTTTGGTATAAAATTTGCCGCGAATTTATGGGACAACCTAATAGTTATACAATTTTACAATAGTAGTTTGGAAAATATTGATACGATTTATCGCTACGCGAAGGCATTTAATTATTGTGCATAATTAGAGTGCAGTTGAATAGTTTTCACTGCACAGTTGCGTTCTTAATTCGGCGGAGCGCGTCGAATGGGCCGTCTAATTAAAATGAGCGTATACAACTATTATTCAAACTCTGTACATTACAAAGATGTTGCTGTATTGGAAGAATCTAGAATCTGAAGAAGTAAATAAAAACAAAATAAAAAAGGTATGAGATATTGCTGTACTTATTTCAAGATATAATTCAAAGACAAATTTCATCGTTACATTGTATTACAAGAAAGAACGGGACACGACGTCTTTTACTTTTATCTTCTTGTCTGACTAGTTTTACAATTTTATCTCTATTTAATTATCCTGGTTCGCAAGTTTAAAGTACGGGTGGCGTTGTTGTTAGTATTGTGCAAAAATTCCATGGCTGCAACACAGTTAAGGAAAACACGCTCTTTTCTCTCTCGAAAATTAATGTAACATATCTTTCCCATTTTAGACGCTAGAAACTATTATAAAACACGGGCAACTGATTATGCTTCCGATTCTGTTTCTTTATGGTCGTGTAACCATTGACTAAGTACAGGATAGCAGACTATTCCATTCATAGGGAACATAAGTTTCGAACCGAAGTATATATCGATCGTGTAAAAAGGCAAGGCTTTCGAATGATCATTTTAAGAATGATATTAACAGTTGTGGAAGTTAACTATCTATCGCTCGACGTGGACTATGAACGCGTACATGCGTTTTGGGATTACAATCGTACGCAAGAAACAAGAGATAAAAATAAAATAATAAATTACGTAACAATTTAACTAATAAAAATCAATAGTAATTTAATTGCACGTTCTACAATTAATCGGTAACTGAATAAATAACGCGAAGTGAAAGAAGTATATTCCGTTCGCAGCGAACGTTTAAACCTGCAGTGGTTCGCAGTCAAAGGGTTAAATTAGTAATCTCATGTGTTGTATTAACACTTTGCCCTACAACAACGAGTCACACGCATATGAATTTCAGCACGGATTCAACATTAAGGATGTAATTTAATTTTAATTTTGTATTATAACATCGGAGGCTAATAAATAACAATTGCCTAAAATAGTCGAATGATTTGTTCGTGACGCGATATAAAAATAGAGATCAACTGATGCTAGCCTAAGTAGGTAATGAAATAATCGTAGGGCAAAGGGTTAAAATGATAAGTGATTCTCTATACGAATGAATAGTCTATCCTATGCTTGGTCGATGGTGTAACGGTACGCAAATCACATAAATGAATAATAAGTCTCGTTAATGTAACGCGTTTTATCATTTAAATGCATTATCACAATCGGTACGCGGCTACTTGAAACGATGCGCATAAGATTAGAATTTTCTTTTTTTTATTCACAATGTTATTTTTTACAAACCGCATCGATTCAGGTAGCTCTTGGTAACGAAAAAACATACACGGTTCTTAAAAAGTATATGAAATCGTGGTTTAAAAATAACGGGTCAATTTTTTTTCATGTTTAGAAGAAACCTCTTTGGTACGTTAAAAATGTTTCTCCTACTTGCAAAAGTATCCTTTTCTTCTTTTTTTTATATATTATTAGGGATATGGGAACTTCGAAACCTCGTAAATCCTCGAAATTTGTTTGCCATTCGAAACTCTCGAAACTCAAGCAAATAATTTGTATAAATAACGAGAATATTGTCATGATATCTGGTCTATTCAACTAACAAATAAAGTTGCGTTTAGACTTTAAACTCATTTTAATCGGTACGATTTCAGTCATTTATACTGAGCGAAGATAAGGCGTATTAAAATTAACGATTATCTCGTAAAATCTTTTTACTTACTAATTTTTTTTAAATTATAACTACATTTCCTATTCAATAAATAACTAGATTTTCTATTTAAAAAAAAAGAGATTGCTAAAATTTTAATTCCTAACGAAATGCTAACTTCTTAGAAAAATAACAAAGAAACGAAATAAAACGTGTTTAGAGTTTCGAGGATTTCGAGGCTTTTCAACCTCGCAAAGTTTCGAATTCGAGTCTGGCGAATCGTCTCTACTTTTCACATTTAAGAACAAACTATTCCACTCTAATTCCTCTCGCAAGAGTTTTAACGTCGTCTAAAGAAACAAACGTTTGTTTTTTTTTTTTTTTTAGTTCGGTTAAATAAAAGCACCTTGAGATCGATATAACTCGTTAAGATCTAACAGGAATTAATTTTGTCATTTTTTCCCCCCGACTAACGACAAAACACAGTAATCAGAGTTCTAAGTGAAATATTATTAGCAATTTTGAAGCAATAAATATATAATAACGAAAACGAATAACATTAAAAAGCTGCGGTATCGTTTATAGTTAATCGTTATTATCGGTATCATTTAATAGGAATGTTAATTATTATACGTGTCGTACGTACATACGCTTACTTCGAAAGCAATTTTTATAGAATATTCTTCTGTTTATTATATATATATATATATATATATATATATATATATATATATATATATATATATTTTATATATAAGCCGCACTAAGCCATACCTGCCGTATTTAATATTAGTATCGTTCGTTTAAAACTATATATCATTCGGTATCCGATAGTGCACTTTCAAATGCAAATTAATCCTTAACGATAAATGTGAATATATAGACATCCATGTAACTGATACAATGATATATATTACGCACTCATCGTCGTTTATATTACAATCCTTGTATATACCATATACCATTATTAATGACGAATCGCTCGTTTGCCGCAACCATCCACGCATTCTTTAATTTATCGACGCTGACTTGCTGGTAGAAAAGTAATAGCAAAGGAAAAATTATGGCTGCTTATTAACCCATTCAGTGCTACGGACGTTTATGTGTGATCAATTATAAATACTATACGCAAAGTTCAATGGATCCTACAGACGTTGATGCACGCATCGATGCAAGTGATGGGTTTAAGTCATTTGTTCTCGCGCCGCTAGAAAATCCACTGAAATTGCAGCATTTTCTGAGTCATTACCTTAAAGCCATCGCTTGCATCGATGTATGCATCGGCATCTGTGGTGGAAGGCTTTACAAACAAATTCAAGTCTTTGTATGCAACGAATAATTACTACAAGATGTTCGCCAACTATGAATTTAGAAGCATCGTAATAATTAATAAAGATCTAAATCATCGTCAAACATCGTAATAATTAATAAATCTACAAACGCGCCGAACTCCTAAAATTGCTTAGCACCAAAAGGGTTAAATTGATACAGGATAAATGCTCTTATATAAGGTGTCCCAAACTTTTCCCGCAAAACTTTATCAATACATTTTACATGTATAAATTAGTCGTAAGTATTACGTATTTTACGAAACACAATTATACGTTTTGGAAACGAAGTTATTTAAAAAGAATTTTTCAATATTTTTAGGCTTCGCGGGCCAAACGGTAAAATTAATTTGAAAGAAATTTGTCACCTAGGCGAGATATTTTTAGGAAGCATTCGAGAACTCGTTCCCTAAAAGATTTTCAAGTTTAAGTTGCGCCATTATTGCAACAAACGAGCGAAATACATATCGTAGTTGTAACGCTATTAAAAAGATATTGCACCATTTTTATTGAATAGCACATCGATATTACGGTATCGCTAAATATTTATATGTACTTTGTATTCGCCACTCCTCACTGATTACCGAGGAACATGATAAATGTCGATTCGAAGATTTCTCTATCAGATCAGATTGCTCTGTATATTCACGTTACGCGAAATTGGTTCATCGAAACGTTATATTTATGTCCTGTGAATATGACGATGTGATATCCCACCTATTTGCCTAGAGGTAGACCTTACTGTCTTTTTAATCAATTACTGAGGGTAATAAATATCGCCATGCAAGCTCTAATTCTTTATTGGCGTCTGAGCAACGTCGATGAAGCTTGTCTTCTGGCGGAAGCGTTACCATAGGAAATTCACCCTGCAAACATTCCAAATTACTTTAAATTACGCTAAGCAAGTTTTCTAAACGGGAAACAATTATAAAACTAGTGAGCGAAATTAAGGGACCAAAACATTCTGATCTAATAATTGCCACGCTTTGAACTGCTGTAACCTCGTAAAGAAATATCGTACAGCGATGAACTTGGGCTGATTTTAAAGCTCGAAGTCTTTCTACTTTTGCGCAGGTGAACAGACGATTTACGAAAATCTTCGGCCAGAATTTTTTAGTCCTCTAATTTGGCTCACAAGCGTAAAATTCGCAGATCTCTAGCCGCAATGATCGAAGATAAATTCATACCAAACTCGCATCGGCCCACAGGGTTTCTAAAATTTCTCTAAAGGTACACAATTCGGTATAGTTCGTGAAGTATATGACCCAGTCGCCGCTACTTTCGTGTACTTCTCGACACGCGAATTCCTGAAAGAATTGCGCGATCAAAATCCAAATAAACGAAACTCTTGAATCTTTTTAGCGTTTTCAATTCTGTTAAAATTCGGCAATTATACCGTTACGTAAATATTATATTATCACGTGAATATCGTATCATTACATCGATCAAAATCAATCGAAATTGCTGAGAAATTGCTGACAATTAGGCTGCGGATTTTTATGCATTTATGGGAACTTTAAACGTGCAAGCAGTCACAAAAATATTGTGTTACAGTTATGGGAAATTTAAATCTGCAACAAAGCACAAAAATATTGTATTCTGAGGGTAACGCAACTCCTCCCCATTTAGATTGCATGTCTTTAATTTTCCTAATAAAAAGAAAGATGAATTTGCATAAAGATCTGCAGTCTACTAATGTGTTTCCGATTTCCATAACGTTAAGCTTTGAGTCGAAATTAAAGGATTCCAGAAATCCACTAATGCCTAATATCGAAGCTTCGTGTACTACAATTACGTACCAGTATACACCAAGACTGTTGCGTCAACGGTACCCTAAAAGCAGTGAGATCTTCCACCGAGGCACAAGAAAGCGTCTGCCCCCTCTGCTTGCCTGGGAACACTTCCTTCATCGCGACTAAGTGCTTAGTAGTAGTAATAAGGCTACACGGCAAAGGCCCTTTCTTCTCCGACAAATCGAACAAGCCAGACGCGCTCTGAACGAAACTCTGCAACCACTCCGACGCCACGTATTCGTCGGGCGCCGCGAACTGGAACGCTTTGTTCGGCTTCAAAAGTATCTCGAACGTATGCGGGCGATGAGAATTGGGGATTCTTCGACATCCCTGGCACAGGCCATCTTTCAACGGGATCGCTCTCTTCGGTAATCGTTGATTCGCATCCGTGAACATGTAAACGACCCCACCTTTAAGTACGAAATAGCCAGCCTCCCACGGATTGGTCGGCGCGTTGGGATGAAGTTGCTGATAAGTATGTGGCCTGTACATCAGATCTCCTTCCTTCGTTGGACCGCACGGAGTACTCGGTGGCGACATGTGCTCGTCCTCCATGTAAATTAAATTGTAATGCTCGATTTTCTCATCGGGATGAACAGCGGTGTCGCAAAGGATCGAGTGCCTCAAGATGTGCATATCTTCGTAGCTCAACTCTTTCACTGCGGGAAGCCTCGGTTTAGTCGGAGATCGCCTCATGGCCATCTCCAAGTGCGCGATAAGTTCCCGAGTTGTCTGAGAGCTGCCAGTGGAAAACAGATACTGCATCTCGTAGTCCGCGTTGGACAACAGAATCGTTTGCGCATTCGGCCCCACCATGATCACGTCTAACTCGTTATACGGAATCACGAACTGATTGCTGTAAGTGTGATCCAACTTCGAGCCGGTCAAGTACAGTGTTTTATCGGTCAACAACGCGATCATGGGTCTACTCTCGCCGTTCGTCATGTAAGAGCTTCGAACTTTGTACACTTTGTACAGCTCCTCCGTTTTGTCCCTGTAGATGTGCTTCTTGAAGAGTTCCCGTAGTTTGAGGCTAACTTTCTCTCCGCTGAATTCTCGCTTCTCGGCCGCCACGTTCTCTTGTATCTCGCGATCCAGGTTGTCGTTGAAGTCCTTAAAAGAATCGTAGCTCGTCCTCACGCCTTTGATGTACAGCGGATTCGCCACCTGCGCCTTTTTGCTCCGCTTCACTTCGAACTTCCTCTCCGTGATCGACTTCAAAAATCTGCTCAACAGCGACGTTTTCGAAGGCGCCTGTTTCAATGGCGGAGCTAGCAACTTGTTGCTACTCTCCCCGGTTAAAATGGACGTCATGTTGCGTTTCTTTGACGGCGACGCCAAATGCCTGCTGTTTCTGCGTTCCTCTAAATCCGACGCGGTGCTGTCCGCGTCTGTCCACTCGCTGGTGCTCGCGTACTTCTTCGAATTGCTCGGACACGGCATCTGAACCTTAGCCGGAGGATCTTCAACGATATTCCCGTACTCCTTTTCCACGATGTAAGCCTCCTGCGCTTCGTTCTCCTCCAACTCGATCTCCATTTTTGGTCTGAAAGCTTTTCCGGGATCCTCTTGTCCCTCCGGTGCTCCGCGCTCCGAAAGGGATAATCCGCAAGCGCACTTGCAGCTACTTTGACACGGTAACTGCGCGCAAGTCTTCGGAGATTTCTTGTCGCAATCGCTGTCGAACGCGCTCGACGAGGAGGAGTAAGAATAGTAATCGGAGTGCGCGTTGCGAGTGTTCAAGTTTCGCTGCACGTAGGGAGAGTCGCCGTGCGCGCACCAGCTGTATCTGCCCTTCTGCGCGTCCTTCTTCTGCACGGAATTAGGCGTGAGGAAGCTCATGGAGAAGTCCGCGTAGCTCTCGTCGTCGTCCAGCTTCATAGTTTTTAATATATCCTCGTGAAAGCTGACGCGCTTCTTGCTCTCGCCGCGCTTCTTCTTACGCTGACGACGCTGCACTATCGCTTCCGAGCTCGAAGAGGAGAGAATGCTCGCGTCCGTCATGTTTATGGTGTTTAGGATCCCGTAAGGTGGCGGCTCTATATTGTCGCAGTCGGAAATCGTCATGCTGAGCTCCAGCAGATTGGTGTCGTTATTTATGACGTAGGAATTGCGGGGATCTATGTTCCGCTTGAAACTGTAGCTACCGTCGCTGTAGTAGCTACTCCTTTTGTTCAATTCTTTAACCGCGTTGTCGTTCTTATTGTTTATCTTATCTAACTTGGATTCGTCTAGGCTCTTGCTGTAAAAATCGTAATCTTTTAGGGTGTCCAGGCTGGAACAGTTAAGCTCATTGTCGTCGAGTTTGCGGGTTAGATTCTGGTTCGCTATGTCGCTTTTCGTCACCATCACGGATTGGAATTTGCTTGATATCCCGCCCGGCGATTGCGTGGGCGTCTTCCCGTCCTCGCTCGAGTCGCTCGAGCTGAAGTTTTTATTGTCCTCTATGCAATTGTTCATCACTGTTTTGTACCTATTGTTCCGGTACCGAGGAGTTTCCTCCAAATGGAAATCTTCCTGAAAGCACGCGACCGCGTGAATTTAGTATTTGAAATGAAAT
Organism: Eucera pruinosa; assembly: GCA_028830335.1. NCBI lineage: Eukaryota > Metazoa > Arthropoda > Insecta > Hymenoptera > Apidae > Eucera > Eucera pruinosa. The sequence continues at coordinate 28,868,626 of JAMYCR010000003.1, forward strand.
GTCGCTGCCTAGCGTATAGGCGTGTAGTGTTGAAGTTAGAAAGTACCTCCTTGTAACTACTGGCATCGGTTTCATTCGCGAGATCCATGTCGCTGTCGAAAGCAACTCCGCTATCTCCGGGAGAAGCTAAACTCGAGGAGACGCTAGACGATCGCAGATGCAACGATAATATAGTCCCGGAAGGGTTTACGCTCATAGGCCTCTGAGGCATGTAATTGCAAATGTCCAAGTACGTGACATCCTAAACGACAAACAATTCTTGGATTGGATACTAATTAAAATATGCGAGAATAATTGTGCCGATAATTGAGAAAGTGGTGTAAATCAGGAAGAGCTTCTTACATAGTTTGCATTACATCGATTTATATCGCAAAAATATGAGTATTTTTGTCCCCTTTTTCTCTTTTATATCTAATATAATTAATTCTCTTTTAATGCTCATTTTTACAATTGACAAAATTGTGGCAACTGTTGTAATGCGACTTACTATCTAAATTTTTAATCTGAATAAACATTTAAATGTAATTTGCAGTAAATATGTTTTGCTCGTAATAAATCGAAGCAAAGTGAAAAATAAAATTTCCAATATTGTGATACAAAAGAAGCAAAATTTGGAGACCCGTCAATTTTGTATATTATCTGTCTTTTATTCTTTATTTATATGTTATTTGTATTCTAGGGGCTAATCTTGAATTGCTTTAATAAAAGCCTTGGCATCGCGTGTTTTTTTCTATTTAAGAGCAAGCAAAAAGAATCCACCGCGAAAGTTGTTTGTCGCAAACGGCTTGATAAACACACAGCTGACTACAAATTGTTTTTGCAAAGGATTTTCCATGAATGAGTAAAAAAGGTGATACGGTACGGATGAAAAATAGATTCATACTCGCGATAACTTATTGCCCTTTAAATTCTTAAAAAACAGATTCATCTGGACGTGCAACTGCTCGAAAGTGACGGACATAATTTACTGCCGCGAGATAATTGTAACTGGGGGGTGATACTGATATCAACATAGAGAAGCTGAAATAAAAATTGCAAAACATCCCATCTACTCGTGTGTAAAATGCCGACCACTATTATACACGTTCATATCGCCATTGTCTTTTACCATAATTTGAAGGAACTTGAAATGAGTGATATATCCATTTTTCTTGTATGCAGAGTAAAAATAATATATTGATTACTGCAAGAGAATAGAAAAACAAATGCGATCCCAAGGGGTTTTATTAAAAAAATTCAAGCAACGAATCTTAACAGAGAATCGATGTTATATTGAAACGATAAGTTGTAGAAGTATAATAATCCTAGACTCTACAATTATTAGGGTAATGATCGTTATAGATTCTATAGTAATTATTAGACTACAGATTTTTATTTACTTATGGGAAACTTAAATGCGCAACATTGCTGTATATTTAGGGTGAAAATATATACAAAAATATTAATACAGATCTCTATGGTGAAATATATATTTTTATAAGTAATAGCAAAGTAATGGAAGCCAAATAGAGAATTCTTCCATTCGCTAAATAGTATAATATATATATTTGTTGTGAATATTTTGTATACCTTTTGCAAATTACAGGTAGTTTGCATTTTTCTTTGCACTTAAGTTTCCCATGAATGCATAAAAATACAAGATCCATTAATCCTTTGCACTCTCACGACAGTACACACGTAATTTTTCCTCCCGAGTTAAAATCGAACGTATTTCTTTATGCCCGCCCATTAAAATTTTCATTTCTTTCAAAACTTGTCCCCTATTTGAAATGCTTATGTAATCAACTTGTGTGTTTTAGAGTGCAAAGAATAGGGTATAAGTTAAGAAGAATAATTCCGCATACCAATTGCAGCGTGAAAGACACATTTTCCAAGCCAACAAGTAGATTAACTAACTGATTAGCTTTATCTGCATCCCGAACCAGCGCGTGCGGAAAATATTGTTTCTTCAATGTCTTCGTGTCGCGTAACAAGCAGGCTAAATAGCTTTCAAAGCTGCCTTCGCTAAGAGTATGGTAAAGCCATGCCCTGCCTGGAAACACGAAAATATTATACTTTGCTTTCCGTAAATAGTTGCAATAAGGAACAGTGGTAAATGTAATGTAATAATACAGTATTAATATAGTGTTAGTGTAGTATTAATATAGTATATAATAATAATAATAAAGCAGAACTCTGATATACCTTTTCCAATGGAAGTTAGCACACTTTGGAGAGCATGTATCACAACAACTGTATCTTGATGACTAAGTTCACGAGCAGTGCCCCAGTACCCATGCCTCTCTATACGTAGTCCATGACGCAAAGCACGATCTAACCAGTAGACCAACCATGAATCACCGTCTAACACTACCGTGCCGTACAAACTCTGAGCATAAACCTAATAGAAAGAAGTGAAAATATTTTAATTAGTGAGCAAAAGTGGAGTTACATAAAAATTTACCATTAGTGCATAGATGGCAAAAAAAAGTGGCCTTCAAATATACAATAGAACTAGAATAATATTTTAAAAGTATAGTATACTATAGAAGATACTATAAGTATACTAACTTATTAAAATTGCTCTTGGGATTATCTTGGTAGAAATCAATTTACCATAATTGCTAGATATTCTAGTGCTAAATAAGCACATTTTGTACTTTTATATTTGGCTCCAAACTTTTTCCGGTGCATTCAAAAGTGGTTTTAAGATGAAGCTTGAAAGCTGAAGCTTAATAAGCACTTTTCATATGGGAATATAAAGCAGGTGAGATACTATACTTAATTATGCTTTTTTGCTAAAGATTTAGTTGCAAAAATCAAACAGAAGAATGTTAATAAATCTTGAAGTAGATAACAACAACTGAGATCCCAACAATCATTTTTACCGTGCCTTGTGAGATTATTATTATTATTACAAAGATAAATATGAACCATTTAAAATACTATATTTTGGGACACCTTCTGCCACCCATTTAATTACAAAAAATCAAACGGAAATTATTAAAGAACTTGAAACAGATAACAATAGCTGAGGTGTCCCAACAGTGATTTCCATTATCATGCGAGATTATGATTGCAAAGAAGAGTACAAAGTATTTAAAATGCTGCGCAAATTGGCGCCCTTTGACAGCCATTTAATTACGAAGAAGACTGGAGCACAGAGAAAACTATTCACCACTGTCAAATCTCTTAGGTCTCGATAATAGTAACCACAGTATTCGGCCAGTAATTTTTACTGTCCCGTAAGATCGCTATTGCAAAGCATAAAAATCACGCGATCCATCGATCCATGAAAGATCTCCGCGAGCGATAATGAAGCGATACAAACGGTTGACAGTTATGCGAACAAAGAGGTTGTAAAGACACGTACATACGTCAGTGGAGGAGCCGCGACACGAAACCAGACGTGGAGCAAAAGGAACGCAAAATTACCACCAAGAGACAAGAGGAGCACATGTTACTCCTCGATGCACGGATTCGCGTCGAAAACAATACAGTGGCACCTCGTTCGTTGCGTGAAACGCAGCCGTGAAAACGCGTGCAAGAATCTCGAGGTTGGTGCAATGAACCAAATAACCAGTCTTCCGTTTTTCTCGTACCGTCGATCATCTTTCGTTCTCACATGCCGTATATCTTTGCACATTTCAATTTCCCAGAAATGCAATAAAATCCGCGGCCCGATCATTAATAAACAGTACTGTTAATAGCTATAGCATTGGCTAAGTACTTACAGGATAGACTATGCATTTATAGGAAGTATCATAAATTTCAAAATGAAATTCGAATTGCGTAAAAAGCAGAGCTTCTTTACGCCCGTTGCGATTTGGAACGGTTACTTTAAGAATTATATATTCCATCCCACCATCAAAGTTGATAAAATTAATCATTTTTATCCATGTATTTAACTATACGTTAACGTTTATCTCATTAGTATATCATTATACGATGATTATTTTTCCCGTTTCGGTATTATTAACACCAGTCACTTGTACAGTATACGTATTAATTCCCGATTTCTAGGTTGAAATGAAACGTTTCACTTAATTATACGTTTGTTCGTATCGTAAAAGTAAATTAAATTCCAGTTGTAGAAGATCAAATGATAGTAGTCTAATGCATATGAAGATATATACTTCTATACACGTTATTATAAATCTAGCTATCATACATCGCGTATATCGGAAACTATTAATTCTCGCAACATTTATTTACAATTGTCATAGTTTTAAAAACGCTGTTGTTTTATTTTAGTTTTTATTTTTTTTTATTTCGTATAAGAATGGATAGTCTATCCTATGCTTCGTCAATGATTTTCACGTCACGATAATGTTTGTTTTAAAATTTTATTAAAATATCAATGTTAAATAATAATTCAAATCAAAATGTAGTATTTTCAAGATATTACGAGTTACAATAACATAATTAAATTGTTGAATAAATAACTTTAATATCATCGGTGAAACGCGACGAACGCGTTATTCGTGCGATCGCGGAGATCGCAACGATCGAGGTTCCACTGTAAGGATAAGAAAACGCGTCTAACTGCAAAGTTGCACACACGCGTGCCACTTAAATTTCAATTTTTGTACGTTTCGTCGCGGTTAACCCTTTCGCCACGGCGGATTTTAATCAAAGGAAATGCATAATACGCGGAAGTGGTGAAAACACCGAATTGCATCGCGTTTAATTCGTATTCTTCTCTCGATTCTTTTCTATTCTTAACACGTTCACTGTGCAGACGTTTAGCGAAGTCGCTATATTTGCACGTCCAGCAAAGTAACAAAACGCTTAGCATAAAAATTCTGCTTTCCATTTGCTGTGCAAACTCAATTCATCCTCTATTCCTATATCCTCAATCCATATAATTATACGTCTATATATTAATCCATATCCTTAATTCGTTCATCCTAGTTATAGGATAGGAATGAATAGTAATGAAAATTGTTTAGTGCATTATTTTCCGCGCATCACATACGACGAATGAGACAACAGCGAACGTGTTAAAGAATTTTAACCCCTTACCTTAAAACCACGACGCGAGATTATAGACAAAACAGAGAACAAGTACTTGCGATTTTTATACCAAAAATCAATTTTCCACCACCAATTTGCGTTGGAATGCGAATGCCGCGTGATATTTAACGGATCTTGTAACTGGTGCAGGATTGAAGCAGGTAATAGCTTTGCTAACACCTGCAGCTCCTGAATAATTCGACAGGTAAGGGGTTAAGTGTTTCACCAATACCGTTTTTTAACCCTTTCGCTGTTGAGTCTGCAAGAAGTACGAGAACTTCTGCAGACGTTTAATCAAATTATTAATCCAACCACGATCCTCAGATCTGAAAAAGCTTGCTCCAAAAGTGTTTATATTTATGTTTCCGTTACTTGCAATGCAAACGCGGAGTATCTACATATATAAAGTTTAGTACCACTTGGAACCAAGCGTCTGCAATCGTAATATATATCGCGATTCGAGCCAACAGTGAAAGGGTTTTAATTACCGAACAGAAGGCGATATCAACGAAAGGGTTAAGTATCGGCGAAGAAAACTGGTTTATGCACGCGTGTGAAACGGAACGAAACTGCTGCGAGCGTATAATCGAGCAGTTTGACGATCGCACGGGGCGTTTAAAAAAAGAGTTTTAGGGGGGGAAGCGGGTTAGGTAATGCATGAAAATTCGCGTTGGAAAAGTAGATAGATATGCGTGTGGTAGTGGTCTCTGCTGCTGCTGCTATATAGCGAATGTATGGCCTTGATACGGTCTCTGTATAGTCGTATATGCCGAAGCGGACAGAGAGCGAGCGGACTCACCAATTTGACAGCTTTGGTCAATTCCTGTAGAATTCTCGCCTTGGACAGTACCTTGTCGGTACAAAGGTCCATATCTTCTTCGCCCGGCATATCGAGCCTCTAATCTTACATGATTCTTATCGCGCCGATAACACCAAATATCGGAGGAAATGCGGCGAAAGGGAAAATTCGAAGGCAGGGAAGACGGAACGAACAACACGGCTACGATGCGACGTCGCGACGCTGGAGTCGCACTGACACATTCGCCGGGCGGACTCATTGATTTTAGTTGAGCGCAGGCCGCGCGCCAATATCAAACCCCTTGTTTCGTTCCTCATTAATCTACGTATCTTCTTCTCCTTTCTCCCCCTTTTAGTTTTCTTTTTTTTTTATTATTATTATGTCCGATTAAAGCGAAAGCACTCGCCGGTGGCTTCTTGTTAATTATCGGAGTCGGCGGTACGCGTAAACAGAGGGCTGGTTGGGTAAATAACGGAGGAAATAGTAGATTAACGTGCGTGGAAACGCTTTTGATAAAGATAAAACGAATGCTCTTTTTCTCGATTATATCACCGACTAAGTATAGGATAGATCACTTATTTATAGAAGATATCGTGGATTTCGAACTGAAATTCGGAGGCGTGTAAAACAGCAAAGATTTTGAACGGTTATTTTAAGAATTATATCAATGATAAAACGGATGTACATTTTTCGATTACGCGGATTGGATTTTACTTACGGTGGATGCAAGACCGATTTCGGGGCATTTGGGCCCTTTTTGCGTAAAACATTAGACAGATGCGCGTATAGTTAGTCATGAAGTTTTTTGGAAATAGGGCCCACAGATCAATTTTATTCGAAAAGTTTATTCGAGGTGTTACTCGAATAAATTTGTATTCTGTTGCGAGCGCGCTTAATAATTCTATTGCAATTCGATTTCTGTGATAATAATATAAGAATAGAGTCCGCATATATATGTTTCTAATAATTCTATAACTATTGTGTAACTTACCTACCGTACTATGCAATACGCTTCACTTAAATGATAGATAAACCACGAATTTATTATGCCTATACGAGTAAAACTTGTAGTATCTGTAGCATGATAAACGGAATGATTTTAATGGATCAATGCAATTCACGATGATAGGTCAGAGGTATACGCTAACTACCATTTATCGTTCTTATCATAGTGTGAAATAACATAAGCTTTTTAACTTTTATGCTATATTTAAATTACATATATACATATATATATATATATCGGCGATATTTCTAAGAAAGAGTTAGATATTAATATGGTGTGTATCGAATGTATAATTGTTTGAAGAAAATGGTTAGAGTATCGCATATCGGAAAAGTATATTAGATAACGATATTTTAATCCTTTCGCCAGCAAATCGTTTTTCATTACGAATTCTTTTCGTTACAATCCACCAAATATTCGATGCGCAACGAGGGGTAAATTGTGATGAATATTTTTAAGTACTGAAGTGGCACGTGACCGTTCAATCACAATCACGAAAGGGTTAAACAGATGCTTAAAAAGTGAATTGCATTCGGAACGCAAGATTATGAAGCGAAGTACTTAAAGATGTGAAAGTACTGCAAAATTGGAAAGTTTTATCATATATCTTTCTTTCGTATATGTTGCTCGTTTTATTTTTCTTTTATACACATTATTACATATATATAAATCAATTACAAGAATGTAATTTTTTAAAGGTTTGGCATATGAAAAAAATTTCTTAACAAGTTCGCAACGAAGTTCTCAAACGAAATACATAAACTTCACAGCGTAAGTCTTGTCGAACGCGTGCATTATGCTTTCTGCGCTAATAATACTTCGTGTATCTCCATAAAATGAAGTTGCACAGAAGCTTCAAAAAACATTGATGTACCACTGTATCTTTGCATTTAACGATAAGTAGTATTTAATTGGCCTCAGCTGTATCGATTTTTTTTATCATTTATTATAATTACCTTACATAAAAATGACATTAAACGATACGAAATTTAACACGAATTTATTTGTACAGTGGCTATAGAAAAAAATAATGATACGTCACTATATCATTGCATTTAAATATTGCTACTCAATTATTAATACGTTCGATTAAACTAAATTTCCTATCGTGTAATATAACTTGTAAACATTTAACATAGTTGCGCGCAATAAAATACTTGCACAGTTCTGAAACGCAAAAGTCCAGTGCAGTGCCAATCCTTTTTGCAGTCTCTGTAAAAATACGCAATATTGCACGGCAAAGATGCTACAAGTAGACAAAGTCGATATCTTGCCTATCTTTCGTTTGAAATGAGCAAAAGTTCATGTCTTTGAATTAGAATATTTATATAGAAATATTTTTCCCCCTATCAATTGCGTTTCCCCTAAAACGCGATGCGGTTCGTTGCGATACAGACCGAATTCACAGGCGCTTGGTGTTTCATGCAATTTCGATGTACTTACGAAATGTTACGTGCTATTTTGTAGAGATGCAAAGGACGTTGAGATACGAAGTGCAACCGTAACTTTACACTATAATTCTCACGGAACGTTACTTAACATTGTTGAAAAGGGGATTCGGTTTTTTGAGTGTACCGTTATGTCTAATTCTCGCGCAATACGTTTACCGTCGCGAAGAATTGTGGCGCCAAAGCGATGCACACGTAACTCGCTTTTCAACGATTGCACCGCGTTCAAAATGAAACACTGAAGAGATACCAAACAAATCTGTCGGTATTGCGATAACTTATTGTTCCTCGGGCATCGATCATTAGCTTTCTAGCCGCGTTATGTAGTTTTTAAACACGCCCGCCGCGTTTTACTTTTGCACGTAAGAACTTTTATTTCATCTTTCACTGTGTATTGTTTGTTGTGTTACACTCTTCCCACACCGTTCCTCCCAGCTACATATTTTGTTTGTTTGTAATTCTCTCTCAGCCGGAGAATTATGTCGGATCCCAGATTGTCGTTTGACGAGGAAACGCTCTCTCCAGATATCTTCAGCGATGTAGATAACGTGACAAATAACCTTGTAAATTCTGATGATTGTAAGATACTTATATTAAACGCTAAACCCTTTGCACTCGAACTTTTTCTCGACCAAAGCTTTCAACAGCTCGGACTTTTTCGACTTTATCTGGCTATGTAATACGCCATTTATTTGAAGGCAAAATTTAAAAGGCAAGGTATTTTTAACGTTATTTTATTATTATCGTAATGCGAACATTTTGTACAATGCCAAATCTTGGCAGTGCCTGTGAGGAATACTTCAAGTGCAATGGATTATATCTATTCAATGATTTGAAATGTTAAAAATTTAAGGAAATTAAAGCTGCTTGTATATTTTGTATATATATATATATTTATGTTAAGTATGTATAAATTTCCATTAATGTAATGGTTTAATTGTGGCTTATTTTATGAAGCAAGCTCGATGTCCATTGATGTTAACGAATCAGAACCTTTGGATGATGTACCTGAATGGAAAGGTGTGAGCATGGATGAGATACGTAAAGGTTTAGGCATTTATGATTGCCAGGAGTTGCCACCTATTTGCCCTTCTTCATCTCATACGGTGTTAATATCGGTGAGAATTAAGTTAAGGATTAAGCTCGAGTCAAGTGAGAATTAAGTTAAGGATTGAGCTCAAGTCAGTTGAGAGTTAAAATTCATAGTCTAGTTATAGTGAAAAATTTTTGTTTAAGTTTGAGTTGAATTACATAAGAATTAACATGACAATACTTATTCAAATTCAAGTTGAATTAACTAAGGATTAATAATCTTATGCAAGTTGAATTAAGTAAGGATTAACACGAGAATTCTTATTCAAATTCAAGTTAAATAAGGTAGGAATTGAAATCCACAGGCTGATAATAATGGATCATTTTTATTTTAAGTTTAAGCTAAAATAAATAGGGATTAAAATTTATAGTTTGGTAATAATGGGGAACTTTTATTCAAGTTTGAGTTAATTTAAATATGAATTGAATCGAATGAGAATTCCCCATTATTACTAAACTGTGGATTTGTATACAAGTTCATATTATTGCTAACAAAATTCAAGAAGTAGTATCTAAGTATAAGGTTGTTTCTCTTAAATGCATCAAAATTTGAGCTTGTAAATTGTTTGAAACAGTTACCATTACCTGCCCGTGGAACCCCAAAACCGTATCCTACCCATCAGGTGGATAAATGGTGTCAGGATTACGTGAGGATGCCACATTCTAAGCATAGCGTATATCCGATAGACGAGGCAAGTTAATTATTAGCTGTATGCAAAAGTATTAGTCTTCGTTTAATTTTCCAAGTAGATAGATAGATATTTATTGTTTTGCCCAAGGGATTACAAGTGCATTCCGTTTCTTTACATATTTACTTAATTTCCTAAATATTTTCCCTCATTTCGTATAATTTTCTGTCACCTTTTTTACCGAGTTTTGCATTCCCCTGCAGATGAATAATTCGTTTCGATTTGTTGGCAAGTCAAAGTTGCCAAGTGAAGACTAAAACTTTTGCATACTTTAAATATAATATTTGTATCACGGAAATTTCTAATCTAATTTCGCGATATTTGAACGTAGAATGGATCTCGGCGTTGTCGAAACAGATGGGAAATAATACAGCAGGCGTTGCTTCAAAATTTCGTTTCAACCCATCAGCTGGAAACCGCGATACTATCTTACAATCACATATACGCGCAACGTTGGGATTTCACCGCGCTGCATCATTTCTTCTCCGAGGTAGCATATGAAATTTTTTCTATACTTTGGCTAATATAAATATATAATAATAATAATAATAATGCTATACATAGTTTTGGATATTCTGATTGTACGATAAATTTCAAACTAAAGGTAGTTGATGAAGAAGAAACAAATATTTTCTTTGAAGTATTGATGCCAAAAATGGTTCAACTCGCTTTGCAACTGCCCGTTTTGGTCACCGGCCCGGTGCCTCTTTTGAAACGCCATACTAATGGAACCATCACTCTTAGCCAGTTACAAATAGCCTCTTTACTAGCTAATGCATTTTTCTGTACATTTCCAAGACGTAACTCGACTAATCCGCAGTCCGAATATGGAAGATATCCGTACATCAATTTCAATAGGTATTCCGTTTTACTGCAGTTACCGTTTTCGATTAGGGGTGCGCGGGATCCCGTAAAATATTCCGGATTCTTGAAAATATTATTATTTATTATCATTAACGGATTTTCCCTTATATACGATTAGTACTACAGAATTGTTACAAAAATAAGAGCTTTGCAACTAAAAGATCGTATAAAATGGCGTGCAAGTTAAAGACGAAGAGGAACTTGTAAACTAAACTAAAATAAAATACATTGATTAGCCTGAATTAGAAAATTTTAATCTATTTTATTAGAAGAGATAGATTGATAAATATATATATAATATAATCATTGACTAAGGACAAGATAGACCACTCATTTATAGGAAACAAAACGGTTATTTTAAAAATTATATTTAATTCGACTATCAAAGTTGATGAATTTAAGGTTTTATAATGCCAAACCCACACCCTTCCTTTTCCTATTCAATCCCCTCTCCACAGCATCACTTGAGAAATATTTAACGAAACGAATGCTCGAAAGTATCGAGAATTCTGAAAATGTCGGGGAATCGCGGATATTTTCGGGAATCCCGAAACTCTCGGGATCTCGTTATCGATCGTAATCCCGCGCGCCCCTATTTTCAATTTCCAAAGTAATCGCTACTAAATGACTATTACATCCTACGAGTAATGCCAAAAAGGAATAATCGTAGATAGTTAAGTGTAAATGAAATGTATATCCGGTGTATATATTTGCGTAGGTTGTTTTCAGCGTATAAGGAGGGGAAATGGAATAAGTGTGAATCGGTAATGGAAAAGATGAAGTGTATATTTCACTACTTTAGAAGAGTGACATCTAAAGGTGGGTACGTTTAGATATATCGAAGGAGGCGTGAACGCGGGGCAAATACATTATTTATCATGATTTTTCCGTAGAGCAGCCCCGGAAGGTGTGGTAACGATACAGCGGCGTTATATTCCAAAGTTAGATTGCCCGAAATGGGATGAACAAGTACAAAAATTGCCACCCTTGCATATTACGAGTAAAGGGACTATCGAAACCGACGGAACTGGGCTGCTGCAAGTGGATTTTGCCAACAAGTATTTTATATTATTGTGCAGCTTCTAATTAGTATAGCGAAGAAGTAGCTCGCGACGAATAAGATTTTGTCACGGAAAGAAATAAGTCAGTCGCATAATTCTCATTTCACTTTTAAGGCGTAATAATCATGTATTTACGACGGACTATTTAATTTGCCAAAGAAAATTAGGCCAATTTTCTTTTCCTTACAAGGATCGCAAATGTTTGCAGATACGTGGGTGGTGGCGTTCTTGGTTTAGGATGCGTACAAGAAGAGATAAGATTCGTAATCTGTCCCGAGTTGATGGTAACGATGCTCGTTACGGAAGAATTGGACGACACGGAAGCGTTAATTGTATGCGGCGTTGAAAGATACAGCAAATACAAAGGGTATAGCAACAGTTTCAAGTGGGTGGGAGATTACGTGGACGAAACACCTAAAGACAGCAGCGGTAGACGATTAACGTCTGTCGTTGCTATCGACGCTCTCTATTTTACGCATCCGCAAGCGCAATTCAGTATAACTAATATAACGAGAGAACTTAATAAGGTTCGAATTCAATTTCTACGTATAATCGTACACCCATTGATCGTATTAACGTTAGGAACTTTATTTCTTACAGGCGTATGTGGGATTTGTCGGTTGCGAAGGTAGCAAAAGTAATCTTCCGGCCGTTGCAACCGGAAACTGGGGTTGCGGAGCTTTTCGTGGGAACCCAAAATTGAAAGTTTTGTTGCAATTAATGGCGACTGCTTTAACCGGTCGATCAGTGGTGTACTTTACTTTTGGGGACACGAATTTGAGAGACGATATCGCCGAGATGTACACGCACTTCGTGAAACACGAAACTAATATAGGTATTAATTTACGAAATTTCTTAACTGTAGAGCATTAAATATTCTTCACTTTTACGACTATGGGAAACTCTATCGGAACTAATACGGTATATTATATACATTTTTAATATGGACAAATATTTAAACATAGTTTGCGATAAGAGTACTTTATCGAAACTCTTGTAAATCAAGTCAAACGAACAATTCGATTTTATTCAAAAATTAAGAATTATTTAATAAATTCGTATTCGCGTAAGAATTGATTTAAATAAATTCGTATTCGCGTATGAATTAATTTAAATAAATTCGTGGAACAATTTGCAGAAAGCTTCTGAATTTATTATCATGAAAAAATGTTAATCATCTTCTAAAATAAAAAATGATTAAATCTATATAAAAAAAAAAGATGAGAATTACATTGTATCTTTGCAGCTCACATATTCTCATTGCTGGTTCAGTATCAAGAGTTCGCTCCGACTGGAAAATTAGACTTCTACCGTTTCTTGTACAATGGAAGCAAGATAAAACCTCTCACACAATATTTAAGCAAGAACATTCACTCGAAAATTTCCGCGACGAAAGAAGCGGTATTTAGAAAGAGCAAAAGTATGAGCAACGGGGAGAGACGAGCTTTCCATTTAGATATCAAGAAGCATCAGGAATCGGAGGAAGAGAAGATCCAAGGTTGGCTGGTCGACATCGACGAAGACTCGTCGAGCAAAAGGAAAACTGAAGTCTTGAAGGAAGAATACGTGCACGTGAAAAGAGTCACGGAAAAAGAGCAAGTTCAGTGCAAAGATAGCGCGCAGAAAAAGGAAACGCAAGTTCTTCTTCACGAGACCGATAGCACGGAGAAAAAGAGGAAACAGTCTTTGTGGAAAATTCTGGAAGATACGGGGCAAAGTAAAGCGATCCAAGAGCATCGATTATCGGGTCTGGAATTGTTGGACGCGAAACAGGAGCTTATTACTCACCACGCGGATAATGGTTGCAGCGAACCGACCAAAGAGGAAGCGCGTCAGTCGACGACACCTGGAGAATCGCATAGTACGCATAGTATGCATAGTGGCTCGCATAGTATGCATAGTAGCGCGCACAGCACGCAAGAAGGACGAAATAATTCGGACTCGGAGAATTCTACATCTCCGAGCAAACACGAATCGCCAACGAAGAAAAGCGGGCAGAGAAAGATCTCCGACTTTTTTCAACGAACGAGTTAAACATTTGGATTGTATTCGAAATCGAAAGAGTTTCTCTTAATCGAACGCGCCGATACATTTTCACACAAGACTTTCTAAATATACGTACTTTGTATATAATGTAATAATGAGGATAAATAAAAAAGTGATTAATTTTGCAAACACCGTTTTCCTTTTCCTTTACAGATGGGAGGCTTTCCACTACAAAAGCAGGGCGAAATGATTCGCAACAATGAATTATTGAGGTTCCTAGAGTCGTTTGAACTATGGAATTGTTTCATCATACTTTTTGAAAAAACTACCTCTAGTTTTTCATTCTACTCTTCGATGCAATGAAATATTGTTCGTTTACACGTGTGAAAGTAGAAATTTCAAGCTTTAAAAAATTAATAATTTTACAAATTTTTGTATGGTATGTAATGTGTAATGTATGACCTATATAATCCAATATAAATATAAGCACGTACCAAATATTTAATACTTCATAATATCTGAGAAGTGCAACCAATCTGTAATTAGATTCTGCTGTTCTAAAACTACGAATTCGCGTAGCGGCTCGAATAATTATAAATAGTCGAATATGCAAAATTGAATTTTCGTAATAATCCGCGCTCTCCGAATCTACAAAAGTATACCAAAAATCCAAACTAGAATACAGATCTCGTATAATATACGAAAAGTGCAACCAATCGGTAATTGTATTCTATTTCTCTAAAAACATGAATTTGCATACGTACACGTAGTCTATTTGTTTAATATACGAAGGTATTTGTTAACAATAAATATAGCTTTATTTCACACGCTACGCTCTTTAATATAAATATAAAATTAAACCCTGATCCCAGAAAATTTTCAAGCTGTTTTATAATCTTGTCCACAAGTATATGTATAATACCTGTATACATTATTACAGATTTGAATATTAAAGATCACGTATGTCGAAAACAACTACGTTGCACAAAATCTACATTAGTTACAATTCCATTGTTATTGTCTTCGACTACTCTAAATTATTATAATAATATCGCAAGTAACATGAAAACGGTAAGGCGGTCAAGTGGCTGCCTAAAGGTTTTATACAAGAACGCTTCCGTCAATGATAGTAACAATGAAATTGTTTATCGTGCAAGGAGTACGTATAGCGCACATTAGCAGAGATTCAAAAGGTGAATGGATCCGTGATTATTGGCAGTCACGTGATAGTTATCGACGTATCGCGTTGGCTGTGGACCGAAGAAATCGTCGGATATGAAGATGGCTGCTGCCACTGAAATATTAAATACTCTTATCGAAAGAGCAATTTGCCGAACGAAAATGTAGAATTTTCCAGCTTGCGACGCGTTTCAGGTAACGAGCGATTAGATCGTTTAAGCGAAATTGTTTCGATGTCCGCGCGACGGTGTCCGAGTCTCGATCGCGAGTATCGTGGGCGGTTACGGACAGTCGTTCCAACTTCCATCTAACTTGACATTTTGACAGCGGATAGATAGTAAATATTGAACTGATCGTTCAACCAGCAGAAGTGTCACCGATTGAAAGTGGACGAATTATCATGTGACGCGTAACACCGATGCATTCGCGCGTAGTACTCGAAAACTGAAAGCCAATGTTCCCGTTTTTCCGTCTTACACAACAATGTGCCATTTTCACATGTTATATATTCCCCGATACGTTTAACAGCCCGAATAACATCGCGATAAGCGTTTAACTAGACCGCACTATCGCGAATTAACATTCACACCTCGCGGGGCACGTATTTTATTCGAACACTCGGTCATTGTTTTCACGGGATATTCGCTGTGCAACATTGTAGGAGATTGATAATGTTTGAGCATCTTTAGTAGCATCGCTTTATTTGCTGCGTTACTTTTCCTGTGTGCGATTTTTTCGTACGCTTTCCGTTGACTAGTCGACTTTTTGCGGAAGACAATTGGAAAATTCGTAGTTGAATATGTTTGTGGAGAATTTAGAATATTGTAGCTGCTGTCATACATAAGTGATAGAAATTAGTGAATTACAAGTTTGTATTTTATAGATATCATCTACTTATACGTTCATTATCAAGTACATTTATTTCGCAGTAATGCAAATGAATATTTTGAGTTTGACAGCTTCTTTTATATTTCATTTATATATTGCTTTACAAGTGTCTTACATTTTTAATGTTGAGAAAGTTTCATTTGGAAAGAATTTATAATTGCATACTTATAGTCACAACTATGGTAGTCTGAAATTAATGAATTAGAAGTTTGTATTTCATAGGCAGACTTTTTGCAAATTACAATTGGGAACACTGTAATTGACTGTTTGCACAGAATTTACAATCATGCAGTTATTGTCACAAATGATGAATTATAAGTCTGTATTTCACAGTTAATATGTAGGTATAAGTACATTATTAAGTATCTTTATTTTGCAATGATACGAACGAACATTTTCTTCCTCAACCTTGATAGTTTGTTTTACATTTTTATCCTTTCATGAATGTCTTACATTTGTAATATAGAAAAAGTCTGATTTGCACAGAATTTATAGTCTCATAATTATAGTTGCAAATAAGTTATTCAGAAGTTAACTAATTATAAATTGGTATTCGAAAGATATACTTTTCTTTGAGCAGACAACTTTTTGCAAGTGACAATCGGAAAACTTATAGTCAACTGTGTTTGCAGAAAATTTATAACAATGTAGTTTCAGTCACAGATAAGTGACAGAAATGAATGAATTATAAGTTTGTACTTCATAGAGAATATGTAGGTGTAAGTACATTTATTTCGCGGTAATACCAATGAACATTTTGTTCTTTGAGTTTGACAGCTTCTTTTATAATTCTGTCTTACCTTACAATGATACAGTTACTGTCACAAATAAGTCACAAATATCGATGAATTATAAGTTTGTAGTTTAAAGATAATACATAGGTGTAAGTACATTATTTTGCATAATCTGAATAACCTTTTTATTGTTTGAGTTTGATAGCTTCTTTTATTTTCTGTTGTTTCACAGGTGTCTTATCTATATTTGTAATATTGAACAAATTTCATTAGGACAGAATTTACAGTCACAAATAAGTTACTGTGAAATGACTGATTTAAAAGTTTGTATTTCATATATATATACTTTTGTTTAACTAGACAGCTTTTTGCAAGCAACAAATGAAAAAATTGTAGTAGTCTGCATTTGCACAAAATTTATAATCATATACTACTTGCAGTCACAAATAAGTGATAGAGATTAATGAATTATAAGTTTGCGTCTTATAGATAATACGTATGTATAAGTATATTTATTTTACAATGTTGAACAATGAATGAACATTTTTTGTTTTCCTTTGACAATGAGTGTCTCTTTCATTTGTAAGATGGAGAAAATCTTGCCACATAAGTCTGTGTAACATTAATTATATAGTATTACTGTGTCTTTCAAATGTTGTCAGTGTATTAACAATGTAGAGTTTACCGTACGAAATGTGTAACATACAAAGGTATTAATGAGCGTATTAACCATCTCAATATGGCTGATGTAAGTTATAATATCAGTGCCACACTCTTTTTCCTTTAATGCTAGAACTGCCAACGATTAAGCAGTGCTTAGGAGAAAGTTGCATGGAACAAGATAGACAAAATGGGATACTCAATTTTATAGCTTTTGCATGAGTTGCTGTTTTACCAATGGCAGTAGAAACGTGGTATTTGCTATCCTGTTTTGTCCAACTTTCTCCTATTCGTAGAAAATTAGACTATAAAGTCTATTAATAAAGAATTTGTAGAAAGAAATTAAAGCGGTATATCCCTAAAGAAACATATAATTAAGTTGAATATTTTTATGCATTTGTAGGAAATTAAAATATGTGGAATACAAGTAGTATTCAGAAATACGAAAAATATTAAAAGACGAGTACTAATTGTATTATTTTAGTCGTACTTATAAAAATATGAATTTACCTAAAGATCCACAGATTCACATATATATATAATTCAGTGAAAGTAAATCTCTATCTATTCTCTTAATACAAAATCACAGCAAATTTGTAGAAATGAGATCATGTAAATTTATACAATATTTATGAAAAATTCCAAGTGGCTGATTCTATCTACATTGGTAGTTCTAGCATTAACTATTAGGTGTATGCAAAAGTCTAATCATTTAATTTATATATAAGCATTGCAAATTAATCTTCGAAGTATTTTCTCTCATTTTAATAATAATGATAATTCAATAAATAGTATTAATAGTAATAATGATAATTGTTTTCCATCTTTCTACCGCGTTTCGAATTCCGAATTTCCCGAAAGAATGAAATCAGAGAAAAGTCGAAGAATAAATAGATATCAAGCCAACACTACCATTTTTGCGTACGCCTGATAATACCAAAGTTACAAGTATTCGAATGATAAATATACGGATTAATTGTTGTGTTCCTCTATCTAGCAAATATTAAGTATGAACATAATGCGCAAACTACGAGGGGGTACCAGTGTTGGAGGCATGGGTTCTAGCAGTACAGGTGGATTAGAGGATTGCACGGGGAGTACGAATTCTCAGCACACCGCTTTGGGTCTCATGCATCTCAAGAAACTTTTCTCCGAGTACACCCATCCTCCTCATCCCCTCTTAGATGCTGAACGTAACGACAAACTATACAATATGTTGCCATTATTTTGCAAAGTAAGTTTCCTCCGCTTTATCATTTGTCACACATCGAAAAATTAATATATTCGGCCTTAACGAACAATTGGTGTTCAAGTGGGCAAATAAATTCGGCGGGGTGCGAATATTTTTTAGTAGCCGCTGCGTGCAACGAATAGGAATCTTACCAAATAAATAGAAATGCAAATCTTTACGCATTTATGGGAAATTTCAATTTACACAGAGGCGCAAAGCGATATGCAAACATGAAGAAAATATTCAATGTGGTGTAGAAGCTATTGAATTTTAAGGGTGAAACAATCTACCGTTTAGCTTCCAATTAGTATTTCTTTAACTTTGCTGATAAATATATAAATATGCGTAAACATCCTGAATTTAATAATAAATAATAATAAATTTCAGTGGCAAACAAATAAAAATAAATAGATCGCGGATTTTTATGCATTTATGAGAAATTTGAATGGGCAAACAATCACGAAATACTTGTAGCATACAAAAAACTGTATGAAATATAAAAATTAGAGTAGATTGTATAATTTTTAGAGGATGAAACAAATCTTTATTAACACTAGAACTATCAACAATTAATTTATTCGTATCAGAGAAATTAATACTACAAATACCTAATGAAATATATAATACAATGGAGATAAATCTTCGTTTCATTCTCCTAACAGAAAATCGTAGCACATTTCCAAAAATATTTAGTATATAATAGTGTTGTACTATTATTATAGTATAGCATATTATTTATTATAATTAACGGGTTTCTCCTTGTATACAATTAGTACTACAGAATTGTTACAAGAATAATAACTGCTTTACGCTATAAGACCGTATAAAGTAGCGTGCAAATTAAAGACGAAGATCTTACAAAATTAAACTAAACTAAAATACAATACAATGCAATACAATACAATACAATACATTGGTTAGCCTGACAGTAAGTCGGAGGATCTTAATCTGTTTTCTAAATTCCCGCAAAAGCGAATATATCGATGAATTTGTAGGTATTCGGATCTAGTCCAACAGGAGATATGAGCGAAAGGTTCTGGGACATTTTGGCATTCACGCAACAAGTATCGAAGTTAATGGTATCCGAGATTAGTTCAAGGGCAAGCAACCAGAGTACCGAGACCGCGAGTTGTGCCATTGTAAAATTTTTAGAAATCGAAAATAGCGAAGAGTCGAGCAATGGTTGGATGCTATTGTCCGCGTTGAATTTGCTCGCAGCCGGCGATACCTCTGTAATACAGGTACTTCATTTCCGCCACGCGCGTGTTTCTTTTTACCATGGTATTGTAATTAATAATACTGTGTTTCGTGGCACGTTGATATGCGTTTCTGTTACCAGGCAATGACCACCGCTTCTGTTCCATCGACGTTAGTTAAATGTTTGTATCTATTTTTCGACTTGCCCGAAATGGCCGAGGACGAGGCGGATATTACGGATGCGAATAGCGAAATTACTCCGAAACAGCGACGAGGATTGTTACAGAAAATATTTGTTCAAGTAAACGACATATTTTACTTGCGAGACGGGATCGTAACCGAGATATTTACGAGACGCATTATATATAACTTGTACAATATTGTTTAAGGATAACTCATACTAGATAGATAGATAGATATTTATTGCTTTCCCAAGGGATTGCAAGCGGATTCCGTTTCTTTACACATTTACATTTTTGACTACTTACTGATACTTAATAGTATCTTAATCTTCCCTGTCACTCTATTACTCGATCGCTCTGTTCAGATTCCGTGCTGAAAAGTATCGCGGTGTCGGACAGCGATGTACAACTCACGATGCATTCGGATTCTATCACAAGATTATGCGCTTCATTTTATTAATACTTACAAGTGTTGAATCGCTTGTATTCCATATGAACCATATAAATAATAAGTAGTGTCTCTATTCGAATAAAAGAAGCGTCGCTTGGCACTTTTCAATAAGATTTTCCCAATGCCTCCTGGCACTCAAACGATTAAGGATAATTGATATTACTGTAATTGTTTCGTTATGTTTTAAGAAATATTCGATTCGAAAAAAGTATTAATAACGTTAAAAGATATCGATTAATTTAGCATTATGTTAAGCCATGTTCAACAATGTTGCACTATAGACTCGTTATTAAACTAGTGTGTCGTATCTTTTTATACATACTTCCAAAACGTGTATCGATTTTTACGCAATGGAGATTCATTTCCACGAAAATTTCTTGGTCACGCTCTTGTCGGACGGACATTATATCGTATCCTTTAATCTGATAATACGAATGGATTAATCCGATGGATCGATTTGCAGTTATTGGTGAGATTATGTAGCCATCCTTATCCGGCGGAAGAGCTAGCTCGGAAGGATGATCTAACTTTATTATTCTCAGCAATAACTAGCTGGTGCCCCCACTATAACGTGATGTGGCGCAAAAGCGCGGCAGAAGTATTAATGACTTTGTCTCGACACGGACTTACTCAAAACGTAGTAAGCTACATTCACAGTGAGTATCGTATAAAACACGTAAATTTAGGAACTCTCGAAGGGGAGACGTTTTATTACGAAAGCAATGTAAAATAAATCGCAAACAAAAATGATCAAGGTCCGTAGAATCGTTCGATATATATATATATACTCCCGCAATTTAATGATCGCTTTGAATCGCAGATAAGGGATGTATAGCACTGTGTGTTGATAATATGCAACGTGTACCTGGACTGGCACCATTGGAAGTGGTAGAAATGTTTGTCACAGTATTTTGCTTTTTAAAAGACTCCAGCGAGGTGTCTCAAACGCTTCTAGACGATTTTCGTGCTTGTCAAGGATATATCTTTTTATCCGAATTTTTATTAAGGTGAAACATTAGAAATGATTCGGCCTTTTGCTATAAATGTATATAATTGTAATATATACGTACGATTTATAGACACGCTCCGTCAAGATTAGAGCAAGACGGCAGAGCAGAGGCGCAGGATGCAATTCGGAATTTGGTGCTCATGTTGGCATCTTTGACGATGTGTGGCCACACAGAATTGAAACCGAGTCAAGCTAGCATGGGTTCTTTGTTTCAAATGCTTGGCTTTACTTTACCTCAACCAAGCAATAGAGGTACAAATATTAGACTTAAATTACTTATATATATCCCTTATCGATAAATATCTTTAAAAAAAACGTATAAAGCGCAACTGTAACGCAGTCGTACATTTGCAAAATTATGACTACTTTTTAATGATATTACTATTTTCATCGCTACAGACACTAGACTACTATTTTAATAGTATTGGTATCACTGTTGCGATCGCTATACCTATAATATTTTTAATATATAATATTTTTTAATAATATATATTTTAGTAATATTATTAGTGCCGTTACTATATTTAATATTATTCCTATTGATGTTACTATAATTATTCGGAATGATAATTATTCCTAAGCATAATTATTGTTACAGGAGGAAGCGTTCGGAATATCCAAGCATTCCAAGTATTACAGTCTGTGTTTGTAAAGTCTAACTCACCACTTTTGTGTTGCACGATTCTCGATGCAATATCTAGCGTGTATCACAGCGACAATGCCAATTATTTTATACTCGAGGGGCAAAACACGCTGTCCCAATTCGCGGAGAAGATTCACTTGAAAAATCGCGAGATACAAGAGAAATTCTTTCAACTTTTAGAATTTATAGTGTTTCAACTTAATTTCGTGCCTTGTAAGGAATTTATATCTCTATCTATACTACTGAAGACGAATAATTCAACCAGTTGCAGTATCTTGTGCATGCAGACGCTCCTTAATATACTCAGGTATTGCACAGCAGCTCTGTTTAATTGAGGGGCTTAATGCAAAATCTGGTTAACTCCGCTATGTAATGAAACTAATTAAGTTAGTTAGCCAATTTTAAGTGTACACTTATTTAAGCGTAAGTGGTAATAAAAAATAATAACGTTGGCCGATTTTTGCACCGAGCCCTCAATTATATTTTAATCACACTTTTTTTTTCATTGATCTCTCTCGATCTATATTGACACTCGCATCTCTTTCACAGACATAATAATATATTTAAAGATGTGTACAGAGAAGTGGGTTTGTTGGAAGTCTTTGTTACATGTCTTCTTCGTTACGCAACTTTACTCAAAGATAAACAAGCGGCGCACGATCAAGGATTAGGTACCGATATTTTCTTCCATTTCTCTTAACAATTCTTCGCCTATTCCATTAACCCTTTCACAACGTAAACAAGTAACAAAGAACATATTTACCTATTCACACCTGATACGTTTCAATAATTGTATTACGCTATACATTTATAATATACATTACGCTATCGCGAATATTCCGCTTCGTGATGCAAATGGTTTTAACAGCTTACCCGAATCTTTCTCGTATTAAACCGTGAAAGGGTTAAACAAGGGTTCAACTCGCGTGCCAATAAACGTTTTACCTTTTTATCAGAGTATAAGATCTGTCCAGAAGACGAGCGATTGGGTGCCTTAGTGATGGAAGCCTTGACGACATTATTGGCAGGCAATGGTCAGAACGCGAATGTGTTTAGGGAATGCGGCGGAGCGCGTTGCGCTCACAATTTGGTACCGTATATGGACTGTCGATACCAAGCGCTTGGTATCGTCAGAGAATTGATACTTAGCGCGGGCGGAGACGACGACATGGCTACGTTGTTAGGTGTCATGCACTCGGCACCTTCCAACGCTTTAGTCTTGAAGACGCATATATTAAAGGTTCGTTTCTGGACACTATCAGTCCTCGACCCTTTCGCGACGGCGGAACTAGCCGTCAGTAGGCCACTAACGAACAGGTCGTCGTGCCATTAGCGCACACCGTACACTGTGATACCCCGTAAAAGCATAGAAAACAAATAAACTTTCCTCGTTCCAACTACTTCTTCTTGTGCGCTAGTCGCGAAAGGGGTAAATTGTATAGCATTATTATGATTAAATATTGTACTCTTTTAGTCTTTATTGGCTTGCTTGCGAGAGTCGCATCGAACTCGAACGGTGTTTCGAAAAGTGGGAGGTTTCGTGTACGTGATGTCCGTGTTAGTATCTCTGGAAGGCCAGTTAGGCACGCAGAGATCGGAGAATGCGGAGCCCTGTAACGATGTGATTAAAAGAACCCCGCAGGAAGAAGCGCAATTGTTGACGCTTTTGCACGTTGTATTTCACACTATAAGTACTGCTATGAGATTTGAGCCAGCCAATGCAAAATTCTTCCATCACGAAGCAAGTATTATATTTCTGTATTATATTTATATGCAAATTTATGTATCAATAATTACACTTGATTGCAAAGGCTTACGTTTAAAAATCAGCAGCTAGTAAATAATGATCTAAAAGCGGGCAATGAAAATCTCATAATTCTTGATTTTAAATGATAATTAGATAATTAAAATGATGTTAAATTCGAAATAATATTTTATATAATACGAATAGAATATAGTAAAAATAGTATTTTAGTTAACTTATGTAGAACTTTATATAGAATTTCAAGTGATATTAATTTGTATTAATATTGCGATCATGCTGCAGATATGCCAATCGAGTTTGTGCGACACTTTGCGCCTTCTTGGATGCTTCTCGACGCAAACCAAGCTTACCGAAATAGATATAATACCAACTACAAACTATCACAACATGTTATCAGCGCTATTCACTGGTAGCGTACTGGAACCAGTATTTCCGGAAGTAATACCAAAAACATTAGCATACGCGTGCTTGTTGCTGCGACTTCTGTACGACGTAGCGCTCGATTCTTTCGATAAGCCAAACTTGGCAGGTTTAGGCATGAGATCGCCCAGCCACAAGCAAAATAGCGTCGAGGTAATTTATTTATTTATTTAGTAGCAATAATAGTAATTATTATATTTATTTCGCAATGTAAAGTAATTTACGTTACCAAATTACCGGTCTAAGTATTTATTTATTTATTTATTATATGTATACATACTTAATTTACAAAAAGGACGTATCAATAATAATAGTAGGAATATCGTCGAATTAAACCGAAAGTACTAAGATTGAAGCTCAATAGTAATACCTGTGAAGTTCTCAGTTTTAAACGAATCGACGTTTCGCGCAAAGAAACGAAGAAATCGATCAAGAAAGCCTTTGCAATGATTTTCAGCAACAAAAGTCGTTCGACTCACCGGGAAGCGGAAAGAGAAGCGTGATAAACTCTCTAAACTTGAGTCCCCCGACTCCCGAACCAATCGTGGTTCATCCCGGTATAGTGGTCGGAATGTTGCACCTGCTACCATCGATCTCCGAGCCGTGCAGTCCGCAAATGGCTTTGGCCCTGCAATTATACGTCGCTGAAATCGTCAAAAGTTTGGTGCGATCCGAGAGAAATCAGCAAATAATGTGCGACGCCGGAATGGCGGGAGAATTGTTATCCGTGGGTAGAATTGCCTTGCAAGACGAAACGCATCCGCTGCATCAACCGTTGCAATATATTATAGAAAGACTGGCGGCGCAGTCTTTAGAGCCGCGCGACTTAAGGTGAGATGCAAAATCGATCCTTCGAAAGGTTTCTCCCATCGATGCAAACGACGGGTTTAAATTCGTGGCTTGAAAACCCGACAATTAACGCAGGCGGTGCTATAGCGCTGTGCTTGCGGGGTTGAATTGGCGAAAGCCACGGCCTTCGTTGCAATCTAAACGGGATCAGGGGAAAGTGGGCGACCTTTACCTGCACGTGTTCCCCGCTGGGGATCTAAAGGTCCCCCGCTTCGAGCTAATCCCGGTCGTGGGACCTCTGAAGACCAAGAATAAAAGTCGTTAGAGCCTATAAATCGCGTCGCTGAAAAATACACCGTAGTTGCAGTCTTTTGTGAGCCGCGTTAACTTAAATCCATCGCTTGCATCGATGTCTTGTCGATTACTTTTTATCGTGAGGTAAAATAAAATTAGGGAATTGCTATCGCGTTGCCTGGCAATTGATACATTATCTTTCGAACGCAGAGAATTTTTGCGTCTCGGCGATCCGCTGTGCTGCATTTCGCTGGACGATATCGAACCGAATAAACCTCGAGGTGGACCCGTGCCGCTAACGCGCATCAAAACCTTAGTATCTATGACTACGCCGAAGGATTTTCGAGCGCACGGCTCGTGTACTTTACCACCGTTCGTGGAACTCGATATGAGCGCGGAAGGATTCGCGTGCTTGTATCTACCCAGCGTTGCACCGCAAAGTACAACTCCGCCTACGGTTGTAGCCGCGGATACTAGCGTGCTCGGTGGAATTGGTTCAGGTAAATCTTAGACTCGTTTATGCATTGGGAATGATATTAATTTTAAAGCATCCCCCAGGGAAAGGGTTAACATATATCCATTGAAACGTGCAATTCGCTTTTGTTTTCTACTTAACCGGAACCTAATTCAAATCACTTAGTTGGACGAACAATTTTTAGGCGACAGATTGTTCCCTCCCCAAACGGGTTTAACGTACAGCACGTGGATCTGCGTGGATAAGTTCAGCGATCCCAGAACCGATCCTCATTGCGTGCGATTGTTGACGTTAGTTCGTACTCCGCAATCGGCAAGGGATTTAATTTGCCTAACTGCGGTGCTTAGCGCGAGGGATAAAGCAATTATCGTGTCTACGCAGGAAACGCCGATGCCGCAAAGTAAGTACAGTTAGTACCAGTAGTTTGTATCTAATAGTTTTGTGTTTAACTCTTTCAGCGCTAAGTAATTTTAGGAGCGTGGCGCGTTTCTAAGTTCACTTTCACGGATCACGCGGATATGAATGCTGCTGCGACATTTAATATGAATATCGTGATCTTTATTAATCACTACTAAACGGCGTTAGCACGTTGAATAAACTAAACTAAATTACGATGCTTTTAAATTCATATTTGGTGGACGTTTTACGTTAATTGTTTCGCGCGTTGAAAGACTCGAATTAGTAAACCCTACGTGTTATATACGCATTCATAGCGCTCAAAGGGTTAATAGTTGCCAATAGTTTTGTGCCTACATTGATTAAAACTTCAGACGTGGGTGAATGGGAGCCAGAGGGAACCGGCGAATGCGGCGCGCGAGTTTGGTGCCCAGCCTTGCTTCACGAAGGCCAATGGCACCATATAGCCATCGTACTGAACCGTGCCGTTTTAAAGAATTCGAGCTTCTCGTTGTATTTGGACGGGCAACATATTCACAGTCAGAAGCTTCATTATATTACGCAAGTTCCCGGCGGAGGGGCGGCAAACTTGACAGTGGCATCTCCGGTGTACGGGTATATAGGAACGCCGCCTTGCTGGCGGCGATATTCCAGATTAACGTGGAAACAAGGACCCTGCCACTTAGTGGAAGAAGTATTTAATTCTCAGAATATAGCAACGTTGTTCAAGTTGGGCCCTCATTATATGGGAAGCTTGCAGGCTCCACAGTTATCAGGTATTGAAATATCTAGTTACTTATTAAATCACTGCAAAGTATTTATTCAATTATTAGGCTGTTCGGAAAGTTTGTAGCGATATCCGAGAAAGATTCAAAAGTAATACGTATTTTTTTCTTTTTAAGCAAAGTTTATTTGCCATCTGTTACATACAGTAACAATAAGCAAATCTTAAATAGACAAAAACAAAGATAAGGAAATCTATATGACGAGTAATACGTATACGATTATAATTTTATTATATAGTACACATTTCGCTACTATTAAAGTTGCGTAGAAATATACCAGGTGCAGTTCAACAATTTTCGTAGACATCTGAAACGGACTACTCCATTTATTATTCTCTATTTATCTATTACTCTCTATTCTTCTTTTATATTTATATCAAATATCGTTCTCTACTGTATTTAAGTAATCCACTTAATAACAGTATTTCATTAAATGCATAGAATAGAGCTTACACGATATACGCGAATTCGTCAAAAGCGCTACGAATTTTCCAAACAACCCCATACTTTTATGCAAGTATAAACGTCACAAACTTTATTGCAGGACAAGAACCTTTGATGCCTCTTGTCGCGGAAGAAAAAGTTGTATTCGGATTGAACGCTAAAGCGATGTCCCAGTTAACGTTAGCTAGAATTAGAAAAGTTTATAGTCGGGCCGATAATAAATCGATCGCTAAGCAACTCGGTATGTCGTCGCACGAAAATGCCACACCTATTAGAGTTCTGCATAATTCGGCGGGGCATCTTAGCGGACCTGCTCGAGCCCTCGGTGGCGTAGTCGTTGGATATCTCGGTGTTCGAGTCTTCAGTCCTCGACCCGTTGTCACAATGATCGACAACGTTGGAGGATGCTCGGTGTTGCTAGGATTAATAGCTATGGCTCAAGACGTGGAATCGTTATACGCGGCTGTTAAAGCGTTAGTGTGCGTTGTAAGGTCGAATCAAGCTGCTCAGCAAGAAATGGATCGTCGAAGGGGATATCAGACGTTGGCGATGCTATTGAGAAGGAAGTGTCCCCTTTTGAATAGTCACATCTTGCATCTTACGTTCAGTCTTGTTGGTACGGTTGACAGCGGTAGAGAAACCAGCGCGATACCCAATGTTATGGCATTTCAAGATCTCCTCTGCGATTTGCAGGTATGGTTCCTTTTTAATCTCGACAAATTGTTATATATATATATTATAGTATAAATTATAAAAATATTGCACTACGTATAGTATGGAAATTATAGGAATTATTGTCGTATAAATTATAAAAATATTGCCCTGCATATATTATAGAAATGGTAGAAATTATTGTAGTACAGATTATAAGCATCGAACTGTGTGCAGGTTTGGCACGAAGCACCAGGCGAGCTTCTAAGATCTCTTTTAGAGCATTTGTACGAGTTAATAGCGGAATCGAGCGAGAAGAGAACCAATTTACGATTGATGAGGGATTTGCAGTTGGTGCACAAGTTGTTGCACATTTTGAGCGACGTAAAGCAAAGCACTACCAGACAGATTTTGCTCGCCCTCCTCAGCATACTGTTAAGTCAGCCTAAACAAGCTGATTTGCTTTGGTAATTTAATACATTTCATGTTACAAATTTACAATTAAATTACGTTTCAATTAGGGATGGAATATATCCCGAGAATTCAAAAGTTTCTTTGCAAAGCTTGTCGAGTTAGTTAAGTTTCGATCCATCTGTAATTTCAATCCATCTGTAATTTCAATATTAGCGATAATATTATTTTTCACGTAGGTTTGGCCAATTTATCGTGGCTACGTTGCCCGAATATCCGGAGAAGTTTTTAATTCTTCGAGAAAGCGAAGGAAACAAAGACGGAGAAGGGGAGCATATACTTTTGCGAAATCGTTGCTTGCAGCTTTTGCATTCTTTGTTGTTTAACGGTCCCAAAGTAAATGCAAAGTAAGTAAGCTCAGCAACATTGTATTATACAGCTACAAGTAGGACTGCGAATTTTTATTTCGATTTACTACATTGGATAATATTTTTGCAGTATGTGCGAGGAATTAGCTAAAGTGTTAGGCTTAGATTGGATATTATTGTTCCTTCAGTCGGGCCTGCACAGTACCACAGTAATATGGGGGTTGCGAATTTTAGTAGCCATTTGTTCCGTGCAACCGATCTTACAAAAATTTAAAGAAGGAACTAGCAACGGTGGTTGGCTTCGCCACACTGATCACAATAAAATGGCATTGGCACTCGGTACGTGCGCGAATCCCGTAAATCTCGGCTAGTTCTCGTAGACCTTGTAAACTCATGGTACAAATATTTTTGCATGGTGTACAGGCTGCCATCAGCAAATGTCGAGTGGCGAAAATAAACCGTCAGGCCTTCACGTCCCAGGATTTCAACACTTAGGATGGCTATTGCCGCAGCACGTAGATCTTGTTCCTGAATTGTATTTTCTCTTCATCGCGCTTATGATGGGGCAGCCTGTAAAATTGTTGCCCACCGATTCCAAAGTCATTTTGAAGGTTCAGTATTATAACTTCGTTTTAATTTATATATGATCGAATAGAAAATCTGCGTCATTTTGTTTTTTCCAAGAAAGCCAAAAAAAACTGAAACGTTTCACGAGGATCGAATTATGAAATTACCCGAACGATAATCAAACGCCGTCGCGAAAAATAGAAAATATCTTTGCGAATAAAAATCGGCACTCAAAGTTATTTTAAAAAGCGACACGAATTTTTTCGCTTCAACTTAATACGATATGCGAACTATTACATTTTACGATAAGCGTAAATGTAACAAATATTTCTATTTTGTAACGGTAGCTGGATTTAGACAACGTATGGAATTTCTTATTTGGCGTCCCTGCGAATCACACGCTATCGTCTTTCGCGAGCAGAATTAATCTTTGTCCCGAGGCCGTGGTTACTTTGCTAGCGATGGTGCGAACAATGTTGAACAATTATTCCATCACGTAAGTTTTACACGCTACATTTGCCCCTTTCTTAAAGCTTGCGCGGTGCAGGATGCGCGTAATAATCGTTGCAATTATTATTTAATAGCCCTGAATCTTTACCGGATTGGTTGAGCGATTATCCAGTGACAATAATACAGTTCCTGTTCTTCCTTTATCATAATTTCACCGACTTTATGCAAGTGTTCATGTCCGCGGAAGTGCTGGGAGCGTTGGCTGGTACTTTATTTCCAAAACCCGCGAGTTCCAGCCAGGACAGCAGCGGAGCTAGCACTCCGGCAGACGAGGTAACACAATATTTAATTCGAAGACGAATGATAAAAGTATAATCGTTCACCGAGATACTGATTCGATAAATAAAATCACGAGGAAATATTTAGGTTCTAGAATAGACAAGCTGTGTATTATTCTTTATATACCGGGAAATTTTGTACATTTTTGTATAGTAAAATATCTTGTAGTAAAATACTTTATATAGCAAAATATCTTTCGTTTATATTAATGTTAATTCTTATTAATGTCTCACTTTCTTTAATTGGGTTCGAAAAAAATCTGAGTTTGTACAAATATCCACAGGCTAACGGTAAGCTTTTCTATAAAAAAAAAAAAAAAAAAGAAAAATAAATGTACTGGTATTAATTTGCTATTTCAGCAAGAGCCAGTATTAGTGAGATCTCCCTCGAAAGATGTTAGCTTGACGAATCACCCGGCAAAGAAGTTCGTCATGGATTTCATGCGAGTTATCGTAGTGGATTCTCTTTCTTTGCCTGTCAGCGCGAAATCTCCCCCAGCTATCGATTTAGTTTTGGAAGCGTGGCCAGAACACGCGTCTACGGGACAGCAGACGCGCTATCAGACGGAAATTCTATCTATCTTGATGGAACATCTCTTGGCTGCGGACGTTTTAATCGGGGAACAGGCCGCGTTGCCTGTTGTTCCCGGTGGATCAGTCAATAATATAACCAGCAACGTGTGTTACGTTGCTGCTAGAATAGTCGACAAATTGTGGCAAGGTAAACCATCGAATTCTTGTCTTTAACCAGCCCGTCAAAATGACGGAGTTCAGATCTCTTGTTTCAAAAACAATTCGTTTGCAAGGAATATTCTCGTAATTGAAAGATATGCTTGTTTTACCTAGTTACTTAAATATTAGAGAAATTAGAATCAGTAACAAATAAAGCGTTTCTTTAAGTATCCGTGAAACTGACGGGTTTGGTAAAAATAGGTTTATAGTCAATTCCGATTGCTCTACTGTTAACCAGTTGCGCGCTGGAAATTATTCAGCGAGTACCTGTGATAAACCATAGTAATTTGCAGCGAATTAATTTCTGTACAATTTTCAGACCGACTTTCGCACAGTCAGTGCACAAAACGTGCTCGTGACAATTCTCAATTCGCTTTATACTTTTCAACTTCCAAAATTTCAGAGTTTTCAGTAGATCTAATCGACGTGTATATTATGTTATTCCAGCGCAAGTAGTTGCATAGTAGTCGTAGTAGTATTCTTATTTGACAAAACGTATATAGGTGCTCTGACCAAAGATCCGCACGAAGTGTTCGACTTTATCGTGAAGTTGATTGGACAAGCAAAAAGACGGCCCGGAGTCGTTAGCATGGAAGGTCTGCATCATTGTTTAAATCGAACAATTTTATTCCTATTATCGCGCGCAACGGATTCTATAGCCGATCAAATGGCCGTGCTAGAAGCATTGCACAAGCTTACCACTCACAGGTACATTTCGCGTTCCTTCTCAGACTTACAAATTACAAATAGAAGAAGAATTCAAAGAAGCTTAAATCGAATGAAACGCGTTGTTCGATAGAGTGCTAGTTTTCGGCGCCGGAAATCACGAGCTGGAATTTATCGGTTGCCTGACTTACTGTTTGCTGCAACTGACGGCGGACACAAAAATCATGCTCGACATTAACGCGAAGACAACCTGGCACGTTAATCCGCAAGTTGAAGCCAGCGACGATAGATTGACGTCTCATCAGGGACACAATTTAATGGCTGTCGCTGCCGCGAGAGTTTGGGAGGAATTATACGTATGTAAAAAGCCGGCCATAGAAGAAGTGTTTAAAATTACTCTACCAGCACCTGTCGGTAACGAGCGAGCTCCCGAATTATCGGTAGTGAGAGATCAGGTACACGAAGCTGCGACTAGGCTTTGGTTGAATTACGTCGTTATGGAAAGGAAAGCTTCCTATAGGGTTCCTTGGGAGCTTCACAATCAGATACAGTCGGTGAGTATCTAATTGCGGGCTTTATAAATATTAATGGACCGCGAATATTTATGCAAAGTCATATTTTTTTGGGGGAACGATTAAAAATAGGGACTCATTCCATCTTTTGAAGTATTATGTATGCGTTACAAGTATTAAGTATTTTAGTTTTAACGTTTTACTTTGCAAGGATTAGGCTTACAAAGCATTATGGAAAATCGAAGACATTACGGATTCGCATGATACGCGAAAATACATTAAATGTATGCAAAATAAAAACCACACATTATTACAATTAATCTGTATTTGGGATTCATTCCTCGAGTCGCGTTTTTAACCGTTTAAGCGCTGAACTCTTCTGATTTAAAAGTAACGCTTAGCGATATCCAAATAAAATGTGATGTGCGAAGGAAAATGTATTGGATTTTAGAAAATCCAAAAGGTAACCGGGGGTTTAACGAGACTGGCAAGTCGAACGAAGGTTCGGAAAGAGGAATCTGTGCGCGTCAGATTAAGATTGCATCAAAATACCGTAGCGCAATGGACCGAGCAACATATAGCGTTGGTCCGTGATCTAGCCGCAGCTAAACGCTTGCAATATATACAAACTAACCAGCATACTCAGCGATACGTATATCAGGTAAGTATTTTTATTCTACACATACGGATGTGTGGAAGTCCATAAGAAACTTTCCCTTGGCTATGAGCATCAATTTCATACACACTCCGCTTCTATTAACAATTATGCTAGGAATGGCTACAAACCGAAACCGAATTAACAAGAGAGCGAGGTCTATGGGGACCGCCGACGCCGACTAGATTGGACAAATGGATGTTGGACATGACGGAGGGTCCTTGCAGGATGAGGAAAAAGATGATGAAGAACGAACTTTTTTACATACATTATCCTTATCGACCTGAACTAGAGCACCCTGATAATGTGAGATATTTTCGCTTAAAGAAATTAAGTCGCTTAGGCGCCCAATGGCGATAAAAGTGTTTACGAAATTCTAATTTGTAGATGGTGGTAAAAGTGTTCACGCAATTCTAATTTGTAGTATTTTTTTCGTAAAGAGAAAGATATTTTAGAATCTCTAAATTTCATTCGATAGAATACTTGGTTGGGTTAATTTTAAAGTTTCGAGCCCTGGGCATTCTACCGTTAATAGCGACTGATTGTTTTCATTATTTCGACCCTTTATAGAAACAATTAAAGTACAAAGTTGCAACGAGCACCGACAGCAAAGAATACTATTTGAAGCAACTTGGAAATTCATCCGGCATGTTTGAACGCGAGCGCGATCCCGTTATCGACGATACTCCGTTGAACGTGAACGATGCTTCCACGGAAAGCGAGCCTCCCATGGTTCCCTGTACCTTGGAACGCCATGCCAGTGAACCGGACGAAGCGCCAGAAGACAACGAACAAGAGGAAGAAAATAATCAGACTGTTCCAGACAATCAAACTTTAATAAGACTATTAGAGGAACACGAGAAAGTTTGTCTTCTCTTTGTCTGCTACAAATATACGATACCTAAAATTGCGTACAGCATTTAAATGGCTATATATTTTTAGATAAGTCACATGTTCAGATGCGCGCGAATTCAAGGCTTAGACACGACCGAAGGTTTACTGTTGTTCGGAAAAGAACACTTTTACGTGGTCGACGGATTCACGTTGCTAAAGTCGAGGGAGATTAGGGACATTGAAAGTTTACCCGAAGCTTACGAACCGATATTGCCGTCTCCGGGATCTCCCAGAAGATCCAGAGCAATGAGGCAGTGCTCCAAATTTAATTACGAGGATATTAGGTAACTAATCTTTTCGCGCCGATCGCGTTAATATTATTGCAAACACGATGAAATTAGTTTAGAAGCGAAATAAAGTCGTCAATTATTATAATTAATATTTTATATTAAGTGTACCTAAAAATACGACGAAAAAAAAACGTATCTTAAAACATTCGCAGTTTAGTTATCGTTTAATTGAAACGCGGCAATTTTAATGCTGTAGCATTTGCACTTCCTATGCTTTATTATAGAGAAGTGCACAAAAGAAGATACCTGCTGCAGCCAATGGCATTAGAAGTGTTCAGCGGAGACGGCAGAAATTATTTGCTAGCGTTCCCGCGCAAAGTAAGGAACAAAGTTTACCAGAGATTCATGACGTTCGCAACCGCGATCGCTGACAGTGCTCACCAATCCGTTGCGGGGCAAAAAAGAACGGCAAACGTTGAACAAGCCACCGGTTTGCTCTCGAATCTAATAGGCGAAACCTCCGTTACGCAACGATGGGTGGTTGGTATTTCAAATGGTGTCGCATTTATTTTTATTCGCGTCACGATTACTTATGAAAACGGTTCACTTCGCAGAGGGGCGAAATATCGAACTTTCAGTATCTGATGCATCTTAATACGTTGGCGGGTCGTAGCTACAATGATTTGATGCAGTATCCGATATTCCCGTGGATCTTGGCCGATTACGATAGCGAAGAAATGGATCTCACCGATCCAGCAACGTTCAGAGACTTCAGCAAACCCATGGGCGCGCAGAGCCCGGAACGATTGTTGCAGTTCAAAAAGAGGTAACTAACGTGAAATTAATGGATCTTAGTATAAGCGAGCAAATAAGTAACTACTATTAATTGGTATGGAAATTAGGTACAAAGAGTGGGACGATCCGCACGGAGAAACTCCGCCTTATCATTATGGAACTCACTATTCCTCTGCAATGATAGTGTGTTCATATTTGGTGAGGATGGAACCTTTTACGCAACACTTTCTTCGGTTACAGGTTCGCATAAATAGATTACTCGACAATTGAGGAGTTTTTGTAAGAAGAGCTCGTAGATCTGTAGTTTCAATGTTGCACAAATTAAATTTAGGATATTATCCGTATAGGATAGTATTTTGACTTATAGAATTCAAACTTTTGTTATCTCGGGAAGCTCCTCAGGCAATGATACAATATTAATTTGTATAGTAACGCATTGATTGTGAAATTTCTTATTAGGGCGGTCATTTCGATCTGGCGGATAGAATGTTCAATAGTATAAAAGAAGCGTGGCTTTCGGCATCTAAACACAACATGGCTGATGTGAAAGAACTAATACCGGAATTCTTTTATCTCCCAGAATTTCTCGTCAACTCAAACCACTTTGATTTAGGCAAGTATTACGTAATCGAAGTGTTAATAATAAAAAAAAAACTCTTATCAAACCTTAAAACAGACATTGCAAAACTTTGTAATTTAATTAGATACAATTTTTCTGCGATACAATTACGAACAACACCTTTAATATGATCAACATCTTATTAAAGATAATCGCAAGTTAATGATTGAATGCAAATCGAAAATATCATTGAATTTCCTCTCCGAAAAAAGAAAAAAAAAAAAACAAAAGTTGACTTAAGTGTGAACGCGTGTATTGTTAAGATCGTCGAGATTAACATTCGATATTAATCTCAGGTTCTAAACAAAGTGGCGTACAGCTGGGAGATATCGTATTGCCACCGTGGGCGAAGCAAGATCCTCGAGAATTTATACGAGTGCACAGACTCGCTTTGGAATGCGATTACGTGTCGCAACATCTCCACCAGTGGATCGATTTAATATTCGGTTGCAAACAAAACGGTCCCGCCGCGGTTGAAGCTGTCAATGTGTTCCATCATTTATTCTACGAAGGCAACGTTGACATTTACAAGTAAGATCTATTCGACGACATTATTCCTCTGTAATACAAATTTAAATAATGGAAATTTAAATGCGCGAAAAACATGGAACACGTTTATTTAATGTACAGAAAGATACACAATGTTTCAACAATATTTAAACGAAACGATCCTCTATTTAAAAAATCCCATTTCTTCAATTTTGTTAACAAAAATATCTGGTCTAATAATTGATTCTTATAACGCATAATCACGTTTTCTTTTAGCATTGACGATCCTCTAAAGAAGAACGCTACCATAGGATTTATTAACAATTTCGGTCAGATACCGAAGCAGTTATTTAAGAAACCCCATCCAGCAAAAAAGATGACTCAAAGAACCAGCGTAATCGATCCAGGACCGATCACTCCTGGCTTAAGCATTACCACGTCGGACAAGCTGTTCTTCCACAATCTCGATAACTTGAAACCATCGCTTCAACCTATTAAAGGTTTGCTATCTTAATTCGCTTCCCCATTCAGATACTTCAAATTACGATTTAGTGTCCTACTTTTCAGAGCTGAAGGGTCCAGTCGGGCAAATACTTCACGTGGACAAAGCGGTGCTAGCCGTGGAGCAAAATAAAACGCTTATCCCGCCGGCTTACAACAAATACGTCGCATGGGGTTTCGCGGATCATTCGCTGAGAATCGGCAACTACGACAGCGACAAAGCGATATTCGTTTGCGAGGCGATGATACAGAGCGGTGGAGAGATAGTTGCCTGCGTTTGCCCGTCTTCCAAATCGATAGTAACTGCTGGCACGAGCTCTGTAAGTTGTCGCTCGAATCTACTAGACGTACCAATGAATAATCATAAACACTTTTGTTTAATTTACCGCCTATTTTTAACAAAGTTAGACTATCACCTTATCTTAAACACAATTGCGGTTATTTGTCACATTTTTCGAGCGGGCTATAAATTCCTATTTGAATGGAAGCTTATTCTTTTGATAAAGTAGATTCATCAACCCAGTTAAAGATAGTAGATTACTTATTAGCACACCTAACTCTTTAAAACGAAATCGTTTCGATTAGGTTGTGACCGTTTGGGAGTACACCAAGAGGCAGCTTTCCATTAAACAATGCTTGTATGGTCATACGGACGCTGTTACCTGTTTATCGTCGAGCCCAGCGTACAATGTAATTGTATCGGGATCTCGAGACGGTACAGCGATCATTTGGGATTTATCTCGATGCTTATTTGTCCGGCAACTTCGGGGACACGCGGGACCGGTGGCTGCGGTTGCAATAAATGAATTGACGGTATGTTTCATCATACACTTTTAAGCCGTTGCCGATAATAACGGTTAATAAACTTTAGCCTACTTATTTTAACCATCTTTAGTATTCGATATGATTTTCTTTGTGTTCCGTATAACTTTGGCCAATATAGGCATTTGGAGTAATAATGATTTTGCTACGTTGAAATCAAAATAGACTTAGACGTCGTAAGAAGAACGAAAGCAGAATACGTATCATAGTATGTAATAGTAAGAAGAGATTCGTTACAGGGAGACATAGCTACTTGCGCAGCTACCTGGTTACACGTGTGGAGCATCAACGGCGAGGAGCTTGCCAGCGTTAATACTTGCGTTGGTCGCGCGGATAGGATGCAGCAAATTTTGTGCGTCGCTTTCAGTCAAACTCACGAATGGGACTCGCAAAATGTTATTATGACTGGATCGACTGATGGTGTAGCTCGGGTAAGATAAACGCGATCTAGTAAAACACGTAGCGGAAATAAAAGACTAGCATTTTACGAAAGATTAATATATTGCGAATAAATCGAACAACGTTGCATTCTTCTAGATGTGGTCAATGGATTACGTACAAGTGCCTGCGGAAGAGGAGAAACCGGAAGAAGTTACTACTACCAAAGAGAAAAATACCAAGTCAAGTAAGAATGAAAGCCAGAACGAGAGCACGAAGAAACGGGTGCACGAATTAGTTAAACAGATGAGCATTTCCGCGGAAGGATCGAGCCTGCTGGCGAAAAGCGGCTCGGAAAGTAGCCTCTCGGAGCCGGAAAATCCTAAAGAAGCATCGAGATTGCACGAAGAGAAAGAGGAATGCTCGGATAACGAGTCGAGCAATGGTTCTAGTAGCAAACCATCGCCGCAGAACAACAGCACGCATACTATAGTGCTGCGAAGGAAGAGTCGTGGTAATCCGATGTTTCGTAAAAGCGAGGGCGGTGGACGCGCGGATAGCGAGGGAACTCAAATAAGGTATCTCTAATTTATATCATTTGAAATCAACTATCAGCCGTTTCTTTCCAACTTGCAACGACGATTAATCAAAATTACTTTACAGCGAGTCGTCCAGCAATCCTGGGGATTCCGAAGGAGCTTTGCGAGCTAGTAAAAGTGATACTAGTTTAACGGATAGTTTCGTGATGGTTACCGAAGCTGATACGAAACCTAGGAAGATTAATCCACAGAACATTTTGAGAGACGGGTTCAAATGGCAGCGACAATTAGTGTTTAGAAGTAAATTGACCATGCACACCGCGTACGACCGCAAAGACAACACGGAACCCGCGTCAATAACGGCCCTCGCGGTGTCAAGGTAAAATATTTCGTAGCTTTATTTCTATGCAATTGAAGCTTTTTTTTTTGAAAAGGGGCCCATGAGATAAAACGGTGAATTGAGTAGATTGCGTAGAAAAAGTTCACATCTTAAACTTAATTGTAAAGCGGTTAATTACGAAATATTGTTGGGGTGATACGGCGATTAATTAGGGAACATTGTTGGCGAGATAAGGCAATTAATTACGGAACATTGTTGGTGGGTTAAGACGATTAATTACGGAACATTGTTAACGGGATAGGGCACTTAATTAACCCCCTTGCCCTGTAACAACGAGTCACACTCGTGCTACAAATTGCAGCACATATTTAACAAAAACGCATTAGCATTGAGGATGAAATTTAATTCGAACCCTAATTTTGCCTTCGCGTTGTAAGGTTGAAGGCTAGCGACTAAATATCTTCTCTAATATTCAAATGATTCGTACGTAACACGACAAGAAAGCAGTAATCAGCTAACGCCTAGTACACGTAGTTAATAAAATAATATATGTTTGATGGGTTGAAGACAATTTACCAAAAGATACTAAATTTACCTATAGACTTCTAGGCCCTTTTGTTTTTTAGAAAGCTCCTCAATTATCGTAGTATACTCATTGGAAATAAATAAAACATATCGGAAACAATGAAATTGCAGGGATCATAGAACGGTATACGTTGGAGACGCTAGGGGACGGGTTTTCTCGTGGAGCGTGTGCGAACAACCGGGTCGCACGGTAGCCGATCATTGGCTGAAAGACGAAGGAGCAGATTCCTGCGCTGGTTGTGGCGTTAGATTTAATCTGTACGAAAGGAGGCATCACTGTCGCAATTGCGGACAACTGTTCTGTTCAAAGTAAGTTGCTGCTTACGTAGGATGATATAAGCGTTTTCTTTTAATACCTCGTTGTGCTTTTATACACACAGATGCAGCCGATTTGAATCGAAAATATCGAGGCTCGGAATATTGAAACCTGTTAGAGTTTGTCAAGGTTGTTATTCGTCATTACGCTCTCAACATTCCGTTGAGAGTAGCACTTAAAAGAAAATTCTAGCGGTGTATCGTATGGTTTCGTAATTAAGTTATCGGTGTAGAGAGGGTACAGCAAAGAATATGTACATAATCACCGGTACCCATTCGTGTCTCTATCCGAATTTTTTTTTGGCGCAGAAAAAGAAAAAAGAGAAACGCGAAGCGTGCATTTCCTTTCTTTTTCGTATTATATATTAT
The DNA here is from genome assembly GCA_028830335.1 of Eucera pruinosa. Classification (NCBI taxonomy): domain Eukaryota; kingdom Metazoa; phylum Arthropoda; class Insecta; order Hymenoptera; family Apidae; genus Eucera; species Eucera pruinosa. The sequence continues at coordinate 28,908,334 of JAMYCR010000003.1, forward strand.
ATATATATATTTATATTATATATATATATTATATATATAATATATATACATATTTATATATATATATATATCTCCTGTGTGTGTGCAATACGCGTCCCGCCCTCGGATAATCGATTCTCGCATCATCATCGGGGCGGGAAAAAAGATATCGATGATCGCTGCATTTCGATTTTTTATACAGTCGACGCATCTTTAGTTGTAATCATTTTTTTTGTTTATTTTTTTTTTTTTTTTTTTTTTTTTTTTATCTATACACGGATAAATATTGAAATGATCGTTTTACTCCGCGATGAAAACGACGCTTAAAACATTGCAATACATTCCTGTCGATTCTACCGTAAATATAATAACCGCTTGTGTATACTTTTTGCTATTCTAACGAACTAGGATAAAATTTCCCACGAACGATCGGCCTGTTTCACACCTTTTTATCGGCAGGTTTGTACTGGAACAAATCTCTTTAACGGGCAGTATTTAAAAGAAAAGAAACAAAAAGAAGAAACAAAGAAATTGACGTGACATTCGCGATAGACGAGTCGGTAGTAGTTCTCTGTACTCGGGGGGAAAAAAAGAGAGTACACGATGTTTGTAAAACGCAGACGAGGCACGTTGTCGCGTTCGTTTCCGTGAATCATTTTTCCGATACTTTTCTACACATACGTCGCGTGTGTTTTATATTTTATACGCCGAAGAAAGAACAACGTGTACAGTTGGTACTCTCCGTATTTTATATATTTTATTTATATACGTTGCACTCTTATTTTTTTTTTTTTTTTTTTTTAGCGAACAAAAAAACGAACTTTATTCGAGTGTTTGTATACGCGATCATGTATAGCAGCACTTTATTTAATAATGCGCGTAGTCTGTGATTTTTTTCTTTCCTAATTTTAATTTTACGAATATTTACCGCGCCCGATTCGACTGCGGACTTTTCGTATGCAAATTTACATACTTTTTTTCCGATGTACGGTGTAACGGAAGTGCGTTGGGTCGAACAGGAAGTTCGCAGCGTTTTTTAAACAAAATTTAATGATAAAATTCGTGTAATTGTACATACATTTATTGTACTACGCATTCGCCATCTTGTTGCGCCAATTTTTGTCGTGTGTTTGGTAATGTAAAAATTTCATCCTTCCAGAAGTTTGCATCCTTTTAGTGATTATTAGCAATAATGTAAAATTACTACTTTTCAATTCAGTGAAAAATGTTACGAACTTTCGTTCCAACCCAATAACATTTTAACCCTTTCGGGATCGAATCGTTTCGTTTTAACCCTTTGGACTCCATTGACTCTGCTGCTGCTATGGCAACGAATTTTAATTTCTCCAAAAGATTTATAGATATTCAGGATTTCATCTTCTACTGCTATTTGTAAATTTCGTCTCTTTACTTTTACAGTTCGCGTTTAATAATTTTTTTTTATGAAATTAAGTATCTTCCCCCTATCCAATAAATAAATTAAGTAAACAAAATGAACCTGATTTGATAACTCTCGAGTGCAAAGGATTAATCTACCATATTAATGAGCTCGTAACGAGTGTCATTATAAATTACGATTAATTTCTAAACACTCGGTTGGGACATACTTCTCGCGTGAGTCGCGAAAGGGTTAATAAACGGTTGCTTTATCCTCCAAGTATTACGACAAGTATTTTTTTACCTTGATATTTTTACACGTTTCGGTTTGCGACGTAAGCATAAAAATCCGCAGTCCAATCGATTGATTAATTTCAAAGATAATCATTGATAATAATACCGGATGGACTACGTAAATATATTTCATAATATATTCGTTATATGCAGAAATTGTTTCGTAGTGTATTTTTTTTCATTTGGTATAGTAATAAAATGCAGAGGATAAAAGATGCAATTGCAGCTACAAATTCGAAAATAGTACAAGTTTACTTTTAGGTACAATTTTATTTGCGTCGACGATTCTTTTCGACCGACTGAAATTTATGCAGCAATATTTAAAGTAACATAAGGTTTCGTATTTTGACGTTTACCTTACGTTAATAATTTGGTATCAAGTTTTATAGAATTTTTTTTATCGAGGATAACGAATGAATGCGTTTGACAATTTTGGGTAATTCCAGTATTAAAATTGAAATGCGATTTACGTGGTCCGCTCTGTATATAGAATATATGTATACTATTTATGCGATTAATTTCCCTATCGTAACGCTTAACTGGTTTCTCATATTCGAATATATGAAATAATTATTGTTAATATTTATTTTAAATTATAATAAATGATAATACAAGATGTCAATATTGTTAATGGAAAAATATTAGATTTAATATTACCAGATTAACCAAAAATTATATATCTATACCGTGTATTATTCGTGCTGCTTTTCTTTTCTATATATTACCTATATTTACGCCTGTTTCATAAAAATGTGTCTTCTTTCTTTATATTCTCTCCGCGCGTCTTTCCTCGTTTCTTTCAAATACCTTCGTGTACATATATATATGTATAATGCAGTAATAATACGCGGTGTGTAATTTATTCTAGGAATTGTCAGTGGAGTATATTATTTATTGCATCGCGAAAGACATGTCTTTTATTTTTCCATTCCGTAGTGAATTGAAAACCCTAATGGTTTCGCAAGCCCCAAAATATACGTGTATATCGGGTTGCCTCGAAAGTTCTTTTTCTTGTTTACTTTTTAAACGCAAAGTTATCGGTCTTCGAGGGCTTCTTAGAGATTCTCAGGGCTTCTGAGAAATTCCACGAGGGCTTGGTAAAGCTTTAAAATGCGAAAATGCCTTCGCGGACTTTAACGAATTGTATCGCAAAATTTGTCGCGTTGCGAAATTTTCTGCGCTTAACCCATTCGCAATGGCAACTGTCGTGAACAATCTGGCCTCAAACTTTTGCGTTCGTACGAAAACTATTATTTCTCACAAAATATTGTTCCTCTTAATTTGGATAATTTATGATTAATGTCCGATTAATTTCAAACAGGAGAATTACTTGGAAGAATTCAATTTGAGAGAGACATGAAAGTTTGTTAAGGAAGAAATCAATGAAGCTACTCGATGTTATATACGATACTGTGCAATAATATAAAATATTCGATTGCAACATATATATTCGTCCCGTTTTTTCAAATCCCAAAAATTTCACATGAGACGAATCCCTCAACTATCAAAGAGATTATAGATATAGATTCTCGATCAAAATGATATATATACAGATGGTTAATTGAAATTGATTGACAAACTTATCTCTGAATTTACGAACAAATGATTTTGGAAATCGAAGACTTTCTTTTTGCACGCGATATCGATGTATTTAAAAAAGTTCACGAGGCTCTATTCTGCAATTAGTTCTGCATAACTGCGTTACGTAATTGTTGCGATATACGAATGATCAGTAAAGTTTTAACGTACCAACACGTTGTTCATAAAAATGGCTAAGAAAGCCTTTGACGTACTAATACATGGTCCATTGCGAATGGGTTAATATTTAGTAAAAAGAGTCGAAAGAACTTTTGCGACAGCCTAATGTTACAACTGAAGAAAAGAGATACTGCAGTGCACCCTTTCTGACCGCTGCCTCGAAACGGTATAAAACTCATAACTAGACTGCGGATTTTTATGCACCCGTGCAAATGCAGATTTAATAAATACGCAACAAATTGAATAACGCGTAGAACGATATACTACGATAAATATTTAAAATAGAATAAATACAGTAGTGGCTGTAGAAATTGTTCTTAACTTGTGTTCATTTAAGGGGCGAAATTTGGAAGCCTAGTATTAAATTTGAATCGCAATGAACGTAATGTTAACCCTTTGCGGACGAGCGTCGACAAATAGTCGCCTGATCATTTTTTGGCTTTCCGAACCCATGTCGACTTTTAAAGCACAAAACTTAATGCAATGAATACTTACACGTAATAATAAACATTTGAAATCGTTGGAAATGAAATGGTTTGGAACTCATAAGTGTGAAAACTCAAAGTCGTGGAATTCAAAATTAAAGTACTCTCACGAGTGTCGTTACTTTTCGTCCGCAAAGGGTTAAATACTTAATTACATTAATCAAGAAATTTCAATTTACGCAGCCGAATTTACGTTTCGATATAGATATATTATTATCATGCTGTATTGCTGATGATCTTTCCAATTTTAAGTCTAATCGTATTAGCAAAATTTTCACGTTTCGCATCGAAACAGACTAAGTCCATTTATAATATGTTATATAATTTTTATCGCCCACTACTGTGTATCGTTTTATTCGGATGGTGGAACGCAATCTGCTTAGATTAATTTTTTGCAACAACTTTCGTTAACGAAACTGAATGAATTTGCATAAAAGTCCGCGATCTACCCGTAACTTTATAATAGACAATACCTTAATTACGTAAACGTGTTGATAACTGTAAGACGGTTACGAATACAATAGACTCTTAAAACCAGCAGTAATATTGTAAGCAATGTCGTAAATGTGGAATACGCTCGTTTGTTCACAAATTAATATATCATCAACGTATCTGTAAAATTAATAGTAAAAAAGAGAAAAGAGAGAGAGAGAGAGAGAGAGAGAGAAAAAAATGAAAAGAAACGAAGGTAAATTAAAATGGAAAAACGTGTTCTTAAGCGTTTCTTTAGAGGTGTAAAAATGGCGAAGGATTCGCAGCAGGAGCCGCGGCACATTTCTTTTTCGGGGGGAAGGAATTATTAACCCTTTCGCTACGGTTTTTTTTCAAGCTCTTAAGAATTAAATGCATGCATAAGCAAAGTAAACGAAACTCTCGAAACTCTGAATTCTTACATTTTCCCTTTTATTTTTAAACGGTATCCATTTTATTAGGAATTAAAGGCTCTAATAAATTCCTTTTGAAAAATCAAATTATTTGACGAATCTAATTAAATGAAACTTAAATCTTTTAATCGCCTCACGGATTTCTTCTGTTTATTGATTTATTTATATTATAACTAAAATGAAATAGAAATAAGAATTGATACGTATCTCGGAAAGTTGCTCCATTTATTTATAACTAATTTTTGTTTTTCTGTTTTACTTTTTCATTGTTACGAATCTAATGACGTGGTGAAATTACATCAATTTTAAAGTGACTCTAAATTTCTATTACGAATTAGATTCTTTTCCATTGGATTATTATCAGTCAAATAAATTCATATGGTGACAGTATTCGCGTTACTTATACGAACCACCATTTATTATTTCATTTAAAGTTCCGAGTAACAAAACTAGCGCAAAGCTTCGAGTTTCGATAGCTTCTTCCAAGATTTCGAAGTTTCTTTAACTACGTTATTTAGTTTTACTTATATTCTAGTTTCGTTAACTTTAGAGCTTTGACGCTTTGTATTAAATATTTATCGGGTGCAATTTGTACATTGAAAAATTATTCTAAACCATAAATTAAAACCGTTTCTTTTCCTATCCGAATTAATTTACGTTTTTCGTATTGCCGCGATCCGAAAATTTTATTAGTCGATCTTTGAATTTTTCTGACGAACGATTGAACACCAAATTTTTAAAGATGCATTTATGGGTGCTGCGTAGCGAAAGGATTAATAAGTTTACCTAACAAATACGACGAACCCATTTAAACATCGACGAAACGTACATGAATTTGTATAAAATACAATGATCGCGATAGAAAACAAAAAAAAAAAACACACACACACACATTTGTCTGTTATACGAATATAACGAATTCTACCATTTGTATTCTATCGATACACTTCCATTTTTCTAAAGGCACAAATTTTATAAGGAACAAGAAATAAAGAGGTAGTAAAAGGGCGACGACTACAAAATCGGAGAACGCTGAATTACACAGCTTAAAAAGTACACAAGGCGGGGAAATAAAAGTATAATTGTTTGAACAACGTGTGGCACTTGCGTCGAAAGAAGAGTACCACATTGTTTTACTAGTCAAATACGATGCGAGCACAACGTTTAACGCGAGCATTCTTTCAAAAAGGATGCCGATTTCACACGGAGGAGGTGAAAGAAAAAAGAAGAAACAAAAAAAAAAAAAAATAGACAATGCTGGGAACGGTGTGAATGAATTCTAATAATTGAGTCTCTGAATTTATGCGCGGTCGCATAAAAGAAGGAGAGAGAGTTACCACGTATCTTATTGCAAATAATATCTGTGTGTCATTATTACATGCCAGTTCTAATAAAACATTGCCAATTATCTTTACTTTTGTACTCCTACTACTTATACACACACACACACACATGTACACAAACGAACGAACAAAAACGGAGGATTATACTTTTTTTTTTGTTTCACGATGGACAATGGAATTGGAAAGCTTGCAGTTAATCGTAATTAGATATTAATTTTGAAAAAGGATTTCGTATTTTGCAATATTTCCCACTTCAAAGGAACTTTAAATTATAACTTATTAAGCGAGTGCAGAAGATTTGACGGAATTAAGTTTGGAAAAGGATTTCGTACTGCTATTTTTGTCTCTTCGATGTAACTTTAAATTATAATTATTAAGCGAGTGCAAAATTATTTTTCACGGATTCGATCGTAAACGAGTAAATTGCATTATCCCGTTAAAAATAATTTATCTAATAAATCAGACACGTACTACTGCTTTGCAATTATTGTCTATTGTTTTAATAGCAATCAGATTGATCGTAAAACGTGCGCCTGATTTGTTCTCATTAAATAGAGACACGTTTTTTTAAACGATCCATGAAAATTGTTGCACTCGTCTAATATTTATTCAGAGATATTTTCAGAGAATTAGAATGGTTAGGAGAATTTTGTTATTTCGCGTTAAGAGGGATTTGTCGATTAATGAATATACGATTACAATTGAAACGAAATGTGATTATTTCATCGTATAGAAAAGCTAAGCATAATTTCTAGTCGAGTCGCGTTATTATTAACTTTGTTTCGATTTCACTAAATTCGACCCTTTACAACAATTTCGTATTACAGTATTATTAATTTGTAATCGTATAGAGCTACGAACTACGTTTGGTTTTCTCGTACACCACATATATGTGTGTACGTGTAATATAAAATAGATCTTTATATACGATTTATTGCGTATTTCGTTACAAAGTTCGAAAAACAATGTTCCATTTGCAGTACTCTAAATTATATTATCGTTATATGCTAGGTAAAGTTTAATGAGAGAAAATTAAGCGCTAAACTTATGCGTGTATCCATAATATATTATATTACGCGTAACACGTTAACCCTTTGCCATACTATTTTTTTTTTTATTATCCTTGCATGCTACGCAAGTTATTCATTTTTACGAGTACAACTAGAATACTACGATTAGTATTTCTCTTTCGATATCTTTTATATTTTTCAGTACTACTTGTATTCCGTACCATTTTACACATTTTAATTTCCCACAAACGCATAAAAATTCAGAGCTTAATCTTTAGTAGCGAAACCAAAAATTAATTTAAAATTTAACGTTGTTGCGGATAGAATACCTTTTTATTGCACCAACGCTATATAATTCGCGTGACTCGTTATTGTATGTCAAGGGGTTAACGAGGTTCGATTTAACTCGTTCGTTAATAAAATAAAGAAATTGGTCGCGACGCAAATCTACGCAATCTCGTTACCATTATTTTGACAATCATCGATCTATACTCGGTGGATCATTTAACGTGACTACCTTAATTAATTTCGTTGTTAGTGGACCGATTGAAACTTTAATTCTAATGTTCGATATTACGTAAATACAATGATTTTATTTCTCGAAGCAACCGTGGCACACTCTGCTCTTTTAATTCCATTGTTGCGCTAATAGTTCCGCGAAGAATAATACCTAATTGTAACGCGATTCACGTTCACAAGAGACTGTCGGAAGATATCGTTTCCTTACAACGTACCAAATTATATTTTCTTAAGCAATAGAGAAGGAAGAAAAAAAAAACGAACGAACAGCTCTATTAATTTTACGATAGTGTTCACCACCTAATTGATTAAGAGTTTTAGTAATTCCGGTAGACGAATCAGGTATTCGTGCATCGTATAATTTCACCCCGAATTGTACATACGTAGAAGTGTACAAAAAAAAGAGCATTAAAAAGTATTAACTGCGTAGAGATATACGTCGAATAAAATTTAAAAGGTATTAACCGTATGCAAAAGTTTTAGTCTTGGTTTCGCTTCGTTCTTCTCGAAGCACAATTTCACTCGGTTTCATTAGAGTGTTAGAAGTTTTCAAAAAATTATGGTATTTCTGCCTTTAGTTTTTTTTTTTTTTTTTATAAACTTACGTTGAGTAATCACAACATTTTTCTATATCAGTAATTATTTTTTTCTAATTAGTTATTTAAATAATTATCCAGTTTTCGTCCTATGGTCTTCATATGGAAATATTAGTAAATAATATTATTATTAAATACCAAATGTTCATTTTATTTTTGCATATTACGAACATTGTGCGCCTTTTTGCATATTACGAACATTGTGCGCCTTTTTGCACATATAAATTTTGCCATAAATGCATAAAAATCTGCAGTCTATTCATTACGAAAATTCATGTCCCGTAAAAATTATTTATAATCATTTCACTACAATGTACAATAAAAATTTTCCAAATTTGCTAAGCTAAATTTAGGCGCATTTATTTACGGAAAATTTTCGGAAGCTTTTGTCGAAAAACACTTTATTATAAAATATTAATATTCTTCGTGGAATATTGCAACAATATCGTGCTATATGAAGACCATCATCATTTTTGCAACCTGTTACATCGAAACCATATTTTTCGAATACCGTGTTAAACGGTTGAGTATACTTCGAAGATTAATTTGTATAAGTAGGAGAAAATTAAAAGTGGAGACTAAAACTTTTGCGTACAGTTAAGAATATACGTGGAAAATTCTAATAACCAGCGTCGAATACGGGTATGTATGAGTTGAAGGCGTGCGACTCTGTGTGTGTATATGCGTGTATACGTTTCCCACGCGAGCACATAGCAATTACACACATGTATACATACAATCATCAACGTAACATAATATATTATATATATAAAAAAAATATATATATATATATATAAAGAATATATATATTATACGTAGGTAGCTCTATTGTATTGTTAGTTGGTATTTCGAGAAACACACATTGTATAGTAGATTCCGATGGTACAATTATATTGAATGGGCCAAAGTTGTAACTAATTTATTTTCTTATCAAACCTGTCCAACTTCTTGTAACGTAATACAATTGTGTGTATAAAAAAATAGTTCTATATAAAAATATGTTACTTACTCGTACCATAAATGTTACACGATAAAAAGCGAAGGAGCGAAGAGAGGGAGAGAGAGAGAGAGAGAGCGAAAAGCTTGCGATCGCGTAAGTTCACACTTTCTTACAGCAGGATTGATGCTTCTTAATTCTAAGCGGATGGAATCTCCTTTTGCATTTGTTACACGCGACCAGTTGAGCTTGATACTCCTCCCAATCCACTTCCGGTTGGGTGAGTTCTGAAACGACAAAAACACGCGTATTCGTATTGGTAAATAAATTCTTCTGCATCGCAAGTATTTTACTATTATTATTGTCGAGCAATTCCGTAAGTGACGCGGTATCTTTTCCTTTATCAAACCATAGGCTATCATGATTACTAGATTTCGAATGTTCACGTATTTATAAAAGAGATTTAAATGTTTAAAAATATATTAGGAAGCATACAACGTATTGTATTGTAACATTTTCTTTGTAAAGATAGCTTTCGTAAAAATGGGCAAAAGTTGCCAACTTCGAGGATCCGTATATTTTTTAAATTCGGACTTACAATTCGCACCGATTGCAATCAGAGTTGCCAAAGAGAGTTACGCAATCCTAGAAAAAGTATTTCGTAACTCACCCACGGGAATTTCTTTTTCTTCTTCTTTGGTGGTGTTATTCGAGGTGGACAAGATGGACAACGATGCGTCGGAAACATTGCGCGATATCGTTTCATCGTTAGCCTGAACTGGCGTTCTAGGTAGCTCGTGTTTAGGCTTCATAGGATCGAAATCGTTATCGGGCTCCACGATCTCTGTCTCAGGCGCATTTGCCATTTCATCTGTTACTTCGTTTCGCGTTTCTTTCGCCGAGTCAGCTTCCACCGAGACGGGACTGGTTTCTTCTGCAAAGATACAATTTTTCCAAATTTATATTGTACGATGTATTATTTTTACTTATTTTTATTAATACATTGTAATTTTATTTTATTTTACATTATTTTACATATAGCACCGTTTGCGTAATAATTATCGGTCTGCGGACTTTTATGCAGATTTATATTCTAAAAATATAGAATAATTACGTAAAATAATACTTTGTATTCTATAATATAATCCATAAGATTATATTATAAGATATATTAAGACATAAGATCAAGCGCATACGTGATATTGAATACGAATATTGTGATCTTTATTAATTATTACGATGCTTCCAAATTAATATTTGGCGAACATTTTACGCTAATTATTTCGTGCGTTGAAAGACTCGAATTGTGTTAGATTTAAAATTGGCGGCATATATGCGTCTATAGCGCACAAAAGATTAATTATCGTTTTAATCGCCATCTATAGAAACAAATTTCTCACCTTTCGAATCGGAGTCGCTAATGATCACCGCTTGCTTGATTTTCTTTTTAGAGCCTTTTGGACGATGCCTCAAAGTTACCATAGAGTCTATTCCTTCATTAGAGGATCTGAGTATTCGTGTATTTTCCGAGCTGGCTGCTTCCAGACTCTTTTTCTTAGATTTCCTCCTTCTTTCCCCCTTTTGCTGTTCTTCATTTTTATCCTCCTCATTCTTTTCTTCTTCGTCCGACAGGAATTTCAATTTCTTAGGGTCACCAAAATATATAGAGGAGGATCTAAATTCTTGCAAGTTTAGAGGCGACTGTTCTGCAGTAATATCTGGACTAAACAATCCCTTGCTCGCAGCAACGTGCGTTAAATGTTTATTCGCTATCTGCTGATCTTTCGAATTTGTCTGGGTCAATTCATTTTGATCCAAATTTTCCTTATTTTGGTTGGCATCCTTGCTTTCCTGGAAATCCATGTTTTGGCATTTCTTGTTATGTATACTTGATATACAACATTTATTTTATTTGACATACATTCATTTTATCTTATACACATTTATTGTATTTCACATACAACAAAATACAAAGTATTTATGCATATCTATATTTTTCAATTAGCCATTAAAATTCAGGTTTTATTAACATTAGAATAAAGTATATTTATATCTTCAGAAAGAAATAAAAATAAATCAATTCATAAGCTATTTAAAACCTAATTTTTTCATTGCAAAACTACTATGCAAGAGTTGTTAGTATAGAGTATACAAAATATTTAGAGTGGAAAGGATTAAGAGAGAGACTTAAATTAACACAAAACAAAAGGGAGATTTTTGCTAAAGTTCTCTCATGCAATTGGAAACTTTTGTGATAAAAAATAACTTCAATACATATTGAATTAAGTATCTCTTAAATTAACACTTAATAGATATTTTCATATGCAACTGGGAATTTTTGTGACAGAAAATTATTTCAATGGGCATTTTAAATTAACATTTAACAAATAGGTGATTTTTGGTAAAGTTCTCCTAAATTTTTGTTAAGTGTATTTTATAAAATTATTAGATTAAAACTATGATAATAATATTTCTTATAATTTATGTATTATATTATATTATGTATTTATTTTAGCAAAATTTTCATGAGTTGTACATTAAAAGTTCTAACACTGTATAATAGCATAATTTGCAGAAACAACAATTCCCATTTTTCATTGGCAAGGTGTAAGCTTAAAAGGGAAATAATAATTACCTTATTTTGACAAATGTCAGCTTTGCATTTGCACCACTCTCCACATTGGCTATCCTTTTTCACGCATCCGCATATTTTAGAGGCACATTTTCCTTTGCAACTGCAGCCTTTGTTACTCTTTTTTTGGGTACTTTTAGGTGCTAGCAAGCTTCTCTGTTTAGTTTCATTAAGAGTTGGAAATTCTTCGGTATTAGGACTCAATTTAGGGGTAAGAGATCTCTTAACAGTGGTAGGATCTTCAATGGTGTACTTTCTCAAATGGTCATTTTCAATTTTCAGAAGCTTCACTTGTTCCTGCAAGCGTGCTATTTCCAACATAGTGTCATTCTTATGAGTTTGGGTCCCAACAGTTTTCCTCTCGCTGAAACAAACACCACTTCTACTTATTCTAACTGAACTTAAATTATATCTGCAATTGCATGGTAAAATGACATAAGTCACAAGCTTTCACTTTTGAAATGTAATTAAAAGAAAGAATAATTTTAGTAGCTCAACACACTTTGGCTGCTGCACTGTTGTTTAAAAGTTCTTATGTGCATCAAATGTATGCACATGGCAATCAAAGTGTTAAATTAAGTTTAAGCTTTTAATTGAGTTGCATTCAATTTTCAGCACAATTATGATTCTAATCATAGTTGTTTTGGCATTAGAATTGCAGGAGTCTTTCAGAAGTCAACCTTACTAATTCTACTTTTTACAAGTACCCAAATTTTACCACAATATTTGTACGTATAATTAATGTTGATCTTTTCAAAAATCAATGCAACTCATTGATCAGTTTAGCTTTTGAGCGTTGTTCGCAAAAAGTCATGAATACGTGTGTGATGTCAAATTTGAATAAACAATCCGGCGTCGAACAAAATTCGAGCAAGATTCGAAGAAATTTGGGATCATTACGAAAGCGCCGAGTCGAATAAATTACGTACCTTTTACTCTTCGCCGTGTGTGACATTTTACGAAGCTAAAAGGAGGAAAACTACGAGAATTGTTTGACGGGAGAATCGAACTCGACGTAGGAGTTGGCGGTTGACAGTTTCTGCGCGTTTAAATTCCGATCATGGAGGTAGAATGAAGGAAGAAGGTACACTTTTACTTTCGTCACGGCGGTCGTTTTTCATTGTCTACTTTTCCCCGCGCGAATGACTGTCGGCTATATTTGAGCCTCTCGTTTAATCCAACCATTTCTATTCGACGATACGTACGATAAATTATAATTCGGCAATTGCACGACACATATTCAAGTGCAAGTTCTCGATACTAAAGGCGGCGCGTTTGTAGTTTAGGGAAGAACGTAAACAACGATGGCGGCTGTGCTACGAAATACGAATGCGATAAAGTTGCAAGACTAAATGATGTAATTATTAATCGTCCGGTGCACAATATTTTAGCAACTATTATTTTAACGACCTTTTTCTTATTTACATTCCACGTAGATTAAGAAACTAGTCCCTATTTTTTATACAATCGATCAAGCAACTAAAAATATTTAAAAAATTAAAAAAAAATATTTAACGAATATCGTGCAACATATATGAGTCACTCGAAATCCAAGCTGATTAACTCCGCAAAATAAATTCAATTGATTTTAAGGAGCTTTTGAGAAGGAAGCATTAGTCGGGGGCCAATATTTTAAAATTTTATTCGAATAACATTTCTTCATAATTTTATTTGAATATTTATTATGTTTATTCAAATATAATATTTATTATATTTATTCGAGATGCCCTTCGAAATATTGTTCGAACAAAATTTCATTCGAAGAATTTATTCCTAACCCTGTCAGGGATTTTAATGATGAAATCAAGGAATTTATTGAAAGTTAATCAGTTTGACTAATTAGAAGCTCGTATTATAAACATACGTTCTGCACGAACTTATTAAATGATTCACAGCCAGTTTGCACCATCATTCGATTCGAATCTGGTCATTAATGATTCCTGTATTTCAAAACCGCGTCACACTCAACTTAATCTCCGAATTGCCTATATCATAACCATCGCATTGTTAATAGAATCACGCGACGCGTAATGCTATTTACTCTTAACAGATGCCGACGTGCTTCCCGAGACGAAAAAAAAGGCAGAGACGAAAAAAAATACGTCTCGACGTTGATCAGAGCGAGGACTCGATTCCTTGTTTCTTTCAGTCGCGATGTCCGAAGCTTGTGCACGATTAGATAAGCTCTCGGTTCATAGTGCGCTCGAGATGCAGAGCGCATAAGAGACCAAGAGACGGAGGACCGGGGCTCAGTTAAAGCTGTGTGTGCATACCGGCGAATTCGTTAGCAAAACCATTTGCTAAAGTTCTCCTCCGAGCCGATTCGGAGCGTGTGCCTCGCGAGTAGTGCCACATAAGTACACGTGCCTCGCAAGTTTCTCCTCGATCTTTGCGTCAACTCGCGCGTCCACCGATTCGACCATCGATTTATATACTTCTCTCACGCGAGAGGACATCTAAAGAAAAACCTTCGTCTACTGAATCCGAATTCCAACTAAATCTAAACTCCATCGCTCTCCTCTGGACGTCGTCACCCGGAATCCGAACTATGAATTCGTGTTTCAAGAGAAAATCTATCTGCGATTTCGGATCGGCTTGACCACGACTGGTTCCCCAAACTCGGCTACGTTAAAAGAAGAAGAATGCCAGCTTGCACGAGCGAAAATGTCTCGAGGTATTGGTCCTCGAGTCCTCCGATCTCCAGAAGCAACAGCGTGTCTCCTCCTATACCTGGATCGCCTTTGTCCACCTCTCCGCCTTTAATTTCGCCGATCTCCACGTTGAAACGATCCGTGTCCAACGTGTCCAATTCATCGAACGCGTCGAACGTCTCGCAATCGTCGAACAACTCCGGCACCTCGACTGTGATATTCTCTCCGCGCCGTTTGCAGCAGCAATTTCAGCAGCAACAGCAGAGGCTTCAGCTGAACCATCAATCGCAACCGACACAGGGGCAGAACCACAATCGAAACGATTCGTCGTCGTTGCTGGTGAGAATCCTCGCCGCGTACATCGGCGCGTTGCTCGGAATATTCCACGCGATAATAAGCGCAATAAGTTACGCGATCTGGGCGCCGGCGCTGTGCGCTTCCATCTGGGTCTACACGCTCTGGGTAATTTTCCAATTTCCCCTGACCGCTTTCAAGTGGTTGCTCACGGTTTTGTGCACCCCGGCCTCGGAGAGGGTGCGCGCGAAACGGTGCGTGTTGATCAGCGGCGGGAGCACCGTGCAAACGGTCCACTTGGCGCGGAATTTCCACAAAGCCGGCGCCCGCGTGGTCGTCTGCGACTTGGAAGGCCTGTTCGGCCTCGCGAAATTCTCCACCGCTTGTTCCAAGTACTACGCGATCCCTAAACCCGGCCCGGGGAACGCGATGGAGTACATCAAAGCGTTGATGGACATCGTGCTTAAGGAGAAGGCGGTTTATTACATCCCCGTTAGCGCCAGCAACACGGCTTACTACGACGCCCTGGCGAAACCTTATTTAGAAACGCTTGCTTGCGAGTGTTTCGTGCCCGGTGCCAGTGAAGTGACCGTCCTCGACGATCCTCTGGAATTGCTGCAAAGATGTCGCGGCCTAGGATTATCCATCCCTTGCCACCACGTTCTAAGATCCATGCAGGACGTCGGCAGGTTGTACGAGCAAAACGCGTTCGCCGCCGGTGGAAGATACGTGATGATGGCCGCTGGTCCGGCCGGAATGCGAGACCAAAGCCGAATAGTCCTCCCGCCAACCGTAAGAGAATTCCGTAACCAGCAGCACGAGATCAGCGAGAACAAACCGTGGATCGTGATCAAGGATCCAAATGGCAAGCATTACATCACCTGCACCACGGTGAAGGAATCCAGGATCGTGGCGAACGTTACTTGCCTGGTGGACGAGGATCGGGGGCTGATCTTGGAGGAGAGGCCGGAAGTGACGCAGTGGCTGGAAAGGTTCTTCGCGAGATCCTTCGGCAGATCGAAGATAAACGGACATTTGAGCTTCCGATTGGCGATCACGGAAGAGAGAGAGCTGGTGCCGATCGGTTGCAGGGTTGGAGTCAGCCTGCCGTACATTTGTTGCACAGGACTTCATCCCAGATTGGTCTGGAGACCCTGCAGACACTTTTCCAGGCAGAATTCGGGGATTCTGAATGTACGGGAGAGACACTTGATGCCGGATGCTGTGGACAGTGCGTTGCAAAGAGGAGCGGGAGATACGATGCCGCATCTTCTGGGCACGGTGCTGGATAAACGGGAAGCTTTGTTCACGTACTGGGATCCGTTGCCCTATTGCGCTTACTATCACCTTCAATTGCCGTTTAGGAGACTCGCGGGAATGATCCGGGCGCAACCGGTGCAACACAATCCACCATTGGCGGTAGTGCAGTAATTTAATAGCTAAACGCGTGACCTTTCTCTTTGCGAAGCATCGAGACATCTCTTTCTCTCTCTCTCTCTCTCTCTCTCTCTCTCTCTCTCTCTCTCTAATTGGAGCTGTTTTGTTGAAGCAGATGACGATGCGCGGAGAAAATCAGAGCGATAGAAAACAGAACGGAGTGTGCTCGACGGAGAAACGCGCGAGGATCGCGGGTTCCTCGGAGGAGCGCGAGAAAAGCGCGCGGCGGGCTTTGTTTCTTTGGAAAAGGAGCCGCGAAGATGGGCGTTGAGCAGTTTCGAGTCGGACAGAGGCAGTATTCGAAGACGCACACCGGTCGAAAGAACTCGTTACAGCGATTGCAAAATGAGATTGAGACGAAGGAAGAACGGGAAGGGAAACGGAGGTTAGGCTGCGACTGGGACAGGTCAAGTTCGCCTTTATCGATGATAAATTCTTCTGAAATCGCGACGAGTGCTGATGCGGAGTAAAAAAGAAAACAAAGAAAAGAGAAAAAAAAAAAAGAGAGGAGAAGAAAATATTCACGTTCGAATCACGTGGTTGTACTATCGTGGCTTGTACGCGCCACACTTTTGCGAGCCGCGATTAAAACGTATGTTCCTCTATCTTCGTAGACTGGGTTGCGGCGAGAAAGCTGGGGAAAAACGATATACTACGCGCTCGTCCATGAATCGATGGAAGTTGCTCGTCGAGTTTTAAACAAACCGTCACCGAATTCAACTTTTGGTAACGATTGCCTTAAAACAGCGCGAGTCCCAACCATGCACATTTATTTATACGCGAATTTTCCTTCCCTTTAATAGGGATTTGATTCTTGGAGTGGTAAGCAACTTTGGGAGATCGACGCGTGTTTAGATTTATCGTATAGATTTCGTTCATAAATTATTGGACACACTTAGTAGCTTTTAGTCAAACGCTTGTTGAAATAGACTTTTAGTAATATTATTTGAATACAGTAACATAATTCAAGTAACACCCTTTCCTCGATTAGGCGTTTTTAGTAGTAAATTTCATTATACTTTACTTACGTTACTCTTTTAGCAGAAAATTTGGAAGATCGATGCGTACGGGTAACCTGAACGTAATTCATTGGACAATTAATATTAAGTTGTTCGGAATGTTCGTAGCTTAGTAATATATTTGAGGGATTCAAAAGTAATACAAAGCAATGAGTATATTTCGTATCGCTGTATAATGTTAAATAATTCTTGCCCAATTGCACGATGCACGGAAGAATTTCATCCAGATTCTGTCGCAAGTGCTACAAATTTTTCGAACAACCAAATAAATGTAAAACAAAGAAAAATGTATATATACTACAAATTAGCTAATTATTTACTGGACTCCAATGCGTTTCAGGATGTTAGAAAAAATGTAAGTTAACAAACGTCCGGCGATTTATGGACAGGAGTGCATCTTCATATACTACGTATTACGATATTTTTCAATTCATATTTATTCAACATTTCGCAATTATTTATTTTGCGAAAGTACAGGAATTTTGAAGCTTCGCGTAACACGCTATGCTTTGGTGTTAATGATTTTTTCTTTCGCAAATAGCTAGCGAATTATTAGCTTCGATTTGATAATCGTAGCATCGCGTTTCCTTTATTCCAAACTTATTACTCGTCCAATGAATTACGAATGGCAGTGTATTAGGTTGTCACAAAACTTCCTTTCTATGTGTTCCACTTTGATATGCAAAATATCATCGCGTAACTTTGAGAAAATGAAATGATTAGAACAAAACGATTCTACGTTCCTCTAATGAATTTTATTGTTCGCGAAATCTTGCGCGTTTCATGTTTATTAGAGAACGAAAAGAACTTTTAGGACATCCTAATATTTTATCGCATCAGGAACGTGGAAATTTGCGCTCAAAATAATTACGGGACTGCATATTGTATTAATTGCGCTCAAAATAATTAGAAGATTGCATATTGCAGTAATTGCGCTCAAATGGCATATCAGTTTGTACATAATTTACCCACTATAAGCGTATAATTTGAGAAACTCTTTTGTATTATACAATTTTGTCGCTCATTTTTATGTTACCTTTACGGTATCTTAGGAAGAATATTTGAATCTATCGAAGCTTATATCTTCTCGCACTGTTTGCGTAATAAATCCACTCGAAGTTACGATCTCCTAATTTTCTTTTAGCAACGCGATTAATGGCGTGTATCGGTCGAGACGATAAGTAACTATGCAACCACGAGCTTTTTATTCATTCCACACTTAGGCATACGGCGGCATTCTTCTTCGCTCCTTCGATTCACGTTTCTTTTCTCCCTCCCCGTGCCGGCAATTCGACTTTGGACCCCGTCTAGTAGATAAGCGAAAACGTAAGTACACGCGTGTACTACAGACTTAGCGCTATTGTTTTGAACCGGGTGTTGTCCCAGACGCTCGAGGAACCGTGAAAAAATGCTCGGGTAAACAAAAATTAACACGGCTACCAGCCGAGTATCACACGAGACGCACGGATCGACGAGATAAGCCGTGAATATTCACGCAACGATCGATCGTTGTTTCTCATCCTAAACGATATTAGTCGCGAATGATTGAAAACTATACGAACTACTTCCATCTAGGGTAGGGTAAATAACCCACTTACTATCACTGTTCCTATAACTGCTACTTTAATAGAAAAGTAATGTATAAAGAATCGTAAGTAAAGAAATTTTCATACGAAATTTGGACTCCGGTTTACATAACAACGCATGGACATTGTGTATTCATTAGTTTCTATGCTCAAACGACACATTCACCTCCTAATATTTATTTTAAAATACTAAATATCAACGTATATGCAATGTTCATGTGTTGTTACATAAAAACTAAGTCCAAATTTGGTATTGAAATTTTGTTTAGTCTCCATTCTTTGTATATTGTTTCGTTGTTAAGTAAACGTATTAAAGTGACAATTATCGGGATGCTGACGGTACGTGGGATATCTATCCTACGGCTCTAACATCACAGAACACTTATATGTGCGTGTACACTGTCGAACAAATTTATATTATATCACATAAATATATATATATATAATATACACACATATTTAATTCTATTCACTTCGCAGCGTTGAGAGCTCGAAAACTTGTAAATAACACCAATTATTATTATTCACTATTGTTCACACTAAGCGGATGTTACTTGGATGATTCTTCGAATTTGTATATATATGTTCACTTAACCCTTCCGCGGGATCCTTCGGCAATCTCTGTATTTATAGTATTCGATATTTTATAAGCAACCGAAGCGATCAAAATTAACCGTGTAAATACTCGTGAGAATGTTATAACAGACTACAATACAACAGCGAACGTATCAATAAAAAGAAGTTGTTCAGAACGTAATTCATATCTTTCAACATCTGTGAAACATTTCTTCCCGATTAACCCTTTCGCTGCGGCACTATAAAATTGAAACGCATTTCGGATACGCGGATTAGAGTAGTTTTTATTAATTTAGAAATAGCACGCGTGGAAATATTTAGATATTTCGTATTGTCAATTAAAGCGTATTACGCGCTAATAATAACAGAATTTCTACTACGACTAAATGGTTGCGTATTTTAATGTATGATTATTCATGTTTTCAGGACCTATAGCGAAAGGGTTAACAGTCCCCCAAAAAATTGTTCCTCTTTTGGTGACAAACGCCAGAAGAGATTGTAGTTCGAAAGATTACAACAAAAGGGGAGAACTCAAAAATATGCTATCTTAGGAAATTCTTAATATTCCCTGGCGAGTTTCGAGCTGTTTTTTCTTCGATAAATTTTATTTATTCCGGAGAACAAAAATCATAATCAATCACGGGTTATACGATCAAAATGAAGAACTAATAATCACCACTGGACCGCAGATTTTGATCTATTTAACGGGATTGCGATTGAAACGCGTTTCGCCGGTAGCGCACGCGATCGTTGCAACAAACGATGCGATGCATCATCGATAGAACGATCGATGGTTGCGTACGCGTATCAGATGCAGCAATGGCAACAAACAAGTTCTCGACAGGCACACGAACGTGTTTAATCGGATGAGTGGAGTGTGTTGGTGGAACAGTAAATAATATCCATTATAGATGAGAGAGGGTGACCCGGGGGGCAGCAGAGCTTCACGGACTTTGAGACTTTAAGAGCCCGGGGTCGCCGGTTCGAGAGATGCTGTCTGTATTATCGCCCATCTGCTTCTCTCCTTTCCTCTCTTCCATCTTCCTTCTCCCTCAATCTTTATCGTCGGCTGTTGTCAACTGCTTCGGGATAAGCGTGTCGTTTTGACGTTAATTTCTCTTCCTCACACCTCTTTTCATGCTCGATCCTCGCGTTACTGTATATAGTATAGCGGTACACGTATTTAGGGGAAAGTTAAGAATCTTAGATGCGAAGGTCCACAACATTGCTACGCTTTAATTGCATACTGCGATAGACATAATTGCAATTAAAGGCAAGGACGCACTGTTGTCGCGTCACGTGAAGTCACGCGATTTTAGTTACTATTATTACTGTTATTACTTGTTCGTTAAACGGGATAAATCTCCATTAGTGTACAGAGGAGAATAGAAATGTAATATATATTATATATAGGGTAAATGTACAACGTACTGCCACTTTAAAGGTTCGCGCTTTAAGTAACTTTCGTTAACTATTTTAGAACGTCGTTAACGTAAAGATCGTTCCAGTTTAGAGCATAATATCGTTCAACCGCTCTTTTATATATGAACATTGTTTTTATATGCTCAGTATACTAAATTCATTACTACGTAATTGAAAATGTACAACAAAGTCCACGGTCCTTCGTACTGTCACTCGAAAACTTTTCGTTTAAATCTGTAGCGACGGTAGAACATTTCCCTGCGTTTCATAAAGCCGCGTGCGAACCCTGCTACGGTTAGTTCACGCATGTGACAGCTAGATTCGTACAGGCCAAGGTTTTTCCTATCGGCCACGCGGAAACTTTCTCCGCTTTCATCACTTTTGGCGCCCTTTTCTACGCGCGTTTTTTCGCCCGTGCTTTTTCGTCCGCGTGGCTTGTTCACTGTCCTTGTCACAGGACCCAGGGTACAGTACTGCCTTGGATATTGGCCGTGATTTTGCCTTTGATATTGGCCGGTCGCTATTCCCACCAGTTCTTAGAACTGGCTTCGAAACTGGCCCGGTGGCCACGTACAACTGTTTTTACACCTACCGTGAAACGTCGATGAGCCCAGCTGTGTATCTCTATCTCACTCGCTCTCTATCAACAAGGAGACACTCAGGATTTCCTGAAAGATCTACCTCCCTTCAACTTTGGCCAGATTCGGTCCCGAACCTCGGTCAATATCCAAGGCAACACTGTATATAACCCCATGAAACGAGTGCCACAAAAAAGAAGAGTCTCGTACGAAATCTCGAGCGGTGAAGTTCACGAGCGCGTATATCCCGCATCGTAGAAATAAACATTCATACTTCCGCAAGTAAGAACTGAGTGCGTGAAGTTCAATTGCATTCGCATCCCCACCTCGAATCGAAACACGTTTCGCATATATTAACACGTCAGTTTGCGTAACAGATATAAGATGTAAAGTAAACGTCGCGCCTTATTGAATTATAACACGTTCCATACTTATAATGTCAATAAGGATGAAGGAAGATCGTACGATAAATGAAAGAGAGGTTTCGGTTCGCAATGGAAGCGAAGATCAGAAGACAACGAGGAAGTCTGTAACGCAATCTTATCATACGATAATATTGAAATGCAGTTCCTTGACGACGGCCGGTTGAAATAAATCAATACGCAGTCCGCTCTATTTTTTTTTCTTTTTTTTTTTTACATTTCATCCGCTGGAGGTTCGCAACAGGAACCATTTTTTTCGCCAAGTATCATATGTAGATTTCAGTGGCATCCTGCATGGCCAACGAACCCGGTTCTTTGCCCTCTGCATCGAGATTCGTGCAGCGCATAGAAATCTACTTAAAAATGTTTATCTCCCAAGAGAGTATAACGATCATTGCTTTGCACTGAAATTTTGCCAATATACCCAGAGTTGAAATAGAGCCAAATTAATTTTAGAAGCGTGTCTTGCTTTGCATGATAATTGTCCATCTGCGTTAAAATTTACGTAAAATTGTTGAGACTGAATTTTAGATTAAAATTCGAACCTTCCTCTTTTTGTTTCGTTTTAAATTTTCGAATAAAAAATGGAACGAAATACAGAAGATTTAAACTGTAATCTGAGCTTTTGTTTTAACAATTTTGGATGAATTTTAACGAAGCTACGACGACTCGAAGTTGTGTAATTTTTTGTGACACCAACATAAGTGAAATCGAATTATATCGTGCGATGTAGAAATCGTAGAAATATTCAAGGCACGTTTTATTTGACAACTCCCAAAGCTTGTAAACCGAAGCTAAGGTTAAAGTTCAAATTAAATTTTACCCTTAATAATATTTATTTTTGTCGAGTCTGCGCTGTAAATCGTAGATCGAGTGCGTAGATCGTTATGCTAGGTGAAGGGATTAAATAAACGAATTCAAGTGGCAGTTGTAGATACAGTGACAGTAATTTGGTCATTTACCCTAGTTTATTTTCGAAAGAAGCGAAATTTTTGTTTTCGCTCGACCCCTGTTATCCGGGGACAGCCTTCGCGCGATTTATCACGATTCTTTCTCTTTCGTTTCTACGGTCGAATTATTATCGATTTATCAATTATACACTTCGGTTGCCTGTAAAGTATCTTGGTAAGAATTCGTCATATGATCAACGATTTCTTGGAATTACGTTGATTAATTTTTGTTTACGATCGCCCAACGTGCAAAACCAGTCAACAACTTGCTGGCACAATTTTGCACACAAATTTTCGATGCAGGACTTTTTTTTCAAAAGCACTGCGCACATTTTTAACTACACGTGTAAACGAAATTTTAAATATTTTCACACCGAAATCCGTGAAAGGGTTTCTTTTTAACGCCACCAATTTCCGATCAAGGATTTATTCCAAAAACAATGCGTAGGATTCGTTTAGAATTTTTTCCAAAAACATTACATATATTTGTTGTGGACTTCGTCAAAAACAATAGGAACGTATATTTTCTTAAATTCCCTCTTATTAACCTTACTACTAACTTCGCTACGAAGGACGTATACATAAATTGGGCAATCGTTTACTAAAAATATACGTATTCGTTTTCTGCAACGCAACATTACTTCTATGATAATTTAATAAAATAATTTATACTTGTTCTATTATAGTCAATTATACGTAACCCGAGTTTACAGTCTAAGTCTCACATAGTAGTTTACATCATTTCGAGGGCTTAAATATAAGAAAGATAACCGTGAGATAAAATAGCGGTAAATACCGAATGAAGAAGCATTGAATATTTAACATTAGGTTTACGGACGTTACGTGCATAATTTGACAGGCTTCCGGAAAAATACATATACTGCATATAAATATTCGAACGTAGAAGCGTGAGGATGAAGAGAATCACGAAAAATACATATTCATACCATTATATTAATTAAAGTTAACATAAAGTACTGACAAATAATATTTATGGTCTCTATAATTTTAGGTATCAAATGTGAACGGCGTCAACGTGACGAGTTCCGTAAACCTAGCGTTAATTAAGAGTGTGCTATGTAAGAACGAAAGGGTTTACAAAAACCATTGTAATCCATATTTCAAATCAATAAATTTCTAATCCATTCTAATCTATAATTAATTATACGAAGTATGCTAATATTTATTACCGTAGCTGTTTTCGCAGTAACATTGAATAATCCCCATTTCTGCGTTGAGAATTATTTTAACTTTCAAATACCGTAGCGAAAGGGTTAACAATGTTTCGGTTCCTTGAAATACGCAGTAGCGAATTGCAAACTTCGAAGTTGATCTGAATTTCTTCGGCTATTTTGGTTTTCACCGCAGAAATCCGCGAAACAAGTTGCTCGCGGTCGCGTTAAAGACGAGAGGAACGGTAAAGGTGAAGCTTGAAAGCTCTTAAACGAATTCGACTGGGAATAGCAAGAAGGAATGGGGATTTTCTTGGGGAACGCGTACCGCGTGGTTCCAGGTACGGTTCTGTGAGAACAGATTCACCTGACTCGCATACCAATGGTCTGCTTACCGCCGCAACCGCTTACGCCTAAATGCCAATTTCCTGGTGGCAAAAACGTTTAACGCGATCCTTACACGTGGAAACTGCACTTTAGCCAGCCAATTTACATCCGGTCGAATTAATCGATTAATTCGAAGATTTCAACCGGTAAGATTTCTTTCTATCCTCTCGAAAATGCAAACGAATACTCTTAACGTCTTCAATTTTTATTCAATAGGATAAATGACCCACTTGCTGCCACTTTAAGCTTCGCGCGTAACTCTATTTAACTATTTTAGAACGTATTTAATCTAAAAGTCGTCCCAGCTTGGAGCATAATATCATTCAACCGCTTCTTTATTTATGAACATTTTTTTATACGTTGAATATAATGATTTTAATTATTCTGTAATTGAAAATGTACAACAAAGTTCAATGTCCCTCGTACTGTCACTTAAAAAGTTCTCATTTAAATAGAAACACGTTTTATATACGCTAGCGATTCAGTTTGTGTAACAGACGTAAGATGTATAGTAAACGTATCGTCTTTACTGAATTATCACACGTCTCATACTTTATAATTACAATGGTCGCGTTTCAATGTTCAGCAGCACATTTACCTGCTAATATTTATTTTCAAACGTTAAGTGTGAACGAATATAAAATGTCCATGCGTTGTTACATAATCCGAAGTCCAAATTTAATATGAAAATTTCTTTACTTGCGATTCTTTGTACGTTACTTTTCTATTAAATAAACGAATTCAAATGGCAGTTATAGGAACAGTGACAGTACGTTGGTCATTTACCGTAGTAAACGTCGCGTCTTTACTGAATTATGACACGTTCCATACTTCATAATTACATTGGTCACGTTTTAATGTTCAGCAGCATATTTACCTACTAATATTTATTCTCAAACATTAAGCGTTGTTAGGTAAGCCAAAGTCCAAATTTAGTATGAAAATTTGTTCATTTACGATTCTTCGTACATTACTTTGCTATTAAATAAACGAATTCAAGTATCGGTTATAGAGACATTGACAATAATTGGGACACCTACGTAAGAAATAAACACTTATAGTTTATTAGAATTTCTAAACGATAAAAGTTCCATTATCGTGGGAAATTTCACACGTATTGTTTGCATAATTCGACAGGCCTTAAGCGCATAAATATGCTAAAACAATTCGATAAAACGATAAGAATTGCATCACCGGAGAAATGTAGTCGATCGACGTATAAAATCGTAAATCTAGTGACTAAATTTGTTATGGAACCTTCGGCTGTCTCTAAATTCGTTCTTCAATTAAAGAGCAAGAAGGGAACATTGTAAACGGTGCATTTGGCGATTCTAGAAATCTCGAAGCTTTAACTGGAGCTAATTTTTACGTAAATCAATATTTACAGTAATTATCGTAGCATATCAGAGTGCACGACCAAAGCTGAACGAGGTGATCCAGTTAATAATAAGCAGCGTAATCATTCAGATAATTACATTGCCTGCGTTCACCGAATTTTCCTTTGCACGGCTTCTGAAACTACTTCAGAAAATATACACGCAACCTTGCAGAAGTTTGGGATCAAAGGTTTAACGAAACTTAGTTTTGTTAATAGAAACTTGCGAATAAACGATTGTACCTATGTGTAACTCGAGGCATGTAAATGACGAATTACGTAGCAGAATGTTAGCAGAATTATCTCGTGGAAAACGCGTGAACTTTTCATTCAACTCGCAATCGGTATCTTTAAAGCTGCGCTTATATTAGGCAACTTATTGTCGGTCAAAGCGAGTTGATCGACCCGAAGTAGATGAAAATTGTTTACGTGAATCAGAGCTGCGACCATACACGAATATTCGAGCAGCGTGAACGAATCGAATAGGTGAAAACAATTTAACATTAACAGTACCGAGTCCAGTGAAACGACCGGTTTCAAAATATTTCATTTACGATTCTACATTCATCGTTACTTCTTTATTTATTCACCAGTTTCTCACGTTTCGTTTCTATTTTTCACTGAGGAAGATCTAGGGTAAATGACCAACGTACTGACACTGTTCCTGTAACTGCCACTTGAATTCGTTCATTTAATAGTAATGCAATTGTATAAAGAATCGCAAGTAAACAAATTTTTATACTAAATTTGGACCTCGGTTTACGTAAAAAGGCGTAGACATTGTGTATTCGTTTACGCTTAATATTTATAAAGAAATATTCAGAGGTAAATGTACCGTTGATCATTGAAACGTGACCAATATAATTATAAAGTATGGAACGTGTGATAATTCAGTGAGGCGCGACGTTTACTATATAACTTATATCTGTTACACAAACTGACGTGTTAATATACACTTACTGACAATAATTAAGGAACAAAGTAGTAGGTTACGAATCTTTGTGTATCCTTTCGCTTCTAAGATTCGCAGCTTAGAATTTACAGTAGTATAAAAATATAGTATTGCATGCATCGATAAACGATAAGTTCTTCTATTTTTATTTCAAATCCGTGTATCTCGAAAGATAGCGACGACGTAAAGCTTCGCAAATACGTACCATGTTTCTTAACTTTTGTCACGAAGTGTATATGCAATGTACGCGTGTTGTTGCGTAAAAATGAAGTCCAAATTTAGGATTGACATTTTTTTAGTCTCGATTCTTCGTATATTTTCTCGCTATTAAATAAACGAATTAATAGGGATACCAACGGCACGTGAGACATCTAACTTAACTGATTAAAATTGTTTTAGATCTAAACCAATTAAAGCGCGGCGAGACCCGATGCGACGTCTGACCATTGCGGGATTATTCCACTTAAATCGACCGCGGTCTCCCTAATTTGTCAAATCTTCCACTTCGACGAGTCCGCGTGCACTTCGCATATATTTACAGAACAACGTGCATCGCAATTGCAACAGAGATTCCCTTACTAACCAATTATCTCGCAAAACACCTGCCGAAGTTGCGTCAAAAATACAAGCATATCTTGGCGAAAATAAGCCGATGGTTGATATGCGAAATTATTGCTAGAGAGGTAGAATCGCGGCTATCTCGAGCACGTGAAACGCTGGTGGAATCACGCTGTAGAAGCCGGCTCGATAGCGACGGTCGAAGTAACGGAGAAGCGAGGAAAGCGAACTAAGATACAGTCCTCCGCTCATTCGATGTCACGACGGACGGCACAGGGGCAAGAGGGATTCCTAGCACACTCGGTCTCGTCAGCGTATGTTCGACCGCTTCGGCCAATATCATTGCAGCACCGAAAATGCGTGTGAGGTAGAGACGAGCCTCTTCCGCTTTGGCCAATCAGACCCGCATTCCTGCCGCGGGACTTCAAGTGAGCAGAGGACTGTACCAGCGTTTGTATCTAATCTGCGCGACGCGACGCCGAAGAAGCGTCCGGCAGAGTGCAACGAGAGTAAATATTGTAACCAGAAGGGGGAACTTTCGGTGTATCGATGGTCGGCTATTAATACAGTCCGATTGTTGCTCACGCGGCGTCCACAGCCTGTACGATAAATAAACTGTGTTTTGCGTCTGTCATCCGTCGTGCAATTCGACCAATCGCCAATAAGATTGATTACACGGCTGCTACTCGCGCGTCGTTCTTTCGCGTGGACCGCGGAATTTTTTATTCTATTGTGCCTGCCTTCGAAGCGAAGGAAGAAGAAGTTGGAAGAGGATGAGATTCGTCGCGGTGCTTCTCCTGCTTAATCCACTGGTTGCCGCCGCGTTTAGGAAGGAACAGTGCGAGAGGAACACGGACGAGCAACTTATCTGGGAGTACGACGTGAGGAGATCGTACAGGATTGGTGCATATCAAGTACGTAGCTTGCGAGATACGATAACGATGTTCCCGGCGCGAGGATATAGGGTAAATGACCCGCGTTCTGTCACTCTTTCTAGAACTGCCACTTGAATTCGTTTATTTAATAGCAAAGTAACGTATAAAGAATCGTAAGTAAAGAAATTTTCATACCAAATTTCGACTTCGGTTTACGTAACGACGCATAGACATCGTATATTCGTGTACACTTAATATTTGTAAATAAATGTTAGAAGGTAGATGTGATGTTGACTATTAAAATTTTAGTAAGTGATGATTTCATATAAGAATGGATAGTTTATTCTAGAGTAAATGACCTACGTACTGTCACTGTTCCCATAACTACCACTTGAATTCGTTTATTTAATAGCAAAGTAACGTATAAAGAATCGTAAGTAAAGAAATTTTTATACCTTTGGACTTCGGTTTACGTAACGACGCATAGACATCGTATATTCGTGTACACTTAATATTTGTAAATAAATGTTAGAAGGTAGATGTCATGTTGACTATTAAAATTTTAGTAAGTGATGATTTCATATAAGAATGGATAGTTTATTCTAGAGTGAATGACCTACGTACTGTCACTGTTCCCATAACTGCCACTTGAATTCGTTTATTTAATAGCAAAGTAACGTATAAAGAATCGTAAGTAAAGAAATTTTTATACCTTTGGACTTCGGTTTACGTAACGACGCATAGACATCGTATATTCGTGTACACTTAATATTTGTAAATAAATGTTAGAAGGTAAATGTGCTGTTGAACATTGAAACGTGATCAATGTAATTATAAAATATGGAACGTGTTGTAATTCAGTAAGACGCGACGTTTACTATACATCTTATATGTATCTGTTACGCAAAACTGACGTGTTAATATATGTAAAATGCGTTTCTGTTTAAATGAAAAGTTTTCAAGTGACAGTACGAAGGGACCGTGGATTTTGTTGTACATTTTCAAATACGTAGTAACGAATTTATTATATTGAACATATAAAAACAATGTTCATAAATCTCAAAAAAGAGCGGTTGAACAATATTATGCTGCAAACTGGAACGATCTTTATGTTAACGACGTTCTAAAATAGTTAACGAAAGTTACGCGCGAATCTTAAAGTGACAGTACGTGGAACAGTGACAGTACGTGGGTTATTTAGCCTAATATGCGTTCGCAGGAAGTGGAAGCGGAGTACGGTCCAGCCGATGTGACGATCACGTGCATGGGAGTGGATTCCCTTTCCGACGAGAGCAACGGAGCCATGTGGGTGACTTCCGGTGGAATAGGATACAACTTCATCAAGATTAAGTTCAGATCGAAATATTCCAGAGGGCTTCACTACAGAGTCTACCTCTATGGCAAGCCGCATCGAACAGGCAATATCGCTTTACTCTAATTTTCTGTAATAATTTTGTAACAATTTCCACTAATTAATAATCCTAATAATCTTGTAATTTTGTACTTGTATCGTCGCTGGTAATTGGAAAGGAGCGTCGATAAACTTTCTTCCTAGCAAATTTAAATTCCGACGATGAGCTATCTTCCGAAATATTTCGTCGAACGACTGCTCGTGAAATTATGTAACTGGGTATAAATATTATCCGCAAACCCTGTATCTACATATGTCCTGCTTGATTAAGTCCGACTGTTAAACTCTAATAACATTTTGTATCGTGTAATAATACTTTCATGCGATTAAAGAAATTTGATACGATAAAACTCTTGCCAGCCACTGTGAAATCCTATAATGTTTCTAATCCCCGTGAATAATTCGTAGCGACGAAACAATGGCCCGTTGGAGTAATTGTTTCCCGTTCGACGACACCGTCCATCGTAAATCGTGGAGTTGTCACAATTCCAGCTGGTGAAGCTCGAATGTCGTGACTGGAATGATCGAAGCGGATAAAACTTTTCCACGAGGGTACGGAGGAGTTCCTTCCATACGGAGATCGAGAAACCATTACGTCCCGAGGGTACCAGCCGCAGATTTCCTCCGACAAGTTCGACGAATAATGGATCGGCAGAAATATTTTTTACCCTGCGTGCACGAAACGGCCCATGCAAACCGGAACTTCCTGCTTTGTCGGGTAATTGCGACAAAGAAAAGCGAACGGGTATCGCTCGCGGATTTTATTATTCGCTGTTTCTCGATACGGCTGGTCGCGTCGCGTGCATGGTAAACGACGGAAAATATAAAAAAACGTTAACAGGACCGACCACAAGTCGAAGGACGTAGGGTAGATGTACCACGTACTGCCACTTTATGTTTCACGCGTAACTTTATTTAACCAAAGACGTTAAAAATTGACGGTAGTTTAATAACGAAGACGGCGTGTGGCGATAGAGAAAACAGTGAACCATATCTACAACGAGGATGTAAAGATTCGTCTGCCTTCTTTTCGTAGTCAGACAGTAACACGTACTGCCACTTTAAGGTTCGCGCTTTAAGTAACTTTATTTAACTATTTTAGAACGTCGTTAACGTAAAGATCGTCCCGGGTTTCAAGCATAATATTGCTCAACATCGAGTTTATTTATGAACGTTTTTGTTATACGTTCAATACAATACATTCATTACTACGTAATTGAAAATGCACAACAAAGTCCACGGTCCTTTGCACTGTCACTTGAAAGCTTTTCATTTAAATAGAAACACGTTTCACACATATTAACAGGTCAGTTTGCGTAACAAATATAAGATATGTTTACCTTTTCTGATACGATTATAAAAATAGATCGTTCACATTATTGGTCGAAACGATACGATGCGAAAAATCGAAAGAGACATACGGAGACACACAGGTACACACCTTTCTCACACTAGTGTCGCCCTAAGAGATTTCTTGTAACCGGTCCACGTATCGAATAATCGTCGCATATTGTTTCTTCCTTCTCTTCCTCCTCGTTGCTTTTGTCCTTTCCATTACTCAAACACGCACTCATGTCTAATCTTCAAGGAATAAGCTTCCGATCAAGATAAATCTTATCCCTTTCCTCAGACCCGTTTCACTCGTTCTCCGATTTGTAACCAATCCACGTAGAAAGTAATCGTAGCATATTGTTTCTTCCTTGTCTTCCACCTCGTTGTCTTTTGTCTTTCCATTACTTAAACACGCACTCATCTCTAATCTTCAAGGAATAAGCTTCCGATCAAGATTAATCTTATCCCGTTCCTCACACCCGTTTCACTCGTTCTCCGATTTATAACCAATTCACATATAGAATAATCGTCGCATATTGTTTCTTCCTTGTCTTCTTCCTCGTTGTCTTTTGTCTTTTCCATTACTTAGACACGCAATTAACAATAATCTTCAAGGAATAAGCTTGCGATCAAGATAAATCTTAGCCCTCTCCTCAGACCCGTTTCACTCGTTCTCCGATTTGTAATCGATTTACATATAAAATAATCGTCGCATATTGTTTCCTCCTTCTCTTCCTCCTCGTTGCCTTTTGTCTTTTCCATTACTCAAACACGCAATTAACAATAATCCTCAAGGAATAATAAACTTTCGATCAAGATAAGTCTTATCCCTCTTCTCAAGTCTATTTCACGCGTTCTCCAATTTCTAACCGGTCCACATATCGAATAATCGTCGCATATTGTTTCCTCCTCTTTCTCCTTGTCTTTTGACTTCTCCATTACTCAAACAACGCGATTAACTCTAATCCTTAAAAGAATAAGCTTTCGATCCTAGATAAGCCCCATCCCTCTCCTCGCTGTACCAACAAACTAACTTACCGTAGTACAGTCCTAAAAGATTAGCGCCGACGAAGCGTCGGAATAGCTTGTATCGTGGTAAGCCGAAAGCGCGGAGCCGCGATGCGACGAAACAATGTTTCGACGGGCTAAAAATTTCCGTGATCGTAAATTACGCGACGAGCACGGCGAGTTACGCGTTATCAACGGAGGGGGCCGTTAACGGGGATCGTTAACCGACAAAACTAAGTTTACTTCCTCCGAGCGAAATAGCGGCGGTATTGGACAACTATAGCGGAGCAACTACCCCTGGTCTTTGGATCGCGTGGACACCGTTAAGCACGCGATCGCACGCGATCGGGATCGGGATCGGGATCGGTAATCGGGTGGTAGGAGCCCCAAGAGCATCGGGACGCCGACGCGAACGCGGACGTCGACGCCGACGCCGACGCCGGCGTCGGAGACGGTCACCGGTTCAGTGAAGGCCAGTCGTTGATCCGCGGCGAACGCGCAACTAGAACCTCGTCGTCGGGTTTTAACAGGCCCTGAAGAAACCGTATCGCCGCCAGCCATCCTCCGTCATCCAATTTCAAACGCAGCTTTTTCTTCCCCTCTAATCGCTCCGATACCAGGCGTCATTTCGCCATCGCAAACTCGAGATGTCACGGGTGAGTTGCCGCCAAAATAATCGCTAAATAAATAGAGGCGAAATAGACAGTAGATTGGACTCGTTTATGGTTTTTGCTAGCGCTAAAAAATTGCGAACATTAGCAGCGCTCAACATTTGCGATATTTTATTTATTTATTTTATATCGAAAGTGAAAGATACGAAGGCACGTTGCTAGCAAAATTTATTAATTGCAAAGGTGTGATTAAGTTATCGATAGACTGCGAAACTTTGCGCAAATTTGTTAAAGTGTAAACAGAAGCAAAGAAATGGAGACTCGATCGCGGGTAGTTCTATCCCTTAAATGTGCCGATAATTATGAAAGAGGTCTAAATTATATATTTCTTGTTTCGAGAAATAGACTGCTTTCGTAATTAACACTAAATGAATTCCACATAACGTTGAACGAACAAGCGCTATCTAACGGTTCATTTTTTACGATATCGCAAAACGTACATTGAATTAATTTAGTTTAAAATAATGCGATGTGAAATAACTGATAACCTCATTTTTTCTTTAAATTTTTACTTAGACCACTTTCATAATTATGGGCACAAATATTATATCGTCTTCTGTAATTGGAATATTTTATACAGCGTGTATCGTGATCTTTGAATTAATTAAAATGTAGCTGCTAACTGTGGATCGCGAAAAATCTATTTGACGCACAAATTGAGCTGCGGTATTAAACCCTTGCGCTGCGATTCTTTTATCGCTTGCTAGCGTTACTAATTATGAACTATTTTCCAGCGTTAGCCAATCACTGCTTTCTTATTACGTTACGTACAAATTATTAGAACATTACGGACGTTGTTTTTTTAGTAACCCGAAATATTGTAATACAAAGCTGAAATTATCGTTTCAATTAAATTTTTTCGTCAGCAGTATCCATCTTTGTCAAATTACAGCATAGGGTAGATGTACCCCGTACTGCCACTTTAAGGTTCGCGCTTTAAGTAACTTTATTCAACTATTTTAGAATGTCGTTAACATAAACATCGTTCCAGTTTCGAAAATAATATCGTTCAACCGCTCTTTTACTTGCGAACATTTTTTTTATATGTTCAATATGATAAATTCATTACTACGTAATTGAAAATGTACAACAAGGTCCACGATTCTTCCTACTGTCACTTGAAAACTTTTCATTTAAATAGAAACACGTTTTACGTATATTAACACGTCAGTTTGTGTAACAGATATAAGATTTATAGTAAACGTCGCACCTTTAATAAATTATAACACGTTCCATACTTTATAATTATATTGGTCACGTTTCAATGTTCAACAGCACATTTACCCCCCAATATTTATTTACAAATATTAAGTGTACACGAATATACGATGTCCATGCATTGTTACGTAAACCGAAGTCCAAATTTAGTACGAAAATTTCTTTACTTACGATTCTTTATACGTTGCTTTGCTATTAAATAAACGAATTCAAGTGGCAGTTATAGGAACAGCGACAGTACGTAGGTCATTTATCCTAGAATAACCTATCCATTCTTATATGAAATCATCGCTTACTAAAATTTCAATGTTCAACAGCACATTTACCTCCTAACATTTATTTACAAATATTAAGTGTACACGAATATACGATGTCTATGCGTTGTTACGTAAACCGAAGTCCAAATTTATTACGAAAATTTCTTTACCTACGATTCTTTATGCGTTGCTTTGCTATTAAATAAACAAATTAAAGTGGCAGTTATAGGAACAACGACAGTACGTAGTTTATTTATCCAAGTTCATAAAACGAATGTAACTCGTAATTGTAGTGCAAAGAGTTAACTCTCCCCGATATTTAATTCTTCTAAAGAAGTCGCGTATAACGTGGTGTCATAACACGAATTTCGCGAGTCATTATACATTTGCAAAAATACGAATTTGCATAATCATTCGGAGCGCAATCGCGGGGCTGTTGGCGTGGCACGAAACCTAATGGAAATTAATTGGGAAGCTTGCGAGAACTCGATAGCGTTCGCCAGGCAATTAATCAAGGAAAATCTTCGACCGAGGAGGATCTCCACGTGCAGTAAACTCGCCACGGCGAAATGAGATAATTAACGTTTACCGGTTAACTAGTTTCGCAGCGGCTAGGATTGATTGACTCCTTCCATTAACTGGAACCTTGGTGTACCAAGCAGATACTGCACAGAGAGAATCGAGTAAACGAACTCGACACCAGTGCTCTCGGGTTTCCACCGTTTCGCGGCTAATCATCTCCCACCTATAATTGTCTATCATTAACTGCCTACAATTACCTATCTTGGCAGGCACGCAGCAATTACTTTCCCTGACGCAACGAATTTTACGCGCACGAGAATCTTCCCAACTCGTGGCTACTTCTTCCTTTAACCCTTTGCACGCACTCGAAAGGTTGCCAAAATTCTTCTCTCACTCCTATGTTTTATTACACCTATCGCAAAGTAATTTTATCTTCTATTGCCGTTCGTACATTTCGTCTCCTTACTTTGACTGTTCGTGTTTAGTATTTCTTTACGAAATTGGATATCTTTCCCCCTTCCAATAAACAAGTTTATCGGGAAAACAAGAGTGCAAAGGGTTAACCTATTCGCAACATTTTACTCGTCTCTTTCTCTCACTCATTTCTTTCGCTTTTACCGATTACGATAGGTACATTAGTCGCGTTACAGTAACACAATTTTGATCAAAACACGTGCGAAGTATATACAAAGTGAAGCATAAATTATTGCATTACGAGGATAAATAATTGATTTCTACGAAAGCTCAATATTTATTATATCATAAAGAGAAGAATGATATCCACGAAACAGACCAACAAATCGACACTGTAATAATCATGATAGAGTAAGTGATATGCTTAAAGCAATTAATCCATATCAAAGCAATTTGATAAAGTACCAAATATTTTTGAAAACGTCGAGGTCGACCTTTCTACCCGCAACGCGTCACTTGCGAAAACGTAAATATTTTTGTTCGTCTGTCGTGCTGCTTCTCAAGTCCTATTGATTTTGCGGCGCAACATACGGGGCGATTAAAAATTCCGTTTCCGGTGTACGCGATAGGCGAAAGCGAAGCGAGGGACAAAATTGACCAGTGGCTAGCTTCGCAGAGGAGTGACGCATGCTGGAGTCAGGGTAGAGTAGGCTCGAATTGTAGTATGTAATTTGGTCGGGCTTCGTGTTTGGGGTTGACCCTGTCACGTGTCACAGAACCCTACTCGTGCCGGCTTACCACGTGCTGACGGGCTTATCACATTATCTGTCGCACGTTTCTTAAAGCTGCGCCTCTGTTCCGTTGCGAACAGGTACACAGTCGAACCCTCCTATAACGCGGTGCTCTTATAACGCGGTTTCAGCCGAATATAAAAAGGATTTGTACAGTAATTTCGAACGTGAACGTAATCTGTTTCCAATGGGTTAATCAAAGAATAACGGTAAATGGGTTGAAAGAGAAAAGGATTTGGAAACGTCGGCCGAATAATTAAGAGTAGCGGTGTACGTTACTTCTACGAATGACGGTAAAAAGTAATTTTACGAAGAAGTTACTGGAAAGCGGAGAGTGCGTTACGCGGTGGGCACGTATGCGTGTCACGAAAAGAGTTTTCTTCGATCGATGAAATATGCGTGCGTAATGTGAGTTTCCTGCACGCAATCGGCTGCACATATGTCGTCTTTGTAGCCGCTCTATACGCTTTAAAGAGATGTTCCGATTTAGAGATCTCGAAACTAAAATCTTCGACGCTTTGGTCGAGACACCAACGAAAGTATACGATTTACCCGTGTCTGTTAGAATAAATTGGAATTAATTTCGAACCCTATTCTAAAGTAACATCAAGAAAAATAAATTAATAATGCAACGAGGAACGGCGCTATAGACTCGCAATTTTCATCCTACGATTGCATCCGCGCAAATGAAATCCACCATAATCGAAATACATATTACTCGAACATAAAAATACGGTAACTTGATACGTTTCGCTGTACAGGCACATCAGCAATCCGCAATTGCTCGTTATCGAATAAAACCTCCAGCCTATCGACAAATTACACATTTACGCCAGCAACTTATCGCGCTTAATATTAACGTATCTCGGTTTAATACGTTACACTTATTTCTTCGACGCTATTCTATTTCAGCTGCGCGGGCGAATAATAAAAAGGGGATGAACGTAAAAAGCGAAAGAAAAATGGCAAACTGCAAGCTAATCAATTCGAGAACTAATCACGCGCCGTCGCGTCGGCTGGTATTTCTTCCGACGAACACTCGCAATCGTTTCTCGCCGCGTTGCGTGAGCTCGTATCGCTTAGCACGTGAACCGGACAAACGATGAACATTGACCGTGGTAATTTCCCCGACGGCTCCGGGAACACGTTCACTTTGTCACGTCCCGCTGTCCTTATTAATTAACGAGCTCTCCCGATACGGGGAGCAACGCGTTATTAATTTCACGCGTTAACGTGTTATAAATAAAGCTCTCTCGCTTCCTCGTCGAAGGCTGCGCGCGAGCCGGCAAAATAAGAGACAATGAAAGCGGGGAGTTCGATCTTTGGAACGGCGATGATTGGAAATCCGTCGACGTCTCGAACGGCTTGAAATTTTGCTCGAGATAATTAGGCGCCTCTCGATAGTTCGATTCGAACGTGAATTCGCGCACGGAGTTCAATATATCTAACTGGACATTGACCGTTGCTAATTCGCGCGGACGATTTACATTATTTGTATTCCTAGATTTCTTACGCGGAGCAGATCGTCGTTCGTTATCGCGGTGCCCGACGTCTGTGACGTAAACACCCGCGTTCGGTAACAAGTTTTTTTTTTTTCTTTGCGGTAACGCTTTTTACGAAACGGTGATCTGCGGATTAACGCGACGATTAAGTAATCCCGAGACCCTGCTACAAAATCGAAACTCGTGCAGAATTATTCCATGCTTTTGAGGCGAAACGAAGCATGAATATGCGCTGCGACAAGAAAGCAACGCATAGACTTTGGCGGAGTCTTACCCAAATTTGTAATCACGTTTTTTACTCACGATATTAACGCTAGATTTAGGGACACCGATTTTGGCGGGATTTGGGAAAGGTGGGCACTAACAGGATCGGGAGAGGCGATGTTTAACGCTAAACAGCGGTTTTGAAGGTCTCAGCGTTTGATTAGAAGAAATCGACTCTATTAACGAGGCCGTTTTCCAGAGAGAGCATTCTACTGAACGAGTCTGAATTATTAACCCTTGACGCGTAGAAATGTGGCGAAAAAAGAGCTGGCGATCTTGACGAACAAATAGGAGCATTTAAGTTGATAAGATCGATAACCGTGGAATTGTTAACTACATTGTTACCAAATCCTTGATTATGTATCCTTAAGATTTATCTTTTAGAATAAGGGTTGTGCTTTCAATTATTTTCGTCGCGTGATCGTCGCAGTGAATCGAAAGTAATTGAAAGTACACCGCTATTATCTTTTCTCAGCTCAAACGCGTAACTGTTGGAACAATTTGCCACAAAAATTTTTAGTCCTGGTCTTCCCCATTTTTAAGTATTTGTAAGTACTTTTAAGCAGCTTTAAGCGAGCTACTAATCGAATAAAATTTGGAAGAGCGTGGGAAGTGTTAAAGGGAAATTGATTCGAAACGGGGGAAGTTTTAGCGGAGGCGTTCAACTATGAATCGATTCGGTATTCGAAGCATGTAATCGGAGCTGATTCTCCCATGGTCAAGGACGAGAACAGACGTCCCTTTGCGAAACTATGTGACCGTGAATTCTGACGTGCAACGAGCCCCGGATTCTCTCACGCTACGGGCATTCGATGCACTTATCGGCAAACTTTGACGCCACTCTAAGACACTTTTCGCTTCACCGTACGCCGTACGTACTTCCATGCTATTCCTTATACTCAAGCAATTACGTACTGCTAAACGGTTGTTAATTTTTTAAACTAACTTTTGTACGATATACGCGTCTCGTTAGCTATCGAAGTTGAATCGAATTGTTAACCCTTCGCACTCTACATTTTTTTTAACAGGTTGATCTCGCGCTAAATTCAGCACACTTTTAGTAAGATTTTACTTTGAAAATGGGAAAGTTTGCCTTCGATTTTATTTGCCATGAAAGAAGCGAGTATGAGGGACATAAACGATATTGCCATAAACGAGGCAAAGGAATGCATAGGGTTCAAATTGTTAGTCTAGAATTATTCCAAATATTCTTTCTTTAACGCGAAGTTGCATTGTGGACGAAAATATATCAGGTCTAGGAATAATTGATATCGCTTTTGTATCATGCGTTCGTGAAGTTAAAGACGATATTAATTACCTATTATTAGACCTGATTTTTATTGCTAGACCGATTAATAATTCTTACGAAAACAATAGTACTTAACAGCGATGTGCTTTCCTCAAGAGAAAGATGCTAAGAAGAAGAAAAACTTATTGGAAAAGAGCAAACCTCGTAGATCGAAGTCCCAACGAGATTGCGACACTAAAAATTGGGTTGCACAGAGTACGATCTTCCCAATCTGAAAGTATAAATTAAAAATCCAATTAAAATATCATAGAAAACATTTATGTACAGGTGGACCTCCTACAACGCGGTACATATACGTTTCTTGAAAATACGCTATAGAATTGTGGCATTGTAGGAAACGTTCCACATTTCCCAAACCGCGTTGTAAAAGTATCGCGTTGTAGGAAACGTTCCGCATCTTTCCAACCCGCGTTGTAGGAGGTTCACCTGTATATACCGTTCCAAACTTTCCAATATGTTTTTAATGCTTCTAAGAATACGAATCCGCGCGCGCAAAAAAAAAATGCGCAATATAACGATCGCCGAGTTAACGCGTGTGAGAAAGTAAACAAGGAAAGCGGTAGCAACTATCCCGCCGTAGAAGAGGAGGAAAAAGCAGTAGAGAATATCCCAGTGTGTTATCAGCGACGGGATAATAACACGAGAAAAAAGGGAGGAATACGGTGGAAGGGGTTGAAGTCTCGACGAACCGTGACCTATAGTCTGCAAAAACGTTTAGATACGGAATCGAGCAGTTTGATCCGGTTCGCTCGTTTCCTTCGCTGCTTTGACACGGTTCAAACTTCAGCCGATTACACCGGATTCGGTAATTTGTCGCGATCGGATCAGTGTGTCTGTCTGTGCACGCTGTTCGCGTAATTTTCCCTAGCGCCCGTGTTATTCCCTGATACGGGGCAATTACCGGAGGACCGAGTTTCAAACTGGATATCGTTCGAAGCCGGAGACCAGGCGTGATCGAAAGCCGAACACCGTAAATCGCGTCGAGTTCGAAGAGAAACTTTTCAGCAACGAGTCACGGGTTAATTGTTATTACTATCGACGCGGAAGATCGAATGTATCCGGCGCGGTTTATCTTGTCGCGATTATTAGTCCAGCTGCGAGATTCTCAGGGGGTCGCTGAAACACCCAAGGCTTCCCATGCCGCGTGAAACTCGTACGTTGAACTTTTCCCACCGATTCGCACGCGGAATTGATCGCGCTAATCTAACGCCATTGCCAAATCTTCTTTTCCCGTTTAACGGTAAGATGGTTGAAACGGTGGGGTAATTAACCCTTTGCGGACAAGCGTCGACAAATAGCCGCTGAAACTTTATCGATTCTATGGGACAAATGTCGCTTTTCAAAGCAGCAAATTTGGATTAGTGACACTAATATGCACTTTCGATAATGATTCAGCGAAAGTTCGTTTAGCGTTATTAACACTATGTTTACGGAACTCGTCACGTTGACGCCGTTCAGATTTCATAACTAAAATTATAGAGACCATAAATATTATTTTTCAATACTTTATGTTAACTTTAATTAATACAATGGTATGAATACGTATTCTACGTGATTCTATTCATCCTCACGCGTCTACGTTCGAATATTTATATACAGTGCACGTATTTTTTCCGGAAGCCTGTCAACGTATGCACGTAACGTCCGTAAACCTATTATTAAATGGAGCAGAAAAGTATAACTCCAATTACGTAACATAAATCATACGTTGGATCCAACGATTTTTGGCCACACATGTATGTACCTGTGTAAGAATTAAGAACGCAAGTAAGTCTTGCGAAGGCCTTCTAGCAGCTAAGAAAAATTTGGTGACTCGCAACGCGAGGCATCGATTTCTCGAAACGTCGATGGCAATTCTTACGCTATCCGAGGAACGTTTTAGCTTCCGATCAACAAAGAGAGAGTCTTCGGAGCGGTAGAAAAGTTGGAACAGAGTATTCGAGGGGTGATATCCTCGCGAGGAACCAGTTTGGCCATATACATATCGATTGGTGCCATTCGGTGCCTGGCGGAGGGTCGTGCTTCTTCTACTTCCATTCGCGCGGATACCAGATACGACAAAGCTTTTAACCAAAAAGGAAAATCGAGAAGCACCACTATGTCCCGTTCCTCCCCTCGCCAATTTATCGCGCAACTGAGAAGTACCAATCCTAGTAGTAACTGTACGTCCTCAAAAATTGGACAATCGTTTTACCAAAAGTATACACGTATTCGTTCTCCGTAATAGAGCGTAGCGTTTGCAAATGCTTTGATTGTGCAAAGTATGGAAATATTTAGAATCGTACTGCTTTCGTAAATAGTAAAGGTAATCCTAATTTGTGAATTGAGAATGCTTCGATTCTTAGCAAATCGACCGCCGATTTCCGATTTCGCGCTGAATTCCACTATTCATTGCTTTGTCTAACAAAAAGCTGTGGAAGTTCAGTTGCATTTTTGCCATTGCTCTCGTATTCGTTTTCGTATTTATTTTTTTATTTATTATTATTATTTTCGGGCGAAAAAACTTGTTGGTTTACGATAACAAGGAGATAATTAGTAGATGAGTAGGACAACGTTTAAAATCGTATTTTAACGATCGTATGATTCGTTCGAACTTTCGTGCATGTATATTGGTAATAGTGGATATCGCACAGTAATGCGAAATCGACGTGCAATGCGTTAAAATTCCACGAGCCACAAGATAGAATAGCGGAAACATAAGAAGAGATTGAAAATGCTGATATCAAGCTTGTTTCATATTTTTGCATCGATAGCGTCGACGCTTTTTAAGCAGTTTTGTTTATTGCTTTTACGAAGAGATTATGCTGACCTAGTGCAACCGCAACTCGATTGAAATACGTGCCGTGGAACACGCGCCGTATGCTACTAAAGCCTTATTTTTCTCGCCGCTGTATTCCTACGTTTTTTATTACGATGTCTACCATTCTAACGCGAGCGAGATAATTTGCAAAGAGGAAAATTACACGGAAGATCATTTATACACAGGCTAACGTTTCGTATCTCGCACGAAATCACGCGAATCTACGCTTTTGCAAACATTAGCGATAGAAACTTAGTTCAACAAAAAACGAATATTTCAAAGGACTTATTTTAAGTAACGAAAAAATGTGTTCTAGCCATTGTCTAAAGGAATTTCACAGCTATCAACGAGAGGACAGATGGAAAGGCGGCGACCACCGTTTCTCAGAGGCCCAAATAAGACCAAGGAGGTATCTCAATTATTATCCATCTATTCATTTTATTGAGACGTTTCGTAAGTTCTTGCATTAGCGTTCAATTCCCCGAATCACTTACAATTTGCCTACTTACGCTTTCTTTCATAAAATTGGCCTCCGCGAGTAAATTAAAATTATAGATACAAAGCCATTGTATTGTTACGCTATTCTTATTTACTATATACTATATATACTGTATATTATTTACTATATTTATTATTCTATTCGAGATGCATGACTTTTCTTTACTTCGAACTAAAGCGTATCTCTTGGTATGAATTATGGAAAATGATATCGTGTAAGTTGTCCCCCGGCTTGTTTGTACGAGCTCAACCCTTTTTATCCAATTTTTAATCGCATTTTTACATAGCTCAGACTTTATTCCATTAGTGCTTGTGTTTCATAATTTGTGTGAAATAATATGTTCCAATAAAAATGTTTAATCGTCGAATAATGCATCATTTATTTCATAAAATTGTCTATAATTATTAATTGTAGCTAATAGCTAATTATAGCCATCTATATTTATTTTATTTCAATCATTCTAAGTCAAAGATCGGTAACTTTTTTAAAAAAGAAACTGCAAAGGAAATATATGAATCGATTTAGAGCAAAGTCACCGAAGCAAACTTTTGCCGTAACTTGTAAAAATGTTGCCGACCTTTGTTCTGAACAATTGCGGCACTCCGATAATTGATGATTTCCATTGATGAAATTTCTGACCTTTATTCTCTGGAATTAGTTTCTTTTTCATTAAGGTATGACCAATCACTTTTGATAGCAATAATTTGATTAGCTAAACGCCACCTAATGACATCTCAAGCCGCCTTCCCGCACCAGAAGCCGACTGAACAGTATGCAAATCTACTTAACCCTTCCCCATTGGTCATTTTATGGGGCGGGAGATTACAAACCAACGCAACGTAAACAATAAACAGAAACGTAACCTCGAAAATGGATGCACTATTTTGTTTACCTACGATGCAACCAGAAACGCTAATGTGGAAATCTAGCATGCGCTGCAACGATAAACCGAGTGCATATACATTAATAGTCAATAAGTAGCTTTCAAATTTTGTACATATTTTCCTTTAACAATATCTATATGCAACAATGTATTTATGCTGTGACGTTATAGCTTGCAACAATATATAGCATAAGAATTTTTTAGAAATTATTCAAAAGGTATCCCTTGGAGACTTCGGTCGATCTTTGCTTTATAATCTTTCGGATATTATTTTACTAATAGTAGGATATTTTTGTAGGTGGATAAGAGCACAGGTGGGAAGATGGAATCAACGGGAAGTTCGATCAGTGGCACTGGAGATCGTTTAAGCGACGATGATCTCTCTCCAGATGCACTTGTTAGGCAAAATTACGAACTAAG
The DNA here is from genome assembly GCA_028830335.1 of Eucera pruinosa. Lineage (NCBI taxonomy): Eukaryota > Metazoa > Arthropoda > Insecta > Hymenoptera > Apidae > Eucera > Eucera pruinosa. The sequence goes on from JAMYCR010000003.1 coordinate 28,951,703, forward strand.
ACATCGTCTTGAAGAGGAGGCAGCTAATTACAAGAGACGCTTAGACACTTATAGACAAGCACAGCAACACCAAGCTGCTCTTGTTTCGCGTTTGCAAGCCAAAGTAGGCAACCATTTGGGGATCTTTAAGTCTACCATTTATTATTAGATAAATGACTGTAATAAATCAATAGATAAATCGTAAATCAATTATTAAATAAGCATACAAAGTAGCAGATTTAAAGATAGAATTCAAGCCATTAGACTGTCTAATAATTTTACCTATATTACTTATATTATTATTATTTATATCACTTTTTGATTTATCGTTATATTATTTAATTATATTGCATTTTATATTTTATTGTACGAGTTAGTAAATTAAACTGTATACATAGTAGTAAGAATTACTAGAATTGTTGTTGGAACATTTGAATGCTAACAAGCATGATTTTGGGTAAAAAAATTCTGAGAATAACTCAGAATTTTATATTGAACTTTTTAAATAAAAGAACTAATTTTGGTAGTTTAAATTTTAAGCCGAAATTAAATATAATAATTTATTTCTTGCCTTTACGTGAAGCCAAAATAGAGACATATTATTGTTGATAATTTTGTTGGATATATTTCCAATTAAAGAAGTAATTTAAACAGCTCTTTCTGAAAAAATTCTTGATATGTATTATTCTGATAGTAATTCTGATCTATATAATTCTGATAATAACTCAGACATGTATCAATCTTGCAACATGTTGCAGAGAGCTTAATAACTCTCTGACAAAAATGTGTTGAATCTGCTGAAGCTCCTTTTAATTAACAGTAGTCAATTTTGACTACCTTATAGTGACTTCAATTCTATTCCTAAATCCGTCATTTTACGTGCAACAATTTAATACTAGAATTTCCTTTCAGTTTTTCAATACAATAAATTGGAAGAGTTCCGAATGGGCTTTAAAATGCTAGACATGACTAAAATAGTTATATTTTCGTGCACGTTTCTTTTAGCAATTGAACATTGATAGACCTACTTTTTAGGTATTACAATACAAACAGAGATGTTCAGAACTGGAAAATCAAATGTCAGAAACTGCAGTGTACGATTCTGGTAAAGTCGCTAGTTCCGCGCCTCCGACAACTTCCGTTTTAGACGCAGCCCATCAAACGTTGAGAGAAATACGAGAGGAACAGATTCACGATTTGGATACCGCCTTAATGAAACTTGCAGAGGAAAGAAAAAGGTGGAAATCCATTTTATTCTAGCAGGATAAATTCTCTACGATAAATACGATTAAACAAAGCTGATACAAATATTCGAATACCTTTTCCTAGATGCGAAAAATTGTTGCAAATAAATACCACCTTGAAAGATCAATTAGAAGAGTCTCATCAAACTAACGAAGCGCTTACGAACGATATGCAAAAGCTGAGCAACGATTGGGATATTTTACGAGAAGAATTGGCCATCAAAGAAGAAGAATGGAGAGAAGAGGAGCAAGCTTTTAACGAATATTATACCTCGGAACATAACAGATTGCTAAATCTTTGGCGCGACGTTGTCTCCGTTAAACGATTATTTGCGGAGATCAAATCTAGCACGGAAAGAGATTTGTTAAAAATGAAAAATAACATTATTTCTACTTTCAACGACGTCTCGTCGGCGTGCAATAATACAGGCTTCGCCATGAGAATGCAAGCGGCTATGCAACCCATGGTACATTTATGCTTCTAATTCATTCAATATTATTATAACAATATATATCAACATTGTTGCTAGGTAAATTCTGTCCCTCGAATGTTTCGTATCGCAAAGGCAATCATTTGATGGCTTCTTAAAGTTCCGCGATTTGCAGTGAATCGTGGAAAAAAAATTAATTTCGTTACTGTCTATATAGATTATTATCATTGTTATTATTATTATTATTACTACTACTATTTTATACTTTAGCCAAATGGAACGCCACGTTTTACGGGCCGCGGATTGCTTATCATTAAATTAGGATATAAATTCTACGCTTGCCTAATATTCTAATACGTATTTCACTCATCTTCTAATCTTTCAATACTTCAGATATCTCACCACGTTCAACACGCACAGGAACAAGTAGCAAGTGATTTGAAAACAGAGCTATCGTCTCTCAAACAACAGTACGATGTAGCTCAAAACGAAGTTCGAATAAAAGAAGAGAAGATCAATCAACTTATCCGCGACGTTCACAATTTGGTAAATACAGTATTGCTCGCTTAATGTTAAATGATTCATCCCTATCATTTCCTTCCTACTCAATTTCTCGACCTGAACACAATCCGATGCCGCGAATAAGGACGCCGAATAAGTACAGCGAGGATAAGCAGCAAGGAAGTGTTATGCTACTTTGCTGCGCTATTTCTTCCTCGCTAAGTATCGCTATATCTATTCTCATACTTCGTCAAGGAACGCGAATCTCGACCTCGAGAAAACTCCCGAAACAAAATCGCTACCTGTACTGAGTTAATTCACACACCGATCCTCGATTCACTTAAATATAAGCAAGCGTTATTTTATACTAGTATCGCTAAACTGCTCGGAGGATATAGAAGTAATTAATTTGCGTGCAGGAAGAAAGATGTGGAGAGGCAGAAGCAGAGGTGCATCGCAATTCGCGATTACAAGACGACCTAGAAATTTTACAGTCTGCGTTGAGAGAAATAGCGCATGCAGTGATCCAAGACGCGGAGAGCCGCGAAATGGAGTCGGCTCAAGCGCCTCCTCATCTTCATTTGTCTCCCACTGGACCGATCCCTCAAAAGTCACCGAAAAGAGGTACAAGAAGCAACACCATTCCAGCCTTTGCCGAAAGTACTATTAGCGCTGTGCAAGCAGCTCTACATAAATATCAATTAACTATACACGAGCTTCAGGTGTGAAGATTTTATATTGTATGTTTCGGTAAATTGTGAAATATACAGCATTCTCGAAGTAGCCCTATTAATCGCGTAGTAACACGTTTCAATGATTCTGTCATGTTAGGTGAAATTGCAGACCAATAAGGAGCAATTGCAAACGACTCGCAAGCAATGCGAGAGCGCGGAAGAAAATGTTAAGAATCTGGAGAAGAAAGCGGAGGAATTGATTAGCGAGTTAGACGCGGCTCGGTCGCATTGCTCGCAATTGATTCAGGAGAAAGAGATGTTGCAGAAGGGACTCGATTCTGTGAGGATAGAGAAAAACGCGCTCGATAAGAGCAGAGTGGAAATCACCTGCATGGTGCGTTACGACTTTCGTAAATCGATAAATGTATGCATAATGCGTGCGGATTTTTATGAAAATTCTATGTTCTTATTATTAACAAACTCAAAAGAAAGGGAATCTCGTGGAGAATTTCTTCTTTCTCTACATAAAATAATGCGTATTTTACTGTACGATATCTTGTATATTTTTTTACGTTCGTTCTCGAATTTTTTTGCATATCTAAATTTCTCACGAACGCATAAAAATCCGTAGTCTAGTCATTAAATATTCCAGGACTACATTATTTTTTTCCCTCTGTTTTAAATTCTGTCGGTTCACTTTTTATGAAAAATTGTAATAAAAGTATTCTAATCAATTGCTGAGCAATTTCAACGACCATGGTATCTCATTACTGCCAAATCGAAACATTTGTGTTTAGATGGAGAGTTTAAACAACGATTGCGAGAAGCTGCAGAAAGCTAACAACAAATTGCAGAGGCTTTGCGATAATCTTGAAGACGAAAAGATGTATCTTCAAGGCGAGCTTAACAGATTGTCCAAAGATATAGAATTAAGGTGCGGTAAATAAGAATCGCATTGCTTTGCACTTTTCGTAAGGAAGTACCTATTAAGTTGCTATTAAAAATTAATTTGACAGGGAACTAAATTTGCGTTCCGAAGAAGATCGATGTAGCAAAATGAGAGAAGAGCTACTAACGTTGCGAGAAGAATTGAATAAGGCGTATCTTGCCAAAGATATGTTGGAACAGCAGAAGCTAGAAACGGACGGATTAATTTCCCAAATTGAAAAGAGTAAAGGTACGCGTTAATCGATTATCCAGCTTATCACAGATTGTGTAAATAATATTTGGACGAATTATCGTTCAGGCGATTTGGAGCTGGAATTGGAGCGCGTGCTATTAGAGAAATCAGACGTGCAGGAAGTTTTAATGAAGTTGGAGACAGTTTACGCTAATCACGAACAAGAGAAGCAGCGATTGCAGGAAGAATTGAAGAAGGTAACGCTTCGCGAAAGTATTTTCGCCATTAATTGCTGGACGCGTGTATTCCGATTTTAGGTGACAGAGGAGAAGAACAAGTTAGCGAGTCAGTGCACCGATCAGCAAGGAGACATGGGTTCCTTGAGGAAAGAGTTGCTGCAAGCGGAACAAACTAGGCTCGATCTGGAATCGGAGAAGGCGACGTTGAACGACAAAGCGAAGTTCCTCGAAATGGAGAAGGAGAAGATCGAGATAGAGTTGGCGCAAGTTACAATGGAGCGCGGAGACTTGAGCAACCAGCTTTCGGCTCTGGCACGAAAGAAGGAAACCCTGAACGAAGATGTGGCGAGACTCAGGCAAAGATTGGAGCAGGCGAACGAAATGAACGGGAGAATAAATCGAAATTTGGAGGATCTCGTGAAAGACAACGAAGAGAAACAAGTGAATACTATATTACGCATAATACACGCGTATTCTAATTAAAATGTTTTACTGTTTCGTTTTGGTTCCTTTTTAATACACCTGCTATCGTTACTATTTACGTGTAGGTACTTTTGGAAACGAACGAGAAAGAAGTGCAGCGATTGCAAGAGCAGCTTGCATCGACGCGCAGCGAGAAGGAAACTTTGGAAAGCGTGCTATTCGATATGCAGTCTAATTCCGAAAACATACACGCAAAGAAGACGCAGCTGGAGAAGGAGCAAAAGGAATTGTTGATGAAGCAGGAGAGCTTAAAAGGACAGGTGGAAAGGTTGATAAAGGAGCTGGATAATAGCGAGAAACGAGCTCACGAGATGAAGCAAACTTTGACGCAACAGAGCGGCGATCAGGAAGCGGAATTTCAGCAAATTATTAGCAACGTGAAGAAGCATAGCGAGGAAAATATAAAGAAGCTGAACGAGGAAAAAGTATATACATTACATACAGGAATACATTAAATTCGTTGATGGATATACACATTAAATTCATACGAAGAAATTGCACCAAAAATAATTATAGATACAAATATAACGAACGATGTAAGATGTTAATTGAGTTCGCTTGCAGGAGCAGCTAAAGATAAACTTAGAGAAGCGATTGCAGCAATCTCTGCTGCAACTTACCGGAGAGAAAGATAACGAGATAAATCAGCTGCAGCAGAGGATCGACGAAATGCAGCAGCACATAGAAAATTTGTGTCAGCAACACGAAGAAGTTCTTCTTAGGGCGGAGAACGATAAACAGCAAGCCCTTCTAATAGGTATTTCGAACAACGCGTAGCTGAATTATTTGTATGCGATGTGCGGTTCTTTGTTGTGTAATAGAAGCGATGAAAGCGAAGGTATGTTTTCGATTTACAGCTCATCACGATCAGCAAGCGTTAATGGAAAAACTGGAAGTGGTTTTGCGTGAAATGGAAGAGGAGAAGAACACCGTGGAACGTGTGAAACGCGAAGCCGCGGCGCGCGCTGAACAAGAGCGTAAAAATACCAATCAATTGCGGGACGAATTAAATCGCTTGAAGACGAAATTAGACGAGACCAAATTGAAAGCCGACGAGGAGAAAATAAAGCTGGAGTTGAAGATCAAAGAATTGTGGAAAGAACGGGAGTCGGCGCAGAGAGAATCGGAAGAGTTGCAAGTTCAATTACATATGACGGAAGACAAGGTTGATAGCTTGCAGAATCAACTGCAGGAAACTGTTAGAAAGCTCAAAGACGGTAGAGCTTTTATATTTACCTTTAAAAGGCTGATCTATTTTTTTTCTTGTGGCATGTACTTATACTAATGTATACGCGTTTGCAGCGGAGAATCTTAAGGAGACTTTGCGCAAAGAGTTGGTGGATATCAGGAGACTGTTAGCCGATTGCACTTACGAGAAAGAGAAGTACAACAGTAGCAACAAAGAATTGCGCGAGCACGTGAAACGTATTGAAAGCGAGAAGAGAGAGCAGAGTAGAACGCTGGAGGAATCGTATCAGAAAATTGCAGGTAATACATAGAGCACTTACGAAATCGTGGTACAACCGGCAAGGGGGTAGTGTAGGACTGTAGCTTTGGAGAAAATTTCGCGTTCGGTTCTTCCGTACGCAGTACAAAATCATACGATTTTCATTGATCGTATCAATTAATATTTGCATCACAAAGGACTAGAGGATATGAAAGTGAATATCGACGCGGAGAGATCTCGCCTTCAAGCGCAAGTTCGCGATATGGAGCGGGAGCTGCTGCAGCTGCAGAAGCAGCTTCATTTCACTCAAGACGAGCTGCAAAAGTCTCATCAGAGCAACGCGCAAGCACAGAACGACGAGAAGGAATTGCAAGCTCGACTGACCAACGAGACCGAAGAGAGAGAACGTTTGCAGCTGCAGCTGCATCAAGTGAAGAAGCAGGTACGATTTGAGACGCTCGAAAGACCAAATTGAGAATATATAGAGCTGAATAAAATTATCTAAACATTACTAGCTTAGATGTTAAATTGATCAACAGAATTAATTTCTACATCTATTACAAGTTCGATACTACATCCTTTTTTAATTGCTTTGGGAACAGTTTATGGAAGTGGATAATAGCTTGAAAGTAACGAGACAAGAGCTGGGAAGATTGCGCTCAAAAGCGGACGAAGAGGACGAGAGATGGAGGACCAAAGAACAAGAATTGGTAGCGCGACTCGAGGACAGTCGATGTCGCGAAAGAAAACTGGAAGACCAAAAGCACAACTTGGAAGTTTGTTTAGCTGACGCTTCGCAACAAATCCAGGAACTTAAAGTAACAATTCTTATTCGAAACAAATTTGTCTATTTACTAGAATAGAATCTAACAAAAGATCTAATTGGGCACGCTAATTAGGCGCGACTTGGAGGATCTGAAGGACGAGTTCGAGCTTTGGATGCGCAATTATCGCAACTGGAAATGGCGAAGAAGGAAGTGGAGCAAAAATTGAGTAGCGTGGGTTCTACTTTGCGTCGAATCGCCGGTATTCAGATGGATGGAAGCGTTAATATCCCCTTTAAATTGATGAGTCCTTCGAGAAGATGGAGTCCAGCAAGAGGTACAATAGCATCCTAATTGATACTTTAACGCTTTCGGTGCCACATGTTTTCGTCTCGCGAAGAACACATTTTAATTTAATTGAATTTAATCAATAAACGGGATAACCCATTAGTTTACATTAAAGTATATGATATTAAACTAAACTGGAAGTTTGAAATAAATGAAATGCATTTTCATTCGATACTCAATTTTTGCACCTAGTTTCGCTGATTAAAAAACATTTACCATTTACTTTTACAGAAAAAGTCTTAATACTATATACTTTATAATATAATAGTATAAACTCGATAATAAAAAGAGTTAATACAAATAATTTACAATGAGTATACCTTTATGGTTTATACATTTTTTGATAATTTAGCTCAAGATCACATCGACTCGAATAGAGATGTGATACTTGACGTGGATCCGGAAGTTGTTAGAAAGGGTGTGCGCTCTCTCATGCAACAAGTAGCTCAAATCGAGCGCGAGAGGGTACGTGTACTCTTCCCTGCTACGGCTTGCAATTGCAGTAACAATTTCGTAAAGTATATATACACGAATTTCAGGACGACTACAAAACCGAATTGGGGAACTTGAAGAAACAGCTGGCAGAGAGTCAAGAGATTCAAAACAAGTCGGACATGCAAATCAACACCTTGCTAACGAACATAAGAATTATCCAAGACGAGAAAAACTCGTTGGAAGTGAAGCTTTCTCAAAAGCAGAGCAACTATGACATGCAGGTACATTTCGATTGCCTGCTTTCTCACTTATAAATACGTTCCGAATCTTTATGCAGATTCAAACTTTTCTAGGAGCAACTAAATAGAGTTTAGAGAAATATTATAATACGAATTATACTTTGAGTACATTGCATTAATATTGTAATATCTTTGTGCAATCTGATTTTCTTCTTTGCAGTTGAATTTCCCATAAACGGATCCCATAAATTCGCAGCCTAATCGTTAAGTATGTTTCAGTTAAACGCGATGCAACAAAAGACGGAGGAATGCGAGCAGTTACGCGAAAAGGTGACCAATCTCGAAATGATGATGAGTAGCAACTCGGATGAGAAAGTGCAGCACGAGGTAACGCATTCAAATTCGTTATTATTCATTGTCTTCGATAAAATATTCTGCATATAAATTATGCAGGAAAGGATGGATAAATTGAAGCAGATTCTGAACAAAGTAGAAAACGAGAAGCGCAATTTGCAAGAAGAACTCAACAGAAGCGAGTCTCGCGCTACCAAATTGGAATTGCAAAGGATGTCTTTGGAAGGTGACCTTCAAAGATTGCAAATGATGTTCCAGGAAAAAGACGCGAACATCCACGTATGTTAATTGTATAATTTTCGTCGCGTTAAAGCTTTAAAAACATCATTCGAATGAATTCGATTTCAATTTCACGCGTATTTCGTTCTTTAATCTAATCATGGTTTATAATTAAACACGGAATGAATTGTTTGAAAAGTTCGATCTTCAAGTGGTTGAATTAACTTTGCAGAAACTGCAAGAACGAAACGATATGCAAAACAGGGCGATGGCAAGTTTGGAAGAGCGCTGCGCTTCCCTGAAGTCTACGATAGAACAATTGAACGTTGGATTGGAGAAGGCGTCTCATACGGAGAGCGAATTGAAGAACGAAGTTAATTCGTTGCATCACAACATGATGGAATTAACAGCTAGCTTGCAAACTTCCAACGAAAAGAACAAACAGGTACAAATATAAAAATCTGTTTGAGATTATTGCTAGACTACGGATGGATCTTTATGCAAATCCATATCTTTATAAACATAATTAATAATTAAGAGTGTATTCTTATTCAGAGCCGTCATTTTTAGAGCGACGTTTGGGATCAAATATTTGTTACAATTATGTATCAAGTCTTGAAACTCTGCTTAACTTAACATAAGTGTTATATAGCTGATATTATACAAGCACAATGTAGTACTTACATACTTATATAGTATACATACTTATAGTAGTACTTGTAATAATACTTATATGTTGTTATAGTGACACTTGTATCAGTATACAATAGAGATCTTCTTTGATCTCTAATTTTGCTTCCCAATCTTTCTAAGCTATCAGCTGATTATATTTCGCGTTGCAGCTACAAAAACAACTTTCAAACTCCGAGAACGAGCGGCGAATTTTATCGGAACGCGTGGACTCTTTGCAACAGTCTCTGAGCGATCTGAAGCACTCGAATCAAACGTTAACGGATCAGATTACTCGTTTGCAGAACGAATTATCCAACAACGAAGTGCAACGTTGCGCGTTGGAATCGCAATTGCGAATAGTTGCTTATCCGCAGGAAGAACCTACGAACAAAGGCGACGAATTGTTGCGACAATTGCAAACAGCGCAGAAGGAAAGAAGCGAGATGAAAAGGAGAATAGATTTGCTTCACGATACGGTAGGCATTTAAATCGCCCTACCAATATTTTATATAGCATACGGCGATGCTTCACTGATGTTTCAAAGTTAATGTATCGTTCGGAAATACCATGTCTGGCACATGAGGCACTTCTAAAGTACGGCTGAAATTGTACAATTGCTTGTACGATTATAGGTATATATTTTTTTTTTTCTCTACGCTTTACGTATTGCAGGTAAAATTGCTGGAAGCCGATAAGCGAAACTTAGAACGCCAACTGTCCTTACTTAAATCGACTAATCGTAGCAAAAGCTACGAGCGCCCCGAGAAAGCTCACGTGGAATTATTGGGCACCAGCTTCGACGTAGATAATTACGAGCAAGAAAACAGGGAGCTGAGACTGAAAGTGCGAAGACTGGAGACGCAACTCGCGGAGAAGGAAGCCGAGCTCATAAGAGCGAAACTGAGCTACGGTCACACGCATTCGATATACCATTACAGTCGAGATAGAATCGGAGAAATCGAGAGACTAAGAGCCGCCCAGCTGCAAGCTGAGAAATTATTAGAAGCGAGAGAGCAAAGTCATCGTCAGCAAGTTTTACGTTTGGAAAACCAGGTACCAGCTTTGTTAATCTTCTATAGACTTTATAGTATTTATCAGGGAAATTATGCGCTAACGTAGAATTTCATTTGCAATCTTTGCAATCTTTTTTCTGTCGTGCTATATTATTGAATTCTTCTTGTTAATGTTGAAATATATTAATGGTATAATTAATAGTAGCGTAGTAATTATTTCGTCGCTATTTCTACTTTCACTTGGCCTCTATAATTTTGTACAATTTGAAGAATCAGCAAACGAAATGTTGCGTTATCGCAACATTAGGCTTTGATAGATTAATTAGCGCATAAAAATTCACAGTCCATTTGAGTTTATCGAATGGTAAACGAGATGCGAGTGCAAACGAAATTTAGAACCACTTCTCAGTGAAAAAGAATGAAAATTTCATATTGAATATGGTACGACAATTTCGGTGAATTTCGCTGTAAGCGGTGTCCGAATATTAATTCCGTAGAATTATGATTTTTCAAGAATAATGACACACATTTAATATATCAAAATAAAATATATCATTATGCGCTAATATATCGTTACAAATGACTGAACTTTATTTCTATTTTTTGCCAATAAATTCAAGCAACTGTACGTTTACCATTTCAACTGTTCCCTATTTCTGAATATTTCTATTGACGAATAAATGTGTGAATAACAGATACAATTGCTACGCGAGCAACTTAATCAGGAAATAAAGCGTCGGCAATTGTACGTGTTGCGAAGTTCGAGGGCCGGTAGAGAGATGCAACAATTGAGGCAAGCTTTAGGGGATTCGTTGAGAACCGTGGCGCAAGATCCGTCGTTAGACGCGGTATTATTGGAACACGAAGCTCGAAAGTTGGATTCCACCGTGACAAGTACCACCAGTTTACCACCGTCGTTAGCTTTACCTGCGCCATCGTCTTACGATAGATCTTCCACCCCAACACAGCACAAATAAATCACCACATTCTTTCAGACTGAATCAGACACACAGATGGAAACTGCCAATGTTCAACGATAGAAGTGAAATAACGTATAATAATTCTTCCGATATATGGGAACATAATTCGACATATCTTATCCTAGTCACGAATTGTAAGATTCGTTGCCGATGATCTATAATAATTAATAGGTTTTAGCGACGGTACTTTTGGTATCTTGCAATTTTTATACAGATTTGTAACTGATTGCAAACTGAAATTTTAACGCGCGCCTATTTTGGGCGCCCACAAATTACACTGATATAGCAGAACAATTTTGCTATATAATTTAGTTGAAGTTCACCGCGATAGATTATTTTAAGGATCTATAATCGTGTTGCAATTTTTATACGGATTTGCAACCGATTAACCAGAAACTAATCCGATATTTTATATTTTTAACACGCGCTTACTCTAGGCGCCTAGAAATTATTGCGATACAGCAAAATAATTTTGTTATATAGTTCACTTAAAATTCACTGCAGTAAGTTGATCGATGATCTATGATTAACTGCTTTGGTGCCTTGCAATTTTTATACAAATTTACACCTGATTAACTAACATTTTATTAAGCGTGCAAACTAATTCAGTGCCTTCCTCGAAATTTAATATGTATTTACGAAAAATCAAATACAATTTTGATGAATAATTAGTTAAAAATAATGTCTATTTAACAAAAAAGATGACGATTTTAAGTCGACGAATTCTTCAGGAGTTTAAGCATAAAGACACCGAGTTAATTTGTACACCTAATTTATTTTAACGCGCGCGTCTACTATGGTACAATTTTCCAAGTGCCTAAAAGTTTCACCTTTTTTTTTTTTTTTTAGATAATTTCTATGCCGCGCTACTTTTATCGTGCGTCATGAAATTTTATAAGAAAAATGAATTTAAATCTGAATTTATCTTTGATAGGCGGAAGACCGTACAAACTTTTTCCAGGACCTAATACTCTCAATCCGACCATAAAGTACGATAACTCTAGCCTTTCATTGTAATTGTTATCTATAAGTTACCCATTAATTTGTTGCGTACGAAATGACCGATTTTATGTAGCTCAAAGTTTTCTAGTCATTAATTAATTTAAACGCAACACTAAACGAGATTTCCTGTACGTAAAGATAAAGCTTGGAGAGCTCGCTTAATTTATAACTATCGATAGATCGTCTAATGTTTTAAAAAGGAATAGCAAATAACGAAACGAAAGCAACAATACATTTTTTAGAACGTTCATCAAGCTGAAAGTTTAGCTACAATGCAATGCGAAAGTCATCCTATTATTAATACTATTTATGCACGAAGAGATATAATTTGTCAACGAAGAATTCAATAGCGTTGGTTTGAACAATGTTCTACTGGGACTATAAATTTTAAAAACATACGTTATACTCGCTTGAAAGAAACGACAGACAATGATATAAAAATGAAACTAAAAATTGTATCCAAATCTGATAGTCTTGTGTTCGAACTATTGTACAAGAACTATAAGTGCATTTTTTAATGAATTAGTACCTGGAGCATTTTATGCGACGCAAAATCGGTCGTTTCATATGCAACAACCTAATACTTATCGATCGATTGTTTTTAAGGACACATATTCGGATTGCCAAGCGTATGCTTATGATCCGTACAACGGAAAGCACTTTCAGAGCGAATTATAATGCTATCTTTAGTCTCGTCTCGAGACCAAAGGGAATCACCGAACAAAAGCATTGTAGAGGTATGCTTCTGATTGTTTGATAGATCGGTTAACGAAGTCTAACGCCGTATAGAAAAGTAGAAGAATGGTATATCGTTATAGGAAAGTACGAAGAAAAAAACAAAAAAAGAGTAACAATGCATAGTTGGCCAACAATGGATTGCGTCTATTCTTTATCGATAAGAATATAGACATCTAATCCAGCCAAAATATTTAGCTGGCTCAGTTCAACTGTCCTGCTTGCGGATCATAGAAAAATTCAAGCGTTCCGTGTAATACCATTATTTATCGCATCCGTAGAGAAACCAACATTTTTTATTGCGTTCTTACTACTTTAGTACTTAAACTTGAATAGACTTTTTTAAAAGCTACGACGACACCGCGAAATACGAGTTCGGATCGAGAACGATCGCGAATAAGATGAGAAAGCAAACACGATTCGTCCAATTATACCAAAAAAATATAGAAAGAGAGATTGTAACAATGCTAGTCACGAAAACGAACGTCCCTCCTTTTACTATTTATAACATAATTGTATTATTGAAGAATTGAAATGTGTTTTATACGAACTGATTGCCGACTGTAGACAATTATGGTCGTGATCGTGTATCTTATTGTTACGGTGCAATAGTAACAAAAATTAATAGAAGATACAAGCATTGGCTAAGCACAGGATAGACTATTTATCGTCGTATAGGCAACAGAGATTTTAAAACAATGGGAATTGTAATTAAATATTATTGCTTTTGACATACGTGGTTTTTAAAATCCAAATCTATATGTATTCGCGAACAAAATTGTAAGATGCCTTGAAAAATTAAAAAATGGGGGCTTAATTTTATATTTACATTAAAAAGCGTTGCATGTGAAATAAAACCATTTATCGTTAACTATCATACCTTCGTGAACTATACAAATATTATTGTACAACAAATATCGAATTTAAATCAAACGAATACAATTTCATTCGGACAAAATTACAAGTCGCTATCGTTGGTAATTAAAAAATATATATAACTAATCAAAAGTATTATACTTTTTTCCGAATGTTAATAACGAGTAAATCGCTCTTTATTTCGTAATGCTTCACGCATAGGATTTGGTAAAGTTTTATATAATTTCTTTATAGTAGTTTGGCCGAGTATAAATCAGTTAGGATGTTAGGATGTTTCCTATAAGTGAATGATCTATCCTGTGCTTAGCGAACGATACAAGTATCGACGAAAAGAAAATAACGAACATCGTAATAATTGAATTTGTTATTTATTTAGTGCCACGAACTTGCATTCAATAGCAACAATTAAAAGACGGTTACGCGAGAGAGTCGCGTGATTATTGCAGCAAACGAGCGATACGATGCGTTAATTAATGTTCACTTTTGTAGAAATTCATGTACGTATATACATATAATAAACTATTGCAAAATTCATGGGTGCAAGATTTTAACTAACAATCCGTAAATAATTGCGAGTATCTATTATACACGCGCCAAGTGTGTTAAGTGGACAACAGAGTTGAGCAACGTTCGAATAAAATTTTATTCTTTATTTAAAGAACTTTACATAAGTTTTTAATTAACATTCCGCGAATAATTGCGAGTATTTGTTGCACACGCCAAATGTTGATAGGTAGACGACAGAGTTGAGCGTTATTCGAATAAAATTATATTCGAACAACATTTCGAATAATCCTCAAATAGAAAATACCAATGAAACCTATTTGAAGCAACAAAATGGCTGAAACTACGAAATGCGTAACAAGATTTTATTCGAAACGTAACACGAATAAAATGTGCCAATGCGTGTGAAAGCGATGTAAGTAAATAAAGAGGAAGGAAGAGGCTTCCATATTCTTGTGATTATAAATCAATGTAACGCGTAATAAGTGACAAATTTAATTTGATGCGCAACTCTGGTGGACGAACGCTTATGCGTTCGACTGCGCGTGAACGTTCTGAATTGCTGCAGAAATGTTACTCACGTAATCATCGGAAAGCATAGGAACTCGTTCGCCAAGTTTATTTTGCTCTGCTAAATCCATAAAAGGGCACTCAAGAATTTAAAACAACAACACTCGCGCAACACAACACATCGCAACGCAACTTTACTGAAGCCACTTTGAACAACGATGATTGAAACTCCGCGTCGCGCCACATACTAATGACTTTCAAATCGGGAGCTGAGATGCGTCTGGTTTCAACTCGATTAGCTACAACGCGATTGGCTGATTGAGAATGGCCGCCATGGAACAGTCCATTAGAAACTTTGCCATCATTTATTTGATTGCGTATTATAAAAGAATATATCGAAAATGAGTGACTAAACCATGAAGAAATATATTATACAATAAACCTTGTAATAGTAATCTCTATTTCGGCATCACTGCCAAAAAACTACAGCCTCGGAATTATAATTACTTTGCTAAACAATTTGAACTACGATTGGAATTTCGCATCGCGCCAAAGGCTAATCATTGAAATTTAAAACCCCGTTGCAATTAATAGTAATGGAAAAATACCATTAAAATTCTTGTCATTATCAAACAGTTGATTCGCAGACGAGGTACAAAATAGATCTAACATCTTAAGGAACCTTGTGTCCCACGTTCTGAAATACCGATCACGAAAAAAATTCCCACGCTTTTTACACCTACGATTTAAAGCGGTGAGCGCAGTAACTATGATGGATTGAATCATTCAAAATGATAAAAATCGCTATTCTGTCGGCGAAATAGATATGTTTTATTCCGTGTAAATTAAAAACTAGTATATCATCAATAAATGTATAAATTATTATATTTATTGTTGCAATAAATTCTTCTAGAGTCCAAGTTTCAATAAAAGCGAAACGATTAGAAGGCGAGATCTAAGCATTTTTTTTTGAGATCGAAAACTTGACGCGTCGTACGAATTTCCTTATAATTTGCGAACCGATGCACTTATCCGCTAAACGCGCTTTCGTTTTAGGCCGGCATCGACAAAAACAAACAATTAGGAACCGATATCTAAGCATTTTTCTAATCGTATCGAGAATGGCGTTTTAGTGTGTCATACATCCTCCGTTACTTAGTCGTTTCCCGCGTAAAAGTGGCGGAAACGGAAACACGATGCAAAGTTTCGTGCGCGCGTAATTTAATTTAATTAAAGTTAAAATTAAAATTATTGTTGTTAACCAATATGCGCGAATGAACTTTAATTTTCGCCAGCCAATTCCAACAGTTTGTGACAGGTATCTCCACCGATTATTTTGGAAAATTCTTCATTAACTTAATTTCTTTTGTATTTTAAAATCTACTACCTATATCCAAATATGCGAAACGTATAATTAAAATATCCTGATAAGTGGATATATATTTTATAATGCTCGTAACAATTATTTATTATATTATATTCTATAATATTTTAAAAATTCTTTAATAATTAACTTAATTTCTTTTGTATTTTAATTTGCTTCGGTAAAATCGATTTGCCATTTATTATATAATTCGAATCTTTCTGTTTATATTAGATTATGCTATGATATAATAATGCACCGTTATAAACAATTTACGAACTATGGAGTGAATCGACTAAGTAACTTCGAAACAAGGGAAATGTAACATAACCTGAATTATAAATAATAACACAAGTACAAAATAGATAATATAACGATTTTTATGTCTGCAAAATTGTTTACTATTTTATTCCTGTACGAGAGGTGACCAAAGTAGTTTGTAAAAAGCAGTAATGTAGGACAAATAAGTAAAATTAATTGGTCCACCAAAAAATATATTACCTATAAATGTACAAATGAAGTGGATAACAAAATGGAGCACAATGTGATAATAGTAAACTCAAATAATCAAAGCAAGCATATAATAAAGAAAGAAATAGAAGCTTGGTTTGATGAACAAAATATAAGTATGAACCAAGGACAGCTATTCTCACATCAATTGCCCTATTATAGATATCCAAACAATGTGGGTATGTAACAAATAAATACGAATAAGTTTCGATTTTCTTGATTTAAAACGTTTAATTAAAGATCCAGTAGGTTCTCTAATTGAAACCCCAACAAATATACAATGGTGGAAGGATACATCTATTACCGATATGGTCACAGAATCTGAATATCAGAATGACACAGAATCCACAACCAAGGATTCGTTAACAAGTGAGAGATAATGATATTTCGATTATTAATCGTATCTTTGAACCCTTTTCTATTTCATGAACAGAACCTAAATTAAAAATATCGATGTTTGAAATAAACACGTATATTTGAAAGGAATAAAGATATTCTGTTTAAATAAATAAGTATAATAGTAACTTTAATCAATGCTTCATGTAAGAGTACTACTTTTAAATCAGAAGAGCTTTGATTTAATGCTGAAAGGTTTAATCAAATGAACTTGTTTTTCTCAGATCAATCATTAGATGTTCACGTATCAAGTTCCTCGGATGAATCAAAGACAAAGAAATCCGTGAAATTAAAAAAGTCCAAACGTTTAAAGGAACATAAAGAGTCTCTAAAACGTACAAAGCATCCAGAGCTTTGGAAAGTGAACATAAAGAAAAATGCTAGGCTTCGAGGTGAAGAATATATCGGAGTTGGAGGTAAATTAAGTATACAGAAGAAACATAAGTATTTTTTATAAATAACACCCAAGCCACTAGATTTAAATAAGGGGTTGCTTCACACCCTAAATATAATAATTTATATTTTATCACCAATAAGCACCACAAAGTATTTGGTATCAATACTAATATTAAAAATAATATCATTATTTTTAAACAGCTCAATGAATTTATTTTATCAAAAGAACCAAGCTTCCTCTTGAATAGAAATTTATAGCTTGCTCCGAAAAAATATTATATATAAAATAATAGTATAATAGTAAATAGTAGTATTTACATTTAAAATCAAGCAAGTATCTAATTTTTTTAAAAGCAAATGAGTTAAATAAACTATGTAAATTATTCATTGGTACACCTAATAGTTTTAATATTTTCTGTATTTCTTAATATCATTTGCATTCCGTATCTCTTTGCATATTTAAATTTCCCATAAATGCATAAAAATCCGCGATATAAATATATGAAATGAAAAAAACGATGACTGCAATGGGGATGACCGGTGACCGGCGACGCTGCGATTAATTAAAGCATTCAAATCAATTAAACTATCACATTTCTCGAATTTTCACTGATTCTGATGTTGCAGCAGCAATATACATATATATATATATATATATATACTATCTGAAGTATCGTAGAAATATTAAATAAGTGCATTTCTTAATGAAATAAATATAATGCATGGACAATTATAATGTGTCCTACCGAAACAAGTAAAATCGCCGTGGCGTTCAACGCGTGAAACTCAATGCTTTTAATTTACAAAACAGGAAAATTGGTACCCGCAAAAACCATGGGACCACCTTGCAAATGCCGCATGCGCTGCACCGAAAAAGTGAGCGAATCGGCTAGGGAAGAGTTGCATAACGTTTTTTGGAAAACGTGCAACTGGGAACAGAGGAAACAGTGCGTCGCGTTGTCGGTTAAAGAATCACCGAAACAGCGAACCCGATGTCGAGGAGACGTAAAATCGGAACATCGCAGACAAGTCACCTTCACTTATTCCCTGCTATTAAAAGGGGAGTTTATTACGGTATGCAAATGCATGTTTCTCAGCACGTTTGCATTGTCGGAGAAATTCGTGCGACACGTGATGGAAAAGAAGAGGATGTCACCGGAAGGAATCGTAGGGCCAGACCAAAGAGGGAAGCATACGCCAAAAACGAAGAAAAGCGAAAGCGTTAAAGAAAGAGTACGCGATCATATTAAATCGTTTCCGGCGGAAAAATCAACGGATTCGTTGAATTGTACAGGGAAGAGATATCTAGACTCTAGATTAAGTATAGCTGCTATGCATAAACTTTACGCGTCGAAGTGTAAAGAAGAAGGGGTTCCGGACAGTGATGTAGTTAAGGAGAGTTATTATAGGGAAATGTTCAAGACGGAATTCAATCTTGGGTTTAAACAGTCGGAATCTAAAGAAGACGATTGACTACCAAATATTACTAATAATTAAGTTGTAATAGCCAATTCCTATATTTTATAAGGTAGAAACTGGAGGTGTGCGAGAAGGCGAAATTTCGGGTCTAGTCGAGAATAAACAATTTTTTTGGATCGAGACAAGTTCCGAAAACTTTCGAGATTTTCGAAAATTCGGAGAATCCAATAGCGGTTTCATTAAATAGATGATTTTTATGTATCTATATTATTTTAGAAAGTCCTATAAAGAAACAAATAATTTTATTTAAATTTTGTCAATCCTCTTTAGAATTATTCAATAATATACCTCCATTTCACCATTCATATAATGAATCATCTCTATTAGTAAAAAAATAAAAATGAAATATTCGTTTTGTAATACGGTAGATTAGTGCTATGAATTTAAGCTTCATATATATATATAGATATTTCTATTATTAAAAATTGCAATTTGATCAATATATTCATTTCAAGCTAATTTAATCATATTTCGTAATTTAACTATAATAATTATATCAATGATTATTACGTTAATTTTATTTATTTTAATAGATTTATATGAATATTTATTTTATTATATATTTGTTTCCCTTATTTAAAAATTTCAATGACTCGTTTTAATGAATACGCTTATGGTTTCGAACTTTCTGACTTTTTCGGGAATCTTAATACTTTCGAAAATCCGAGTCGAATCAGGTTCTCAATTTTTTCGGATTCGTGCACACCTCCAGTAGAAACATATGTTTCTACGTTATTTTACATTTCCCAATGTTCCTATATGTTCGAATAGTAAATGTTTTATATCGCGAAAAAAACATTAGAGTACTTTTCAAGTATTACTAGTACAAATAATTGTATATTTTATTTTATATATAAAAACACATTAAAAGCATCGATAATAGTGTTTACAGTTGTAACGTTTATTTTATCGTTTCAAATATCTAAATAATATCTAACGTTGTTAAAGACAACAGTATAAAATGATATACATATATAATTTGATATACATTAAAATATAAAAAATTATTTTTTATCGTACTTTCCGCCGCCTTATAATAGTATTTTTCGTTTCACGCACTTTGCAAAGGTATAATGTTGTCATTAAATAGAAGAACATATTTACATACTTTTTTTTGTACACTGTCATTACAAAATATGCTACTGTCAAAAAAATAACAGATCTATATTTTCAATCGCCACGCTTTGAACGCACAACCATATATGTTGTCAAATTAACGTTTATCAATTTAAACGAATTATGTACAAAATATACAAGATATATATATATATATATTTTTTTTTTTTTTTAAAGAATACGCTACGCACTTCTGCTTTTTATAAAAAGAAAAAAATTATTAACGAAAGACTGAAATTATGCGTAAACAAGGTACGGAGTCGGAATACGTGCAATCGCCTATGATTTACTTTCTTTTCTACAACTTTAATGACACACCAACGGCTTTCTACTTTGCTTCTCGTTTCTTCGCCGACTATTAAACCCTCTCCATTATCGTTCGACCTATCTAACATTATTTCGAAAGCGCGCTAACTTCTTTGCATCGTTTCGTCGCTGCTTCAACTGCTCCGATTAGAGCTGACCTCAATCCATGTTGTTCCAAATAATGGATCCCCGTTATAGTGGACCCTAATTAAACGACAAACATAAAACAAGTGATGAACCGTTGAAATTCGCAATTCACCTTTTAAAGTTGCATCATCATTACAGCTTTCTGCGTTACGATCAAGAGATTGAATAATTCGTATACCGGATAATCGATGGTCGAATAATCAAAGGATTTTCGTATTACGTAATATGAAATATAATTATATTGAACCTGCTGGCGAGGCCACGTCATCTTTAAGTTGTCCCGGATGGGTATTCGTGTCTCGCACCATAGTACCCGCTCCGAGAACCGTTTGAGCAGCCAACTTATACGCGATGGGCCTCATGAGGCCCATTTTTACAGCACCGTCGGCCAATGCTTCTATCATCATATACACCTGCATTCGGGAGAAAATATTTCTTTCTTCAGTATTTCCGATCACTGAAAATACAGGTGGAAAAATTTACAACGCGGTTGGAATAATGCGGAAATTTTCCTACAACGCGCGGTTCAGGAAATGTGAAACGTTTCCTACAATGCCACAATTCTATAGTGTATTTTCAAGGATCGTATCTCTACCGCGTTGTAAGAGGCCCACCTGTATTAATGTACACGCGACTGCGAATTTGTTACTATCTTTTTACTCACGTACGCAGGCCCTGAGCCAGCCAGGGCTGTAACGGGGTCGATTAAATTTTCAGGTACTTCTTCGCATATGCCAACGGCGGAAAATAATTTCTCCGCTATTTCGGCTTCTTTATCGCCGACGTGCGTTCCGCGTGAGTATACCGTCGCACCGCAGCCAACAAGGGCGGGCGTGTTTGGCATTACCCTTATCACAGGTGTTCCATCCGGCAAAGCCTGCGATGCGAATTCAAATTTACGGTACAAAAAAAAAAATATAAAGCAATGCATGGATCATTCTAAACTATGACGATAAACTAGATTTTATTTATTTCTCATAGCGATTGCTACCTAATTATGTGTCTATAGAGAGCTTTCAGATCTGGAGAATTTCGTACTTGACGATTGTAATAAGGAATAAGTTTCAATTTTACCTTCTCCAACGACGACAATGGAACGCCCATGGCAATCGAGAGTAAAAGTTTCTTGTAATCCTTTAAATCCGGGAGAACATTTGGAACCACCTGAGGCTTCACCGATAGAATTAGAACATCGCCGTAATCGACCACCGGTCCGTTCGAAAACACCGTTTCCGAACCCATTTCCTGTAATCGCGAGTCGCACGTACGTTACGTAAAAATACAAATGTACATTAATATTAATGCTGAATTATGTAAATATTGAAGGTGGTCAGTGACAATAAGGTATTCGATATTAATGCATCCATGGGTATATGAACATTTAAGATAAAGTAAATGGGGGATATATAGTTGCAATGTCGTTCGTAGCTTATCGCGAAGCGAAGATAAAGCATAGTACATTATTGGAAATTTTCCTAAACGCGATAACGGCCGAACAATAACGATTAGCCAGGCGCTGAGATTTAATCAGATTTGAAGTTAATGGGAGAAATTCACGCACGTTATCGAGAGGCCGCTTTAGTTTCGTTAACAGAGGATTCAATAAGTAATTAGATACTAATTGTAAGATATAATATCTGTAAATTGCACATTAATACCGTCATCAAAGCGACGATGATCGTGAATTGAATACATTAATTCGTTTGATCTTATAATAGGTAATCGACTCGAGATTGTCGATCATTTGTTTGGCAAACTTGATACGTTTAATAAACGCGCACGCACGGCCACTCGTAAAAATGAAGAGTTTCGCAAACGGTTGAACGTCTCCTTTATCTGTATGCCGAGCAAACAAAAAAATATTTGTTGTTTTCATGTTTTTCCAAAGTAAATGATTAATACAGATAACGCTAGCAATCAGATGATTCTCTGTTATCGTTATCCGTGTATCTTGGAATGCATCAATGGGAGATTAAGCGATAAATCGTTATTATGTTCACCTTAAAAGCATCTATGCTGCCCACGTCGTTCGGAAGACAGCTGGCCAACATCATTTCACCTTTGCTTAATCCTGCAAATCATAGTAATTCAAAGTTGTACGGAAAAATTAACCGCGCGTATACAGTGGCTATTTATTTATATTTGTATTTGTATTTTTTTACGTATTTGCACATATCTGTATTTATTTTCGCATTTAACTATTAATTAACCCTTTCGCTACGGCGCCTTAAAACTGAAAAGTATTTCCGATGCAAAGATGAGAATAATTTTTATTCATTTCGGAATAGATTTTGCGTAAATATTTAGACGTTTAGCATCGTTAATTAAAATCCAGTATGCACCGGTAATAATAAAAATATTGCTGGGATTTTAGAAAAAGTATAGAATGTAGTTTAACGAATGGTAGCCGAATTTTTCTCGACGTATATGTACGTCATTCGTAGCGAAAGGGTTAATTCGATCCGAATACATTAAATGGTACTCTTATGCGACTATTATAGATAGATAATAGATAGACCTACAAGACCACGTATAAATAAATAAAAAAAATAAATAGTTATTTCTTTTTTTTCATTTCGAATAAAATTTGCCCAGGTTCGAACGAAACATATTGCATTGAAAACATAAGTGTTAAACTAATCGCGTAGGCGACGACAGCGTTATCGGATAAACGGATATAAAGTTCAAGTTTTTACCAGAACGAATGAAACCCTTGGCCAGAGCTTGGGCCATCTTGCCACCTCCGATGAAACCGATCTTCAACATCTTCGTATCAACGTTCAATGCAACCCTCTTCCTTTTCTCTTCGCCGTCAGCGAGTAGTTGATCGCTCACTATGCAAAACACAAATGAAGTTCATCGATGAATTTATGATCACGAAACAGATTCGTCCTCGTTCTCTAGTCACTTTAACCATCTTCACTTACACGCGTACGCAACGTGCAATCGCTGTTCCGGCTCTCAAAGTCGAAACCCGATCTACGGGAATATCTTTTTTTTCCCGGTGTATAATCGATATTTTCGAAAGTTATTAACAATTACCCAGCAATGGTCGCTTCTAGTGTTCGAAGAAAGGCGCACGACGAGTTTCGGGTGGAATTAGAATTTATGATAGAGCGGAGAAAAGTTTTTAATCCGAAGTCGAAAGTTTTGTAATCCGTGCGAGGCAAAGGCGAACCGCGGTTCAATCGCGATATTTACTAGTAAATCGGGAACGCTTGCGGTTCTCGTTCTTCGCCACATCTCCCTCGGTGGAGAGATGATTTCAGCAGCTCCTTTTTTTTCCCTATGTAATCATGCACGAGATAAGGTCCTCTATATTTGTGTTCATTACGCATATATGCGACGAATGGAATGCGCGTAATAAACGTCTGTACGATTTTGCGGTTACGCCGATGAATTATTGAACGTTTCCGTGGTCGTTTAGCAGAAAAATTATGAGCCGACGTATAAATCGTTATTGTGTCATAATTTGCGACAGTTACCGCTTTTCTATAAATCCTTCCTGCCGTTGTTTGGTAAACGCGCGATGTATTATATAATTGACGCTTAAATTGCTTCCAATCGGAGCCATTCGAACGTAGAAGATGAACCGAGTCGCACGGTGTTCCTTTGCAGCGGCAAAATTATTCGAACAGTTGAATCTTCCGTTAAAGCAGAAAAACTGGAGGATGCACGTAGGCGGTACAAAAGAATACGCGAAGTGATTCGGTTAGCATTATGTGCAATAAGTAGAGAGAAATTTGGGAAAATTTGTAGCGAAGACGGAGATCGACTGGCTGATCTTTGTTGAGTTAGTGTCGTTCGAACGAACAGTGCAATGGTTCCTTAATTATAGATCGCGAGCCGTTGATTGTGCTCGAGATGATTTTAGCTAGCTCGCTCGATTTCTAGCAGTTCGTGCGAGTCTTGATGCGGGAAAGAGGAGTTTATTGAGATACGATATCACATCGACGTAATATCGTATTAAATAATATCAAGAATAATTATATTGAAATACAATATCGTATCAAAGTATGAGAGTAATTAACCATTTACGGGCGAGTGTTCATAAGTAGCATCCCAAGCTTCTTCGATTTTCTGAACGCATACGATGATTTTTATAGTGAGCAGTTTCGATTAGTATCGCTAATAAACATTTTCGTTAATTCAGCAAAAATTGGTCAAGTGTTATTAAGTCCCGTCCGCAATGGTTTTATAATTGAAAAAAAAAACATTCGTTAAGTATTACTATATCCCGTTCGCAGAGAATTAACATTACTTCAACATTAACATTAACATTAGTTACTTCATTATTAACATAAACATCATTATAGTACAGTGGCGTGTACAAGTTTCAAGTCAAATTACTTTTCCACTTCCTCTTCCAAACGAAGAAGTTCAAACGATTTTTATTTACATTGCGTACAAGGACGCAGTGTTTAAAATATGCAGCAAAAAAATCTTACGGTACTCACTTCCGTATGTATTCGTTTAAAATATTATTAATCTAGCGCGTATAAAAGTTGAACAAGCGGCAGGAAATTTTTGTACCCCACTGTATCTAATATAGCCATCGTAATATCGATAGCAAGAAAAAAAAAATGTCACTTTCAAAAGTAGAACACAGGCCCGGAAAGTTTGGGAATCATTGCAACGAAGAATCGGTGTTTCAAGCTATGTTAAAAGAATGAGTCAAGTATCGCTGTTAGAAAACATTCATTTATTCAACAATAACACAGGTGGGTTTGAACAAATCATACTCAAATTACCTTTAAACTACTCTTGCGTAGTTTTCTTAAAGTTTGTGCTCAGATGTCGCATCGAACATTTCATAAAACGCAACGCTATATTGAGCACGGGTAAAATGATTCGAGTCGATGGTTAGATTAATTCGAATCGCGCGAATGACGAAAGAAACTTGGCCGCGAATTTGTAAGATAAATTCAAATGAAATTTTATGTAATCGTGGAACTCTTAAATTACGAAATATCTTTGAACGATAAAGTCGTTTGAGCGAATTATCTTTATTTCGATCGGTACGATTATATCATTTCCCTGTAACACGTTAAATTACACAATGTCTCACGATTATAAAATCGGTATTTACAAATGCGTTCCTAAGCAACCAATTAATACGAACCAATAATGGACGCTAATACGAAGGATCAAAATTAATCGAAACGCGTCTTCTAAAATTACCTCAAACGCTTTACCAATTTCAAACAAATGACTGTTGAACGTGCAACTGCGACTATTTTAAGCGCCGTACTTTCGCTTATACTTCAGTTTAAATTTAATCACGCCGCGACCGAGTGAATACATGCGAACGTGATGTTCGTAAGACATAAATAGTATCACGTGCGGAAGGAATTAGCCATTGATTAAGCGAAATCACGTTTCAATCTGTTATCGCGATTGTTTGATAATAATAGCGTGATCTAAATTGAATTGGTACCAATATTTGTGTTCCGATTACTCACCATTTCGGGCGTTCAAACGTCGACGAACTCTTCGGCTCAACCGTAGAAATTCCATGGTCTTTAATCCGGTGGTCATTTTGCTCCTTTTTTTTTTCTCTCTCTCTCTCTCTCTCTTCACCGTTTGCACGGAGATTCGAATGTAATTATTAGATGCGTAGAGTTATTGCGATTGTACGGCGCCACGATAAGCTGCAAGCAAATAGAATTCGCTGAAGGATCTGAAAAGTTTGTTGCTTGTACTAGAGATAGCATGGATGCAACGAGTGTAAACACGTGATTTATTTATTCAAGATGGATAATTAATCCTTTGAGCGGCGTTGGCGCCAATAGACGCTGAAAAAGTCGCGTTTCACATCGCGCCAATTAGCACCTTCCGGCAAATTAACTGATAAAGTAATTTAATAAAATTACTATGTTATATTATAGTTTTATACTATATTATATTATATATTATATTAATAGTAAAATTAACTGTATAGGAGAATGCTAAATATTTATAAATATATATATAAAAATATTATTGATCTAAGAACATGTACGAAATTACTAACACGATACAATTTGTGAAAAGAACGAATTAACATTTCTACGACTTTTGCATACACTCTTTGAAAAATATCTAACGAAGAAAAATTCCGTCAAACATTATTGACTTCTTGGCCCACTTCTTAAAAGTTGGCTCTGCAAAGTTATTGGCTAAAAAATGACTACTGATTACGGAATACAAATTTACTAACACGATGGAATTTATTCGACAAACGAATTAATATTTCGATGAATTTTGCATACTCGTTGAAGAATATCTGGCGAAGAAAAGTTCCGTCAAACATTATTGACTTCTTGGCCCACTTCTTAAAAGTTGGCTCTGCAAAGTTATTGGCTAAAAAATGACTACTGATTACGGAATACAAATTTACTAACACGATGGAATTTATTCGACTAACGAATTAATATTTCGATGAATTTTGCATACTCGTTGAAAAATATCTAGCGAAGAAAAATTCCGTCAAACATTATTGACTTCTTGGCCCACTTCTTAAAAGTTGGCTCTGCAAAGTTATTGGCTAAAAAATGACTACTGATTACGGAATACAAATTTACTAACACGATGGAATTTATTCGACAAACGAATTAATATTTCGATGAATTTTGCATACTCGTTGAAGAATATCTGTCGAAGAAATGTTCCGTCGTTTGCAGTGTTACATGCGTCGTTAATCCTTTAACTGGAGACGACGAGTTTAACTCGTCTCACAAATTATCAACCTTTAAAAGTAATAGTTTATTTTTTCTAACATTCCTAATTTTCCGAAGCATCTTTATATTTGTATGTTATACGCGTCGAATAATTCGTAACGCATTGAAATTTCGTACAAATGGATGAACATTCGCAGACTATTCGTAAATAATATGGACGGAACAATTTATAAAAATCAAAGCAGTGTAAGTGTGAAATACTAGTTGGCAAAGTATTTTTATATCTAATCGCCGAGAGACTTCGAGCAAAGGTTTGCTGCAAAGCAATTGCTCATCGTTTCGGCATTCGATTTAATAAAATTCCTTTACGTCTTTATTCCTACTCGCCCTAAAAACATACGTACCTAAATATAATTATGGTATTTTTTCGCTCGAAAAGGAAGGCAATAATTACCAAAGAAAATACTTCGAAACACGTTGCATTTTAAAAAGGTAAATGCTAATAAATTACAGAAATATTAATCTACAACTGCGCGAAATGTTAATTAGCAAAAAATACTTCGTTACCGTTGTATTAACGGTAAGCACTTATTGAATTAAAAACTGTTGAAACGGTCGATATGATCCACTGTCGTAATTTCGCATAAAAATTGCATAAATCTACATCGATGTGTATGTTTGCAAATTTTCCGTAATTCTTTGCAAAGGGAATGAAAGAATGACCACGTATTTCTTTAAGAAACTATCGTTTTAATTACTTTAGTACAAATAGGTGCATCTTACTCGTTGTTAATTTCAGTATTAAAGAAGGTACACGTTGTGCGTGTTAAAAGGCACGTAGGCACGTGCACGTTGAGAAAGTTACTCCTGCAACCATCAAGCTTAATCTTTTAACGGTATGAAACTTTATTTTAAAAACTTCTAGGCGTACCAATAAGTAATCTACAATTATAAAAGAATAGCAAGCTTTATTTCTTTCAAAAAGTGCTAATAAAATAGTATAAAGTATTATATTTTAATGAAGTTACGTTTAAAACAAGATAAATATATTTGGCTTTGTTAAAAATAACTAATGCATTTAACGCGAAAAGCAAACACCTAATACACGACGAGTATACTCGTCGAACACCGTTAAAGGGTTAATGGTTGTTTAGAAAACCTGTAAGACAATTTTTAATGGAAAACTTGAATTACTAAAATTAATTACACGATTTTAAATAAAAGAGAAGGCGTCAGTTAAAGTTGTTAAAGTATATTATATGGTTATATCGTATGTAAGCAGTTGACACTTTCCTTTCGAAATAACGAGACAGTGGCTATATACACATATATGTATTTCTGTTGATACTAATGTTCTAAACTCTGTACTGATTGTGAGTAAGAATGAAGAAATAAATAAATAGATATATATTAGGTGTATGAATGAATAATCCATTTCCTTTGTTAAATTCATCATTTACTTTAACACGATAAAATATCTATTCCGTGTTAAAAATTCCTACCAGAAAGGATGCTTCATTATTCGATAAAATAAATTTGTTTAACCTACCCTCGTATCTAAACAGTATACATTTAGAAATTATCTTTATTAGAAAAAAAGGTGGATTACTTATTAATACGCCTGATGTAAGAAAGGGGAAAGCTTACCCGATTTACATACTGCAGGACCAGCTTCCGGATAGTATTCTGATGCAACGATATACTCAATGTGATCCTCTGCACGATTGTTCCGTTCGTAATTGTGCACAGTGTTTAATACACAAACTGTCTTTTCACCGCCCTTATATACCACGGTGGATCACCGCGTGGAACTAAAATGCGACTGACAATTATTGCTCATCAGACACGGAAAACTACCTATTCGGTCGCGGCCAATCGCAATCCAAATATAATACTGTCTCCCTCTTATCTGATACAGTGCCGTTTCAATTCTAACGGGGATAGGATCTCGAATTATCTACAACACAGGTACAACCATCATCCCTACTTCGAAATTTATTCGAAAATCTTTGCGCGAACCGGGCAATAACTTTCATTTCGATCTCACCCAGTTTTCGTGGAATCGAGATGGGAAACGCAAGAGACGTAGACGGTAACGAAATTAAAAAGCACGTTCACGCGTGTGATTTAATGATCGAACTATCGGTAGTTGTCATCTTGGACAAGGCGATAAAATACGATTAATTAACAAGTGATTCTTAGGATATCTCGAGTGTTATAAATATTGACTCAAGCAAATATTAAGACCCGCGATTTGAATGATCCGAGAATTCCTGAAATAAATGTACCGACAAAGTCTCACAGATGTCGGTAGTAACGCAGTTGCGCATCATACGCGAGTTCAGTGCACATGTCACACCGTAAAATCGATTTTTTTCGCACATAAATAGAAGTATACAGACGAAGCTCAGCTTTTTACGAACGAATATATTGTCATTTGAATAATTAGTAATTCTTCTGAACGTTTACTACTCCGTCGGTCATTTGAAATTTTTTTTACGCGACAGAATTTATGACTTGCGATGTCTGTTCATTTATGATTTAACATTCGAGCAGTTTCGCGTATCGTTCTATTATATTGTGACATTTTATGAGGTTTTTCGATGCTTGTTTTTACGTCTGCTAACGTTCTTCGAGACAAGTTTCGACGTTAACCGACGGAGCACCGAATGTGTCAAACGTCACGAGTCGTCTGAACTTTGGAGCGTGTCCTGAAAGGGGAGCCTTGTTTAGCATCTCCTTTCACGCGTTTACTTCGACCAAACTCGAATCGTTTCGTAAAGATTACGTTTTTTCTCCTCATATTCCTCTTTTCGCTCACTGACAACTCTTTCGTTAAACATTTCGTAGAAGAAGGAATTTCGGTAAGACAAATTTTGCTATAAAAACTGTTTCGTAATTAGTGCATCGAATGATAGAATGCGGTTCTATAGAGTGTCGAAAGAAATTATTCAAATTTTGTACAACATTATTTTAAGCACTTTAATTGCTGGCATACAAAGTCACGTGTAAATGAGATTACGATACCTATAAATAAATACTGTATAGCAACCGAATTGTTTAGATAATTCGATACGAAATTACAGTTCGCGTTGTATATATTAAATTTTAACGCAATCGTAAAAAATTCATTTACGTATATTTCAATGTATAATTGTAACTTTTAGTATGCTTTAGATTTTCATGCAACTACAGAAAATTCATTTACGTATATTTCCATGTAGAATTATACAGCCAGCCGCAAAAGTCTACACATGTATCTAAATTTTAAGTGTCTAAAAAAATACGAGAGTTTCAATAACATTTTCCATTTGTTCAAAACATATACACAAATCGAATATGTAACCACGAAAATCTACGTATATATATATTTAAGTATGTAAAACTCATTGTTGTAACTATATTTATCCTTTGTTAAAACTTCAGATACATCTGTAATGTTCCATAATGTGATTAATGTAAATAAAATAACATTTTCTAGGAATCTTTTTCATATGTAATTTTATATTTCATCAATTCTCACACCATTATTATTACTATAGAATATGCCCTAAAATATATGTAAATATTGGAAATTTATAATATGCATGTAGACTTTTGCGATTGACTAAAGTTTCCAATATATTCTGAATTCTAATAGAAAAGCAGAAAATTCGTTTACACGTGTTTCAATGTAGAATTTACAGTCTTCGATATATATTAAACTTGACCGAAACAATCCCAGCAAATTGAAAAATTTGTATTCGCCGATCTTTCGCTAAAATTACAATCCCGATACTGGTTTATCAAATTTATCATTTCCAGCGTGCATTGCCGATTCGAATCTAGAAATCCTTTCACATCAAGTAGGTTTATGGTAACGGTGAAACGGAAGTGGAATTAGAAAGTTATCATAAAGCACACGCTCTTCACATAACTGCACTTCAAAACAAAAAAAATAGATTTTAAATACCTATCTGCTAGCTATTGTCAAGTTGTTCCAATAACTGTTTAGTATATATATATATATATACACGGAATTACAATAATAATATACTTGTCAAGCATTTATCGCGCGTAGCGATAACATCGCGTTAGCATTTCATAAGGATTTTTCCATTTGTTGGGAACATGAAAACACTAGTCTCTTTTTTTACTGGATTCGGATAATTTATTACGGTTTATTGAGTGTCCTATTCGAATTAAATTCTCAGGTGTGAAAGTTTAAGGTCGTTCGAGAGCGAGGCTTGATTTTACAGAGTCGGCTGATTCAGTCGTTGACGAGCGGCCGACGAGTCCGCACGCGTCGATCCGTTTCTTTGCCGTTTCGCGAGTGTTTCTCTCTCTTCGATACCTTACGCGAGAGACACACGATTGTGTTTACCAAAAGTCCCGCCTCGAGAAATCGAAGTCCAAAACTGAAAACACGCTTATCTTATCTCCGTCGAATATCTACATCCACAATAGATAATCCACTTTATCTGCCCGTTATTCGATCAACTCTGTTTTGGTGCCCGTTGCGCAATTCAAAATTGAACGCGTTTAAAGCACCAAGGATGAAATCAATGAACTGTTCAACGATGTCTAGTCGTTCGTAGTGGTATAAACGTTGCGTGACAAAAAGCTGTCATTCCGTATATCCTTTATGCAACGTTCTACGTTGTTGAATATTAACGTTTCGGGACCCAGAAGTGAATTCGCCGCGAAATATAAAATCTATACATATACTAGTTAATTACAATGCCGGCGCAACTAAGCAAATTCATCGATGCGACCTGTAAGGAATATTCGCATCCCTGGGGAGACTCCTGCGTGAGCACAACAGCTGGTCTTGGCTTGGATGCTTTTCAAGAATGCCTTAGGATATACCCCACCGTTTACCTAGTATGTTTAGCAATTATTTGTTCCGCTTTTCTTATCCGATTTTATTTACGCTAAACCATTGAAACGAGTAACAGTGTCAACGATGTTATTCGAGCGTAAAATTTTACAAATCTTGCAATCATACGCGTTGCAAATACAATAAGACCTCGATTAACAAGAACTAATTGGTGTGAGAAAAATTTCGTTGAAATTGTGACTGCGTTTCATATCGAAACTGATAATTTATTACTAGACTGTGGATTTTATGCATTCAGGAAATACTCGAACGTTAAAAAAACGCACATAGTAGATAGATTATGTAAAAATGTACGAGATATTTAAAATACGGTAGAAATTAAAATATTTAAATGTTGAAACAAAACCGTTGACATTAGTTTTACTTCTTTATTCGTGGTAATAAAAATACGAATTTGCATAGAGACCCGTAGTCTATATCTATATATAGTCTATATGTATGTTTTTATTACATTTTGTTATACGTGTTCGTGTTAAAAATGATTACATAGTCATGTTTTAATTACTTTTTTCCCGTTAGCCTGTGATCTATCTTTCTAATCTTTTCCAGCTAGCAAATTATTCTACAACGTTACTTTTCTTTTGTATTTCGTATCATTAATTTGGTTGAGTAATAAATTCGCGTGCCTCGGGGTATTCTTACGTTTTGAAATAACCTTTTGAATTATGATTAAAGAATGAATTTATTAATATTGTAAACATTATAAATTAGAAAATATTGCTGGAATTTAAAAGAGTCCACAGAATTCGGCAATAATGAATTTTTACACTCAAGAATATACAGCAAATGATAGATTTAAAAAATGATATAATGCCTAGGCTTATTGACAAAAGTTTGCGGACCCATTTTTGTGCTTTGAAATTCATTTTTAAAGTAAAAATTGTGAGAAATGACGGAAAGCTTAATTCTTATTTCATTCTCGTAATAAAATTATTTGTACTCTACTTTGGATATTTTCTATATCTTTGTATATCTTTATCACCTGAATTCTGAGCCCTTTTGCGTATTTAAATTTCCCATAAATGTATAAACACTCGTTAGTCTTGTAACAATACTTAACACTATCGTAATGAAACGCGAACGAACTTATTACTCGACCGAATAAAACGTGTTTCTGTTGCTAGAAATACTATTTATGAAATTTGAATCGGTAGATTATTATTTACCATGCATTAGATAAGTTTATATTTGTTTTTTATTCTCAATATTGTTCAAATAATCGAACAATAAATCCGGATAATAGCTGTTCGATTAATCGAGTTCCTCCCGTGCGTCATTATTTTTTCGCTTTTTTGCATTTGTCATTATTTACTTCATAAAGTAATTACACATGCTGACAACGCAATTCCTGCGCGCATAGTAATTTACAATTGATCGATTCATAATGTATGAGTCGTTAATTATAAAAACGGGGCAATCTTTTCGTTTGAAAAAAGTTTGAATTTATATCGCTTGGACGTTTATCGAATATAGAAAAGCGAAATCATAAATATTTTATTGAGCCTAGAACACAAACGTTATATGATAACTAGACTGCCGATTTTTATACGTTTATTGGAAATTCAATGATACAGAAACGTGCAAAATGCCTACTATTTGTAAAATTATACAAAATATCCGAAGTATAGTACATTCGTAAAAATATTAATCCGCATAAAAATCCACAGTTTAATGATAATCAAAATTTACGAGTCTCTAAATTTTATTTCTTTGTGCCATAATAATTTGTTTCCGATTTTCTCTTCCGACATTTTAGTAATAAAATAAACACAGACGGTCGCAAAAGTATTTGCAAGTTACATTTAATTTACGTCTACGTATACATTTTTTTTATAACAAGTTACATTAAATTTATGTAAGAAATCGCATTAGAATGCTTCCCATAAAATTTGACAAATCGTATAAAATGTTGAACGTTTGTGTTTTAGAATTCGGGGATAACGATGAAAAATTGCTCTATTTTCGTGATAAACGATTCGCATGTTGCCCGTTGATAAATTTTTATTCGTGCTTATATCTTATCAGCTGACGAATCGACAATCTTTTAAACCTTTAACTCTTCAACGACGGAACAGCAGAGCGTGTCCCTCTTATGCGAATGTAGAAGATCTATGCATTTAAAAGTAATTGATAAATTATTCCAATAATTGAATTCAATATGATGTAGTTCAAAACACAAAGATTGACGTCACGTCGTTATAATCATGAGTAGACGATTCTTCTGTCTTAAACGATTACTCATTAATTTCCACACAAAGAAATTAGAGTCCACGCAGCGTACGAAGATCGTCGTCGAAGAGTTAAATCCTTTTCACCGTCCGATTTTCGAAAATAAATTAAATGTTATATTTAATAACATATTATATTTTATAGCTTTCGTTGTTGTTTTTAACTAAAAGATCAAGGATCGAAATGTTCATTTTCAACCGGACGACGAAAATCGGACAATGTGGAACTCTTTAAGTTTCTCGCTTTTTCTCGTCTGAACAGAATTACGCGGCATTTTAGCTACACGATTCAAATAGGAAAAAGAACATCGTTCGTTCCCGATTGACAATGACTAATTTTTTAGGTTGCACTTTTAATGAAAGGGAAGATACCGTCCAAGGGGGACGTTAAAAAGACCGTACTGGGTATTCTTCAATCGACAGCTTTTCTCTCGTGGAGTGCCTTTTCGTATTCAATGTTTATTTGCACTCTGAGGTTTGCATAAAGATTTATACACTATGTATGTAAATGATAGAAGCGTTTGTTGACGAGAGAGAAAAAAAAAAGCATACACGATGTAGATATTATACGATTGGATCATAACTGCATCCTACTAGCGAGTTAATTACTAAAGAGCTATACATGCGCTTCATGCCTTTTTCTTTTCAATTACGTTGATAGATCGTACGGACTTTGTTTATTGAAAAGTTATGCATTTCAGACGAGTGTTTGGGAACTTCAATCTCTTGAGTGTATCGTTTCTTCCATCCTTTTTGTCTAGTTTCACTGCTATTTTAATTGAGAGACCATCTAGACGCACTTTGTTATCTTTATACGTATCGAATGTTGTGAGTAGAGCGATTGCCCGTACTATAATTACTTGTTAAAATTTTAATCGCAATGCGCGTTTATAAGGAACTACAGTCCCTCGCAAAAGTCTTCGTACATTCGTTAAAATTTTCAATACTTATGTCGCGATGTCGAATTCTTAATTTTCATCTATTTTCCAATCTAAACAAATCAAATTATTATCTACTAAACAAAATCAGTGTTTATAAAATATATATATGTATATGAAGATTTTCGTGAGCGATTGTATATTAATTTGCAAAAATCATAATTATTGCATAGTTCTGTGGTCAAATGGCAAAACGTGATATGTGCAATTTTTTAATTCTTCAATATAAGGATTTTAAAGGGTGTTTAGCTAGGAAAAGCCACAATATTTTTAAAAATAGAGTGCCTCTCATTAGTGGTTGCAGAACTTGTTTATTAATTCTGGTTGCAAATTTCCACGAAGCAGAATGCATATCTCGCTTTTAATAAAAATTGGACATAAAGTATTTTACCATTTAACTACAGAATTAATCATGGCACCTTTTATTAGGCAACCGAAACATTGTTTAGAATGGGAGTAGCAAGGGGATATTATACTCCCCTACCAAAAGGTGGAACATATATTTTTGCTATAAGCATAGCGTTGCTACTCTATTATTATCGATCTAAAACAAGTAAACAAGATTCCATATATAAGATACTTAGGTACTTATCTTAGTCTCTTTATCCATGCAATTGACAATTTAC
Organism: Eucera pruinosa; assembly: GCA_028830335.1. NCBI lineage: Eukaryota > Metazoa > Arthropoda > Insecta > Hymenoptera > Apidae > Eucera > Eucera pruinosa. The sequence continues at coordinate 28,987,515 of JAMYCR010000003.1, forward strand.
TATTATCTAACGCAAAATTTTTATCAGAATTCTTGTTGGAAAATACGAAGAGACTGATTATCTTAAAGGAAATAATTTAAATAATGAAGCACAGACATGCCCTGCCAGTGGAAGTTCAATGGAGAAGCATGATGTAAATAAGAAATCTCACAAAAAGGATTTTAATATATTTTTGAAAGCCATTGAAGCATATAGGAGAATTATAGAAAGATTAAAACTTAGAAGTAGACACGTATGCTGTCCACACCCATTTAGCTGTGCTCATTACGTATTGCAAGTATGTACATAAATGAATATTAAGGAAGAGTATTAAAGTCTAGTAACTATATCTAACAACAATAATGTGTTTCAATTTTTAGAATGGTGCACAAGTATTTACATATGCCTTAAGTGCTCAACTAGTGATTAACATATTTTTCAATATTAAGAAATTAATTAAGAAGCCACTGTTAATAAAATCGGAGATCTTCAAAAAAGGCAATCTAAATTTGCCTGTATTTTTAGGTGGTTTTGCAGGATTTTACAGGGTATTATTATACTTGTATCTTTTTTAAGTGCTTTGTATCTTTAAAATTATTATAATAATTTTCCAATCTATTTTAGCTAGTATCCTGCTTACTAAGAAGGACTTTCCAGAAAGATTCTTCCTGTTATGCGATCCCTGCTGGACTTTTAGGTGGTCTAACATTTATGTCTTATAGCAGTAACACAATAGCTTTGTACTTCATGTGGAAAGCATTGCAGGTATTTTTACAACTAACTTTCTAATCCTACCTTTCAGTATTTTTATTGCAAGCAAATAAAAAAAAGTCTGCTGGTGTTCTTGTGTGTTTAGCTGTTATGGAACGATTTGGTGGAAAAGAAGATACTACCCGAAGTGAAATTCTTTGAGATCTTCTTGTACTGTTTCAGTACAGCAGTACTTTTCCATGTAGCAATTTTTGAACCTCAACTCTTAAGATCTTCCTATTGGAAATTTTTATACGGTATATCTGGAGGAAGGTACTGAACACTAGATTGTACATTTCAATTTCTAGCACACCACGGTTACATGTACACCGTTTTCTTCTGCACAATTTCAGGATAGCAGTAATGTCTCGAGTACCATTAGACGCGTTTGGTTTAGAATCAACCAAGCATCTCCAAGATGTACTCAGAAAAACTCGTACCACTGATAAAAAATTCATTGCATTCTAATAAAGCGACACACTCGAGGTAAACAACTTCGTTTCCATGCACATGTTTGTTATTTAAACGACGTATCGAAGAACTGATGGTACTGGTTTGATTCTACGCAAACAGGTCAGTCGAAAAACGCAAAGTAAATATTTTTCCAATATGACACGCTTCCTCATGAGGAAAATGAGATTTCAACGTTTGCCGGGTGCGCGTGCACTCGAGTACGCTCGTAGACGTTCGCGGAGCATCACGAAGTAAGGGGAACGCCTTTGCTTAAAAAAAAAAATAAAAAAGGGGGGCAATCGTAAAGCGTACCGTAGGCCAGTGCCGTTCATACTGTTCCGGAATTTAGGGATCTTGCCCCACTCTATCCTTGCATTGTAGTGTAGGAAGCTGGCTCAAGTCGCATCGTACACCAGATGTATTGTGTTAAGCCCGAAACACGCTATCGATCCGGTTACGATCCGCTTTTGGTTCGGTCGAATATTATTCCATTGCTTCGTTACGCTCGTGTTCACGTCAGGGTTACCATCTTAGCATTATGTAAAATTCGGACTGTCGTAAATAGGCTGCGGATGCGTATGCAAATTCATTCTATTTACCCTAAGTAAAGCTAAAGGAATGGGACCATAAATACGGGGTTGTTTCACCGTTTAATTATGGTAACACATAAATTGCCACCCGGAGACCGGGAAAGCAAAAACGAGGGTCATATTAACAAAATATCATATATTGATCATCGAATAATCTTAGTTACGAAACAATAAATATAAATATACAAAGTTTGGATTTAGATTGTTTTGTTTTTTTTTTTGTAAATGACATATTAAAAGGAATTTTCATTTCCATCGTAAACAAAAAGAAACTTGATCATCTCAAGCTCAATATTTATCATCAACTAATTCATTGTAAATCCTATTTTTGAAACGATACCTTTGTTAGAAATTGTGCACAATCGAGCAACTTCGCTTTTTTTGTTCTGGTTTCATTAAAAATTATCTTATCTACGAATCCGAAGATATCCCTGATAAAACTGGATCCCCGATAGATGAATGAAAAATCGATGTCTCCGGGTCAAAAGTAAAGAGGTGGCAACTCTACGTTATAAGTATAACGTCCCAATCCCAATTCCATTTCATCTCGGTTGATCTACGAAACTGAGATCGATCCATGACCAGATCGACAGTGCGTTTCTGGCCTTAGTGAGGACAGAATTCCTTTCCATGGGAATCTGTTCGTTTCTTTGTCTACTTCGCTTTTGACGCGTGGAAGAGGATAGAGTCGCGTGTAAGGGACTTCACCCTCGGACGCTATTGCCGTAGGCGTTCGTCTTTGTTCCCCTTACCTCGCGGTGCCGTAAAGCGCCTTGAACGATACGCAAGTGCACGCGTACTCGATGAATTATCCGCGTTAAACTTCCTTGACACGGAGAAATAAATGAAAAATGAAGCGTGGAATAATGTCACGAGAAGAAGCTGCCTTTCGAGAAAAGTGAGTTCGAATGTTTGCCGGGTACGCGTGTACTCGTGTTTGGTCCTTGGTGTATCCAGACTGTGATGCAAGGGGAATATCATAACAGCTTTCGGTGCATGTACACTCGTTCGGTACGTGCGAACGTGAGCTTACCCCTGACCCCGTAGCACCCCGTAAATCCCCTTGTTCTGTTCGAGTGCACTCGTACGGGGCAAGTACACTTTCGATTTGTATTTTCATACCAAATCGTCATTGACGACGTGTAACCATATATTTCGAGATAATCTGCGTACGGTGGAAATACGTCGCCGTAAGAAAGCGTACATACATAAATAGAATGACAACGCCAAAGAAATGAATATTATTATTATTACTGCTTTGTAGGCCGATGGGTTCTAAAAATAGAAACTTTTCTGTTGTTAAAGTTTTGGAACAGATGCGGTCAGTCGCAAATGTCTACATCTGTAAATTTTAACTATATTTAAAAAATGCAAGAGTTTCGATCATTTCAAATGGATTAATTTATTTAGTAACTAAACTTAGACGTAGTATAAAAAATGATAAGGTCTTATAATTCGTTTAGTACAAATAAAATTACAACTTGTATATATTTTTAAGAACAATTTTAGTCATGCAATCAATGATATTAATGAAACGTCTTCTCGAAATATTTGTAACTTCCAATTTTATATTTTATGAATATTTTACCCCATCTTTAACTTTTTTTTTTTAATTAAATTTTATCAAAAATTAAGGTTTAGTAGCTTTAATTCAAATTTCAGTTCTTCAAAATCAAAGCAAATTTCTCTTTTACGAAATACGTAGCACATTACGTTCTCACAAGAGTTAGAAATGTGTATCGGAGTTGCCGTTATATATGGTACTATTAAAAAAGATTTGGAATGCAAAATATGCAAGTGTCTGAAATTTAGAATGTGTACGTAGACCTTTGCGGCTGACTGTACATATGTATGGCTGGTTGAATTGTAGTTCAAGTGATTACTGATTGATATTATAAAAATTTGTTATAAATATTCATTTTGTAATACGAGGGTATATTAAAGGTGCCTGGATTTGTATGATTTGTGATAAAAGAAATTATTCTTATCCATTTATATTCATGGTTGCGAATGAATATATATTTCATGTCTAATTTAATTTATGATTTTTATATATATATAAATATTTACACATAGACGATGTTGCAATGTAGATAATTCTTACAAGCGTGTATAAATTTTCACGTGTATGTAAAATTATAGTCAATTTTTACGGTATCGAGACATTTATATTTATTAATAAAAAGTTTGTAAGTTGTTGAACAAATCCTATAATATTGATTATTTCGATAGTTTCGTTTAAGGTATTAGTTAAGTTACAAAAATACATTGTTAAATTTCATTTACGTTTTATATTTTCTATGCGTATGCCGACAATAAATAAAAAAAAAAAAAAAAAAAAACGATTGAAACACACAAGACTATAATATAACATACTATTTTTGTTTTCTAGCAGTTTCCAATGCTTTGTTCATTATAATAGCCGCATTTCTGCGTTCCTGTCTCCTATTCAAACGCTTCTTTTTCCTTAGTACATTATTCCAATTGATTTGACTCTGCATTTTCAATTCTCTCCTATCTATAATTCCGGGCGTAATTTCAGACTCTGACGCAGCAATGCCATAATTTTGTACTATCGTACTTAAAGGTTTTATAAATTCCAACGTATCGCTTTGCCAAGGAAGCAAACCAATCGGGCATTCCATCCAGTCACAAGTGGCTGAAACAAATTTGCAAATTACTATAGTTTAAGCGTCGTACGATTAACCCATTTGCGTCGTTAGCGTATAAATAGGCACATTTTTCTTGGTCCTTATCACCAGAGCGTGTAGATAGGCACATTCGTCATTGCGAACGAATCATATTAAGTACTATTAAACTGTAACAATTAGTCTATATTGCTCTCATTATTACGAATATAAATTTCGATATATGTACGTGATAAATTGCTTAACCCTTCGAGCGCTATGAACGCATATATATGGCCAATCCTAAACATAACACGTAGAGTTTACAAATTCGAGTCTTTCAATACAATAAATAATTAGTGTAAAATATTCACCAAATATGAATTTAAAAACATCGTAACGATTGATAAAGATCGCAGTAGTATTTATGCTAAATATCATTTATACGCGTGACCCGTGAAAATAAATCTATAGTTAATAGAGAAAATGTTTACGATAGCATACTTTTCATCCTCGCGTATGATGCAAATGAGTTAAGTAGTTCCGTACAATATAATATTTACCAGTTGAAAATTTCCAATACTCGTTCCGAATTTTTTGATCAGCCAAAACGCGAGGTATTTTATTTTCCGTTTTCGTTTGCTCGGGATCCACGTTTAGAATACTTTCACTATGCCTAAGATCTTCGAGAGTGAAAACTTTTCCATACTCATGGGTATTTTTATCATCAGTCGTTTCTCCCGTTGCGTAAATGTTCATTAAGTTCAACAGCAACTGGTTGCTTTCTTTATCTATTTTTGGACTTACTAATTCTAAAATAGGAACCATGAATTTCGCCGAGAATTCGTTTACGTTTAATAGAAGTTTCGAAACAAAGTGTATGTCCGTTAAACACGGTAACACTATGTCCGATAAGTTAAACCATAGAACACGTTTCAGGTGCGGATAAGTTCGTTCCGTTTCTTCTTTGACTTTAAGTTCGAGAGCTTCGGAAGATAAACTTTTTCGCGTCGTTTGCAATTGATATTCTAGGCCGCGTGATACGCTATGCGCGGCGTCCAATTTTATAAAACTGTACGATATGGAACTTATCCATAAAGAAGCTGCTAATTTCTTCTCCGCGTTTACTTCTTCGTTATTTATTAATTGCAGTAATTTTACGATCAACGCTTCCATCAGATCTTTTTCGTATAATAAAAATATAATGTCCTTCCAAAATTTCATCATTTCCAATGGCAAAACATCTTTTTCCAACGATTTTTCGATATCCTCGTCCTGAGTAAAAATTGATAAGATATCTTTGTTTGGTAAGAAAGCTTCCGAACTGCATAACGTGTTACAAACTATTTCCTTTTTGTTTGGAATTGACTTTCTGTTAAGATATCTAGATATTTCGGATAATAGAACCATCCTTGCAGTTTCCAATGTGTATTTTTTATCCTTTTTTATGTCATCACTGGCAGCTTCCGTGTAGTCGTTTTTATCGCTCTCCACGTCTTCGTTATTATTTTCTAACGAAGAAATGGCGTACGAACGTAGATCTTGTAATGTTTCTCTGTAAATAATATATTTATGATTGCTGCAAATTTATTATAGTTAGATCGAAATTCTTTAGTCCTAAGTTATTCTTTAAGGGAAGAAATAATATAAGAATCTTTTACTATTAATAGATCGCGGATCTTTACGCAAATTCATATTTCTATAATTATAAATAAAGAAATAGAACAGGTAAATAGAATAAAATAAAAATAAAATAAAATAGGTACAGATTGGTTCCATCTTCCAAATACCATAAAATGCATTATACTTGAAACATTTTGTATAATCTTGCGTATGGTATGCATTCCTTACGTTTTTGCTCATTTTAATTACCTACAAATGCATAAAGATCCGTAGTCTAGTTATTAGAAATAATAAAATAATAATAATAATTAATAAAATAAAGTTAGAAAGGTATACAAATAGGAATAGCATTTATTAATAGTAATAAGCATAGACAATGTGTAAGAATAAATTATATACTGTAAAATACAAATATTAGTAAAACAAAGCGGAAAATATTAGATAAGTTTAACTAACGTTAACAATAATTATTATTTTTCTACGTTTGATTTTTGTATTTAGTTTATCTTTGTGTTACTTTGAAGATGTACATACTTCAATTGAGAATCTGGAACACTGGACACCAGCTGATGTCCAGCATGAATATATAAACTAACAGAAGTCCAGAGTTCAATTAAATCATCAAAATCCTGCAATTCCTCAGTTGTCTGGGTATCTTTCACAGATTCCTCAGCAATCAAACACTCTTCGATTTGCTTGGCCTCAGCTGCCCAATATTCTTCCTTTAAATGTACCGCATAATCAGGTTTTCTTTTATATAAACTATACTAATAAGGTGTGAATTTTGATGCAAGTTCATATCTTTATTAACAGAATCAAAGAAATGGAGCTGAATTAAAAGATTGCTTTGCTCTTGAAATATAATAAAATGTCCTTTACTCTAGGTTTCCTTGAATAATTCTGTACTTTGTTACATACTTAGACTTCTTATAAATGCATAAAAATGCACAGTCTACTAAAATAAACTTACGTGTAGCCAAGCCAGTAATATGTTTACAGCTATTCTTAGAACACTAATAGATGGTAATTCATAGCCATGAGCGGTATCGTGCCTCAAGTTCACTATCCATTCGGGTATATTGATCTGCTTTGCAATCTGAAACAATGATGTTTGCTTCGTATGCCCTATATTAGATATGTGATTTAGAAATCTCATTATGGTAGTGGAGTACATCAGGCATAAGTCGTTCTCATAGCTAATCGGTAACTCCCCCTTATTAATTTTTGGAGCCCATTCACGGTCTCTAATACAGACTTGCATGATTGCAAGAGTACAATCCACTCCTACCGGTAATTTTGGTATCCTAAAATACTCTCCATTAGTCTCACTTCCCTCTTATAATACTCTTTCAATTCATTCGTCCAATCATTTACCTTGCCTTCCATGCAAGCAGCATCCTGTATCCCTTGGCCTGTTCATTTGCATCGTTCGAATAAATCTGTTCGTACACTTCATGCCATTCCGCGCTACAAGACACGGATATTAATTATTAATCGAATATTATTTTATACAAAAATGTTCCCACATTGCTGTACTTACAGAGAAAACCATGGTACTTGTTTTACGCCTTCCTGTCTCACGGATAGCGCCATAGTTGACGACCACGTGCAATCGTAAACTTTACGTTCCTATCATTAACCGTTTCGCCTGTGTGCGTTAGAAGAATGAATGCGCCTAACGCGCGACGTACGTTTGTGTGCTGTAGGTGAACCACACACTCGGAACTGTAAAGCAAACTTCGGATAAGGCTAATCGTACTTTCGTTAAATATGGCGAAACAAATAAAAATGGTACTAATAGATCTTAGCGGAACATTGCATATCGACAACACAGTGATCCCAGGTGCAGTGGAGGCTTTAAACAGGTTGTATCTTTATTTAGTTCCTAAATATTCTTCGCGATTGCTGGTGAACGCGATGGCGCATCTACGTGCGTCGATCCCCGCTTAATTGGCGCGCTTTGAAACGAATGCATTGATTTTACGTTGCAATGATTGCGATTTTATTTTACTTTTTTTGTCGTATTTAATGCTAGACTATGTTTTAAGGCAGAGCTCGACAACATTTTTCTACAAATGGCCTTCAAAAAATAACAAAATGATTGGTTTATGATAAAAGACGCTTTAATCTTGAGAGGGGAAAAAGATTCGAAGCCTAAAGTAAATTCAGTGTACAGTAGATTCCCGTATAACGCGATAACACGTTACACATCGTATAAAATCGTGTTAATAAACAACGTTTAGCATGACTATTGTTATGTGAAATTTTGTCTTCGCGAAGAGCACGTATAGCAATTTGAAACGCGAGGATAGCTTTATTGAATTCCATCATATGCATAATGTATTATATATCGTACACACTATGCTTAATTATAAAGTAAAAATGGGGAATTCCCGCATTTTATTATATAGCGCCTTGTAGGAACGCGGATTTATTTTAAATTGTACGCAAATTTGGAGATTGATCGTAACTTTAACGCGGCCGCTTGAAAAAAACTTCGCTAGCCTCTCGTAGTCGACATCTGCTTTAAGGAATAAAATGGTTTAATAAGTATAATAAATATTTATATCAATAAATATGGTTTTGTAAAGATTTTATGTATATTAAATAAATCGTTTTATCGTTTGCGATATAGGCTTCGAAGCGCTAATATTCCGCTCAAATTTGTCACGAACACGACGAAAGAATCCGGCAATTTTCTGCACAGCCGACTAACCAGGCTCGGTTTCGATATAAAAAAGGAAGAGATTTTCAGTTCGTTGGCTGCGGCGAGAAAATTGATCATTTCGCGGAAATTAAATCCGATGCTTTTAATTGATCCCGCTGCTAACGAAGATTTCGAAGACCTGATAAGAAGCGATGAAAAATTAAACGCCGTAATAGTCGGATTGGCGCCGGATAAATTTCATTACGAAGAATTGACTAAAGCGTTTCGGTACGTTTTGATCGCTTATGGAATAGACTGCGGATTTTTATGCATTTATATGGGAAATTTATGTTTGCAACAAAGTGCAGTAGTCGCGTAATGTATCAAAATTTGCTTAGCACCCGAAGTAAAGAAGTCTTTGTAATATTTGGGGGGACGAAAACAAATCTCCATTTGAATGCTATTTCTTGAATTACGCTTGTAAAACTATGAAGTTGCATAAAGATCCGCAGTCTAATAACGGTCATGTAAAATAGTTTGCAAATTTCATATTCAGCATATTTGTTGCTTGTAGATTATTATTAGACGGAGCGTCGTTGATTGCAATTCACAAAGGCCGGTATTATAAAAGACCGGATGGTTTAGCTTTAGGGCCAGGTGCGTTTATTGCTGGTTTAGAATATTCCGCCAACGTGAAATCGGAAGTGGTTGGTAAACCAGCTGCGGAATTCTTCAAAGCTGCTCTGGGAGAAGTGCAACCGGAAGAAGCGGTTATGATTGGCGACGTAGGAATTCTTATTTTCTACCACATTTAACCCTTTGACTGCGGAGAACTCTAGATTTAAGCACCCATCGCTGAGGACGGCATACTTTCTCATTTCGCGTTCTTTATTTCGCAATCGACTAATTATACAACGTGCAATTAAATCACTATACTTAATATACTACTATAATCTATTAGTTACTATTTTTTTCAAACGCGAATATCTTTTATTTGTATCTTGTATATGATATAATCCTCAAACGCCATACACTGCCGACCAAAAGTTTGCAATCACTTTTTGAGTTTCTTGTTACATAAACTATAGTTTGCATATACATACTTTTACAACATACCTTTCGAGTCTTTTGCATTAACCGAATCTCTTGTTAATTTTCTTACACGTTTAACATTAATATTGTAGATATTAACGTTAATTTGCTCCATTTTCATCGACTTTTCACGGTAAAATTTTCTACGATTTTACGTTTCCAAATACTTTCTCCTTTGAAAATCTTACATCGCTTAAAATGAGTAGCGATTCCAAACTATTTCGACTAGTAACGCGTCCGTAGCAGTCAAAAGGTTTATTATCATTTCAACCCCCTCTTATTGGCTTTCGATTAATTGATAACTTTCGTTACAAATTAGGATGCGAAAGATGACGTAGCCGGCGCTGAAGCTATTGGAATTAGGGGTGTTCTCGTGCAAACCGGAAAATACCGAGAAGGGGATGAAAATACAATCACGCCAGCGCCAACAAAAGTATGCAACTCATTCGTGCAAGCTGTCGAATGTATTCTTAACAAAGAAATTTAAACGTTACCTATTCGCAGTAGTAACGATAATAATGTTATGCATACTAGAGTACGTATGCACGCACAGTCAGTCGCAGAGGTTTACATGCACCTGTAAACTTTAGATATCTTGAAAAAAACAAAACAAAGGTAAAAATGCGTACGTAGACTTTCGTGACCGATCGTATAACGTATAAGTTATTCTGTATTAAATTAGATGTTTTATTTAAATATTAATATTTCCGTAATGGTGTACATGATCTGGAGTAGTTTCACAATATAGTAGTTTCAAAATATAAAGTAGACGGCAATTACAAAGAAACCGACGACACTGTATCGTTCGTGATATGAAACATTACGCATTACCAAATTTCCTGTTTTTTTCTTTTTTTTTTCCCCTTCTTTCTAGTAGTAACAAAGTGTATGACAAATTCTTTCGACCTATCATTATTAATCGACTAATGGATGAAAATATAGATTCCACTTTTACAAACGTTTGAACGAATACCGTCTCATCGCGCGCACAGTTAGGATGTAGAAAATTGTAGAAAATTTCATCGGCTATCAATATTCGTGTACGAATGTATTATTAGTATTATTACGTTTTTAATAGATTGAAATGAAACGATTCTTCTTTCGCAAATTCGATTCGTAGAATTTTCATAGATATGAGACGATATTTCCTTGCGACTCTTTATATCGTTCTAAAAAAAAAAAAACAGGGAAAATAATCGTTGTGATTTCTGAATCTCTACCAATATACATAATCTTAGATAATAAATATTAGAACTATTGTACTTAGTAAGTTATCGTTAAAAGCAGTTTTACAGAAAAATCTTAGTCTTCTTTTTTTTTTGTTTTTTGTTTTTCTTTTTTTTTTTTTTTAAAGAAATCGATTGGTGCACCGAAGGAGTTTCTTTCATTTCTTTTCTTTTTTTTTTCTCTCCGCTCTCCTTCTTTCAGTATAAAATTTGGCACCATTTCGCAATCTTTCTCTTCGAATACGACACAATTAACTCACTTTTTATTTTGAAAACGTGTTCATTATCCGTTCGCTAAAAAGATAAGGGTGTATAATTAGTTTTGATTTAAAGTTTCTCACGTTTCAAAAGTGTAATTACAAGCGCTCTTTTTAATGTTATACATTAATACTTCCATTAATGAACAATGTTATTTCTTTAGTGAGGAAGGCTCAGTTATAATTCTTACTTCTCTTTTTTTTTTCTCTCTCATTACGAATACTGGTATGAAATGCACGTCTCGTGTGTAAAACTAATACAATATTTACCTACAAGTGAAATCGCTAAACAATATTGGTTAAATCTTGACGAATTTCTATCGTTCGCAATTATGCAAGTAAAACGTACAAGTTTTAATTATATAATACAAATATGAAAGGAAAGTACGTAGTAACACAGAGTTCGTTCGTTTTTCTATCCACGCAATTATTGGAGAAAGATAATAAATTATCAGGGGGAGATTTCATCGTTATAAATCGTTAATGCTTAAAATACACAACGCATTGATCGGCAATCACATTTTCGCGCCTAGTATAATTATAAAAATAAACTTACGAACGGAACACTTATAGGAATTTAAAAACTAAACACTGGGACTTTGATAAAATATCCTCTATGATTATGCACCGCAATAGCATTAACTTACAATCCATTAGATTTTTTTTTTTCTTCTTCAAAAGATCAATAGATTAGCTCGTAATTCAAATGCCCTCTACAACTTATAATCTAGAATCAGGCACGTGTTGATTTCCTGTTGCAATAACGAGGGTCATTTTTACGAAAGTACGCGTTGTTCCAATTAACAAGAAAAAAAAAGAGAAAAAAAAACACCACCACGAACAGAAGAAAAATGCGACAATGATCGATACTAGGTCTTTGCAAAGAAATATACATATACATATTGCTGATGTACAAACATAAAAATGAATCAAACTTAACTAAAAATGTACAATATTTTTTGGTAGCCATTTTCTTAATCAACGTCCTTAGCTCGGGAAAAAATTTATCACAGAGCTCTAAGAATTTCCTAATCACGAAAACAGAAAAAAGAAAAGAGAAACGTACAACTAAGCGATAGTAAAAATAATTCCTTTTATACATTAATTAAATATAGTATAACAAAAAAGAAAAAAGAAAAAAAAAAGAAAAAGCTTAGCAAATAAATAGACTTACTATAATATGCAGCATATTACAATGTAACAATGGAATAATCTCTAGATTTATTAAAAAACTGCTTCTATGTCATTTTGATAACACAAAAATTACAACATTTAGGGCCGTATCAATAAAGAACAGTATATTCTCTCTCTCTCTCTCTCTCTCTCTTTCGCTCTCTTTTTTTCTTCCTTTTTTTTGTTTAGAAAAATCAAGCGCTTTTATCCCAATTTCATAAAATTGGCGTAAAGGCTTTCGGAGTTTCTGATACAACATTTGCTTCAATTTTATTTATACAGCCCATCACCGTAATTAAGGGACGTTTACTTACAGTCGCATTTGTATGTACAATTCGTAGGATTCTAGTAGAGTGAATATTTTTTTTTTTTTTTTTATATATATATATAATGTACGATTAACTACATACTTAATCTTTTTTGTTTAAATCCGTTAAAGTTGCCTCCTAAAGATCAAATTCTGCCAATGTAGTAGCCTATGCTTGTTTTTAACCGACAGCTATAATGAAATTTATACTTTATTTTTCTTCTTTTTTTATCTCTCATATGAAACATCGTTATACATCTGTAATAGAAATGTAATTAATGGAAGTTCCACTAGTGACAGAATTCGATCTTATTACATCGAAGACAGACACATCGTTATTTCCTATTTTATTTTTATTTTTCTTTTTTATTGATAGGAAATATGTATTGAACTGTTTGCTTAATTTGGCTGCTCAATTTTAGTTTGATTAATAGTAAATTGACATTTCTTTCTTCCCTTTTTATATAGTTTGCTTTCTTCTCTTTTTTTTTTTAATAACAAGGCAGGTGTGTGGAGTACTATTGATACATTATTATAGATACATTTGTTTCGCAAATACACGTGTTAACAGGTTCCTACGTTTAACCCTCGGAAGTCGAATGATTTTCGACAGATGCAGGGACGTTTTTGATCCATAATCAAATTTCTATTGCAAACTATATTAGATTATCGCATATGAAACGGCCGGTTTTACGTAGCTTAAAATGTTTCGCGTACCAATTATTTAAAGGATGTACGTATAATTCCTGTACAATAGTTCGAACATATTAATTAGCGTCAGATTCAAGTAAAATTTTTAGATTATCATTGTCGATCGTTTCTTTTTGGCGATTGAAAATGCTTTGAAAATTGCAAGGCTTGCAAATTTCACAGCTTGCGATTCGGAAGCTTGGAAATGCGATCGTTTGGAAATCGAAACGCTTGGAAATTCCGAAGTTTACAAATTTGACGCGTCACAATTTCGAAAACTCTCGAAATTTAAACATTTAGAAATCCAAAATCATGACAATTCGAAGGCTGAGAATTCCGTATACTTTGCAAATCTCAACACTTCGAAACTCTAAAGCTTGGAGAACTCGAAATGCTTGAAAATTGCAAGGCTTGCAAACTTTATAGCTTGGAATTCAAATACTTGATAATTCAAAGACGTAGAAATCCGAAGCTCACCGTTCACGGATCAAAGTGACGCTGCATTCATCGCACGAGGGTTAATTGAAAAATAAAACGCTACCGCTTGGAAATGACAGAGATACGACTAAGCGGAATTAATAAAGTGAAATTTGAGAAGCGCGAACATGGCATTTAAAGATGACACTTAACGATTTCCTGGGCCAGTACGATTCGTCCCTTCTTTTCTTTTGTGCACAACTTTCCTCGTTTCGTATGTTTTTTTTTTTTTTTTTGAATTGGGAAGACTATAAATGGCTGACGGTAAGCATTTGACGCTTTACATTGATGTATAGAAAAAACAGATGCCTTTAAAAGCGGACTAACTGAAATTATACTATTTCACCGTTTGTAGGATTGGTTTCTTTTTTTTTTTTTTTTTTTTTTTTTTTTTTTGGCCTCAGGATATAAATATACATACGTGAGCAATTTATACTAATACTCCGACACGTTATTGCCTTTAAACTCATTTCACTTTTTAATATACTCTATACGTGACCTGGCTTTTACTTATCTTCCGTCGCAGCATCTAACGAAACGTCCATCGAGAATCGATTGAACATTCGATGAAGAGGGAGGTAATGAGAGGTGCCACACTTTGCAACTAGACAACATATCTTCCGTTATTCTGTAATATATTCTCGTCTCGTAAAACGACTCTCTTTAAACGTGTAAATCCACAATGGAGATGATTACTTACTTTACGATAGTAAAAAACCAGGCACACTTTAGAGATCTCTGTTCGGATGTACTTAATCCTAACTATTTTACTGACCGGTAATGAAGTATTAAGTCTGCCGAGCTTTTCCAGATAAAATGTCTGACCTAAAGTACAGTAAAAGAAAAATAATTAACAAATTTCGTACTTTTAGATAAATATGCGAGTGGCTATAAAAAGTATTCGCACACCGCTGTATTTATTTTGGTATTTAAATGCTGATTAATCACGATCGAACATTATTAATTTACCCAGAATTTAATCGTAGCATTAAGCAACTATAAAAATTCACGATTATGGAAATGGAATGTAGAACATAATCAGAGGAATAGCTAATTAAAAAATGTAGATATTTGCAAATACTTTTTGTAGCCACTGTAGTTGTATTCAGTGGCGAGCATATAAATAAAGAAAATTAGTATACGAAATTTAATGTCATTCATATCGACAAATAACGAGTAACAATAATGTCTATAGTTTTTTAATCTATTAAATTTAATGTCTATAATTTTTTAATCTATGTAATTTAATGTCTACAATTTCTTATTCTATGAAATATGATATCTATAATTTTTTATTCCACGAAATTTAACGTTTATACTTTTTTAATCTATAAAATCTAACGTCTGTAATTTTTTAATTTCGCAATCCACGGTTATATAATGGATTGAATTAAAAAGCGTTACCCAATTTACATGCTCGCCGTGTACAGTTTGTTTACGGTGAGTTGTACGAGTTGAAAGAAAAAACGTACCGTTCTTAAATCCATAGAAAGATCTAGAACCTGATCGTTACATAACAGTTCTACTTTTTCTTCGGCCAGCGAAGAATTATCAGCGTTCGAATCTGCATTTGTCCTATCTCCCGCCGGAGATCCCCCGGACACTGTATTCCCAGCATCAGCTACCGATCCCGAGTCACTTCCGGTGCCGAGCACTTTATCGCAAACGTGCTCCGCTACTTTACGAATTTGTATAAAATCGTTTGCGATCAAGCGATCCCTTAAAAAAGGTGAACGCAAAAAATCCGTATTTTACAATTATGGTATTTATAAAAATGACTATTCGCTCGTATGTGTTGTTACGTACTTCTTTAAACTTTTTACACCGGACGTGGCATGTGGAAGAAGATAAAATGGTATTTTAATAAATTTTGGAAGATTTTTGTCCACAACGATATTAACCACCCATGCTGGTACAGTTTCGTGTAACAAAACTCCTTCCATTTCACCAGAAGCGTCCCTCACTAATAATCTATACAAAGGTCTTCCTCCTACTTCGCTAAAATGCAATAGTATTTTTCCTATTAGCATAGAAGATCAATTAATGAATTTGTAGTTATATTAACACGTTGAATGCCGTAGCCATCACCGATGACCGGCAACGCTGAAGTTATGTTAAACCCTTTCTCCATGAAGGACGTATATACACGTCCTTCAAAAACTGAGCCATCGTTTGTTAAAACACGATCGTACCTTTTTCCCGTCGCAATAATATTTAAATTGTTGTTCGTATTATTTTACAATTCAATCGATAAAATATGGTATCGAAATATTTACCCTTACACTATTCCTAAGTTATTCAAAATTATTTATTATATTATATATTAATAATATTAAATAAAATTATATATTATATTAAAAGCATAGACGAGCGCAATTTGTATTAATATGAAAAATAGAATAATAAATATAAATATGTAGATGCATGATTGATATAGGATGTTTATGCAAATTCATATTTTTGTAAATAGATTTACGTTAATGGAACCTAAATTAAAAATAAAAATTGTATCCATCGTTTAATTATTATACGTTCCATTTTACTTTGCATATTTATTGTAATTTTACCTATTATACGCATTATCCAAAAATTGCAATGCACCCTATTGAAATAAATAAGTGAAATTATTTCGACATGGCGAATCGAACGCGTGAAATTCGTCCGGCATTCAACGTGTTACGAACAGATTTTGTACCTGAATATAACAGGTGTATGAGTTGGAACTGAGAAATATAGATTGCCTCCTCTCGTGTGTATAGAACCATTACCGTCATTGCTATTGCCCTCATTTTCGTCATCCACGTGCGGAGGCCTCCACCAATGTTCGAGTAAAGCTTGCAGCAAAAGATTTCCATAATTCACTGAAAAACGGGAACAACGTTTAACACGCTTATAAAATATAAGACGCGCGTAAAAAAGTATTACCTTTTTGATCTACCGCGTCATTCTCCGCGAGACCAGTTTCTTTCGCGGAAACCCACGCAGAAAAGCATTCGTTTTCGTCTTGACCCAAATGAATGGTCAACATCTATGCAAATTAGACACGCAAAGTTATCTTCGGTCTCGTACTTATTCGCATTGACTAAGCACAGGATAGACCGTCCATTTATAGAAAACATCATAAATTTCAAACTAAAATTCGACGTGTGTAAAAAAAAAAGAAACAGATTTTTTACGCCCCTTGCGATTTCGAATAGTTATTGGAAGAATTATATTCAATTGGACTATCAAAGTTGATAATGTTAACCGTCTCTATTCGTGTATTTAACGTCGCTGACGTTCATCTCATTAGCGTATCATTGTACAATTCTCATTTTTTCCATTTCGATTACATTGACGCCAGTCACTTGTACTGATTTCCAAGTTGGAACGAAACGATTCACTTAATTATACGTTTGTTCGTATCGTAAAAGTAAATTAAATTCGGAATGTAGAAGATTAAATGATAGTAGTCCAATACATATGAAGATATATACTTCTATACACGTTACTATAGATCTGGTTCTTATAGATTCACGTATATCGAAAACAATTGATTCGCGCTGTATTTAGTTACACGTCCCGTCATTTTAGAAACGTTGTTGTTTTATTTTAGTTTAAACTAGTAATGTCGCATGTGACACTAACATGGTAATATATGTATAAGGATGATTCTATATAAGAATGGATCAAGTCTATACCATGCTTCGTCGATGGTGCTCGAATTTCCGCCGCATCAGCGAATTATAGAATTACGTACCCCAGTTTTAAGATCTACGCTGAACCAATTCGGAACATACACCATTTTATTTCTCTTCTTTATCTCCTGCTCGAAATCTACCTTCCCTAAATCTTCGACTTTGCGCGCCTTTAATACGTCGTACAAAGCTACATTCTCTTCCGTATCTTTCGTTAAAACGTGTCTTCGGTCACTTAAAACGTGACAATGCCGTATCGCTGGACCACCTAATATTTTTTGTGCGGGTTCCGTATTTCTTACGTTCGGAGTCACTCCGCTGGCGGAGTCGCAATAGTCTTCAATTCCTAATTCTTGCCAATCCTTTTGACTTATAGACTGCAACGAGTCGCAAAAAATATTATTTGCACAATTGGTAGATTTTTCGTTTGCATACGGATGGTTGAGTACCATAGCGGCGTAAGTCTAAATTTTCCAAATTTTAGTCAACGCGTCTAAGATCGATTTACGTGTAACTTTAGTTTTTTTTTATCGAAAAATGGCGATACTTTTTTCTTCCTTCAACGTCTGGAATTTTGTTCATATTGAAGTCATTTGAATATAAGTCATTACTTGGCCGATAAGAAAATTGTTTAACAAATACAGGCTTTCGAAGTTTAGAAATTTCGGTGGTTTTTACGAAATCTGCCTGTTCAAAAGTATCTTTATATTCGAAACTATTAAACATACGAACTTCGCTTTTTTTCCCCTTCATTTTAGTAGTGAAATTACGGTCTATTCAGATAAATTATTGCTGAGTTGAAAAGTTTGTTTTTAATATTACAAATTATAAACAAATTTCTATTTTGCGGATTTGGGTTCAAGGTCGCGATTTTAAAAATCTGAAAGGAACACTACTGTATTGCTTGAAGGTTTCTTTATCAAATAAGTCCCTCCTTACTGTGCGGCGATTTCTAAACACAACGGTGCGGTCAGTTGATCGTCATTGTCCCGATCCCGACCCGTTTCAATCCCACACATCTCTACTAAGCGTGTATTTGGTATTTTTTGAACGAAGCATGGGACCTATCGTTTTACGCGAAACAACTCAAACGTGACTTGCATCGCTATGACTTTCAACCCTGTTTACGATAAAATGTAACGGTACCCAATTATTTATAGTAGATTCGCTAGTTGCCACCCAAATGCTAGATTGATCAGGTGTCATAACCATTTTTAATACAGGTGCTTTTTCCTCGCAGATAACCGTATATCTTTCAGGGTAACAGGATAATTCGGTCATTACAACCCTTTTATCCCTACCTCCAGATATCACATGACTGAAAGTATCTGTTGCCTAAAAATATTGTCCTACTTTATTATAATTATTTGGATCATTTATCAATTCTACAAGATATCAATTGTGGGAAAAATTGCAGTTACCAGCAATGCCCAAACTCCTTCCTTGTGTACTCTATAAGTTTGGATACATCTTTGCTGTCCCAAGGACCAAAGTTTAATTGTTCCATCGGAGCTAGCAGACAAACACTGAGTACCATCTCTATTTAATACTAATGCTTTAATATTATCCATATGACCGCGAAGTTTCATTAATTTAGTACAATTTCTGGGATCCCATACTCTCAAAACTTTTTCAGTGCTACCGCTCACTATAATTGTCCCGATCTGATTCATGGCAAGGCTATATATAGAGTCTTTATTTCCACTAAGAGACGATGCTGTAAATTATCCAGATGTTACTTAAATCATCTACAAATAGTGAAAGATTAATCGTATTATATAAATGCATATGTTTACTTGTTACTGTATTATTGCTCGCCGTAAGAGCAGTTAACGTATTCACGTCCCATAAAAAGATTAATTTATCTAAGCCAGCACTAGCAACTTGCTCTTTATCTTTAGCATATGCTAAAGCTTTTACATAATCTTTGTGTGTCCTTAATGTGGACATGCAGAAACCTTTGTGGGCATTCCAAACTTTTACCGTGGTATCAGAGCTGGCTGATATCACTGCAAAAAATAGTTTCTCATCTCATTAAGTAAATATACTTATGCTTTAATCCAATAGATCGTACACATTGATGTGATACATACAATTTTTACCGCCGCAACATAATACTATATCATTGACCCAATCCGTATGGTGTTCCATGGATTGGATATAAGGATCCTTCATATTTTTGCAATTCCATATCCTTATAATACTATCTCTACCAGCAGAGTAAAGCCTATGCAAAGCTGGATCGTATTGCAAGGAATTTATTCCAGCCCTATGCTTCTTTTCCACTTCATCCCTTATAACCATGGATACCTTACAGGGTAACAGAATAATAATAATTATTATTATTATTCTATCAATCGTGAATTTTTTCATTCATTAATAAATTTTATTCAATAATATTCGAAGTTTACAAGCACGAGTTAAAAATCATTCGCGACGTTATCGTATATACGCGCGTCGATAATTACGAAGACAAATAGGTTTCGAAGTTTTTGAATGAAAGTTACGAAATCGATCAATAATTGAGTACAGCACCAAACAACGGATATCGAGAATATCATAGATCAATGTCGCGTCCGTATTTCGATACCTCGTCATGTGGCTTTTACTAACGGACGGGATGATACCGTAACGTTGACTGGGATTTTCGCGATTCAAGCGTTCGTTAGATTGGGAATAAAACGACGAACCGAGAAGCGACAACATAGCGATGAGTTATTGGGGGGGAATAAAAAGTATCACGGACGAGTACCTGTACTTTCTTTCGGGCAATTTGCCCGCCTGTCTTATGAGCTGCCATTATGCCGCGAACTGTCCCGTAGATTCGCACTTACGGATAATAGAGGATAACATTCGAAATTGTAGTACGATTATGCTGCCGCGCTTATACGATGCGATACGTTGAAACCACGCAGCAGTAGTTTCATCGTTGATTACATGGGAAACCTTACGCGACCAGAAGGTACTGCGTTTTTCACGCTCGTAAAAAATAATCCAGTGCACATCACACTGAAGTTTAAACAGCTGTCAAGCGATCAGATATAAACAGCGTTCATGACGGTCCGATATAGACACTGCCAGTGTTCCAACGCCGGTGTCAATAGGCTCCGACGTTACACACATAACGTTACATCACGTTTCAAAGCGTCCGACAACGTTTCGACTCCATTGTTGTGATTGAAATAAAGCCGGATATATCGGTATTTAGTTTCCTAACAGATGCCGAAGCTTATCCGACGGGTCCGAGTTTCGCCGGGGATCGAATGCAAGATTTAGCACGGGTCGTGCCGCGCCAACACCAGTTGAAAGTAAAATCACGGTTTTCGAGAATCGCTATTTCAAGAATTGTTATATCGGTACACCTGCGACCAATAGTCGCGCGAGATACAACTGTGGACATATACTTCTGCAAACAACCGGCCAATGAAAAATAATAAATGCATCGCGTTCAGGTGCATCCACGTATTCACCGTTTCCGGAATGTATCACGATTGGCGCTTTCGTTCGCTTTATACCAATCAAATAGTTCCGATCGATCGTTGGAAACCACCTGTAGGTTCAACGAAATGTACCATAATTCTATAGGAAATGTAACCACAGACGAGGTTCAGAATAGATCTTCGATCGTGCGGGATTTATTATCACATGCTCTGAAATACCGACGTCTAAGAAAAATCAGAATTTTCTCAGAGATATCTTCCTTTTTATTATCTGGAAGGGAACGTGAATACTTGGAAAATATTTCGATACGCGAAATATAAGCGGAAACGCAGGAGATACAAGTTTTACGCTTTAATGGTTTTAATGGTAGCCCCAAATCCGGATAACAAAAAATAACATTGAACGAGTGATCTATACTACACCACGTCTGTGATATAACGTTACGAATCCCGATAAGTTTAAGAACGCTCGCAAATTATTCCTCAAACGAATACGTTGCATCTCAAACTTAACGCTTAATCGACGAAGCGAATAATCGCTCGCATTTTTCTATTAGAACAAAATTACGCAACGATTAGACACTTTGATCTTTTTTCTTATCTGGCGGCGATTTTACGCCAAAGTCAAAGGTGTTCGAAAACTCATCGAAACGGCGATTATAGAGAATATTCCTCGCTGATTCTAGCCCAGAAAGACAGTATCCGCCTCCGGTACGCCCATGAAAGAGGCAAAAGGTGCCCGTCAGTTGATCCTCGCCATTTTTCGTCGTGCGTAAACCGTTCTGTTGATTTTGAAGAAAACAATCGCGCGCCGTCGAGCGCAAGATCATTCCGACGTATCGTGTACGTCACCAGCAACTTCTACGCGATGAATCAGTCAAGGAATTTCACGTCGCTGTTGAATCCGAGTTACTTGCAAAACGCGCAACAAAATGCTGCGACTGCGAACGCGGCTGCCGCTGCAGCTGCAGCAGCTGCCGCGGTGAGTGCCGCGATTGCAAATGGAACGCAGATAAACACCAATTCCAATTCTACCACCAACAACCCGAGGAAACGCGAAGCGGAAAGTACGTGTGAAAATTGCCTTATCCTACGCCATTGATTTCGTTCTATCGTCGTCGCCGTGTTATGCGACCTGATTTCGTGTACACAACTTAATCATATGGTTTTACTTGGAGCGATCGTGTACTAGAGTAGTTTTTCATTATTCACGTTTACGTTCGGTATATGCGTACGCATCGCGTGCCATTAAACTTTTTCTTGGTCTCTTTAAAAAGTTGATTAAAGATAGATTTATGGACGTTAATAGTATAATTTTATAGGTTTCCTGAATAATTGGTACATTATATAGAAATACTCGAAGGTGGGATGTGGGACTGGATTAGAATGATTCATGATGTGCATTTGTTATTGTAAACACCTGAAAAATTGGTAAATCCTGAGTTTCAATGGTATATCCTAGTATTTACCATAGGCAGTTAAAGTCCAAATATATTTTGTAAATCCTTTTAGTTTGGACTTTTACCTAACTGTTCTGGTAATTTACCAACACCAGTTGGTAATCAATAATAAAATAAAGCATAAGATAGATTATTTATTCTCATATAGAATGATTCAGGGGCTACTTGGCTCCTTTATTATTCTAGTATCTGATACAACATTATTAGTTTAGAGTATAATAAGAAAATAGCACTTTTAAAGCAATGGGAATCATAGCTAAATATTGTAATAATCTGTATACTCTAATAATGTGTATATATGTATATACTGGTGGACAAAATTCAAAGACACTTTGATCATTTTTGGGATCAGGGTTTAATTGTATATCTATATTAAAGGGAGTCATATATGAAATAAAACCATCTATTGTTAACTAGTATATCTTTGTAAATTAAACAAATATCCAATTTAAATCAGTTGAATATAATTTCACTTTGATAAAATTATAAGGTATTCGCTTTGGTAATTAAAAAAGTATACATACCTAATCAAAAGTATTACTTTTGCTGAATTGTTAATAATGAGTAGACCATTTTTTATCGTATACTACTTCAATTATTTGACTTGCTAAACTTTTGGATAATTTTTTTTATACAAGTTACCAGGCATACAATTTATGATGTTTTCTATAAATCATCACTTTATTCTGTATTTAGTCAATGCTAACACCAATTGATAGAACATAGGAAAGTAATTAAAAATTAAGAAAACACATGCACCCATTTATTAGGTGTACCAATGATTCACATATTTTGTTAAACTCAATCTTTACATTAAAGGAAATCAAACACCTACCCGATCTTGTATATAATTGTTATTATTTTCTAATGTATTATGAAATTTTTCAGGCCAAGTATGAATTCCTGCTCGAGAGAATGCTTCATCTTTTCATAGAACAAATTCATTGATCCATTTAAAAATGATGTATCACTTATATTGGTACACCTAATAAAAAGCACAACAAAACAGACTTTCACCAATCGATGTTGGTTATTTACTAGAATGTTTTTTTGGTAAAAGTCCGAAATAAAAGGGTTTACAAAATATTTCGGGAACATTTACTATCTCACGATGGTAAATTGGATTAACTGGTAAAACCTAGAATTTACCACGTTTCCCGAAAATCCCGGAAAGAACCGGGACTCCGGGTTCGGGAAAAAAATATTCTCACCCTGTTCTGATTTTATATTTTCGGATTCCCCCTCATTTCCGAAGATAATGATGGTATTTAACAAAAACGTATTTTGCGAGGTCTCCCGCGTTTAATCTTAAGTTTTTCTTCATTGCACCAAGTACTAGCATCCGTTAGTTAATTAATAACATAAGTAAAACAAAAAAACGAGTACCGAAATTTCGAAGTTCTCAGAAGTATAGAGAACCCTGAAAACGCTGGGAATCGCGAATATTTTCGGGAATCCCGAAACTTGCGGGATCACGTCCCGATTCCGAGAAAAATTACCGCCTGATATCATTGCATTGGTATAAATATAAATAATATAATAAACATAAATAAATATAAATAAATATAAATGTTTAGAAAATAATATTTATGATTTGTGCGTAACTTTAAAGATAAAATTAAAAAAAAACCGGTCAAATTAGGGTTTCATAGATATAATGTTGAATGTATAAAAAGTATGTTCGAACGTATCTATAAGTTAATCTGGTTTTAGGTGATGGTAAACAGGAAAAAGAGACGAAAGAGGAACGTAGGAAGAGGAGGAAAACTAGATGGAGCGGTAGTGAACATGACAAAACATTTATACCTGGCATGCCTACGGTTCTACCAACAAACCTGACTCCTGAACAGGAGAAGGCTTATCTCTGTAAGTTTGTTTTTCTTAATTTCCTTAGCCATTACTTCAACTTAATTCTAATATATATACACACACAGACATATATATATATATAGATATTATACATATGTATATACATATATATAATATATATACATACATAGGCAGGATATGATTTAAGAATCTTGCTTCTGCGTATAAATTTCTGAAACCTAATTTTGTAGTACTATAAAAGATGTAAGTATGTATGTATTATTAAAAAGTTTATAGTTGCCAGAGGTAATTGCCCTTTCAAATATTTTCAATTATAGCGAGCTTGGCAATAGGGATTGCCAATTTTGCTGAATGATGAATGTATCAAACTTTATTCGTAGCTTGTCAAAATTAATCTCATCGAATTTCTCTCTGTATACTTGTAACATTAAAAAAAAAAAAAAAAAAAAAAAAAAAAAATATTATATTTAAGATATTCATTTTACGAGAGGCAAATCAAAGAACTATTAAAACATTTACCTCAGGAGTAATTTATGAGATACTAGAAATTCAAGCTTAGGTGAATATTCTACACTTTCTTTGAGACATGCTTACATTATAGAATGTATATGGTTTATGGCAAATTGGCAATATCTAACTGTTGGGGTTTCCGCCCCCTCTAACCCGTTGGTTTACAGTTCAGCTGCAGATCGAGGAAATCAGCAGGAAGCTACGCACTGGAGACCTTGGAATTCCGCTTAACCCTGAGGAAAGGTTTGAACGAAACTTACATACCAAAAATGACCATAACATATCTACAATACCTATCTACTGACCATTCAGCAGCCCATAAATACAGGGGCCTTAATGATATGGCTCCAGTACAGTTAGTGTGGGATACTGATGTCTGTTTGAAAAGATTGGGCTTGATTAAAGCCAACCACGCAGCACAGAAGATCAATTTTGATAATATTGGTTTGCCCTAAACAATTTCTTTTACTAATTCATTTTTTATTAAACACTGCTACGAAGAAATTCTTAGGTACTACCAAGATTCAAACACGATGGGGCATCAATTAAAGTATCAGTATGCTAGTAGAGTATGATTATGATTAAAAATACACGAAGGAAGTAAAAAAAAATATCTCTCTATCGAAATATATATCGATTCTCTGTCGTCGCGTTTCGATTAGATATATATATATATATATAAATATGTATATATATATATATAGAATCGCGGAATAATTATAGTAGCAGTGTTTAACACACAGTGGGTATTCTAGTCCATATATCTTTTAAATAGTTATATTCTTGCACATGTAGGGAAATTCAGAGGTGTTCCTATGCAGACTGCTTTATTCAAGTTAATAGGCTGTATTTTTATTATTGCAATGGAAAATATTGCAAATTATCCATTCGATATCGATCGATCGTTTTAAACGGAACAATAAAAAATATTGTGCATGGGGCACCTTAATGTACACTATTTTTTAATTAGGCTGCCGTGATTTGCACGGCACTTTTAAATCTGTTTATTTAATACCAGAACGCCACAGGAATATGTTATTATATCGTTAATTAATTAAACTAGACTTCTTTTATCTTTAATCACAAATTAATAAGCAGATTTCAGGAAAATAAATAAGATTCATAAAATTATGATTGCTAATATTAATAAGCATAATTACTATAAAGATATCAATATTACGTTACTTTCAGGTACAACTTAAATAAATACACGTTAATTTTTCTAATAAATTAATTTACTCTCCAATAGGTTTAACTTTTCTGATTTTAGCTGGAACCATTATTTTATATCATTGTGTTTCATTAGTACTTATACAGTTATAGTAAGATATACAAACTATTATTAACTAACCCAAAAAAATTGTTTCCTAATAATCACAGGATCTATCTTAGCAGCTGACATCATACCGATTTCTGCCGTGCACAAACGCGCAGTCTTCCAGTGGTTACCTACTGAATAGACTTATAGCAATGTTACATTTTTAACATTATATAATTTTTTACTCTTTATTTTCACACCTTGGCACTGTTGGAAAACTTCGAAAAAAAAATCGATACTTTAATCCTTTACGATTTATCATTTAACGTATTTCGCAGTCAATCGACGGTTTCATCGATTCGAAGCTTTCGCATTTCGTTTGTACCATTATTTAACTTGATTCAAAATTAAGTAGCAATTGTTTAACCATTTACAATTGTACTATTTTGTTCCTTTTAGAAAAAAATGCCCGAATCTCTGGCGAAAAATCAAGATAATATTACACATGTTTAATTTTTTATCTACGTTTTATTGTTCGTAATGCAAAAATTTTACGTCTCATTTTCTCGGTAAAAGAATTTATGTGTGGTTTCATAAATGACAATGTTATTTTCCAACATGGTCAGAATCTATTTTATCTGTTAGAAAGACGAAAGAAAAGTATACGTTAAAGAGAAATTCACGATTAAAGCCTAATAACTTCGAAAAATGAATGAAAATATAATTGTCCCAGTTTCCAACTTTCTGCTAAAAAATACTTAGCAGTTCTTTTCTCACTCGATCACACAATCATAGTAGGATCAGGTTGCTTGTATGCTAGTACCATCTTGATGCAAACTTTGTTTCTTGACAAAATCTTATCTTTTTGTTTTGCAGATCTCCGTCTCCGGAACCCATATACAGTAGTGATGGTAAACGATTGAATACGAGAGAATATCGTACTAGACGTAAGTTGGAGGAAGAACGTCACAATCTTATTCAGAAGATTCTCAAAATCAATCCAGAGTTCAAACCTCCGCCGGATTACAAGTAATTGAAAACAATGTTAAACGTATATTTAATGAACTTCGAAACCTCTTAACCACTCGAAATTCAAACGGATTCGACTTCCGAGGAAAACTAAAACATAAGAATTAGTAATTATCTCACAAAGTTTTACCGTTTATTCGTTTATTTAAATTATAACTAAATATAACATAGCAAACTAACTAAATTAATACTTCTAACAAACGAGAGGAAGAAAATACGGTTTCGGAGTTTCGAAAGTTTCGAGAGTTTCGGTGGCCTCGCAAAGCTTCGGATTCGAGTTTCGCGAATGTAGAAATTAGGTGTCGAGCCATCTCTCTAATACTTAAAATCTGAAAATATTAATTTTAGGCCGCCGATAATACGAGTTCACGATAAAGTAATGATTCCTCAAGAGGAGCATCCAGATATTAATTTTGTTGGTCTCTTGATTGGACCGCGCGGAAACACATTGAAATGTAAGTATAATTCGCTCGGAAGACTTACTAAATTACGTAAAATTCCGCGCAACTCGCATCATTTCTTTCACGTTAAATATTACAGCAATGGAAAAGGAAACGGGAGCAAAGATTATAATTCGCGGTAAAGGTTCTGTAAAAGAGGGGAAAGTTGGGAGGAAAGATGGACAACCTTTGCCCGGTGAAGATGAACCTCTACACGCGTACATTACTGCTAACAATCTGGATGCAGTAAAGAAAGCTGTTGAAAGAGTACGTAGTATGTTCGCAATGCGGCGATACGTTCGTAGTGCGCAAATTGTATCATTAAATGCGTTCGGTTCGTTCACAGATTCACGAAATCATACGACAAGGTGTGGAAGTACCTGAAGGACAAAATGATTTGCGACGCAATCAACTAAGAGAATTGGCTTTACTGAACGGAACGCTGCGCGAAAACGATGGCCCGCGTTGTACAAATTGCGGTGCATCCGATCACAAATCGTGGCTGGTTAGTATAATATCGCTACTCGAATATATTTACCGCTTAAAAACTGATTTACCCTTACCTCTATTCTTATTCATTACAGTGTCCAGATAAACCTAACGTGACAAATAACATAGTATGCTCAAGCTGTGGAGGAGCGGGTCACATTGCGCGTGATTGTAGATCTAAAAGACCGGGACAGGGTGGACCAGCTGCGGCGGGAATGGGAGGAATGGGACCAGGCGGAGACAAAGCTAAGATAGACGAGGAATATATGTCTCTAATGGCAGAATTGGGCGAAGGTCCGCCACCCGATCGATCCAAAAACGGCCAGCCGCGTCAACCAAATCCAAATCCCAATTATCCCGGTCTCTTTGAAAGGTAAATTATATTTTCTTTTTCTATTCGTAAAAGATAATATCTCTGTATATCTTCATTTGCATGTTCACCGATATTTCTCACAATCAGCCATTTGACAATATTTTCAAATGTTTTCTCATTAGTAATTTCATAAAGAAGCATATCACTTTTATTTTCCAAAATTATTTTTTCCACATCCCCCATTTGCATATTCATCGATATTTCTCAATATATCTGTATATGTAATGTACATATAATAATAATCCTGAAACGTTTCCTTCAGACAACAAGCTCCACGCGCTTTAATGGCAGCTCCAGCGCATCCACCGCCGCAAATGATGCAAGGAGGTCCAATGATGCCTCCGCCAGGAATGGCTCCGCCACCGTGGAGTCAAGGGGAAGTAAACAACATGAACGGTATGAACATGCAATGGCAACCACCGGTTAGTATGCCTCCTCCACCGGGTGTGATGCAACCACCTCCACCACCGCCTGGTTCCACGTCTCAACCAAATATCCCGCCGTTAATGCCTTGGATGGCCGGGAACAATCAACCACCGCCACCAGGACAGATGCCTCCGACGCAAATCCCACCACCTGGAATGGGCATCCCACCGTGGCAACAAGGACAGCAAGGACCGATGCGTCCACCACCGCCTGGAACAGCTCCACCGCCAGGATTCCCCGGATGGCAACCGCAACAAATGGGCGGATGGCCACCGGCTGCTCCTGTTCCTCCTCCTCCTCAGCAACAAACACCAGCCCCGCCTGGCATCGATCTCAACACTTTACCAACGTTATTGGCACAACCACCTCCACCACCCCCTCCAACTAGTTAGTGCAAAGAATCATCAAATCATCTAATCAAATCTTCTTCATTCGTACAATAGAGAGATATTATCGGTCGTGTCAATAAAAATAGATTAATGTCGGACTGAAGACAACTACGTATGGAATTAGTTCGAACGATTCCTCGTTTTAATTAAATCTTTCGACGTATATGATATGGATATGTTCTTTCTAAGCGACAAAAAAGGGATATAATTAGGTATATACATTTTCTTAATACACCTTAAGAATCATACATACGGTGTTTCTAAAATATTGATTTAGGTTTGCAATGGAGGCGTGTAGGAACCCGAAAATGTCGGAAACTCGATGCTCGCGCCGGGTGTGGTCGGGAACCGGAAGTGTCTGAGCTTAGGAAATGTCGGGGTTACAAAGAAAATCAAGATTTCCGAGACTTTTGGGAACTGTGAAATTATAAATCCCGATAATTTCGCATTACA
Organism: Eucera pruinosa; assembly: GCA_028830335.1. Lineage (NCBI taxonomy): Eukaryota > Metazoa > Arthropoda > Insecta > Hymenoptera > Apidae > Eucera > Eucera pruinosa. The sequence continues at coordinate 29,017,180 of JAMYCR010000003.1, forward strand.
AGATAGTTTCGAGAAACCGATTCAATATTTTCAGGTTCTCGCACGCTTCTACTTTACGACGAACTCCTTGAATTTCGAGTACACCCGCGGTACTTGGTAAATTTGAAAAATATCTATGCAAGTTTTGGTTACCATTACTTTCGAACTTATCGTGTGTACCTAAAACAATTCTTACAAGTGTAAATGTAAGTGATACGCCAAACACATTTTTATAAATGTTACTTCGAGCACGATAATTTTTACTTATACGTTTCTCTGAACACAATATCGTACATTATAAACTAGATTATAATTTACTTATATTCTGTGAGTGGTACGCATAATACTTATGCGTACATTACCGTAGTAACGCATTTGTTGCTCGGCACAAGTGTTCTAATCGATTTTTGCTTCAGTATATTACCTACTGTGAAGAACAATGATATACAAGAAACATTTGGAAGTGGATACACATTTTTTATGGGACCGTGTATGTATGTTTTGTGAAGTACACGCGTTTTTAGGTGATACAGTGAAGCATCAGAATCGTTGCTTGTACGAGCAACGATCTGTCAATTTTAAATGTCACTTAGGTTATTTATATGTTAAGTGTATAATTTCTGCAACAGAAAGAAAGAAAAATAATAATGAATTTTTTTTCACTTCATGAACGAAACATATTTACGACCCACATCGATCACTGAAAATGATGTAATATTGTAAACGTCCAAGCGCAATAATTTCGTATCACTGGTTCACTATAGTAAGAAGTAAATTCATTGAGATCTTAAATTATATAAAGACCCCGCTTTATATGAAATAAGATTAGTATTGCGTGTTATGTTTAGGACACAGATTGATAGTTTGTGAAACTTTATGATAGCTTAATGTGTATATTAACTACACAATAAAGGTATATCGTATCAAAAAGGACCATGCTTACAAATTTATTTCTTTAGTTTTCTACGTAGTTGAATTAAAAGTGAAGCTATTTAAGCTAATGAAAAAATAGAATAGACTATGCATACCTATATACAATCATCAGGGGGCGACCTGACCTCCCTTACCATTTTCGTGTCACGTCCAACGTTAACAGCTAAGCATAAAATAAATGTGCAGCGCTGCAAGTGATAACAATTAAAACTATAATATCAGTAACAACTTAAATATGGTTGGATATACAGTTTTATATATACGTTCGACCATTTACAATATCGGCGAATTAAAAAGCATTAACAAATCAATCTCATGGTGTATCTTGTATACTCTTTAAATTATTTTAATATTACGCTGTTACGCATGGCATGAACATGTGACACGAAGTCCTATAAGGTCTATCCTGAACCTCGTCTGTGGTCAATGATATCGCCAATAAATATATAACGTGTTATATTTATGGTTGCAATAAATTCCTTAGAGCAAAGTTTCGATAAAAGTGACACGATTAGAAGCTGAGATATAAGCACGTATCGAGATCGGCGTTTCGATGAGTCACACGAATTTCATGTTTCACGAATCAACGCACGTATCCGAATAAAACCGATTGATTATTAACCACTGCACTCCGCACTTTCATTTCTGTCAGTTTTGTCCGAAAGAAACGATTAGAAGTAAAGATCTAAGCATTCTTCTAATCGTATCGAGATCGAAGTTTTGACGCGTCACACGAATTTTCTTATATTTCGCGAACCGATGCAAATATCCGAATGTGAAACCTTGGATTATTATTCAGTGCACTCCGCACTTTCGGTTTGAAAAAATATTTTCCTGTACAATTGACTGGCGGCATTTTCTCACGCTTGTACGTCTAAATTCTTTAACGCATTAAAAAATTGCATTTCGATGCCTGGACACGTAATGCCACGTAAATGTGCAAAGCGTAAATTAATACGTTCGACAGTATAATGTATCTCTATATCGAAAGCTAACACCGTGCTACTGCAAATGTTTTTTATTTACACGAAATGTATAACGTATTGTATTCATTGTTACAATAAATTACTCAGAGCGCAAACGTATAATAAAGATATAAAAATTAATAAATCTTATCATATTGTACTAGAAAACTAGTGACAAATTGAGAAATGTCCTTCTCACGCGTGATCCGAAGAAGGGGAGTCACGTGACATCTCCTCGCCTATATAAGCAGCGGAAGGGCGACGCGCACTCTTATTGTTGCAGGTGCTCCCGAAGGGATCGGATCGAATCTGTATATCACAGATTCACTGTTTAGCTAGATGATGACCAGAGATGACCACTGTGGGTAACCCACCACCCACCGCCCACCGCCCACCACCCACCACCCACCACCCACCTACTACTAATTTCTCTTAGACTCAAGATTAAATTTAACCCATTACGTTTGATACACATATATCTGTGCATGTATGATTGTATTGCAGGTGCTACCCACTAACTTTTATTACGTTATTCTATTTATTTTTCATTTTATTTATGTTATTCTTCTCATATTTTATTCTGCTATCATTTTACTTTGTTTCTGTTTCGTTGTATCAACATTCTGTTCTATTAATTACGTTTGTTTTCTAATAATTTATATATTTCATTCCGTTTAAATGTTACTCTGCTTACATTTTATTCTGCTAACATTTTACTTTATTTCTCGTTTCTTGTACCTACATTCTATTCTATTAATTACTTTTGTCTTTTATTAATTTATTGCGTGGACTACTAATTTCACTTTCAGAATTTTAAGAAGAATTTTAACAAGAAAACAGCGAAAGAAGATTCAACGCGGGATGCGTGCGTCTAATTCTAAGATAGAATAAGCTACGTACATTTAGTCAGAGTATTCTGTACCTCGATTGCTGTGCATGCATTTTGTTCTAGGATCGCTCGACAACTTGGAGCCAAAAAGCCTTAACTTCTCTTAACTTCTCTTTCAAAGTACATAATATCTTTCATCCCATTCTTGCTCGCGTTAATCAATTTGCAATCGCTCGATCCCTTCGAGATTCTCGCCACGCACTCGCTCTCAAACAGCCGCGCTGTTCGAGGGTAGTCATGGACAATCGAACTGTATGCTTGGTAAGTCGTTCTGTCATATGACCTCAATCTCATTCCTAATCGCAATCGACGTTCGTTCGCGCCTCGAATCGTTGAAATCGCTTTCGAGTCGAGGTGCAGCGGTGTTTGCGATGCGAGGATCTGCAGCCCCTATCGAAGCAATTCGATAGGGGTGCAAGGCCCTGTAGGCTGGATCGTACGCATCTCTGTCTCGGGTACGCAGTGCGGCCTTCTGTTTGCTGCTGGGGTTAACGTAATGTTAACTTTCTGTTAGACGGCATCAGTGGTCATTATGTACTGCCCTCGATGTAGAGGGATTCTTGCGATCCGACTATTAGGCTGTGCTGGATCCTCTGCAAAGCAACGCAACTTCACCTCGGTCTCGAAAGCGATTTCTTTGACTCGTGTAAGTCGAGTTCGAATTTCGCTTTCGATTCGGGTGAGTGCGAGTCGCATGACAGGGCGCTCGAGTATAGAGTTTTGTTGCGCATGCAAGTGCGTTTCGTGACTCGTTGGTTCTTTCGAGAGATAGTAAATTGTGTTTGCTTTGCTCGCGATTTTTATATTTGCTTTTCATCGCCCACTTCCGGGCGAATGTTCAAAGAATTAGCGTTGCGTACAGAGTAAAGTAGAGTTTAGTTTGCCGTATTAAATTCCTCTTTGCGAGACACGAACGTTTTAACAAAGTGTCAGTAGAGTCTCTTGCTTTTCGTAATATGGCTCTAAGTTGGAAGAGCGTATCTTAGAAACAGAATACATCGGTAGGGTTAAGCATCGTTGTACAGTTTTGTGAACCGAAATTCATTCCATGTTCTCTTAAAGTTTCTTCGAGAAACAAATTATTTTTCGCGCGAATATTCAGTAGCTTTAAGAAATACTTTAAGAATAATCTTCAACGGGAAGTCATCGAAAGAAGATTCATCGTGGGAGGCGTGCGTCTAATTTTAAGTACATATAAGCTACTTATAATTAGTCAATGTAAATTTTGTACAACGATCGCTGTCCAACTTGCAGCCAAAAAGCCTCAACTTTCCTTTTACAGTACATAATATCCATCATCCCATTCTTGCTCGCGTTTATCAATTTGCAATCGCTCGATCCCTTCGAGATCCTCGCACGCACTCGCTCTCAAACAAGCGCGCTGTTCGAGGGTAGTCATGCACAATCGAACTGTATGCTTGGTAAGCCGTTCTGTCATACGATCTCAATCTCATTCCGAATCGTAATCGACGTTCGTTCGCGCCTCGAGTCGTTGAAATCTCTTTCGAGTCGAGGTGCGGTGGCGTTTGCGATGCAAGGATTATGCAACCCCTGTCGCAGGTACTCGATAGGGGGTCAGGGCCTGTAGGCTGGAACGTAAGGGTTTGGTAACCCTATGTTGCAGCTGCAGTAGTTTCTAGGTAATGCTGGCTCTGTACTTTATTCCTGCCATTAGGGTTTGGGGCACTTGCGATCCGACTATTAGCCTGTGCTAGATCCTCCGCAAAGCATCGCAACTTCACCTCGATCTCGAAAGCGTTTTCTTTGACTCGCGTAAGTCGCGTTCGAATTTCGCTTACGATTCGACGTGAGTGCGAATCGCGTGATAGAGCGCGCGAGTGTAGAGTTTTGTTGCGCATGGGAGAGCGTCGCGAAGCTCGTTGGTTCTTTCGAGAGATAGTGAATTGTTTTCACTTTGCTCGCGATTTTTATATTTGCTGTTCGTAATATGGCTGTAAGTTGGAAAAGCGTATCGATACTTACATCTAATCAAAGTAACGTGTACTTCGATTACTGTGCATGTATTTTGTTCTACGACGGCTACCTAACTTGGAGCCAAAAATCCTTAACTTTTCTTTACAGTACACGATATCCATTCTCCATGCACTCGCTCTCAAGCAGGCGCGCTGTTCGAGGGTAGTCATGCACGATCGAACTCTATGCTTGGTAAGTCGTTCTGTCATACGATTTCAATCTCATTCCGAATCGCGATCAACGTTCGTTCACGCCTCGAGTCTTTGAGATCGCTTTCGAGTCGAGTTGGAGCGGCGTTTGCAATGCGAGGACTTGCAGCCCCTATCGAAAGTGCCCGATAGGGGTGTAAGGCCCTGTAGGCTGGATCGTAAGCATCTTTACCGCGGGTACGCAGTATGGCCTTCTGTTTGTCGCAGGGGATACGTCTTCGTTCAGACGGCATCAGTGGTCCGCTACTGCCCTCAAAGTTTAGTTTCTTGCGATCCGACTATTAGGCCGCTATTTCCTCCGCGGAGCAGCGCAACTTCATCTCGGTCTCGAAAGCGATTTGTTAGACTCGTGTAAGTCGCGTTCGAATTTTGCTTTCGATTCGGGTGAGTGCGAGTCGTATGATAGAGCGCGCGAGTATAGGGTTTTGTCGCGCATGGGAGTGCGTGTTTGCTTTGCTCGCGATTTTATCTATTTGCTTAGCGTTGCGTACAGTAAAGTAGAGCTTAGTTTCGCGCGTTATATTCGTCTTTGCAAGACACTAACTTTGTAACAAAGTGTCAGTAGAGTCTCTTATCATTCGTACGTCGGCTCCAAGTTAGAAAAGCGTATCTTAGAAACAGAATACAACAGTAGGGTTAAGCATCGTTGTACAGTTTTGTGAACCGAAATCCATTCCATGTTCTCTTAAAGTTTCTTCGAGAAACTTTAAGGGCGTAGAATGGCTTTCGGTGGGTCTCGGCGCGTAGTCACCTCCTCGTGGTGAGACCTGGTAATTGGTATCGTTTTCTAAAGAATGAAACGTCTTTCGAAAACGATACCAAGCTAAGAACTACGCATTAACGTGTAACCTTTATATTTTAGTTTATATTTCACCTTAGACTTTCGTTTACATGCTTCGATCTTAGATTACATCTTACAGCTACCAGTTTCCAAGAGTGATCGACTTCGACTTCCAAATGCATGTTACACGTATCTTTGACTGTGTTAATATTTTGCAGGCTGTGCATTTCTACTTTAATATTGTATTAATATCGATTAGAGAACTGTGTATCGTATGATTTAGACTGTTATGAATATGATCTGAAAAGCATTAAATAGGATTAAATATAATACATATATGAGATTTGAAATATAGTAATCTATCGATGGTCTTCGTTTCGTATCGAAGGAATATTCCTTTGATCGTAATATCGATGCAAATATGTATCTCGAAATTCAAATGAACTGCGTGACACGCGCCGCGCAACCGTATAGCGTTCCCCCACTCTTGGAGCTCGGCGTACGCGGCGCGTCAGTAGTATTTCGAGTTTCGTAGAGGAAGGTTGTGCATACATAATCGTACGGTGCGTATCCCCTCTACCTCTATTCTCTCCGTACCCTTTCACTCATCCTGAATCTAGTAGCATTGTTTAATCAACGTCGTGTCATTTATTGCTAATTCGTAACAACAAATAACAAACGATTATTAACTTAACAATTCTCAACGTCTGAATACCTTCTTTTTTTTCTCTCTTTTCCTTGTTCTTAATTAACTTCGTTCCGTTCCTTGAATTACTGCTGCCTTTTATTTTAACTAATCTATTTGAAATTTGCATTCTTCTTTTTGTTACAGATACCTGTTTGATAATTCGAGAGGCTAAAGAGGTGGATGGTAATATTTACGTTGCGCTAACACGTGGTAACGTACACATGGACTCACATTTATTAATTTTTTGTTTGTTTCTGTGTTCATACGTTTTGTTATTTCGAGTCATTTATATTTCGTAACCACCGTGAACGAAAGGAGGGCGGAATGTAGAATCATTCGTGTTTTTTTTATTCGTTTTCATCGTGAACGTGTTGAAGAATTGTTAACGAAGTAGAGTTACTACACGTAGAGTCTTATTTCATTGTATTTCGGGTGCGAGTTCTAATAAGTAGACGAATTGGCATTTAAAATATCAAGTCATTAATGACGTTCGACTTATTTTGATCATAGTATTGTTAAAAGATAGCAAATGATAGTAGATTCAATAGCTAGAGTCGTATGTTATTGTATTTCAGTCGCGAGTTTCGCCGTGTGGTACATCATTGGTTTCTAAACGCGTTTCCTATTTCCACGAATCTGCTCGAGTTGTAAACACGCAAAAACTGTCGCCGGAAACGCGCCGCGTTCTTCTCGCCCCACTCCGGTGTTTTCATTTCGAACTTTTATTTACGCGAGCATTTGCGAGAATTTGATGGGTGGGGGGACACGCGACTTACGTTTAGGAAGCGCGAGTTGAACGAACTTTTCGATTCCAATTCGTAAACATTCGTTGCGTACATTTACAATACACGCGTCGTACATACAAATCATCGAAATATAATTCTAGAATTTCATTTCATATTCAGATATTAATATCGTTTTATCATTTCAGGGCAACGGTATTCGCAAACAGACGCTCGACAAGAATAAGAATAATAGAATACACTTTTTGTGTTGCGTATTTTCTAACCCTTCCCCCCTGCTACTAAATAAGCATTTCTTTCAGCACGTTGTGATCGCGCGCAATGCGATCGTAGAATCAGTGCTTGCCGTCGAACGATATTTGATTTGCTGAAGAGCACAGCTGCTCTAATTAGATTCATTTATAAAAATTACTCGCGAAAGTAGAGTCAGTGTTTGCTCGCCGAATATATTCACGCGGTTGCCTAGTCTTTTCCTTCCCTTTTTTTTATTTAAGTAATAGTATTCGGTATTAGAGTCACTCTTCGGCTGTTGGCAGACGATCTCGCTGGGCTTCTGAAGTCCGTCATGTAAGTATCTATGCAATTAACGTTTATCTTCGCGAATTAAAAGATATAGAATGTATTAAAAATTTGTAGAGTTCCACGTTGCTATTTCATTTTTGTTGAACTAAGAAATAGAGTGATTTAAAAATATAGAATTTGTTAAACTTGCACCTCTTTAATTTCAAGATTGTTAAACAATCGATAAACAATATCTCGAAGAATAAATTGTAATCTTCTCGCTCTCTTTTCTTTGTTACAGGTCTTCCACAGATCTTCTTGTCCTTGGGACCATAGGACATGGCATCGCAGCTTCACGGCCTCGCGACATCATTTTTCATAGCGTTCACTTCAAGGCTTCACGACTCCACGACTTCACGGCTTCGCTAGATGACGATGGCAGCAGGTTGTCATCCGCCTGGCTGCAGCAGATGACAGCGTAGTCGTCTAACGGTGAGTGGCATGCATTTTGAGTCCCTCCGGTCGCTCAATCATGCCGAGGACGAAAGGTCCAAATCGGCACGGGTGACTGGTTGTATACGTAGAATTTGCATAAACGAGTACAGTGACCACGGGTATACGATCGTATACCCGTGTATGATTTTTATTTCTTGTATGTATTGTATTTATTAGACGGGGCTAGGTCTTCTTGCGCTCGCGATTTTAAATACTTTCATATGCTAATAAAAGAATTCGAGTCAATTGTAGAGTCACTTAGTAGGAACTTCTTTTTAAATATCGATGCACTTAAAAGTAGAGTCAACAGAAGTGGAATGCTCGTATGCTGGAGCACGTTATAATTTTTAGTTCTATTTGTAGATTTATTCATTGCATAATAGTAATGAGGAAATGTGTTTGCATTGCTATTTGAGTACACGCAGGTGTATGCGAAATATTTTATCAGAGTTCCTCGCTTGAATCGTAATTTGTAAAAGAATTGAGCAATATATTGCTTCGCGGTTCGCAGTAGCTTCAACTCGATTTAAGATACAGAGACACAGTAGATTTTTCTTTTCTCGTACAAAAACGATGCCAAATAAAATGCGCAAGAAGACATCTCGCGATGGGTAGATTTCCGAGTCGAAGTCGAAAACTTTAACGCGATGTTATGTTAAAGTTACGAAGCTTTGGTAAGGGAGTCGACCAAGGGATTGCACTTAGAGTTTCACGTTAGAGTCCCTTGTTCTATTTTATCATCGTATTCTTAACTTCAATTTAGAGTCCCTTGTTAAAATTTAATATTCTTAACATTAATTTAGAGTCACTTGTTCGCGTTTCTTATTCTCAGCCTCGCGTATTTAAATTCACGTTGCATTAGAATTTTCTCGCTTTATTGTTTTTTAAGTAACGTAGCTTCTTTTCAATGTAACGAGTAGAGTCTGTTTGCTTTAAACGCATTGGAAAAGTAGAGTCACAGTCCGTTAGCCGATTACGTATGTCGACAAGTTTTTTAGCTAGGATTTTCAGCGTCGGTTCGTGCCGTTTTGCCGAGATCCCGCTCACGTGCTCAGGTGCTACTTGAGCGGGTGAAAAGCACGTGGCACGATCATTTTTTTTTATTATTTTCATATTTGATATTTGTGTGGCGGCTGATCGTGGGTAGCGTATCGTGCGCGACGTCGTTTCCACATTATGTGTGTGTGTGTGTGTGTGTTAGGCTGTGGATTTGCGTCGTTTTTTGCTAATGTTAATTAACTTAAAATCGATTGCTAATCATAAACTAAATGGTACCAAATATATTATTAGGTACACGTTGCACGAATGGTAGCAAACCATTTATTACAAATTCAGTTGACACGTTCTCGTTGACGTGCTTGACAAATGTCTCAAGCGTCGTTTAGAATTTTCCTATTGAATTACACGTTTCATTAGTGCCGGAAATATATTTTACAACTTTTCCGTTGAATTACATTTCCTTGCGAAATGCTTGAAATATATTCGAATATATCGAGTTAGATGCATTTGAAATTACATAATATAATACGCAATGGTCGCTACCCACGTCAGACGATTTCAGGATTTTTGTTTACTTTAGAGTATGTATGAATTGTATGTTGAACTCGGGTGTCGGAGGCGTCCCGGGACGTTACTCCCTAGAGTAGGCTTTTGCACCCGGGTGGTATGCGTGTGATCCGCTGGGTGGGGGGTGGGGTGTATGCCTGTGTTTGTGTGCCTGTTTGCCATTTTTAAATATAGCATTAGGTAGGTAGGTAGTATACTTTCTGGAATGTGTGTTAATTTTAAGTAGGTAGGGCCGGGCAGGTTGACATATGGTCTCGGGTCGCGAGTTTCATATTTAATGGGGGTTGCGCGTGTCAACCTGTTTCAGGGAATCTGATTTGAACATCGACGGCGAGCTGATCTGATCTGGAGAATGCAGGTCATTTCCAGTCTTTGCCAATGTCGATCTTTCGAATCCGGCGATCTTGAATCGTCACGCGGACGCGGTCGCGATCTGCACGAAACGAACGTATATACTCAGCCGAGGTTCGACACGTTTGCACGAACAAGGATGCTGAGAATTCTTAGATTAGTTTCTTAGAATTCTTAGAGTCGTTGGTCGTCTACGTGCTACTTAACTTCTTCGATATGCATTTTTATTCCATTTTTCTGAGTCTCTTTCTGGGTTGCTTTTCGAGAACCTCGAGCTTAAATTCATGTCCCTGCGGGCATGGCGCCCGAAGAAAAGAAGAGGCCCGACAAACTGTCACGAAGAGGGCAGCAACGAATGGCTGTTCATTTTTTCGGTTTACGAAAGAATGGATGGTCATTACTCTTGTTACTTTGTCACTGTACTCGTTATTAGATTTGCATGCGTAGTGTTTTCAGCTTCCACATCTGGGCTCCGCGTACTTTTTTACGTAGCGTTGCGAGAACGTACGCACGGGTTGACATAGCGTTGCGGATCAAAGAAAGCGCGAGGTGATATTAGAGTTGCGAATGAAATAGTCACGGGTTTGCATTAGCGTTGCGAAGATACGATTATCGCGATTGATTTAGCGTTGCGAGGTATGAAATGTTGCGCGTATTCTTAGCATTTGTTAGTACCGCGTTCCACAGTTTGATTGAGATTAGCATCGTAATATATTTGATAGCGTTGCGATAATATCGATCGCATCTTGTAATTGTAAGCACCGCGATTAATCGCAGCAGCTTCCGATACACGAAAATAGTAGCTTCCATTGAATGAATTAAAATGTTAGAGTTGCGACACATTTGCATCGCGCGTGTTTAGCTTTGCAGTTAGCGTTGCGCCACGAAATGATCGCGTTTTGCACCTAGCGTTGCGTATATGATAAAAAAGCCCACGATGTTCCACTGAGAAAGTGGAATTCAGTCATCGATGGACCATGGACGACTCAACGATAGCCGTGCATTGGGCACGCTGCACTTTCGCTATTAGTGTTGCGCTTTGAAAAAGAATAGGTGCATAGATTAGTCGTTATTATTTATTAGCGTTGCGTTACAGGGTCAACGAAGCGTCCAGGACTTGACGCTTGCGCGACTTTGCATTTTTCTCTCCTCTTTGATTAAAGTTAAGTCGAGTAAAGTAGCTTTTGCAATAGAATGAAGCACCTTTCGCGATTGATTTGTTGAATTTGCTCTTTGATTAGTAAACGTAGTAAATTAGCGTTGCGAAAAAGAAACAATGTTCTACTCACGGGTTGATCGGGTGTACGAGTGGATGGTTGGTATTTTTTAGTAGCCCTTCTGACTGCTCAATTCCGTTTCGTTTAGCGCTCTTTGGGGCTGCTCTTTTTTCATATTCCTATTAGCACCCTTTGTGGCTGCCTCGCGTTTATATTACGCATTATTCGTCGAGTGTTTTTTTTATAGAAAAATACCGTTGCATCGAGATCTAATCATTTTTCTAATCGTTAATCATTAAAAAAATTACATTTCGATGCCTGTACGCGTAATGCCACGTAAATGTACAAAGCATGAGTTAATCATTTCACCAGTATAATGTATCTCTATATCGAAAACTAACACCGTGCTACAGCAACGGTGTCTCTTATTTACGCGAAATATATAACGTATTGTATTCATTGTTACAATCAATTCCTGAGAGCGCAAACGTATAATAAAGATATAAAAATAAGTAAATCTTGTCGTATTGTACTAGAAAAATTGTGATAGATTGAAAACGGTGCTTCTCACGCGTGATCCAAAGAAGGGGAGTCACGTGACCCCTCCCCTCTTGCCAATATAGCAGGGAAACATCGCTGCGCGCTCTTAGATAGTTACTCTCCCAAGTACTCAACCTCTCACCAAGTTTCAACAATTTTGGATTCGTAGTTTCCTCAAAAAAAAGTTCCTGCACCCCCCACGTTCTTTGTTCCGTAACTACGCTTGCGATCGTGAAAAATGGAGAGCCGATGATTCTGGAGATAGAGAAAAATGTGCCCTTTAATTTGCTTTCCGCTTCACGTCGATATCTCAACTCTTTCGCGAGATATGGCCGTTTAAAGTTTACTCTTACGGATAGTGCGCGCGGAGTTACGAATGACATAGTAAACATAGTAAAACTGACCTGCGCAATACTACGAACGGTGAGGTGGTTGAGAAGTAGGTCAGTTCACGGAGGCCGAGAATAGCGGGAAAAAATTAAACTCCTCTTTAAACGATGATATCTCGGCAACCGAAAGTCGGACTTAGGTGAAACAAAAAGCATTTTAAAGGGGAAGGTTCACCGATCATGACAATGCAGAGATTTTGATAATGTTCACGCAACTTCTCTAAACGAAGTGCTTTTCTAAAGCACTTTTCTAAAAGTATCGAGATTGGGCGTCTCGATGCGTCACACGAATTTCTTTTACGAATCGACGCACGTATCCGAATAAAACCGATTGACTATTAACCACTGGACTCCGCACTTTCATTTCTGACAGTTTCGTCCGAAGGAAACGATTAGAAGCCAAGATCTAAGCATTTTTCTAATCACATCGAGATCGGACACTTGACGAGTCACACGAAATGTCGTGTTTTTCGCGAACCGAGGCACTTATACGAATGAAACCTTGGATTATTATCCATTCCACCCCGCACTTTCGGTTTTTGGTGGTTTGGATCGCGTCGCGTACTTAGATTCCGATATCTAAGCATTTTTCTAATCACGTCGAGATTAGACACTTGACGCGGCACACGAAATGTCGTATTTTTCGCGAACCCAGGCACTTATACGATTGAAACCTTGGATTATTATCCATTCCACTCCGCACTTTCGGTTTTTGGTAGTTTCGATCGCGTCGCGTACTTAGATTCCGATATCTAAGCATTTTTCTAATCACGTCGAGATTAGACACTTGACGCGGCACACGAAATGTCGTATTTTTCGCGAACCCAGGCACTTATACGATTGAAACCTTGGATTATTATCCATTCCACTCCGCACTTTCGGTTTTCGGTGGTTTCGATCGCGTCGCGTACTTAGATTCCGATATCTAAGCATTTTTCTAATCACGTCGAGATTAGACACTTGACGCGGCACACGAAATGTCGTATTTTTCGCGAACCCAGGCACTTATACGATTGAAACCTTGGATTATTATCCATTCCACTCCGCACTTTCGGTTTTCGGTGGTTTCGATCGCGTCGCGTACTTAGATTCCGATATCTAAGCATTTTTCTAATCACGTCGAGATTAGACACTTGACGCGGCACACGAAATGTCGTATTTTTCGCGAACCCAGGCACTTATACGATTGAAACCTTGGATTATTATCCATTCCACTCCGCACTTTCGGTTTTCGGTGGTTTCGATCGCGTCGCGTACTTAGATTCCGATATCTAAGCATTTTTCTAATCACGTCGAGATTAGACACTTGACGCGGCACACGAAATGTCGTATTTTTCGCGAACCGAGGCACTTATACGATTGAAACCTTGGATTATTATCCATTCCACTCCGCACTTTCGGTTTTCGGTGGTTTCGATCGCGTCGCGTACTTAGATTCCGATATCTAAGCATTTTTCTAATCACGTCGAGATTAGACACTTGACGCGGCACACGAAATGTCGTATTTTTCGCGAACCGAGGCACTTATACGATTGAAACCTTGGATTATTATCCATTCCACTCCGCACTTTCGGTTTTCGGTGGTTTCGATCGCGTCGCGTACTTAGATTCCGATATCTAAGCATTTTTCTAATCACGTCGAGATTAGACACTTGACGCGGCACACGAAATGTCGTATTTTTCGCGAACCCAGGCACTTATACGATTGAAACCTTGGATTATTATCCATTCCACTCCGCACTTTCGGTTTTCGGTGGTTTCGATCGCGTCGCGTACTTAGATTCCGATATCTAAGCATTTTTCTAATCACGTCGAGATTAGACACTTGACGCGGCACACGAAATGTCGTATTTTTCGCGAACCGAGGCACTTATACGAATGAAACCTTGGATTATTATCCATTCCACCCCGCACTTTCGGTTTTTGGTAGTTTCGATCGCGTCGCGTACTTAGATTCCGATATCTAAGCATTTTTCTAATCACGTCGAGATTAGACACTTGACGCGGCACACGAAATGTCGTATTTTTCGCGAACCCAGGCACTTATACGATTGAAACCTTGGATTATTATCCATTCCACTCCGCACTTTCGGTTTTCGGTGGTTTCGATCGCGTCGCGTACTTAGATTCCGATATCTAAGCATTTTTCTAATCACGTCGAGATTAGACACTTGACGCGGCACACGAAATGTCGTATTTTTCGCGAACCGAGGCACTTATACGATTGAAACCTTGGATTATTATCCATTCCACTCCGCACTTTCGGTTTTCGGTGGTTTCGATCGCGTCGCGTACTTAGATTCCGATATCTAAGCATTTTTCTAATCACGTCGAGATTAGACACTTGACGCGGCACACGAAATGTCGTATTTTTCGCGAACCCAGGCACTTATACGATTGAAACCTTGGATTATTATCCATTCCACTCCGCACTTTCGGTTTTCGGTGGTTTCGATCGCGTCGCGTACTTAGATTCCGATATCTAAGCATTTTTCTAATCACGTCGAGATTAGACACTTGACGCGGCACACGAAATGTCGTATTTTTCGCGAACCCAGGCACTTATACGATTGAAACCTTGGATTATTATCCATTCCACTCCGCACTTTCGGTTTTCGGTGGTTTCGATCGCGTCGCGTACTTAGATTCCGATATCTAAGCATTTTTCTAATCACGTCGAGGTTAGACACTTGACGCGGCACACGAAATGTCGTATTTTTCATGAACCGAGGTACGTATCTGATTAAAACCACACGATTATGGTTTGCTACTCTCCGCGTTTTCATTTTAGGCCAGCCTCGACGGAAAGAAACGATTAGGAACCGATATCTAAGTATTTTTTCATGGTATCGATAATGGCGTCTTAACGCGGCACGCGTCGACCGTTACTGACCGTTACTTAGTCGTTTCCCGCGTAAAAATTGCGAATGCGCAGTCTCGTGCAGTTTCGTGCGCGCGCAGTTTAGTTTTACGTTTGACTAGGAGCACGATTGTATTGGACGACGAGAAGATTATTGTCGTTCATTGAACGCAATATTTTCAAAAAGGTAGGTTACTGTTTCATTATTTCTAAATCTAATTCTGCTATTAACTCCTTCTATACCTCATCCGTACTTCGATATTGTTAGCGGATAAAAATAGATATCATAACAATTTTCCTGTACAATTAACTCGCGGCATTTTCTTGCGCTTGTACGTCTAAATTTTTTAACGCATTAGAAAAATACATTTCGATGCCTGTACACGTAATGCCACGTAATTGTGCAAAGCATAAATTAATACGTTCGGCAGTATAATGTATCTCTATATCGAAAGCTAACACCGTGCTACTGCAAATGTGTGTTTTATTTACACGAAATGTATAACGTATTCTATTCATTGTTACAACAAATTTCCAAGAGCGCAAAATGGCGCCCTTCTTTAAAACTACTCTTCTCTTCAGACGTCGATATCTCGGCAACCGAAAATCGTATTTAGGTGAACCGAAAAGTGGTTGAAACGGGAAGGTTCACCAATTATGGTGGTGCAGGGATTTTGAAAACGTTCACGCAGCTTGAAAATGGCGGCGAGTTAAAGTTTGAAACGTTTTAATAGATGTTTTGGGGTTTGTTAGGAACGAGTAAAACGTACGCTTCTCTTTCAAGAATCTTATTTTTCCAATAAAAAGTAGAATTTAGATGAAACAAAAAAGATTTTAAAGAGAAAGTTTCCCTATTTTTTATACGCTAAGGCGAATGCGAGAATTATAAGTATGAGTACTACAGAGGGCGTATGAAACACTCGGATTTTTTTCGAGGTCGGTATTTCAGAGCATGTGCACAAAGTTCCATATGATGATAGGTCTATCCTATACCTTGTCTGTGGTATAGGTCAGTACTATCCCTGGACCTCTTGTGGCAATCGCAAGAAATGCAGCTGTAAATATAGTTGCACTGCGTGTGAATGCGGGGTGCATCCAAACAGGACGTGGGAAAGCGAGATTTCTATTAATATATTTCCGACAAGCACTCGATGTTTTCTCTTTGTCATCGCATAGTTTGATACCTGAACAACCTTTTACAATCTTCTATTGCTAAATTTCGTACATCGACGAGTATACATTGAAGTAGAAGGGTAGTTTAAGAGACTGGAAATGTTGGAGGAAGCCGTGAACAGTTGGGCGGTCGGGCTGAACTCGTTTCTGGATGTTTCGCAGTTCACCCCGGTGGTTTCGAATTCATGGGGCAAGGAAACGTTCAACGTGCAGCACGTGAATGACACGAAAATTAAAAAGTCCGACGTACTGCTGGGATACTTAATTATCTTCTGGATTATTTTGTATCTCGCGTACGAGAAGTGCCTTAATGTAAGTTCTACGGATCTTAATTCCACGCTTCCGCGTTGCGCCCAATCGTGTTAACTAATGAACCTGTAAATCACTTCTTTTTTTTTCGGGTTATTCGCGAAGAGCGCAGATAAAGGATAACAAAGCCTATTGACAGTACATCTGATAATTTTCATGTTTATTAACACAGTCGTTGCTTCGACGAATGCGCATTCCGTTGATGCAGAGAAGTAGAATAATCGAGGCTGCGTGGAGCTGTGGATTTTGCTTTGGTAGCATTTGTTATCTAAAATCGCCCGCGGTTAAGACACTAAACATTTTCACCGGACAAAGAGATGTGACGCACGAAGAGTTGGGTGTGATTCTGCATAAAAGCTTTTACTTCCATCGAGCAGGAATTGAGATCTTGTGCCATGGAGCTTGGATAAAAGGCTGGGCTAATTTGCTATTCGCATCATTCTTCATGAACCCGTATCAAAAAAAGTAAAGTGGCTTGTATTTTAACGTTTAACACTTGCTTGATCAGTTACAACTGCAACACAACGAGATAACTTATCTACAACACAAAACTTATTATTGGGTGTATAGATTAATTCTAAATCTGTGAGATTTCAGAAGATTTAATATTTATTATTTTAATATTGATGAAAAATCAAGTACAGTTCTGATGTGAACATTTTTTAGGATTTCTACATTTATGAAGCAAATTTGTTAGTTTAAAGACAAAGGCTCTGAATTAATTTGTACACTTAATACAACTTAGATGCTAAGTTCAACTGATGTAAATTGTATTTTGTAACTTTATTGATTTTACAGATGGTGCACAGTGGTGAGCATTTTTCTATTTTATAAGGCAGTGGATACTATTGTAATAAACATTTGTCGAATTTTATTATGCCTGTCTCACTTTACTGGACGAAAGTTATCTAAATTATTCTTCTATCTTCATTGTCTCAGCTGGTTAGTTCATTAGAGACTCAGAATATTCCTAATTAAATTTATTAATATTTGCTATAACTAATATAGTTTTAACATAGTTTAATAATAAATTTACTACACATTATGCACTATAACTATTATAGTTTTAATGCAGCTTAATATTATATTTTTATCGTAATTTTAATAATATAATTTTACTTATAAATCTACTACTGTTCACTGTAACTAGTATTCACTTAAAACTAATTACTTTTAGGATTTATATGTACGCACTGTTTGTACCCAAATTGATGCTATGGCCAGAAAATAGGAATTACACAAAATCACAGCTGGGTTTATGGTTGTGGTTCACAGCAGAATGTTTAGATTCGGTAATAAAATCGAACAATTTATTTTTAAATTTGGCCCCGATTTTCATCGCTACAATTTTTGCTTATTAAAAAATTTAATCCTCAGGTATGGTTTAGACTTTTGGGATGCGCGAAAGCTACGCATTGGCTGGAAATTTGTTTATTTCCACCGCCAACGCGGGAAGCTATTGAACTTGCGGGAATACAAAAACGACACAGAGATTCCTTAAAAGGACTAGTTAAAAGAACGTCGAAAAAGACTAAACTACGGCAGACACTATTCTGTAAGTGCATACGAATAAAATATTTACGCGTCAACCTCGATATCGATCTTTTTATATGAAATTAGGCGCTGTGGTTATTAAGAAAAAGATCAAAAGAATTCGACTAGCGAAGCAGAACGAATCGGGATTAATGACTAATTCCACAGAAGAAGAACTAATCGAAGCAGAGGAAATGGAGAAAATAATCGAGGAACAACAAAATTAATAATTTACTTATATAGATTAAGGATTGCAAAATTACCGATTTTTGCCGTTACCTGTAATATCGGAAACAAATTTCTATTACAATATAGTAAAGATACAAGATAAAAGTCTTCTCTATTCTCATATTTTACCAAAATAAAGATCGAGTTACACGAGAAACGCCAACTCTTAATTTATAATTGTTAATTATATTTATACAAAAAAATACCATAGAAAGTTGATTTTCTCTGTCCGCTTTCCGATTAGAACTTGTGTTATTTACGCTGCAGAGTAATCCTGATTTTTTTCCTGAAAAATATAGCTTTTGCTTATTGATATTACCGGCAATTGTTACCGATAATAACAAATATGGAATGCAAATTTTTCTTAACAAACCGATAATACGAGTAACGGTATCGTAATGCAATCCTTAATTATAGATATATCTGCTTGCTTGTAAATTGCAATTTTTATTTACGACAAAATTTTAAGCGAAAAGGAAACCAAACAAAAGAAAACCTGACGAGATGGAAGGAAGAATGCACAAAATTTTATAACTCTGTAGTATAAAAATCGATTTAATTTAGGAATTTTACAGATATACACACCCGTTCACGTAGAAAGTTCCGTCATTTACACACTTACAAGTTAACGGTGCATTTTACGAGGAAATGCTCTTCTCGCATTTACACGAACCCTTTCTTACGGCTTGTACGATTAGTTAAACATTTCGATAAGTATTACAGTCGAGTTTGAAAAGCGTGTACTTGTACGAAGGCGGGTACTTAGAAACAGTATTTCGTATCATTACTTTCAATGATTCATTTTAATGATTACTACCGCGTGATATCTTAATGTATATTTGTCCGCTGTACGTTTATTCGAGAAATGACTTTTAACACTTGCGATGCTGCAAGATAAACGTACTATGTATTACGCGTACTATTTTGCTGTTTATCCTTCAGACCAGGGGTCGGCGAACTTTTTTAGGCGCGAGCCAAAAATGAAATAAAAAAATAACGGCGAATAAATTTAATTGATTAAAAACTCAATAAGGACACTAAAAGGATTATTATTTTCAATATTTCATGCATATTAGGGCGGGATCCTTTTCTCGCGTATGTATAATATTTAAATCAGTTTCTATTTAAATTCTAGTAATTATATTTTTCATATCCAAAAAAAGTGAATCGTCCTTAAATGAATTGTTTTTAAATGAGTGAAATTTAAAATTTCTATACTATTATTTGAGAGAACTTCAGCAGGCCGTAGTTTGCCGATCCCTGCTTTAGACATTACGCTACAGGAGCGATATGTAAATCTACTCGACGAAGTCCTATCTTGCCTTAAAACGATGCTACTTATGCTCGCAAAAATAATATCTGCCTTCGCTTCTACAAAATTGATGTTGCGAGGTATACAGTGACGTAGCATTGAATATCAAACGGATATCTTGTCTGCGGCGGTAAATAGAGAATATTAAAGACTGGAAGGTAGAGTTGAATACGTTTAAGCAACGAAATCGTGATTTCTGAGAAGCGGGTAAAAATGGCGACAGTATTGCTAATTTACAGTGGCGACAAAAGGTATTTGCACGTACTTGAATTTTTCAATAAGTTGTTTTTTTTTGTTTTTCTATCAGTAGGCTGCAAATTCATATTTTTAAACTATAATTCCTATCATTAGACTGCGGATTTTTATGCATTTATTGGAAATTTGAACATGTAAAATGGAACAGGTTGCACGTAATATGTAGAAATAAACAACATATATAAAGTTGCGTATAAATTATTCAACAATGATATGAAACAACTCTTTATCTATGTTTCGATTTTTTTCAATTTTGTTAATAAAAGTGTGAACTTACATAAAGATCCGCAGCCTACTTATAATCTGATAATACTATCGTTAAACCATAAGAAAGTTAATATATCCGGCCCTAATTAACTAGTATTTAAATACCAAGATAAATACAGAGGTGTGCAAATACTTTTTGCAGTTACCGTGAGTTAAGCTGTATTCTATGTAATATTCGCTTCTCGTTTTAAACGTAAAGAAACGCGCGATTGTGTTTTTAGATGTAAGTACAGGGAGTGCAGGATGTAGATGGTTGGTTGGGGAATATTAAAAAGATCTTTTCAATTCGATGCGATGTGAAAATGGTCGTTTAGCACTTTGCAGTAAAAATATTCTGCTACAATGCGATTTTAATTGCTTTATCAGCCAACGATGACGACTCTCTTTCGAGTCGTTCTATATAAAAGAATTCACAATGAAACGTGGCTAAAAAAAAAGAAAAAAAAAAGATATATCGAAGCATGTGATTTTCGTGTGTATGTATTTTACTACAAAGATAAAACTATTCAAGCGACACATTGTTCCTAGATATATAAAGTTTTATTTCCGATCATTTTGGACTGTGTCAATAAAATATAGTACATGTATTTAGGCTGAATTGTTCCACGATGTTATACAGTTTAATGAAAAATATAAACAAATGTTGTTCGAATAAAATCGTATTCAATACGGCGGCAGCCTCGTATGCCTCGATATAATATCGTACTTCTAAATATCGTTAAAACATTTGGTTTAGAAACTTATACATAAAATGTTGTATTATACAAATGCATAATACATCGTTTTTTTTTTGTTTTTTTTTCCTCTCGACGTGACAACAATTAATGATAAAATTATTCAAGCGACCTTACTTTTATATCAATGTCCGAAGGGAGATAATGCCATAGGGAGTATACCTATGCTTCTGCAAATATGTGAATACATATTCTTCTTTAATGTAATCAAAGAGTTTTTTTTGTTCGCAAACGGATATCGCATAAGGTGACTCGAATCATGCGTCACATAAAATACCTGTGTAAGGTTGTAGCTCGTTTATCAGCGCAACGCATTCACGACATCGACACTTTCATACCTATTTCTCACTTATCAGAAATAATCGATCATTGTATTTCAATTTCATTATAAAAGAATTGTTTCCACCGTATGATCGTTTTGTAAGCAGCACGCGATCGCCGTTTAAAGATCGATTTATATTATCCGTTCAGCCCACGTTTCGTTCCCGACGAATGCGGTTGACGAAAAGAAGAAAGATACGCGTACGTTCTTCTTTTCATTAACTGTATTTGTCGGTTACGAAACGCGTGCCTGAACGGATAATATAAATCTACCTTAACACGTTGAATGCCGGATGAATTTCGTATGCTTCGACTACCGCGTAGTGATTTCGCTAGTTCCAACACAACTTGTATTATAATAATTCGCGTATGATATTTCTTTTATTAAGAGATGTGATTATCTAACTTTTCTGCGATACTTCTGATGGTACTTATCGCTGCTATAGCGTAAAAATTATTGCAATTCCTAGGAATGTGATTATTTACCTGATTCGAATGCTTCGGTTAATTGCAGTGTCGCCGGCCACTGGTGACCGAGTCACGGTAGACTAGCAGAACATTTGCGACTTTGTTTTGGGAATAGGAGTGAGGGTGGGAATATTATCCCGTCTGCGTTGGGACTCCCACTCTTTTTCTCCTGCTTCCGGAGGGGAAATTTTGAAAAGTTCTACTCGCCAGTGACTTCCATGGCGTGGCAATTAAATCGTGTGTCGGTCACCGGTCACCCCATGGCGTTTAACGTGTTAATCAGCGAAACGTTCATTTTATTATCGCAGCGACGAGGAAGAGTGTCAGTGTTGCGTTGGTGTAGTTAAGTGGACGCACTTCTGTTAAATTATTTAGTCAAGTATTGTTGTGAATCTGTAAACGACGGTTTGATGGAGTTCACGTGTTGTGCTGGTAAGCGAGCGACGACCTTTATTTGTTTGAGTCCCACGCAGCGCGATCGTGCCGTTTAAATTTCTCGTCTATTTGCTGTTTAAGTTTCGAGTGTCACTACGTTCGACGATTCGTTTAGATTCTGTTAAAGTCTGCGCACTTACTTAGTTTTATTCATGCTTGTTCTTTTGCATTGGTACTGTTTTCGCGTGTAAACCATACAAAGATACACTAGTTTCTAATCAGGTTTATTCGATAAAGTAAAAATATTTTTAATTTCAAGATAGACGTTATTGCACCACTTACGATTTCTCGACAAGATTTTTTTTTAATGATCCGTGGGACTCAAATAGTTAAGTACGATACAATTTTTTCACTTACAATCCAAGTTCACCGAAGAAATGTTATTATAATCTTTGAACAGTCGAAGGTTATAGAAAAATGATAAGTTGCCAGGACCAAGAATTTGTACTTTATTTACAGGACATTCTCAAAGTGACACCTTGGCCTCTTAAACATAGTTACTTTTTTTCTACAACCTTAGATTGTTGCTTCCATTTTATTTTGAAATCTTACGAGTTACGAAACTTCTACAGTAGAACCCCAGTTATCCGGATCTCGTCTATTCGGATTGTAAAACATAATGTTTATCTCAGAAGTAGAAGTATGTAGACAAAAATTTCACATTCGTGCGTGAGAATTTTCTTGTTCTGCTAATTAGTTAATATTCCGAATTTCGGCATTATTCGAACAAAATCTTCGACGAACATTTCGAATAATTTATTCGAGATATTATGCAAAATGTTATTTTATAAAACTTTATTTGAGATGTTATTCCAATACGTTCGAGTCGTCATCTTCTATCTCAAATTTCTTTCTATCTTAATGCATTTCCTTGACGTCTGTTACAACGACAGCTACACTATGTTGTATTGTTTCGCTGATTTTCAGTCTTCTTGAATCTTTCATGGGGTATACACCGATAAAATGAAACGTATATAAAGCCTTATTTATGTCGTTAACGAATTTTTCCGATTACATTACGGGATACACGGGGGTCCCACTGTACTTGAAACAAAAAGGGGAACAGTAATTATTTCGTGTGACACTTGCATATTTCGAAATACCTTATACGAGTCCAATGCTTTCCTGCAGTATTTAAAAGCGCGATGAAGTAGTTTAAAAAAGACCGACTTATTTTTAAACGTTAACTTATCGCAATAACCGACCCTCGTTTTCGTAGCTAAAAATGAAGTTCGTCGTCGCAGTTGTGTGAAAATTCGTTCGAACAATGGATAAATACGTTATTCTGTATTAATAAATGAAATATATATCGTGTACAAAGTGAAAGTACAGAATTGAATCGATGATAAAACATTGAATTCATAGGTTGACCGATTACGCGCTACACGGGTAATCCGACGAGTAAAACTACATTCAATATAGCAACACTTCTCTCCCTGAATGTGTTGTGAGTCCGAGTGCTGAATATAAGGCCATTTCATGTGAATGACGACCGTTAAAAGTTCAACACACCATTTATAAAATCTCTTCCTCTACGCGGAGGAACAATCATGGATCCTCCCACCTTCGTGAATGAAGACAAAACCTGTCTGTTTTAATTTTACGTAGGTTGTTTTCTTTTTTTTCCCTTTTTTTTATAATCGAGCTTATAGACACACTCACAAAATATCTTGCCATATTACTTTTATCGTGTGTAGTAATGGTTATTTATAATATTTATATATGTATATCGTTAAATTGTTTTGTAACTTACGTTGAGTAACTATCACTGCGCTTACTTCCTCGTAATAACGTATAATCAATTTCTTTTTTTTCTTTTTCTTTTTTTTACATATTTTTTCTTTCATTTTTTAATATCCTTCAAACACATTCACGCGGATGGCTTTCACGCTTCCTTTCTCTCGAACCACATAAAAATGCGAAAACTCAATGGGAGAAGAAAGATTAATACAAATAGTAAATACAATAGGACTCCTTATAACGCGAAGCGAAAATTGCGTGAACCGTTGCGTTATAGGGCGATTAAAAAATTGCTGAAAAATACTAATATATTTGCAATATCAAGAAGTATGCGAAGAGCAGTTAAATTTCTCATAGATGTATAAAAATTCGCAGTTTACTTATATGCGATTAAAATCTAATACCAACGTGAATGTAACAGAATATAATAGAATAGTTTTCCAATGTGTTACATATAAAATGTCTGGAAAACTTAATTTTGCGGCGTGATCACAAGTGAAATCGATAGCGAACGTGTCAAGTTATTTTGCGCATAAGATGAGCGAAATTTACGTTCACGTTATTTTCAAATTTATTCGCCTCTAACTTTTTACACTGTTGGTTTCGCGTAATTATCGCTTTATAAGGAGTCCTACTGTACACAAGGTTCACGTGTGTAAAATTCATACCGGATGTGACGACCACAATATAATAAGCCCGATTTCTCTTCGTTTCTTCTTCCCTGCTAACTTCATCGTCCCCAAAAGAATCTTTCGTGTACGTGTTTATAAAAACCATATAACAATCATAAGATTCGCTAGAACGTTTTATACGGTAAATTCATTGACTAGTTCTCTCAGGAATGGTGCATACAAAATTGTCAAAATGTTCTCCCTTCTCAGTATGTCTGTCGACTACTGATGGCCAGGCATTCGTGGTTCGTCGTGGCGCGCACGACAAGTGAGTCGAAGTTTTTTTTTCAAAGTGGTAGGATTCGTTGAAGATTCTACGATCTGCACTAAAAACAAAACAAAAAACTAACAAAAATATTGATGCGTCGAAACTCGTTTTCTGGATTCGCGAAACTCGGATATGAAACTTTACGAGGCCTCGAAAACTTCGAAACGGGGACAAAAAGAAAATGATATCAAATTTAAGACGGCTGTACAAATTAAGTCCTGTTTCTTCAACCTTGTCTGTGAAAATATGAATTCGCAATAAAATTCCGCGGTCTAATTATAACTTTAGTAAATTTTATATTATGACAGTATTCTCGTTATTCGCACAAATTACTATTTACTTAAGCTTCGAGAGTTTCGAATCGCAAAAGCAGCGTAAAGTTTCGAGTTCCCATGGGTTTCGAGGTATCGAAGTTTCGACTGTTCCATCGCTAACGAGAAAGAAAGAAAAAGGGTACCGTCAAAAGGGTTTTCTCAAAAGCAGCGCATCGTTGTGCTTCGCTTTTTAAGACGCAAAATTCTGGCTACTCACATATACTCGACTATTTAGTGATCTCTTTACCAATCAGACTCTACAATTTTCTTTTTTTTCTTTTTTCAACCATTTTTTCCTCTCGTTTATTTTCTTCGCGGCGGGAACAACAGAGAACCGGAAACACGCGACTGTTGCCCGCCCGCCGGTAAAAGTAAATCGTAATTTCGTAGCTTAGGAAGACAATAAATTATTCGGAACGCGATCGCAATAATAAACAGTTGCATCGTTTTGCAGTTTTTTTCGTTTCTTTCCTTGTGCCGTTTCACCTTGCTTCCCTCTTCATGCACGCCGTTGTTTTTTTTTCTTTTTTCGTTTATTCCTTTTAAAATGTCCAACAAACGTCCCGCGGGGTTCGTCGGTGGTGCTGGAACGAACACAATTACGAAAGTGTACCTTATTACGAACATATTACGTATTATGAGCAATAAAAGTTGAGTCGGTGAAACTTTCTTAGGCCCAACGCGTTTTCCTCTTCCTTTCACACGCCATTTTTCATTTTTTTTTTTTTCTCGCGCGCCTTACGTGGATGTAGATATTTAGAATTCTTTTTATAGCTTCGCAACTAGAGAGAGACACGCGCCATCGTCCTCCATTCCATTTTTTTTTTTATATTTTGTGAAAATATGGCCCCATTGTTACAGGCTCGATGTAAATTTCGGAAATTCTTCAATATCCCCCTTTCCTTCCCTGCTTTTTTTCTTCCTGAGTCTGCAACAGGCTTCGTCCAATTCCATGCCATCTACATTTGTGGTTGCGCGCGATCCTTTCTTCGCGATTTTTTACAATCAGCTCGATATCACTTCGTCGTCCGTTGTCCTCCGTTTTAAAACTCGTCTGGATTTCAAGCTACGTCGTGTGCATGTGTACGTGTGTAAAATATACGCTTCGGTCCCATTATTTTCCTTCGTTATTTCTTCTTTTCGCTTGCGTACAACGAGACGCGAGAACAATTTACACGCGATTCGGTGAAAAATTGTGTCCTTCGAAACACTCTTCAAGGCGATGCGAGGGATTGTTTTTTTCTTTTCTCTTTTAACACGTTCAGAACGACCTGACTCATATTATTATACACATTACCGTATTTTATTTTATCATATTCTACGGAAAATCCAAGTATATTTAAAAGGTGAAAAAATTAGAAATTGATGAGTTAAGTATTAATAATGATGAGACGACGGATGTTTATGCAAAGTCAGATTTTTGTAAATAAAATTAAAGGAACGAGATCTAAATAGAAGGTTCTTTCATGCTTTGATTATTGTACTATAATTTGTATTTTATTCTTAATATCTTCTGTATTTTTATGAATACCGTTTGCATATGTTGTATCTTTTTAACACGTTTAAATTTCCCATAAGTGCATAAAGATCCACAGTCTGATGATAACGCGCACATTGGTAGAATTGAACCATCCGCCAGAGGTGGGATTATTTCGAATAAATAAAGCAAATAGTTCATCCGATAAAATGTTCGAACAGAAAGTCAAAATAGAAGCAGATTTATTGAATGAACAACAGTGATAAAAAACCCTTCTTCCTGTTTGCTTTAATTATTTCTGTAAGACCACAGTTATATGCATAATATGTTTCTATATAGCGGGATTTTGGATTTTTGAGCTGCATAGAAAATGAAATTACAATATTTACCTTGTAGGGACGAGAAAACCTTGTTACGTTTCTCGTAGTTTTGGTTATTTTTCTTGCAGCAAGTGTGTTTCATTAATACCTCCTCTTCGAAGAATTTATTCGAAATGTATTCGAATAATGTCCAATTCTGTCATCCGGTCATAAGAAACGTTCCGAACGTGTTAATTGGAACGGCAAAAATTGGTGTTTACAAATTGTCATTGTTGCTGGATCGTCCCTGAAGAGTACTTCCTTCTTCTCTTTTCTTAAAGAATCACCACAAATGCACCGTGAATGTACGTGGCACAAAATCGAACTCTCTTTAGGTCTCTCCGTATTAATTCTACATTGTGTACGTACATTGTTTCGACAACCTGTTCTCCCTACAAATCTTATGTTCATTTGCAATATTAACAATAAAACCACGAGCCGGAGAGTTCGTCTGCTTTTAACACGTATGTGTACGTAAGAACATATTTCTTCCACCCTGCGGCTTGGCTTTTCTTTCCTTTTACTCGAAATCGGAAGAAACGTAATATTATCTTCTATTCGGGAGTAACGTGTCAGAGATAAAGAAATACGTTCTTAATTTGTATTTGCTGGGAAGTACTACCGTTTCCAACTTTCGTTTCGATTCAATTTTCATTCGTCTTCGTTCATCTTCGTTAGTTTTACCGCTACATTCATGACCGCTCGTGTGCGTATGCTTTGAGAATCCTCGCCTTGAGCAGGCAAACAGTTAATTGGCCATTTAGTCGTTTAATTCACGCGAAAAGTCGAAGACTCACCGAGGCTTCAGTCTTTCAGTCGTTAACACCAGGGACGAGAGAAAACCTCTACAATTTCATTCTTGCTCGCAAGAATACCGAAGTCTCATAAATCTCAATAATAAAATCGAATAAAACCGGAGAAATACACAATGGATCCGTTTACCAATGTCCTACGCGTCAAATGTATATCCATAGTCTTCGCCTGTAGGTGTGTATTACAAATTAACGCTTACACGTTTAACATTCGAAAAAGAAGATCGCAACTGTTTGCAAGAATCAATAAACAACTGACACCGATAACAATTATAGTCCCAGATCCCAGCGATAGAGTATTTTTCAACGATAGGACCGGAAATATATGTATATTCGAATGATAATACATTACCAGTGTCGATTAAGCTAACAGACTTTCCGTACAACCTATAAGTACCATCGAAGTGATTGACAGTGGGTATTCCTCGCAAAGAGTCCCTGGTCAACGTGAACGCATTTTATATTTGTCCTTACGTTGTTGCGTAATACATTGTATATGTATATACGTGTGTGTATGTATGTTTTTTTGGGCGTGCTTTGAGTGTGTGTGTTTGTGTGTGTGTGTGAGCATGCGTTGTACGTGAAGGTAACGAAATTGAACAATTGTCTCTCAGAGGCTTGCGGCGATGTGTGGCTTGGCAGTGGTGGAGGCGATTTCCGACAGTCGCACGTCGATGGGAATGCGATCGTCGTACAGCGTTGGCGCCTGAAGGATGATCCCTGCCGTACCCACGACCACGGCTAGTGTAAAAATCCACAGGAATAGCCTGTCTAGCACCATCGCGACGTACTTCCAATCTTCCTTCACCTGCATCACAATTAACAACAATGTATCCGGCAAACGGGATTAGGTATCTTCGCGAACAGATCGCGCCTTAATCTCGACTTGTTCCGGTGCTTCGTTAACCACCTTTAAAGAATCGAGTTTCTCGATTTAATCAGTCCTTTATTATTTTGTTATTATCATTTGTTAAATGATCTCTCTTTCCTACCTCCGACCCCGAGCGATGCGAATACGTATTCTAATGGGTATTAAATAAACCGAACTAAACCGAGCTAAACTAATTGTAAGAATATCCTCTTAACGCCGGTGATTAAAGCGCTGCGAATTTATGTTAAACTCAATATATTCTATACATATGTATATATAAATAAGGGAAGGGAAAATTGTGCGTACTCTGGTGGAGTCCTCTTCCCTCTTCGTATGATCGGCAATGAAACGAATGCCCTCGATGGCCTTGTACAGTTCTGGGCAGTGATGCCAATGATGAAGCGTGTTACAGAGAGCGTCCACGCTCTCCTCGGTGGGCAGTTGCGGTGGAGGAGCAGCCGTGGCCGCTGGTGAGCCATGAATGCGACACGCGCTTCCTAAATTCACCGCTTCCAATTCCCTAACGAGCATACGTACATTTCTTTCGAAATACATACGATACGAATCTCCCTTTCCACACCGGTTGCTTTTTCATTGGGAGTATGCAACGTTTCTATCGATTCCATTACCATTAAGCTACTCTTAAGGTACTCTTTGATCTACATCTTTTTCGCGAACTGTGCTTTTAATTGAGTCGAATCATTCCGTGACGATTCGTTCGAATAAGATCTATATACGAACAATGGAAACTTCTTTTCTATGCAGCTAATTGTAATTAGAATGTTTACGTACCGAGGGTGTAATTCGTCCCGCGAATCGAGACTCGGGAACAGAACGGAGGATTCAACCAGCTCCGAGGCCGAAGTCTCTACGAAGAGAGATGGGTCCCGTAATTCGAGACCGTTGCACGTTCTGACCATAACTCGTTGACCATGATGGCCACCCATGCTACGCTTATCTATCTGGTACTGCGGCCTAATTTAATAAACGGCACACGATTACCACCGATAGAGTAGAGATATTTCGATACAAACAGAATGTAAATACAATCTCTGATTTCAAATCTCAAATTTGTATTCCTCTATAATCGTATTTATTAAGCTACGGTCTTCGTGTATCATTGACGGGGATTTAATAATAAGCGATCATCGTCAAAGCTCTAACAACTAATTCAAGTGGGTACTTATGGTATTTTTTGCGGTTCGTTTAAAACGTATTTACATCGATGCGATATATTCACAAGCAACTTTTCTTTCGAAAATATTATACAGTTTTGCTATCAGTGGAGAATTAATTCGTTCTCAAAGCTCGTGATAAACTACTCTCTATACTATCGTCGTACGGGCGATACGACCGTCTGAATGCGATGGTATTAAGCATACGAATAACATAGCGACAAATTTCTTCTAAATCAATGTAATCAATATACTGGGAAAGATCACGTTGCAAACAATGCGTGAAAAGATTGCAATAATTCAAAGTGCTGCGGACTTACAATTAGTGCTGATAATTGTGCATATAATTTGTATGCAAACTGTCCAGCTACCGTGTTTTAGCATTTACAATGATTATGTATATGTATGTATGTATGTGTGCGTGTGTGCGTGTGTGCAGAATTTCAAATCGTTCGAACGAGATAAATCTTTGAATTTCAATCCTTGCCCTCGTGCAAATTTCTTTACCTTTATTTGTCTCGAGTATCATTAATAATAAAAAAAAAAAGAAAAACAATCCAACAACTGGAGACCGGTGAATACAAATTCAATTTCAGTTTGGTGAACATAAAGAGAAAGAGAGAGTGGGGGGAAGACAGACAGAGAGAGAGAGTGTGTGTAGGGTTGTGCTAATGGTTGCAGACACGACGTGACACTAACGTCACGTGCGAGGCCACTAATGAACGTTCTAATGCTGCTTGGCATAGACCCAACGGCTGGTCCAAATGCTCGGTAGAATCATATCTTGCCTGGAATCGTAATCGGATCTCTTCGAAGACGTATTATACCTGCGCATCACCAGTAGTCTTGGCAGAACATGGATAAAAACGCGACGGACCCACGGCGCCATCACGTGCGTCTGTGGCGACCGGAAGTGAACATTGAGGACTACCACCGTTACGCATATACTGAAAATAAACGTGTCGCATATTCCATTATATTGGCCGATACACGTTCGATTCAACTTCGATAGCTAGTCAGCTAGCTAGCTTAAAAGTAAATCGAAATTATTTATTCGCATACAGTGGTCCCTTGATTCGTTCGATCTGACAGGGGTGAGGTGTTTCACTTGCGGTACAATAAGCTCTGACATTGTATCACGTGAGTAAAGAAGCAGAGCAGCGATCTATTGTGAAAACTGGTAACATCAGTTTTCCTCTATGCAATTTCGTCATTCTTGATTTACGTTTTATTTCGAGTCTTAGAATCTACGTTACCTAATTTGTGCCATGAATTACGACTCACCCCGTGTAACGTACGCATGTGTCATTTATTTATTCCAATAGTTACCGTGAAGCAACTTGGTATACGATTCGCAATTTGTCTTTTTAAGTTGATGCAGTTAATGAACTTTTTGCTTTACGATAAGAAGGCCAGATACTCGGATAATCACGGGACTACTGTATGTACATTATTCGTAAAGAAATAAGCGAACAAAATCCATTGGTGCATAAGGCGATAACTCGCGGAATAAGCTCGCAATAAAACCAGACACAAATTTACAAAAGTCTAAGTACGCTGTTCCGCGGAACATTAGCGGAACAATTAAAGAAGTTCAACTCGACTTCAACGCGATTAAATTGAAATACGGTGGGGACTTGAATTTAAATTTTATCTGCGGGTTTAAAGCTCGACTTTAACCCTTCCGTTACGACAAAGTTGGCAACGATGCAAGTCTACGCGTTGCTCTGTCGCAAACAGGGCAACAACGTTTGCTATTTTGCAAGTTACCGATTTTGTTGTTTTTTTCACCAATTACCACGTGACGAATGCTCACAAACAAATGCAAAGCAGTAAGAGATAATTTAGGAATATGAAGCTGTATTATTATGCTCGGCCAGATTTCGTAACTAATGCAAAATTTCGATAGGTAATTACAGTCACCTTTAGCGTAAAAGAAATTACTCTAGTCACTCTTAGTATCGAAAGGGTTAATGCGATCCCAACGATTATTATCTGCCTTTATTAAAATGTGGCCGCATCGTTGCGTTTCGGGATTGCTTTCAATTAACGCTAATATAATTTATGGCTCGATTGAAGCTTCTCTAAAAATTGTAACTGCACGTGTAAATCGAGAAACAAAAAAACGAGTCAGATCTTAATTGAAACGTTACCGTAAGGTTTGAGCTTGAACGAAATTGTAATTAAATAGTTATGGTTATACCTGAAGGTGTCTAGGATCATGGTGAAAAGGACGAATTTACCGAGAAGCGGTACCACGAGCGATGTGGGCGGGATAATTTCGGCCAGCAGGAGGAAGAACACAGTCAGCGACAGTAAAATCGAAATTGATAGGCTGACCTGCAATTAAACGATCAATCGAGTGTTTCAATTAGACCCCACTGACCCATAATACTGGGTTGAACGTTAAATTCGTGCAGCTTTATTTTATCGGCTACGCTGATTTTCTAAAAGCTGCCAGGCAGAGATTCGTTTCTATTAACCCTTAACTGGTATAATGCTTTTCACAAATTTAAAATGGAAAATAATTTCTAAATCCCACGCCGGATAAACCTTTACGAATATTCTTCTTTCTTCAATTTATTATATTTAGCGTCGTATCGGTTTGTAAAACTTTATTAATTAGCCACCATTGCTGTTTCGTTGCATTATAATACAATTATACAAATTGCTTTTAGGTAGCGTGTGATAATAAGAGAAACGTGAGAAATGAAACTTTTATTGTAACACTGGTCAAAATAATCCATTCGTAATTTATTCATAAAGATTATATAAAATTCTTAATAACGCAGTTTTGAAAAATTCTCGCATCGTTTGAAAAAAAAATGAACGAATAAAAATTTGTTTCTCATCGGTTACGCGTTTCTCCAAATATATTTCACGATAATTTCTTTCATATATAATCGTTCGTAAACGAGCAGTGCGAGATAAACGCCTACAGACGCCAACAGTGTTGAAAGGGTTAATTAACACCAGGTTTACGGACATTACGTGCACACGTTGACGAGTTTCCGGAAAAATACGTATATTCGAACGTAGAAGCGTTGAAGTAGAGGATGAAGAGAATCACGTAGAATACATATTCATACCATCGTATTAATTAAAGTTAACATAAAGTTCCGAAAAATAATATTTATGGTCTCTATAATTTTAGGTATGAAATCTTAACGGCGTCAACGTGACGAGTTCCGCAAACCTAGTGTTAAATATAAACGTGTATGCAACGTGCGTGTGTTGTTACGTAAAAATGAAGTCGAAATTTAGTATTAAATTTTATATTACAGTGTTACAGACAATTTACCGAAAAAGTGCGACAAAAATGATCCGTGGGCCCGTTTTCCGGGAAGCTTCGCAATTGCAAAGAAAACACGCAACGTGGCAGAAAAAAAGAAAACGATAGAACGGATCGAAGACAATGTTCCGATTCGATTCAGAATTTGAAGGGCATGCTCGAGCAAAGTGAGTCCGCCACAAAGAGACAAAGGAGAGCCCTCGAGGTTAAGTGCGAAGAACAAAACGCTCCTTTCGTTCCCTCATGACACGGTATTGTATTTCGAAACGTGTTAAGGTCGTGCCATTGCTTGTATCAACCGAGAATCATCCGTACCGCGTACGCGATCGAATACCGATTAGAGAAAAGAACGACAAACCGGTTGAATCCCTTAACCCTTTGCCCTACGATTACACGAGAGTCATACTCGTTTTACGAATTACGGCACGCGTTCGACAAAAGTGCAAAAAATGGAAAAATTCTCATTTGACTTCGTCTCGGTTTCCTATAAATATTAACACTTAACGGACGGGTGACGTAAATTTACGTTTTTCCATTCTGACTTCCTAGCACGGGCCACGTAGATTTACATTTTCACTCGAATTTTTATTACGCTACGTTAGTTTTTCATTTTTATGCGTATTAGGGTTTTTTTTCTTGTTGCCATTAGTTGTAGTACTATCTGTCCGTTGAACCTACTGCGCAAGTTTTGCTTTTTGGGTAGTACTTTTTAGTCATTTTCTAACCGTGAAAATGGCAAGCGAAACAAGATATATATATTTATATCAATTCTGTCAGGTTCCACTTCACAAGGGTGAATGTCTTACAAAATATCACGCTCGTAAGAAATACTAGACATGTCAATAAATAACTTTGTAATATTTTATCAAAAATAGCGTTGATTTAATCAAACTGCAACGCTTTAAAAGCATGCATACATATTTATTTAATTCTCTTAAAAAATGCCCGGAAGCCGAGAAAGACAGAGAAAAAACAACCCGTCTGTTAAGTGTTAAAAGTCGCGCACAAAGTACATACGCCGAAATAAAACTCTTCTCTATCTGTTATTCTTACCTTTTAATGCACGTTTAAGAACGTGGAACTACGTTTTACCCGAAACAACCCCCTCGTCGCGATGGCAATTCATCCCTCTTCAGAGGAATTCTTCGTTAGAAACGTGTATCGCCAAGAGCAAATGGCTTGCAAACACAAAAATGTTGCGCGGAGAATCCGGTTGAAAAGAGGAAATCGCGACACAGAGAGCACGGATCCGGCTTGAACGGCAAATCTGCTAGCTACTTTAGATGAATGCAGCCAGCCCGACGAAACAATGCCCTCTCGAATCAGGCTTTGTTCTTTCGTTTCTCGTTTGCCTACTGATTTCGAACCTACACTAACCTATCGCGAAAATTCTTCGCGGATATTGCGCGTATACACCCCGCATTATTATCCCGTATCGGAAAATTTTAGGCGCGGCACAGCACGCTTCCGCGATCGATGCATTCGAAATTAGGCAAATTTTTGTGGCAATTTTTCCAAAAGCAATTCGATTGAAATAAAGTCTACTATAGTTGGATATTAAGCATTTGCAGAATTCCTTAAATTTCTCCCAATTCGAACACGATACTATGCGTTTATTATTCGTCATTATTCGTCGTTATAATTTAGTATCGTTTAATGCTAGGCTTCCATTAAAATATTGAAAATCTAAACGCTTGGAGAATCGATAGACTGATCGGAAAATTAAAAGTTTGGAAATTTAACGGCTTGGAATTTTGAAGCTTAGAAATTCGAAAACTTAGAAAATTTCAAGCTTGGCAACTTAATGATTTCGAATTTGAGAGATTAAAAATCGCGAGGTTTCCAATTGTCAATATTGGAAATTTTATGGCTCGCAAATGAAAGGCTTGAAAAATCCAGAAACTTGGAAATCAAGTGGCTTAGAAGTTGGAAAATTCCAAAACCTCGTTAATTAAACTATACAATCTCAAAACTAAAAAAACTATTACACCAACTAAGTGAATACAATTTCCAAATTAAGCACAACCGAAACGAGTAGCAAAGAATTCCCATCCTTTAACCCATTCACTGCGAAAGGCGGATATATGCGCCCAGTAGATTTCGTATAACGCAACATATATTAGTTTCCTAATTAATCATTGCAACTATAACAATATTTAGAGGTTCGTTTCAACAGCAATCAAGTATTTTATTATTTTAAATTTCAGATTAATTTATTCCTAAGCAATGATTCTGCGCACGTAAATTACGTACGCATTTTTTATTACGCGTCATGCGAATAATGCACCGCAGTGAAAGGGTTAAACGATAAACAAAACGAGACGCGGCAACTACGTTTGCAATTTTCTAAATTATTACATCGATTCCAGCGCAACCAAAAACTTTCCTTACTCGAACCCATTAAAATATTCATCGTACCCCTTAAAAGGTGTACACTAGCCGGAAACAGGAGGATTAAGCCCATTAATGTAAATTTAAAAAAAAAAAAAGTTTCCCGAAAACAAACTTTGCACTTGAGAAGCGAAACGTGCGAAAGAGGCTTAAGCCTTAAAGGGTGAGAAGCTTCTCGTTGGAGATCTCGAGACGGTATTCTTTTGGGAACGAATCGAAGCGCGAGCGGCTGCGGATGGCACGCTGACGTCTGACCTTCTACCCTTTTTTTTTTTTCTCTTTCACCACCCATTCGCCACCCTCGTTGGTTTCCCCCTTTACCCTTTTGCACACGGCTGTTTCGAGCCGCGGAACAATACGACTGAATTATAGAGGCCCACACGGCGTGAAGTGGGTAGTATCGGCTCGAGGTCAAGAGTCCACGAGGAATGGAGGCCGAACGGCATTTAGAGGTTTGCATTCCGACGGTGGATTTTGATATTTGACCCTCTCCGCGCGGAATTCTGATCGAACGAGTCGACTTCGAGACGGAAATCCAACGCTGCGCGATAAACGGGAAATTGTATTTTCAATTACCTTCGAACACCTCTTACGTATTTGCCAACTCTTATTTAACCCTTTCGCGAGTAACAGAGCTTTGTTTCGCGATATATATGTGTGCACGCTTGCCGACAAAAGTTAAGAAACAAAGTAGTCGTTTACTTCTACGATATTCACAGATTAGAATTTACAGTAGCATACAAAATATAGTATCACGTACGTCGATAAACAATAAGTTCTTCTACTTTTATTTCAAATCCGCGTGTCTCGAAAGATAGCGACGACGTAAAGCTTCGCAAATACGTACGATGTTTCTTAACTTTTGTCACGAAGCGTGTATGTTATTACGCGTATCGATATGGAAGGTGGAAAAATATAACGGAGATAATAACGGAACATTGTGAAAGCCGATTTCATCGAATGAAGCACAAGAACATAGCTCCACGTTACGTAATAGGGTAGTTTTCCCACGTACCATCGGTATCCCTATAATTGTCACTTCAATTATTTTGTGCAATTACGAACCAATGTACGAAGAATCGAGACTAAAAAGAATTTCAATACTAATTTTCGACTTCATCTTTATGTAACAACACACGCACGTTGCATACACGTTTATATTTAACACTAGGTTTACGGAACTCGTCACGTTGACGCCGTTCAGATTTCATACCTAAAATTATAGAGACCATAAATATTATTTTTCGGTACTTTATATTAACTTTACGTAATACAATGGTATGAATATGTATTCTACGTGATTCTCTTCATCCTCAACCTTCTAATGTCGAATATTTATATGCAGTATACGTATTTTTTCGAAAGCCTGTCAACGTATGCACGTGACGTCCGTAAACCTAGTGTTAAAGGAACAACCACCTAGCCAATGTTACAAGATACAGTCTCCGAAACAATTCGCAGGGCAAAGGGTTAATAAAAGAAAAATTTAGAGGAACTCGTTCATCCGACAACAATGGAGGCAATGGAGAGACCGCGCGACTCGGCGTTCCTTCGCATCTGATCCCACGGGGAGGAGCAGGACGCGGCGTTGAATTTAATATCCTTTATTGGCTTTACTTTCCTCTCGAATCGGCCGCGTACCAACGAAATTTATCGATACACTTTCGCGACGCGCCCCTAGGTTCGCGGTTCTTATATTAAACTTGTGCAAACCCCCGCGAACTCTTGCCGCTCGTAAATCGCTGGCAACGATCAGCCATGCTTCACCGTGTAATTTAAGGCCAACGTTCCCCCGTGAATTCTATTGATTAAAAAAAGGTTAACAGGTTTAACATTCCCTGTGCTGCCGGATTTTTGCCGATAGATATATCGCAAAAGTTTCGGATCGCTACATTTTCGAATGATCCAAAATCCAACGTTTGGTTTTTACATTTCTGATGATAATGAAAATTCCGATTGCTAATTACAGATACAGGTGGGACTCCTGCAACGCGGTTTCGTTACAATACGGTTGGAAAAATGCGGAACGTTTCCTACAACGCGGTACTTTCATAACGCGGTTTAGGAAATGTGAAACGTTTCCTACAATGCCACAATTCTATGGTGTATTTTCGAAGAACGTATCTACCGCGTTTTAGGAGGTCCACCTGCATGTAATTAATAAGGAAATTAATTGGGCATTCGACGCGGATGTAAATCGGAAAGTGATTTGAAAGTTTTCTAATCCCAAATCAATATATAAATCAAAATAAATTGTAATCCCAAATCGAGAAAATTGATTCGAAACTTCCCGTGATTATGAATTCTTGCGTTGCCATTCTTTTCCAGGATTCTAAACCTTTGCGAGCCGAAATCTACTAGGTATACCAATCCACTATTTTGGTTAAACTTAATATGAAACTGAATAAATGTTGCGTAACATTTTTATACTTGCTTTATAATTTAAACCTCGGCCTGTTGATAAAATAAACTCGTCGACTGAATCGAAAATAATTGGATTACTTATCGGCGCACCTAATAGAAATCGATTCTAAACGTTTATATGGGTTCACAGATCTAGGAAGCGATTCGAAACTTTCGTGAGACTAAATCTAGAAAGCGATAGCAAATGTTTGTGCGTCCAAACTCGACAAAGATAATTCCAAACTTTTTACAATAATTCTCAAACTCCGAAAATAATTCCAAGCCTTTTGTAATTCGACATAAACTTTAGTTTATCCAATCTTCCGCGTTGATTTACCATCGTTGAAATTTAGAAGCGCATTAAAATATCACGTACCCCAAAACGCTGAAAAGAAACCAAACCCAAAAATAATTCCAAAGCTTTTGTAAATCGACATAAACTTTCGTTTATCCAATCTTCCGCGTTAATTTACCATCGCTGAAATTTAGAAGCGCGTTAATATATCACGTACCCCAAAACGCTGAAAAAAATCAAACCCTAAAATAATTCCAAAGCTTTCGTAAATCGACATAAACTTTCGTTTTTCCGATCTTGCGCGTTGATTTAGCATCGCTGAAGTTTCGAAGCGCTTCGAAGTATCAAGTACCCGAAGCAATGAAAAAAAGACGAGGGTAGAGGAGAGAAAATAAAGGAATGTTGCGAGTTTAATAAACGGCCGTTACCTTCTCGCCACTGTCGCTTGGCAAATAGAAGACCAACACCGTGAGAAACGAGATGCCCATGCACGGTATTATAAGGTTAACGGTGTAAAACAGAGTCTTCCGTCTCATGGTGATGTTGAACGTGATGTCGAGGTAGGGCTCGTCGCAGCACGTGTAAAATTTTTCATTTCTGCAAACGAAACACCGAGTGAAACGCGCATATACACGCTGTATCTTCGCCCGGCGGAATTGTTATCCCGAAATTGCACACCGAACGTGTACGTACACGTTCATTTTCTTCTCGCTCTTGCAAATACTCTATACCAGTGTTTCCCAACCTTTTTTCTGCCATGGCCCACCTAAGCCTTTCCAAAATTCTTATGCCCCCTACGTAACATATACATACGTTTTAATTTTCAAAAATTGACGGAACTTAAATGATAGGTTTTAAGAAGAAATCACTAGGAAATTGTTGAGGAAACACGCGTCTCGTATCTATAATCTAACGTTTATCCAGCTCGAGTAGCGACTGAGAGTCGCCACACCGAAGGAACTTAAATGATAGGTTCTAAGAATTATTGTCTTCATTAAGCTTCTAATGGCGGCACAAGGCCCCAAAGCTTTGCTGTTCCGAGGCTTTAGCCTATACCAGCGATGGAAGGGTGCGTATCACCACTTTCAAGGGTCACGTCCGTAGATGTTATGGACGGCGGGCTTGGGAAAACCCCTCCTTCACCGCTGAAGGATCATCAGAAGGGTAAACTGTCCCTTTCGGGAAGCGAACCTTTTAGCCGCTACACCTGTGTAACCAGCAAACCAGTTACACATGTGCACCGTTGCCCAGCGGGGACCACGTGGAGGTAAGGTTGCCAGTACAAGACTCAGTCTCTAGCGGGCATACGTGTCGCCACGTATGAGTTTGGCGTCAGAAGCTTTCGCCGCTGGGCCGTCCATTTTGAGCACCAGTACGCTAATGCGCACTGTCCCGCGATGCCGCAATGGGGAGGTTCTAAGAAGAAATCACTAGGAAACTGTTGAGGAAACACGCGTCTCGTATCTATAATCTAACGTTTATCCAGCTCGAGTAGCGACTGAGAGTCGCCACACCGAAGGAACTTAAATGATAGGTTCTAAGAAGAAATCACTAGGAAACTGTTGAGGAAACACGCGTCTCGTATCTATAATCTAACGTTTATCCAGCTCGAGTAGCGACTGAGAGTCGCCACACCGAAGGAACTTAAATGATAGGTTCTAAGAAGAAATCACTAGGAAACTGTTGAGGAAACACGCGTCTCGTATCTCTAATCTAACGTTTATCCAACTCGAGTAGCGACTGAGTGTCTCCATACGGTTAACTTTAAACTCTGAACGAGTCCATTTTCGACGTGCCCCCCTTAACAATCAACGTGCACCCCCACGTTGGGAAACACTGCTCTCTATACACACTCGAAATTTCGTTAGCCCGATTATATTTTCCTTTTGACTACGCTATTTCGCCGG
This sequence comes from Eucera pruinosa, assembly GCA_028830335.1. Classification (NCBI taxonomy): domain Eukaryota; kingdom Metazoa; phylum Arthropoda; class Insecta; order Hymenoptera; family Apidae; genus Eucera; species Eucera pruinosa. The sequence goes on from JAMYCR010000003.1 coordinate 29,057,270, forward strand.
ATTATATTCGCAGTTTCGTCGAGGTGTTGGAAACCGGGTGGAAACAAGAATTTGTGTCGGTTTAAATATTATAACAACTCGGATTTTAGACTTTCGCGGGCCATAGTATTACTAGATAGACTAGACTAGTTCCGTTGGAACTTGGTCGTTTGGCTTTCGTCTTCCTTTGATTGCCGCGTCTTGGGACAAACTCGGATGGGTTGCCAGGTGCGTGGAGCAACGCTGAAGAAAGACGCGGCAACCATTCGGAAGCCAAACGACCAAGTTCCAACGGAACTAGTCTATCTAACAATTACAACAACTTTATATTGCCTACTACTGGATAGCAACTGGGAATAGTCCGTGGTGTGCTCGTTACAGTGTTCGGTTCAAGATTTTTAGATTTTTCAGATATTTATGTATCTGAGCTTTTGGGGGAAATCTGACTTTCGTTCGCGGCGACTAAACCGAAGTTTTCAACCTTAGAGACAAACTACTGACTAAGTCGTCGAAAAATAATCCCTTATCGTTAGTGATAAAGTATGGTGATTCAACAGAGGAAAATTTAGGAGAAGCGTTTAAGTTTGCTGTTGGGGGATGTCTTACCTCACGGCTGGGACTTCGAGGATGTCCCACTCGACGGAAGTGTAAAATTCCGACAGATCGACGCCGATGTCGACGACGTTGCTGCCTCGGATCTCGTCGATGTGTCGAAGATCGACCTGGGAAAATGTGCACAATGAAACGATGAATTACGATAGGTAAAATTAGTAGAAAGCAAAGGGATGATATATCATTAGATTGCGGATTGAACGTGAACGTTGATATTTTTAAAAACATCCCTGAAGGAATAGAAACTTCATAGAGACCACTTTCGTGGTTAAAAATACAACGTACGTTTAATTTTGAATTACATTTTCTTGCGTATCGCGACTATCGTTTATTGGCTGCTGGATAATAGAATTTAATTCGAGTTTCTGTACTCTGTTACTTTACTTTACTTTACTACTTTAATCAGTTCAAGTTTTGGCTCCTATATTTATCTATATATGACTATTGCTACCTAATCTCGGTTAAATTTCCCATATATGCGTAAAAATCCGCAATCCATTGATTATAGTACGGCGTTATTATTGCGTTCGAATTATTTTTCGACTCACTTTCTTTGCAGGTACAAAGATTTCTTAATATCAAGTAATCGTATTTTTTAACAGCCATTCGTATCAATTTTTCACGTATACAGAATTCAATTTAATTCATTGATTTTTTCTCAAGTTAAAGTAATGCGAGTAAATTTGTTTCAATATAAATTTAGCATTATTTCGAACGCGGTTTATAAAAAATTCGTCATAACCAAATAAACATAAGACATACTCGAGATGTTACTTAAAATCCACAGATTTTCTATAACGTTGATCGAATTTTTTAGAACCCTTTATTACGTGGAATTGTTTTAGCAATTTTTTAATCGCATAATTTAATTGCAAGCACGACGGAAGGCTTACGAGTTTAGCGATATAATTTGGTGAAAGCAGAACATATCAATTGGTTAATCGAGGAAACGCGAGGCATTATGGCGGATGGGTTTGATCCACTTGAGGGATGGAATGCCACTCGATGTTCCTGATATTTGCGTCCATTTCTGCCCGTTAAGTCGGAGTTAACGAGATTCTCCAGCGCAACTGCGCCGGAATCCTCGATTATTCCTTCGAGACAACGATTCGCGGCGAAACATCAGGATGATGCTACACCGTTCGACGCTCTAAAATCGTTTCCGAACGTGAAAATTTCAACCCCAAGCGCTTCGAGCAACAACGCTATGCCCGATCGAAAAATGATCGAATCTTTCGCAAAACGCCAATCACTTGATAACGTGAAATTCTTTTAAATACAAAATCACAGGTTCTCGATTGTAAACGCTTTCCAATTCTCGATAGACTTGCAATTGTTGTCATTCGAAAAATTCCTGTAAAATAATTTCCAGGAAATATTTAGTTAAACGAAACCAATGCGGCGATTCGATTAAAATTTCTCGGCAATTGTCGATCACCGTTTGACGTAACATTGCTTTAATTGTAAAATTAAAGATCCCCAATCTCAAACGCTTCACGATCTTTAACCGCTTGCCGTATAATGACGAGTTACACTCGTGGCGCAGAGCATGGTTTAATTACAATAAAAACACTATTTTTTAATAAACTTTAAGTTCAATTCTATAATATATTATACAACTTCGATTTGTAAGATTGAAGACTATTGAATAAAAACTACGTATAATGTTTCAACGATTTGCACTCGACGTAGCATTAAACCAGAAAATAGCGAATATCCCAAAGAATAATCGTCCAAGAAATTTATACGGCAAGGTGTTAACAGCGCGATAAAATGATACAAATAATCCAGTAAAATAGTAGAATAAATACAATCCCTTAATTCTTTTCACTAAAAAAGCCAAACACTTGAAATCTCAACCGTTCAGATAAAGTTCCAATATTAATCGTTCAAAAGTTCTCTAAAAAAAAAATAAAAAAAATGAATTCTTTAAAAAGATACGAAATCTTGACGCGAACGAATTACGAAATGGCGATAAACGGTTATAGATATTAATACGGGGAAGCAAGCTGTTAGACGACAGGAATTGACGATCCTAGAAACCACACGCGGCGCACAGACACACGCACACACACAAACGCAAACACGCGCGGTGTGTATCCTAACCGATCGTTAAAAGCGTCTCACGTAATCATCCCTTATGGAATGTCCATTTCGTATCCCGTATATAAAGCTGATCGATCGGTATGTGCTTCTTATTAAATGAACCTGATGGATATCCCGTCGTCGCGTCTGATGACGCATGGACAACGTATTACACTCATACACGCACACACATACACACACACACACACGATATGCATTATTCATCGACCGGTATAGATATTTTACGCGATACTACATACTACCTACTCCTGCTGTTGCACGACAATCGTTCGCGTATAATGACGCGAAAACGATCTTCCTCTACCCACTTGTGGCTTCGTTACACGTGAATTCTTCCTCGTTCGATGATCCTCGCCGTTTTATAATCACACCATTACCATTTTCCCCCTGCTTTGTTTTTTCTTAGATCGAAGTAAAATTCGGTATTGAAAATGGGTACTTTTTTTTTTCTCGCAGCGAAGTCAAATTTGGCATCGAAATGGGGGATTTTCTTTTCTTTCGGGCGAAGTAAAATTTATGATAAAAAATGGAATTTCCTTTTTCTTTTTTGGGGGGGCGAAGTAAAGTTTGGTATCGAAAATGGAATTTTAAGAAACTTGGAACCGGAATTATTGCGAGAAGTTTTGAAACGGTTGGAATTCTTGTAACTTGAAACACATACGAAATCCAGGATACGCTTTAGTTTGCATTTCCTTATTTTTATTCGATTACTTTTAACACGAACGAAAAGTTTTGTTAACCCCTTGCCTTACAATTTTTAGGCTACCGTACTTACATAAGTCAACGATAACAGATCACAGTTTTTATATTTCTTCAAAATATTAAAATATTTTACACAATTTGTATTTAGCGATCCTTAATCTTCCGAAGTGAAACTGAAATTAGAATAAAAGTAACACTGTATAGCAAACAGAAGTTACGTTTAATAAACTTATTTATAATTCGTGCCACGAGTGTGACTCGTCATTGTAAGCCAAGGGGTTAACGACATAAGATAGACGAATGCCTCGTTAATTTATGAAATTCAACGTGTTATCGATTCATACGATACGGTGTGAAGTTAACGAATAACTTACGTAACTCGCATTGATAATAATAAAAATGATTGTACGGCAAGGGGTTAATTGTTAAAATGTCGCGGAACGGTGGAAGCGATCGACAGGTTCTGAAAAAGCGAAGCGGCGAAGGGTGTGTAACGAACAAGCCGGTGTATCGCGAGGCCGAGATATTAATCATTGGAAATTTATGTGCGTTTCATTCGGAGCACATCCGTGGCGATGGTTCACGGTTCTCATGAATAGTGATAAGCCGGACTTCTCCGGGCTTTTCGTACGAAGCGCGCAATAACGTGCAAATAAACAAATGCGGAGTCGTCTCGCGACCCCGCGCGTTAATACCACTTTCTTAATATAATTTCCGGCCACTCGCCTACGCGTTTTCCAATGCCTGATGCGCTTTTCGATCACTTCGATGCATCGCGTGCACAACTCTCTTCGACGATCGCCGAAAGCGTGTCGTCTCACGCGTATATTTTTATTATCAGCTTTTGCCAGAAATATTCTTCTTTCTCCTCTCTTACTTTTCAATTCTCGTTCCGCAAATACAGAACGAACGCGATAAAAAAACAATTGCAAACCGTCCGCGATTTGATTAAGAAAAAAAAAAGAAAGAAAGAAAGAAAAAACAATCCAGCGAAGCGATTCGTTTTAACTTGATAAAAATTTCATCACCACTTAATAACGCCGACCTGACAATACACGAAATTTCGTTAGCTTTAATAATTCGGGCACGAGTTCGTTGAAAGCTTTTTCCCCATTTTTCTACGAACTTTCGAACAAGCTTTTAGGCACACGCCGCATGCAAATTACGTTCTTAACGACGTTCTTATTAGGTATGAAAAAAAGGAAAACGGCGAAAGTGGAGGCGATTACCTGGAAGCCATCGTAAGTCCACGAGCCGAACTTCATGACGCACGTCTGCTCGTCGAAGGGAAAATATTCTACGTCGATCTCGCAGGAAGACTTGTATATCGCCGGTGGCTTCCACTCGACCCTCCCTGTGTAATTTAGCGTCGCCTTCGTTGCCAGCGTCACCTCGAAATTACCGTCGGCACTGCACCAATCGAATATAGATCAATCGCTTACAATTAGTCATTTAATCGATCGCCGCTGCACTCGGTGGCAAAACTTCTTTTAACCCTCGCCGCACCACGCCTGGGTCTTTTCGGACTCGGAGCTGGAGGCCTGCCTTCACTGTTTCGCGAATCGATTCTAAAATGCCATCGAAGCAATCGGTAGAAAAATAAACAAACATCGGGATACGAGAGACCAAAGAAAGCGAGCAAGATGTTGTTTACGTAGCGGCAACGATATTAAATACAGAAACAAATCTAGCATACGTGATTACCATGTAAAGAACATTCAGTTTCGAGTGAACAAATCTTTTGCATGAATCGTAATGAATAAATGGTATTTTTTGTACTCTTGTATTGTTCAATTGTACGGTTAGTACAACTTTCGTTATTAGAAATTTAAGAAAAAGGTACGATAAAACGATAATAACAAGAAAATTTTAGTTCAAAATGTTTGTATACATAAGGTCATGGGTCCGTTTGAACCCACGCATGGGCTTTCGCGTGAACGCCCAACCGTCGCGTCGGTACTGCGAGGGTTAACATCCGCAAAGTCTACGACTTCGTTCGAAATAGTTGTAAGCTTTACCGCAGTTGGAAATTAATCATTGTAAAATTGTTGACATTTTTTGTAATTCGAAAGACTCGCTACGCGCTTATCAAAGTTAACACTAGGTTCACGGAACTCGTCACGTAGACGCCGTTCAGATTTCATACCTGAAATTATAGAGACCATAAATATTATTTTTCAGTACTTTATGTTAACTCTACGTAATGCAATGGTATGAATGCGTATTCTACGTGATTCTCTTCATCCTCACGTTTCTACGTTCGAATATTTATACGCAGTGTACGTATTTTTCCGGAATCCTGTCAACGTACACACGTGACACCCGTAAACCTAGTGTTAACAGCAATAGTAATTAACCCTTTGCACTCATTGGCGAACGAAGCAATTTTCGAAACTCTCGAGTGGCAAGGATCAATGCTGCGTGTCGAGTTGAAAACTCGAAGTATCGAAAACTTAGAACTTCGAAATCTTAGCAATTCGACAGCATCGAATCCGAAGTCTATGAATTCCAGGGTTTCAAGTTTGAAAGCTTGGAAATTCGAAATCTTAGAAACTCGATAGCTCGGAGTTCGAAGCCTTGGAAATTCGAAAGCCCGAATAAGCATCGAAACTCTTGGAAATTCGAGACCTTGGAAAAGAGAAAGCTCGAAAGTTTCATGGCTTGAAATAGATTGGAGAAGAGTACAATGTTCTTACTTGTTGTACAAAACTATATCGGGCCTCCATATATGATCGGATGGCACGTGCAGCATCTCCACCCCACCATATTCCTTTGGATCCCATTTTAACTTGTAATCGTACCATGACTGCAATCATAAATTCATGAAATTTATTTTAAAAACGCCGATCAACTTTCAAGTAAACCAAATCAATCGTACAATTGGCAAATAGATTGATAAAAATACTTGGCTACGATAATCGACGGAAAACCAATATACTTTGGTGGAAAATAATTAATGATATTCATCTGAAAATTATTCAGGGATGCATTAGGTGTTACTCGATGTGTAATTCTTCGTAAATAATTTCTAGAGAATTTTTGTTCCAATATATTGTAAAATTAAAATGGGGCAATCGCGTTATAATTTCTCAACAATCTTCTAGGACTGGAAAATTCTTCTCATAAAAGAAAATCAAACACTTTCAATCTTGATCAATAGTGGCAACAATTTCGTATGAATATTTCAGAGAATTTTTAACCGAATATACTATAATTTTTCAATAATCATCTAGGACTATTGCTTGAATGCAAAATTCTTCTTACAAAAAAGGAATCAAACGCTTTCAATCTTGATCAATAGTAGCAACAATTTCGTAGGAATAAATGTAATTTCAAAAGAATCAATTCCACAGAATTTTTAACCGAATATACTAGAACTTTTCAACAATCGTCCAGGACTATTGCTTGAATGCAAAATTCTTCTCACAAAAAAGGAATCAAACGCTTTCAATCTTGATCAATAGTAGCAACAATTTCGTATGAATAAATGTAATTTCAAAAGAATCAATTCCACAGAATTTTTAACCGAATATACTATAATTTTTCAACAATCGTCCAGGACTATTGCTTTAATGCAAAATTCTTCTTACAAAAAAGGAATCAAACGCTTTCAATCTTGATCAATAGTAGCAACAATTTCGTAGGACTAAATGTAATTTCAGGAAAACAAATTCCACAGAATTTTTAACCGAATATACTATGTATAATTTATCAACGATCGCCAAGAGAGAACACACCGTTCAATACAAAATTCCTTTCGCCGAAAAGATCGCGTCGCGCGAAATAGAATGACAAAAAAAAGAAGAGGGTGCATCGAGAAAAATTGGAGGGGGCAAATTACAAAGATGGAGGAAGTTTGCGGCAAAAATTGTACGGCTTGCGTATACGAGCGGCTTCGATTATCGCCGGTTGCTTCTTTTCAGTCCTTTTCCACGACGAATTGTTTCACGTGGAACGCGGCCTGCCACCGACAGCAGGCATACTTTTGTTCGCGATGTTGAACAATTTTGACGTCTGTCGGCTTCCCCGTCGGATCAGATTCCCGGTGAAATTAATTAAAGCGAAAGGAACGGCGAAACGCGTTGTGTCGCTGATAGGATGTACCAAGCGAAACACGGCCACCGATTACACCGATCGTGTTTCTCCCGTTTACGGTTACCGTCTTACCGTGTCCTTCGAAGACGGTGACAAAGTAAACAACACGCTGAATCTCTATTTATATTTCGCACGGAAAATCGTGCAAGTATTCCGAAAAATGCACCGCTGCGAAGTTTATGCATTTACGCTTCGCGACGAATGTTAAGAGACACGACACGTATTCGCGAAGCTTTACGTCGTCGCTATCTTTTGGGATACACGGAGTCGAAATAATAGTATAAAAGCCGCATCGTTTATCGACGTATGCGGTACTATATTTTTACGCTACTGCACATTCTAAGCTGTGAATATCTTAGAAGCGAAAGGATACGCAAAAATTCGTAAGCGACTACTTTGTTTCTTAACTTTTGTCGGGTAAGTGTATGTTAGAAAATTTCGTGGTCACTCTCGAACGGTTCTGGGGTAAGTGGCAAGAGGTTCGGCATAGCAAATAAACCACCGTTACTTATTCACAAACTGACGATGAGTTCTCTTCCCTTCTCGCACCTTTAAACATGTTGTGTGATAAAATAATTATTTGCTGGAAATAAAAAGGGGCTCGCGAAGTGAAAATGTTTTTAACTTGTTTGAAATGCTATCTCGGTATATTTTTGCGTTTGTTGGACAAGAGAGAGAGTGAGAGAGAGCGAGAGAGAGAGAGAGAGAGAGAGAAAATGTATAATGAGGGAACGATAGGAGAGGTAAGAATGATTGTATGGAACTTTGTACGTCGAGCTAATTGATAGAGGGGATCGCAGAGAGCACGCGACAGAATGTTAATTAACAACCAGGCTGGGGAAGTTTTTTTTTTTTCCTGAACATCCCCATTTGCGAGGGTGGAAAGAAAGAAAAGGAGGAAAGGGGCTCGGGCTGGATGTAAAAAATGATAATGAGGCTCGTTTACCGATACGTGTACAAAATTATTCAGGTCTCACAACGATTCTTCGATTCATTTCAAAACAATTACGCGCGATTCGTTAACTAAATGTGAGTACGCGTACGATTTCTATAAGGAAATCGAAAACCGTTAGTGGTAATAAAATAGAAAGCAGAGAAATAAATGTGAAACGATGTTAGAAAGCTAACGGGAAAATTGATCGTCCGACTTATACCGTTTTATACTACTTGTATCGTCGATACATTTTAACCCCTTGCCCTACGATTATTTTATTACCTACGTACGTTGGTTACTATTTTTATTTTATATCATTTAACTTACAAGTTATTTCAATATCGTTGGCAATTTTTACTTAAGAACCTCCAACCTTGCAAGACCGGGCAAAAGTTTGAATTCAAATTAAAGTCAACTCTCGGTAATATCTGGTTTTGTTGAAGCTAAGTCATAATTCATGGAACGAGTGTAACTCGTTATTGTAGGCCAAGGGGTTAATTGGATGATACGTTAATAAATAATCCGATAATGAAATAATTAAACGAGCAAACGGTTGAACGATGTCTGCGCTAAAAATGAAGGTTGACGTTAATAAAATAGGGTAATTAGGGAATAAATGGGAAGACGTTGCAGGAAAGAAACCGGAAAATTATAACGTGCCCTGTATCGAATGTCTGACCTGTACCGTATTAAACTACTTAAATCCTCAAGCTACTTGTTTGTCCACGTTGCTAAATAAATACTCGATCGGACGATTAAGTAACTAAATAGGGGAACAATGAAATGGCTCGTAAATCGAAACCGAAGCCCATTAAAATTATATAAGATGGAAAAGTAAAGTTACAAATGGGCTGCGAATTTTTATGCATTTATGCGAAACATCGACGTGACTGCAAGAATAATATCCGCATAATACGTACAAATGTGTATAATATGTAGAAAGTTAAATGGATTTTATAATACTTAGGGGGGGAACGAGAAACAAATCCCTGCTTATGTTTTATTCCGTCGGGCTGTGTTTATAAAATTTTCACAAAGATCCGCAGTCTAATTACAAATGGACGAGTTTAACGTCCGGAAAGCAGCTGGAAAATTAATGCGACCCGTACCGAATGTCTGACCTATACCGTTTTATACTACTTAACTTTTCAAGCTACTTAAAACCTGCCCGCCCCGTGTTTCCAAAGCGAACGGCGAACCTTCCCGACTTTTTCATTCGTCGTAACTCATAGAATATGGTCCGTAAGTCACCTAAGCGTCTGAATACAAATGCCACGGGGGTAAAACATCGTCGGAATAAATATCCTTCTCTCCGACCCCTAATACCGTTCCTTGATACGAATCATATTCCTCCATGATTCTACACTCGCCTGCGGTAAAGCCCCCTAACTTTTTCATTCCCTGTAATTTAGAATACGGTCTGTAAGTTAACCGAAGTCCCCCCCCCCCCCCACTTTGAACGACACTTAAGCCACGGGGCAAAACATCGGCAGAATAAATATTCTTCGCCGCCCCGTTGCCATTTCTTGATACGCATCACCCCGTTGGTCATTTAATGGCATCACGCAACCCAATAATGGAATTTAAAACAGAAGTCGCGCGGCTTTTTTTCACCTTCCAAATCACCGTCCGAGAAATGTGAAAAAACGAACCCGTATAAACTTTCACAGGTTTACGAACGAATTATTTTATATTTCTTTCCCTTTCCCCCTTTCTCCTCCACTTTTATTTCATTCGGCGTTATGGATCAAAGTATTGGATATCAGAATTTATAAAATTAGCGTGCGAGCGAAGGTATTTTGTCGAGAGAGCGTTTACTATTTTCATTTGTCCCTCCTTTATCATTCGTCTATTTATTATTATTAGACTTTTGCAAGGGGACAATTAAATAGGTAAAGAAGTATTAACCCCTTGTCCTACGATTATTTTATTATCTACGTGCATTAGCGTTAGCTTTGTTATTTACTGCTTTCTTATCGCGTTACGTACAAATCGCTTGAATATAATAGGGAATATTTGTTCGCTAGCCTTCAACCTTACAACGCAAAGCCAAGATTAGGATTCGGATTAAATTTCATTCTCAGTGCTATGCGTTTCTGTGAAATCTGTGCTGCAATTCGTAGCACGTGCGTGACTCGTTATTATTAGCGATGAGATTTGAATCGTTTCGAATCGATTTCTATCCGTAAACTGGCGAAAAATTCGAATCACTTCGAATCTGATTCGAAGCCTTAAAACTCTTGAAAGCCTTGATTGCCTTGGAAATCTTGAAAGTCTTGATCGTCTTGAAAGTCTTGAATGCCTTAATCTTATTGATCGTCTTGAAAGTCTTGGAAGTCTTGGAAGTCTTGGAAGTCTCGGAAATCTTGAAAGTCTTTATATTTTCTGCATGTCAGTAATATTGTTTACAATAATCAAAATACTTAAAAGTTGGTGAATAGAAAGTCATTGAAACATTCAAGACTACCAAGAGTACAAAGACTATCAAGACTTTCAAGACTTCCAAGAATGTCAAGACTTCCAAGACTTTCAAGATTTTCAAGACTTCCAAGATGTCAAGACTTCCAAGATGTCAAGACTTCCAAGATGTCAAGACTTCCAAGTTGTCAAGACTTCCAAGATGTCAAGACTTCCAAGATGTCAAGACTTCCAAGATGTCAAGACTTCCAAGATGTCAAGACTTCCAAGATGTCAAGACTTCCAAGATGTCAAGACTTCCAAGATGTCAAGACTTCCAAGATGTCAAGACTTCCAAGATGTCAAGACTTCCAAGATGTCAAGATTTCCAAGATGTCAAGACTTCCAAGATGTCAAGACTTCCAAGATGTCAAGACTTCCAAGATGTCAAGACTTCCAAGATGTCAAGACTTCCAAGATGTCAAGACTTCCAAGATGTCAAGACTTCCAAGATGTCAAGATTTCCAAGATGTCAAGATTTCCAAGATGTCAAGACTTCCAAGATGTCAAGACTTCCAAGATGTCAAGACTTCCAAGATGTCAAGACTTCCAAGATGTCAAGATTTCCAAGATGTCAAGATTTCCAAGATGTCAAGACTTCCAAGATGTCAAGACTTCCAAGACTTTCAAGATTTTCAAGACTTCCAAGATGTCAAGACTTCCAAGATGTCAAGACTTCCAAGATGTCAAGACTTCCAAGATGTCAAGACTTCCAAGATGTCAAGACTTCCAAGATGTCAAGACTTCCAAGATGTCAAGACTTCCAAGATGTCAAGACTTCCAAGATGTCAAGACTTCCAAGATGTCAAGACTTCCAAGATGTCAAGATTTCCAAGATGTCAAGATTTCCAAGATGTCAAGACTTCCAAGATGTCAAGACTTCCAAGATGTCAAGACTTCCAAGATGTCAAGACTTCCAAGATGTCAAGATTTCCAAGATGTCAAGATTTCCAAGATGTCAAGACTTCCAAGATGTCAAGACTTCCAAGACTTTCAAGATTTTCAAGACTTCCAAGATGTCAAGACTTCCAAGATGTCAAGACTTCCAAGATGTCAAGACTTCCAAGATGTCAAGACTTCCAAGATGTCAAGACTTCCAAGATGTCAAGATTTCCAAGATGTCAAGATTTCCAAGATGTCAAGACTTCCAAGATGTCAAGATTTCCAAGATGTCAAGACTTCCAAGATGTCAAGACTTCCAAGACTTTCAAGATTTTCAAGACTTCCAAGATGTCAAGACTTCCAAGATGTCAAGACTTCCAAGATGTCCAGACTTCTAGGATGTCAAGACTTCCAAGATGTCAAGACTTCCAAGACTTTCAAGATTTTCAGGACTTATAAGACATGCAATACTATCAAGACTTTAGGCCTTTTTTTATCAAGACTTAGGCTTTAAGGCTTCGAATCAGATTCAAAGTAATTCGAGTCCTTACAGTCTTGGAAAATTCGAATCTGCTTCGAAGTTCAGATTCGAACTCCCATTACTAGTTATTATAGGCCAAGGGGTTAAATATGCGCAGCGTATATGTAAAAGTATATCAAACAATCGGCTTAGAGATGATAATTTAATATTTAGAGGATGAAGCTACCCTCTATTTAATGGTTAGGCGACGATAAAAATGATTATAAAGTACAAATTTAGGTTACTTAAGTCAATAGCCACGCTTACTGACAAAAGTTAAGAAACAAAGTAGTCGCTTACGAATTTTTTCCTATCCTTACGCTTCCAAGATTCATAATAGCTTAGAATTTACATAATAATTTAGTAAAATAATTTACATGCATAAAAATATAGTATTAAATTCATCGATAAACAATAAGTGCTTCTACTTTTAATTCAAGTCTATGTATTTCAAAAGCGAACGACGAGATAAAGTTTCGCAAATACTTATCATGTTTCTTAACTTTTGTCACGAGGTGTATACAATAATTAGGATTAAGATTCGATATAACCGGAAGTCTTTCAAAACCAAAACGGTACGAAATATAATAAAGAATTAAATAAACGAATGAACTACTCTCTACTTAAATTCCATTTCTTTACTTTCGTTTACAAACAATCGTAACAGGGATTTGCATAGTAGTATTTCTTCGTAACTTCGTTACAAATATTTTAGCCAACGAAAATTATATACGCAAAACGCGGAGCTGTTCGTAATCGCGATCGACTCGCAGACTTTTCCGCGCGTAATAGAAATCAAATTAACAGGTAACGATATATCGTACAAATTTCACAGCTCCGCGCGCTCTCCGATAAATTGCAAAGTTTCCTTCGCTCCAGGATCCGCATCTTAATGGCAGATTAGCGATAAAATCGATAGCGGAAACGCAGCGGGTTGCACAGAGCGAAAGGCAAACCGAAATTCGGAAGGAAAGCGGCCCTTCTCGCCGAAGCGTTTGTTACACGTGACCAACGCTCCATTAATATATGCAAGAGCACAGAGTCTCGACGAACCACCAATATTTGATCTGATTATACACCGGTGCTCGTCTTTATGTACTTACGGGGTCGTTACGCGGTGACGTTGCCTAACAGATTAATGGCCCCCGCAAATACTGCGAAATCCCTCTTCCCATCGATCGAATACGTTTCATTCGGCCGATCACGGATTCGATTAAGGGAAATTGAGCGTCAAAAATGGACGAGCGTGAAAGCGGAGCCAAATACCATCGATCCCGTTTCGCGATCTAAAGACACCGTAATCGCCGTAACCCGTTTTTCTCCCCCCATTATTTACTGTTTCTAATCTTTTTTCTCTTAAGGGGTTACATAACATATACCTAACGGTAGGAAAAGTTGGGTGCAACTTTATCAATGTTTGTTTTTTGCGAAAGAAATATTTGATTGAAAGAACTCCAACTGCATCTTATAGTATACATTTTAGCGTAAATTTGCAGTAAATTTCATTTGAAAATCTGCAATAGTGCAGCTGGTACAAGTTGTCTTGCAGAGGCTGTTTCGTGGTAAAAGCTTTTATACACGGTGCTCATGATATCTCATGGAGTTATTATCTAAAACAAGAAATGGACAAATGTTCTTTAAGTATATAAAAAAAGGAAGTTTTTGTCGTAGCCGATTTCTTATATATTGATTTCTCATGAAATGGCGACCATTCCCAATGTGGACGTATGATTTTTTACTGCAAAAATCGTGCTTTTCCACATTTTGATTTCAAACCACGGATAGATGTTCTCCGTACCGAAAAGGTTAAATGAAAATGCTACAGCAAACTATGATCTATGATACGTCTACAATAGCGAAAGGGTTAAACTGCGATAACGCGAGAAATATTTTACACAAAATTCGAGTAGCTTGAACAGAAAATACTGGAAGAATTCTTCCGTTAATAACTGATTCCCTTAAACCCCCAAATAATCGCTGATTTATTGATTACTTTTAATCGGTAATCTTAAATAATTGCTTTCGCTTTCTCTTGGAATACTTTTTTACCATCTATCTTCGTACTATTATTATTAATTATTTTTGTTGAAGTCGAATATTTCGTTGTAACGCGTAGAAAACTCCACATTTTAAAATATTGGAAGAAGCGAGTTTTCTTTTATAACTCGTCCATGGAACGTCGCCTAATTAGGGTTTGGGGATGCCTACGAACACCTCAGGTGTGAATATACAAACTTTCGCCACGTTTAGTAGCCAGTTCTAACCGTGAGCCCGTCTTGTGAACATCACCGATACTTCTTTATCCATTAATATATTTTTCATATTAATTAACATACTTTTCCAATAATATAAATATAATTATTTACCCACTTTATTTTCCACACGAGTCAGTTATTTAACATAACCCTTCAACAATTTCGAATCGATCACGCGTAAAGAATTCTTTTCGCAATTTTTTTACCATCTATCGCGCTATTGTTATTAATTACTTTTAATCGGTTAATCGTAAAGGATTGTTTTCCACTTTTCGTTCGAATACTTTTTTTTTTACCGTCTATCGTTAGCCTCTTCTGGACCGGATGATATTAAGGACATTCTATAAAATAGCAATAAAAAAACAAAAAAATAGGGGGGGAGGGTGAAACGAATGCACGGAAGCGGATGCGAATCTGTCTTACGTAATCTAGCGTTCGAAAGTGGGTTGCACGGTTCACCGGTCTTATTTTGCGACTCTCGAGTGGAAGCTGCTCTCCTGGCCGATTTTCGTTTTCACCGACTATCCCGCACGTATCCAAACCCCTCTCCCCCCCTACCCCGCCCCACGATCCTCGTCGTTTATATATTCGCGCAAAACAATGGCCGCTGCCGCGACTTCCAACGATTACCAGAAATGAAACTTACGCAAGCGTAACTTCCTCCATTGCCCTGCTACCGAAAAATAACACTCGACAAAAAGTCCCGCGCGATGCGTATAAAAGGATATTCAGTTGAATGCGCACCTGTTCGACCCACAGATTCGTCGTCATGATTTGATTCTTCAGATTCTGCAAGCAAACAAAATTATTGCGAAGCATTATTAGCGTACGCATTATTTATTATTATTATTAGCTTATTCAAATGGCTGACGCTGCTGCCATTTGGCGTAATACGAAGGAGTATTTCCGAGTGCAGCGTTCAAAGGGAAGTACGCAAACGAAAACAGAGTGTAAATGAATAAAGACGTAAGAATAATGGGGAAATGTATATATATGAATATATATAAACGAAAATATAACATAAAAATAAAAATATAATAAAATGATATAAAAAATAATATAAAGATAATAATATAAATATATAATAATAATTATTGGGATATAGGGTTAAATTAATTAAAATACGGTTTATTCTATATGATATGATTTTATTTAGTAACGAGAAAGGACGTCTTAACGTTAGGAAGATCGAACTAAAAGTGAGAGCTTTTCTCAAGCACGTAGAAAATGTGGCGCCCAATTCAGAAAGAAAATAACGGCCTGTGTCTGCAACGTGTCTGTCACACAGGCCCTTAGACACATGGGCCAGAGGCCCATAACTCTGGTAATAGAGTCAAGGTTTTCCTTTATTACAGACCCAGTGTCTCTCAACACAAAGTTTATTTTTGCGTTAGAATAAAATAATAATCCAACAATAATAAAAAAATAATATAAAAATAAAATATAATATAAACGAAATATATATGAGTAAACGATCCACATACTGTCGTTCAGCTACGTAGCAATGAATTTATTATATTGAACGTATAAGAAAGATGTTCATAAGTAAAAGAAATATTAAACGATATTATGACGAGAAACTTGAAGCGATCTTTACGTTAACGACGTTCTAAAATAGTTAACGAAAGTTACTTAAAGCTCGAACCATAAAGTGGCAGTACGTGGTAAGTACATTTACCCTGTACATAAATTGAAATTAATCGAGTAGTAGTCAATTTCGCAAACATTAGCATTACACAGTATTTTTTTCGTATGTCCGTCTAGCGGTAAGTACAGAAGGGCCGCCGCAAATTTTATCCTAATCACGATATAGTAACGAAAATAATTAAAAGGTGGTCCCCATTATGCGTATCGAAACTTACAACATCGATTAACTGCGAGAGTTTGAGCTTGATTTTAACGGTGAGGGCGTCTGTGACGTTGACCACTGGTCGAACCAGCTTGTTGTAATTCGACAGGAGATCGTCGTACAGCCGCTTCGCATCTGGATTTCCTGAGCATCCTGAAACAAAGCCCCCCACGAACAAAATATCTCGCATTAAAACCTATGACTTCTTTTTGCTTATACTTAAATTTAAATTTATCAGTCTATCGAAATCTCAAAGCTACGAATTCTCAACGCTTTGAATTTCCAAAGTTCTGGATTTTCAAAGCTTGAAATTCTCAACGCTTCGAAATCACAAAGCTACCAATTTTCAACGCTTTGAATTTCCATAGTTATGCATTTTTAAAGCTTGGAATTGTCAACGCTTCGAATTTCTAATGTTCTGAATTTTCAAAGCTACGAATTCTCAACGCTTTGAATTTCCAAAGTTATGGATTTTCAAAGCTTAGAATTCTCAACGCTTCAAAATGTCAAAGCTACCAATTCTCAACGCTTTGAATTTCCAAAGTTATGGATTTTCAAAACTTTAGAATTCTCAACGCTTCGAAATCTCAAAGCTACCAATTCTCAACGCTTTGAATTTCCAAAGTTCTGGATTTTCAAAGCTTGGAATTCTCAACGTTTCGAATTTCTAAAGTACTGGATTTTCAAAGCTTAGAATTCTCAAAGCTACGAAATCTCAACGCTTTGAATTTCCAAAGTTATGGATTTCCAAAGCTTGGAATTCTCAACGTTTCGAATTTCCAAAGTTCCGGATTTTCAAAGCTTAGAGTTCTCAACGCTTCAAAATGTCAAAGCTACCAATTCTCAACGCTTTGAATTTCCAAAGTTATGGATTTTCAAAGCTTGGAATTCTCAACGCTTCGAAATCTCAAAGCTACCAATTCTCAACGCTTTGAATTTCCAAAGTTCCGGATTTTCAAAGCTTGGAATTCTCAACGCTTCGAAATCTCAACGCTTTGAATTTTCAAAGTTTGGAATTCTCAACGCTTTGAATTTCCAAAGTTCCGGATTTTCAAAACCTTAGAATTCTCAACGCTTCGAAATCTGAAAGCTACGAATATATATATATATATATGGATGTTTGGTAACGCGTTGCAAAACCGGTTCTCGATAAAAGCCTGCACGCGAAGTGATTTAACGCGTTTTTGTAGAGAATGGCCGATTTATGTACGCAGAAATGGAAGGCAAACAGGCCAGTTCGGGTTTCCAATAGGCTGATACACGTGTGCATCGAGCGAATGCGAAAAGAAGGGGATGAGCAATTGCCGCCGTTTAATGCCCCAAAGCCACACGCGCAATTCACGCCATTTTATTGCGCTTTATTTTTGTCTCTTTCGCTACTTTCTAAACGCGCGCGAATTAATAAATACGGGCCGAGGTCAATTTCGCTGGAGTATAATAACTATTGCTCAACCCTGCCAATACACGCGAACGTTTGTTCGACGACAACGCGTTTACGGGTCTCCAAATTCTATTTCTCTCTCTTTCTCTCTTTCTGCAACGATATTACAAACTTGTATTTTAGATTTTGCCACGGAAATTTTAATAATCGAATTCACTTACGTAGCAAACGTTGTATATAAATGTAAGTATATTATAAATATAAATTTATACGTTTATATTGTGAAGCTATATATAATATATTATAATTATATATTATAAATATATACGTTCGAAAATTTATCCATATTAAGTTTCACTACATAGTTTAGATTTGCCACCGACTTTTCCAGAAATTAACTTTACTGCCGTTAGCTTACATTATTGCTTGCATTGTTTAACATTGTCGAATTTTTAAGCGTTCAGATTCCGATCCTTTAAAAGCAACTTAAAACCGTGTTTTTAGAAGGGAAGATGAGCTTTTTCCCATAACAAAGTAAAGAAGAATCGCTTAGCTCTAGAAACTGTAAATTCTAAGTGTCTCTTTTAAGATTTTCACGTACGAAGTTTAGTGAGAATAAAACTATTTATTAAACATCGGAATCGCAGAGATTTATCAGCAATTAAGGTGAAGAAGGAAGAGGAGCGGCGATTCCGGTACCGATTTCTGCTCAATGTTTCCATTAATTTTGTAATAGATTTTGCTGGCACAGCTTGGCGTGTATTATTTATCGTTTCCGAACATTATATTATCGGTGTTTTACGAGCTTCCTGGAGCTGTACCAGGATGGTTCATAATACGCGACAACGTATACAGAAGAACTTCGGCTACGATTTCAATTTTGAAGCGGTGCCAGAATATTTACGATACACCTTGCAAGCGCGCAATCATCTTTCATACATTGTTCTACGGTATCTTTAATCGTGTAGTTAAATAGATCAAGAAGCGACACTTTTAATATAGCAATCTCAAAATTCTACTTTTTGTTCTTCTGATAATTGGTAGATTACATAGCGTCACGAGAATTTTGGGAAACCGGTGGCACGGGATTTTTAAAGCTACGAATTTTCAACGCTTAGAATGCTCAACGTTTATCATTTTTAACGCTTCGACGTCTCAAAGTTACGAATTCTCAACGCTTTGAATTACAAAGTTATGGATTCTCGAAGCTTGGAATTCTCAACGCTTTGAATTTCCAAAGTTATGGATTCTCGGAGCTTGGAATTCTCAACGTTTCGAATTTTCAATGTTATGGATTTTCAAAGCTTGGAATTCTCAACGCTTCGAAATCTCAAAACTACGAATTCGCAACGCTTTGAATTTTCAAAGCTTAGAATTCTCAACGCTTCGAAATCTCAAAGCTACGAATTCTCAAAGCTTCGAATTTCCAAAGTTATGGATTTTCAAAGCTACGAATTCTCAACGCTTCGAATTTCCAAAGTTATGGATTTTCAAAGCTTAGAATTCTCAAAGCTACGAATTCTCAACGCTTCGAAATCCCAAAGCTTGGAATTCTCAACGCTTCGAATTTCCAAAGTTATGGATTTTCAAAGCTCGGAATTCTCAACGTTTCGAATTTCTAAAGTTCTGGATTTTCAAAGCTTAGAATTGTGAAGGCTACGAATTCTCAACGCTTTGAATTTCCAATGTTCCGGATTTTCAAAGCTTAGAATTCTCAACGCTTCAAAATGTCAAAGCTACCAATTCTCAACGCTTTGAATATCTAAAGTTATGGATTTTCGAAGCTTGGAATTCTCAACGCTTCGAAATGTCAAAGCTACGAATTCTCGACGCCTTGAATTTTCAACGTTTCGAATTTTCAAACTTTCGAATTCTAAAAGCTTCTATGCATTCTCAAAGCGTCGAATTCTCAACGCTTTAAATTTTCAAACTTTCGAATTCTAAAAGCTTCTATGCATTCTCAAAGCGTCGAATTCTCAACGCTTTAAGTTTTCAAACTTTCGAATTCTAAAAGCTTCTATGCATTCTCAAAGCGTCGAATTCTCAACGCTTTAAATTTTCAAACTTTCGAATTCTAAAAGCTCTATGCATTCTCAAAACGTTGAATTCTCAAAGCTTCGAATCTCTTTAAAACTTCGTGTCCTTAAACATACGAATCCTCGAAGCAACAAATTCCCTACCACACTTAGGATGCTCAAAAATTGAGTAAAGGTTTCTACAAATTCCTCCTTAAAATCGTATCTACTACATATATGAAACCGAGAAAGGCGCGCGGGCGCGAAGCAAGAAAGAAATTCGGTTTCGCGGAGAGGTGGAAATTTCAGTGGCAGCATCTTTAAACGACATCCCGAACGCGTATTCTTGGAAATATCTCCGGGTAAGCGAAAAACGGGTCGCAGAATTTGCAAGAATACGATGGCCGAAGGAAGCTGTGGATAGGTTAGAAGGAGCTGCATGGGAAAAGTTGATACGATATCGGCTATGGTGCCGGTGGAATCGATGGAAAATCGTTTACGCAATATCGCCGGGCACAGTGAAATAAATCTGAACACGTTTAAGGGACGCTATCTGTTCCGATATTATTCCAAAGTTCACTCGTACCTTTTCATCGAGGCAAATTTATGCCGTGCCATTTTTACAGCCGTACACAGCCGTATTTTTAAACTGAACAGCTTCGAATCCGCCGAATTTGCACGCGTTTATATCTTTCCTATTTTTCTCTTTTTTTTTGCGTATCGAAGAAATACGCGTGGATGCGTAACGCAAAATTTAAGTAATTCGAAGTTGACTGGAATACGTGTAATCTGCTTTAACGAAGTAAAGAACGAACAAAATCTTCCTACAATACTGCCTTCTTACTTGGTACTTTGTTGTACCGTTTCAATTTCGTAGTAATGAATTTATTACATTGAACGTGTAAGAAAAATGTTCGTAAATAAAAAAATGGGTGGTCGAACAATATTGTGACGAGAAACTGGAACGATCTTTACGTTAACGACGTTCTAAAACAATCAAATGAAGTTACTTAGAAACGCGAACTTTAAAATGGCAGGACGTTGTAAATGTAACCTAGTTGACTGAAAATTTGGCGTACAGAAGAATGATGACGAGGTGTTGCGTTTTGGTCCGCGCCAAGTTAATGCAACCCGATTTATACAGTTTACGTCGGCTTCCTCGAAAACCGAGCCGGGCACGTTCGAGGTGCACGTAATTTCCGGCTAGTTAACCGATTACTCACGAAAGATCGCGATCAAATCGATGGCCATCTGTTCGTGCCACGAGTTATCGTTATATCTCTGATCCAAGCGTATTACGCGACGAACTTCGAAGCTTACAATTGCCACGCAATAGAATTCTCATCCTGAATACATTATTTACCCCACCCAACCGTATATTATTTCACCCTTTAAAGCTTCTCGAAATAATCGACCTTATATTTCGCGCAACTGCGACGCGTTCCTCTTTCAGACGTAAATTAACATGAAATTTCTTGTAATCCTATATACGTACGCTTCCTGACAAATGTTAAGCAACAAAGTAAATCTTTCTATTGGAAATATAGGTGGTGGAATAAAATAAAATAAAATAGAAAGTTCAGATACTTTTGATTCTAAACTTTTGTCTTTATTTAAAGGCTTGGTAGGGCACGTCTTTACAGTACGAAAGAAACTGCTAGAATGACGAGAGGTCAGTGAGTGAGTCAGTGAAGAAGAATTCGTCACGTACCCATAGACCATATCGGTCCCAAACTTCGTCTGAACAATTCAAGACGGGACACAGCTGCACCCTCTTGAGCTGTGTCTCGTAAAGAAACCCCACACGCGCAGAGATGGTTTTTGTAAATGAAAAACTTTCTCTTCCTGAAAGAGAAAATCCAACACTTTCTTTACTATCTTTCGAGATAAATAGCTTAGAGTAAAAAACGTATTACGTATGCCAATAAACGATAAGTTATCCTATTTTTAACCAGTTCACTGCTAACTACGAGATATCTCGTAGTAAACGTCTGTAACAAGAAACTGCTGATTACGAGATATCTCGTAGTTTGCGTTACAAGTTTAAATTGATTGCAATTGATCACTGAACAAGTTTATAGCCGTTTGAGTTAGAAATTATTATTATTATTATTTTGATATTACTGTAAATGTCATTTTAGTACACCAACTAAATATCTGCAACTAAATATTAGTAGATTTTACGAAATTCAATTTTTTTCTTTAACGCCCGACATTAACGAATTTGGCGCCCAGGGCAAGACGCTCAAAATTTCCGTGTGGCAGTGAATGGGTTAATTCTAATCTATATACTACCTCGGAGAATAAAGGGTACACAAAAATATGGAAAGGATTACTTTGTTTCTCAAGTTTTGTCAGGAAGTGCGTGTAATATACATCCTATTTGAAACGAACAAATATTGTGTATATTATTCCTTACTTATGTTATCAACTACTTCTATCGTATAATTGGTATAATCTGCATTTGTACACTTATGCATTATTGGCTTCAATCTTCGGTTTTTATATTGCTTTACATTGCTTTGCTTCGTTTACTCGTATACTACGCCACGAAACGAGGCAATCTTACGAATACGTATACGCGATCTATCGTAAGTAATACGCCACGGTTGCAATTTTTCTCTTTTTTAACGTCGAATTTATAACGCGGAACGTTTTTTCTTTAAAATTCAATCGCGAAGATCCCTTTTTTATTTCAACGATTTCGAAAGCGAGGAGGTCTTCGCTGAAGCGTGAGCGACGTGGAAACGGGGAAAGATAGGTTTGTTATCGACAATGCAACGACCAGCGAAAATTCGTTCCGGTTGAGATAGATTTTGACCGTGGCGTAAACGTTAATGGAATCAGACGGACAAGCAGCGGGTCTTTCTTTTTTTTCTTCTCTCGAACGATTACGGAATGGAAAGGAGAATCGGGAGAACAGTGCCGGGGATTTCGACTGAGAGCGCGCAAAGATTTCGGGGCTTGGCCAATTGGAAGAGAACGCTCTGTTAGTCGAAACCGATTACTCGTCTACCTCCGGCGATTCTTACTTTTCGTTGAAGCTTTATTCCACGGAATCGAAGGAAATAGTTTGAGACAGGTATCCTTAGGTACTTCGGTTCTTCGCTATTAGAATCCAAAGATTAACACAACCCCTTTATAATAAACGTCAGTCGAATACTTAAAGGCGTGTATATACGTCCATGGTAGCGAAAGGGTTAAAGAGGAGTTTGTAGAAACCTTTATTTACTTTTGGATGATCCGAAGTGGTGGTAGGGAATTTGTAGCTTCGAGGATTCGTATGTTTAAGGATACGGAGTTTGAAAATTTCGAAGCTTTGAGAATTCGACGCTTTGAGAATGCATAGAGCTTTTAGAATTCGAAAGTTTGAAAATTCGAAGCGTTGAGAATTCTAAGCTTCGAAATTCCAAAACTTTAGAAATTCAAAGCGTTGAGAATTCGTAGCTTTGAGATTTCGAAGCGTTGAGAATTCTAAGCGTTGAGAATTCTAAGCGTCGAGAATTCTAAGCGTCGAGAATTCTAAGCGTCGAGAATTCTAAGCGTCGAGAATTCTAAGCATTGAGAATTCTAAGCATTGAGAATGCCAAACTTTGAAAATCCATAACTTTGGAAATTCAAAGCTTTGAGAATTCCAAGCTTTGAGAATTCGAAGCGTTGAGAATTCTAAGCTTCGAAATTCCAAAACTTTAGAAATTCATAGCGTTGGGAATTCGTAGCGTTGAGAATTCGAAGCATTGGGAGAATTTCAAGTTTCGAGATTTTCAAAACTTTAGAAATTCAAAGCGTTGAGAATTCCGTAGCTTTGAGATTTCGAAGAGTTGAGAATTCTAAGCTTCGAAAATCCAAAACTTTGGAAATTCGAAGCTTTGAAAATCCGTAACTTTGGAAATTCAAACCGAATTTTTTCAAAGAGTAATCGCAGTAACTGTTTACCTATTTATTACTTTAACGCGTGCCACGAATGCGAAACAATGAAATATTGTACGTAATTTATGGTCGCAATACTCGCAAACCATACGAATTGAAATTACGGGTAGAATTGGAATTGAAATTTGTTAAAAATATACGATGTATTCTTGTTGCAATCAGAGCATAATTTCTACCACGAGCGTGACTCGTTATCGTAGTCCAAATGGTCAAGTAGAACCGAACCCAAGTCGAAACCAAATCTGAACGTGAGTCTAAAACAAGCTTAATCGAAGCCGATCCGAATGTAATCGAAACCTAATCCGAATCTAACTCAAACTTACCCCGACGCTAACCCAAGTGTAACCGCAACGCTAAACCGAATTCAAGCCGAGTCTAGCTGCGATTCTAAACCGAATCTAACCCGATTCTAGCCACAAATCTAAACTGAATTCTAACCAAAGTGTAACCACGAATCTAAAGTGAAACTAATCTACGTTTACCACGCGACTAATTCGAACCTGAGCCGAATCCGATTCAAACCCTGAAATAAGCATAACTCGAATCGAACCCAAACCAAATTTAGAATCCAAATCTAGTGACTTCAAGTTGATCCTGAATTTCATCCTAATATAATCGAAATTTTGGCCTCCAATTAGTAAGTCCCATTTAATTATAGTCTGATCGAAACCTGATAACTCGAACTAAACACGAACCTATCTTAAACCTAATGATTTTAATACGGTCCCGAATTTCATCCGTATACGATCCGAATTTAGTTTTCTAATTCATAACCATCGTCAAATTATACTTCGATTGAAACTAAACCGAATTTAATCGAAGCTTAAACGATGCCAGAAAATTCTCCGATATGAAAAATAAAATATAAGTAATGATAGTGTCTAAGATTTTTACAAGTGTTTAGAGATTTCTCATTTTTGCGTTTTGCACGCGATGGAATATTAGAATAATAAATTAGCCTACGCTACAAAGTGTGATCCTTAAAAAATTCGTAGGACAAGGGGTTGAAGTGAACATTTGGTACGTCTTCGCGTATCACGTGCAGCGTTTGCCTTTTTGCATATGTAAACTTCGCATAAATGCATAAAAATTCGCAGTCTAATCGTAGCACTTATCAATATTCATCCCAGCTTTCCCTATTCAAACATTTCCCATTACGCCTCCATAAATTGTACCGTAACAACTTTAATCGTAGGTTTAACTATAATTTCAAGGTGTCACGTCTAAGTGCCATCATTACGGAAGCCTAAAATACCCCTTAAACATTACAGCACGTGACAACATTAATCTTAGCTTTCCCTATTCAAACGTTTCCCATTACGCCTCCATAAATTTTACCGTAACAATTTTAATCGTAGGTTTAACTATAATTTCAAGGTGTCACATCTAAGTGCCATCATTATGGAAGCCTAAAATACCCCTTAAACATTAGAACACTTGTCAACGTTAATTTTAGCTTTCCCTATTCGATGATTTCTCGTTACACCACCATAAATTTTACCGTGACAACTTTAATCATAGATTCCAAAGTGCCATCATTACGAAAGCCTAAAATACCCCTTAAACATTACAGCACGTGTCAACATTAATCCTAGCTTTCCCTATTCAAACGTTTCCCATTACGCCTCCATAAATTTTACCGTAACAATTTTAATCGTAGGTTTTACTATGATTTCAAGGTGTCACATCTAAGTGCCATCATTATGGAAGCCTAAAATACCCCTTAAACATTAGAACACTTGTCAACGTTAAGTTTAGCTTCCCCTATTCGAAGATTTCTCGTTACACCGCCATAAATTTTACCGAAACAACTTTAATCATAGATTCCAAAGTGCCATCATTACGAAAGCCTAAAATACCCCTTAAACATTATAACACTTGTCAACGTTAATTTTAGCTTTCCCTATTCGAAGATTTCTCGTTACACCACCATAAACTTTACCGTAACAACTTTAAGCATAGATTCCAAAGTGTCATCATTACGAAAGCCCAAAATACCCCTTAAACATTATAACACTTGTCAATGTTAAGTTTAGCTTCCCTATTCGAAGATTTCTCGTTACACCACCATAAACTTTACCGTAACAACTTTAATCATAGATTCCAAAGTGCCATCATTACGAAAGCTTAAAATACCGCTTAAACATTATAACACTTGTTAATGTTAAGTTTAGCTTTCCCTATTCAAACATTTCTGGTTACGCCTCCATAAATTTTAGCGTAACAATTTTAATCGTAGGTTTAACTATAATTTCAAGGTGTCAGCATCTAAGTGCCATCATTACGAAAGCCTAAAATACCCCTTAAACATTATAACACTCGTCAACGTTAATTTTAGCTTTCCCTGTTCGAAGATTTCCTATTACGTCTCCATAAATTCTACCATAACAACTTGAATCGTAGGTTTAACTATAACTTCACGATGTCACCATTTAAGTGCCATCGTCATGGAAGCTTTAAGTATACTTGAAACTTCGTAGCACGTACCAACGGCTCACCCTAGTTTTCCCCCATTCAAAGATTTCCCATTACGTCCCCCACAAATTTTACCATAGCAACTTAAACCAAAGTTTCCGCTACGCCTCCGACACCGCGCGTCTAATTCTTCTATCGCCATGGAAATCTACGGTATACTTCGAAAATCATGACCGGTACATTCGTTTTTTGCGTCTCTTGCAAATATTTTTCTCCACAGCTCTACAAATTTCACCGTGGCGGCAACTTTAATCAAAGTTTCTGCTACATCTTCGAGGCCCTACGTAGTATAAGCAACTTCATCACGAAAACCTAAAGATACACTTTAAACAACGTAGCACGTTCATCGTGGGTTTCCCCATTCATCTTGAGACACTTTCGCCGTGAAGAAACTTCAATACCTTCCGTCCCAACACTATCTTTCCATTTGGGTCGCGGACTAGAAACCTAAGAAATCCGCTACAGTCGTACCCTCGAACTTGGCTACTCGTATTTTAATACCCAGAGGATAAAACACCACCGCTTAACCCTTTCGCTACTGTCAACGTGTATATACGTGTCTGAGATTTTTGACAGGGCGTGTTCTTTTTATCACGATTCTGGGGTAAGTGCCGTGGGGTCAATCACGGTCCTCTTGCCATAAGGTGAAATCACCTTCCCCACTGCGTGTGGCCAGATCCTTCGAAGACACCCTTATCGCTGTGCATTCGTCATGCAGCACTGCAATGCAACGCAGCACCATAAAATCTGCCACTCTTAGAATTCGTCGCTCTCCTATCTAACGATCAATACCGTTCTTCGCCCGATGGCAGACATAGATCTGCCCCATTGGTACCTCCCGATCCATGAAGAACAGGTCAAAGGCCGAGGGCACGCGTGTGTCAGCGCCGCACACGGGTTGATGCTGCTGCCTGCTACATACGTCTTCAAGAATTGGGCTGGCATTTGTTAAACACCAAATATTCGTAATCCTGGTCTAGACCTCAATACTCGTTCTGGTGCGTGGAAATTAATTTGCATAAGAAGAGAGGGACAATCGATATGGTTGTTAATTAAATTAAAAATAAAGCTACGATCGGATATTATATATATATTATTATATAAAAACGGTATAAGTAAATAGGTATACAGATGTAAAAGAATATAACTAGAGGTAGGGATTGTAGATGTATAGATAGTAGATTAATGGCAGTATGAAATTTGTCGCGACGCGACTTTAGGCGTAGCAGTCCAAAGGGGCTGCGAAGCCGTTTCATGATTTAGCCTGCGATCACGGAAGAATACGCGGTCTGCTGACCACGTGCATTGGCAAAATACCGTTGCTAGAAAAACGGTATTTGTCAGCAGGCCAAGACAGAGACTCGCTCTCCACGGCGCCACCACTGTCATCCCTTCTCCTAAACATAGTTTTCACCAACATATTTTCGACACCAACCCTCACGGCAGTCAGTTCGCCACCACCAGTCACACAGAGCAGTTCACACATAACAACACTCAATCTGAACAGTCGTAAGATTAAATCAAGGCGGCTTAAACGTTTGCAAGTGTCACTTTTATTTTTCCAAACCCACCCGTTACCTCATTAAGTTGAAGTAACGGCAGCGTTGCCAATGTATCTAGCACGGCCGGTACGGTGACGCAACAAAATTATTTGAGGATTAAGTGTGAGAGAGGAGGAATGATTGAGAAACTATATTTGTAAAACCAAGTTCCTTTTTTAAGGCCGAAGAGGCTGGAATATAAACTCACATATATATATTATTATATATAGACTGCGGGTCTCTATGCAAATTCAGATTTCTAACGCAAAGCTACGTTTCTCCATCGACACACAACGTCGCTAAGAAAAGAAACAACTCGAGTATGGAAGAACGTATGCGAAAAGTATTACCGTATTTATAATGGAACATCTTTTTCGAACGCCTTCTACCAGAGCTTGCACGATTATCCATCGGTGGAGATGGGAACTGAACGATTCTAGCAAAGCTGGTATCGGGTTTAATCGTTGCAATCGCCGAAGCAGACGAAGAGCAAAGGGAATGGAAGGGAAGAAAAGAAACGAAAGAATCAACGGTATCGGTCGTCGAATCGACGTCCGTGAAATTGTTGCTGGCTGGACGGCAGCAATAAGAACGAGCACTATATTACCAACGCGATATTGCGTTTCGCGCGAGACGGGATTGCTCGATGAGCCGGACATATCGAGAAATATGGAGGCCCTCGCGGCCGACGTTTAAAAGACACTCTATTCGCGGCTCGAGTATCCACTTATCCCGGCTGTTTATTTCCCGGGGAGAACGACGGCAACTTTTCCAGTCGGGATTTTCAATGATGGAATACAGAGAGGATCCCTAGTCTCGACGATGCAATCGATACACGAGAGACAAAAGGCAAACCGAACCGGTTACCAGTATCGCGGATTTTCAAGCTTTTGCATTTTTAACACCCTCGGTTCTCGCTTACTCCAATCGCCGAGCTTTCGCGGCTTTAAGTATATGGATTTATCAACGAACCTTTGCATTTCGAAGCCTTTGATCATCGAAGGTTTCGCATTTCCAAGCGTTTAAATTGAACGAGCTTTGGAATTTCCAAATCTTTCGATTTCAAGTGCTTCGAATTTCCGTATCTGCGAATTTCCAGGCGATTAAATTTCCAAGTTTTCCAATTTTCACGAGGTTCAAATTTGCCACGTCTTCGAATCACGAAGGCGTTGCATTTCCGTATCTTCGAATTTTCAAGCATATCAACTTCCAAGCTGTCGAATCTCAAAGCGTGTAAATTCGTAAACTTTCGGTTTTTCAATCGTTTCAAATTCCGAAATCTCTCGAATGTCAAGCCTTTCGTTTCCGAGGAATATTCTCGTTAAATCGTCGAAGTCATTGAAATAATTAGAAGCTGTACCGTACGAGAGAACGACGGCACGGTGTTCGATAAGTGGTACGAGTCGGCGCGTGGTCAGACGAGTAGCGTAAATCCCAGCTAACGAGCTAAGTAGAATGGGAGCCTGTTTGCTCAGACGACCCGCGGAGACGGTACTTATACAGATAAGTGGAACGAGACTGTGACTGTTCAGACGGCTAAAACAAGATCGTTTCTTTAACGATAAGTAGAATATACTCGCTAAGAGTAATTGCTATTACACGTTCTACAATAATTCAACAAGAATACGAAAGGTTTAATCTTATTTAATCGTCACGAACGTAGTACCACAATTGTAGCAAAAGCGACGCAGGATATGCTCGAATCATCTGCACCTCTGCGGTGGATTACGATGCTGCTTCGACGCGAAACGCATATTAAACATTTATATATCAGGATCCATACGGTGTCTGTACGCATCTGCGCGCAACCGCATTAGGATTCTCTGGAGCGTCGCGGTAACTTTAAATCGACCGTAACCCGTCGCTTAATTCGCCTCGTAACTTTTTCTCCCGCGTCCTACCATCGTTTCCAAGTTATAGCCTCCGCGCCCTACTTCACCGGATGCTCTCTCTATTTATAATACAGGCTGATTTGTCCCCCGGTAGACTCGAAAGCAACATCGCCGCCTAAACACTAGGAGGTGTAGCTCTGTGGAGAGGGGATTAGGATAGGAAAAAGGAAGGTTGTTG
Source organism: Eucera pruinosa (assembly GCA_028830335.1). Taxonomy (NCBI): domain Eukaryota; kingdom Metazoa; phylum Arthropoda; class Insecta; order Hymenoptera; family Apidae; genus Eucera; species Eucera pruinosa. Next base: position 29,087,073 of record JAMYCR010000003.1, read on the forward strand.
CGTTTTGTGCTGGGCCTGCTAGTGGACTCCATCGGTAAGGATACCTAGCAGGCCCTGCCTTAGACGTTGAGATATTGGAAGGAAGACGGTACACAGAGTGATTTGACCGCCAGAAGACTCGAAAGCAATACCGCCGAATAAACACTAGGAGGTGTGGCTCTGTGGAGGGGGGATAGGATAGGAAAAAGGTAGGGTGTGCGTTTCGTGTGTCTTGGGCCTGCTAGTGGACTCATTGGTAAGGATACCTAGCAGGCCCTGCCTTAGACGTTGGGATATTCGAAGAAAGACGGTATACACAGGGTGATTCGTCCACCAGTAGACTCGAAAGCAATACCGCCGAATAAACACTAGGAGGTGTGGCTCTGTGGAGGGGGGATAGGATAGGAAAAAGGTAGGGTGTGCGTTTCGTGTGCCTTGGGCCTGCTAGTGGACTCATCGGTAAGGATACCTAGCAGGCCCTGCCTTAGACGTTGGGATATTGGAAGGAAGGCGGTATATACAGGGCGATTCCCCCGCCAGTAGACTCGAAAGCAATACCGCTGCCTAAATACTAGGAGGTGTGGCTCTGTGGAGGGGGGATAGGATAGGAAAAAGGAAGGCTGTTGCTGCGTTTCGTGCTGGGCCTGCTAGTGGACTCCATTGGTAAGGATACCTAGCAGGCCCTGCCTTAGACGTTGGGATATTGAAAAGAAGGCGGTATGTACAGGGTGATTCGACCGCTAGTAGACTCGAAAGCAATGCCGCCGCCTAAATACACAGCGACAACCTCGTGTCTGTGTTCGCGATATGATAGCGAAGAGGCCACCCACTTCAATTTTGGGACTCGGCTTTTCTGTTCACACGCATATACGCGCGCAGCAGTTTTCGCTGCAGTAGCCGCCGCCGTCTACTCGCCGATGATACAGTGACAAAAGAACCGTCCTCTAGTGTTTAGGCGGTGGTATTCCTTTCAAGTCTACCGGAGGGTGAATCCCAAAATAAACGTCGCGAAGCAGTCGACTCCGTAACTTCTTTCCTAACACTGGTCAATCGTACGCTCAATTTTGCGAGCAACTATAGTATATAAACTAAAGTTAAACGTGTCTGAAATTCGTTCGAATCCTACCACGCCCCAGCTATCCATCCTTGACGTCTCACAATTTAGTAACGCGAAACGTGCATCCTTCTTTTTTATACGTTTCAGAGGGAGGGGGTAAGGTAAACGTTGAATGAGATGCGCGTTAACTATTGCCTGTGGAAAAAGACTGGACGTTGATGGCGGCCATTGTACGCGCGCGAGGGCGTCGCGAAACATTTACATGTGAATGGGAGCCAAGTACTACTGGCTGATGCATATGCAGCAGACGGCATATCTTATATACGATAGTTATTCGTCGCCGGTTATATTTGCCGGTTTATTGTCTAGAGATGATAGGCTTCGCCGGATCTCTGGACTTCGCAATATAGCATCACGAACTTAGAATAGTAATTCTCTATTCCCGATTACAATAACCTTTGCGGCTACGAATACTACGTTCAACTTAGCGAGTTTCTAATCTGCGTGCACGCGAAAAAGGTGTTGGGTTTGTACTTTAAAACGGTAACTGGTTGAAGATGAATTTGTTGATACGGCGAATCGTTTGAAATTGAAATTGAACTTAAAGTATCGAATATTTAAAGGTGAACTTAGAATGGCGAACAATCGAGTTTCTATTTGAATCATTCAACGTTCAATGCCGAATTTACAGTGAACGAATATTCGGATTTCGATTCGAATTGTTGCGCGTTTAAAGCTGAATTTCAAGCCGTCGAATACTTCTAATCGAACTTGAAACGTCGAACGTTTAAATTTACACGCGAACGCTATTTTTAAATGCCGCATATTCGAACTCGAATTTAAATCGTCGAACGTGTAAAATTGAATTTGCATCGTTGAATGCTTGAACGTGAACTTGGAATATTGGATACTTGGATTTGAATTTAATGTGTTAAATAAACGCCGAGTAATTTTGATATCCAGCCCATGATTCCATAGTTCGATGGCCCATAAACTGCGGCGGAACATCAACGTCCAGCTTAACTTAGCCCGGTGATATAGTAGCCGTGAACGGTCGAAAGCCGTGCAGCAGCACCTTATTGTTCGATAGATTTATCGAACTTACCTGATATGAGCACCAACACTATCCACATGATCCCCACCAGGCTCTTCATCATGTCATTGTGTCACGTCCAACTCATTTCTTCTCGCCTTCGTGCTCTCCGGACCCTTCAGTTCTAGCACTGAAACAGAGAGAACACGCTATTCGATCCGAGTGCAACGATGCGCTTTGAATAAGCGCTTACAATTAGACCCCGGGAACACGTTCTCCGTTCATATACGGCCATTTGTCGCCGGTCGATAAACCATCGATACTCTTACATAATAACTTACTTATTCGTCGACAAAATTTCCCGTAACTACACCTCTGAGATGTTTTTAGATTTTTCTTAAAAACACGCGCCAGGCGATACGAAATTAGCTCGCGTCTAATCGACGAGCATTTTGGTAACGATGTCGACGATAATTTCGATATTCGGATTATGAATTCGTGCAATGAAATCCGGTCACATTTGCGCGATGAACCGAAGAATAATTCGAGGCTTAAAGGATTCGAGTTAGGTATAAAATGGATTACGAATATCAAAGGATTAACATGATAGAAATAAAGAAAGGGAACGTAGAAGCGCGGTTCATTGGAAAATTTGTTAGCCAAACGTGCTAATATTATTTTTGTAGTATTATTTTTTAATTCATGGGAGGATTGAAACCGATTCTAGATTGTTGGCCGGAATAGAAAAGCTAGAATTCGAAGACGCGCAGGATATTTCGAAAGCTACACACGGAGGGATGATTTATGAAGCGATCGATTGCAGTACGCAGCGAAACACGGCCACTATTTTTGCACCTATGATCCATTCATGCTAGATACGTATCAGTGATTAATTAAGCCCCCAAGGTGGACATCGGTATGCTTGCCGCTTGAACAGATAAGCGATTCAATTTTCTTTCTCGTCGGCTTTTAATTCTATCGACTGAGCAAATTGCGCGAAACCACTTTTTTTTTTTAATAGCTTAATAGAAGATACTTAAAACTTTTTCATTTATCCACCCCTTCCTTTCACGTGTAGCAGCGTATTTATACTTGCGCGAATTAAAGCTGACTTACCCCATTAATTAAAATTACGGGATTTCGTGGGTCACGGTAAAAATTCCCAGGGATAGTTAATATTTTCGCCCGGTGACAAACGTCGTGTCTACAGGGATTTACGAAATTTATCGAATATCGCTACACCCTTGTACTTTGATTACTTTGCATATAGTTCTTTGTTTTTTTAGAACAATCAAGCCTCGAACGAAGTCAGTATAAAACCTCGAATTGTACATTGAGAATATCTGTAACATTTTATAGCTAGCGATTTAACTTTCGTTAAATATAAAGTAACGATGATACAGTAGATGCTACGATTTTTAAAGAACAAAACAAATCTCTATTAAAATTACGTTTCTCTTTTGGACTTCGGTTTACGTAACAACGCACAGACATTGTATATTCGTTTACACTTTAATATTTATAAGTACATATTAGCAGGCAAACGTGCTGTTGAACATTAAAAAGTAAACAATATAATTGTAAAATATGGAACGTGTGATAATTCAGTAAAAAAAATACGTTTACTATATATCTTATATCTGTTACACAAACTGACGCGTTAATTAAATGTAAAAACGTGTTACCGTTTAAATGAAAAGCTTTCAAGTGACGAGTACGAAGGACGTTGGACTTTGTTATACCGTTTCAACTACGTAGTAATTAATTTATTATATTCAACATATAACAAAAATGTTGATAAATAAAAGAGCGGTTGAACAATATTACGCTTCGAACTGGAAGCGATTTTTACGTTAACGACGTTGTAAAATAGTTAACGAAAATTACTTAAAGCGCGAACCTTAAAGTGGCAAGTACGTGGTACATCTATCCTTAGTTTCTAATTTCCAACCGAAAAGAGTTTTCGCCTAAAGGAGCATAGCTGATAACTTCGAGTCTATGCGCTTCTAGCAAATATTCCCATCCATCCCCTTGAAATTTAGCCGGTAGGAATTTATGCCAGTCATAAGGCCGGCGATTACGTGATTTCGGATCCCAAGCAGAAATTTTCGCTTGGGATCTCGTAAATCTCTGTTAGTTAGGCGAGCACAGGAGAACGCGATGGCGTATCTCTTGAAATATCGTTGAATCTGCAAACTCGGATACACGGAGAGCTTCTTCTTCCTTTCCCTTCCCTCACGGCTGCCAAACCGTTGTACATTCCCGTTGAAACTTTAAAACTCAACTCGAATATACTCGAGATCCCCTCTCTCTCTCTCTTTCTCTCTCACCGGTGAATTCTGCACGATCGAATCGCGCGTGCACGTCGACGTCGAGAAGGAAGAATGCAAAAGTAATGTATCCGTTCGGAAGGATGAAGCGAAAAAGGTGACACACAGGCTCGTGTCTATCCGATGTCCGCCCTCCCGACGACGACGAGTTGATCGTAAAATGAAAAATGGAGCAGATCGATGAGACGAGTGTGTTTCTTGCCAATGCTTTCTATACGCTGTGTTCGCTATTCGAATGCCTGTTGTCCGATGCGACGTTTCGAATTCGTCGATATTAACGTATTACCGTCCGGAGACATAAAAATGTGTGTATGTATTTTTCTTCACTGCTCGTAAAATGCCGGAGACACGTAAATTGGGTTTTACACGTTGCGCATTAAATACCGGCGACCTATAAATATGTGTTACAACATCATATATATATATATATATAATATTGTGGAGCTGTAGAGAGAGAATAGAATACGAAAAAGGAAGGGTGTTGCGTTTCGTCCAGAGCCTGCTAGTAGACTCATCAGTGCGGCTACCTAGCAGGCTCTGCTTTAAACGTTGAGATATTCGAAGAAAGGTTAAAGGCAGTATATATATGGACGAGGTAGTTGGAGCGAGTGCTTTCGAGAAAGCACTACAGTACTGCCTTGGATATTGGCCGGGGTTTTGCCTTGGATATTAGCCGGTCACTATCCCCACCAGTTCTTGGAACTAGCTTCGGAACTGTCTCGGTGGCCAAGTACATATGTTTTTACACCTACCGTGAAATGTCGAATGGGCCCTGCTGTGTATCTCTATCTCACTCACTCTCTATCAACAAGGAGACACTCAGGATTTCTTGAAAGATCTACCTCCCTTCAACTTTGGCCAGATTCGGTCCCGAACCCCGGTCAATATTCAAGGTAATACTGTATTTCGTATGTCCCTCTAATGATGGGCACAGGAGAGCCGCCACAATACGATATAATGGAAAGTACAGACAATTGCATCGTAAGTACGTGCATGGAAAATGCCTAGCAAACAGAACTTAACCCTTTGCGGACGAATGTCTGCAAATAATCGCCACTTTTCTGGTTTTGTGGACGCACTGTTCGTTTACTGTTAAAGCAGAAAATTTCAATTAATATCGTTGATCAACGCTTCAAAGTTTTAAGAATTTGTTGACCTGCTTTGTCGAAAGCTTAGAAATTTAAAGGCTTGGAATTCAAAGTCAAAATACTCCTTTTAAGCTTTACTATTTGTCGTCCGCAAAGGGCTAATAAAAGAATAAAATAGCAAGGTAATTAACACGTTAAAAAAAAGTAAGAGGGATATACACACATACGAGTACCTAAATAAACATCGTTTAGGAACACGGCGTGTATAACTTTTTCAATGCGTATGGCGCCGTTACAGAAATCGTAATGAACGTGGTACGAAACGCGGACGATTCGTTCGCGTATGTTAAAAAGCAGGATAGATTTCATCTTCGCGTGCAAGTAATCGTTTCTTTGATCTTCTTTCGCGCGATAAACGCGAACTGCCGCGTTCTAACCGAGAAACGTTCCTTTAATGCAGATATTGCGACCTTAATTTCTGGACAGTTTCACCACCTATATATTATAGGGCAAACGGTTACTCTCTCTGTTACGTTCATCTTTCGAATGCTGCGTAAATAACGCATCGTTGAATGTAAAAAGATGCACTTGGCAAAAATAGGAGTAAGAATGTGACTTTTCCGTGCGTACAACCAGTCGTCGCACTTACGTACGCCTTTCGGTTATGGGAGACGATTATCGTTACGAGCTGTAAAGCTGCAGCCCTCTTTACGTCCAAAGCCATTGGGAATGGCTCCGTTTGTCGGGCGAAAGTCGTCGGTGGTAATTGTTCGGCACGGAATAATCTCTATAAAGTAACTAAAAGTGGCCAGGTGCGCGAACAAATGTAGTACACAACGTTTTAATGGTTTCAATCTCTGCTCGTGAATGATCGCCGCGAGCGCTATTACGCGTGGCTCTCGTCGTATCTTTTACCGCAGAAAAACTCGAGGAACATAAGAAATGTAAGGCGCGCCAGTTGGGAACATTCAATTTTCACGTCTACATTGCGCGCTATTAAAGTAGAATTGTATAAATTAATATCTTTGCCTCTTTGGTCTTTATCATTTTAGTCTTTGAAATCTTTTCATAAAAGTACAAACAGATTTGGCTTTCAAAGTTGCTCTAGCAGCGCGAAGTTTTACAAAACAATCGCCAACGTGTACTCGGGTTCGGAGGAACAAATATCGCAATAGAATCGAGGTAATTTTCTTCCTAATGCATAGCAACATTTGAGCCGTTATTTTTTAAAGTGGTATAAGTCCATTTTTTTCATACATCGTGATATTTAAGGGAATAAAAAGAGGATATCTATATCTTACTAAAATTACCATTAACTCGTTTTTTTTCACAAGTGGACTTATACTACTTTCAAAAATAACGACTCATTTATAATAAGCTAATGTGCGTCTCGAATGTAGCGTGCAAAATTGAATGCGTTTTTAAATTCCAAGAACTTACGTTACGCGTCATCCGTAAACTAAATCCAAAAACGCGGCGATCCCCCAAAATTACGTAGTGCCCAAATTAACGCTTTACCGACCGCTCGTGATCGAAACTCAGTTTTGGCTATATCGTTCCAATCTTTCCCATTTTTGGAACGCTAATGTTTTATTATGAACTGTACGTTTTATAATACCATACTTATTCGCACGCGACATTAAACATAATATGGTTTTTGACAGAGTTTAAGTTGCAGGGAATTAAATAAAATATCTTTATCTTATGAATACTAAATTAAATATATATATATATATTGAACGAAAAGAGGTAATAATAATATACGAGCACGTGTTTGTCTTACGAGGACACTTCGCGAACAGAACTAAACACGATCGCAACGCTAACGGAAGAACAAAAAAAAATGCGCACTCTTGCGACCGATTCGGGAACGCATATTAGATTCTCTTCTTACAGTTTTCTTCGAATAGAAATATACATATATAATTCAAAAGAAAAGGAGCCGCGTAACAGGCTTCCGGTCGGTAAAGTGTCGATTGCGTTTGCAAAAATACAAAATCGCCTCCCCCTCCCAAAAAAAATATAAAAATCTGCGATCTACTTGGAAAGTGTGTCGCGCGCGATTTAATAGAAAGTTGGAAGAGTGAAAATTTGCAAAGAAATTACGAGAGATCGGAGAGAAGCACTCGGGTTGGGGCGAGTGGTCGGCGTAACGGCGCATAATTTCGCGCAAGCACAGCCAGAGCCGGAGTTAAAGGGTTAAAGCTCTCTCGTCACGCGTGGCTGACGGGACTCGAGCGAACGTAGCAGCGAATTAGCCGGTCTTGAGGCACACACGAGAGAGACCTACCCCTTTCCCCCTTCACCCACAACAGAGGAGACGAGTTCGATCGATCGTGCCTCGCAGAAATAACTTTTCGCTCGGAGTAATAGCTCCCCTCTCCTCGCCTGTCGTCGAGTGGATTTCGCCGTCTCGACGCGATTCGCTCGAGCGAACGATGACACTGCCGCGTCGCGACGCGACGCGATTAACCCCTTCAAGCGGATTCGTAGCGGAGGGTCACCGATCGAAGGGATTCAGCAGAATTGCTCGACAAATTTTACCTCCTCCTAGCGTCTTTTAGCGTTTTTAATCTGGCAATTTTTGGCTACTTATCAATTTAAACCTCTGCCTTTTGCCTTTCAGAAGAGTTTTTAAGAGCTTCGGGAAGAATTTTTGGATACACTGTAAAAGGCAACTGCAACGTTAGGTTCGATTATTTTGGTGTAATTGCAAGGTTTAAATAACGGTGGTCTCTTTCCTGTTTGTCTTTTTCTTTTTTGGTTTCTTTCGTTTTATTGGAATTTCTTTTCTTGGGTTACTTTTCTGTTATCGCTAAGTATTTCAGAGATTTTTTTCCACTCCATTTCTTCCTCCGCTTAAAATTCTACAATTTTAGGAACTTTGAAAAAATTGGAAATGAAACGTTGCACTGGTGCAACATTGGTCCTTACACAATTAAATTTTGAATAATTAAATGTCTATACTACCCGTTATAATTGTTCACAAGCTGAACAATTCTGTTTTTAAATTACAATAATTAAGTCGCCATACTATTCCTGATAATAGTAACATTTCTACAAACAGATTTAAAGATATGCAACCTAAACTGATTTAAAGATACGGAACCCAAACGGATTCTCAGTTTCACCCTTTAATTGCTAGTTACTCAATTTTTCACCTAACTTTGAATATTTATCGTAATACTTTATAAATCCAATTCTCGTAATTACAATAAACTTCCGCAGTCTACTAAAAATCCTTCGCAAAGCAAAGAATTTTACCTGCTAAATTAATTAGAACAACTAAATCATCATACTATTCCAAATACTTAGACTGCGAATGTTTATGCAAATTTATATTTTCGCAAAAACGTTTGCAGAAACTTAATCTAAAGAATTTTTTAGTCCTACCCTTTGCTGTACTGTTTATCTTACTATGGATATTTGTTGCAATTTTACATATTACACGAGTTCTGTAAATCCAATTCTTTATAATTCCATAAACATCTGCAGTCTACTAATAATCCTTCGCAGAGCAAAGAATTCTTCCAGTTAAATTAGATCCACTAAATCACCATACTATTCCAAATACTTAGACTGCGGATGTTTATGCAAATTCATATTTTCGCAAAAAGGTTTGCAGAAACTTAATCTAAAGAATTGTTTTGGTTCTACTCTTTACTGTACTGTTTACCTTACTTTGGATATTTGTTGCAATTTTACATATTACACGAGTTCTGTAAATCCAATTCTTTATAATTCCATAAACATCTGCAGTCTACTAATAATCCTTCGCAGAGCAAAGAATTCTTCCTTTAAATTAGATCCACTAAATCACCACACTATTCCAAATACTTAGACTGCGAATGTTTATGCAAATTTCTATTTTCACAAAAAGATTTACAGAAACTTAATCTAAACAATTTCTTAGTTCTACTCTTTACTGTACTGTTTACCTTACTTTAGATATTTGTTGCAATTTTACCTATTACACGAGTTCTATAAATCCAATACTTTATAATTCCATAAACACTCGCAGTCTACTAATAATTTCTCCGCAAAGCAAAGAATTCTTCCAGCTAAATTGGAATAATCTAATCCTCGTGAGTTGCCTGATATAATTTTTCGCAAACCGAAGAGTTCCTCCTTTAACGCTAGGTTAACGGAACTCGTCACGTTGACGTCGTTCACATTTCATACCTAGAATTATAGAGACCATAAATATTATTTTTCAGTACTTTATGTTAACTTTAATTAACCCCTTCGCCTTATAACAACGAGTTACAATCGTGGTGCAAACTATAGTCTACGTGCACTGAAAACGCACAGTGTACCGTTTCCAAAGTTTAATTTTAATTGTAATTATAGCTTCAATTTGTAACATTCGAGATTATCAAGCACAAATTGCGTATAATATTTTAGTGTTTTGCATTTGGCACAATGTTAAAGTAGAAAATATCTAATGTCCCGATGAATAATATTCGAAACGTTTATAGGGCAAGGGATTAATACAATGGTATGAATATGTATTCCACGTGATTCTCTTTATCCTGACGCTTCTACGTTCGAATATTTATATGCGGTATACGTATTTTTCTGGAATCCTGTCAACGTATACACGTAACGTCTAGCGTTAAATTAGAACACAAACGATCGTGCCTTCTCCGGTAATCTTCCGTAAAGCGGAGAATCTCTCCTTAATTTTCGAAATAGAAACGGAGCGGAATGGCGCTCGTTGATGGCGAGTGTATTCGAGATCCATTGAGCTAAATGCGTTCCCGTCCGCGCTATTAACCCGTTCACGCGGAGCGATTCACGGATCGGATTCAACGGCGTCGTTGCACCTTTGTGTATCTCGCGGCGATGAATGCGTTTCGACGCTGAGGATCGCGGGGCAACTTGTTGCTGAATAAATTCACCGGCTTGCTTCATTAATTTTAATACGCTTTTTGCGGCCTTCAACCGCCTTCGGCTACATCTCTGTCCGTTCTTTTCTTCTCTCCGTTCTGCATTTATCGTCTCGGAATATTCGAATGCTTCGATTTCTTTTTTTCCCTCCTTTTCTTTTATGTACAGTCGCGTTTATCGGATGAGGAAATTGTCGAATGGGTAGGATTTTGCTATAAAGGAAGAGTTCTTCGCGAGGGAAATTATTTTGATGTATGTGTCGGGATGAAGGAATGATTGAGCATCCACGACAAGTATGTTCGCAAGAGTTTTATTGATGTACGCACAAGTTCTTCGTTGGTCGGAGGCAAGGTAGATAATTACCTGTATCGCGCCTTTCCGCCGTATTTATTTTCGCCTCGGGAAAGGCGTTACCCCTTAGCGACTTCGAGGGTGGAGCTACTTCCCTTCTCCGAAGTCGCCTAGATTTTTGGCAGGGGAAAAAATTATAATTCTCTGAAACGTAGTTTTCTTTTTCGGTCCGCGTTGACCGTGCGGACGGACAAGCCGTAACGGGACATGGCTGGCAGCGTTTATGGTAGGGTAGCTTATTCAGCTACGCACGTGAAAACAGTATCAAATATTTTCGCCGACTTATAGACTTTAGGGTAGGCTTAATTTGTGAGTGTTGGTTTTATATGTAGATGTATGAATAATGTTAAATGAGTATGAATGTTTTGTCCAGATCTGTATAGTCTATGGTGAAAATGAGATGAGTGAGAGTCCGATCTATTGTGTACGTTATTATGATGAATGTTTGAAAAAGAGTCAGTAGTTACCGAACCAGTAGAGAGAGTACACTGAGTGAGAGAGCGAGTGAAGAGTGAGAACAAGAGAACTAAAGAGCGAGATAGAGATAGTCCTAATATATGTGCTATATCATTAAATTTAGTCTCTAATAATAAAGATATCATATTGTCTAATCGTCTAAGAAAGGAAGCACTATTATTCTACCCACATAATTGCCTATACCCGAACATCTGTAAGCGGTCAATGCTATTTTCTACCAACGCTGCGAGCCACGTACCGCTACATATGTATGTATATTAAGATCGCGCGAATATTATCCGGCAATCTTTTAGATTTTTTTCTCGACGATGGAATCTTTAACACTAGGTTTACAGACGTTACGTGCATACGTCGACAGGCATCCGGAAAAGTACGTACACTGCATACAAATATTCGAACGTAGAAAGTTGAGGATGAGGAGAATCACGTAGAATACATATTCATATCATCGTATTAATTATTGTTCGGTCCCTAAGACCGAATTAGTTTATTGCGATGCCGACCGTCTTCGTTACAGCCGGGCAATCTACCCCAAGAACCACGGGGACTCCAGGTCCGAACGTCTGGACACCATATTGCCAGTCCCGAGCGTTGCAGAGACGCAACAATAGAATTGTTAGGTCCCTTTTGGAACAATAGCTATACGATTTTTAGCAACAATCTCCTACCACCAACACTGCCACTTCCATTCCTTTTTACCGTCACACCCTCACAATAGTTCAACCAATCCAAGTTAGCGTTAACTACCCCCAAAAATCAAATTCCACCAATCACGACAATCCCAAACGTTTAAGAAGACCAACACGCCACTCCACAGACAGATTCGATTAAAGATTTGACGAGACTAGACAACACGAAACCAAAGGAACGCGAAAACGCGAACGTATACGACTTGTAACTCACATCACACGAACCTGTTAAATATACTAGTTGTTACAATTCTCGGTCTTCATTCATTGCATATCAACCAGGCGTAGGAAATTAATTTTAACTAAGTCGGCATCCTATGTTTTACCGTCGCGATTGAGCGCTAGCGGAATTTACGACTCCGTGAAAATTCAAACAAGGAATTGCGGTAGCGGGACGCCACAATTATAGTTAACATAAAGTATCGAAAAATAATATTTATGGTCTCTATAATTTTAAGTATGAAATCTGAACGGCGTCAACGTAACGAGTTCCGTAAACCTAGTATTAATATTCGAGTAAAAATTAAGGTTGAGACGAAGCTGAAATTGTAAGAAGAATTACGATAATTACATTTGCGAATTTCTATGCATTTATGGGAAATTTTAGTACGCAAAAAGACACAGAAACGCGTGTACTATTTTTAATAGAAATTTGCGTGTATGCAAATATTATTCGAAATATTACCTCGTCCCAAAAGTAACGTCTGAGTAAATTAATGTTAAGTAGAAATTAGTTACACTTACGGCTTTTGCAGTCAAACGGTTAAACAGGTGTGTGAAACAATATGAACGTGAAATTGAATCTTTAGATATCGTTGATATTGAGACTACAGTTATTAACAATTACCTAAACTTGGAATCCATTAAAAAATTCACCCTTAAAATCATTCGATGCCGCGTTATTTAACACTAGGTTTACGGAACTCGTCACGTTCACGCCGTTCAGATTTCACGCCTAAAATTATAGAGACAATAAATATTATCTGTCAGTACTTTATGTTAACTTTAAGTAATACAATGGTACGAATATGTATTCTACGTGATTCTCTTCATCCTCAACCTTCTAATGTCAAATATTTACATGCAGTATACGTATTTTTCCAGAAACCTGTCAACGTATGCACGCAACGTCCGTAAAACCTAGTGTTAACAATTTTGCAGCTACAATTTTTGCCCATCGAAGAGTCTTGGAAACACGCTAAAATTCGGGCTCACGCTTCCGGTATATTAAATTATCGAAGCTACTGAAAATACCGGTAGGTACCGCGTTGCTCGCAAACGAAGCAAGATTTATGAATTCAACAATGGCGGCTCGCTGCCATCGGGGAACAATTAAATGCAGCGCAATTGCCCGGCCGCACTGCGGTTAAATCGTGCGCAATTAGTCGAAAATCTGGCCGCTGAAATCAGGCGAGGATAAAGAAACGAGTCACAGCCACGCGTTACACCCGTTAAATCGCGAATTTCGCGGAGCTTCCGGTTCTCCGCGTCAGACACTTCGCTGTGAAATTTCCGTCGACCAAGCGAATTTTAATACCTTCGATTTCCACCTCTGCCTCCGCCGTTTCTTCCTTGCCATCGTTGATAAAAATCACCGAGTCTGAGCTTCCTTCGGATGGATTAAATTACCTATTTATTCCACAATTGCGCGCGGAACTTTTATCCGTATCGTAAACGTTGTTATTATTATTAGACTGCGGATATTTGCGGTGCGTTTGTGGCAAACTTGCGGAAAGATGTAGAATGCACTCAATGCGAAAAAATATATATAGAAAATGTTCAAAGTAGGGTAAATGTACCGCGCGTAATGCCACTTTAAGGTTCGCGTTTTAAGCATCTTTCGTTAACTACTTTGGAACACGTCGTTAACGTAAACATCGTTCCAGTTTCGAGCATAATATTGTTTAACCGAGTGAAATAACTGATAAACCCATGTTTTTCTTTAAATTTTGACTTAGACCACTTTCACAATTGTAGGCGCACGTGTGTGAGATTAGAGTTCCTTTTGTTCCTCGATAAATCATCAGCCTCCACACTCGAATCCCAAAAACCACAAGATAATAATAATAATAATAATAAATTTATTATAAATTCAATGGGAAAGAACCCTTCAGTATACAGTGAAAATATAAAATATACACAGAGTAGCGGTACAATACAATATAAGAGAAAGACGGAATAAGAGAGTGAGAAGAAAAAGAAAAGTAAAATAAATAATATACAATAGAGTAATAAGAAAAGAAGGTAACAGAGAAACAGAAAAACGACGAGTAATATTAGGGATTATTAACGACGGCGATAAAAGCGGAGTGTTTGAAAGATATATAAGAGGTCCCGAAGAAACTTACAATTAGTTCACTGCAAAATTTGTTCACGTTGGTACAAGATCACAATGAAACACCAAAACTATCCCCATCATAATTTCCGGAAAGAATCCAATCTGTCTCTCTCTCTCGATATTACCAACTCATCGTATCTGGCAGGAATTTATACCGCGGAAAATTCAAATCTCGTCTTCGAGCTCCGAATATAATCCCCCAATTACAGTAGCATACAAAATGCCGCTGCTGCTGGCATCGTGGCCAATTTGTATGACAATCGGTGAAACCCCGAATCGATCGTCTTATCATCGAGCCGGCCGATTCATCGAGCGATGCCCGATGATTTATTGCCCCCAACCCTAAGACCTCCATCCATCAGTGTCTCGCGGAACGAGAGAAAGAGAGAGAGAGAAAAAAAAGAAAAGGCTATCGACCGCAACTTGTCGATACTCCGTTTAGCTCGTCGTGATTACAAGCTGTCCGGCGGCCGTGCTATGCTTTTTATAACGGAATCCCCTCCGGAGGCTCGCGGAGGAACACGAAAAATTTGTTATCGATCGCCGATTCGGAGCGCCGTAATAACGGCATTATGAGATTTCGGCGTTGAAACACGAGCGGAAAGGAAAGTGGATAGGTGGATTTTTCTCGTCGAAGACGCCCCGCTCCGCGAGTACTTCGAGATGAGATTCGCGTAGCTCTATGATCACTAGCGTGACGCGCCGTACCGTAGGAGTTACCTCCACAAACAGTTTAGCCGGCCAGGTGTTAAGTGGCGTACGATTTCTAACAAGAACCCTGGCGAAGGGAGCTACCGGTGTAGATGTTACACCGGCCTCAGGCATGGAAAAACCCTGCCCTCGACTGTTAAGTATCATTGGACAAGTTGGATCTATCCGAGAAGGAAAGCGACACATTTAGTCAGCTCTGAACGTTGTTAGGACTCCCACGTCACTTGAACAACCCTTGGAGCAGCTCCTGCAACTCCAGGAAGCCGCGACATCTTGGCGTCTACCAAGATAAAGGTGCATGTGGCACCTAGCCCCAAAATCGTTGGGCCTTTCCCACCACATTTTCCAGCGTCGTGGGAAATGCCCTTATATGATAATTCAGGGATGGAATGCCACACCCTGATTCCACTATATAAACTTCATTGCCTTAGGGCTTGCGAGACGATTATAACAGCGACTAGCGTGGCAGTAACTTAGTGACAACTTGCGAGCGACCATAGTGCACGTGTATTCTTCCGCGACTGTAAAAGTCTATTCCGAGTAAAACGTTTTGCAGTAAAAGTGTTCGAGAGTTCTCTTTACTTCATAACAACGTCGCTGAGCGCCGCGGCGCGCCACCCAGTTCTGTTCAGCGGGGACCACGTGGAGGTAGAGTCGCCGGCTTTTCGCCCGATCCCGTGCAGGTCGGCTCGGATTGTAGCCTTTGCCATTACGCCCCACAAGAGTGCGTGAGCACCGCCTTCTAGTGCTTACGGGAGAGACTTCGAGATGAGAGTGTATTTTATTTCAAGTATGAGAGCAGCGATCGATCTTGATTTGTCGATGCTCGATTCATCATCTTCTTGCCAAGATTTACTCGCCGGATGAAGGATTAAATCACGGCTTTAAAATAGAAGAGCGACTGGGGGCTTCGAACAACGTTTTCTTTTTAGGAGATTTTCCTGAATTAAAAATACGCTTCGAAGTAATTAAAATTGGACCATTCAGTGGCGTAGAAACTCAGCTTGCGTATTTGTTATATCTATATTCTTACTTCTGTTTCTTGTATCTAGCTTTTTATTTCATCGTTCAATAGGCTACCAAAAAAATTCCCCAAAATCTACACATAAACAAACCACCCCCATTTTTAGTTTTCGAATCATTTCTTTATCTTTAAATTGTTTTTTGGATTTAATCGTCCGTAACTATCTTCAAATTTTGTAACCATTTAATTATAATTCGATTGCGGGTCTTTATACATTTAATTTTGAATGTAATTATGGTAAAAGTTACAGAATGCTGGTAGTACGCAAAAATCTATAAAGTAAAGCAAACGTTACTGTATTTAAGGGCTCTGATATTAATTTCCACTTGAATTCTACTCCTTTCTTGTACATATTCGATTAATTCGTAATTAATTCGTTATATTCAACATATAAAAGAATGTGTTCATAAATAGAAGGGACGTTGACGAATATTATGCTTCAAACTAGGACGATTTTTACGTTAAGTACGTTTTAAAATACTTAAATAACGTTACGCTCGAAGCCTAAAGTGATAGGAAGTACGTGGTACATCTAGCCTAATTCCCATCGTTTTAATGGTAAGGGGGTCACGATACTATTCAAGAATAAATAGAGTATGTTAACGCCTCACATTTGAGAGCCGCGGGCCCCACGTTGGGAAACACTGCCCTAGTCTACCCTATGCTTCGTCGATAGCGAAAGACAACACTCGGTTCTCCCTTTGCGTTTAAATTTATACCATACACCGAGGCGCCAATTTCTCCGTTCGCCAATTTTGCTCACCTCTCTACGCGCGGTTTACCTTCCCAACGCCAGGAAATCCAATTTTACGAAAACAAGTGGAAGATAAGTGGTCGATAAGACCCTTCCTCCCTTCTCGGTAGATCGAGAAAGACGGAGTGCGACGCGCGAGAATAAAGATAGAGGGGTTGCGCGTATATACTGTGCACAGATGACTCGTTGGCGAGGCAAACCGATTGGCTGTCGCACATTAGCGACACTGTTAAGAATACATAGAATCAAGCAATATCCCTCACCGTCCCGTTTGCATTTTTATAGTTACAGAACACTTAGTTTTTACAACCATAGAGAAAAAGGCCCTGACACATTAACTAATAATAAAACCCTGACCATTAGGACAAATTGGACACACCATAAAGAACAAATTAAGACATTTTTAATACACAAAGGACGGCTTAACTTCACGACACCCTAACGGTATTAGGGTGTAAACTTCACTCCTACTGACGATATCTGACTTGACGTTTCCGACTTACTCTACAAGGCGTGACCACAAGACAGCAGATTCAACCCCCAACAATTTCATTGGACGAAAATATTTCCCACCTTCAACATGCACACGAAACGGTACACACCCTCTTCTCCACAATTAGTATAAGACACCCTCGATTGTACAGAAGGACAGAGTATCATCACAGCATCAGGACAAGTGATTCCAACTCAGGAATCAACAAGAAAATAAATGGACACACAGTCCGATAAAAACAAGCTAATTACAAGTTAATTATTTAACCTACTCAGTATGTCAGTGCATCCAAGTTATAAACAATATCTGGTCTTACAAACCAAAAAAAAAAAAAAAAAAAACAACTTCTTTGGTCCAACGACCTACATCACACACTCACAGACACCTTCAGTCACACGTATTATCATTCAGCCATCTGTCACGACTCAAGTCTACTGCGTGACTCCTAATGATCCTTAACTGGTGAAGGGGGGATTTTCAAGCACCGCCGCATCTAACACCACATACACGCGTGACCCTTCGCAGGGGTTCATACGCTCCCAAGATCTGCGTGCAAATAGGTCAAATCCTGAGCACCGCAAGCCAGCTCATGAGGCTCGAACGGCTTATAGAAGACAATAAGTTTACTGCGTGACAAAGAACGCGAAACAAAACACGTGGAGGTAAAGTGAGATAGAACGACTTGGAACTACAACTGAATCGCACTGGCGTCAACCTAATTTTTGTTTCTCGCGAGGATGTGGGGAAATCTTCGAGAAGATACCAGGGAGGGTCCGCACTCGCGAATCCTTAGCGAATATGAAGGACCTACTACTATGCATGTAGCATCTAATTGTAAGAATCCGGAAGAAAGATTTGCTACTGGCTAATGGGCGGCAAGAGCGAACTGCTCCCCTTGCCCCCGTGTCGTTCACCTTGTGGAACCCTCGCCAACAAGTCATCTCGACATAGTACATACTGTACGCGCGGCGCGAGTGAAGAAAGTTTACATTCTAGCGAATTTCAGATTCGGCCGAGAAGACGCGCGGCCGGCGCGCAACGGATGATAATTAATTTTCCACGAGGCAAATGGATGTGGTACGTGTGTTCCCGTGCCGCCTAACTCGGACCACGTTGGATACCTTGTATACTGCATGAACCAAGTTTTCTCGAACGCGTGTCGAGCTGTTTACAGAACCTGCGGCTTTTGCGGACCCGGAAGTCCGCCGTGAAACACGGTTAACCGAACGAAGACGTATGTTCGGCTAACAAATATCCCTCGAGACCTCCGGGGTTCAACGGTGGAAGAAATTTGCAGAAATATCAGAGTAAACTGCTTCACGCGTTCGCGGGAGTTGTTGCCGTTAAACGTTAACCGGGAAAACAGGAATTGCGAAATGGGGAATGGAAGCGTGTTTATTTTAACGTTATACGGTCAATCATTCTATAACGCGATCAATTCGTACCGCGTTATATGGAAACCGTGCTATAAGAAACAAAACCGTTGAATTTGCAAGCTTTTGCATTCGTAAAGCCTTGAATTTGCAAGGTTTTGGATCTCTAAGGCTTCGAATTTTCAAGCTTCGGAATTTCTAAGCCTTTGAACTTGCAAGGTTTAGAAATTCTAAGCCGTCGAATATTCAAGGTTTTGGATTTGCGAGCTTTTGGGTTTACAAGGCTTCGAATTTGGAGGCTTTGGAATTTCTAAGCCTTTGAACTTGCAAGGTTTAGAAATTCTAAGCCGTCGAATATTCAAGGCTTTGAATTCGCAAGCTTTTGGATTTCCAACGCTTCGAATTCGCAAGCATTTCGATTTCCAAGGCTTTGAATTTTCAAACTTTTAGATTTCCAAGGCTTTGAATTTTCAAACTTTTAGATTTCCACGGCGTCGAATTAAGAAACTTTTAATTACGATTAAAGATGTAAGATTGCACATGCAACCGTGCGTTTCTATATTGTAATATATTCAGTTTTGACAAACAGAGTGCGGAAATTTCGGAATATTTAGGGAGCTTTGGAAGAAGGGCTTGAAAGTGGCGAAAAATTGGGGCCGTTTTGGGTACTTTGTTTCGCCATGCAGCAAAATAACGGGGGAGATAAAGGGAATGAATTTACGAGGTTGCCTGCCGTAACTCAAATACAGCGTGGTGGTTGAAAATGAATGGTAAATCCTTATTTTCTCATCCTTTTTTTTTTTTTGGAAAACTGCTGCAAGTAAATATGTTACACTACGTACGTACCTTAAGGGGTAGCTATATTAATCCAGTTTAATTGCGTATTTAAACAAGAAAAAAGAACAAAACGTTTTAAAGATATTCCCAAATTGGCCATTAGAAGGAAACAAGAATTCTATCTTGCTTCGTTTATATTTAATCGCTTCAGCTTCGCCAATTTCAACCCTTTGGCAACTAACGGGACGCAGATGTTTCACTTGCGCGTTCAACAATTAATCACAATTTAGCCCCCATCGCAGACCCAATAATCGCCACGTTCTACTAACGAAATAATAAACAACGATCTCCTTACGAAACGAAAAAGAACCAATCGAATCATATTTTTGTCTCTGATTAAGTTGCTTCGTTTCTTCGTGATTTCTAGGCCTCGCAGTATTTTCTAAAGTAGTATCCCTGTGGTTTTGCTAGTACTCTTGTGTTATCAAGATTTATCGTACAGGGTTATCCAAAAGTATCTTTAGGATGTTGAATGAGAATATTTGTGAAACGCTAACTAACGTTTGTTAGTAAAATATAGGTGAAAATAATAAAAATTGAAACGAACTGAAGATGATAGAAATAAAAAAACAGATTAGAAAAGGGTAAAGCAGAAAGGGAAAGATAAAAAGTGAACGTAGGTGTTCCTATAGTCTATTTTGGATAACCTTTTATTCCCTGTCACTAATTGGTGTTCCGTTAAAGCGCACTGCGTGAAGTTCCCCAGCCTCGTGCATCTCTGGTGTTCTTTGATGCGTGCGCTTATGTTTCCCCAGTTTATCCTACGCTTCGCCGTTTGTCTTATTATACAAAATCTACGTACACGGCTTTCGCAGTCGAACAGTGAAATCGACCAAAACTTTACCCTCACCCCTGACAAATTTTCTCTACCCGTACTATCACCCGCGAAGCGGAAACGCGAACAAAACAAGATCAAAGGATCCTCGATGTGTCCCCTTCCACCCTTAAAATCAAACATCCTCCTCCACTTTGCAAAAGAAGAAGAAGAAGAAGCAAAGGCATCGCGCAAAGCGAAGACAAAACCGGAGAATCCATTCGCTATTTCTTTCAGACGTAGATAATAATCGAATATCAGTGAAATGGGCGGGTTGAGTGTTACGGGGTAAAGGGGACGAAATTCTGTGTGGGAAGAAGCATCAGCCTACAGGCAACCGATCCGGGAACGATTCCACGAGAGAACGCCTCTATCTGCTGGAATCAATTCAACCGCCGCGACTGCTTCTTCTTCGGCTCATAGAAAATTAAATATCCAGCCTTCGTGTGCCTCGACCACACTCCTCCTTCCCGTAACCCTCGGAAATTTCTTCAATCCCCTTCGGCGCGGCATGGAAGGAACACGTCCATCGATAACTTCGACGGATACCCTCGAGCTCTTTCGCCTCTTATCCTCTCTTCGCTCGCCTCTACCGTGGGGCTGCAATGCGGCCATTTTTCGGCGAAGATAACGCCGCAAGGGGCCGTAGACGCGCGGATGTTTAGATTTATCGCGGCTCTTTTAGAAGTCGACGGGAGAAAGGGGTAACGCTCGGATAATTGTCGATCGTTTTCGGCGCGTCAGTCACGCGAAAGGAGTCGCGCCGAAAGACTCGCATAGAAACTGTCGCAACGAAACAATCATTAAACCCTTTGCGGACGAGAAGTAACGACACCTATGGGAGTACCTTTAGTTTTGAATTTTATGTCTTTGAATTTTGAAGTCCTTTGAGTTCCCAACTATTTAATGACCAACGATTTTAAATGTTTATTAATGTATTAAGTATTCGTTACGTTAAGTTTTTTGCTTTACATGTCAACACGGGTTCAGAAAACCAAAAATGATTAGGCGATTGTTTGTCGACGCTCGTCCGCAAAGGGTTAATAGTCACTTGTAACCGCTGCTCGTACTTCGCGAAGTTTTAAACACGGTCCACTTTCTCTCTAACAATAAGTCGCGAGCTTCGAACCCATTGAGAGACGGAACGCGACCCAACAGTACGCATTTGCGAATCTCTACGTCTTCGCTGTCTTTCGAGATACACGGATTTGAAATGAAAGTAGAAGAACCTATTGTTTATAGATGTATGTAATACTATGTATATTTTTATGCTACGGTAAATTCTAAGCTATGAATAGCTTAGAAGCGAAAGGGTACGCAAAAATTCGTAAGCGACTACTTTGTTTCGTAACTTTTCGTCAGCAAGTGTATTTATTAGAGATGGCGTGCAAAATCACTAACGCTTATTTATCACCGGTGATCACAAAATCACGATCACGGTCGCGATTAAAGTTCAATCATGACCGTGATTTCGCATGTATCGTGAAGTTGCTCACTGTGATACTGCTGTCGTAATTCTTGGCCTTGATTGAATTATTGTTTTTTTATGAAAACATAGCTCGTGAAAAATACATGCATACAACATAGAGCTACGCTATTTAATATCAATATTAAAATTAAAAACTATAATTTCTTGGTTCTGAGGCAGAATAATACATACGTATACATACCTACACATTATTTTACACTAGAATTATATTTATTTTTAGTAGAATGAAAACCAAAGAAATTTTAAATTATAGTCACGCTTGCAATTTATTCATTATATTTCATTATTTTCTTTCATTTTCCTAATAATCCTAAGAATCACTAAGAATGTAATGCGCATGCGTAAGTTATGTACTTCACCGATCAGAAGCGATCGCGAGAAATCACGAATCACTGTGAAAAATTACCGTGATTCAGAACGAACGTGATCGAATCACGAGTGATTCAAAAGTAGCAGTTCACGCTATCTCTAGTATATATACTTCTTCTTTCTTCTATAGTATTCCATTAAAATTTCCCTTCCCAATACTCAACCATTTCGTCTCTCTCTAACCCTTTCCTCAAGCATCCCCCTAATTTCTTCGAAAACTTTCTTCGCGTCTCGTATCACGATAGATTTCAACTAGTCGATGAAAAATGAATTCTACCCTACCGGCTGTCCATCCATTTATTCGTCCATTAAACTCAGTGACGAAAGGGTGCGATCTACCCTATTTCCATTCCCCTAGGAACCGTCCCCCCTCCCACTTTCTCTTCGCCCCTTTCTCTCAGGATTTACCATTTTCCGTAAATTGAGTTTCGAGCCGGCGAACAGTGCCGCGACAGATCGTCCGGATGGAAATGGAAACGTCGAATGAAAAATACTCGCGAAAGCCCTGAAAACCGGCAACAAACGCGACCTCCCCTCCTCCTCCTCTCTTTTTCCCATCCCTTCCTTCGACATTGGATTATAAGCGATTTATCAAGCGCGCATGATAAAATACGGCAACCAGGACGCGTGCTCTTTCCGAGAAATTCCTCTCGATTTTTCCAACGGTGGTTTCTTCTACTTCGGGTTTATTGCCTGGAGGAGAAGAAGAAGAAGAACGCGGGATGGATTGTTAGGATAGGGAGGGTGTGAGATCTACTTTAGCGGCGCGAGAGTGTACACACGTTTTTGCCGATGCTTTTCTGTTTGATTTGGGACCAGCGGTGTTTCGGGAGAATCATTCGTTCAATGGGGCGACGTCGATCTTACGAGGGAGTATCTTCTTTTAGGGCGGAGCTTGCGAGGAATATTGCGGACGGTTGCCTTTGATTAACGAAAACTTTCGCACGTTTGTACGGTGTTTTACCATTTGTTAGCGAAGGGGAAAGGAAAAATGGAGATTATTTTTTTACTGTTTCTTTTCTTCAACGCCTTGCTGCGATATATTTTTTCCACCCCCCTGCCTCGATGTCTAAAAATAACAATTCATCGAACTCGATACAAAATCAAATACAATTTTACTACGATTTACACGGTACAAATATTTAAGCAAAGTATCCTTTAATCCCTTCGCAGATTTACTTTCCTCGCTGTCTACTATTTAACTCCTTGTCCTAGAAATTCCTTATTATTGCACTTATGCAAGCTATCATTATCCAAGTTAAAGTTCTCACATTTGTTCAAACTATTCAAATATTCTGCATAATTTATATTTAGCGATTCTTAATCTTCCGAAGAGAAAGTGATGCTAAAATAAATGTGGAACATCGTATCGCAAGCAGAACTTATCTTAAATAACTCTATCTATAATTCGTGTTACGAGTGTGACTCGTCATTGTAAGCCAATGGGTTAATAGTAAACGAATATTTTTAATCTCTTTCTTTCCCCATCTAGGATAGTATACAGTATAGTATACAGATAGTATACAGTACCATGTACTGTCACTTTAAGGTTCACGCTTTGAGTAACTTTATACGTTACTTTGCTATTAAATAAAAACGAATTCAAGTGGAAGTTACAGGAACAGTGACATCACGCGTTTCATTTACCCTATTTCATATTAGGCTTATTTAATGTTCCTTTATTTACGGAGCAGCATTTCACACCTCAGAAGCTTTACTACTCTTAGTTACCTCTACGTTCTCACGTTTAACACTGGGTTTACGGAACTCGTCACGTCGAGTTCAGACGCCGTTCAGATTTCATACCTAAAATTATAGAGACCATAAATATTATTTTTCAGTACTTCATGTTAACTTTAATTAACCCCTCCGCCTTATAACAACGAGTTACACTCGTGGTGCAAGATACAGTCTACGTACACTGAAAACACAGTGTACCGTTTCCAAAGTTTAATTTTAATTGTAATTATAGCTTGAATTTGTGACATTCGAGACTATCAAGCACAAATTACGTATAATATTTTAATGTTTTGCATTTGACACAATATTAAAGTAGAAAATATCTAATGTCCCGATGAATAATATTCGAAACATTTGTAGGGCAAGGGATTAATACAATGGTATGAATATGTATTCCACGTGATTCTCTTCATCCTCGCGCTTCTACGTTCGAATATTTATACGCAATATACGTATTTTCTCTGAAACCTGCAACGTATGAACGTAATGTCCGTAAAGCTAGTGTTAACCGAAAACATTTGTGCAATTGGTAGTATTAGGGTCGATACCCTTTCAATTTTCTAATTCCTACGTGCTACGCGCTTTATATCGAGTGTAACGAAACGATTGTAACTATTATCAGGGAAATTACGCGTGGATGATACGCGGGGCAAAGGGCGTCGCGGAGAAGGGATCGTAAAAACACGACGATTGGAAGGAGGAAGAAGGGAAAAGGTAAGGCAGAAACGGTCGGTCGGTCGGTCGGTTCGCAAGTAGGTCGCATCTCACGGCTCAATATCACCGAATACTCTTTTGTGTCCTCTTCTAAATTGGGTTACGAGGGTGCCGCAACCGTTAGCTGCTGGTTGCGGCTTCTTCTTGCATCGAGCCGCGGCTCCACAGAATTTCAATATGCCAATTTTTCCGTACGACTCTCACCCGCCGCCCCTGTGTACATTGTCTTTCTTCCCACAGGAACCCTCCCGAATCGCCATTTTCACCGAATCCTGATCGAATCTAACCGACTCGTTCCTTCGAATATGGCTGGGCAATATATCTATAGAAAGATGGTCGAATATTGGAAAATATTTCACTCGTGGATAGTCGCGGGTTGAGCACCAATTTCTATCGAATATCGTTCGATTTTGATTAAAAATAAACTCATCTGTTGTTGGAGTTGTTTCGATCGCTAAATGTTGAATCGTTGAAATTTATTCCTTATATTATAGCTACTTAAATTTTAGGAACTTTGCATCTACTACTTTCGTTTTTTTTAGTATTTCGTACGATTCAAGTCAGTTAGGTCGTTGCATAATTTCTGTCGTATCTCTTATTGATATCTTCAACATTTCGTAATAGTAGAACTCGCTTTGAATCATCTATTTATCATTGGACATCGCGCTTATTAAAAAATCATCCGATGAAATTATTTGAAAAACATTCCAAACATTTTTCGCATCCTCGTAATTACATTTTTCTTTTATTTAAAATTACGAAAAAATCTTTGGCGAAATTCTTTGAAAAATATTCCCAGCATTAAAATATCCCTTACACCCTCGTAATTGAATCTGGTAATAAAAGTTTCAAAGAAACTCTCCGATCAAATTGGACGAGGAATATTTCTATCATTCACGAATATCGAAGCACGTTTAATTTATTTTTATCGTACGTATATTTTCCGCTAAAAGTTACGAACATTTCTCGGCTAAACCTTCGAATAAATATTCAAAGCATCCTGCATACGTCGAAGCGTTCTACGCAGCTCTATAATTACATCTTCCACTAATTACAAGTATTAAAAAAGCTCTCACACACAAATCCTCAATGCGATCCACCCCCTTACACACGTTTTATATTTACACTTCCCATTAAAAGTGCCAGAAAAACCGGCGACCCAAATTTATTCTACGCTCTCCGTTCTAATTTACTTCGCATATCAATTATACAAGAGCAATCTTTCTTCTATCTCATCTAAAATCGGAGGAAGACGTCTTTTAAAAATATTCCAGCCGCCTAACCACCCTTTACATCCCTTTACACGTTGAACCATCCCTCGTGCTACCCTTACATTTACCCTTGCTATTAAAAATTAAAAGACAACCTTGCCACCCTAGATTATTCCACGTTTCATCGTAATTATTTCAGCTTCTAATTAAACCTTATTCTACTTCGACTAAAATCGCGAAAATTCCTTTTAAACTGTGGCGACTTTCCTGCACCCACCACTAAAAAAGGACATACGGAATAGGACTTCCTCGAAAGCACTCGCTCCAACCACGTTTCGTTTGTATATAAGAGCAGTTTTTTTTTACTCTTGACACATTGCTGTCGGGACACGTATAAAGTCGGTGTTTTGTAGACTGGTGGTGGTTTGCGGGACGCGTAAAATCCGTTTTTCATTGCCTGCTGGTGGAAAGACGGGTCCCGTATTTATACGGGTTTTTTTAAAGACGACGGGTTTTTGAAGACCCAGGGTTTTTTTTAAAGACGACGGGTTTTTTAAAGAAGACAGGTTTTTTAAAGACGACGGGTTTTTTAAAGACGACGGGTTTTTTTAAAGACGACGGGTTTTTTAAAGATGACGGGTTTCTCAAAGACGATGGGTTTCTTAAAGACGACGGGTTTTTTAAAGACGACGGGTTTTTTTTTAAAGACGACGGGTTTTTGAAGACCCAGGGTTTTTTATAGACGACGCGTCTTTAAAGACGACGGGTTTTTTTAAAGACGACGGGTTTGTTTAAAGACGACGGGTTCTTTAAAGCCGACGGGTTCTTTAAAGACGACGGGTTTTTTTAAAGACGACAGGTTTTTTAAAGAAGACGGGTTTTTTAAAGAAGACGGGTTTCTTAAAGACGACGGGTTTTTATACTTGTTATATTGACATACTACTTTTGTTCTTTATTGTGTTATACGATTCACAATTATAAAAAAATAATTGTGATTTATTTCGTTGCCAAATAATGATCGTTGCTAAAATATCGCCCGCGCCAGGCTCAAGGCAGCGCGCGAAATGTCCCGCAAACAATGTGTTAATGTGTCATAGGTTGTTTTATATGGTTTGTTCTATTGTTTTGTTTGGTTTAGTTTAATGCTAAATTATGGTTAGGTTTAGTTTAATGCTATATTATATTATTAATGCCAAAGTAACTTAGTTAAATAATTGCATAGTTAGATAAAGTTGAAAGATGTAGTATTAAAAGATGATTATGTATATATTAATTAAGATTAGCAATTAAGTATAAGGAGAACGTATATACAGGAAGTAAAGGGTTATCCAAAATATACTATAGGAACACCTTCTATCTTCACTTTTTTTCTTTCCCTTTCTGCTTTACCCTTTCCTAATCTGTTTTTTATTTCTATTATCTTCGTTCTTTCGTTCTCGTTTCAATTTTTATTTTTTTCACCTCTATTTTACTAACGAACGTTGCGTTTCACGGATATTCTCGTTCAACAACCTAAAGGTACTTTTGGATAACCCTATATGTATAAAGAATGAGAAGGGGCGGAAAACCTTTCTAATCCAACAGGAAAACGATAAAGATCTATCAATTATATCAAATTATTCTACGTCCTGATTCTAATTATTCCGTATTCCAATTATACAGCGGCCGATCCTTCTTCTATTTCGTCCAAAGCCACCGACGGAGAAAGCTTTCGGTGACGTATGTACGGATAGCGCGAGTAGGACGCGGCGTGTTTCATTTTGCATCGATGGGGGGGCGAGCGAGTAGGAGAAAAGGGCAGCGGCTAGGGTGATCCCGGAGACAACCTCATCAAAGATTCAACTCGCATCTGCGGTGGTGGCCTGGGCACTCTCTTTATTTCGGGTCGCGATATTTCGATCCGGCGCGGCGCTACTCATTAAAATAAGATTCTGTATTTAACGGGGCGCGTGAGCGAGCGAGCGAGCGAGCGAGCGACGGATAGATAGGGAAGGGGATCATCAAGCGAGCAGCGTCAGGCTCCTGCGAAATTGAATTTGACGACGCGTCATGCTCGTGGAATTTCCGTGAGCGGGAATTAATTGGACGCTCGGAAACGAATCGATCTGACCCGACGCCGCCGACGTTCCCAGTCTCCATATTTGCAAGTTAAACTTCGCGCGACTAATTGTACATCGACGCTCTCTCGTCCCTTCTACTCTTCTATTCTACTCCCTCTCCCACCTCTGTCCCGTTGTTCCATCCACCGAATAGAGGAGGGGGTTGAAAACCGAGTTTTCCGCCGATCGAATTTCCCCTCCTCCCGCGTTTGATTCGATCCTCTCGAATGACGCGTGTCTGCTGAATGAAACGGGATTTGGCGTTCGAGGTTCGACGTCTCTGAACTCGATCAAATGTAGGTTGAAAAGTTGCCCCTCGGGGGGATTTTGCATCGCTTCCTGGTTTTCGGCATGAAATCGGTCAATTATTCCCGCTTCGATGTTTCGATTTCAATTATATTCTTCTTGGCTTGTTAACTTTTATACATTAACGCGTTACCACCGTCCGGAGACATAAAAACATGTTTTCTCTCGACTGATCCGTAAAATATAACATATAAATAGAGTTTTACACATCGTGCATTAACCCTTCGCACTCGAGAGGCGAATCTAAGTCCCCAAAAAGGAACTGGTTTAGCGAGCTCTCGAATGACGTTGAATTTTTAAGCGATGCTCCTATTTGTGCTGTAATACGGAGGCTAATTATTTTTCTAAAAATTCATTAATAATATTAAGCATTTGCACTCGAGACGCGACTATAAGTTCCCAAAATGAACTAGCTTTGAAAGCTCAAGAGTGCAAAGGGTTAAATGCCGACGACCTATAAATATGTCTTACAATATATACATGTATACATGCATATATATATATATATATATATATACACACACACACAATTATATACGATTAGTGTTGTAAAATTGTTACAAAAGTAACAGCTTTACACTGTAATACCGTATGATTTAATGGCGTATCGTTAAAATGGATAAAGCCAGAGAAGCTCCAATTTTAAGCAGGAATCTTCCACGTAATAATATAATCGAATTACTCGAACGGATTTTACCTTGGCCGGAAGCATTTTTGGCAACCATCGAATCTATCCGAAATATTAACGGAACGGCATAAAGAAAATGCAAAGCAGAAAGGGGGGGGGGGGAGGAAGATAAAAGGTAAAGATAAACATAGGGGATGAATTTTTAGTAGCAAGCAGGTTGAAAGCTGGGGAAAATGGTCGAACCGAGGTGAGGCGAAAGGAAGTTGCGTTCTGGGAACACGCTGCGAGGCATACGCGAGAAGAAAAACGAGTTTTTCGCCGCCCTGGCGAAGCACTTTTCCCGTATATCACAATAAGAGTCGCGTTAGGGTCCTCGAAACTTGCGACTCGTTCGCAAGCAGAAAATCTACCCTGCCTTTGTCACTGTATCGCGATGGCACTTTTAACGATATTAAACTCAGCGATATTCCAACGAATATAGTTACTCTTCCTCTTCTCCATTACGTTGATTCTCTTCGCGTCTCGTCCAAATATTGGATTCCGACGTACTGGGCGCGAGTCTCGCAACATCATTGCCTTGAATAGCTCGTGCATTATTTAACGCAAACGAATATGCTTCGGTGACAAAGCAATGCGACGTGAAACTGATCGCGCAGTAAGTTAAAGATTACAAACTGATGGAACTCGACGAAACGGAAAGTAGGGAAATTGAGGAAACAAGTATGCGCGGTATTTTCTAAAGTTCCTTTCGAAATTTGAGTCCAAATAGACGCGTTAGAGTGCATCGTTATCGACGTAGCGTTTATCTAGCGATACATAAAATGCGTACAATAATATATCCTTGTTGTAATTGTTATGATTTTTCCAAAGCTGTTTCGTATTTCACGACCGAAAAGATTTCTCTCGTTTCCGCGGTGACAAGCCGACGAGTGAAGGAAATTTATTTCAAGTATCAAAAGTTGAGCATCATTTAAGAAAAGTCTGAAAGTGGAGTTAATCATTTTGCCCTACGAACAGAAAATTTATTTCAAACAATTGCCGCGGTACTAAATCGTTTTAAGTTGTTTCGAATAAATTTCCCCAAAAAAACGTTTCTATTAGTAAGAATAAAAAAAAAGTTTGAAAGCGAAGCAAACGCTTTGAAACGAGAATCGAGTTGGCGAAGCTTCGGAACAAAATTCCGCAGCACTCGCAGAGTGTTAACTCCACGATCGACCAGGCCAGATCCAAATTCCTCTTTCCCTCTCCAACTAACCTCCGAAAGAAGTTCCCTGCTACACCAGTTGAACTTCGAGTCGAGTCAAACTACCCTTCGGCGTACGTTGAACGAGACTTTGCCCCGAATCCAGCACGAGAAACGAAACACGCGCGTGGAATACCGCACCATCGATAGACCACGCTCTTCGAAGAATTTTCGTAGACTAATTTTCTCCACCGAAAGGATCTCTATTGTCCCTATTCCACATATGTGTACGGAGAAACGACCACAATCGTATTTCGTTTAATCGATGGAAGCTATTAATCAGTAACTAATATTTAGTATTATATTACTATTGACTAATAATTCGTCAGACGGTGTGGAAGTAACGAGAAAAGCAGAAACGCAATAGCGATGATTTTTGAGGCAAATTTTAGGAATTTTCGGCGAATTTTTAGGTGTCGGTCTGGATTAAAGACTCATTAACTTTCTTAACTTTTGTCACGAAGTGTAAGTGTCTATTGGAGCCGACAGCGGTGAAAGGGTAGAAAATAGTGGCTGACCTAAAACCTTTGTGGAAGGGTGCGTTATAAAAAATAATCGTATTTAAATGCTGACAAATTTCAGAGGGGCCCCGAAATGTAATTGCTTGGTCATTGTGTTATGTAGTTTAAATACGTGTGATTGATTCTTTGTCCGGATAATCGTTCGTTCGGATATAATCGTTCGTTCGGATAACCAATACTCGGATAATCGTTCGTTCGGATAATCGACGTTCCGCCGTATTTCTATCATCGTTCGCGGCGGCGAAAGTTCGACGAAATAGAATAGTTTCACAATCCCGTAACTTTCGTACGCACACCGCTGTATCCAATCCTAAGTATCTGGCGTACAAATTAACCCCTCGAATTCGAACGATTCGGAATTTTAATCGCGATAGAAAAACGCGAACGCGGGGAAAAAGGTCAATCGTTCGGCGAGGATTACTTCGTTCGCCCGACTTTCGAAGCGCGCTCGAATTCCACGACGTTCCGTGTCCGTTCAATTGAAAATCCCAATGGGTTTTCGCGGCGCCCATCGACGACACCGGGAACGCATTCGAAGGTCCAACCCCTTTAACCTATTCCTAACCCCGTCCCCGGGACACACCGCGATTCCGCCCTGGAATTCGATGGCCATTCTCAACATGCACACACGTGCATCCGAGCCTCAGATCCAATAAACCAGCCGGTCAATTGTGTATGTTAAAATATTCCGCGTGCCCGCGGCTTTCACGTAAATGGGTTCGGATGAAGGTGGGAAAGACTGCGGACCGACGCGCGGTGAATGCAAAATTTTCGACGCTACGCTGGCAAATTTCTTCTCAAGGCGGGTTTAAGGAAGGTGAAAATTTGCGAGAGAGAATTTCGCGCGACGAAAGACAGGTGTTCTTCGCTGTCTTTTATGAACTCTTTATCAGCTCGAAAACGGAGCAGTTTCCTGTCGCTGTTACGCAAATCGTGGAGATTTGTGCATTTAAAAAAAAAACTATGTACGTTATTTCAATACTGAAACGGTTGATTATATCAACTGCACGTTCAAACATGTGGACTTTCAAAAGCTTGAAAGTTCAAAACGTAAGAAATGCAGAGAGCTTTAGAAATGCAAAGCTTTGGAAATCGGAAAGCTCGAAAGTCCAACAGTTCGGAGATCCAAAAGCCTTTGAAATTCGAAGCCTGAAAAATCCAAGAGCTTGCAAATTTAAAGGCTCGCAAATCCGAAAGCTCGAAAACTAGAAGCCTTACGAAATTTCCCCCTATCAAAAACTCATCGATTTAAAAAGTCTACGGGCTTGGAAACGACCACGCAAAGGTTCAACCGCAAGAAGCAACGATAAAGATAAAAACAGAAGAAGCATCAAACTCACCCAACCACTCCCTTTCGCGCGCCAATCTATCGATGAACTCTATCAACCACCTCTAGCAATTCTCTGCCCTCGAAAACAGCAACACCGCCGCGCGTTAAACTCCATCGCTCTTCGTTAACGCAAAGAAACACCGTGAATCCTCACACGTGACCACAATTCTCACACAACAGAGCCGCGAATTCACTCGATCCCCGACACGCGAAACGAATCCTCCCTCTTCCCTCTGAACACGTGTTACACGATGCGTGGAGCTGCTGCGTGTGCGTAAAAACCGTGCACACACCGGCGCAAGAGGATTAGTTGTCACGTGTCGCGGTTCGTTTGTCGCTTGATCGACGAGCGGCAATTGGCCGTGGGCACGAGCCGCGCGACAGCCGTAGGAAATTAGCCAAACAGTCCTGGGAATCGGCAAGCTTCAGGGGAAAGTGACGAGTGCCCGGGCAAACCGGAATTCCAACGGCGTCGTTGGGGAACGTTTAATTGGACGATATTTGCCGAACGCGTGTAATCACCTGTTGCATACGGGCAAGAGGCGCGTTGCCGCTAATAGGCGAAATAAATTCTCGTGTCGGATGACCTACAGGCGGCGATGTTTGCGTTTCGCGCGAGGCGAGTCCTAAATCGCGGTTTCGAACGAGCGACGCGCGCCGTGTAACCCGTACGAAAGGCGCGGATTAACTGACTGTGTGCGTTCGGTTTGACGAAGCGGGGGGACTTCGGTTCGCTGGTAAATCGGTGGGGAGCGTTCAGGGTGAGGGTAGTTTGGAGCGTTCAGAGTGAGGGTAGTTTGAAGCGCTCTGCGGTGGGGAAACGTTGGATCTGACAATCGGTGTGTACGCTTTATGAGGGCAGATGTACCGCGCGTACTGCCGCTTAAACCCTTTGAATGCTATCGACGCATATATACGTCTGGCGAACCAATTTGTATTTCAGTTTATACTCCCGACAAGGGTAACAATTATTAATGTTTTATATTGACGTATATATTTACCAAGTTCCATAGGTATATACTTAAAACAATAAACAAGATTTTATTTATTTGTCAAGGCTTAGGTGGGGCATGGCACGAAGAAGGTTGGAAAACACTGCGTTAACCCATCAAAATTTTGCCCACCGCGGAGCAAATTAATTTACCCCCGTCAACGCGTCGTTGGGATTAAAGCGGAAGCTAAAGTCGGGACGATTCGGAGAACGGTTAAATCCGCCACCTGTTGACCGAAGTTTTCTATCCTAAACTTCTTTGCCCCGCCGAGGACCGAACACGATCGTATAGGCCTAATTGCGCGCCGCACAAAAACGATCGCCGATCGCCATCGAAACGGCAAAGGAATTAGAAAAAAAGGCGCGGCGTGGATAGGGGCGGCAGGAGGGTGGATCGGTTGAAGCACGTCTCTCCTTATTGCTAGAGTAGACGTTAACGCAGTGCTTCCCAACGTGGGGCACGTTGATTGTTAAGGGAGGCACGTCGAAAATGGACTCGTTCAGAGTCGAAAGAAATCGGCTGGCTGTAACACAACGAGAAGACTTGAGACTGAAGCTAACTAAATTGGAACCCAACATAAAATCTCTTTGCAGCAAGCATCAAGCACAAGTATCTCGTTAAATTTAAAAACGAAATACGCGTAGTAGTAATTAAAATAATATAGAAAAATCTTTCATTAAAATTACTTGTACTTGAATTTCAGTTCTCAATTATACGTGTAAGGTTTTTGGAGTAAAATGAATATTGTGGGCGTTTTCAAAATAGATGGATAAAACGTTTATTCGACTGCCCAAGGCGATGGTCGCTACAAGAGTGTTTCTCACGACAAAAGATATTCTTTGTGAAGACGCTTTTGACAGCATGGCCTTTTGTTCGTGTTACTCCAAACCGGAGAAACTTCCCTTAAGAAGGGGAACGCGTTGACGAAACGTATGTGGCCTACCTCGACCGTTTACCGATTTCGACTTTTCTAATGTAGCGCTGTAGAGAGGGGATAGAATAGGAAAAGGAAGGGTGTTGGCGTTTCGTCCTGGGCCTGCTAGTGGACTCATCAGTGCGGCTACCTAGCAGGCCCTGCCTTAGACTTGGGATATTGGAAGGAAGGTTAAAGGCGATATATATATGGACGAGGTAGTTGGAGCGAGTACTTTCGAGAAAGCCTATTTCGTATGTCCCTCTAGTGGTAGGTGCAGGAGAGCCGCCACACTAACATATGTTTTGACAATTTACTTACCGTGTTTTCTCAACAATTTCCTAGTGATTACTTCTTAAAACCTATCATTGAAGTTTCTTCGGTGAACACGTCAATTTTTGAAAATTAAAACGTATGTACATGTTACATAGGGGGCATGAGAATTTTAGAAAGGCTTAGGTGGCGCATGGCACGAAAAAGGTTGGGAAACACTGCGTTAACGGGAGTATGTATTTCTTAATTAGCGGCTCGCCTCGAACGAGGTGTCTCGAGCCGAGTCAGCCGCTCCCTCGATGCCGAGCCCCTTACGAGCTCCTCGTAGATCACGATTTGCTTTAAGTGTCTTTAAGTTGCTTAAGGCCGACGGAACGAGAGACCCCGGGCAACGAGTTCGAACGGGTTGCCAGCCGCGTGTCCGTATTAATCGCGCGATTTATGCACTCCGAGACGCGGAATGCATTTGCGCGGGTGGGCTTAAATTATGCGACACGGTGTGACGCGGGGATATAACGGAGTAGTAAATTGCGATGGACGATGGGGGGAGATATGGCGCCGAAAATATGGCTGTGAAATCGCGGGCAATTGTTGAGCAATTAAGTAAGGCAAGCAGTTAAGTAAGTCGATCCACTCGAATTCCCCGCGTAAACCTTTGAAACTGTCAACGATACTCAAATAAGTTTCAGTCCAAAATCGAATGAAACTAAAGTTAATATCTAATACGATTCCTTTTTCTTTTAATAAGCTAATCAATTCGACTGCTCGTTTTCTATTCAACAAATTACTGCGGCATTTGTGCCGAAAAACCATTAATTCAGCAGATATTCCACTTTAAAGATTGCAAATTGATAAAAACTACCTACGCTTTTGCTCTCTTTTTAACAATACGCGGGCATTTTGTTTCTTTTTTTTGTGCAAAATGACGAAGAGTGACGAGACGAATTACTGTCCTAGAAAAAGTTTAGGTTATACGGGAACCACGAAGGAATCACGGACTGGGGGAATTTATTTCAACGATTGAAATCGAGGATCGATGGAAAGAGGCGAGGGGGCTGCGATAATGAAAATCCATCCTTTCAATATCTCTCCGATGAATATCGACGGGAGAAAAAGTACAGAGGAGGGTAAAATAGGGAAAAAAAAAAGAAAAAGCTGCCGGGGAACGAGAAACGGCGAGTCGTGTCGAAGCGGAAAATAGAATGCAGCAGCTTTGTATTCAATTGTTTCGCTTAAATTTGTTTTCGGCGGAAAAAAAAAGTTACTTCACCCGAAGCTAGTTGAAAAAGCAAAATCATCCCCTCCAAAGAGACACAAGAACAAGGAAGGGAAGGGACAAATCCTCCTGGCAACTCATCGATGCGTCCGTATATTTAACTCGAACCGCTAAATTACTAACCATTGCGCTACAATAACGGAGTCGCGCTCCGCGTGATTTTTTACACTCGTATTTATACAAAAATCAAACGCAATTTTAACCCTTCAACTCCTTGTCGTATGAACTTTTCAAGGAACACTCACAGGAACGTTAACGTTTTTAGTTTACTATTATTTAGTTTACTACAGGAACGTTTTTAGTTTACTATTAATTGTAATATTAATATTGCAATAATAATATCCGTGGCGCTAAAGAGAAACGACATATGTAACACTTTTAAACGCTCGAAGTTTCCGCATTAATTGAGTTTCAAAACATAGAATCTATGTACGTATATACATTTAGCATAAAAAGATGTCTCCTGCTCGAAATCCGAGTACAATCCGAGCAAAGTCCGATACTCGTTATTTTAAGCGATAATATATCTCGAAAATGAAAAACTCACGACTTACGCGATTTTGCTTTACACCTACAGACATATCCTTACGCGTTACGTGCATTCGGTATCATTTTCCGCACTCGAATTCTTCATAAGCGCGTACAAAATTTGCAATCTGCTTCTAAGAAAACGATAACATACCAATGTTGAAACTTTATCCTTTATTCGTTTGTTGGGGCCGCGAAAAAACGTATACAGAAAATAATAACAAAGAAAGTGATCTCATTTACGTGGGCCGTCTTACAAATAAAGAAAGGAAATAGATGCGCGTGGAATAATTATGGCGGCCGGTAGATTTCCGCCGCCAGCATGCCCTGCGATATCGGTTTCCGGCTTTGTTTTTTTCGCGTTCAACTATCGTTTCTTTTTTTACTTTTTTTCGGCCTCATGGTTCGTCGATTGCTCGGCAATTTTGCATATCGAACGCCGCGGGCTATTATTTGAGCGTCGACACCGAAAAGCTCGTTTTTCCAGACCCTCAATGATGGACAATCGATCAGTCGCCGCTCACACCGTCCATGTGACGAACCGTGAAACTTCCTTTCATAAACACTCGTTATTTTCCCCGTCGGGCGATACGCAATTCGTTTTCCCTTTGCCCTTTTTCTCTTTTTTGTTTCTTTTTTTTTTTTTTTTTTTTTTTCTTTTCGAACGCATTTCTGCGCGAATTATTCGGAAGATTCTTAACCCTTTCGCTACGGCGAAGTTGATCGTCGATGCGCTAAAGTTGTACAAAATAATTCAGCTTTGAGTTTACAACGAAACATCTACTTGTAAGTTGTTACTCTTTTTAACCAATTAATAAGCAATGAACGTTAAATTACAAGCCTGGGAATGTGAAAATTGTACAACTACATTTAGCCAGATTTCTTAACTAGTGCGAAATTTCGACGGACGACTATAATCGCCTTTAGTATCGAAAGGGTTAGGTGCAATAATTCTTTTCGCTCTACGGTCGCACGAATTTTTAGCTGAGAATCTTTCAAACTTCCAACTATTGGCCATTATTCGCGTTCGATTTAATTACCATTGTTCTTCGGTTTTTCTAGACACAGGCTTCGGTTTAACACTAGGTTTACGGACATTACGTGCATACGTTGACAGGCTTCCGGAAAAATACGGACACTGCATATAAATATTCGAAATCAGAAGCGTGAGGATGAAGAGAATCACGTAGAATACATATTCATATCATCGTATTAACCCTTTGCGGACGATGAATAGTAACACTTAAGAGAGTATTTTGATTTTCAATTCCAAGCCTTTAAACTTTCCAAGCTTCTGAATTCCAGACCGTTCCATTCCCAAAACTGTGAAACGTTTATTAACGATATTAATTTAAATTTTCTGCTTTAACATCAACGTGCGTCCACTGAACCTAAAAAATGATCAAGCGGCTATTTGTAGACACTCGTCCGCAAAGGGTTATTTAAAGTTAACACTTTGTTGACCGGCAATTTCAAGCCAACTGAATATAAAATCAAAACAATTGAATAATAAACACCAATATAATTTCTTTATTAATGGACCTTTATTTCCTTTAGTTATTAGCGTTCCTAAAATATGATAAGTAACAATACAAATCTGTTGCTCTTATAAAGTTCCATACTGCTTTCGGAGTTAAAAACTGCCAACGTAATGTAAGTGCAAACACGAGTTTACTCGTGACCGGTCAGCAAAAGTGTTACCATAAAGTATCGAAAAAATAATATTTACTGTCTCTATAATTATAGGTATGAAATCTGAACGGCGTCGACGTGACGAGTTCCGTAAACCTAATGTTAACCGTGCGAATGGAATTTTTTAGACTTCTCTAACGCACGTCGAACTTATTACAGAAATAACGAATTACCTGTTAGCTTTAGCAAATGATGAATTACTTAGGCACCTAATAGTACAGTTTTCAGGGACAGGTGGCAGAAACGGCGATAAGTATTGTCTAAGGGAGCATCTTTGGTAGGAGAATACGCGAAGAGAATGAGAGGGGAGGAAAAGGTGCGCGACGGCGTTGTGGATTTTTTTTTTCAGTCGAATACTCGGAGTTAACGATAAGGTTGTGCTGACGTGGAGATAAGGAGGCCCCGATTGGGGAAAGATCGCGTGCTCGACAGAATACGGGCCACGAAACGTAATGTTATCAGGGGCCGCACACAACACACAGCTGCACTAAATTTTTTTCGCCGACAGCTCTACTTTTCGAACGATAAACTTGCCGTTGCGCTGCGCTGCGCTCGCGCGGCGATCAACCCGATGCCCTTATTAAATAATATAACGCCGTGCTTTGCATATTATCAAATATTTTTCGTACGAAAATATTCTGCGCCAAGTCGTATCGTGTACACCGTTGTATGCCAACGTAATCTATAGCATTGTGGCGGCTCTCCTGCGCCCACAACTAGAGGGACATGCGAAATAGGACTTTCTCGAAAGCATTCGCTCCAACTACCTCCTCCATATATGTACAGTTACTCACAAAATTGAGCGTACACCTTGAAACTCGATGAAAAAGATGGCTAAGAAATGGTTACGTTTCAATGTACCCAGACTATTAACCCCGATTAAACATACCTTGGGAAAATTGAAATCCAAATTGATAACGTATACGTTTACAAATGGAGACGATTTCAAAATGAAATTACAAGAAGAAGGAGGATAATATTTCACCTTCTTTGTACAAAATTACGTACGTTTATGCGACGAAGTTCAAAGGTGGTTAACGAAATAGTAATCTACGCGTACCATAATATGTGTATAATAACGAAAATGTCGATGATTGAAGTGTCGGCAAAAATGTTATACCTTCACGTTTCTTATTAAGTACGTATAAATAATTTGTTTTCGCTCAGGAATCTTGTACGTACCGTCTGTTAGAATATGCGAATGAAATATATATGTATTGCGTTTCTACTTCTGAACGTGTGGGTGTATATTCACTCTTTAGCTATTTTTCATTGGAAACGTAGATGTACTCTCAATTTTGTGAGTACCTGTATACACCCCGCCTTTAACCTTCCTTCCAATATCTCAGTGTCTAAGGCAGGGCCTGCTAGGCAGCCTTACCGATGAGTCCACTAGCAGGCCCAGCACGAAACGCAACAGCCTTTCTTTTTCCTATCCTATCCCCTCTCCACAGAGCAACACCTTCTAGTGTTTAAGCGGCGGTATTGCTTTCGAGTCTACTGGCGGACGAATCACCCTGTGTATACCGTCTTTCTTCGAATATCCCAACGTCTAAGGCAGGGCCTGCTAGGTAGCCGCACTGATGATTCCACTAACAGGCCCAGGACGAAACGCAACAGCCCTCCTTTTTCCTATCCTATCCCCTCTCCACAGAGCCACACCTCCTAGTGTTTAAGCGGCGGTATTGCTTTCGAGTCTACTGGCGGACGAATCACCCTGTGTATACCGTCTTTCTTCGAATATCCCAACGTCTAAGGCAGGGCCTGCTAGGTAGCCTTACCGATGAGTTCACTAGGAAGCCCAGAACGAAACGCAACACCCTTCCTTTTTCCTATCCTATCCCCTCTCCACAGAGCAACATCTCCTAGTGTTTAGGCGGCGGTATTGCTTTCGAGTCTACTGGTGGACGAATCACCCTGTGTATACCGTCTTTCTTCGAATATCCCAACGTCTAAGGCAGGGCCTGCTAGGTAGCCGCACTGATGAGTCCCCTAGCAAGCCCAGGAGGAAACGCAACACCCTTCCTTTTTCCTATCCTATCCCCTCTCCATAGAATTATATTATTTTTATAGGCCCAGGACGACACGCAACCCCCGCATACTAAAATACTCTCCAACGGAACACAACACTCTTCTGTAACCCGCGGTTTATTCAATTGGAATGAAATCGTCTCGAGTATGAATTTAATGCAATGCAATTGAGTATTTTCACGATTTCCGCATATTCTTTTATTACAATCCGCCGTAGCGAAAGGGTCAAATAAAACGTATTCAAGTGGCAATTATAGGAACAGTGAAAGTACTACGTGGGTCTCATTTGCCGTAATACGTAAAGATTTACGCTGTGTCCATTTGCGAATATCGTTCGCGAAGACTGTTTCCAGTTTAGCATGTTACATTTATTTCCCGTTTGCTATTAAGATTATAGATATGCTAATGAGGCTGGTAAAAGCGCGGGTCAAAGTTTGCACAGTTGGCTGCGAGCAAAGTGTAATTTGTTCGCCCTAATATAGCCACTTCCTGCTCTGTAAATGTGTTATTTGCGAATTTATTAAGGTTATTGAATTCGCTGGTGAATGCAATGCACATACTAAACGATCCAGCGGATACGCATAATCGAATCCATGTGCAATTTATTAATGTTCACACGCGTGTGCCTCCATTAACACCAGATCCACGGAAACCCGTCGATAACAGGAATTTCATAGTTCACGTTTAAATTTACCAAAATTCGTAGCAAAGTAAAGCTTTTCTTTTTAAAAAAAAGCCAAAGTCGCCCTCTGAAATAAAACAATTTCCGTACAATTTTCGCTTTACAAAATTAAAGCGGATCAAACGTCGACAGCTTTAACCTGTCAACTGAGGATGACGAGTTAACTGATCTTACGGATTACCAATGATTTTACTTTCTCGGAAATTCCTTATTTTCCAAAGCATCGTTATATTCGTATCGGAAGTAGATTTCATTATATTGATACGGTTATCGTTAGGTTATCGGCAACGCGTTGCGATGCGCAAGTATGGATTTATGCGCGTTCTTCTTCCTAAGATGCACACCGTACGTATGTGTATATTCCAATTGTTTTCTGTTGCAAATTTAGGAAGAGTAGAGGAGAGCGAATTACAGAGGGAGATACATATATATATATATATATGTATATATAGACGTTGCTTGGCTATAGGAGAGAAAAGAAATTGCCCAGAAGCAATCTCTTGATGGATTTTTTGATTAAATGTCCCACGCAGCAAAGCATTCGCGGAGATGCATATTTTTATCACGTAATATTCGATAATTCCGCCCAACAATTTCCTTCCTTCCTTGCTGTCTTTTGTGCACCATTCCCGCATTAGAAGTCGTTCCCGCTCATCTCGTTTCGAGGAGAAGCGAGAGAATAAAAATACGCGAAACGTAATTGACCGTTTTGCGCCGCTAATATTTCACCGAATTACAATTAAGCGATAATAGATACGCGTGACGGTGTGCGAGATTAAAAAGGAATGATACGCATGTCAGATTCATATAAACGGTTCACCACAAGTACCTTTAAGATGTTGAATGAGAATATCCGTGAAACGTCATGTTTGTTAGTAAAATAGAGGTGAAAAGAATGAAAATTGAAACGAGAACGAACGAAGATAATAGAAATAAAATGCAGAAAGGGAATGATAAAAAAGCGAAGATAATCTATTCTGTTCCTATAATCTATTTTGGATAACTCTATACAATAGTTAGGGAAAAGTAACAAAAATTAAATGTAAAGCTTTACTGATTCTGAAAAGTATGTATTGCATTTGTTGTGTGAATAAGAGGTTAATCAAAATCCATACGAGGAACGAATAATTCGCATAATAAAGTAATCTACTTAATCGATTGATCTTTTATTGGTCATTCTTGTTCGATTAAACGTTCATCTGATCGGTGTCCAATATTAAAGTTGGAATGGGAAAGATATTTCTTCTTATCTGAAAACTTTGTGCTCCAGAATTTCAACAGCCTCCGTGGCGCAATCGGCTAGCGCGTTCGGCTGTTAACCGAAAGGTTGGTGGTTCGAGCCCACCCGGGGGCGTCTATTTTTTTCATACCTACATTATTTATAACAATCCCTTTGCCGTGCTAATTTTTTACTCGTTAAAAAATTTCGCCTATAATAGGGTAAATAAACCACGCGCTGTCACTGTTCCTTCAACTGTGTTTTCAATTTATTGAAAACTGTGAGTCACGTAATTTTGACTTACACTTGCAGCAGTATTTCACGCGGCAAATTATTCTATACAATTTCTTCTAACGCAAAATAATGTTTAATACGATTTATTGATTAAAAAGATATTAAGTATCGAGAGATGATAGCGATATAGCAATGAGATTTAACGTTTGCGTCGATTCGGATAATATAAATCGATATTAAAGAAACGAAATTGATTATCGCGTTGCATTATTTTATCAGTGGCTTTTTTATTCTTTTGCCGTCTACAAAAAATCCGTATGTTCATGATAAGTAGTTCGTCCGGCAGTCGCTAGATGTCTACGAAGAGTTACTTGTTCTCGTAGTTGAAGTTGGACGACCACGGTAATATCTGGCAGCGGAGAACTAGACTCGATAGTCATTCAGTGGGTGTACTACTGATCGATTTAGCAGATGATGAACGCTGGAGATGATCCATGATTAAACTCCACTCCCTGACTTCTATCAATCGCAACGACGGTTGTCAGAGGAATTTCTGATGCTAAATCATTTTTTTTTTTTTAAGTAACTTGTAAACCTAACTGCAGTATAATACAACACTGTCACTGTTTAAATAAGATTCTTCTTTTAACTTCATGGAGAATTAAGGTTACGAATTGTAGTTAAAAACTTTGCTTTTTACCCTTTAATTAAAAAAGAAGTGTGCAGTCTTATCTGTACGTATATCATTTATAACAAAATTCAAGTATCGTATGGTTAATTAATACTGATCAAGATATATAATTTGCGTAAGGGCCACGGATGGACGTGAAGTCACGTTGAAAAATAAATTCACGTCTAGGAGATGAGAAATTAATATTTTTCTTCGGTCACTGTCTGAGTAGTCTACCATGGCGCGATATATTTGTTTACAACAAATGAACTGGAAGGCTAGTTGCAAAAGACTGTAGAATAATATTCTCTGGACTTTCCCCTTTAACCCTTTGGCTTATAGCAACGAGCTACACTCGTAGTTTAGTCTATGGACCAATTACGATAAAAACGTGTGCTGTATTTTGTAATAAATTTAAATCTATTTTATTTCAATTTGTAAGATTGCTAGATCAAGGATTACCAGGTAAGAACTGCATATAATATTTTAATGTTTTG
Source organism: Eucera pruinosa (assembly GCA_028830335.1). NCBI lineage: Eukaryota > Metazoa > Arthropoda > Insecta > Hymenoptera > Apidae > Eucera > Eucera pruinosa. Next base: position 29,129,968 of record JAMYCR010000003.1, read on the forward strand.
CATGCCATGTAGCGTTATAGTAACAAATAGTCAATACTTCAGTGGATACGCTTTGAAAAATTCGTAAGCCAAGGGGTTAATTTAATCCAAGGAGCATCGAAATCGGCCCGCTAAAAGCCGAGAACGTTTGTTGTAGGAGATGTTACAATACAGACGAGGTACATAATCAACTATCCTTGAACGAGTGCAACATGGATATCCAAATAATCCAGTACTTTGTTTATAGTAACCTCTCCTGTACTTATCTTGGATCTTTCCACGCCAAATCGATCACATTTTTCCCTCGATATCTACGATTTCGTTCGAATTGAACAATGTTTGTCGTGTTGGATGACCAACACAGCAAACACCACGAGTGTAACTCGTTATTGTAACGCAAGGGGTTAATAAACCCTCTAAGAGTTATGTTAGAAAAGTCGAAATCGGTGAACGGTCGAGGTAGGCCACATGCGTATTGTCAACGCGTTCCCCTTCTCAAGGGAAGTTTCTCCGGGTCGGGGTAGCATGAACAAAAGGCCAATGCTGTCGAAGGCGTCTTCACTACGAATATCCTTCGTCGTGAAAAACACTCTTGCAGCGACCATCGCTTTGAGCAGTCGAATAAACGTTTTATCCATCTATTTTGAAAACGCCCACAACATTCATTTCGCTCGAAAACTCTTTACAGTTATCTTCAACGTGTTGTCAATTCTCCCGGAATCCGATACACGTGTCCCAACTTAAACTCTAATTCGCGGCCGCAAACGAGTGGACGCATCGTCCCCCGATCAAGAATCTCATCAAGCCTCGGCAAACTTCCGAAAAGAGCGAACGGGGAAGATCTTCTTGCGAGCTTCCGTAACGAGAAGCGCAACGGACGCCGGGTAACAAGGAAGTCGTGACCGATCGATGGTTGGAGTGTATCGAAGAGCGGGGTTGGAAACGATGCAAAGCGACTCGTCGAGAGTTCGAGTAGCACGAGGGGATGTGTCAGATTCGTTGGTCGACGAATTCGTCGCCCTCGCCGCCGCGCCGCACTATTACGTGTTATGGGTGCACGTTTCCCGACCTCATTTAACTTTGAACCGCGCGTTGCAGAGAACAGCGCTGCTGTTGCAAGCGCAAAACATCTGCCACTGGCGCGTGTTAGAACTCTCTTTTACTCCACTCCCACCACCACAACCTGCTGCCCGTCCTATCGCTATTTTCACTCCGACTCGTTTGTTCCCGATGCCGCTGTGTTTCACGCCGATAACCAAACAGAGATCGAGAAACACGCGCGTGTCGCATTCGCAGGACAGCGGGAATAACCAACGATAGCCCGGACAAAGAAAGGGAACGAAATTCGTATCGTTGGATACCCCGGCCACTGTCCACGTGGAAACATGCGAAGAAAAATCTTCGTAAATAAAAGAGCGGGTTAACTGATGTGGGTACTCTATTGGTTACGTAGAGTGAAATGTAACAAAATGATTTTTGAACACTGTAAATTTACTTTTAAGCGCTGGCAAGGATGCGACCTTTACTTTACGAAGCAAACGGTTAGGAAAAGAAAAGAGAAATGACAGAGAGTTTGTTGCGTTGCCACGGACGATATCAGTCCTACTCTCTTTTGTCTAAACAAATGAAGAAGGGACACGGCTGCGCCTTCTTCGCGTGTGTCTCGAGTATTGAAAGAAACATGCAGGCGATGATTTTTGCAATAGTAAGAATATTTTGTTTCTACGTACTATAAAAACCAACATACTCCAAACTGTGTCGTATTCCGCTGATGTTGTTGGTTTATTATATGTAACAAGTACAACGTCGAGCGAAATAAAGACCAAGTTCACTGTATAGCAGATTGTAGTCGCGTTTTACAAGCGTAGTTGCGCGTCCTAAAATGGTTCGGACTGTTCTGTCTTGTCAAAGGAAAACTGTGTGTTTTTGGAGACTCGGAAAATAGAGAGGCAGGGGTTCGCTTGGATTCGATAGTCGGTCAGGGATGAGGTAGCAGGATCAAGGTTCGGAGATGACTAACTAGGATGAAATCATCAGCTATCGAAGGAAGGATTTTGGAATGTTTGCTGCTAGAGTTTGGTTTACCGTGTTTGCAGGAGGATGAGAAGGCCGCGTTGTCTTAACGAAAAATAATATAGTGCTAATGATTACGTTGGCGTACAACAACTGGAACGATTCGTGGGTCGCGTAACTTCTGAAATAATTCAACGAAGTTACGGGATAAGATTAAAGCACAGACGAGGTACAGGATAGACCTATCATCTTATGGGACTTCGTGTCACATACTTTGAAATACCGATAACCTAAAAATTCAGACTTTTCGGAAGAATATCCTTCGTTTTATTATCTGATAAAGAATGTAAACACTTCTAAAGTATTTTAATATACAAATGGTAACAGCAAACGCAAAGGTTATACATTTTAGAGAATCGTAAAAGTAGAAATGAAAACGGATTTGGGACTCATGAGCCCCAAATCCGCGTGACAAAGAAAAGCATCGGCGAAGTGGTCTATCCTGTCCTTAGTCAATGATTAAAGCGGCAGCGCGTGGTACGTTTACCTTAGGTGTAAACGAAAGAGCTCGGATTTCGAAACGAAGAGCGGGAACGACGCGATTCGCCGAGATACACGAGCGGATTTTTAGCCGTAGATTAGGAACGAGGTTCGAGACCCAGATGCTGAGAGATACGACGGAGATGGGTTTAGCAGGCAAACGCCATGCTGGAATATTAGGCTTAGAGAGTGTACGGAGGATGAATCCGAAGAACGATCGTCGGGCCAATTCGATCGGCTTTCGCGAACTCTTTCCTCTTACGGAGATAAGAAAAGGTATCGGCGATGCAGATAGTTTTTAAATGGGAAAAAGGTGAGGAATTAAGGAAAAGAGGAAATTTAAACTGGATCCATTGAAATGGGATCTGGGGATAATGCTGCCGGATATCGATGGAAAAGGTGGGGAACTTAAACAATTATCATCCACGGCGAGGAGTATAAAAAGTGGCTAAAGTAAATCACGCATTAGAATCATTGCAACGCTCCTTGTTTCTATCAGACGTAAGCGAGTTTACGACTCGAGACGCGTTCACCGTCTCCGTGTAGTTTTTACAAAAAATTGCTAATTAACCTAACGTTGGCTTACGAATTTTTCCAAGCGTATTTACCAAAATGTTGGATACCTTTTATCATAGATGAGTCGAAACCTTATCTCAAGGATGAGTCAAGCGCGTATCGAAGTCTACCGGTTGCCAACGAGTTAACGAATCGTAAATATTCCGCTGTCGATCTTACACACCTACCGCGTAACATCGATCTGGCCCCAAGAGTCTCGAGAGCTTTGCAGCGTAGCACGGATCGATGCTAATTAACTCTTTACCGCGATAGGGGGGAATTTTTTCGGCGGGAAAAGATAAAGAGCCGGTGCTCGACGAAAGTAGCGCGCCAAGGTGGAAAGTCATTATCATGACAAAGAAGAGAGGAGGAATCGGTGTGGCGGGTTTCGAGAAGCCTATCAGTTCTCCGCAGGCGAAATCGAAGGAGCTTCTGGCCGTTTTCGCGGTACAGCCTCGAAAGAACAGAGAGGCGACTCTTTGCCTCGTACTAAACCTTTTGTCCGCCCTTCGCGAGAAAGAGAAAGCTTCGCGAGGCCGTATACGTGTAGCCGGGCGAGGTAATTCTCGTGGAACGTTGATTCCGCGTTGCTCGACCGTGAGTTCGATCAAGTTAGCCCCGGTTGTACGCTTTACTCGTATCACTAGCTCCTCTTTCTGTCTCGGGCGAAAAGAGAGAAGCCCGACGCGCGCGAGATCCCGAGATGCGGTAGAATCTTTACGATTTTAGGGTGGAAGACTGTTTACTCGCTTCTAGATCACGCTCACGTTTCGCTTATTTTCGGTTCGGTTAGATAAAATATATAGGGCTCGAAAATTGCGAAACATTCGGGCATCGTGTTTGCCGTATCGATTAAGGAAACATCGTTGGGGATAGATTCGTTTCTAAAGAAAATGGAAACGCTTAGGTATTAAGTTTGTCGCTGCGTTTGGTTAGGAGAATACTATTAACCCCGTTGCCCTACTATTATTTTATCACCTACTTAGGCTACCATTAGTCGACTACTATTTTTGCATCGTGTCACGTAAAGGATTATCCAAAAGTACCTTTAGGATGTTGAACGAAAATATCTGTCGAACGCCATGTTTGTTAGTATAATAGAGGTGAAAAAGAATAAAAATTGAAAACGAGAACGAACGAAGACGATAGAAATAAAAACCGGATTAGAAAAGGGTAAAGCAGAAAGGGAAAGAAGAAAAGTGAATGTAGGTGTTCCTATAGTCTATTTTGGATAACTCTATACATACGAATCGTTTGAACATTGTACTACACACGTTTTTCTTTAGTTAACATCCAATCTTGTAATACGGAATTAAACGTAGCGTTCAAACTAAATTTTATCCTTCGTAATAGGCATTTTTCTTCAAAATATGTCTCGATGTTACGATTTCTTAATATTTCTTGGCGGCGACCTTTTCTTCGCCCTCGCAGAAAATTTCACGGTTCATCGGTTTCACGGTGGACGGCCGCTCCCCCCCCCCTTTTTTTGGCCTCCTTCGCTCGCCTCTGCCCGGTTAATTTGCACTTCGAAAGATCCGGAAGATCGAGGAAAAGAGATAGGAATCGCGGCGGAACAATGGGATTATCGGCGATCAGCTCGTTTCCTGCTCGAGCGGCTCGATGATGCGATCATCTTGCCCGCAGCAGCGGCAACATTCAGATTTTCCGCAGATTCGAGTCCTTTCTGTGCGATCCGTTCGCAAATAAAACGAACAAAACCTCGTCCCGTTTACGATGTTTCTCGTAAAATGCTCTGCGAGATCGTTCGAATAACTTACACAGGGTGTTCGATAGCCAATGGATATGATAAAAGATATACAACTCTTCGGTTCACGCGTAAACGCAACGAATGATCCATTTTTCAATTCTCTTTTAACGTACAATTTAGCGCAATAAGAATATAATATTCGCGCTAAACTTGCAGCGAATATAACGTAACTCGATAAAACTCGAGGGGAATTAAGTCAGATGATCACGGTGTTCGATCTATTGTTTCGAAAATTTCGTTTCGCTCGTACGAGTAATATTTTTCGCATCGCGTTTTCAACGAAAAGCGAAGGAAACGCTGCGACTACTTTGCGTGGGTTAAAATAATTCCGATTTCCACGGCGCTGGCTTTGTGTTTTTAGTGGATCGTAAAACCTGGGCAGAACAATAATTCAAGCCGAGCGCGGCGGCGTTTTCTCGAAGATGCTCGTGGAAATGACTTTAATCGCGTCTCGGATCCCGCGGGCTGCTTTAGCGCCCTCGGGATACCATTATCGTAAATTAGCTCGCTTCAAAGTTGCTTCAAACAGCGAGTGGGCTTATTGTTGGACCGGCCCAACCCGCGGGCTGGTCGTTGTCTTAATTTCGTTCTAGTTTCTTTGGTGCGCATGCAGGAACTAATTATCGATACTTGGCCAGCTTCCAAACTCCCCGCAACGCTCCCTTTGCTTATATTCTTGTAAATTTATAGTAGCGCTGTAGGAGGTTGAAAAATTCCTTCGTTGTCGAAGGAATAGAAGTAAACAGAAAAGGCGGGCTACGTGAGCAGGGTTTCGAGAAAATTTCATCCGAAAGATCCGCTTATCCATTAAGATAGCTCTCGTTGAACGTTTTTTTTTCTTTTTTCTTTTTGCGACAAAAAGCGTCTGGATATTATTTAGAAGCTTCGGTCGTAAAATGAACAGCCGAGGAAGATGAAGTCTCTCTGAAGTGTGTTGGAGAAATTCAATTTTTAGTCGGAGGTGAGCCAAGATTAGGAGTTGACCCGTTTTCGAGAGGAAATTGTACAAAGGGAAGATATCTTTTGTCATAAAATTGGATAAACTTCCGAAGCAACCTTTTCATATTCGATAGAAGGATTAAAATTTTAAACTCGTTTCGCGGCGTTGAAAGGGACAATTAGAATACCGCAGCAGACTTCTTAATATTTAGGAATAGATTAAAATTCTATTCCAGCCTCTGATACTTTATCGAGCGACTAAAATTTTCAACCTACGCCCCGATATTCGAAAGGACAAATATCATTCGAGTGCAACCCTCTGATGTTTCCAAAGGGACAACTAAAATTTTAAATACAGTGCCTGATATTTAAAGAGACGCGTAAAACTCCGAAGCTACCCCTTACTAAAAAAAACGAGACGGCTAAAATTTTGTGGCAAACCTTTGATATTTAACGAACCAATAATAATTTTAAATCTACTTGTTACAAATGGAATTCTAAATAAATTCATTGATAACAAAGGAGATAACTAAAATCTCAGCTTAAATTCTTAAACGGGGACAATTAAAATTTTAATCCAACCATCTGATATTTAGAAAGACGATTAAAATTGTAAATATGTTCCCTTATATTTAAAGAGACGCGTACAATTCCAAAGCAGTCCCATATTAAAGAGAAACTTAACTAAAATTCCACAATCCAATCGCCTGATATTCAAAAGAGACAACTAAACTTTTAGCTTAAACCCTCGATACTCGAAGAGACAATTAAAATTCTCAATCAACCCTCTGATATCGCAAAAGACAAACGATCTCTTCATACTCCCCCCCAAAAAATAACTAAAATTCCTAATCCAATCCTTAACATTCGACGACAGAGAAAAAGACTAAAATAAATTAACACTTGCTCTTTAATTACGTAATACCGAATACGCTAAAAACGAAATGCTTGTAGAATTTAACCCGCAAATCATCCGTGTTCTTCTTCGAGGAAGAAATAAATTCTCGCTTGACAAAATTTAACCATCCCGCGTCTGCAACACCTTTCGCATAAACTTTCGCGTCGATTACGCTCGTTTCTCCAATTCCAGTTCTCCCCATAGCTACAAAAATGCCTATCTTCCTTCGCCTTCTATATTCCGCCAAAAATGAACGCATCTCCCGTCTCCTAGAACGCGCGATAAAATTCTGTAACCGCGTGCCGCGAAGAAATTCCACCGACCTGAAATCATCGTCGTGTACAGATAAGAAGAAGAAAAAGAAGGAAAAAAAAAGGTAGAAACGAGAATGATAGCAGGTTGTTCGACGCGGCTTAAAGGCCATTGGCTCGGCCGAGGAATCCAGAAGGTGCAACTCTGCCAACAAATTGAGTTTTCGAACCCCTTCGTGCCTTTTCTTCTCCCTCTCCCCACCTTCTGCATTCGCTTTTCTATAGATTTTTCCCTCGAGGGTCAATGGAAATGCTCGAGAACTCGATCCCCTTTAGAGACACGGTAAACGTCCCCGTGTGACCAACTTACTTCCTTCGTGCCGTAGGAAGAATGAAGTTGATGGCCTCTTTTGACGATATCGACGACGTCGACACCCTTCACCCTTCGTTCTTACGTAATCTATCCATCGTACTATTACGGAAGATCGAAGCGAGACGTGTAAAGTATACTGTAGAATGTGTTCCACAACCAAAGTCGGGGTTGTCGCGGAAGGGAAAATTATCGCGAAGTTAAACTTTCCAGTGAAAAATTACGACGGCTATGATCTTTGGAAAACGTTTCATAGGTACTGTCGCGTTGTGGAGAGGGGATACATGGGAATAAAAGGAAGGGTGTGCGTTTCGTCCTGGGCCTGCTAGTGGACGAAAATTCGAACGACAATCTCTACGTTTACTTAGTCGTACGATTCTTTCAAAGCCTGTGGCGGTCCTCCTGTACCTACCACTAAAGGGACACACGAAAAGTAGACGCTTTCACGGAAGGACTCATTCCAACTACTGTTGGATTCCGGGAGAATTGACAACGCGTAGAAGATAACTCTTACAGGGTTTATTAATACGGTTACTGCACTCGACGAGTGAATACGGAAATCTGACGGTTCTATGATTTTGCGGGCTTTTAAGTACTGTTCTTGGGGATGACTAATGGTAAGGACAATGATCGAGGAAGAGGGTGACTAAGGAAAGGTACGGAGTACAGGATGACTAGAAAAGCTACGGAGTACAGGATGACTAGGAAAGTTACGGAGTACAGGATGACTAGGAACTGAGATTAGGGTGTTTGTCAGATGCATTTGGTTTAGGATCAGTCTATGATGTTTACAGTGTGAGTGGTCGTGTCGGTCATCCAACACTACCTATAACGAGAATTGGCAGGAAATATAAACAGAAAATTCGCTAACAATAAGTGGCTGCCGAACGTCGATGCTCAGGGACGCTTTTTAGCGCTTCTTGAGAAGGACCCTCCACATTTTTTCACGCCTTACTTTGTACTTTCACTTGCCTCTGTTAAATGAGAGAGATACGTGTAAGGGTCGAAAGGGTCAGAAGTAGTCGGGAATGGTTTTGTCCAAATAAATTCACACTGACGTGGTATTAGGTGATATGGTTTTAATAACGCGACTGATCTCGTCTGGTGATCGAACGTAAACTGAAACTCCTCCAACGAAAACGCTTTCCATTTCATGCGATTTGGTAGTCTTTGATTTTACCCCTGAAAGAGTGCCGCGTTGCTGTTGGCCCCCAACACAAGATCAAGTCGCGCCGCGACTTTCAAGGATCGGCTGCTGCATACGTTTGTATTATGCCATCGTTGATACGGTGTTGGCCCTTTAGTGTGGCCTGTTAGAGTTGCATATAAAATAAGACTAAGTTCGTTATTCGAAAAGCGTTGTTAACCTTTGTTGCGTCACCGTACCAGCCGTGCTAGATACATTGGCAACGCTGCCCTTACTTCAACTTAATGAGGTAACGGGTGGGTTTGGAAAAATAAAAGTGACACTTGCAAACGTTTAAGCCGCCTTGATTTAATCTTACGACTGTTCAGATTGAGTGTTGTTATGTGTGAACTGCTCTGTGTGACTGGTGGTGGCGAACTGACTGTCGTGAGGGTTGGTGTCGAAAATATGTTGGTGAAAACTATGTTTAGGAGAAGGGATGACAGTGGTGGCACCGTGGAGAGCGAGTCTCTGTCTTGGCCTGCTGACAAATACCGTTTTTCTAGCAACGGTATTTTGCCAATGCACGTGGTCAGCAGACCGCGTATTCTTCGATGGTCGCAGGCTAAATCATAAAACGGCTTCGCAGCCCCTTTGAACTGCTACGCCTAAAGTCGCGTCGCGACAACCTTCGTGTCCACGTGCCCGAGATATTATATCATTAATATATAGAAGCTCCGTATTCCTTTTGTTACATAAATATAAGTAAAAGGGAACTTTGATCGTGTTTATTTAACAGCCTCCTTATTTACATTATTGTACAATGATATTAACAATATCACCATTAATATAGAGAGCGAGTAATTCTTGTTTAGAAACGTAGCTTCTTTTCTATATAATAATGATAATGAAATAATCGTAGGAGCAAGGGGCGTTAAACGTGCCGCGTCGCGTCGGCGAAAGATTAACCGGAAATCAATCGGGGAAAATTAATCATAGCGAGACCAACACAACGGGCGAACGATGCAAAGTTTATATATCGATGTTCCGCGATTGCGCGGGCAAAGCAGCAAACGTGTGCACACCGATTACACGGAAGGATTTCGAGATACATATACACGAAGTGGAAGTGTTTCGGGTAACGAGGGATGTATCTCGTCTCGAGACGAGGAACTTGTTCCCTTTATCTCTGTTCCAACGTAAAGCCACGTTGAACACCGCCTCGACGACGCATCAACGGTTGCAGGGAGAGTTCGCCCTGTTCCGCAGATAACGAGATGAACTTTCGGCTACTCTGCAAGGTAGTCTTACGTGATACATGGATCATTAAGGAAACTCCAGTCCCACGGTTATCATCGGTTCGCCCTGATAATCATGCCTGCACCGGCATTCGTTTAACCTCCGCGCTATCGGACATCGCTCGCCGCTCGGATAAAGGAACTGTCGGAAATGGGCAGCGAACGTGAAACGGGCGGAAAAAGTAGTGGAAAGGGTTTGGAATGAAGATAAAGCAAGAGTGGGATACGGGGAAAAAATGGTAGCAAGTTAAACGTGCCCGTAATTATAAAAGTGATGTCTGAGTCAAAATTTAAAAAGAAAAAAAGGAGAAATCAGTTTATCAGTTATTTCGCATCGCGTTATATTTTAAACCTGTTAGTTTATGTAGCGGGTTTAAATAAAATAAGTCCCATTTATCTTTATAAATTCTCTTTCTTTAAAAGAGAGGGAGAGAGAGTTGTTGGATTCTGGGAGAAATGACAACACGTTGAAGATAACTCTTAGAGGGTTTATTAATATAGGTACTGCACTCGACTAGTGAATACGAAAATCTGACGGTTCTATGATTTTGCGGGCTTTTAAGTACTCTGGTTCGGGATGACTAATAGTAAGGACAGTGGTCGAGGAAGAGGGTGACGAAGGAAAGGTACGGAGTACAGGAGGACTAGAGAAAGGTACGGAGTACAGGATGACTACGGAAAGTTACGGAGTACAGGATGACTAGGAACTCAGATTAAGGTGTTTGTTAGATGAATGTGGTTTAAGATGAGTCTATGGTGTTTACAGTGTGAGTGGTCGAGTTGGGCATCCACCAGAGTTTAATAAAAAGACGTATTGACACATCGAGACACAAAAAGGGAATGGAAAGCAAAACGAAAACGCACTCGGCGCCCAACAGTCCCAAACAGAAAAGGATCTTTCTTCTCTTTCTAAATTCTTATCTTGTTTTTTCAACGTGACGATTCATTTTTGCCCGTTGCGCTTGCTGCATACCTCAAGATATCCAACAAAACTAAATTCATTCAATGTACGTTTTACGATATCGAAAATGAACCGTTGAATAGCGTTTGTTGTCTGTTCAACTCAACGTATATGGAATTCGTTTAGCGTTACGTATGAAAGTGGTCTATATATATCTCGAAACAAGAAATATATCACTTGGACCACATTCGTGATTACGGGCACAAATGTCAATCCCTTTGAGTTGCAATTATTTTATTAGCTACTTAGGCTAGCGTTAGTCGATCGCCAATTTTTATACCCAGACGCGTACAAATCGTTCGAATATTATAGACAATTCTTATTGTCGGGTTTTGTAATAATTGGACACGTTTTGTTGATTTAAATGTTCAAAGTAAACGTATACTTAGAAATATATGAAACGAATAATACGTGTATGCATAATAAACGACGCGCGCTAGACGAGAGACATATTCGGACTGGAGAGGCAATAGAAAAAGGAAAACAATATATATATCGCGCCACCTTTCGACATCGAACGCTATTCTAACGATAATAACGGCTATCATCGATCATCTGTCACTTATATTCGACAACCTCGTATAAACAATAAAACACTGGCTACGATAAAAAATATCGAGACGCCACTGCATTTTTGCATTCAACCCCGTAACTTTCGAATTTTTCTTCAGTTGACAGTGTCCACATTGCTGCAACGAATTTTACAGCCACGTAATTGTAGCTACCGTTAAATGGGGAAGTTGAATCTAATTAAGTAACGCCTTAGTACGAAACTACAGTGGTGTATTAATATTCTTTGTAGCCGCTGAATAACCCATCATTGTTTCACGCTCGAAACAAGAACGCCCTGCTAATAAAAGGAAATTCAATGGAAAATGCGAAACAGTTGAAACAAAGGGTAAGGAAAAAAGACGGCGGAGGAGGTGTTTTAAAGGGCCGAAAGTAAATGAAAGCGGCGTATAGGAAAAGAAATTGCGGGGGGGGGGGGGTACTAATTAAAGAAGGAAAAATGCCCGCTGAGAAGATTCTAAACAACGAAAAGCATCAAAGCAGTTAAAGAAGAAAAAAGTGTACGCAAGGAGATACTAATCTAAAAAGGTACGAAGAGCAGATAACCTAAAAAGGAACCAAGGGGGGGTGGGGGGAGGATTAACCGCGTAATTGTGCGCAGTTGTTCAAGCGTCCGCCGCATAATTAACGCATCCTATTAACACCTACGTACACAAGCTCGCCTAGAATGAACTCCAAACGGGTTATAATTAACACACGGGGAAATAACGCCCAGAAACACTTTCGCAAACCTTCTAATTACACTATGAATCCGGGTTGAAAACCCCCTACTATAATATCCTCTAGAACGTACATTATTTCTCGCGGAAAATGGAAAATTAATCAAATTTCAGAAAAGAAACGATGTGAATAATTTCAGAATCGTAATTAATGGACCGTGCATTTTTATGCATTTATAAAAACTCGCGGAATCCCCACGATAAACAAAAATATATTAAAAAACGAAAGAAATAATAGATGTTATAATTTTTAGAACGCGAAACAAATATTCTATCGAAGTTTCATCTCTTCGAATAAGTTTGTAAAAATTTCACGTTGCATACACGTATAATAACCTTCGGAGAAAGCTTCGATATTCTCCGCAGAAAAATTCCTCATAAAAATTAACCTAAAGCTCGATCGGAATACTTAAAGATCGATTAGTTAACGCTTGTGTTAGATAAGAAAAGAATGATATATTTAAGCGTGGTGCAATACTACTGAATACAGGCTGTTCCGAACGGACCGAAGCTACTAGTCCAGTTCAGACTCTCTCTCGCTCGTACTCTTCTACTTATTCCCCGTTCTTCGGCGGCTCACGCACTTTTATTCTCTTTTCTCTATCTCTCCCTCTCTCTCACTCTCTTACATCCTCTAGCCATCGTCGTTCATTCGTCATTCCATTCGCTCTCGCCATTCGCGCGTATTTACAAAACTTATAACACTTGCTAACAAGTCGTTGCTCGAAAACTCGTCTTAAAGTAACAATACGAAATGGAAACCGTCGAATGCCGATACGTCGCTATTAATACTCTCAAAAACAAAAATGTCAATATCCTCGATAGAAGCGGCGAAAAGAAACGCTAATCCAAAAAAAAGAAACGTACAAAGATGTTTGATAAACAACGGGCGTGAAAAAAATTGTCGTAAGGTAAAAAAAAAGTACGAAGCGAAATCCGTCGGTACGGCGACGTTATTAATAATCCGAGAGAATTTCCCACCCTCCCTTGCCCCCTGGTTCTCATCAATTACGAAGTTTCCGATAAAAGGAAACGAAATAATTGTTGTTACAGGTCGATAGCTCGCTGTTCTGGCCGGTAATTTTAGCACCGCCCAGTCGGCAACTCGAACCAGCCTCGTTCTAATTTCGATTCCGCTGTTTCTTCCGATACCAGTCGGCATGGCCGAACAAAAAATAGGGGGGGGGGGGAACTATCTATGGAAAGTCGACCGACTGTAGCGCGAATATTCACGCCACCGGATGCAACGGCCCTCTTCCTCTTTCGCGCGCTTCCGGTCCTCCTGTCGCGACACCAAAATCCTGTTAACTATACTTCGCCGATCGCGAGTCTTCGAAGTAGAAAAGTTCAAAGATTCTACGCCCAATGTTTGCGGAAGATTCGTCAAGGATAAAGTATAGGGTTATCCAAAAGTGCCTTTAGCATGTTGAATGAGAATATCTGTGAAACGCCATGTTTGGTAGTAAAATAGGGGTGAGAAAAATAAAAATTGTGTAGACCCGTAGGCTTAATTACATGATCGCGTAGCGAATGTAAGAGGGTGAGAGCCTGCCGTAGCAACAATAAAGCCCAAGGAACCAGTACTTGTTAATTTTGCAGCTGGTCAGCACGTGAACCGAAGATTTGGGATAGTTGTAATTTTGTTATTTTCGCATGTGATTTCAAAGTCGAGGCGATCCTTGGTTTTTATTGCTGGCTGCCGAGTTCCGGGTAGGTAACGGGAAAGACCGAATGACCGTTGACGGGGAAGTGGGAAATTCTAAGGGGTAACATACCCCTTAGCTCTCTCCATCGGGACTCTTCCCCATCATTCGGATATAGAAAATATAAAATGGTACGCCGGTCAACGAAAGGTCTGTCTGCGTCTATCGCTCGTCGAACGAAAAAGCAACGTTAAACGAATTGAATTGTATCTTCCTCGCCACCCCGAGTTCCGGTCTACAATTGAAACGAGAACGAACGAAGATAATAGAAATAAAAAAACAGATTAGAAAAGGGTAAAGCAGAAAGGGAAAGAAAAAAAGTGAAGGTAGGTGTTCCAATAGTCAATTTTGGATAACCCTTTAGATGGAAACCGGGAGAAGATCTTCTCGCGAATATTTAGATGCGAAATAGAGAACGAGTTGATTCTGTATTTTGGACTTTTAATTTTTTCCATTTCACGTAGGGAGTCAAACGATGTGAATAATTTATGAATGATGAATCGGAAGTTCGTATTTTATCTTTTGATAGCTACGCAGTAGTTACAGCAACGAAATTTAATTAAGTATTTGCTTCGTCGTTTAAATATTTGAGTAGCGTTTAATTGAAACTGGAAGGCAAAAATTTACAGTTGAATTAATTGCATGTTAACGTAATTTCGTTGGAAACTTTACCTAAAACACCCCATTATTATATAATATATAATATTATTAACAATATATATATATTGTTAATATAAATAAAATAGTATCTCTGCTTTCAGAAATGCCTTTATTCATGGACCCAATAATCCTCCCCTAATAAAATAATTAAAAAATATTCACGTCACTTTTGTTCCTTTAAAATATGTCCTAAAACCTGTGCAAATATCTAAAATTTAGAATGCGTACGTAAGTAGATATTCGTGACGGACTGTACGTCGTTTCGCCTTACGATCGTAGAAATATCGTGATCCTTGCTCCGAATATTTTGCATATCTTTAGGCTATCTAGTATAATAACATCAGATTGATTTGAAATTTACCGATAGAGCCCCGAACGCTACGAATGTCGAATAAATGCTGAGTATATTCTAATTTTGATAAATGGATTCTGGGGGGCGAGTTCCGGTAGCCGAGAGCTCTCAAGGTTCGAGATTTCATAAGACTCGCATTACCGAGGGAAATGCCTAAAAAATTCCCCAAAGATGGCATTGAAGGACGACCCTACCGCTCTCCCCCATGAAATAATTATGACATCTCAACGTTCGCCCTCTCGAATTCATACGACTTCGAATGGTGATCCCCTTCCACGTTAAAAGGATCCCAGAGGCTTCCGACTTTTAAATCGCAATCTTCGCTTTCCTATGTTCGACAAATGGTTCAACGATTTTCCTACGACTCGTAAACGTTTGCGTCGTCGTCCCCCATTAATCGCGGCGCGTGAAATCTGCCAAACAGAGATCGAGAACCTTTTCACGAAGACGCTGACGGCGTTAATTTTTTTACCGAGAACCCAACACCTGCAGACGGAGATGCAATCAGCGACGATACTTAGGATTCTTATAAGCATTTGTGGGAAACGTAGATTCGCAACGAAGTGCAAACAGCACGTGACGTGCAAAGATATACAAAATATAGAGAAAGTGTTTCGATTATTTATACGTAAGCAATAACAAAAATGAATCGAACGTTGAGAGACACTGTATTGCGGGACCGTACTGCCACTATCGGGTCTAAGGGTCCCTGACTGTTTGTCACCGAAGGCCAGGGCAATAAACACAGCGCAAGCATAGTTTCTCTTCTTTAAGTGGACGCTAGAATTTTCCATTCGAAGGCTGAGCGTCGCTTCGCTTCTTTACCGTTTTTCAAACAGTAAATACGTCCTTCCAAGCCGCGAAATAAAGTATATAAATTAAACCTAAGAACGAGACTATAATTTATTTATCCCATTTCCAACAAAAAGTAAAACTAAACTGTGCATTCGTGCATTTAGAGAGGAAATTAGACTTCTATTTCGGTATTGTTTTATTAATGATTCAGTGTAAATAATAAGTACGATAAAAATGATACTATCGACAGTGGAGGCTAAAAGAATGATCATTACTGGCTTATATAATTACATGTTTCACGATACAGATTTCGTTTGAATCGTATTCGGATCTTCTTAATTATATTCGAATACGTATCAAACGTAGTGTAGGGGGTCGACGTCCAGACCTGGGTCCGGGCCCCCTGGGGTTCAGGTATGAATGAGGTACAACTGCTAGTTACGAATGTCGAGGGTCTGTGTGTTAGAGTTTTGGAATGATTGGAAAGTCTTGAGTGCCTGTCGCCGAATGTTTTCCTTAGGATGCATGAAGAGTGTGAGTGGAGTGACGAAGAGAGCCTCAGCAAGAGAGTGACCGCGTGAGAATGAGGATTGAATGGATGGAAAGCGACAGTCAGAGGACAGAGTTCGAGCGAGTTACAAGCGAAGAGACAGAGTGTTAGGAGGAAATATATATCTATCCATACAAAAGAGAGCTCAATTATTTAACGCAACCTTCGCACAAATCCCACATCGTAGGTTCATATCCTACAGTAGTAGACGTGCGACGATGGTTAATTGTTTCGATACATCTCCGAATGTACAGTTATTCACAAAATTGAGCGTACACCTTGAAACTCGATGAAAAAGATGGCTAAGAAATGGTTACGTTTCAATGTAACCCGACTATTAACCTGATTGAACATATCTTGGGAAAATTGCAATCCAAACTGATAACGTATACGTTTACAAATGGAGAGGATTTCAAAAGGAAATTACAAAAAGAATGAGGACAATATTTCACCTTCTTTGTACAAAATTACGTACGTTTATGCGACGAAGCTCAAAGGTGGTTAACGAAATAGTAATCTACGCGTACCATAATATGTGTACAATAACGAAAATGTCGACGATTAATGTGTCGGCAAAAATGTTATACCTTTACGTTTCTTATTAAGTACGTATAAATAATTTGTTTTCGCAAAAGGAATTTTGTACGTACCGTCTGTTAGAATATACGAATAAAATACATACACATGTATTGCGTTTCTACTTTTGAACGTGTGGGTGTATATTCGTTCTTTAGATATTTTTCATTGGCAACGTAGGTGTACTCCCAATTTTGTGAGTACTTGTATGTACATGTATCGAAGATACATTCGGACTCCGAAGTCCGAATTTGGTATGAAAATTTGTTTACTCGCGATTCTTTATACGTATATACCTTGCTATTAAATAAACGAATTGAAGTGGTAGTTATAGGAACAGCGACGGTACGTGGGTCATTTACCCTGGATACCCACGAAACCCGGATTACCAACCAAACAACGATGAACTGCCTCATCCTTGGGCGAATTTCATGCAAAATTCCATATCGATCCCGACGTTATAATTCGCGAATTATTCGCGCCTCGATGCACGCGATCGAACCCACCGGGCAAATTATTTCCGTTCCAGGCTTTCGCTTCAAACTCAATTCGGCCGACGCCGTGAAACTTCAACCCCTTTTTCGTCCCTTCGAAACGGGTCTTTGAACCGGTCGGGCAGCTCCCACGAATAAAATACAGTAACCAGGGACCGATCAATTATTCTCGCGAGCCACGAAAGAGAGAGAAGAAAAATATGGGATCCACGAGGGCTCGCGAGTTCTGCGGCAGACAAGTGATTAATTCTTTCAGTCGACGAGAAGGGATCCCATGACGAGGAATCCCCAAACGATCCCGGATACTCCGCGTCCCGCGGGCTAAATTCCCCGACCGACAACGCGACGCGACGGGGCGGCGATTTATGAAACTTTTCCATTCTGAGGCGAGGACGTGAGGGTAGAATAAAGTACAGCGATCTCGTTGATACTGTCACGGGACAAATTCACACAACACTCGCGAAAATAAAATAACTTTCATAATATCGTGTACGATACAAATTAAGAACTAGACGCGCGGAGTGTTATGGAGAGAAGAGCCATTCTAAGGGAGTTTCCTGCGTTTTCATGAATTCTATTGTGGGGGGTGGCAGTGAGGATGAGGATGTTTTCTGAACTTTGTGCAGGGAGTGAAAGTAAGGAGTGAGAGTAAGGAATGAGTAAGGCAACTGAGTAACATGTTTTCGACGCAGCAGCTGTGTATGACTACCGATAAAGTTGCAGAGTGTTTAGGGTAAATAGCAGTTTGGTCAAGTTTGGTCTCCAATAGAGATGCGATAGGACGTCCGCACAATAGCGTTGTCTTATTATTTCTTATGGGTTCGGTTCGACCGTCTCGAACCCACCTTTGTCAGAAAAACCCCCGCAGAGGGGAAACCGTCGTAGCCCTTGCTCCGCAAACGCCGTCAAGCTTCTTATTCCCCTATTGTTTGAGTAGTAGTGGGAGAATCGGTGAACTGGTAGGAATGAATCACTTAGTTGCCTACAATACTACGCGCGATGATGTTATATACCTTTTCAGCTCTCTCCTCTCTCTCAAGTAGTAGTGAAGTAGTAGGTAAGAAAGTGGGGGGCTTGCGGACACTTTCTGGCATGTGAGGCAAGGGAAGTGCCCCTCTGCGGGTGCTTTTCATGGCAACGCCGCTCGAACGTGCCTTTGCGAACTCTGCTCGCGAATCTCCATGCGTCGCTTTCGCGAGGGGGCTGCTTTCGTTTGTTTCTCAAAACTTGGAAGGTGTGGTGTGACCCGTTACGGAAAAGTACCAATGTCGGCACGCGCCTTTCCGAAGGCCAAAATTCCATCGCGCTACACGTGGCGTATGAGGTTTCTACCATCGGGTTTCCGCTAAGCGTGTCGCCACAATTCGATTCCTCTGACCGCTATTGGTTCCCCGTTATTCTGTTTCATTTCTGTAAGCGGGCGAACCGAAAGCAGCTAAGGGGGATTTCTACGGGGCGCTGTTGATGGTTTCACGGGCGATACTTCGGGAAAAGAGGAGCAGATAATTGGGCGATGGATCGGAGGCTGGCTGGCTAATTATTTATTCGAGGGTGGAGGTTAGATTTATGTTTCTGGGGATAGGTGAATTTAGGATATGTCAGAAGTAGATCACGTAGCCGGTGAATTATTTATTGAATGATCGATGGTACTGTTGGAGTCCGGGTAAAGGAATCGAGTACAATTATTAGCCGCGAAGATGTTAATTCGAGATTTTTACTATAGTTTCGTTGATCGCTGGACAGAGTGTCTTCGAGACGGTTTTCAGTTGAACGTAGTTGCTAACTAGTCTGTTTTTGTTGACTGCTGAGGAAATATATATAGGGTTGGAGTACTTGTAAGGGAGCCGGAGAAGGGATAGCGTGGAAATAGGTGAGAACCTATACGTCTGAGGATCGTAGAATGATGCATAGGATAACTAAGGGTCGTAGGATGATGCATAGGATGACTATTTATTTATTATTTATTATGTGATATTTAGTATTTGTGGATGGACATTGCGCTAAGTGATATCTGGTTATCAACTGTACATATTTACGGTCAAATAATCGGGTGAGTATCCAACAGTACTTAGCCATGTTTTTAGAGGAAATCGATAACGATGATAGAATTATTTATTCTAAACGCTATCGTATTGAACAATCTCGTATGCTCGAAACTGGAACGATCTTTACGTTAACGACGTTCTAAAATACTAAAATAAAGTTACTTAAAACGCGGACGTTAAAGTGGCAGTACGTGGTACATCTACGGTAGCCCGTACTTATTGTTAGCCAAAATGGCAATACCTGCATATTTGCCTCCTTAATTTGTACTTGTTCGAACAAAAATTCAAAGAGAAATTCGCGTTGAACGCGGCGACGACTATTTTCGCTACATTATTCTTGCCTCCGCGGAAGTAGAAGGAAAAGGATAAAGAGCCATTTTTCGCCCCGTTACGCCATTTCACGCCATTCCTCGCCGTTTCGGAGGAACGATTGATCAGACAACCGACTGTCTTCGTTGACGTGAACGAATGGCGACCAATCCTAAAGAGGTGTGTGCACGCATGCACAGCACTCCCTTCACGTACACACACACGAGCACGCGATATGCCTCTCCTTTTCTCCTTTTTGATTTTCTCTCCTCCAAGGAATTCCTTTGGCGATAAAATTCGATCGTTCCCGCGGGACGATAACGTTGTCGCTCTTTGTCGAGCGAGAGATAACTTTCAGCCACGTTCGCGGGGATGATAACTTTGTAACCATCGCATCCATCGAAAGATAACTCGGACGATTTTCATGGGCAAATGGCATTCGTTGCTGCGTTTGCCGCGCCGATAAGTTTCACCATTTTCGCGCGGCACGATGATGATAACTTTCGCAATTTGCTCGTGAATGTTTCCGCGCGCGCGCGTGTGTGTACGTTTCTGAAATAAAGATGCCTGGGAATATTTTTCAACTCTATTCCGAATCCTCCAACGCGGTCGCGAATTGCAGTTTTATTTATTTAGTCGGGAAAACGAATCAGGATTACTCCTTCGAAAACGAATTACGTTGTCCATCTTGAATTTTACTTTATTTTTTACCGTTCCAGGTCTTTGAAAGAAAGGTGAAAATATTTGTGAGATACTTGATATTGAGGATCTTTAGATTAGGAAATGGAGATCACCCAACCACTAATGCAGAAAAGAACTGTTTAATGAAAATAAAAGTTGAAAAAATATACAATACAATGGAGGCGACAAACCTTACAAGAAAACTGCTTGTTCTAGTCGCTATGGTTTTCGCTCGACTGACTTCTGCCCAGGAAAAAACCTTATTATATAGGGGTCAGCGGACCCATGGCTTTTATGGCCCCGCCTGGGCCGACGTCCAGACGCGGAAAACTCGCAGAAGACATTACAAATACTTTCATTCTCAACACTTAACAATGTTTATATTATATTGTACAGGTATTTAGGAAGTCAAAGGTTTGAAACTTTTCATTCGGTGAAAATACAAATTAGGAGGAAAGTTTGATAATGGTAAAATTAATCAGAAATTTGTCTTCGTTTGCAATTTGCTCCGTTTCCTAGTCTTCCAATTATTAATTTTTACTAATTCGCAGTTTTCTTAATTTCCTTCTCTTGCCATTTTCACTTTTCTCTTTCAAGTTCCTTTTTCTGCTATTTTAACTTTTCTTAGCCCACGCGTTTTTCCAATTCTCATCTTTTCCCATCTTAATTTCTCTTGATCTGCACGTTTCCTCGATTTTTCATTCTTCCCATCGCAATTTTTCTCAATTTTCCTTCTCTTCCCGTACGAATTTTTATCCTCCCCCTGCAATTTTCGCGAATTTCCTTTTTCCCTTCGTTCAACTTATCGCGGTCGCGTTATTGGAATATATAAATTTGTAGAAATGCACTCGCCGTAGCCGCCGCAATTTCGATGCAACGTTTGGCCAACAAAGGGAAGGGAAACTCTCGTCAAACGGTTTGCGAACCGGCGAATTCGTTTCGGTCCTTTAAGGTAAATTACCTTTACAGTTAACACGAGACCGTTTTAACGCGTGTAACGATGTCTGGTCATTACTCGGCTTTGCCCCGGGGAGTCGGTAACGAAATAGAGAGCCGTACGACTCGATTTAACGACGAAGACAAAATATTCGCCCCGGAACCGCGTCCAACACGTTCCAAACGAACCATCCCCTTTCGGACCCTCTGCGAAAACACCGCTCGAAACTAGTCTCTTGTTTCCTCGTCGCGGTCAAACGGGTCCAAAAAATAAATTCCAAAAGGGACGAAAAGGAACAGGGTATAGAATATTATTGGCGTTGAAAAGCGAAATAAGAAGTTCGATGGGTTTTAAAGCGACAAAAAACTGTTGGATTCCGGGAGAATTGACAACGCGTAGAAGATAATTTTTACAGGGTTTATTAATACGGTTACCGCGCACTCGACTATTGAATACGGAAATCTGTCGGTTCTATGATTTTGCGGGCTTTTATATACTGTTCTTGGGGATGACTAATGGTAAGGACAATGTTCGAGGAAGAGGCGGACCAAGGAAAGGTACGGAGTACAGGATGACAAGGAAAGGTACGGAGTATAGAATGGCTAGGAAAGTTACGGAGTACAGGATGACTAGGAACTGAGATTATGGTGTTCGTTAGATAAATTTTGTTTAGGATGAGTCTATGGTGTTCACAGTGTGAGTGGTCGTGTTGGTCATCAAACAAAACTGTGACAAACTTCAAAGTGATAAACTTCAGTTATTGATATTCACGCGTGCTAATTATACTTGAGGACTATTGGGATATGGGGTTAAATTAATTAAAATACGGTTTATTCTATATGATATGATTTTATTTAGTAACGAGAAAGGACGTCTTAACGTTACGAAGATCGAACTAAAAGTGAGGGCTTTTCTCAAGAACGTAGAAAATGTGGCGCCCAATTCAGAAAGAAAATAACGGCCTGTGTCTGCAACGTGTCTGTCACACAGGCCCTTAGACACATGGGCCAGAGGCCCATAACTCTGGTAATAGAGTTAAGGTTTTCCTTTATTACAGACCCAGTGTCTCTCAACACAAAGTTTATTTTTGCGTTAGAATAAAATAATAATCCAACAAGGACAAACGATAAAAAATTTGTCGGAAGTTAGTAGTACTAAATAAACTTTTTTTAACGCTAGGTTTACGGACGTTAACTGTATATTTCGACAGGCTTCCGGTAAAATACGTATACTGCATATAAATATTCGAACGTAGAAGCGTGAGGATATATACTAATACATATTCATACCATTGTATTAATTAAAGTTAACATAAAGTACTGAAAAATAATATTAATGGTCTTGTATAATTTGAAGTATAAAATCTGAAATGTAAACCTGTAAATCTATAAGCCTAGCGTTAACTCTCTGTAACCCGAGTTTTATTTAATTAACACGAAAATTAAAACAAATTAAAACGCGAAACACCGACTGAAATTGATTTCTAAAATCCCGAGTCTAATTTTCACCCAATCGTTCGAACTTCTTCGGCGGAAATATTAACCAAATAATTCACGAGTCACCGAGACGGAAAAACAGATTGCGATCGCTAACGCGAGAGAGAAGAGGGAAAAGGTTAAAAAAAAATTGCGTCGCGTACGAAAGCGGAACGCACCGAGTGGAATAAAGAGACGCGAAAGAAATCGGATTGGATCGCTTGTTATTGTCCTTATTTACCTAATTCGCCGGTGGTAGCGAAGAACACGGTCGCGAGAGGAAATGCCTGCCTCTTTCTGATATTGCATTTTGGAGGACGTCGCTCGGAGTGGATGCAATTTGCTTTAACGACCGTCAGATTTTTGCCTCAGCTCCGAACACCTCGCAATCCCGGCCATCGCGCATCGGGCGTAGAATTCTTACATTAGGCGAGAGGGTTCTCACGTTCGAGCAGGATTCAACTTACTCCCTTAATGCCCGCCCCTTTCATTAGGTTTCATTAAATTTCTCAACGCGATCATCCGAACCCCCTGCCGCAACCCTCCGTTCACTAATACGTTCGGAAGAATGGCGAACAGAATGCTCTCTTATCGATCTTTTTATGCCCTCGGAACATCCAAAATTAACGCGGTGCAAAATTTCTACTACCGAGAATCCGGATAGCGATAGAGATGGGAATTTTGTAAATTCCATAGGCGTTCTTAGGTGTCGAAATGAATTTTCACCCTTTAGCATTTTATAGAAGATTTAACAAAGGATTATCCAAAATAGACTATAGGAACACCTACCTTTACTTTTTTTTCTTTCCCTTTCCTAATCTGTTTTTTATTTCTATTATCTTCGTTCGTTCTCGTTTTCAATTTTTATTTTTTTCACCTCTATTCTATTAACAAACGTGGCGTTTCACAGATATTCTCATTCAACATCCTAAAGGTACTTTTGGATAACCCTTTATTTGCTCGCGGAATGCGAAACAGTTTTAACCCTTTCGCCACCGTCACATTGGAACCGAAAGCTAAAAACGTGTAGAGAAAAATATTGAATACTATTGGTGTGATCCGGGTGAGAAACGTGGAGTCCGATTTGTTCAATTACAAATACATTTCGGGGCGTTTCAATTATACAACTCCGGACACGACGAACGACGCGGGAACACACAGTTACGGACAGACCGCTACCGCAACAGGATCGAAAGAAAAAGCGCTTCCTCTAATGGTACTAGTCCTTATATATCTATTAGGGTTTTCGGTGAGCAGAGAATGTCTGAGACCCTTAGTACCTGGTGACTAACTAGTCTTGAATGAGACGGTTGTATACTTTCTCTACGATGCGAAAAACAAGGTTGACTCAGTTATTTTGGACACAACGGTTCTGATATTGCTTATCTGCGTTCAGTCATTAGGTTGGTCATCCAACACTACATTTGATATTTGAATAGTGTACATAACTACGCGTAGCGTAAGATTGATGTACGAATGATGTAGGAAATTATATCGCGTTATAAAAAAAAAAAAACGTATGCTTTTAACAAATATCCGATCGATGCTTGAAGGCGTATATATACGCTTCGTGACAAAAGTTGAGAAACATGGTACGCATTCGCGAAGCTTTACGTCGTTGTTATCATTTGAGATACATGGATTTGAAATAAAAGTAGAAGAACCTACTGTTTATCGATGCATGCAATACTACATTTTTATGCTACTGTAAATTCTAAGCTGTGAATCAGAAGCGGAAGGATACGCAAAAATTCGTGAGCGACTACTTTGTTCCTTTACTTTTCTCAGCAAGTGTACGTCGATAGTGGTGAAAGGGTTAACATCGACACGTTTATACCTTCGTTAGAGGTAATAGAATAGCTGCTTAAAAATACCGGTACTTTAACATTTCAATCTCTCTATCAGAGCACGAGGAAAACAAAACACGCGCACGTAAACAAGAGAGAAGCGATGCGTTACGAATTTACGCATCCGTCGAATAATCAGATGAACTAGGCTAAAGCCGGTCTCTTTTAACTTTTAACCGAACCTTCTCTCGCAGGTCAATATATCTTTCAACCACGCGACTCCGCCTGTCAGTGGCTGCCGCAAACTTGGCATTTAAAAAGAGATCTCCCTAATTCTTGAATTCGAGACGATCCTTCATCCCCGCAAACTTCGGGGCCACCCTAAACGTCAGAGCCACCGGGGAAACTTCAGAAGCAGCCCGAAAGCTGGTTTATTTTGTACAGAAAAATTGCGCCGCTTCTCGGATAGAAGGGTCTCGCATAAACGCGGAATCGATCTTTCATCGATGTCCAGAGTCGGTGGCAATTATTCCCGGCGAAGTAGCACGTTTCCGGCAATTTTCGTGGACTGGTACGCCGCCGTCTCGGATCGAGCAGCGTGGCCCGATGGCTCGTGCCCGTGCCCGTGCCCGTGCCCGTGTACACCTATATACACGCGTGCCTATGCCTCTACTACGTGCACGGGTGTAGGTGGGCGGCCCAATGGAGGTGGAGGGTCGTCGGTGTAAAAGCAACGACCGGAGCTGACCTGAATCCACGGCCGGGGCGATGAAAAGGGAGCAACAAAAGCTGCGCGCGGGACGAGGACGTGAGTGAAAATACGGAAAATAGGCCGTTGTGCAGGGCCACCTTCTGCAACTATTTTGCGGAACGTCGATTCCTCAACCCTACCTGCCCACCAAAATCTCCAACTTCTGGTCGGATAGGCCAGAAGTTAATTACCCTTCTCCGGCTCCCTAACAAATACCTCAATCCTATATATATATTTCCTCAGTAGTCCGCAAAACAGCGACTAGTTAGCAACTACGTTCAACCGAAAACCGTCTCCACGACACTCTGTCCAGCGATCAACGAAACTATTGTAAAAAATCTCGAATAAACTTGTTCGCGGCTAATAGTCGTACTGTGCAGAGACGACTCGTTGGCGAGGCAAACCGATTGGCTGTCGCATATTAGCGACACCTTCAGTCACACGTATTATCGTCATTGGATGAATCGGTCACGACTACAAGTCTACTGCGCGACAAAGAACGCGAAACAAAACACGTGGAGGTAGAGTGAGATGAAACGACTTGGAACTACAACTGAATCGCATTGGTGTAAACCTAATTTTTTTTTTCTCACCAAGATGTGGGGAAATGTTCAAGAAGATACCTGGCAGGGTCCGCACTCGCGAATCCTTAGCGAATAAGAAAGATCTACTACTATGCGTGTAGCATCTAAGAATCCGGAAGAAAGATTTTCCTACTGGCTAATAGGCGGTTGCGAGCGAATTGTTCCCCTTGACGTTCAGCTTGTAGGATCCTCGCCGACAAGTCATCTCGGCATAGTACTCGATTCCTTTACCCGGAATCCAACACGAGGAGCAGGAGTCTAAAGTTGTACACGTGCGAAGCAACGAATATAATCCTCGGTTGGAAATTGCGTAATTAATATGTGCTCCAATTAAGTGCAGGACTCCGCTGGAGAGTTTCCATACTCGATGAACCATTTGTCCATTTGGACACGGGCCGTGGATAATTATTTGCAGCCGAGAATCGTCGTTATCGCGGGGCGTCGTTATCGCCGCTTCCCATCGTCACCGCCCGATATACATCTCGTTCGGTATAATCATTCTCTATCGGCCGGCGAGATCAAACGGAGCCGGTTTTCGTCCGAATTAATGCATCCGTGAACTCGCCTAACCATACTTTAAACGCTCTTCCGCGTCCCGACGCGACGCAACGCGACGCGGTGTTTAAACCGATGGTCGAACAACACTGCGCGCGATAGAAGTTTATCGACGAAAGCAGGCATTTATAAACGGAAAGATAAAAGTTCGGCGAGCTGAGAATCGTGGCGCGGTGGTAATTTATCGAGTCACTGTAATTCGAGAATTTAATTTCAGGTATGAGATTTGAAGCGTGTAATTTAAGGATTGCAGACACGCGCAGAAAAAAGGGTATCTGGATAGAGCTTAATAATTAACTAACTGCGAGCTACTAAACGCTGGAAACTGTTTACCGCGCGAGCATTTGAGAAAATTACAGTAAAATTCTAGAGATACGATTTTTAAACGCTTACTAAAATTGGACGAAACGCAGAAAACGCAGAAAAAAAAAGAAAGCGAAATTGCAACGAAACGCTCGAGTGCTTCGCCTTCATTTAAAAGAAATTTTTAACAACGGGAAACGGTCGTCTAGGAGATTCATCGAAGTCGTAAAAGAAGCCAGCTAGTTGCAAGAAGACGCGCGTTTTATTAAATTACGTTGGCCAATCGCCTGGCGAACGATCCCCAAGTTATTGCGGGCGGACACAGAGGTTCAAGAAAACGCGAAGCACGCGTGTCTGTAGTAATACCCAGATGAGTGTGCGTGCGTGTGTGTGTGAAGTTAGCAAACAACCGCAGGTTCAACATCGATTACCACTTTACGCAGCGACTGGACTACGTCGATGATGCTTATTCGTTTGGTACACAAGCTTTGGTTAAACGGGACACGAGTACGGGTTCGCGCAGAGTGGATTGGTCAACACGGAAGCAGCCCCTCTTTGTTTTTCCTTCTTCCGATGGCTCTGCAGCTCGAGCCATTCGCTATTCCCGGTTTAACGCAAGATATCGCGTCTTTAACCCCTTCCAACGCGATCGTTTTATTACCCGAGTATCTGAGTACGCTTGGCGTTAGCTAATCAATCCCTGCTTTCGTATCGCGTTACGTACAAATCAGTCGAATATCGCGGCCAATCCTTAACTCATTTATTTATTTATTTAGTCGCTATTATTATTTGATTGTCCTTAGTAAACGGTAGCCGTGTGCGGCTAGAAAAGTTTCGTTTCATTTCGTCGAACCGAATAAACGGGATCTTCCGTTTGGGAAAATATCCACCGAATTTCGAAAGGAGGAGAAAGTTTCAGCGTGTTCGGTTTCTTTTCTTTTTCAATGTTCAATAAGTTACGGCGATAATTTTTTTATCGAATGATTAATAATTGTATTACTCTTAGCATCGTTACGCGATTCTTAACGATACTTTCCATCGTTGGTAACATTTTACGCGACTAACGTTAACAATAGCCGCCATTCTCGCGCAATTTGATTTCGAATTTCATATTCGGTTCACGGGGAACACGTAACAAGACCGCGAAGATTTCGACCCGAAGTCTAACCATAAATAGGTGACTGTTCGCGTAGAATAACCGCGTCGAAATACCCGAACTCTCCTTTACTACTATTAGATAGCAAAGTTTACGATCGCGGAGAGAGATCCTTCGGAAGAGTATATCGCGGAAGAATGGCTTACCGTAGGCTGTGTCGACGTGTGGACGCCTGCGAACACCGCTATTGGACGGCTACCTGCAACAGAAAAAACAAACAAAATGCATTGTTGCGTAACCGTATCGGCCGTGATGGATACACCTTGCCAACGCTGCCTTTACTTCAACTTAATGAGGTAACGAATGGGTTTGGAAATAAAATGTTTAAGACGCCTTGATTTAATATCACAACTGTTCAGATTGAGCGTCGGTGTCTTTGAACGCTAATCTGTGTTACGTATAACGCAGTGATGTGCTTGACTCGTGTTTGTGAACTGCTCTGTATGATTGGTGGTGGCGAACTGACTTTCGCGAGGGATGGTGAAGAAAACATTTGGGTAAAAATGATGTTTAGGAGAAGGGATGACAGTGGTGGAACCGTGGAGAGCGGAGTCTCTGGCTTGGGCCTACTAAAAGATAACGTTTTCCTGGCAACGGTATTTTTGCCTACGCACGTGGTCAGCAGGCCGCGTATTGTCCTCTGGTCGCTTACTGACAAAAGTTAACAAACAAAGTAATCCGTTGCATATTTTTGTGTAGGTACTCTTTATTTTCCGAGGTATATAGATTGGAATTAAAAATAGGATAACTTATCGTGTATTGGCATATGTAATGTTACCTTTTTATGTTATTGTTTATTCTAAGCTATTTCGTTCGAAAGATGAGGAATATACGGAACGTTGCAAACGATTACTTTGTCTCTTAACTTTTGTCAGTAAGTGTATCTACAGTGAGAATGTAAAGACACGTCTGACTTGTTTCTTTCGTGGACGAACAGTACTTCCATTCCACGAGAATTTTCTCCGCATCACCCTCATCCATTCCCATCTTCTACTCTTACGCGTAACGCGTGCCATCGACGCGGAATTCTGCGAGAGATCGTGCGCACAGTTTCAGGGACAAGAGAATTCACACAGGCGACGCGACGGATGAAAGAATCTGTAGCGGACTGTCGAGCGTCCTAAAGGAAAGTCCCAAGGTTTAGGTTTTCCGAAGGATCGCATGTTGCGTGCGACCGAACTCAATTGCGGGTAATGAAAGTGAAATTTGCCAGATCCTCGCTTCGAAGGAAAGACAGTTTTGAGGAGCACGAAAACGACAGAACGTTCCGAACATTCGCCACGTTAACTTCGCGCGTTACGAAACACCGTTATAAGCTAATCGTTAAGAAGCAATAAATATCAATGTTTATTACTGTTCACCGGTATAATTAATATACGGTACCCAATGTCACATCCCAAAAATCGTTGGAGAAAACGATAAGTTCCAGGTGAAGTGTTATAAATAACGACGGACAGAAGATTATTCCTCCAGTTGAAAGTTTCTCTCGGTCGAAAGAGGGGTGGAGAGGTATTTCTATACGGTCCTTAATAAACCACTATATCACGAAGGATGCATTACACGCGTAGGGGTAAATGGTGGGAGGTAATGGCCGGTGAAATTGCGCTCGTAACACGGCAGGAACATCATCGTTACGCGGTGTGTGTGCGTGTGTGTGTCTGTTTCCCCTCTGCAGCAGCAGCAGACGAGCAAACATAAATCACGTCGGCTCGCCATTTTTATATGTATGCGGTTTTGTCACCGTTATTCCGGCCAAGACAGCACGCGGCAGATGGCGTACGGCCTCGGAACGATTTCGATGTTAAAGTTCACGAAATTACGTCGGCAAACCCGGGCATTTTAACCCTTCCGCGGCGAACTCCGGACGCTGTATAGATTCTATGAGTTCTATAGTTTATAGTTTATAATTTAGAGTTTCTATCTGTAGTTTCTAAGTATTGAGAACAGATTATATTTTGAATTTTGAATTTTTCCATTGCGAGTTCCTCTACTTGACGTAGGCCCAGGCCGGGCCATAAAAGCTATGCTGACTGAAAGTCCGCTGACCGTTCGGCGACGCCTAGTATATAACAAATAGTGTTCCGCGTTTTAGTCAGTCGTGCGACAACCATCAACCGAGTAACGGGTTTTCCCCTCCGTATCTTTGTATTTCATTTTTCATCAATAAACGGTTTTCTTTCTCTGCAGTCGATTGAGTCGATCTTTATTCGCTAATTAAAGATCCTTAATACTAAGTATAGTGACTAAGATCTATAGTGTCTTTGCGGGAGAATCTACGAGTAATTATTAGGCCGGTGAATATTAACCCTTTGCGGACGAGAAGTAATAACACCTATGGGAGTACTTTAGTTTTGAATTCTACGTATTTGAATTTTCAACCTTTCGAGTTCCAAACCATATAATTCCTAAGGATTTCAAATGTTTATTATTGCGTTAAGTATTCATTACGTTCAGTTTTCTGCTTTAAAAGTCGACATAGGTTCAGAAAGCCAAAAAATGATTAGGCGACTATTTGTCGACACTCGTCCCCAAAGGGTTAAACGTCGTTCTTCGAAGCAAACAACGTTAACACTGGGTTTACGGACGTTACGTGTACACGTCGACAGGCTTCCGGAAAAATACGTACACTGCATATAAATATTCGAACGTAGAAGCGCAGGGATGAAGAGTATCGCGTAGAATACATATTCGTACCGTTGTATTATGTAAAGTTAACATAAAGTATTGCAAAATATTATGTATGGTCTGTATCATTTAAAAATTATGAAATCTGAACGGCGTCAACGTGACGCGTTCCGCAAACCTAGTGTTAAACATAAGTAGGAGAATTCTGCAAAATATTACACGTATTTGACTTGAACGTACATGTATTTGATTAAAAGTAATTATCACATGACTTTGCACGCTTCTTTTCAACAATTGATTAGCGTAAAATTGCGAGACCTCGTGCCTTTTGTTTTTTTCCTATCTTATCATCCTTGTCGTGTTTTGACCGCACATGAATCTTCGAAAACACGCTAACGTATATTATATGCGATATTAATTTCAACGATCAACAATGATAATTCTTTCGCGGGCGGGCAAATAACATTTCACGCAGATCTCGTTTCGCGAAACGAGACCGTGGGAGGTAATCGAATTAGCCCAACCGACAAATTCATTTACCTTTCGAATGATTTCGAGCGCGCGTACGTAGGCGGAAGTAATTAAAAATGAAACGGGATAACGACGACGCGTCTCGCGTATATTCGCAGATTCACTCGATACTTTAATAATACATTCGGGTACCGAGCCACGTGAACGCAGTTCCTCTCGCCTACCAACGTATTTATAACGTTGAAAAAGGGATATTAAACTTTCACGAGTGCTTTCGAGAACCGTATCGAGCGATATTTATGTGTTTTTTCCCCTCTCTTTTTTTCTTCTCCTTTCTTTCTCTTCGTGAAAATTCTCGCCGAGTAACGCGAACGATACCACGATTACTATTAACCTGTTAGCGGCGGAATTTTTCAGTCAGAATCTTCTTTATACGCAGAGATAAATATTAATAAAATGGAATTCATATCGTTTAGAGGGATTTTAATCGCTACGAATATAAATATAATGTAATCTGTTGGACGACCAATAACGCAATCTAAAGTAGACTTGAAATTCTCACTTAAATAGTTTAAAATTTTAGTCTACAATGTCCCCAGAATTCTACTAAAAAAATATTCCAATACTCTAACTTACAACGGTCCTAAAAATCGATTTAAAAATACTTCAAAAATACGATCTAACAATAAGACAGATTCAAGATTCCACCGTAGAATCTTCCAAAAATCCTAATCTACGATAGCTTGAAAATTTCACCCTGAAGTATCCGAAAACTCTGAGCCACGGTAGTCTTAAAAATTCCATTCGAAAGTATCGGAAAAACCTAATTCCTCCACGGTAGTCGTAAAAATTCAGGCTAAAACACTGCGAAATCCAAATCCAAAGCATCTTAAAATTTGAATGCAAAATCCCCTGAAATCCCTGCAACTTTGCCCGCTAAAATTCACCTTCCTCTCTGCTCGTATAATCTTCATCCTTCCGTACCATCGAGCGCAGTATAAAAATGGGAGGGGGGAAAAAAAAAAACTACAAAACTGCAAGTGATTTCGTACGTGCGTTCCAAATCCGACACGCGACACATCTTTATCCCCGATCAACGGGGAGCAAGCTTATATTTATTGCACGAAACGTAGAAAGGGAGAGAGAGAGAGAGAGAGAGAGAAAGAGAGGGAGAGAGTGGAATCAAATCGAACCAGTCCCGATGCTCGAGACTTTATATTCAAGGAACATGCATGCGCAGCTCCCTTGCCTTAATACACCGTGTGCCAGACGTTACTGCATCGCGGATAACGCATACTTTTAGCCGCGCCGCCGGTCGATATTTTTCATTTTCCTTTACATCTTCCTCGAAAATGTGTTTCCAGAAAGGGTCTCGACACGAACATTCTTTACCCAGGTGCGAAATACTCGCCCTTCAACGCGGATTCCAATGTATCAGGCTGGCCGAAAAGTTGAGACGTTTTTTTTACGCAACACGGCATTGGCATCGCGATACATACGCTTACCGACAAAAGTTAAGGAACAAAGTTATCGTTTGCAACGTTCCGTATATTCTTCGTCTTTTGAAATAAATAGCTTGGAACAGAAACGAACGTGTAACATAATAAACGATAAGTTTTATCCTATTTTTAATTCTAATCTATATATATAAGAAAATAAAGAGGGCGCAAAAATATGGAACGGATTGTTTTGTTTCTTAACTTTTGTCAGCAAGTGTGAGTTAATATACACCAGCAATTTTGCAAACACAAGCAAGACGTAAAAGAAGACATTTTGAAGTATCATTTCGAAAAGAAGATTTGAAGTTTTGCACATTCTCTTGCAACCAATCGAAGGAAAATGGACGTCCGTTTGTTTCAGCTGGGAAACAAAATCGGTGCCCGTAAAATGTTTGCAACTCGTGTACATTGAAACGAATAGTTCCAAGCGTATTTGTATACTGAAATAGATCCCGCGATTTTGAGAATTATAATTCCTCGACGAAATTTCCACCGCTATTTTTAACAGGATAAGCCGAAAAAAAGCACTTCGGAACACCTCCACCCTTTCGAAGGATTAAAAAAAACATGAAAAAGAAGTCTAGAAAAACGTTCCGCGATGAAAAGGAACGTAAAAAAAAAACCACACTCAAGAAATATGAAAGAACACTTCAAAACCGTCCTTCCTCTGCCAATTAAAAAAAGGGTGCTTCGAAAACCCTCAATTAAAAAGGTGCGCCAAAAGACCTAATATAATGAGAAGAACGGAAAACCTTTCACCGAGTTTTAAAATGCAAAAAAAAGCAGAAGCTTTTCTCCATTAGAAACGTGCCCCTTTTTCGTCCTATTAAAAAGGTTAGGAAAACCCATAGACAAGCACGGTTGCAAAGGCCGCGAATGATATTATGAATCCTTTTCAGCGGGACAAAAATTCTTTCCTCACAAAAGGTGCCACCGCGATCCTGCGGAATCCTTCGGACACCTCGGACGCGTGATTCTACTTCTCCTTTCAGTGGTTCGACGAAACGACGAAAAGCGAAGGGCGGCGCAAAAAGTGTGCTCTAATAATTCGACGAAGGTGTCCCCGGCCTGCTTCGAGACCCGAAGCCGGTCGATACGCTTTGAATTCCGTGGCGGTCTCTCCTTGATCCGTAGAGCGGCGACGTTATTTCTCGGGATCAAATTTGTCCAACCGAATCGACGCAAGCCGCGAACTTTCTCGAAGCTCTAGTTTCTGCTTCACTCCGTGGGATTCTAGAGCTCGGAGACTACACAACTTCGAAGTTGAGCGCGGAAAATCAATGCTTGCGCTCCCCATGCCTCCACGGTGTTGGCCACTTATTGGAATTCCCGCGCAATTTAACGTCGCCGCAATTAGTTCAAAAGTTATTTTCAACGAAAAATATGCGCGTTCCGTTTTAAAGAATTCCCTTAACGTATTATGTAAAGGGTTATCCAAAATAGACTATAGGAACACCTACGTTCACTTTTTTCTTTCCCTTTCTGCTTCACCCTTTTCTAATCTGTTTTTTATTTCTACTATCTTCGATTCGTTCTAGTTTTCAATTTTTATCCTTTTCACCTCTATTCTACTAACAAACATAACGTTTCACAGATATTCTCGTTCGACATCCTAAATGTACTTTTGGATAATCCTTTTCTTGCTCACGTATTCGCATCGTAAACGAGGAGAGACCGTGCGCTATTCACGAACGGCAATTTCATATACGGTAACCTAATAATAAAACCAAGAGGAGGTTGAGAGGGGGGGGGGGAGGTACGAATGTTGAAAAGGAGTGCATAATCAAGCGCGAGACGATACGAAACGAGGGTGACGATGTCTGAAAAGGCATTAAAATCCTCCTTGACTCGTCGCGTCGCGTCGTTCAGTCGACAGGATCAACGGAGAGGAGAGAGGCTCGGTCGCGTGCAAATATATTGTAAAACCGTTGGCCTGGGTCGCTTGCCTCTTAGCACCGAAGAGCACCCATTAGTCGGGCCTGTGTTCTCTTCGTTGAATCACTGCCGAGTGTCACCGGTGAGAAACGTGCAGCGTGCACGCGGGTTTCGTTAAACTCAGAGAAGCGTGAAGCTTTTTCGCTTCGATTTAGCGAACCCAGTTATATACCTTGAACGACTGGCATTGCCCTGTACACTCCGCACGCTCTGTACACTCTGTGGAAGGATACAAGTTGGCGAAGGTTGGGTTAGACGTTGGGTGTGTCGCTGCGAATACTTCGGCGAGCGGATTCTGTTAACTTTCTTAACCCTTTGCGGACGAGTGTCTGCAAATAACCGTCTAATCGTTTCTTGGTTTTCTGGGCGCACGTCGATTTTTACAGCGAAATATTCAAATTAATATGGTTAATGAACGCTTCAGAGTTTTGGGAATCCGATGGCTTTGAATTCGATAGCTAGGAATTTGAAGGTTTCGAACTAAAGGCCAAAATAGTTTCATAACTGTTATCATTCCTCGTCCGCAAAGGGTTAACCCTTCGCGAATGGGACGTAATAACGTCTAACGAATGTTTGCCCGCGTATTATTAAATTGGGTGCGTACGAAATGTGCTTTCTTTTCAATCAAACGTTTACTTTTCTTTTTACTGTTCCAAAATGTCCAAAATATTGGTAACTTTTACACTCGTCAAACAGTTACGCCTCTTTGAAGCTTTAAAAATCATTCGAGTCGGGATAACGTGATTTTAAATAGCAAGAAGATATATTTCCTTTAAAGCTTCCCCAACCCAGTGTGCTTCGATTGATATCTTGAAAATCGAACGGCCGCGCACGTGCGCGTGGGCATTGTAAAGCGACTAACGCTAAAAAGGAAAGGAATCACGCGAAATCAGTTTAGAAGAAAGGACAGAGAAGGGTAGGGAGAAAAGGGAGGTGAGAGAGAGAGAGGTCTCTTTGCTGAAATTAAAATGTTCTCGGTTTGCCAGGGGAGAAAAACCTGCCACGGGAACATTAAATAGAACACACAGCGAGTGTATGAAACCCTGGCAAGACATTTGCATTTCGAGCGTCTGCAAACGTCCGACATTTTCCGCTTCGGGGCTTCGCGTTTTATCGAACCCTGACTAAATAAAAATTAGACTACTACCAACTGGTTATTGCTCGATAAAAAGCTTCCTTTTTTTTATCGCGTGCCGAAAGATGCGGAAATATTTGTGTATCTCTCTCTCTGCTTCTGTTCTACGCGTTTCGCTTTCCCTTTTTTTATTTAGTCTTCTTTGGGACTAGACGTAGCGTAAACATTAGTATGCACAGCGGACTCGTGGCTCCCGTCTGCATGGTTTTAAAACGGATGGACATTTCGTGGTTTCAGAAACGTTTTAATCCTCCGGGACCAACGACTGAATACCGACTGGTGTTTTTTTTGGGGGGGAAAAAAATGAGCGCACTCGTGGTTTTGGCATTAAAATAAAGCTCACCAAAGACGCGCAACGAGAAAAACAAAAGAATGGCAAATACCGGGCAGATTTGTTGGAATTTATTGCGGAATTACGAAAGACGGCGACGCAAACGAAAATGTTGAATTTAATTCGTTTAGAATCTAAACTTCCGCTTTCTTCAACGATTTTCTATTGCGAAGAGGGATTTTCTTATTAGTCTGCAACGAAGTCAAAGCGCAGGAACAGGCTCGACGCCACACCAGATATTAGAATGAAACTTACCAATATTGTGCCTGATATCAAGAAGACATGCAATTCAAAGACTCAAAATCGTCAAAGCAATGAAGTGCTTTATTTATTCATATTTTTATGTTTACATTATATTACAGTTTTATACTTAAAAATAATTACTAAATGAATAATGTGTTTTAGTAACATTATTTTTTAATTTTTACCAGTAGGAATTACCCAACCTAAAAGATAAGCTAAGTGTTCCGTTAAAATTTCCGGGTTTGCGAAGTGTTCCATTGCAGAAAAAGTTTGGGAAAGCCTGGTTTAGATAAATATCTGGCGCGGTTCGGTAAACTTCTTGCCTCGTAGGTTAATTAAACGTTCGTAATGTGGGGTCCGGATAGAATTATGACGTATCATGGTTAAGAGTGTTTAGGTTTAAGCAATGCAAGACCGGGCCGTGTGGGACGCGGATGGTTTGCAGGCGAGCGACGATGACCTGCGGAACCGCGTCCCAAGCATTCGGGAATAGTTTAGTTAGGCTAAGTGTATTGTTTAGGTTTAGAGTGCGAGGGTGAGTGAGAGAGTGTGTGTGAGAGAGAGGGAGAGAGTGAGAGAGAGAGAAACAGAGGAATGGTTGGCGACAAGGGTGGTCGTCGAGGGAAAAGTGGAGAGTGTCTTTTGAGAAGTCAAAGAGAGTAGAACGGAAAGGCATAGCGTAGAACAGCGTGGTATCGAGTGGCCGTATATAGGATATTTAGTAGTAATATAGGTAGTTTACTTTAGTTGCTTTCATTTAGTCTCATTTAGTTAAATATATATATTGCGTTACGCTATACGCGAGCTTGATTTTGCAAAACCATCCAATCCCACAGTAATACGGGACTCGCCTGACTTTAAGACCTTGTCAAAAACGAAATAAATTAATTTTTTTCTAAGATAATCAACGCGATGGATATCTAATATGAAACCGCCTGAGAAATCTGTAAAGGAAGCTCAACAAATTTTAATTTCGTTACGAAAAGTGAATACTTATTCGAACTATTTTTGCCCGGTTATAAATCGTGCAAAGGTAATACTCTTTAACTTAACTTCGCTAAAATATTTAGCTATTCGACTCGTCTTTCAAAAATCTTTGAACACCGCAAAAATATTTAGCTATTCGACTCGTCTTTCAAAAATGTTTCAACACCGCGAGAAGAGACAAATATTTCTTTTTTCAATAACAAACGTCCGACTGATGCTTAATCATTTGACTACTACGAAATTTGTCCATCAGCGAGCCGAGGCTGTACAGAACAATTGAATCGCGATCTTACGAGTTTCTCTCGCGATATATTTGTAGTTTAAAGACGCTGTATTTCACGCTGTATTTCACAACTCGAACAGTTGGCGAAATATTTGGAATACTAATACTCAGCGAAAGGGCAACATGATTTCGGCGTCGAAAGTTTTCCGAATTCGAGAGCAAACCTTCGCAATGAACTACCATCGCCTGTCGAAATATTACGAGTACAAATTAACCCTTTCGCTACGAAGCACGCGTACAGGCACTCTCGGAAATTGGCCCATCATTCGCTAAAAGCACACGTATCGCGTATTATTTTTGCATTCCGGTATTATTTCTATTATCGTTCGCACGTGTCACGCTGTAATTCCAAATATTTATACTCGTGCCGTTCGTACCGATGATAAAAACTGCTCTTGCCCGTGCGAAACGTTGACAATGCTTTCGAAATACCATAACGAAAGGGTTAACTCAGTGCCTCTATCTTGAAGCTCTTCACATATGAAAAGTTATTTTTGAAAGTGGTACAAGTCCACTTTTGGACAAAAATGAGTTAATGGTAATTTTAGTAAAATATAGATATCCTCTTTTTATTCCCTTAAATATCTCGATGTATGAAAAGAATGGACTTATACCACTTTCAAAAATAACGGCTCGTATCTCTGTCGATTGGAAATCGCCACTTTTCTGGTTTTTCAAGACTATTTCGAAGCCTGTTCGTTAACCTCTTGCCGTAGAAATTTTTCGTAGACTAATCATTGGGACGTGAAACTATTTTTTCAACCTTAACACAATGCACCAGATGCAAGGTACTAGAATATTACGCGTAATTTATTTATTTATTTACGAGATAAACCCTTTACAGTACAAAGATAATTGAGCAAGTCGTAGAGTAAATTGTGCAGAAGAAAAATATGTATACATTTTTGTAACGCGTACAATAGGATACAAGTGCAGTTCTAAATAAGATAAAGGCTAATAGAGTCTAGAAACTCTAATAGAAACTATACTCTAGATAAGTTAATATGTATTTATTAGCGTCGAATCTTCCAAACTGAGATTATTCTTTGACGTGTAATTAATATTTATTAAAAAGTACAGCGCGTTTCTATGGTACGTCGACTAAAAAAATATATCACGAGTGTTTGAACGGCAATGGATTAATAGAAATCTAGCGAATTAATTTCGATTAATAAAGTTTTATTTTTACAGTGTTACTGTCATTTTAATTCTATCTTCGAATCCAACGAGCTAATAGCTGATTAAAAGTTATCATACTGATATTAAAATACGAAATTAATTCGAATAGGTATATTATTGTACCTACTAGACAAAATTGAATAATGTTTTAACAAATGTTTGCCCAATTATTCAGGCCGTAGCGGAATACTAGAAATAATTTAATTCCTCTGATTCCAAAATCCTAATACGCGACATCGCTAACGAGTATTACCGCAAACTATATATTCTTAATTTCTCTTTACACTCTTTTAGGGTAGACATCTATAAGTTATTCCAAGTAAACGTGAAAATTGTAAACGTGTCGCTCACTTCTCGTCCGCGGATTATATCTTCCCTATTCCGTTGAAATTGTATCTTTGTTACTAACGAGTTTCTTTTCCCGTATGAATAAATAAATAAATAAATGAATAGAATATATCGAAATAATAGGAAATACGGTAACTGGGAAAAAGTATTCGTACAACGCGGGATTCTTTTTTATCCCGAATACGCGTGTTCGGCTGATCAACGACGATCTCATTCTCGTAGAATAGCAACGGGTATCAAGGACGTTAGGCGAACCGGCAAACAGTATAAAATATGCGGAGGAAACGCGACACTCCGGACGCTCCAATAAAATATTCGATACTTTGCATAGTGGAAACTTCTATCCGAACTGTCGTTCCGAATTTCCCCCCAAGTGAAACTAACTAGAGCATTCGAAAAACAGGCTTGCCGTCGGAGAAACGGTTCGCTGAAACGCGCAACCAACCACCTAATGCGACCACCGTTTTAAAATGCTAACTACGATTCGCAACGATAGAATTAACCCATTTGCGTCGTAGCGACGAATACGCGACCCGTTCTATGTATCAGAGACTTTCGGTTTCACTGGGAAATTACGCGTAATAATCGAAATAAACGTTGCGATCCGGGTGAGAAACGTGGAGTCCGATTTATTCAATCACAAATATATTTCGAGGCGTTTCAAACTGTACAACTCCGGACACGACGAACGACGCGGGAACACACAGTTACGGACAGACCGCTACCGCAATAGGATCGAAAGAAATAGCGCTTACTCTAATGGTACTAGTCCTTATATATCTATTAGGGTTTTCGGTGAGAAGGGGATGTCTGAGACCCTTAGTACCTGGTGACTAACTTAGTCTTGGATGAGACGATTGCGTACTTTCTCTAGGATGCGAAAAACAAGGCTAACTCAGTTATTTTGGACACAGCGGTTCTGATATTGCTTATCTGCGTTCAGTCATTAGGTTGGTCATCCAACATAAAATATAGTATTACACGTGTTACAGGTTTTATAAATGCGCGCGAATGGTGAGAGCGAATGGAATGACGACTGAGCTATGAGTGCTAGAGGATGTAAGAGAGTGAAGGGGAATAAGTAGAAGAGAACGAGCGAAAAAGATTTGGGGAACAGACGAGTAGCTTCGGTCCACGCGGAACGGCCTGTGTATTCAGTACCACGTTTAAAATACATTGTTCTTCTCTTATCTAACGCACATATGTACGGTAAACAAATTTGGAGCAGATATTGAACCTTTTATTAATCAGTATGATTATCTTAAAAATGATCGATATGCGAGAAAAGTGGATGGGATACACCTATTCCCACGTACGCATTGAACTCTAGTTCGCTATTCGTTGCGACAGTTACGCACGCATGTGGACTGACTGACAAGGAAGACAGTGAGATAGAGAGAGATAATAAGACACACGCGGCGAACAGTATCCCATTGGCGTAAGAATTGTATGACATAACTATTATACACAAGTTTATGGTCTCCAAGCCTTATATTTGGATACATATCGAGATAGGAACGCAATTTAATTCCGTTCCTACTATGTCACGCTGCGTGACGAAGGCTTGGAATGGGAAGCTCAGGATGGGTTGAGGGTGGCAATGGGCGGTCCGAATCCTCTTGCACCTGTGCCGTCCCGCGTGCCGTCAAGTGAGCGGAGAACTGTACGTTACTCTGCTATTAAATAAACGAATTCAAGTTATAGGAACAATGACAGTAGCGGGTCGTTTACCCTACATAAAAATGCTTTATCGCGACCGGTTAGAACGTCTAGGTTTTCAAGAGTCAACGAACACACAGCCTCGTTGCTCGCGGGCTAGAGCACACCCCGTCGCCTCATAATTAACCAAACTTGTTGATGCCACGAGGAGAAAAGCGCGACTTTCTGCCTGATTTTAAAGCCCGACGAGTCAACGAGCCGACGTCACTTGTCTTGGACGCGTTTTCCCGGCGAGAAAGGGGAACGCGTCGCTGGCAATTAATAGTGGAAGGGAAAACGGCGTACACCGGCCTCCGCTCTCCAATGAACGTCACTTCTTCTCTCTCACTCCCTCTATCTCTGTCTCTCCCCCCTCCCTCTCTTTCGCAACCTCTGTCTGTTTCCTCGCTCGGCGGTTCCGGTAAACTCGAGGAGAAATTCACTCGGCTCGAATCGTCGCAGTTCGAGTCTTTTGGACTTTCCAGTGACGACGAGTGACAAGGATTCGCCGAGTCGGCGACTCGACGATTCACAGAGAGATCTACTACGGGAACCGAATTCGATGTTTTATGCATGGATCGTATACGCGGGGAGAGAGAAGAAAAGTCGCTCGTGAACGCGTCTAGTTTATTTTTTTATTCGAGAACTCTTCCGCGTATCCAAGGAAAACTTTGATTCAAGCGGAAGTTGCAAAAAATTAAATTTCGTACGATGAATAGATCGAGGCAATCGACAGCTACGTTTTTTACCCTTTCGTCGCAGCCTTAAGTTACGCGTTTGAAAGCGAAGAAGAGGTATATAGATTTGATTGGAGAGGAAATCGTACGGATCGAACGAGATAATTCCAAAACTAAGAACATCGGAAACCTCGAATGCTCGAGAGTTAAACAATTTTAAAAGGAAACCTTCTTTCATCGCTGCGCGTGCTTACAATTGATTTCGAGTCACCCCGTATATCCGAATTCGATTAAACTTCGCGAAGACAATTATCGCAGCAATCGCCAGAGTGTTATCGGTACCGTTAATCTAGCATTATAACGCGTAAATTCATTACGATAATTGATTTCGACCGGTTCGCCGTAGCATTGAATAACATTAATCGAAAATTAATACCGTCACTCCGTGCGTGAAACTCGAATCTCGCGAAATGCATCCATTTTTGCTAAGAGGATTAATAAAACGACGTTCGAGCATAAATATACACGGTTACCAGTGTTATCGAACACAACTTCTACTTAAACCGTTTATCCGGACACGGATTATCATCGCGGAAGAGGTGTTGTAATTTCGTTTTAATTAGATTAAATTATTTCCCCGATTGGAATATTACAAAGCTACGCGGAATAACAGCGCAGAGTTTAACGTCTGACCGTAACTGCTGCTGGATTCCTGCCTGTCACGCTGTATGCGACGTCTGACCACAGGACAGTCAAAACTACTGAATCCATACACCGCAATGCTTGGCCAAACGTCCGACTAAACGTTACTTACTCCACTTCGTTCCGTCGTTCACCGATCCTCTCGATGTTTCCCCTTCGCCAACACTCCTAACGCTATCCTAATCAATTCTCATATGCAGTGGAATCCGCTTGATACGATCGCTTTTGAGACTTGCACGTTTCG
This sequence comes from Eucera pruinosa, assembly GCA_028830335.1. Classification (NCBI taxonomy): domain Eukaryota; kingdom Metazoa; phylum Arthropoda; class Insecta; order Hymenoptera; family Apidae; genus Eucera; species Eucera pruinosa. The sequence continues at coordinate 29,172,025 of JAMYCR010000003.1, forward strand.
ATAAGAATAACCGGCTGATAACATTTACACGGATGATACAAACGTGTCGTTATCCGAATCGTTACGCTGCAAACAATTGTGACATTTGTACGACGCAACTATTAATGGGCTAAAAGATAGAAATTTCAATCGGTCGACAAATAGAAGAGTTAATTCGAAATTTCGAACTTAACTCGAAATAATTAAATTTACCGAAACTTGCTATTTCACTACGCTAAATCGACTTTCCCAAAAATGTTTTGCAACATTGTTTGTTTTTTTCCACTCGCCTTTCGTGTGAAAATGGGGCATTTGCGCGAAGCATCGATCATAAACCCTCCGCGCATTAACGCGTTTGACAGATGCGTAAGAGCGAGTAGGGAACAATGAGGCGATGGGACACTAGTCTAGCAACGACGGTCGGAACCGTTTTTGGGATGTGACGTTGGTGCAATATATTAACTACTCCGATAAACGTTAACAACGATATTTATTGTTTTCAACGTCTAGCTATATTATCGTGTATCCTAACGCGCGACGTCGGCGTGGCGAATGCTCGGAACGCTCTGCCTTTTCCGTGCTCCTCCGAACTGTCTTTTCCTCCGAACCGAGGATCTGGCATATCTCACGTTTTATTGCCCGCACTTCGGTTCGGTCGCACGCAACATGCGGTCCTTCGGAAACCCAAAATCCTGGGACTTTCCCTTAGGACGCTCGACAGTCCGCCACACGTTCAAGGGCCGTCATAAATCGGGAAAACATCCGGAGTCCATATGACTCAGCGATCGTCGGGACCGAACTCGAGCGAGACCCGATCACCCTCATCCCCTCATCGGTGTGACCTTATAGAGGCCCCGTAGAACCGGCGACAGTGGAGCTTTTTCCTCAAGAAAAAGTGGGGCGCGCCACACGGAGAGATAAAAAATAAAAGCAAGACTGGGAAGTCATCGACGCGGAGATTGTAAGAACGCGCAGTATAGATTTAGTACCGCTCGATTAATAAAAAGAACCACCCTGAAGTTCCTACAGATGTTAAGAAACGGCGAACAAACGCAGACACATCTCTCTATCGTCTTAGTTTAGTCTAGAGATATAGGAACGTTGGGCATTATTGCTTTTGCTAGCTTAGCATTAGTAATAATTCAACAGTTACCTTTTCAACTACGCATAACCTAATGCGTGAAAACCAAATGAATGTTGAAATTTGACCAAATCTCCACCTACCGTCGATTTGTGAAAGGACTTTTTCCCCAACCAAATATTTCGTTGCAAGAAGAACTGACGCGATATTAAAATGATTTGCCCATCATTTCGAGAGGAACGAGGGAATCGAGAAACGATCGTGTTACGCGAGTAAGAAAATGAAGAAAGAAAGTTGCCTGGGTAACGCCGCGCCGGGTACGAAACTCCGCATGGAATGCAGCTCATTATAAAACACGTTGCTTGACCGACGAGAAAAACGAGAAACGGCGGGCGTCGTCGAGAAGAAATTGTACCATAATTTAATTAAACTGTGTTGTAACCGGGCTTTCAGCGGGGACTCGAGACATGCGAACTCGCAGAATTCACAATGAGAGTACGAGACGATGGGATTGCAGCGCGCGGGCGAGCTCCCAAGCCCTCGCAATTATTCTTGTCGGGCCATTTCTCCGAAACTTGCCACTTCTTCTTCGAGCACGGCCACGAGTAATACCGCGAAGGCAGAAAAAAAAAGCGAAGAACAAAATAGAGCGACGGTGAAATGGAAGACGAGGAAGAGAAAGAGGAAGAAGAAGAGTTAAGAAGGAAGAACGAGAATGAAGTTAGCGACGGTTAAAAAAGTTACCTCTAACTTCTTCAACAATCTAATTTCTCGCCATTAAACTTGTAAAATGTTGTTCAACCCTCGAGTCTCAATACCTTTCGAGTATCTTTCCCCTCGGATGAATATCGCGTAGTCTTTGTTAGAGTAAGCTGGAGAATTAATTCTTTCCCTGTGCAAACCGTGCAATTTGATTTACGGAGATTCGCGAATAAAATTCCGGCTCACCTTGGCGCATACGAAATCGCTATTTCGAGTCGGAAAGAATTTAAAGGAATTATTTCACGTACGTAACATGATTTTTGATATCCTCGAATTTTCACGTTTCTCGGTTCGCAAGAAAGCGAACTTTCAGATCTTAGAATATCCGAACTCTGCAGTTCCCATGCTATCGAATTTTAAACCCTTAAAATTCTATGCTTTTAGTTTTCCAAATCTCCGAATTTCTAATCTTCCGAATTCCGAACGCCTGAATTCGCAAGCGTTTCAATTTCCATGCTTTCAAATTCTAAGCCTTTAAATTCTATGCTTTCAGATTTCTAAATCTTCGAATTTCTAAGCTTCCGAATTCCGATCGCCTGAATTCGCAAGCGTTCCAATTTCCATGCTTTCGAATTTTAAGCCCTGTAAATTCTATGCTTTTAGTTTTCCAAATCTCCGAATTTCTAATCTTCCGAATTACAAACCCCTGAATTCGCAAGCGTTTCAATTTCCATACTTTCGAATTCTAAGCCCTTAAAATTCTATGCTTTTAGATTTCGAAAACTTCGAATTTCTAAGCTTCCGAATTCCGAACGCCTGAATTCGCAAGCGTTTCAATTTCCATGCTTTCGAATTTTAAGCCCTGTAAATTCTATGCTTTTAGTTTTCCAAATCTCCGAATTTCTAATCTTCCGAATTACAAACCCCTGAATTCGCAAGCGTTTCAATTTCCATGCTTTCAAATTCTAAGCCTTTAAATTCTATGCTTTCAGATTTCTAAATCTTCGAATTTCTAAGCTTCCGAATTACAAACCCCTGAATTTGCAAGCGTTTCAATTTCCATGCTTTCGAATTTTAAGTCCTTAAAATTCTATGCTTTTAGATTTCCAAAACTTCCAATTTCTAAGCTTCCGAATTACAAACCCCTGAATTCGCAAGCGTTTCAATTTCCATGCTTTCGAATTCTAAGCCCTTAAAATTCTATGCTTCTAGATTTCTAAATCTTCGAATTTCCAAACGTTCGAAATCGATACCGATATTCTTGAATCAATCTATTACCTACCCTTAACTTGCTACCTATTTTACGTACGCAATATAATTTGGATTAAGCTTGCATACTTGCCCCGGCAACGAGTAAACCATGATAAACGGCGTTGGGTTAAGTCGAGCAATAAACCGAAGCAAGTTGGCGAATAAAATGGCGAAAAGTTTAAGGCCAATATACACGGGTTCGGTTTGATACCTGCGTGTATTTTTACGATGCATCCAACTCGTGGGTTATCGGCATAGCCTCCGCGCAAGCCGACTGTCGTGAATTCTTTTTTACGCGATTTTTACGAGCCTCGTTAAACAGTTAATTTCCCCAGGTTCACCGGCAACGGAGGAATTTGTTTACGAAAATTTACACCGTTCCCATAATTCGACGCAAAAGGGATCCACCGAGAGCCGAACATAATTAGACGAACATTCCCGCGGTTGTCTCGTTGCCGAGTTACTTTATTACGATCGCAATAAGTACGAGCTGCTGAACGCGAGCGCACTTATAATTAGAGTCTCGTTCACCGGTATAAACGACGGTTTAACGCGTTCGCACCGTGCTCGTAGTTCTGAGCTAAGGGGCTAAAAAGACACCGGCCAGGTTAATCCCTCGGAATATCTATCCACCACGAGGTATCGTCATTATTTCGCGCAATTTGTCCGCTTTATTTCTTCGAACACAATTTTTATATTTCCTATTCCCAACGTAAACGAAGGCAGGTCTCCGTTGATCCTTTTTCGAGGTATAAAAGGAAGACACACCTAAGAGAAGCAAACGGAAGTTGGCAGTGTTAACGAGCTTCCTGAAAGAGCTAAATTATACGCTGCAGCAGCTTGATCAGCTTCTTTCTGTGTCGCTTCCATTCGTCCGTTACTCGTCTCGTTTCCCCCTTTTTCGACCGTATTTATCCGCGTTTACCCGCTATCTTTCGTTTACTACCTCTTTCATCCAGATCCTTTCTCTCTTTTAAGCTTCCCCCTCTGTTTCCACCATCCGTTCTGCTCCCCCTTCCTTTTGTCCGCCATGCGTTCGCTCTATTGTTTCCTATCGTTAGTCCCGTTCGAGGTTGAAAGGCAAGCAACGAAACGGGATATCGTCGACTGGAAATCGCGTCCCGGCTCTTTTGTGAATTAGAGGGAAAAAAAAACAAGAGACTATCTCCGCGGACGCGTCCACGGATCGGATAAAATCATTTTGTCCCGAGTTAATGCCGCGGCTTATAGCGACCTTTTTCTAGGGCTCGAATCAAATAACACAAACTGACGTACTAATATACCATGTAAAACGTGTTTCTATTTAAATGAGAACTTTTCGAGCGACAGTACGAGGGATATTGGACTTTGTTGTATATTTTCAAAGATTTAGTAATTAATTCATTATATACAAAGTATAAAAAATGTTCGTAAATAAAGAAGGCGTTAAACGATATTACGCTGCAAACTGGTACGATTTTTAGGTGAGATAATGTCCAAAATAGTTCAATAATAAAGTTACTTAAAACGCGAACGTTAAAGTGATAGTACGTGGTACATCTGCCCTATACAGACTTTTAAATTTGCACTCGAAGGAATTGAAAAGGTATCGAAGTTCGAAAAGGGTTGTCCTTAATATTTTGCCTCTAGTTTGAAAGTTATTCAATACAATTTACGTTTGCGTCTTTGTCTGTATCAATGCCATTGTATATATTTTTTTTTAGCTTTTGCCAGTTAATAATAAGAAATAAATAAATAAATATATATTCGTCCCGTTTGATTAGGCCTTTTAAAATCATTTAGAAGAATGTTTCGAGAAAGTGTCACACTGGTGGGCAATTAATAAATTTATTTAGTTATTTACTTAATTTACTTAATTTAATTTGATTGTGAATCGATGAATATAAGAACCCTTTAGTATAAAATGTTCTACGTATTTGACTTTGTGACAACGCTAATGTATATTATTTTTCTCTTGTACTTATTGGGCTTTTGCCCGTTAATAATAATAATGAAATAAAAATACAATTTAGTTCCTCGAAAACTTAAGCTCCCCCTGTACTTTCGCCACGATTCGAATACAATTTTTCGCGCAAAGAAATCGTCGCTTCGTAACATCTCTATTATTTACGAACATCTTTTTTACACGTTCAATAATAATAAATTCGTTAAAAGCACCGTGAATTAACTGCAGCGACTAATTCTAACATCGAAACGGTTAAAATGAAATCGCTCGGAAAATTCCCTGGCAACCGGATCGCATTTGATACGAGCAGTTTTAATCGAGTTAACCGTTCCAGCGTTAAAAATTTCAACGCATCGTCCTAAACTAAGAAACTCGTTGAACGAATTTAATTCCATCGAAATCCTGACGCTGGGTGCTACAAGATTGTTTATACCGCGCGCTGCTGACGGTGGAAAATTGCGAAAAGATAAAAAAAAATAGAAAAAAACAGCGTAGCACGTGTGAGGGATGTTGCAACGTAATTAAGATTATTAAAAATGGTTATACGGGGTAAATGAAGTCAAAAATCCCGGCCCGGATGGGAGGATCGCGGAAGACGACGACGAAGGCCGTGCAACGGGGAAGAGCAATTTTATTGCGCCGTTGTGCTCCGGCTTTATGCAATTACGAGTCGTTGTCGGGCCATCGTGGAAACACGTCGTTCATCTTGTCGTGCTCGCGCATACTTTCTCCCTCCTCGATGCTCTCCGGTATAACCCGAGAGTTGCTTTTGTACACATTTCAGAACCCTACTACTATGCCAGAGGAAATCGAGAGCCCGTTATAATTTAGTAATTATTATTATTAACGTTACTTTACTCTTACGCGCGGTACAGCAAGAGCGAACTTTTCCTTTTTTTCCCCCCAACGATAAAGGGAAACGTGATATACTGGAATTAGAGAAGGTTTTCTGGGAAATTAAATAGGAATAGCTTGGTAGGTGTGTGTGTGTGTGTGTGTGTGTGTGTATAGCTTTGTAAAATGGAACGGTAAATGTAAATTAGGTTGTGCGAATTGGAACACTACTGCGCGTCGGTCTGTGTTTCTTAAAGTGCAAGCTTTTATACAGAGTGTTTCTCGCGGGGTGAATATTGCAAAGGAGGAATAAGGAATTTCGTAGGACTAAATGTAAGTAGAGTACATAAATGACTCAGTTATTGTCACTGTTCTTATAATTGCCACTTGAATTCGTTTTATTCAATAGCAAAGTAACGTATTTATAAAGAATCGTAGGTAAAGAAATTTTCATACCAAATTTGGACTTCGCTTTACGCAACCAACGCATAGACATCGTATATTAGTTTACACTTGATATTTGTAGCGAAATATTAGCAGGTAAATGTCCTGTTTACTAAATTTGGACTTCGGTTTACGTAACAAAATATAGACATTGTATATTCGTGCATACTTAATATTTGTAACGAAATATTAGCAGGTAAATGTCCTGTTGAACATCAAAACGTGAGCAATACAATTATAACGTGTCATAATTTAATAAGGCGCGACGTTTACTATATATCTAATACACAAACTGTCAAAATATCTGTTACACAAACTGACTTGTTAATATATGTTAAACGTGTTTCTATTTAAATGAAAAGTCTCCATGTGACAGTACGGAGGATATTGGACTTTGTTATACATCTCCAATTACGTAGTAACGAATTTCTTATATTGAACATATCAAAAAAATGTTGCTGAATAAAAGGACGGTTGAACAATATTATGCTGCAAGCTGGAACGATCTTTATGTTAACGACGTTCTAAAATAGTTAACGAAAGTTACATTTCAATGAGAACATTTCCAAGTGACAGTAATAGAAACATTGGAATTTGTTGTCAATTTTCAATTACGTAGTAACGAATTTCTTATATTGAACATATCGAAAAAATGTTGCTAAATAAAAGGACGGTTGAACAATATTATGCTCGAAACTGGAACGATCTTTACGTTAACGACGTTCTAAAGTAGTTGACGAAAGTTACATTTCAATGAGAACATTTCCAAGTGACAGTAATAGAAACATTGGAATTTGTTGTACATTTTCAATTACGTAGTAACGAATTTCTTATATTGAACATATCAAAAAAATGTTCATAAATAAAAGAACGGTTGAACAATATTATGCTGCAAACTGGAACGATCTTTACGTTAACGACGTTCTAAAGTAGTTGACGAAAGTTACATTTCAATGAGAACATTTCCAAGTGACAGTAATAGAAACATTGGAATTTGTTGTCAATTTTCAATTACGTAGTAACGAATTTCTTATATTGAACATATCAAAAAAATGTTCATAAATAAAAGAACGGTTGAACAATATTATGCTCGAAACTGGAACGATCTTTAAGTTAACGACGTTCTAAAATAATTAAACAAAGCTACGCGCGAACCTTAAAATGGCAGTACGCGGTACATTTACCCTACAGCGTGTTTCTAAATATCCGTCGTCGAATTGTCGTCAAACTCTGACGCGGCAGAAATTGGTGTATTTGCATTTAACGCTAGTTGCTCTACCCTTAAGGACGCCTATTACTCAAAACAAGAAGAATCAGCAGAGGGTGAAAAAAAACCCGGTTACTGCCAGTACGCGTTTCGCCAAAAAAAAAAACAGGTCAGCCTTAAATATTACAAGTGGCGGGGAAAATAAAGGCTGCAAAAAAACGGTGCTACAATTTGTAAGGCATTTTTTTGCGCCATGTGGAATGTGTCTTGAAGATGTCTGGAGGTTAATTTCGCCGTTAGGCTGGATAACTTGGTTGCGAGCAAACTGGAAGGCGCGGAAGAAAATTCAAATGGTGACAATGGATACCTCAAAAGTGTTACCTTCAGAGTGGCAGGAGAAGAGAGAGAAAGAGAGAGAGAGAGAGGAATTAGACGGGCTTCAAAGTTTTCTGGAGAAAGTCTAGCGCACTCCCTTGTCAACTCTTGTCTGCAGTTTATCTGCTACAAGTGTTCCGAATACACAGAGGGTCGCGTAGAAGCGAGTGTGAACTTCTGAAGAAGCCTCTTCTCGATTTCCTTCCACCGTGCTTTACAATTTTCCTTCGCTCCTTCCGTTATTGTAATTAGATTGCATTTATGGCGACGGAGAGAGTGTACGATTGTACGCGAAAGAAAGAACGGAGAAAATTAACCCTTTGTCGCGCTAACTTTTCTCTTAGGATAATGGAAAGGAGAAGGAAGAGAGAAGACACGGACGCTTGGAAAGATACAGTCCGAATGGGGGAGGAAGGAAGGTGTTAAACTTAAATAAAAACCTAGTAAAGTTAGAAGATAAGTTAAGTGATAGAAAAACCAAAGAGCGTAAAGTTAACTGCAATATACATTAGATGTAGGTAGCCGTTAAGTAGGTTAAGTTTAGAGATTAAGATTATGTAAAGCTTGTATACCGGAAGTCATCCAATACCGAAAGTTGCGGATTACAATGAATAAATAAAAAATAAAAAATAAAATACTAATTTTTCTCTCGTTAAAAAATTTCACCTAGCTATTCACCAATTGTGCACTGCGTGGCATCCAAAATATTCCAATATTGCATTCGATTGTTATTCAATAGTCCCCAATCTTACAGCTTGGTAATACACTCTTCAAGATAAAATTACAATTTGTTACAAATATGGAGTGTCGTTCTCGTATTTAACCATAATCTTTATCGCGACTCGCACTCGTCATTGTAAGGCAATGGGTTAAGAATGATTGAAAATCGCGAAAAGAGTTTTACGTGGCAAAGGTCGCGGAGGATTACGAGGAGTTGCGAGGATGCGCAAAACGTTGTACAGAGTTCGTAGAATTGTACGAAACTGCAGAGTTGCGGTGGGGTTGTAAAGAGTTGCAAGAGATCGAGAGAATTCTTACAACACCGGGCAGGATAAAATCGTAACGAAAGCTTTATGCGAAAGATTACAGAGTTGCAAGGGGTTGCAAAATTGCAAATGATCGCAAAGGTGCAAGAGGCTGCAAAGAATTGCAAGAAGATAACGGAATCCTTTCGGGACTCGTCGGAAGAAAACAGCGATTCGTCGCTATTCGACGTGCAATAGGGCGCGGCCTTGTAAGGTAAATGACCCACGTACCGTCACTGTTTCTATAATTGCCACTCGAATTCGTTTACTTAATAGCAAAGTAACGTATGTACGAAGAATCGTAAGTAAAGAAATTTTCATACGACATTTGGACTTCGGTTTACGTAACAACGTATAGGTATTTTATATTCGTGTACGCTTAATATTCAAAAATAAATATTGGGAGGTAAATGTGCCGTTGAACATTGAAACGTGACTTAATATAAGTATAAAGTATGGAAAGTGTCATAATTCAGTAAGGCGCGACGTTTACTATAATATGTATCTTAAATAACTTCGGTTTACGTAACACCATATAGACATTGTATATATCGTAATGTAGACTCGTAGGCTTAATTATATGGTCGCGTAGCGAGTGTTAGATGGTAAGAGCCTGTCGTAGCAACAATAAAGCCCAAGGAACCAGTACTTGTTAATTTTGGAGCTGGTCAGCACGTGAACCTAAGATTTGGGATAGTTGTAATTTCGTTATTTTCGCATGTGATTTCAAAGTCGAGACGATCCTTGGTTTTTATTGCTGGCTGCCGAGTTCCGGGTAGGTAACGGGAAAGACCGAGTGACCGTTGACGGGGAAGTAGGAAATTCTAAGGGGCAACATACCCCTTAGCTCTCTCCATCGGCACTCTTCCCCACCATTCGAATATATAAAAAATATAAAATGGTACGCCAGGCAACGAAAGGTCTGTCTGCGTCTATCGCTCGTCGAAAGAATAAAGTAACGTTAAACGAATTGAATTGTATCTTCCTCGCCTCCCCGAGTTCCGGGCTACAGTAATGAATTTATTATATTGAACGTATAAGAAAGATGTTGATAAATAAAAGAGCGGTTGAACAATATCATGCACGAAACTGTAACGATCTTTACGTTAACGACGTTCTAAAATAGTTAACGAAGGTTACTTAAAGCGCGAACCTTAAAGTGACGGTACGTGGTACAACTACCCTATAACGTTTACTCTAGCTCCACGAAAATTCTCCTTCGCGTGAATAAAGACGAGGAATTAAGTCCACGGTAATCGCGTGGATAATGGACAAGCGTGAAGCCTCCTCGACGCGTAATTCCTCATTCCAGTAGGGAGACGCGACATCGTACCGTGTACAAGGGGATTTACTCGCGTAAACAGATGGTGTTGCTGGCCACCAAGTAGCCCGGCCATTCGCGGTTTCGTCCTGTCTAAACGAACCTTCGAGCTCGCCCAGTAACCGAGTAGCCGACTATCTTCCAACCACTAAATTTAATTAATAGATCGCGGATTTTTATACAAATTTATATTTTTGCAAGTAGGGTAGATGTACTGCGTACCGCCACTTTAACGTTCGCGCTTTAAATGAATTTCGTTAACTACTTTAGAACGTCGTTAACGTAAAGATCTTTCCAGTTTCGAGCATAATATCGTTTAATATTTCTTTTATTTATACAGGAAATAAACGTAAGTTTCGTGGCATTTTTACAAAGGTCTCTATCGATTGTCCAACAAAACAAAAAATGCTTCTTTCGTTCGACAAACGTTCTTCTCATCCGATCGCTCGCCCCTCTTTCGAAGCCGGCACACACGCATACCATTCATATCCACATTTACGTACATCTTTTTTATACGTTTAATATAATAAATTCATCACTAAGTAATTGAAAGTGTACAACAAAGTTTACGGTCCTTCGTCCTGTCACTCGAAAGCTTTTCATTCAAATGGAAACACGTTTTCCGTATATTAACACGTCAGTTTGTGTAACAGATATAAGATGCATAGTAAACGTCGCGTCTCACTGAATTATGACAAGTTCCATACTTTATACGTATATTGGTCACGTTTCAATGTTCAACAGCAGATTTTCCTCGTAATATTTACTACAAATATTAAGCATAAACGAATATACGATGTCTATGCGTTGTTACGTAAACCGAAGTGCAAGATTGGTATGAAAATTTCTTTACTCAAGATTCTTTATACATTACTTTGCTATTAAACCCTTGCCATAAAACCACGAGTCACGCTCGTGATGTAGATTATAAATAAAGCAGAACAAATACTTGCGATATTTGCATCTTTACGTTAACGACGTTCTAATATAGTTAAATAGAGTGTTACTTGAAACGCGAACCTTAATGTGGCAGTACGTGATACATTTACCCTATGGTATTTTAAGAAAAATCACGTACTATTGCTTATGCCTTTCAAATGATCTAATTAAAGCGACAGAATCGCTCGTGGTCTAATAAAGGCATCGTTTAATTAGCTTCTAGATCTTCAACCGTAACTCTCGGTCTTTCTACGATTAACAACGGTTTCGAAAATATTTGGGCAACTCGCTCCGCCCGATGTTTTCCCTTTGCAATGTAAAAAAACCATCGCGAGGGAAAGTATCGTAATGCCGCATCGCTAATCTTACAATATCCCTTCCACAATATCCATCTATCAAACGAGCAAAGCTGTCGAAAGGGGGAAAGAAAAAAGAAAAGAAAGTAATGCCTCGCATGATGCGCCGCAGGCACCAAACAACGCGATTCACGACATCACGATAAATAATAGTCTGCTCTTGGAAAGGAACTCTTTCGGTTGACCAGCAACCAAAGGGTATCTAACCTTTCCAGAAAGAGAATTAATGGTTTCACCGCGGTGAAACACGCGCGCGTATCTTCGCCGAGGAAATCGAAGAGGGTTTCTCTCGCGGCGAAATGGAAGAGAAAGGAGCCAGAGATATAGAGACGCTCCTTTAAGCGTCGATCGAGTTTCTGTGAAATCGGAAGGGCTTCAATGGGTATTATTACGGGCATAAGAGGAGCGTGGTCGGTAACGACGGTAATTCTACCGGTCGATAAGCGATTCTGGTGACCTTAGAACGAGAAAGATAAGCAACACGTGAAAAATCTCTTTCGCGTTCACATGCCGTGAGACGCGTCCACTCTTATCGCGAAAAAACCTCCGAGGAAGCTTCCACGAAACTCGTTCCCCTTATCGCTGAACAGTTCCAACGAAGCGATCCAGAAATCGATGTGTTGCCTTTCAAAGAGGAAAAACTAGAGGATTCCCTGCCAGATTCGAGGCGCTTTGGAGTTCAACGGTTGAAATTTGGTTGCTTTTTCGCGTTAACCTTTCCTACGATTACACAGGTGCTTCGTGCGAATTCAAATTTAACACGTTTCAACGGGCGTTGATTTAACCCTTTCGCTACGAAGGGCGTATGTACACGCTTTCAAAGATTGGACAATTATTTACTAAGAGTATCCATATAAAGGGTTCTCGAAAAGTACCTTTAGGATGTTGAATGAGAATATCCGTGAAACGCCATGTTTGTTACTAAAATAGAGGTGAAGAAAATGAAAATTGAAACGAGAACGAACGAAGATAATAGAAATAAAAAACAGAAAGGGAAAGAAAAAAAGGGAAGGTAGGTGTTTCTATAGTCTATTTTGAATAACCCTATATGTTTCTCTGTAGCGTAACATTATCTTCGTCTTCATTTATAAAATAATATTAATCCATAATCGATGATATGAAGCATCTAAATTTTATTAATATCTAACTGATTTTCACATTAATAAAAATTATTCCTTATCCGTGCGTCTAGCTTTCGTTTCCAACAAGCCACAGCGAAAGGGTTAAATAACGTTGCGCGCGAACGTTAAAGTGACAGTACGCGGTACATCTACCCTATGCACGTGTACTCCAATTATCCGACGTATTTTATTATCATATCCGATACGAAGTAGAAGTAAGATACGCTTACCGACAAAAGTTAAGAAACGGAGTATCATTTGCAACGTTCCGTACATTCTTCGTCTTTTGAGATAAATAACTCAAATTAAAACGCACGTGAAAAGGTAGCACTACATATGCTAATAAACGATAAGTTATTCTATTTTTAATTCTAATCTATATACTACCTCGGAAAATAAAGAGTACGCAAAAATATCGAACGAATTACTTTGTTTCTTAACTTTTGTCGGTAAGTGCATATCCGTATCAGATCCCAGTGTAATATAAAAGATAATCGGAATTCTGATGTAAAGGGTTGTCCAAAATAGACTATAGGAACAACATCTACCTTCACTTTTTTTCTTTCCCTGTCTGCTATACCCTTTTTTAATCTGTTTTTTATTTCTATTGTCTTCGTTCGTTCTCGTTTCAATTTTTATTCTTTTCGCCTATATTTTACTAACAAACACGGCGTTTCACAGATATTCTCATTCAACATTCTAAAGGTACTTTTCGATAACCCTATAGCATGAATTTGCGCGAACTTTTCCCGCTGCCTAATATACGAAGGAATTTCTCTGTTTAGAAAAACTGGCGCTTCAGCCGAGATTCAAGAATCCGTTAGCGAGTTTTCCTCGAATGGGAGACGGGATAGTCTTCAACCGTACTTTTTGGGTTCCCTTTGTGCTCCCGAAATTGGCTGACATTCTTCGCAAGCCTCTCACGCACGCGGAACGTAATCCTGAATATCTTTTTCCCCGCCCTTTCATTCTCCTTCGATAAAGAGCGGCAAAAATTCCAACGAATTCCTTAACGTCTATCTATCCCCTTTTTCCCCTTTCATTTGTTGTCTCGTGCAACATAAAAAAAAAAAACTATCGGTCCCGGCAACGTTTTAACTTCCAAATTGCAACGGCCCACGCACGAATATCGCGATTCTTCCAGTTAACAATCAACGCGAACCAAGCGCACCGTGAGATTCGCAAATATCGATGAAAAATTTCAATTATTACCTTTTTCGCCGGCAACTCCGGCACCGAGTCCGTTCGATTCGTCGTTTCGGCGACGCGATTTTTCGAAACTCGTTACGAAAATTGGTTACAAACGCGTGTAGCGGACGTGAATCGAAATCGTGCACGCTTCGCAAGATCAAAAATATATCTTACGCGCGATCTTCTTAGCATTCGCGCGAATGTTAATCCGTTTTATGTATGTTAATATGTATGTACGTATGTGACGACTGGTAGCGAACGAGTCGAGTAGCGTTAAAATGCAAAAATGCTAACGGTGGCGCTACTTTTTCACGGCTACCGAAAATTTCGTCGCAGCGAAAGTTCTTTTGAAAAGGAAATCGATCGACGTTTCGCATTGATTTTTCAACGTTCTCCCTTCTCAAAGGGGAAAAGGTGCTCGTCGCCGGCGCAACGGCACCGTCGCGTCGTACAGAGACACACCTGATAACATTTTAATCCCTGCCTTTTCGATTCAAATTTCCGACCGGCGCGGCGCGCGCTCGCAGGCAAAGCGCCACGCACAAACGGGAAAGCAATTGAAACTTTAAATAGCGTCGTTCCTTTGAAGAAATCTCGGGAAAAGGGACGCGTATAGTAACGTTGGATTCCGGGAGAATTGACAACACGTTGAAGATAACTCTTAGAGGATTTATTAATACGGCTACTGCACTCGACTAGAGAATACGCAAAAATCTGTCGGTTCTATGATTTTGCGGGCTTTTAAGTACTGTTCTTGGGGATGATTAATGGCAAGGACAATGATCGAGGAAGAGACGTACTAAGGAAAGGTACGGAGTACAGGATGACTAGGAAATGAGATTAGGGTGTTTGTCAGATGAATTTGGTTTAGGATGAGTCTATGGTGTTTAGAGTGTGAGTGGTCGTGTTGGTCATCCAACAGTATCATTATGAATAACTTTATCGTACACAGTGGAATCCGTTTATTATGATCACTTTGGGACTCGCGATTTTTTACAGGAATAATCGACAGGCTGATAATATCACAGCGGCTGATCTCAAATTATTACGAACGCTTCAAACGTTATCGCTTACTAAATTCGAAGGAGAATGGAAGTGAAATCTCTTTTAATACGAACGCTATTGCCACGTTTTTAATAGCACGTGATAAAAATTTGACAGCGAAATTAAGAATTAAATCAATGAACCAAAGCCAAGAACGTGCCGAAAAATTTCCGTCCTTTGAACACGCTAAAATACTCGTTTGTAAATATATACTAAACGAGTTAAACACACGCATGCGTACATGATTTTTCTTCGCGATATCGTTACAGTTGAAATATCAGCGCGTTTTCGGCGAAAATTTGACGATCCTTTAATTTTGTTATCGAGTACACTTGTAAAAATTGGAAATAATTTGTAGAAGTTAGAAAATCCTCGTTACACGTTACTAAAGCCATCGGATTACGATAACAGTAGCCGACTGACAACGTTACCCGTGACTATAGTAACCGGTTCTCCACTGTATCTTATTTTGTATACTAACAATTCCAAATGGAACGTAGAATAAAACCCCGAACAGGTTTAAATAATAAGGTATCACGAATTGTCGTATAAAAGTCCGATTCAGACGCCAATCGTGTCGATCCGGAATCTAAAATTCGTGTAATTTCGCGGTTATACCGAGCCGAACCCTAAAACCTTTCCAAACCCTCGCGGCAACCATAATTTTTTATATATAGATTTGCACAGGACCGAGCATCGTTTATCGAGCACATAAAAAAGACGCATAAATGTCGATCCTTAAACTTCAGGAACGGCTCCCCTTTTTATCAATACGGAATCAAAAATTCATCAAATACGAAAGTCATATTGATCCGCGCTCTAAAACCTTTTCAAACCCCGTGGAAACCATAATTTTCTTCTACTACACACGTTCGTAAACCAAACAAAACCAAACTATCCGACAACTATATCCGCACTTATAAAAAAAAAACAAAAAATCTACCCTTCGATTCTTTTCTCATCTATATTCACACAAAATTCCCGAAAAAAAAGTAAATAAAAAACGATGAAAAGATATATATTTCGCCGTGCCTGAATTGTAGCAATTCGTATTACCTTTCTTGCATCTTTTCCCGCGAATCGTTAAATTCTACGGCACACTTTTATCGTTCGAAGAAAATTCCGTAAAAGACATTAGAACTAAATAATACTTGAAACACTTTTTCTCAACTTTGCCATTCCTTCTAACGGTGATTTCGTCACGGTTCGCGATCGTATTCCAACAAATTGCCGCAAAGATAACGTCACGATTGTTAGATTATTATTAGGGGATCTTCATCCAAATGAATTCTTTCATAAACGGAAATAAAGACACGGAAGCTTCGCACAAGGTAGTTTCGTCCTTTAAACGTTACAATCTCTAGTTACGCCTCTAGTTCGAATATTTCATACATTTTCCCGTATCACGCGGAACGAGAATCAAAAGTAAGGTTTACGAACGCACTTTACGAAAGTTATTGCAAATCCATAAAGATCCGCGATCTAATCGTTGCAATCTACCTCTAAACTGACAAAAGAAAGAACCCTTTTTCTCTGTGTCCACTTTCGAGCAGCGACAGTTCCATCGCCGTTTACTATCGTTATATCCGAACAAAATGGCATCGTTACCGGGGCTCTCCTTTTCCTAGCATCAAAGGACATCGCGTGAAGGCGTGCCATTTTTTTTTTTTTTCGAAGTAATCCAGCCGAGTAGATTAAAGCGGTTGCCGACCGGCGAGCCGATATTAGCTGAATTCCGAAATGGAAAAAGGGGGCCGAAGTAGTTTCCCCCAGTCGGACATTTAAAACGCGATAATTAAAGTTTTTCTTTGACCGAACGGTGTCGCAGTGGACTCTACTCGGCCCCTGCAACCCGTCGCATATATTTTCGTATTGCGCTAACAGCCTACTTAGCCATTCCGCTGGCGTATCGGAGGCAGTTGCACGAACGGTTTCACGCGAACCCGCACCAGCGAAGATTCGCTGTTAACGAACGGGCCGGAAGCAGCGGCGGAGCTGCGATTTCCGGGATTCGGAAGCAGAAACTCCCCGAAATCGGAAGCACAGTTGCGTACTGATTTCCTGCATGCTCCCGGCTTTCCTCCCCCTCTGCCCTCCGTGTAGTTCCTTTTCCGAATTATTCCGGATCACTTATTAATTTAACGTACACCATCGCTCGTAAACGCCGCCCGTATATTTTTTGTACGACAATTTTCCGTATAAAACGATTCCGTCTTCTCAAAGTAGGTCCACCGATTTCTACCGTAAAATAACGTTCGGGATGTCTTTTTTTTTTTATAGAATATTCCCGTTCCATCCTCTTACACAAGCTGCAAGATAATTTCTCGCAGAAACACGCCTATCGTCGAACAAGCTGATGGTCCAAAGCACTTATAATTGCGCATGACACAAATTGTGTGTCTACGAGAGGAAAAAAGGGATTGAAAGGCCTTCGCCTAAATAGGTTGTCAAGTGAAATAAAAAAAGAAAAAGGAGAGGTTCAGCAGCAGGAGCGGATAAAAGGAACTGGGTTAGATTAGGTAGGTCGTAACGAGCGGGAAAACAATGCTACAGAGGTTGGACGGAACCCTTTGATTGTGCGTAGAAAATGTCGTCGATTCGGTTGCGCCTTTATCGATCAAATTTCTCTCGAAGCGAGCCCCCAAGCATCGAGAGGGCCAAAGCGTTCGTACAACGTTCCGCCCCCTTTCCTCGCCCGCCTCCGCTGGCCCTGCCTGTGTTTTCCTTTCACCGAGTGTATTTCAGAGAGTACATAAAACCGTTATCAGGGAAACGTTTCTGCCGCATTTATTGCCGCGTTTCTCTCTCGTGAACCGATAGAGGAGAGAAGTCTCGAGAAGCGTGCCGTGCCATTGTAACGTTGCCGGGATTTACGGCCGCGTAATTGCACGACGATCTACTGATTAACCCTTTACAATTCCACCTCGCAATTGGTTCTACCAGTTGGACTCGTCGTAACGTGGAATTTTTTTTTTTTTAAATAAAAAGAATTATGACCCTTTGCCCTATAATAACGAGTCACGCTCGTGCTACGAATTGGGACACAGGTTTAACCAAACCGCGCGTAATATCGACGCGAATATTTAAGTTGATCGTTTATTTTGGCTTTGCGTTGTAAGATTGGAGGTTGTTAAGCAAGTATCGCCTACAATATTCGAATGATTCGCACTTGACGTTACGTGAAGTCACTGATCGGTTAATTCTACCATACGTGGGTAACAAAATAATCGTAGGGCAAGGGGTTAAAGGGGCAACTCTGCTCGTTACGATTTCGACTCGCGTTTAGCGCAAATGAGAATGATATACAGGTGGGTTTTCTACAACGCGGTACCTTTGCAACGCGGTTTCGCTGCAACACGGTTGGGAAAATGCGGAACGCTTTCCACAACGCGGTTCAGGAAATGTGAAACGTTTCCTACGATGCAACAATTCTATTTTCAAGGAACGTATCTACCGTGTTGTAGGAGGCTCACCTGTACACGAACGTGCGTATCTAAATTCCAAATATTTAAAAAAAAAACAAAAAAAAACAGAAGGTGCTTCGATTATTTTGAGAACATTCGTTTGGTTTGCAATGAAACGTGTGCCCATACTATTTATTGGTACGACCTAATATATCTCGGAGCCGATGTGTTTATCCCCCGTAAATGAATCTTAACGAGACACCGACGACGCGACGCGCAAGATAAATACCCAGATAAACGCGATTCATTAAAATCGGCTGAAAAGCGGCGGCTTTCGAGGGCGCGCGCGGCTTTTAATCCGTATTCGCAACGCTTGCAGTTCTAGTTCGTCGAATCGGCGCGGCGGCCCACGTTTTGTCCGCGGAATTCCGTAATTGCTCGAATCTGGCCGAGGCGTTCCAGAGTTTATGGAGATCAGGCTTGTTGATTGCGCCGGAACCGGGGAATCCGGAGAAATTTCACGCGAACGATTAAATATTCCGTCCGTACGATAAAGGAAGAGCGAAGAACGGTCCCGTCCGAGCATGTTTCTTAATCGCCTTTGCCCGGCTCGCCAACCAAATATTAGGCACGCGTGATTGGCTGCGCTGTTCACGTGCCGTTAATCCTCGATCCCCTCGGGGACCCGAGCGATGATTGGTTAAACGGCATTGTCGGATTTATCGCGGGAATTACTCTACTGACTCCAGCGGCGCGGTATCATTTCCAATTATTATTTATCGTCTTCCCATTCAAACCGCCTACCACGATTATACGCTTGGCTATGGCGCAGATTTATTAGGGTTGCCGCGTTTTTAAAGAGATCCTACTAATTATCGTTAACCCTTTCGGGAGAGTGTCGGCAAATAGCTGCTCTATTGCTTTTGTTATTCTGGACACATATTTGGACTCAAAGCAAACGATCGCTATTAGTAGACCGGAAATTTGTACTCATCCGTTGTGAAGTTTAACCACGATAAAAGTTGCAGGATGCGCTTGATATGCAAAATTGTATGTAATATTTAATGTAAAGCATCGATTATTCTATTCGGAGAAAGAAACGAATTTCCATTTCGATTGCATTTCCGCTGGTGGTGTTTTTGAAAATACGAATCTGCATAAAAATCTACAGCTTAGCGAATCGTTATAAGGAATAGACGCTATGATTAACAGCTGGACGAAAATTCGTTAAGCTTCGTCCACAAAGGGTTAATACGTGACCGAACGTTCGTTACATGTGTTACTATTTCTGTTCGCAAAAGGTTAATTCGTTTCATGGCTGGTTTTTCACTTCTAGTTTTTCAAGTACTGCCTATCTCACCTTAAACGAGCAACGATGAACATTTGTTGGGAAGAAAATTACGAAGCTAACAAACAGATGGCGAAAAAGTAGTCAAAACCAATGCTACCAATTCTATTCGATAAAATTATAATTATATATATATACTACATTCGAGCATTCTTCAGATATTGCTGCGAACGCTCCGAACAACCTAATACAAAATATTGCAGAAAAAAATATTGTTTACGAAACGATCGTTGGAGGATGAGAAAGGAAATGGTTCGCGAAAAAGTAAGAAATCGTGTTTATCCGTTAATCCTACGCAACGTATCATGATTTCGCTGCCATTCTTTATGTACTTATCCGGTCCGGTTTCCAACTCTATTTACTGTTCGCCACGCGAGCGAAAAAAACTTGTTTTTGCAGGGTTGCTCGCGAATATGAAAAAGCATAATTCTAAGAGCATCGTGATGTTTAGACGAGCGTGGAAGCAATACAGAGACGGGGGGGAAAAAGTAATTTGAACCGCGTAAAATAATCCTTTTAACTTAGCCGCGCTGCGCGTTTAATAATGGCGTACTTAATACGAGCGGCAATGGCCGTAGCTGACGCGTGTGCAAACTAACCACTCGGTCGCGAGTGCGTCCGTTAATTAGAAACGTGACGAAAAAGAGGATAGTTCCCGCGCAAAATTCGTCTGATCGGTAAACCGAACGCCAGACAATCGGCAAACGCACGTTTCGTAACGTAAATTAAACAACGTCTCACCAATTTCATCCTATTATACTAGCAAATTATTCTAGGGAATTATTTTAAGCCTAAGCAATCGTTATTCCGAATTTTACAATAGAATCTTTCTCGTACTAACCCTTTGATGGCGCAAATTAAAGAACGTCTCACCAATTTCACCGCATTCCACTAGCAAATTATTGTAGGGAATTATTTTAAGCCTAAGCAATCGTTATTACGAATTTTGTAACGGAATCTTTCTCACGGTAAATATAGGAAGAAAGAGGAATCATTTTTAACGCGTAAGGTGTCAGTTTCCAAAAAATATCGATTCCTATTTCCTTTCTCTCGTCTCAAGTATCCCTCCAAATTAACAACCTAATTAATGTCGTTAATTAAGTTCAAGCATCGATATCGAGCATTGAGAAGTGTTAAAAAAAAAGGGGATACTTGCAAACGACAAATCCAAGTATCGAACATTTATATCGTCGCAAATTTCCTGAAAATTTTCAACCCTTATTGTATAGATATAAAACTATAAATACACTTTCTCTATTTCAATATCGATTGCGAAACATTCTACGCCATACAAATGCGGTTGTTGTACATGTGGACAGCACGGTTAATGCCAATTAACTTATCGACATTTGAATTTTATGGAAAACACTGTTTCTTGCCTTTTCTCTGAGTACCATCAAAATAGCAATTAATTCTAATGAATTACTAATACTGGCAAGAAATAGAATAAAATAAGACACGTGCTTAAAAAGGAGGACGAAATTCAATTTTGAAGAAACAGTGAAATCCAAAGAACGGTTACTTGACGAAAAAAAAAAAAAGGATTGCCATCCGAAGTAAAGAACGGATGGTGACCGTAAGTATAATCCGAATAGCATTGTATTTCTTGCGAACTTTCGAACATCCGTTCTTTTCGCGGTGTAAACACGAGGGCGTTCCGAAGATCCCGTAACTAGGTTAACCCTGACAGAATTCAGGACGCTGCACATCCAACGCGGAGAGATTGGTAAAGCCGTGCAAGAAACGGCTTAAGCTCCGTATTTACCCGCGAAACCGCCAGCGGGAGCAGAAAGCGCAATACGAATATTTACGTAATTTGCCCTTTATGCCCGCTGCACGGTGAGAGAACTCGACTGTTATCCACGGTTGCTAAATTAGGTAGATTTAAGCGCCGCACAAGTGACTGTAAACTGCGAGACTACTTAACGCGGAACGACAAGTCTATCTTCAAACCGTGCCGCTCTCCTTTACTTTTTACATCGCCACCCAGCCGTCGATCAAACGTTTCCCTTTATACGCATATTTAAAATGCGATCTTAAATATGCGCGTTTCCAAGTTTTACCGAATGGGCGGTTCAAAGATTCGTAACTAGGTTAATCTTGATAGGCATGGAATTCCCCTTGAGATTCCTAAATCGGCAAAGCCACCGAGAGAACACCGATAGATCGATAATTTCGCTCACCCGCATCGACCAAACTCCCTATTCGCGATGATCATCGCGGCGAATAGACGAACCTGATAAAACCAATCCCTGCTCTAAAAATCTACGAATTCTTCTTTGCCCCTTTTTCAATCGACCGTCGCGTTTCCCCCGGCGTTTCAAACGTAACGTATTTTCGCGGCATAAACACGAGGGCGTCCCAAAGGCAACGCAACTAGGTTAACTGTACATTCACACAACGATGCTAACGGTGTCCCCAACGAACAACACACCAGCAAAATTCACGTATAATAGAAAGAAAACAGAGATGTCCCCTACTC
The DNA here is from genome assembly GCA_028830335.1 of Eucera pruinosa. Taxonomy (NCBI): domain Eukaryota; kingdom Metazoa; phylum Arthropoda; class Insecta; order Hymenoptera; family Apidae; genus Eucera; species Eucera pruinosa. The sequence goes on from JAMYCR010000003.1 coordinate 29,194,074, forward strand.
ACCCGCGAAGCAGCTGATCGGGACTGACGACGACGACGACGTCGACGGCGCCGATGACGATGGCGACAGGTTATAACGTTTGATTCCACCGTGATCGAGGATCCCTCTCGACAGGTCGACAGCTCGAGATATCATACGCGACTGTGAAGAGAACGCTACTACGGCGAAAGGCTAGGACGCGGTCCGAACCCGCGTATCGACTGCAATGCTGCGGGAAATACCACTCACTACACCGTTTCAAACGAGCGTGTGCACAACGAAACGAGAGACGGACGTACGATGACAACGGCGACGACGATGACGACGACGACGACGACAACGGCGACGGCAACGGCAACGGCGACGACGACGACGAGCAAAGGGTAGAAAACGTTTCCCTGCTTCCACCACCGACACCGCCCTCGCGCCTCGCCACACTCGCCGCGGCAACGCGCACGCGCGACGCCGCCTCGACTATGCGCATGCGCACGCGTCCCACCCCGCACCTGTTTCCGAGCTTTTGCAACGAGATACAGAATTCTCGTGCACGATGAAACTTTCCGAAGCACATTAGATCTCCGTTACAATGTTTCCGACGTGTATCTGTCACCATTGTCAAACTCTGCCCTCCACATTTGTCAAACTTCGAGCTTAAGGCACCGTTCGTCGTCGTCGTGATCGTCGTCGTAGCAGTCGTCTTCGTTACCCGCCGCCGCGGCGTTTCAGCGCAACCCGGTTAATTGAAGTTGAATCGTACACGAACGATTTCGAAAATGTACTCCGCAACCCGCTCTCGTTCACGCAGTTCTCCGCAACTTCCGTTTATCGAAAGATACAAAATTTTCCCCTGCTTTGCTTCTTCGCGTTTGCTTCGTTGCATAATTAAAGGGCGCGTTGTTTTTATGCTCGAAGATTAGCCGGTTATCGTAAATGAAATCTGACGAGGATCTAAAAAAAGCGATGTCTTCTAGGCTTTGCGGCCACGGGAATGCAAATTAGGTGTAATTTGAAGTTAGCGCGCGCAATAGCCGAGCGCGTCGGCTGTGTACGTGTTATCTGATACAAGATACCCCTTCGCATTCTCCAGAACGTAGATTCTTTCTTCAACCTAGCAATAAACTTTGTCGCAATACTTGTATTAAAAAGGAAAAAAGAAAGAGGAAAGAATTTTTACATTTTTATCAGTCGGATCCAACTCGTGCGCGTCGCGATTCATATTAGTATGAAACTAATATCAAAAAGCACTTTGTGCTTCTTGTATCCTTCATGTCCCCTGAGTGAAAGTGTGAACTTCAGGAAGTCAAAGAAGAAACTAGGAGACATTGTATGTATTTTACATCGCTGAAACTTCCGGAGGTGTACCAAACAAGTTCGCAGAAGAAACATTGTAAAATACGTCGTGCGTGAAAATTACAAAATGTAAACTTTTCTCAGGCACCATCGATAAACGTAGATGAGCAACTCGCAGGATTTACAATTAACCTTGAAACTGTACGATAACGATTAATCTATTCGTTATACTTGAAAGCAGTTTCCGTAATGTACATTTAGTTACAGTCGCTCGGTTTTTCTCTCCTTCGTTTACATGTACATATATGCTACAACTCCACTTTCCTTGCACAAACAGATTATGTCCGTGGAAATAAATAAATACGAAAATGACGCTGCTTCGATAAATTAAGAATTCGTAAACGTTCCGAGGCGGAAGAAATCTCGAGGGAAAAAACAATCTCGAGTAGCTACAACGTAACCTTTGGACGATGCAGATTCGATTAAAAGTCCAAGTACGAAAAAGTTTTCCAATCAGAACGGAACGTGTTCAGGTTGGGCTTATCTTTCCTTCGACGGCCAACTAACCGATAGAAACAATTGACGAATGAGACGAAGGAGGAAAGTTGTCGAGTATCCACAAGATATCTTTCCCAATGAATTCTTCTTCCGTCGAGCTTTAACGTGGAAGGCTGCCTATAACGCCTGCCCGCTACTTAACTATCCTTCGCTCGACTTTCCCCGGCAATTTTTATTCCTCTCTCTCGGTGCTTGAAACTTTCCTTGAAATGCAACCACCTATGGGTATAATTAATAAAGATCCTCGAAGACGAAGAAGTACTTTACTTTTCCCGCAATATATTCTCATCGAAAGTTTGATCTTAAAATAAAAAGTGCATTCCAAGATGCAGAGGTTCTCCAATTTTTGCAAGTGGAGGACAATTGAAGAGAGATTATGGAAATATGAATGATACAGCCATATTAAAATCATTTAATGGCATCTCAGAAACATTCGAAATCATTTCGTACTTCAAAGTTGCTATAAGGTTCGACTTCGATTCGAGTTAAGTTCAAATTAGATTCCATTTATGTTCGGTTCAGATTTGGTTTCGGCTTAAGTCAGATTCGAGTTAGGACCGAATTAGGATCGAGATAGATAAATCAGGTTCGCGTTAAGTTCTTCTAAGATTGAAATTGGGGTCTCAATTGCGCATTAGGTGCTTACAATATTCCCTAAAATTCGACTTAAATAATGACTGTTTTTCAGAGCGATTTAAGGTGACTTTAAAACGGTTCCAAGACGATTCCACGCCCATTCGCGGGGCAACTTTACGTTAATGAAAATTTACGTTGCTTCATCATGGGTTTTCGTAATCGTATCGAAATCGTGTCACGGTTACCCCGTCGTCTCTTGCTTCACTTGGCCACTCGTAAAGCTGCAAAAGGAAAAAAGGAACGGAAGAAAAGGAATACTGGGAAGAGAAATTACCGGGTTCCGCGAAATTCCGAGCGTAACGACGAGTGGTATAAACGCGACGGAGGCCCCCGTAAAACGACTCGAGGCTTGTTTCTACGGGCAACCAGCGTCGATGGATCAAACCGTATCACGTGTTTTAATGTTCCGCAAGCCGCCTTTATCGAGCAACATTTAGTACCGCCAAAAGCGCGACGTATCATGATTAGTTTCACAGCTACGTGCTCGACGTTCCTTCTGGCCGTGAATTTCGATTAACCGGATCGGATCCGTGCTTTTTTCGCAACGGACAACGGCGTTTGCAACTTTAATCTTACAATTAGGTGAGAACCGTGAAGCGAGTAACCGCGCCGTGCGTTCTATTAAAAAAAGAAAATAGAAATAGGAAAGGGGAAGAAAGAAACGATACGATAATTGCGATTTTTATCTTACAATTTACCCATGAATACAAGCAGCCCCTTGCGTAAGACTTTTTGATGGCTCGATTTGCATTTAAATGAAATTTGAGTTGCTTTAAGACGTTGTAAAAACATTGCATGAACGACTGTACCTGCTAGGGCTGCTAGAGGGAAGGGTATAACAATTGTTCCTCGACGAACGGGTTAACTCTGGTTGATGGACAGCAATAAAACGGATAAGAAAGATAAGGGGAAGACGCGTAACCGCGGGACAATTAAAAATAGGCGAACGGTGCCAGTTAAAAATACGTCTTTCCCGCTCGGAATGCAAATCGGATTAGTAAACGCGATAAACCAACTCGATAGAATGTCGCAAAACATTGTCTAAATCGTGCTAAATTTGGGGCATCTTTATTCTATTAGGTTGGCGCGTACAAAACGTCTCGTCTTTCGAAGTAAAATTGAATTCTGCATTCGGATCATTTTCTGCTTTTCAATAATATTCTTCTAGTCTTATTAACATTATCGTTAACCCGCGGACTTTCACGCGTTTATCGAAACGTTAGAGATGGAAAAAGGTACGGAGGATATATAAATCGCAAAGTACGGTAGAGATTATGATACTTAGAAGGTGAAGCTACCCACAATTTATTATTTATTATTATTAACGGACAAAAGCCCAATAAGTATAAGAGAAAAATTATATATATTAGCGTTGTAAGACGCAAAGACAAATGCGTAGAACATGTATACTAAAGGGTTCTTATACCCGTCGATTCACAATCAAATTAAATTAAGTAATTTAAGTAAATTAAATAAATAAGTAAATAACTAAATATATTTATTAATTGCCCACCAGTGTGACAGTTTCTCGAAACACTCTTCTAAATGATTTTAAAAAGCCTAATCAAACGAGACGAATATATGTTTGTTTATTTGTTTATTATTATTAACGGGCAAAAGCTCAAAAAATTTAGGTTCCATTCCTTCCCAATTTATTTACGTGCACGTGAATTTGCATAAAAATCACCTGTCTAATTATTATCAAACTTGACTCACGAGAATATACGCTGCTGCGCGTAATTCATCGAACGCTTGACGAATTTATTACAAAGAAAATTGTACGTTACAGTTGCAAAATGAAGCTACCGTTCGCTAATCGAAGCCGTGAATTATAAGTCCGCCAACCGAAACCAACCTTTTAAAAGCGCAATTCTCCCTTCGTTTCGTTTCTTGAATTTTAAAAATTAAATCGCGCGCTGCCTTGCGCGTTTTTGGATTGGCACGAGTAAGAATTGAGAAACCTGTAACTCGTATAACGTCAGCAATCGAACTTGCGCCGTTTTGCTATTCATGGCTTCGATTATTCACACCGGAATGCATTAAATTATACTGCTTTTTACGACGCTATTACAAATTAAACTCAATAAAACTTTGGTCGAATGCTTGCAAGTGTCCGGCCATTTATGAACAGGAGTATACGAGAAAATTCAATTTGCAAAGGTAAAAAAGCGAAGGGGAAAAGGTGTAAGAAACTGGCGACGGAGTAAAAAAGGCGGATCATTCAATGACCACGCTTACGGCGAATGATTTTTCGCGATTCTCTCGAGCGGAACGGCCAGCAATTCTAGCGATGCTCGAGCAATTCACCAACGCGCTGGCCATTTATCATAGCACTCTAAAAAAGCCCACGGATCACGATAAAGATATTCTCCTCGACTATTCGTTCCTCGATACCCAGTACGTTGCACGATAATATATTCATCGACATTTTATCCTACGCTATGCGTACATACGTGTTTATACGTTTGTTGTAGAGAAGGAGGTTCGAGTGCTGAGGAGATTACGAGAATCAAGGAGGCAAAAGAGAGAGTCGTTTCCAGGAAACTATACGAAAACAGGTAAGTATGTACGCAAAGTCAAATGGGTTGGCGCGCGTGAAACTGAACAAAATAAACGAATGACTCGAAAACTCGAAGGTTCGGAAATTCGATGTTGGATTATCGTTTTAATTAAAAGCAAAAATAAATGTTGCGTTGAGAGACACTGGGTCTGTAATAAGGGAAAGGCTTAACCCTGTTACCAGAGTCATGGGCCTCTGGCCGTGTAAGTGTCTAAAGGCCCGTATAACAAACACGTTGCAGACCCAGGACGTTGGTTTTCTTTCTGGAGTGGGCGCAAGATTTTCTATGCGCTTTAGAAAAGCCCTCACTTTTAGTTCGATGCTTGCAACGTTAAGACGTCCTTCCTCGTTGCGAAAATGAAATTATAGATCAAAGAATATATCGAGTTTTAATTTAAATTAACCCCATATTCCAATATTCGATGCTTCGAAATTTGGAAGATTTAAAAATTCGCGAGCTTGCGAATCGCAACTGTTAGAAGACAAAAAGTTTGAACATAAGCAACACGCGCGTGAATATGGTTCGCAGTCGAAAACTCCGGAAGGAATGCCCATCTCGGCCCAAGAAGGTTTTTCTTCCCCTCCACGGAAACTCGGGGACCCTCAATTGTTTTTATGGCGGGTGAGGACTTCGCAGCCACGTGCGCTCCGCACGAGGGCGGGTTTAGAATTATCCAACGCAACGATTGAATGTTAAAAAAGATGTACGAATCGCTACGGTTAATCGAGCTCGTTCGCCTGAAATATTAATTTCACGCGCGTCGACGTAATAATATTTTTCACGACGCAACACGCGACAACGAACAACAACAGCGGATCATTTTCCGCAGTTTGTACTTGAGAAGAATCATGGGGGAATTGAAAAAAGAGATCCGCGAGCAGGGAACGTTCCGGTTATTAACGAGAGATATCGAAAGGATCGAGAGTAGTGAAAAAGAGCGAGAGGCGCTGCTGCTGAAGGAAGAAAGGCTGAGAAAAACCGCGGCAAAGTTACGGAAAACGTTTGCCGAGGAGAAGACGGCCCACGAGGAGGAGAGGAGACGAATGCGAAACGAGCTCTCGGAAGATCAGGTACGGGCGCCATGTTTTTCACGGAACACGCGATGAAATTTTTAATTCCGCGTTTGAAACAACAGCGTGACGTGGAAAAGCTGAAATTAATCGCGGACGCGGAGCTGAAGTACGTTACGGAATGGGAGAAGGCAAGATGCGAGCAGAACTCGTTGCGTCGCGACGCGGAGATAGAGAAACTGGAGAAAACGTTAAACGACCGGCGTGCACGCGAGAAAAATGAACAACGGGTTCACGCTGAGCTCTCGAGATTCTTGATCCGGGAGACCGAGGTGAGCTTTTGATTCTTTACCGAATTATTTGGCGCGATGAAAATCGAATGTAACGTTGCAAGTCGAAACTTTGACGACTCGAGTTAACCGTATTTTCCATCACTTAAAAGGTGTCGTCTATCTTCTGCCATAATTAACATGGTATAACTTACCGGTCTCGTAAACCTTTAACCCTTTGACTGCGAAAGGCGTACATATGCACCCGATAGATTTTGCGAAGTAAAACATGAGTAGATTCATTTTCCAAGTTATCATTTCACATTAATATTTGGAGATTCAAGGGAATAGCAATCTAACGTTCTACTATAGGGTTCTCCAAAGTAGACTATAGGAACACCTACCTTCACTTTTCTTCTTTCCCTTTCTGCTTTACTCTTTTCTAATCTGTTTTTTTATTTCTATTATCTTCGTTCGTTCTCGTTTCAATTTTTATTTTTTTCACCTCTATTTTACTAACAGACATGGCGTTTCACAGATATTCTCATTCAACATCCTAAAGGTACTTTTGGATAACCCTTTATCTTCATCTTAATGTTAATTCATCGATAAGTACCTGTGTTGTCTACGTAAAATTTATGCACATTTTTAATTATCGAATCACGCCAATAGCCCGCCGCAGTCAAAGGATTAACTATGTTTTTTGTAACTTTAACAAATCGAAAAGTACGTTAAAAAATTAAAGCGATCCCTTTGGCTAATAATGTAGGATCATAATTATTAGGTGCGGCAATAAGCAATCCACTTTTCCGTTTAACCCCTTGGCCTACGATAACGAGTCACACTCGTTGCATGATTTATAGCTCAGGCGCGACGAAATCAAATATCGCCGAGGGTAAAATTTAATTTGAACTTTAATCTTGGCTTCGTTTTAGAAGATTGTAGTTTATAAAATAAAACGTGCCACGAATATCCCTACGATTTCTCGAGGAAATTTAAGGTAAATCGCTCGTTTTTGGATAATACGAAAGCGCAAGCTGATGCTTTAGAACTAAAATTAAATGAAGATAGAAACCGTGTACACGATGAAAAACGTAAGAAAGCGTGCGGTGAAGACCAAGTGACAGTGGAGGCGTATGGAGAAAACCTATTAGAAAAATAGACTCAAAAATACTTGCAGATTTGTTGGATTTTTGCATAAATCGCTACGTTATATTTTGATACAATGTTCAACGTTTTGTTTTTTCATGTTCTTCTTGTTTCTGCGCGTTAGTTAGCTGGCGACGTTTACCTGCGTACTTGCTGGGTTTTCCCCACAGAAGGGTACATCGGAAAAGTTTCCCTCGGCAGTGTATACTGAGCCACGTTTTTTTTTTTTGATCAGTTCTGCACGAGCACTAAGCGTGAACGGTTGCTGAGTTGACAGCGTCGCTCACAACCGAAACCTTATATACAGTTTTCGTTACTTTGTATTACAATAATAAATATTCAGTTTTTTTTTGGAAGCAACCTCTGTAATTATTCAACAAGATTATGTTAAAAAACACCCAGATGAACGATATAAAAGCAATGATAAACTGAACGCTGGCATGCGTGGGTAATAAAATAATTGTAGGGCAAGGGGTTAAGCTCGATATTCATTTTCAACAAAATCAAATTCCAGCTCTGTCTTAAATTCAATCGCTATCGTTGCTTCGAGTTTCGTACGTGGTTTACGCTTTCTTTAGAATTTCAAATAACCGATATCACTCGTTCCTTACGCCCGATATTTCTTTCAAAAATTTACATTTTTGAAAGATCGATATAACCTTGCCGCAAATCTATAGGTACTTGCAACGTTTATAGTTTCCCCAATAGCATTGCCGTTTCTCTGAAACTAAAGCGAAGCGGCTTATGTTTGAAATTATAGTCGCTAGTGGAGAAAGCTGAAGAATGGGAGAAGCGATACGCTCGTGAGAAAGAAACGTACGAAAAGGAGATCTGGTTGCTACGTATCGAGATAGGAGCACGTCGAAAGGAGTTGGACGAACTTAAAGAAGAGGTATCTCGGCTTCCATTCCGAAACAATAGAATTTCACTTCCCTCTACAATCTTCCGGCGTTTGTTTTTCTCGCGACGCGAATATCAAATTAATCGAATGAAAGGAAGCATCGATCCGTTTTTAATCGGCCGCTGCGCCCGCGTTAGCGTAAACCTCTGGCGTCTTTCTATTTTCCCTTTCGCAAAGCGTTACGCGAGTACGGAAACGTGGAAAGGAAAACAGATTCCGTCGAGCGGTATAAATCTTGCAGAGCTTTTTTTTTTGCACGCGCGAAATTTATTCGACGGGGATGCATCGGACAAGAAAGAGGGAATGTCCAGCGTAAATGCAACGCGACGGGCTTATTAAATATTCCGTGTGACCCGGTGATTTACCGCGTCACGGCCACGTTAATCCTATCGGAAATCAAGGCTCGATGGCTTGTGCTGCTGTAAGCTTAGAATCCACGCGCGATGCGGAAATTCTGCTAGGAAATCGATAACTCGTGTCAAGAACCTGTTTGTGGCTATTCTAAATTGCGCGAAATTTCATCGGCGTGCAGCGAAAAGAGGAAAACATCGGCAAAGGAGTCACCTTTAACCAGCGACCGAGACACTCGAAACCGCGAAACCTCCCAACTCGAAAGAGTTTCGAATTCTCGCAACTCGAAACCGTCTACCACTACTTTCGCGATTCGAAGCTGCCGGAACTTATTGTTAGGTAAATGATACAGTGGAATCTCGATAACTCGAATTTCTAACAAAACGGATGCTCCTCGCGAACGAGAAGAATTCGGGGTTTCAAATGTTTCGCGGGTTTCGAGGGCTCGCAAAGATTCGAGTTTCGCGAATCTAGAAATTTATTTATTCATTTATTAACGGGCGAGAGCCCGCGAAGTACAAGAAAAGAATATATAAACGAGCGATGGCACAGGCAAACATCACGTATGCACAGTTACTCACAAAATTGAGCGTACACGTTCAAACTCAATGAAAAAGATGGCTAAAAAGTGGTTAATTTTCAGTGTACTCAAACTATTAACCTGATTGAACATATCTAGGAAAAATTGAAATCCAAAATGATAAATTATACTTTTACGGATAGGGAAGATTTCGAAATGAAATTAAATGAAGAATAGAACAATATTTCACCTTCTTTATGGAAAATTAATTAATTCTATGCCATGAATATCAAAGGTGGTTAACAAAATAGTAATCTACATGTATCTATATGTATAATAACAATTTTGTGTCAGCAAAAATGTTATACTTTTACGTTTCTTATTAAGTACGTATAATTTTATCTCAAGAATTTTTTACCTACTGTCTGTCAGAATACGCGAAATATATTGAGTTTCTACTTTTGAACATGCGTGTGTATATTTACTTTTTAGTTATTTTTCATCGGCAACATAGGTGTACGCTCAATTTTCTGAGTAATTGTACGTAGAGCATAAAATATTTAATTGACAGTTAATATGGAAGACGTAGATAAAGTACACATTTAAAACTATTGATATGGTTGGTGAAAAAGTCGTCGCGGTTTCAATGTTTATTAACAGTTTGGCATATTCTAACAAAAAGGTGAAGATGGTTAAGTTTGGACGATAGGAGAGGCGGTCTAAATAAAAGTGGGTGGAAAATGTGTCTCAGAGGAGCGTTGAAATTACGTGTGAAAATAATTGGCAAGCATTTTATGTTTCCGTTGGCGATGTTGCAAAGAAATCTTAGGTCAACGAGGGTTCTTCTAAACTCCAGGATAGCGAACGCCTAACTGCGTCATTATTGGTTTACAATCGTGATCAGTTTTGGATAATGGTTGTTTAAATTTGGTAAAGTTAATTTAAATAAAAATTTGGTTAAGTTTCCGCTAAACGCCGTTTACAGCTACTACGGAAAAGAATTTTTTTTCGCGCGGCTTTCCTGTCCGCGTTACTCGAGTTAATTAACGAGAACAAAGCGAACACAGGCGCAGCGATAAAAACGAACTACCAAGAAGACATTCTTGATTCCTCTCCCCCGCCTCCTCCATTTTTTACATTCGTTCTTGTTTCTCTTCTTTTCTTTTCTTTTTGCCTCTAATCACCGAATCGATTGTCGTTTCCACCGGTTTGTTTAAGTAGAACCGTAACAACGTTGCAGTATCGTCGTAATCAGGGGTTCATAGACACGTATCTGGCGGAGAAGGAAGCACTGAGAAAGGAAAAGGAGCGGCGGGAACTGATGCAAAAAAGCGCAATCAAGATTCAAGCTTGGTGGCGAGGTGTTATGGTACGCCGGAAGTTGGGGCCGTATCGACCAACGGAGAAAAAGAAGAAGCGACAAGCTAAGACGAAGAAATAACTCTTTCCGTTTGCTTCGACCCCCGTAACATATTCCCTGCTGCTAAAACGCATTCTTATTTCCCTTCAGAATCTGCATACTTTTCTTTTATTCTTTTTTCTTTCCTTTTAACGGCATTCCGCTTTCAATCGTGAAACCGCGGCTGTTTTTAAACTTTCAAGCTGTTAAATTCCGAAGCTTCGAATTCGGAATCTTGTACACATCTCAACCTTCGAAGCTTTTTAAGCACTCGAATTCTAAGCCTTTAAAAATGTCCAATCTTGCGAATCGAATATCGTTCGAATTCGCAAACTTTTCAATTCGCAACTACTCTATTTAATCGCCGCAATTTTCAACAGGTAACCAAGTCATTTATCTACTTTTCTCAATCCGTTCGTTTTACAGCATCGTGATAAACGAAAAAGCTACGCTACTGCGTTCACGATCGCCAACAAATTTGTTAGAAAAATTCCATCTTTTACGCGAGCACGGCGATTAATAGCGAAAGTTGGACAGCGTATTTCAATAAGACAGCGGTGGCGGCCACTCTAAAGGAAAAGAAAAAAAAAGGAAGAAATTAAGAAGCAAGCAACTTCGATATGAAAAGTTTGCCGCATCGAGCGAGCTGGCAAAGCGGGGAAAGTATGATTTAGCTCGGGCGAGTTCGGAAACACCATGACGACACTCGTCACTCTTTCGCGGCTAAGTTTCTGCCCCGACAACGAGCAACCGTGCATTTTCCTTCATGAGAAATTCACGAACCCTCTAACCTACTCTGTTTGAAAACATGCAAGCTCACCGCCGTGACCGTGCGGCCAGCCACCTCCTTAGATTACGATATAAGGAATGGTTAACGCGATGTGGCAGTGCACGCACCCCGATAGTCTGCAGCCTGCATATATATGCAACGCTTTCTGACCCACCTTTCGGTACAAACCGCATTATAATTCGCGATACAACCGAAAGATCCACTCACTCTTTCTCTCGGGCTAAACCGATGCGTTCTTACGCTAGGGTAAAGTAACTTCTCGAGTTACGACCATTCGCGTTTACGACAAAAAAATTTCATAGAAAAATTTTAAAAATGTATCAATTTTTTATAGTTGTGGCGGCTCTCCTGCACCTACCACTAGAGAGACATACAAAATAGGACTTTCTCGAAAGCACTCGCTCCAACTACCTCGTCCATATATATACCGCCTTTAACTTTCCTTCCAATATCCCAAAGTCTAAGGCAGGGCCTGCTAGGTAACCGCACTGATGAGTCCACTAGCAGGCCCAGGACGAAACGCAACACCCTTCCTTTTTTTCCTATCCTATCCCCTCTCCAGAGAGCTACACCTCCTAGTGTTTAGGCGGCGGTATTGCTTTCGAGTCTACTGGTGGACGAATCACCCTGTGTATACCGTCTTTCTTCGAATATCCCAACGTCTAAGGCAGGGCCTGCTAGGTAGCCGCACTGATGAGTCCACTAGCAGGCCCAGGACGAAACGCAACACCCTTCCTTTTTTTCCTATCCTATCCCCTCTCTACAACTCCACATAGTTTTCGTCAAATATATAATCGTATACATATATAATTATTTACTCGTATAGGATTATCCAAAATAGACTATAGGAACATCTACCTTCACTTTTTTTTCTTTCCCTTTCTGCTTTACCCTTTTCTAATCTGTTTTTTATTTCTATTATATTCGTTCGTTCTTATTTCGATGTTTTTCACCTCTATTTTACTAACAAACATGGCTTTTGACAGATATTCTCGTTCAACATCCTAAAGGTGCTTTTGGATAACCCTTTATGTAGTTAACAATTCAAAATCAGAAGAAAAAGCTATTAATTTTGACGTACGTATGTCTATTATAATTATATTATTTATTTTCGTATGAAATTCGACTTACGACCATTTCGACTTACGTCTGAAGTTGCGGAACCGAACCCCGTCGTAAGTCGAGAAGTGACTGTATCGGAATTAGAGGTGCGCGAGTACCGAAAAATGTCAGCGTTGAAAAGCTAACAACCTTCTAATCGCGTCTTCTGCGTCTGTCCGGTGTAATCGGAACGTATAGTTTTGTATCTCGTTGTGGCGTGCGACCTGCTCGTCGTTAGTATTATTCGAGTCTCGTAGAGCGTAAACGGGCTTTTCTGTATAATTACGCCAAGCGAAATATAACAGTATAGTTCGGAAGACCGAAGTAACAATTTTATTCACGCCGAATTTCCACTGCTCTTCAACAGTCGAGAAGCCGTTTTTTGCGTCGCGTCGAGTCGGAAAGAAACCGAGTCGGGTTGGGAGCCGAAAGATTTTCAGCTTCAGAAACGTCGAGATTCCCGAGAAACTTCAGATTACCGAGGCTTTCGACAGAGAGTCGTACTCGACCTTTTCTTTCTTAGGCCACGTACACAGATGTTTGCAACGTTACGCGGGCTGCGATATACGACGCTATACGTCGCGGTATAATAATTTAAAAAACAAAACTTGAAACTTAAATGGATCGAAGCGTTTATTTAAAAATTAGTGGAAGATTTGACGTTAGGATAATCTTATGCGATTCGCGGGCCACAGGTTGAGTATGAAACGATCCTAAGACGAGGGAAATTCTGTGCGTCGTCTCAAATTGGAAAATATTGTTTGCCATATCGCAGACGAGATGCGAAATAGATTTTTATCTTAGGGAGCTTCTTTTCCACGTTCTGAAATACAGACTTCGAAAAAACGTAAGGGTTTCTTACGCCTCCGCGATTTACAGCGGTGAATTTAGCAACTACGTGTAGCCGAATCATCCTGAGTTGATAAAGACAACCGTTTTGTCGGTGAAGCAGGTATTTTCGTGTATCGCGGATCGTCGATGAAAACGATAAAATATCATATTTTATTATTGTCGTCGAAGAATCGGGAATTCAGGAACTGATTTCTACTTTTTCAGTGGAAGATTGTCGGGCATTTTGTCGTAATCGTAAAACGACGAAATTCTACGGATACAACCAGTCATCCGTGCCGAGTCGGACCTTTCGTCCTCGGCACGGTTGAATGACCAGAGGGATTCGAAATGCGTGCCACTCACCGTTAGACGACTACGCTGTCATCTGCTGCAGCCAGGCGGATGAAAAACCTGGCGAACCATCGTCAAGTGAAGCCGTGACGTCGTGAAACCTTGAGGACGTGAAACCGTAAAAATGATGTCGCGAAGCCGTGAAGCTGCGATGCCATGTCCTGTGGTGCCAAGGACACGAAGATCTGTGGAAGATCTGTAACAGAGACAAAGAAACAGAGAAGATTACAATTTATTCTTTAGGTTTTCTCGACGTTTCGGATTAAGAAACTCGAAAGCTTGATGAACTTGAAATCTTTAAACCCTTCTACTTCCTACTTGAACGGAAAGAATTTTTAATAGCTTCTATCTGTTCGAATAACGAAAAATTAAAGTGAGATGCGAAGATACTTACGTTGTGGGCTTCAGGAGCTCAGCCAGATCATCTGCTAACAGCCGAAGCGTGACTCTACGTCCGAGTATAAATATTAAAAAATAAAAGAAAAAGGATAAATAAAAGACTACGTTACGTGTATGAATAATATTCGACGAGCAAGCACTGACTCTACTCGCGCGAAAACGTATTAAGTATAATTCAATCTACTCAGAGCAGCTGTGCTCTTTAAAAAATCAAACTAGCTTCATATCGAGACAAGCACTGACTCTACAACCGCATTGCGCGCGGTCACTAAAATTCTATAAAAGAAAAACTTGATTAGTATAGGAAGTGAAAGGGTAGATAAGAAATAAAACACAATATTTCCTTACTATTATTCCTACTCCTTGTCGAGCATTTGCTATCAAAAATTCTTGAATACTGGTAAAAATAATTTATTAGTACTTTAAATTTTGATAAATATTTCAAAATCAAATGAGAAATATATAATGTAAGAACGCTGTAGGAGTGATACGCGCGAAGGTTGTAGAACGAATAGCTGCTATCGAAATGCTCAAGTACGTTCACCCCACCAAACCGTAACTACGATCGCGAGTCACAAATTTTTTTTGGACAGCTGCGAAAATTAAAGTTCGAAATGTAAACATACTCGAGCAATAGTTACATAGCACGCGGCACGCGGCGAGCTCGCGCAGTGTTTACATTTTTTGCTCGCTCTGCTTCGGCTACGACGCGATAACAACGAAATTTTCGATCGGTTAAACCGCGAAGCGAGTCACGCCCGAAATACAGCAAAATATAAAGACCACTTCGATTTCTTTTCTTTAATATAGTACATCGAAATATAATCTAATGACTAGACCGCGAATTTTTATGCATTTATGGGAAATTTTGCTGAGCCAAAAAAATAAAAATCCACATAACACGTAAAGATATACGAGAAATATATAAAGCAAACTGCATTTTAAAATAGAGGGTAAAACAAATCTTTTCTTATGCTCCAATTCTTTAATTTTGTTCAGAAAATTGTAAATTTGAACATTCTACTAATGACTCTACTCTGAATTACCAATTTATTGCGAATCGTTATTTCAAAAATGATTCTATCTTTGAGGATTGATCTAGGTAATTGCGAACAAAGTCTGAATAAACCATGAATTACGTACTAAATAAATACTACAACCGAAAGACACGTTTGTTAAATTTACAACAAATTGAATTATACCATTTTATTCGAGCAATTCGTCAAGACAAATCATCGGCCATCATGGATGTCAGTATTTTTCATCTGCGTACCCCCTGTAATATTCTTCTACTTCTCAAATAGCTATCTAGAACAAAGTAGAAATCATAATTTAAAACAAATCTGTTAAAAGAGATTCTGTTCGATAGAAGAGATAAAGATAAGAGTTCAATAAAACGTTAACTGACCACGTATTAAGTAGACGAAGGTAACCAAACAGAAAGAGGGAAATATAATTTCGGAAACTATCGAATTAATAATTGGAAAACTGTATATATTTCAACTAAGACGTGTCTTAATGAAAGAACGCTTCAAACAGTAGAACAACTAGTAATTGGAAAGTGTATATGTTGAATAAGACGTGTATCGATGAATAAACGTTACTAATAGTATAAAAACGATGCTACGATCGCGGGAAAATATGTGTCATAACTCTAACGAAGTATAGAATAGACTATCCATTCCCATATAGAATCATACCATTTTAGCGTCACATGCGATATTACCAGTTCAGGCTGCAATAAGACAACAGCGCCTTTGAAACGGTGGCAATTATAACTAAGTATAGCGATTATCAACTACAGACGAGGTACAGGAGATAGACTTTATCACCTAATGCATATTTTTGTCCCAGCATTGACTAACAATAAGAACAGGATAGACCACTCATCCAATGCTTTTGTTTGTTACACGATTTTGGGGCTCATGAGCCCATTGCCATTTTCGTGTCACATCCACATAAAATAAATCACAGACGAGGTACCATTGACTAAGAACAGGATAGACACTCATCCAATGCTTTTGTTTGTCACACGGGTTTGGGGCTCATGAGCCCCATTACCATTTTCGTGTCACGTCCAACGTTAACGGTTAAGCATGAAAAAAATGTGCAGCGCTACAAGTGATAAGAATTAAAACTATAATATCCGTAACAATTTAAATATGGTTGGATATACAGTTTTATATATACGTTGGAACACTTACAATATCGGCGAATTAGAAAATGATTAACAAATTAATCTCATGGTGTATCTTGTATACTCTTTAAATTATTTTAATATTACGCTGTTACACATGACATAAACATGTGACACGAAGTCCCATTTTAGACAATCGAAAAGGTAAAAATGAAAACGGATTTGGGGCTCATGAGTCCCAATCACTAATCTAATTCTGTTGTATCGACGTAGCTATTTTATTAGCAGAATTTGTCACGATTTATTTTACCGATGGCAGACAAAGTTGCTTGCACGAATGTAGCTGCACTTGGAAAGTTGGCGTTCAGCTTCGGCGTTCAGCCGCGGCGATGGAATGGAAACTATCGTAATGGTTCCCATGCGAAAGAGTTGAGGTGACGTGTCTCCTATTTTCCAGTTTCCCGGCAGTGATCTTTCGAAATGAATGCTTTTAAGCGCGATAAAAAGGAGGAAGAAGATGGTAAGCGTAAATGAAATATCGTTCCCACTTATATTGCTTTAAGTTCGCGTTTCTAAACTCTATTAAACCGGATCGATGTTCCGTTCTTGTGACAGCTCCTCATAAACAGGTTTAGACGGTCGCCCGTCGCCGAACATCGGTTTTCTTCAATGAATTCTTTTATTTCGCGTAACGCGATTTCTATTCGTTTCGCGTGGCATCGATTTACTGGCATCCGTCGGGCAAACCCCGTCCGCGTCGCCTCTGTTATCCACTGGCTCATGTGATTCTCGTGTTTATAGGTGGGGGAAACCCTTTCCAAAACCTGGAGAAGATCACGGTGCTGCAAGAAGCTCGCACCTTCAACGACACTCCCGTTAATCCACGGAAATGCGCGCACATTGTCACAAAAATTCTGTATCTACTGAATCAAGGAGAGCAATGGGGAACAACGGAAGCCACTGCGGCTTTCTTTGCCATGACCAAACTCTTTCAGTCTCGCGACGTTGTCTTAAGACGACTGGTCTACTTGGGAATCAAGGAGCTAAGCTCCTTGGCGGAAGACGTAATCATAGTCACTTCCAGTTTGACTAAAGATATGACTGGCAAAGAGGATTTGTACAGACCAGCGGCGATAAGAGCTCTGTGCACGGTTATCGATGGGGGCATGCTGGCCACGATCGAACGATACATGAAACAGGCGATCGTGGATCGCTCTCCCGCCGTATCGAGCGCAGCCTTGGTTTCCACTTTGCATTTGACCAATGTGTCCGGCGACATCGCGCGCAGATGGGCAAACGAAGCTCAGGAGGCATTAAACTCTAATAACGTGATGGTTCAGTATCACGCTCTCGGAGTTTTGTACCAAGCCCGTAAATCGGACAAACACGCGGTGATCAAGTTGGTTGCGAAGCTGTTGAGAGCTGGACCCAAGAGTCCGTACGCGGCTTGCATGCTAATTCGAATGGCGTGTAAATTGTTGGACGAGGTGGACAAGGAAGGAAGGCTGCTTTCGTTCATCGAATCTTGCCTGAGACACAAGTCGGAGATAGTGGTGTTCGAAGCAGCGCACGCTTTGGTAAATCTAGGACGAAACGGCACCATAATGCCCGCCATTAGCGTTCTGCAGCTGTTTTGCGGCTCCACGAAGCCAACGCTAAGATTCGCCGCTGTTCGAACCCTGAATAAGGTCGCCATGACACATCCCGCGTCCGTTACCGCTTGCAATTTAGATTTGGAGAACTTGATCACTGATTCGAACAGATCGATCGCTACCCTGGCGATCACCACTTTATTGAAGACGGGAGCGGAAAGCTCCGTGGATCGGCTGATGAAGCAGATCGCGACTTTCGTCTCGGAAATTTCGGACGAGTTTAAAGTCGTGATCGTGCAAGCCATAAGGTAGAATCGGTATTCGCAGTAGCGCTCACTTTAGCGTCCGCAGTCGGCACCGAATCCGATCGCATACGCGAGCAGCTGACTTCTAGCAATTCTAAGGAAAAGAGCTCGAACGTTTTATCTCTTTGTGTGCCCGTTTTCTTATCGAGCTAGAAATTTCGAAGCTCGCTTCGAGCAGAGTTGGGCATATTTTATTCGATTAACATTTCGAACGGATCGTTCGAATAAAATTTGATTCGGGTAACGCGTCGAATAAATCACGAAGAAATGTTATTCGTATAATTTATTCGCGATGTTGTTCGAATAAAATTCGATTCGAATAATGGCCAACTCTGACTTCGAGATCGCTTCTGCGAGAATTGGTGGGAACAGAGACGGACGTTAAAGCGGGGAAAACTGCGGACGCTAAAGCGGGGACACTGCGCGCGAAAAAGTGAATCCCACTCGAACGATTCGAATCCTCTTTTCCAGGGCTTTGTGTCAAAAATTCCCCCGGAAGCACGCAGTTTTAATGAACTTCCTTTCCGCGATGTTGCGAGACGAAGGAGGACTGGAATACAAGGCGGCAATCGCGGATACGATAATCGCGGTTATGGAAGTAAACGCGGAGGCGAAGGAAGCCGGTTTGGCGCATCTTTGCGAATTCATCGAAGACTGCGAGCACACTTCCCTCGCCGTTCGCATCCTTCACTTGCTCGGCCAGGAGGGGCCAACTTCCAAGCAACCGTCGCGCTACATTCGTTTCATCTACAATCGCGTGATTTTGGAAAGCCACAGCGTTCGCGCGGCAGCCGTGACCGCGCTAGCGCGTTTCGCTGCCGCCTGTCCGCCGCTCCTGCCAAACGTGTTGGTTCTTCTGTCTCGCTGCCAGCTCGATTCCGATGACGAGGTTCGCGATCGCGCGGCTTACTATTGCGCTATTCTACAGCAACAAAACGATCCGACTGTTCTACCTCTGGTGCAGCCCCCGCTTCTATCCGTGCCCAGCTTGGAGAGAGCTTTGAAGAATTATATGAGTACTCCGATGGACGAACCGTTCGATATCTCGCAGGTAATTGAACCTTTAAATGCGAGACGAAAAGAATTTGTATCGGGTTGGAACGTAGTACACCCGGATCGACTTCTTCGGCTCATTTATCGGGCGCTATAATTCCAAGTATTCGTAGACATCTTTTTTTTTAATTTCTTGGTTTAAAAATGACTGGACGGCGGTGGGAGAACGAAGAGCGATTTGATATTTGTCTTGCAGATTCCTCCAGCTCAAACGGCAGAGGAGCCGGCCCAAGTGGAAGTGCAGACCACCGTGAAACCTCAACAGCCTCGATTAACGCGAGAGGAGAGCTTCATGGAGAAATTGTCGCAAATACCGGTGCTGTCGATGCTTATTCGCAACTCGTCCCTGCTCAAGTCTTCTCCTGTCTTCGAATTAACGGAATCGGAAACCGAGTACAACGTTAAATGCATCAAGCATACGTTCACGGAATTTCTTATCTTGCAATTCGATTGCGTAAATACTCTGTCGGATCAGCTGCTGGAAGACGTGACGGTAGCCGTGGAGCCACCGGAAGGGTAATAACCCGTGTTTCGATCGCAAACTGATTTCGAATATTTGCCGACGGATAGCATTTCGTTTGTTTGTGCTTCTAGCTACATGATCGCGTACGAAGTTCCATGCCCTCGCCTACCATATAACGAGCCAGGCACAACTTACACAGTATTAAAGTACCCGGAAGACGTTCACGCTAGCGTCGCCACTATTCCTACAACGTTACGGTTCACGGCTCGAGATTGCGATCCTGCCACTGGTCTCCCCGATGCCGAGCAAGGATACCACGACGAATACATGGTGCTTACTTTTTTCCTCACCCTTTTAACACCTGCAACGCGCAAGTAGCAAAGTTTTACTAAAATTCAATCGCTGCTTTAATGCTTAACCCCATTCGCTTCGGCGAATTTTAATCGAAGAATACTCAGAAGTCGTGAAAATACTCAATTGCCGTGCGTTAAGTTCACGTTCTTCTTCCGAGTTTCTCCTATTCTTCGGATAGCAAAGGATTTCAAGTGTTTCGAGACACGAGTTAAATATCCCTTTGTACTTTTCAATGTTTCGTCGAAAATACGGCGGCAATTAAATACACTGGGTTAATCCGGCGGCGAATCGATCGTTTGCAGTTAGAGGATTTGGAAGTGACTTTGGCGGATCAAGTGCGAGGATTCGGGAACAGAGGGTTAGACTTTGGCGCCGCGTGGGAAGCAGCCGCTGCGAAAGGGTTCGCCAAGCTGGAAGAAACGTTCGCGTTGGGTCCGTCGGTGACAAGCTTGGAAGGGGCGATACAAAGTCTGACGGGATTTTTGGGCTTGGACGCGATGGAGCGAACGAATCGAGTGCAAGCTGTCGCTGCCTCGCATAATTTACTGCTGAGCGGCGTCTTTAGAGGAGGCAAAGAGATTCTTGCTCGGGCGAGGCTAGCGTTATCGGACAGTCAAGTAACGATGCAACTTTCGGTTCTCTGCCAAGATTCAGATGTTGCCGAATTGATCATCTCTTCTGTAGGATAAACGACCGTTTGCACTAGACTCGACCGCGCGCGCGCATCGCGTATCGAAATATTTCTCCCACGAACATCGATATCCTGTATTAGGAACTCTTTTATTTTTAGTATTATAAGTAAGCGTAACGTTACGAGAAACATTGCAGAACAGACTTTTGTTAAAATCCCCATTTCTATGTAATACTTTGTACATACAGTCATAAAGCGATTCTTTAAATAAGATTCTCGAGCTTTTATTTATTGCGCGCTTCCTTATACGCATCGAATGATTTTTTCCCCATTCTATTTAACGAATGAAAAACCAATCACCACGATACGAGTAAAAAGACCATTCACGAGACAACTGGTTACAATTAATTGTCCGTAACGCAAGACTGACAGTAGGGCAGGGGAGGAGTAGAGGAACTCCCAGTGACGTTACATTATGGGACTATATAATAGGAGAAGAATATGAAAAAGGAACACAAAGTGTTCTCCCTCCCTCGCCTGTCGGTGGAACAGCGACGCAATACGGTTGCTGTCTAATAGGACAAGGAGACAGCAGCTGTGACGTCACATATCAGGGCTCAGGGCGACAAGGAGCTCACTACTAGTGACAGAAATGATAGAGATATAGAAAAGGAATGCAACAGTTTACGACAAAGGTGGTGATACAGAAAAGGAACGCAGCACCTTGCAAAAGAGATGGCGATATGAAAAAAGAACGCGCTAACTTCAGACAAAGATGGCAATATGGAAAAGGAGCGCACAGTTTAGGACGAAGATAGCGATATAAAAAAGGAACGCAACAGTTTACGACAAAGATGACGATATAGAAAAGAAGCATACCGTTCTGCGATTGATATGACGAGATAGAAAAGGAGCGCATCGCTTTGCATTAAAGGTAAGTAAAGATATTAATATTAGTATTTTTCGACTGGGACACAGACATACCGCTGCCGACAGCTCGCAAAAATTCATTAACTATTTGGCTGCGAAAGGCGTATACAGTACGCATACGTTCCAAACGTTTAACGATATGTACAAGGGCCGTATATACGGTATATAGTATACATACATAGTATATATGCGTACAATAGATCTCGTATAATAAACATGAATCAATTTTCTTTCGTAGCTTGTTTGCCAATATATAACAATGTTTGGTGATTTATTGTAGCCGCGGCGTAACATTTTATTATTTCACGCTTCGAGATAATTTGTTCGTACGTAACTGCTTTGAACGCACAAATTATTGCATTGTTTGTTAAACCGATTAAAGTTGAAATTTAATTGCATTGCGGTCGAAGGACACTTAAAAGAATTCGAAAATTTGATCGACGATAAGATTTCGATTTGGGGAATATCGCGACGGAAAATCACAACGCGTCCAGTGTAATAATTGTAATATTTATTATCACAAACTATCAGTTAGATCATACACAATAACGTAAGAGAAATTAATTGCGATTTTTTATACTTATTTCCTTCTCCCTAAGATAGTTTCGTAATACGGAGACAATAGTTTCGAACACGATTGAAAAAAAGTCGATCGTCGAACCGTAAACACGTTGCAACGAGGATCAAAATTTCCAGAGTATCAAATATATATATATATATATAAAACTTTTACAAATCGTCTGTAGCTCGCGCGTAACGTCGGCTTCAACGACCGTGTCTCATTTCTTTTTTCTTTTTTATTCCATTTCTTTTTTCTTCCTTAGCTGTTAAAAGTTAGAAATTCGCATAGACGCGATTATTTTAATCTGCGACAGGAAGAAACACGACTCAGCGTATTCTATTGCCAATAAATGTATCAAAAACTGTCGATCGAGGGCACCTTTTCACGTTAATTATACTTACAGTCGTATAAAAATTATATTGCTTTAATGTACTACTATATACACTGCTGTGAATCTAATATCGTTATCAATTATATATGAATTTGTTCATAGTTGCCTTTCTCGTATCCATGTATGTTACTACTAAGTTAAAGGTGCTCGTGTATTTAAAAATCTTCTCATAAAATATATTTATATATATATATATAGTTATTTATATAGGTATTTATATTTATATAATCTCGTCTATGTATATGTACACAAACACACACACGCGCACACACACCACGTGTACATATACATATACGTATACGCGTGTGAAATTTCAAATGCGAAGCTACAGTTCACAGATGTACGCCTGGCTCCAGGGTGGTATCGCGTTCAATATTATTCTCACGCTCCTAATAATTGCATATTTTGGAATGTACTATTTTTATTTCACGAAAATACATCATTTGTTGTAACGGGAAGTGCTTACAGTTATACCTCATCTACAGCCTCCTCTACGCGCGCCTCAACTAATCAATTTTTGTCGATTTCCCCGTTCATCGCTTCGAATTTATATCAATTTTAATTGCCGTGCCAAAAATCTATACTTTTCGGGTTTATGTATCATTATATATCGATTTCATTATCCACGCACGTGGCTTCGTCGTTTTTCTAAAACGTGTACCTAGTCTTGAAACTTGAAGTAACTCGTAAAAGAATATTCTTGGTCAAATTTCTACGTTGAAGCTGCTCTTTCGAAATTTCACGCGGAAATATATGCGCTCACCTTACGATTAGGTATAACTGTACCCCGAATTTGTCATTGCGTAAAAATCGCCGAAAGATTTCTATTTAATTTCGCGTTCTCACGCGCTATCTGAACTGTAGTTTCTACAGGCTAGATCGGAACTTGGTCGTTCATTTTTTTTTCTTTCTTTATTAAAATAATATTGTTTTCTTCGCGTTGTAAAGATTATACATATATGTATATATATATATTTATATTTATAAACACGTACTGTAGAGTTTATATAACGATAAAAAACGAATTCTTAAACAATAACAATGTATACCACATGATACTAAAATCACATAAACGCTCGATATCCAGGCTAAGGACCTCTTTTGCCCGTCTTTCGACAATACGGCTTTTTTTTTACTTTGACTCGGGAAAACACCGCGAGAACATGTTTCCCGTAGAAGTCAATAAAATAATACCGGTCTCCGTTTGTCTCCTACTATTATCGTTCGCTCTGAGAAACGTTCGATCTTTCGAATAGTCGCGATTGTTCGAGACGTAACTTACGAGAAACATTCTCGATCGTAAAGAATCAGTTCATCAACGCTTTCACGGGCAACTCTCCTTCGTTCGTCGAACAGCAAAGTGTAATTACGTTTTTTCACGCCCTTCTCTTGCTGTAATATTAAACGTTAACTGTACAAAAAATTTCAAACCTGCGCAAAAGCTTTTGCATCGTTCTACGCCCGTTTAAACAACCAAGCTCACTTTCAGCTTTTCTCTACTACGCTTCTATACTCTCCCTCCTAGTTTCTTCTCAATAGTTTAATTGCCATTTCTTTAGAAGTCAGCTTCGCAATTTTAACACTTAAGCGCTACACCATTGTTGCAGAAATTTATTTTACAATTAAAGTTTCATTTTCCACGCATCATATTCCGCGTCACTTTAGACGCTACCCAAGAACAAAATGTTCGAGAAGGTTTTAGCCGCTGTCGTCCAATTTTTACGAATTATTCTGCATTCTTTATTTGGGGTTTGCAACGAGCGTAGCGCTTACGTTTAACGTTTACGAGAAGCATTATTCCGCAATTAAGAGTTAAGGTAATTTGCAGCTTCGAATACTTGCCTTTTTTTAGCGTAACCTAGAGATATTCGTCAGAATTATAAAAATGTTACTTCGGATTTTAGATTAACCCTCGCTCGACGAGCCTCTGTTGCATCGATCGCGTCACTGTGACGGATAAAATATTACTATCAAAAGTTGAGTATCATTGTACAGCAATATCGTGTAATAAAATTAGCACGGAAAATTCGCATCGAAACGTTCGAAATGTATGCGAATACGGTGATACCGCCAAATCTCAAGTTACAAGTATTTTTAGAGATTCCAATAATTGGCAAAGTTACAGCACTAAAAACGCGTGCAAAGATCGAGATTCCAACGTTTCCCTATTACGTACTCCGTGACCTGATTGAAATATTATTAAAAGACCGCGGATCTTTATGCGTTTACAGAGAGTTTAGATATGCAAAGAGGCATCCGATGCGTGTGACGCGTAAAAGACATCGGATATCCAAAAGAAGGCACTTGTTACGATATTTAAAGGAGCGATTAATCTCCATTTTTGGCAGATTCCTTTAAATTTGCATAAATACCGCAGTCTAATTATCTCGTCGTCAAATCTCACCGCGCCGCATTGTCGACGGAGATTTTCGTTAAACGATCGACGCTGCAACGAACGAAACTTTTAACTTCGATGACAGGTGAAAATGCTTGCTACTCGAGTGTCGCCAGACCGAGGGTTAATATCGACAGATTAGTTTTACGCGTTCGTATATGGCAATTAACCGAGCGACACGCGCGTGATTGCAGGCAAACGGTTCCGTACGTAAACTTGCAGACTTGATAAAGTGTATATTTAATAGGAAGTTTGGTCCGACAGTTCTGCGCTAACTGTTGACTGCGTTTCGATTACACCTCGTCACATGTGAATCGTTGCTGCCGTGTAACGCGCCTCTCCTCTTCGCCAGCTCCACTGGCTTGGTCGGTACTGTTCCACAGAAAGAAAAACGTAAATCAAAAACGGTCACTCGAAACGTTCTATCCTTTAATACTACATTCCAATATACTATCGATCACAAGACCACCTATAATGTAACGCAAAAGATTTCTTGGATATCTCGATTCAAAGAAATCTTTATGAGCATTCGAAGATGACGTTTTCAAGACGGATGAAAAATTGTCCGCTGTATTTTAGACACTTTTAAGAGAAATCGGATGAAAGGTTTCTAACTGTAAAATCTGCTGGCTGCCGTCTGACAAGGTTCTATCGAATATATTGGCAGAAAGCTTTATATTGACTGCGTTACTTTGCAAGTTAAAGTTAATAAATTTTAAATGAAAATAAAGGTGGTAGAATCGTACAAGTAGCTAAGCAGCTATAAAGTAGCAAGATAAGGTAACGGTACGCTAGAAAAACAGGTTGCTGAGTACCGTCGCTATTTGTCGTAATTAATTTTCGCCACGAATATACGCCAGCGATACTTACTCTGATCAACATTTGCCCGGAAGCGCTATGAGGATTGCGATAAGCATAGGCACCCCACGCCGCTAAACCGACCACCAAACCGATCACAAGGAGAATTCCAATAACTCCCGAAACTCCCATGTTCATGTTATCCCGCGCTGAAAATATTCCAAATGAAATATACACGGTTATGCCAACGATATCGGAACGATTGCGAAACGTACGATGCGCAGCAGCTTCACCAAGCAAAGCTGAAGTCTTTAGCGCGCCACGATCGACTATATATAGGCGGCAAAATGCCGGGCATTCCGAGTTTCCTCGCTCCGAGAACCCCCCCCCCCCCCCCCCTCACAGTAAGATTTTCAGTTACGCCAACGCGTGCCTTAAATCGAAGATGATCCGAAAAATTGTACAGGGGCATACGAGTACTCTATTCGACTTGAGATAGAACCTGTGAAACGCGACTCGCTTCCTTCGAATTTATTTGGTTAAGAGCTGCGCACCGCTAACTAGAAGCTGAAACATCTTACAACGCTCGAAAGAACGCCTGCCGACTTTCTCTTGCTTCGCGGCCATCTCGTGGACGGTGACAGTTTCTTCCGTCTGCACGTGTAAAACGTGATTATATACGTCGTCGTGGTCCTTGCAGGTGGTGGTTGGCGGGCAGTTGTCCACCTCTTTTATCATTCGGACGTCGCAGCCTTTCAGCAGCCAGTCTTGCCGCAGTCTGAATGTTCCGGTGCTGCACTGGTTCAGCTCCGAGCACCACTTGCAATCGAACCCTTTTAACTTTGTCAAGCAGTCTCTGCAATTATCCATCTCTAAGCAAGTGGGCAACGCTTTCAAGTAAATCACCGTCCAGTTTTTAATGTCCTGTCGATTGAAGTTCACGCGATGATACTCGTAAATTGTTTTTCTGCGAACGACTGCGAAGAAACAAAGCGAAAAAAGAAAAATAGAATGATTCTTCTGACGTATTTTTCACGGCCAGCGACTAAGCGCTCGGTTTTGATCGTTTATAATCGTTTAATTGAAACACGATGCAGCATGCAAAAGACGATGAACATTTCTTCGACAATGAAATTAACCCCGAGAGTTACACCGGTGATGCAAGATACTGTCTACGTGCAATAAAAATGAACACTGTACTTTCCAATGAACCCCAATTTTAACGCTAACTACGGTTTCGATTCTGTCTAACTCTACGTTGCATTTCTTTCCAACTCGTCCTATTTCGAACCCAGCTTAGTAACAATATTTTACTCGATAAACGTAGATTAACAATGAATATGTGGCTACATTAGTACCGTACTGAAATCTTGAAATAAAGGCGAACTATACGATTAAAATTTATGGATTAGTCGGAACATCGCGACGAAAGTACCTGGAGTAAAAAATAGCAACACGCCTCGACGTATAGCGTTCGACAAATTTGTACGGCAAGGGATTAAAATCGCGTAGCTTTGCGAAGAGAAATGTTTCCCAAAAAATTGTTGCCTCGTAAAGCTTGCCTAGCCTGCTACTTAGCATAAAGCCAAACCTAAATATGCCTCTGCTCTTAACGCGTTCCTGAGGATGCATTTGATGCGAGTATTCGTGAAAACGAAACGCAGCGTATCGAGTAACTCACAGAACACTATCCTATCCATGATGTAGGCGTCGCTGAGGCCGACTTTAACCGGATGCGCGGTGTCTTCGATCAGTTCGACCATCAACGGGATCACCGAGTACACGAATACGATGTCTCCGTTCTGATGCAGGGTCACCTGGAAAGTGAACGCCCCGGCATCCGGTTTGTCTTGCAACACCACCTTCTCCCATACCACTGTAAACGCGGTTCCTGTAAGCAAACATTCCCATTTCTTCGTAACTTCTCTATTTTTTTGCCTACCTTTGGGGGCTCGCTACAAATGGACACTATGGTCAGAAAATGTTTACGCCTCTTTTACATAGTTGCTTCAACTCGAAAGAAACTCGCCACGTTTCATTCGAGAAACTTATTCCGATCGTCCTCCGTTATATTGCTAATTTAAAACGCGAAGGTGTAACGATTTCGACGTAAAAAGAAGAATGGATTCATTCGATTTGCCGGAGAAGGGAAAAAGTTATAGCCAGCGATGGAAAGTAATACTTACCATTATCGGCGTACTTCACGAAACTGTCGTTGGACAGACGCGTGTCAAAGTTGGCCATCAACGGTGCGATATATTGCGTGGCGGCTAGCCAACTATGAACGTACTCGCCGGTGTAGAGAAACCCACCGGTAGCGATAGTGATGTTACGAACTTTGTGACCGTAGAAAGGGAAATCGAATTTCAGTTTCACCGTCTGCGTCAGAGGAGGCCAAAAAGAAAGAAACAACAGTAGAGAAAAAAATCGATTGCGTCGGTTGCGAGGAAAGGTGGACACACTCGACACGCGACACGTGCGATACTCACCGCAGCTCGGCGATGGCTTTGACTGAGCAAAAGATTCACTTTCAAGTCTGGATGATTGTCTATGTTCACCCAGTAGCTCTTCCCGATGCCCTCGTCCACGATGAACGTGCTGTTGTAATACTGATGCGAGTCGTACTCGGTTTTAGTGATATTGTGCTGCGACAAAGTCTTGTTCGACACCGATGAAAGCTCGGAAAATTTGCTGATCGATATGTCGCTGATATTGCTGTCGGAATCTTCTTTAGCCTCGCTCGTCGCGTCCACCACAGTTTCCGTCTTAAGAGGAGGAGTCCACGCAGTGGCGTTCGTCTTAGGTTTGACAACTGGAACCTGTGCGAGCAGAGGGAAATTCGCAAGCGCGTAAGATTTGCTAGTGCTCGTAACAATCGAAGACTCCGCAGCAAGAAGGCGGGCCTTTCCGCGTATTCTTTCATTAACTCTTTGCGTTAAACTAATTTTCGCCCAGCCGTTAACCCTTTGAGAGCGGAACATGGCAAATTCTAGTCCAATTATTAACAGCAGGGGTCTATCAATGATATTCGGTTGAGTTTCTTCCTTTCAAAATTGACGCGCATCCGGGAAATAGAAGCAAGTTTGGCCAGCTATTTGCGACGATCATCCGCAAAGAATTCAAATTCTCCGGAACGAAATTGTTAATTAAACAGCGCGTGAAACGTTTCATCGTCGGCCAGTGATCCGATATAATTAACAGTTCAAAGGGTTAAGGATACGTGTTACTATTATTTTATTAACGAACTTTAAAAAGCCTCGTTGTAATACAGGTATAACACGAAGCTCGAGACGATACGCGTATCGAGCGAATAAAAAGATTGGGTCGAATGAAGGGTGAGCAGTTCGACTAGGAGTGATATTAAAGAAACGAACACGGTTGCATAGTTCACTAGCAGTTCTAACCACTCTGGTTATACAATTTTGATCGTCGAGCAACGAAACCTTCTGCCTCTAATGTAAGAGAGTGAATTTAGAGGGTAACTCTTCGATGTAAGAGTGCAAAGATGCAAAAGACTTCAGCGTTGCGCGTCAACTTGGATGGTACTTTCATTTTAAACAGCTCTAATATCGGAGGAAAATCAACGACGATATTTACGGTTTTGAATATGAATTAGCCAAGCCTTACCGACATCATGGGCGGTTTGGTAGAAGTCTCCTGTTGATGAGGTTGACCAATGGTAGTTTCGGTGGACACATCGGATACGGTTTGACCTGGGCTAGCCGCAGTCGAGGACGAGGATGCGGCAACCGACGATTCCGTCGTGTACACCGTCAAATAGGAAACGTTCATCGGTGAATTGGACGCGTTCACGACCGTCTGCGGCTGCTGTTGCTGTTGCGATTGCTGCTGCTGTTGCTGTGTTTGTTGCGGCGGTTGCTCTTGCTGTTGCTGCTGCGGCTGCTGTTGTAGTTGCAGTTGCAGTTGGTGCGGCGTTTGTTCGGTCGAGGTGACCGATTTCTCGGTCGCTGCTCGTCGATGTCTCGCGAACGCTTGCTCGCCCTCAACCGCGTCTTCGTCGGACGCGTAAGAAAATTCCAGGTGCCCGTATTCCTTGGACGACTGCCCTCCCGAGCGTCCCAACTCATAGTGATATCGATCTGCGAACATTCAAGTGACACGTCGATTCGATTCTCGGAACAAGGAAGCACGGTTTTCTTCGCTGAAAATGCAGAGCAATTTGAGCAGCTTTTGGGAAAGGGGATTCGCGGATCTGTAGATCCCTTGCAGGTAAATTCAGTTCGATTAATCATCGTCAGACCTGGACAACACTCGTGAAATGACGATATTTAGGACGATATTCATATGTCGCGTCGACTCACCAGCTTACTCGAATCACCGTTCTGCAATACGAATTTATTGGTTCCGTTTCGGATTACAAGTGTTCACCGTTTTGTAGTTTCGTTTATTCGTTTAAGCGTTGAACCGAATAGCGGACAGGATACGCGTAAGCAGGAATTCGCCGCGAATTTTCATCGCTATGATAAATGATAGCCTGACTGCTGAGCGTCTCTCGTCGCTCTGAGAGACGCGACGCGACGCGACGATTCGAATCAATTTATGGATCGCATACTCGACGGTCTGCGCTCATTCGAGGGGTCGTTCGGTCGTTTTATACGCGGGCCTACATTATCGTTCAGTCAGTGGCCCAGAATCGGTATAAATTCCAACACCACCGATGCCAATATGCTGCTTCTCTCGGTTAAGTGGCTTGCGCCTCGCCGTACCTGCTTCGCGCGTAACAAACCTTCGCAGCTTTCTACCTTTCGTTCGAAAACCCACACGAGAGGCGGCCAAGAGTCGCAGCAGAAACGTGGACAAGCCGTAGAGATAAAAATCTACCAATTGGACGTTGAAAGGTGACGTGTGATGGTGGTTGTTAACCCTTTCGCCGCGATACTTGAAAATTATCTTCTCGCATCGAGCGGATGCAAATTGACCGAGGTTTGGAGATATTGCGCGCGTTTTGTTGCTATTGTTGCGTTAAAAGTGGTCGGAAAGGCGGCGAAGAACAGGATGGCAAGCGGTCGTGACAAATTATCGCGACCGGATAGAGCACGAATTGGCGAACCGGCATATAGCCGGGAATGTACGAAGCTTGACGTCAGTATAAATTTTCATGCTCTGAAAGCTGCCTCGATTAAACGTTCAACTCCCAATCGTTGTCCGTCCCCCCACGCGCTCTAAACAGACGCCAATTTATTCGTGCGTCGTTAGCCTTTATTCGCCCGCGTGCCACAAACGTACATTTGTTCCATCATTTGCGATCCTTCTGCCGAACGAGGAGCCGAGCCTCGCGTAACGCGACCATATATCGGAACCTAACGCTCTAACGTTACGCGAGAGCATTACCCTAACATTCTTGCGTCTATATCGCGGATTCGTATGCAGCTAGGGGAAATTTAGATGCGCGAAAAAGTGTACGCGTAGAATGCACGTAATGCAAAATATTCGAAACGGAACAGAAATTTTAATTTATTCGTTAACGGATAATGAAACCTTTTAGCGCACGAACGAAGAAACAGAAACGAGTAAGCAGTAAAATATAGCACAATAATAAATTAAATAAAATATATAGGCATATAAACGCAGTAGAAGAAAATCAAACGAGGTACGATGCTTCCCTACGAAGTTACACCAATTTAAAAATCAACGCGTTTCTGACCGTTTTTCCCTTTTTATCCTTTAACCCTTTCGCTAGCGGCAAAATTGAAACCAAAGGCAGAAAGCGTAGGTAATGATAACGTTTATTAATATAAAAATGATAGAAGTATAAATATTTGGATACTGTACGTAACTACGTGTGTACCGTAATATCGACGTACGAATGATTCCAGAGATTATATTCCGTCGTGGAGGAAATACACGTACTTACGTATGCTTTTAACGAATGCCAATGCAATTTTTGAAAACGTATATATACACGTCCACAGTAGCGAAGGGATTAATCGTGCTGATCGGTGTACATTGTAAAAAGAAAGGAGAGAAACTGTGAAACGAAATACAACACCAGCTAAATTTCCAAGTGCTTTCCTATTTATATGCTTGCCACCGTCTCCCCATTAGCTCGGATAATGGACGTTCGATCGTAAGTGCATCGATCCGCGGAATATCCTTGACTTGAATGGACAAATCTTGGCAGAGCGAGGGAAAATGAAATGGCCGGGCTCGGGCTGCGTAATTTCCATTCACACCGCGGCGACCGTGTCCCGGCGCGGCGGTTCGCTATTTCCAGATTCGCTCGCGAGTCGGATTCGAAGAGAGTCAAGGCAGGGTCGCGTTTACGTTTACTCTCACCGGCGATCACCGCGTTTTAGCGAGCCGGCCGAGCCGCGCCGCGCCGTGTTTCCTCTCCTCTGCGATAAACAAACCACGCGAGTTTGCTAATTAACCTTTCAGCCGCGCGAGCCCCAATACTCGACAGCTTCCATGGAAGGAAAATACGCAAGTTCGGTCATTAACGCGGTTAAATGCTACGCGAGTTTTTCCTATGCTTCAGCATGGCAGCGAACAACAAGGGACAATTTAACTCTTTCGATGCTAAACACGGCTAGGATAGATGTCCCAATTGCTACTGTCAGTGACCCTATAACCAATCGCTTTCATTCGTTTATTTAACAGCGAACAAACGTACGAAAATCGCGATCAATAAAATGTCAACGCTGAAGTTGTTGGACTTCATTTTTACGTAACAGTACAGGGACATTGCATATTTGTTTCTATTTGATATCTAGAAATAAGTATTAGAAGGTGAATGTGTCCTTCGATCATTAAACATGCGAGTAAAACGAGTATAAAGTATAGAGGATCTTTATGATACCATAACGGCGATCGTGTTCGATATCTAAAAAAAAAAATCTTCGTAAATGAAAGAGACGTTAACTAATGTTACGCTCCAAACTGAAATACGCCTTTAAGGTTACGTAACATCTAAAATAATTAAATAAAGTTGCGCGACAACCTTAAATACATCTACCCAATATATAATGGTTCGTTGAAATTTCGCCCTAGTAAAGAGTTCCGGCCGAATCTAATGTTTCTTTACGCGGTAAACGCCTTAATTTTGCTCACGAGCGTGTATATTCGCGATGCCCCGTAAACGTTTCAACGCGGCGAAAGACTAATCGTAAGCTACTAGCTGGCAAAAGAAGGATGTTTGGAGGAGCGAAAGAGTGCGCGATGGATACGAGCCTGGCGTAGATTACTACGCGTTAACCTTTGTTCGTCACGGATCGATAGGTATCGATCGTGAACGGGGAAGAAGGTCGACGACACGAAATGGGATCGTTAATACGGTCTCGTGAACGGCTTCGAATCACCTGGAATTAGGCGTAGCCAGCGCGCGTTTTTATCCTCGTTCAAGTAGAAGGGAAAATTGATCATCGGTCCCCGGCTCTAACAGGTATACTTTTACCAGGCATAAAAGGCCGCCGAATCTTTTCCCGATGCGTTCACCGACAAGATTAAGATCATCGTCAACCTCTCCTCCTCCGTGGTTAATTGTGCATCGATAGGATAGCGAATAATAATTGCGCGTGTCGCGGCCAACCTTTCCTTTCGCTTTTGATCCAAATACTCTTCGCTACAATGTTTCGCGAATGCAAGAGGAGGATGATGTTTTCCCTTTTATTACACGAAGGCGAATGTAAACACTTCTGAAATATTTTAATACGCAAACTGTAGATTTTACGCAACGGGGGAGAAAGACAAAATTAACCAGAACTTGTTCAAGATTAGTGATGGATCAAGCTAATCGATCTTAGCTAGCCTAATCTGACATCGTTTATTTAAACAGTTACCTCGCTTTAAACCTTCGAATCGTTTCCAATTTTTATCTCGAGATTAAAATTAACTGAATTATTCTCTATTCTAATTTAAAACCGTATTGACTCTGGTTGCGGTTAATTGAATTAAAGCAAATTAAAGTTCGAAGAATTGATTTTTTTGAAGCAGAAAATCGATTCAGAATCGAACATCCCTACCCTAGAGCTGAAGCTGAATACGACTCGCAAAAATACCCTGCACGTATTGGACTATCGTTGTGACTATCCTGCTAGGCAACGATGCCGTTTAACACCTTACGCGTATGCAAATGTGTCGCGATGTAATAGGAGAAATTAAGCGCCTGATTAATAGCTAGGAGTAAAGGAATGTTCAGCATTATGGCGTGGCGCCGGCGCCGCGTCTCGCAGACGTACATTTCCGATCCGTACGCGAGACGACTGTATTCGTTGAAGTTAAAACGGACACGTAACGACGCCGTACGATATATCTAAGCTCCGTCGTTTCCACTGGAAGGTCTCTGTTTGCCTGGTAAGTTTACGTCGTAAGTAGGCGTGTTTGAAATCATCCGGCGCCGGTGTTCTGCACGGCCCTCGGGTATCTATAGAAGAGACCACAGCGGTGCAACATCTGTTCTGTTTAACAACTACCGTGTGTTTCAGCTTGCCTTAGAAACAGTCTTCTTCGTTCCTTTTTTTTTTCTTTCTCTTCTCGATCGTTTCATCGCCCGTTAAACCCTCCGCCAGAGGTTCTCGCGTCAACGAGAAAGAGATACACCCACGCCTCCTCTTTGTCGCATCGATTGCTCCGCTTTGTTGCTCTTTCCCTATCGCTGTTTTCCGGTGACGCAACGTCTCTGATCGTTCGCCGGAAACTGACTACCAATGTCAATGTTACGCGTAAAAGATCCGATGTTACGCGTGCATCGAAACGCTGAGTTTTATGTTAATTTGTACGCCCATCCCCCGATTTTTCACGCGAAAGAAAGAGTCCGCTAGTATGGGGGAAATACTTAAGGAAGAAGCACGATAGTAAGGTGTATTTTGTAGGTGTAGTTTTGTAAAGAAATCTTAACAAGAATTCATAAAAATTGTAACGAATTTTGTTAGCTATCGGCGTCTGTAAGGTGAAACCATCGATCTTCTCATTTTAATCGAAGACACTAACAAAGTCACTATGTTTATCACTCGAATACCTCTTTAGTTGCAAGTATTGCTTCGGTTTCACTGTAGGCTAGGGTAATTAACCCACGTACCGTCACTGTTCCTATAACTGCTACTTGAATTCGTTTATTTAATAGCAAAGTAACGTATAAAGAATCGTAAGTAAAGAAATTTTCATACCATATTTGGACTTTGGTTTACGTAACAACGCATAGATATTATATATTCATTTACGCTTAATATTCGTAACGAAATATTAGAAGGTAAATGTGCTGTTGAACATTGAAACGTGAATATAATTATAAAGTATGGAACGTGTCATAATTCAGTAAGACGATACATTTACTATATATCTTATATC
This sequence comes from Eucera pruinosa, assembly GCA_028830335.1. Taxonomy (NCBI): domain Eukaryota; kingdom Metazoa; phylum Arthropoda; class Insecta; order Hymenoptera; family Apidae; genus Eucera; species Eucera pruinosa. The sequence goes on from JAMYCR010000003.1 coordinate 29,229,086, forward strand.
TGTCACACACAAACTGACGTGTTAATATATGTAAAACCATGTTTCTATTTCAATGAAAAGTTTTCAAGTGACAGTACGAAGGACCGTGGACTTTGTTGTACCGTTTCAATTACGTAGCAATGAATTTATTATATTGAACATAAACAAAAAATGTTCACAAATAAAAGAGCGGTTGAACAATCGTATCCTCGAAACTGTAAAAATCTTTACGTTAACGACGTTCCAAAATAGTTAACGAAAGTTACTTAAAGAGCGAACCTTATAGTGGCAGGACGTGGTACGCTTACCGTACTGCTTCTTACGGTGAGTAGCTATCAAAAATGGAAGAGACAAAGGAATCGCGTAAAATAAGATCGCGTACGAAAAGTCCACGTAAACAGAGGAGGATTATTTACCGCGTAAAGAGAAATATTCATAAATGAAGTGCCGTGTTAATCGAGAGATGGGTGGGTATTTGTACAACCGAAACTGAAGAAATGCAACTTAATTGCAGTCGGATATCCTATAATGAACGAATGCTACGTCGAACACAGTATTCTTTATTAAGCGAAAATGCCATAACGAGCGCGGTGGAATATAATCTCAGCCATAAATTGAAAATTAATATAGCCAAATGATTGCCAAACTTCCGCCCCGGGGTCACGGCAAATTTAACCGTATTTGCGAAACATCCACGTCCGTCTTCGACGTTCGATCGTCGCGACATCAATTCCATTTGATTTCCGCTTAATTGAGGGTTAATAGTTTCGCAATCGGTCGACTCGTGGCTTGGGTAATAAACTCGACCTTGGCCTTCTTCGTACAATTTCGCGAATCGCGTGCAAAAATAACGATTAATTATGCTTCGCTTCGTGGAACGAGGATCGGGAGTTTGCAATTCATTCTCATAGGCAGATATCGCGGTCGTGTGGTCTGCGAGCACGTTCGAGAGAACCGCAGAATTCGCTAGAACCACCAGCGATTAGAGTACGCTTATCAGCGCCAAGGTGATTAACGCGATAGAAGGTTTGCAAAAATACGTAACGCGAGCGAGGAAGATAAATCTTCGTTTCCACTATTTATAAATACTTAATACTAAAATACCCAGAAAATACCCAAAAATCATTCAAAATGCAGCAGTGCGAGTTTCTACGCGTTTAATATTAGAACTACCAAACCAGTCCAAATGACTGGCTACAAATTTGCCAGTAAAAATTATATAAATTTGCAACGGTGTGTTTCGTAGAATATTCCGTGATTTTCTATACAAAATCATAACGGAGATTTATTGTACTTCAATCGCATGCGCTTTACAAAGATCTATCGTGTCAACTTCTTCGATATAAATAAATGTAACGTAATCGTCGGTAGTTCTAGTGTTGATAAAGAGTCAAGGATAGGTGGATTTCTATCACCGTAACAGTTCTAGCGTTAACTGTCCAACAACGATACGTGCTTAAAATTTATCTCAATCCACAATTACAGCTATCTCCAATTTAAGCTTCACCTGATAACATACGTTAAACTGACTTCTTATAGTTAGTTGTGACGTACGTCAAATTGACATTGTATCCCAACAATAGTGGTGACGTAGCGATGCTATCGCGTCTTCGATTACGAGTTAATTTATATTACTTGTTCGTCTTCGTGCACCACTTATTCGACCCTGACGGAGTTTCTATCTACATATATGCTATCGTGAAATAAATTCGTAAACGAAGGATCGAAAGTTGCGAGAGCAGGCAAGCTAAGAAGGAAAAATAATGCGCGATAGGAGGTGAACAATTTACAGTCTTCGCTAGAAGCAAGAAGCCAGCAATATTGAAAATATAATGCACGAACGAGCACCGCAAGTAACGCGTCTCCCCACTCACGCCTTATCGCATTGCGACGTCATTCCACTGTCACTCTCGGATTTTCCCCTTATATATCCGCCGCCATACTTCCCCAAAAATATTTTCAATATTAAATATGCAACGTAGGAAGCACTTAGTATGCGCATGGCGCGTCGAGGTAGTCGCAGTGAAGCTATCGCGCAAATCCGTGTCCCAAAGCATGTGGTATTATTCGTTAATTGCCGGTAATTATCGCGACGATGTAGACTTAGTTGGACAGCGTCGTGTCTGGCCAAGTACACGTTTGCATTTACTTCTCGTGTCCCCTCGCTTAACGAGCGCGCTCGCGTAATTCTTGTTTCTCTTAATTACCCCGATCGTGAAACGAGTTACGCATCGGTCCGTTGCGTAACGGAGCCTCGAATATTCGAGCTTTAAACGAAACACGTGTTTCGCGGAACGATACAACGCTTTAGCTTGCAACTTCGCTCTCCTCTTAATCTTTTCGCTACGAGGACCGTATAGAGTAGATGTACCACGTGCTACCACTTCAAGGTTCGCGCGTAACTTTATCATTTAACTATTTTAGAACGACGTTAACATTAAGATCGATCGATTGTTCAACCGCCCTTTTATTTATGAACATCATTTTTTATGGTTTCAATATAATAAATTCGTTACTACGTAATTGAAAATGTACAACAAAGTCCACGGTCCTTGTTACTCCGTCACTTGAAAACTTTTAATTTAAATAGAAACACGTTTTTACATGTACTAACACGTCCGCTTGTATAACAGATATAAAATATATAGTAAACGTTGCGCTTTACTGAATTATCACACGTTCCATACTTTATACGTATGTACATATATTGGTCACGCTTTAATATTCAACAGCACATTTACCTGCTAATATTTCTTTACAAATATTAAGCGTAAACGAATATACAATGTCTATGCGTTGTTACGTAAACCGAAGTCCAAGTTTGTTTACTTACGATTCTTTATACGTTACTTTGCTAATAAATAAAATTAATTCAAGTGGCAGTTGTAGGAACAGTGACAGGACGTGGATCATTTACCCTATAAGGTGGCTGCCACGAGTTTCGTAAAGTGTAGCATTTGTTCTTCAGTCTTTTTCATAGACTTAATATAACAAATGTTACACTCTAGTCGAAAACTATTGCCAGCCACTTTATACGTCCCCGATGAATAGGCAGCCGTTTGATTGATCTTATTATCATTCTACAATTCCATCTTATATTCTTCTTAAGACGCGTGCGGAACGAATTCGGCAACGAAAACGCGTGCAACGTCCGCGTTAACTCGGATATAATCAGAGCTGTGCTGCGTTTTTCTGAACGGAGCTTTTCCAGAACTCGGCCCCGACGACGATTACGATACATCGTAGCAGCGTTGCTCGATATTTTCGCCCGGGTCCAAGGCCACCTCGCTGGTTGGACACAGAATGGTAAGTGCAATCGCGTGTGGTTGCAATTGGCGTGGCTGGCTGGCAGGTATGGCGAATGCGCGAACGCATAGAACGCCGAGAGTCCGCAGGATCCGCGGTAAAACCAGTTTTTAAAACGTGACTCACGATTGTCCCGTATCATATGCGACACCCCGTAAAAATAGCTCCGCCAGAACTCGTTCCTGGACGCATCTTCGCCGCCACTGGCTGCTCGCTGGACTCGCGTATAGCAATTCGCGCGCCACTTTGTTGCAGGGCCAAAAAGTTGCATCGATGACTTTAGATCATGTATAATAGTGAAATAGAACAAAATTCCGTTTGAATACTGTAAACTAAAATTAACTTTACTATTTGAAGCACTACGAAGGCTACGTCTTTTCCGTGAGAAGCAAACTGTTAGAACGACTAGGTCAGTGACGAAGAATTCGTCACGTTCCCACAGATCCTATCGGTCCTACTCTTTGTCTAAATAAGCCAAGAAGGGAAACGGCTGCATCCTCTTGATTTGTGTCTCGAGTATCAGAAAAGAAACGTGCAGTCGATGATTTTTGTTAACAGTAAGAAAACTTCCTCTTCTTGGATTAAAAAAACCAACAATGACGATATACGCAGTCATGTTATTCGATTTATCTAATCGAATCTTCTTCTTCTTCTTCCACAGGGATTATTACGCGTGCTCTATTTTTGCCGCGAACATCCGCGGCTCGATGAGATCACCGGCCGCTTAGATTTCCATTCCGTCGAAGACAAATCGCGCGACGGATGATCGCGACGTGAAACTTCCCCAATGTATAATAGCATTCTTTCGCGGAAACCGTTCCGAGTTTGTATTTTCAACTCGTTTGCACCGTTTTCTTCTGATCAACATTCTGGGTAATCTACACACGCGCGGAAGCTGATTCCTCTGCTAGATGACTAAGCTCCTCGAATAAGCTGCAGTTCTCGGGATGATCTGGAAAAATCTGCGCGGAATATTCTTGCGTGGGCGAAATCGTATCGCGTTCTAATAGAACTGCGAATTGTCGTGCGTCGTTAGTTGCAAGAACGCGTTAATTGCTCTCGTGCTTTAATAGACACGTTTGTATATCTTTACCGTCTTCCCGTTGGATTGCAAGCGTGTCCCGTTTCTCCTTCTTACAATACTATCTCCTCCATTCCTATCTACTATCTATCGCTACGCGTTTCATAGCCCGTCATTTGTTTCGGAGTTTAAATCGCACTAGAAACTGACCTACTTAAAGCCACTTAGTCCGTACACTATAACCTAAATTAATTTCATTTCATTTCAATCTTGACATAGCAGTGTGGCATACATATATGCATATCCATAGCGTCTTGTATCGAAAATACGATGGATATACGTAACACATTGTATATACACCGTTTTTCTTTTCGTGAACTATACTTCGTTTGATACGAAACTTGCCTGATCGGATAGTATGAATGGACCTGTAACGTTGGACGACTGCCGAACGTCGAATGAACTGTTTCGCGTTTACAGGGCAACCAAATGTCTGCTACTTTGAGATACGATGGAAGCTAATAATAATAATAATAACTGCGAGAGAGAGAAGCGTAACCGAGCAATTACCGTGGTCGTCGAGAGATAAGACTGTTGAATGTTACGTGAAACTCTAACATCCGGAAGCGATGCGATGCACGCGGCCTACGTAATGGGAACTATCTCCGTTCGCCTCTTCCTTTCGGTTTCTTTCACTTTTACGCTTCTATCCGCGCTCTGTCCCGCAACCGCGGTGCGCGCGGTGCGTATGCATGACGCGCAACAAATATCGTATAGTAATCCGTTTCCTGTTTGCCCCGGGTGTCTATAAATATTTCTACCTTGTAAAAGGTGGGGCGTTAATTATCGAATCGAAGACAATGAAACGTTTGCGCTATACGATTTTCCGCGAAGCCTGTTAGTCAACGTCGCGACGGGTAAAATCTATTGGATATCTTCTTCTTCTTCTTCTTCGGAACCGCTCCGTAAACTTCTCTGCCGAAGCTTAAGTATTCGTTCGAGGCATTCGTGTCGTTTTCTGAATAACAAAAGCGCGTCGCTTCGTCGATCGTTTCGAACAACGGACAAGTCCTTCCGATTTACATAGGCGAAACAAAGAGCTTTGAAAAGGAGATGGTAGTTTTTCAACTAGAAGCCGATGAGAAGTCGCGATGATTCAGGGAGAGAAACTAAGAAAGAACGACAAGATGATTCGAGTCTCCGATTGAGGGCTAGATAAGCTTGAAAAACATATGAAAAAAGAGCTCCTCGGGAGCTTGAAAGTCTAAAGACTTGGAAATCAAAAGACTTGCAAATCCCCAAATGCTTGCAAACGTGAAGACTTGAAAACTTTCCGACTTGGAATGCGAAAGTTTGTGAATTCAGAAGCTTGCGGTATTTGGCGGATCGTTGAGCACTGTAGACGCAACCATCTTGTGATATTTCAGCGAGGAGCAAGCCTTTTAGACTAAGCACACGGAAACTCGGAAAGGGTCGTTAACAGTCGCTACAATAAGAAATTGCCGTCTCGCAGTTTGTACGAAATTTCTCTTTAATTGCGGAAACCTTTCGAGGAAACAAAGAGTAGAAGTTCTGAAAGGAAGTTCCTTGCGCGCACGGGAACAAGCAAAAAGGTTTTACTCGGAGAAAGAAAAATGCACCGTGCAACACGCTAACAAACAAACGTCCACGATAATCGTTTCATTCTCCTCGATCTGCATTTCCACGTTGCTTCGCGGAACAATGCACCGCTCCTTACGAGAACGCGTCCGAAGAATCGCGAACGTGGAAAACAACGCAAAAGCGACGACTGAAAAGAAAAAGGGAAAAAAAGCCAACTCGATGCTTTTATATACCTGTGCCCAGGGACGTGGCTAATACTAACGCGGCCACTCCGCGTAACCAGTTTTAGGAGAGAACGTTGAGTAACTTTTACCTGGCCCCCGTCTCCTGGCCAAATAGTCCAGCCGAACTCTGGAATTCGACCGACGCGACGTTCCTACAAAACTACTTACACGTACGAGTTTCTTGTTATAGCAGCACTTGCTAATCGCAGCTCTTTCCAGTTTCCTTGTACGTATTCGTAAGGGCTGCTCCTCGAGGAATATTATTCGTCCGACAAATTTACGAGTCGGCCTAAGCTGCTTTAGATTTCCAAAGCTTTGGATTCTCGTGGCTTTGAATTTCCAAGGCTTTGGATTTTCACGGCTTTGGACTGCCAAGGCTTTGAATTCCCAAAGTTTTGGATTTCCAAGGCTTTGGATTTCCAAGGCTTTGGATTTCCAAGGCTTTGGATTTCCAAGGCTTTGGATTTCCAAGGCTTTGGATTCTCATCATGGCTTTGGACTCTGCCAAGGCTTTGAATTCCCAAAGTTTTGTATTTCCAAGGCTTTGGATTCTCAAGGCTTTGAATTCCCAAAGTTTTGGATTCCCAATGCTTTGGATTTCTAAGCTTCCGAATTCCAAGCCATCATATGTCCAAAACTCCGAATTTGACTTGCGATAAAAGTGAATATGTTCTACGAAAAGGTGAACTCGAGGTGGAAAATCGATGGCTAACGAGTGAAGCTGAGGAGCGGCGGACTGATCCACGAACGACGATTGGCGGTTCACGACTGGCTGGCGTATTCGCAACGCTAGCGGAGCGATAGGGCCCGGCAAGAATCGCGAGGAAAAGGTCGCCGCTCATTGTACACCGCCGCCGGTTCCTGTGCGAACGTAACGGTTCAATGACACGTGGGAAATTTTCACAATCGTGTACGGCTGGCCGCGTGTGCCCCTGTGCACGAATACGGGCCTGCAACCGTGTTTTCCTTCCTGTCTTGCGTTACACTCCCATCCAATCGACCGCCCACCGTTTTCTAGACGCCGAGCCGCACCACGCCGCTTTTCATTTCAATATATCCTCTCCCCAGCTCCCGACTCGCCGCAAACGTTCCTCAGCGCGTGTTTCGACGTTTGAACCTCGGCGGAATACCACGCACGTGTCTCGTGCCTCGTTTCGTTCCACGTAGAAGGGGCGGGGGGCGACGCGACGATTCGTCGTTATTCGTTCGCGTTGTCCGGCTGGCGCTGCTACATTACCAAAGGCCGAATTTAATCGTTTAAACGCGTTCGCTATGTCCTCGTACCACCGCCGGAGTGGCACAATATAATCGCGCTCGTAACTGGCGCGCTCATAGAAAAATAACGGGATGATTTATGGACGTGAAAAGCGGCCACGGGATCCTTGGCCTCTCTTGCAGAGTTCCAGCAAGTGACGCTCGTAAAAGGGACCAACGCGATTTGCGGCCGCGCAGCGATTTATGCGACGCGCGGCCGCAAACAAACTTCCAGCTTCGAGCATCAACTGCAAATTGCATTTGCTTCACTTTGCGTCGCTTTAACTATGCGTGGACTTCGTCTTGTTTCGACTCTGCTTCGCTTCGACACTCGGTTTTGTTTTGATCGGGCTGCGAATGCAACTGGTTGAGTAACTAAGAGATCGGCGACGGTCGAGAGGCGACGATAATGGGGCAGACGTAGAAACGATCGCTGGTATGCTTTCCCTTTGGAAAGCGAACTCGGTCTGACCCCAGTGAAATCGTTCTGATTCACGGTTCTAAGGTCAAGACCATTAGAGTTACCATTTGCGACCTACTTTTCACATCCAGCTATTTCGAACACGTATGCGTGTCCGATACGAAGCGGGGAACAACATTGCTGCATTGCAACGATGCGAACACGCTACACAGAAGTTCGATGCAAATCGAACAATTTGAAGTGCTCTGCGGCAAGATGAAATTCAAATGAAATGGAACCCCATCCAAGTTGATTTGTAAAGCGAATCGCTGTATGCGGCGGATATATTCGCTCTGCTCGCTTAAGGGATCGAGGAGATCGTAGATAGAGTACGCGCGGCGTTTAGCTTAACGGATGGAGGCAGGAAGAATGCTCTTGCGATCGATATCTTTGAAAATCTCTCCCACAAGGTGGCCTAAAAGTGGAGCGCGTTATTTCGATTACAATAGCGAAGATACGTTCGCTGCGGGGAAGGCAATTATCGGGGCTCGTTAGAGCGTCTCCAGTAGCGCGGAGAGGCTCTGACTCGCTTTTTAGACGGTCGCTGGAAACTCGTAGAAATTGCTAAAAAAGCGACGCGAAGCGTGCTGAAACACGTCGACACGGCAAAAGGATTTTCAGGTCAGCGAACACCGTAACGATCCAACGCGATCGTGAATATCCATCCAGGGACGATTTACGAGGATCGCGTACGAACGAGAGGGAGAGAGAGATCTACGGGTACAAATAACTTTCAACGCGATTCCATCGACGAACGGAGAAGAAAATTGTGGCAGTATGTATATTTGGATGAAAGGGGGTAGAAGGCAGCGGGGTAAGGCGAGGCTAAGTGAAGCAAGGGCCAAAGACCTCGAGCAGCGCGTTTCTCGGGGCTCGTGTGTCACGGTTTTCGGTGAAAGCAACCATTGTTCCCTTTTGGTATGCCTGCAGCGAGAAAAACGAGACTCCCAGAGTTCGCCTCGTATATATCCTCGACTCGATGAATAATCGGTGCAACGCGTTCGCCAAATATGAATTCAGAAACGTCGCGCGAATTAACCTTCTGCGAATTATTACCTCCTTCACAGGCGCATCTATTTTTCGCAACTAACTGGCCATCTACGTTTGACAGTTCCGGTTACGATTGCTGTACGCGGGAATCTAGGTGCCTGCTAAATATCATTCGAATCAACGAGGATCCGTTCACGCGTGTCCAATTTTACTCGTGAAATCAAGAAACTTTGGCAAGTCGACGCATCTTTGGATATACTTTACGAACGACGCGTAAGTATATACGATGCTTGAAATATGTGTATATAAAATCGACCGCGTATATGCGACAATAGTACTCGAAGGGTTAAATCTGTAAGGCGTTTGCTCATCGCTGGAAGGGTTAACGAGCAAATTCGGTATCCGCGAGTGAATTAAAACGAAGTTTCCGGTTCGATGCCAGCTAATTCACCTGTTGACGCAACACGGGGAAAGTTTCCTCCGAGCGAGTAACAGTTTCAATGGTTACGCGGGCAAAATTCAAGAGAAGTGGATTTTCTAGCGCAGAGCGGACGCCGTAACGTTCCGCGGCGGTAATTTAGTTGGAAAATCTAACGGAAGAAGGGTTGAGAACGGTGGGACGAGGACGGCCGGCGCCGTTGAACGCGGTCGGGCGAAAAACGCCAGGGCACGAGTCGATAAATTATTGCCAGAGAGAGGTTTCTTCTACGCGCGCAGTAATCAAAGAACTTTACTGTGCGCAGCTCTCGTGGTTGCACAAAGGAAACTGATTTGCAATTCATGCAGCGCTAGCCGTGTCTCGTCGATCGCGCTAAAACAGTCGCCTAATAAAAGCACAGCAAACGCTTCGAGCGTGTTGCTCCGATCGTGCCGATCGAATATCGCGTTTCAACCCTTCTTCTTCGAAGCAACGAGATTTCTGTGCTCCCTGTAGAATTCACTCGGACTCTTCCAAGGAATTAACCCATTACCCGGGAGATAACCGAGTTAACTCGTCGCGTGTAAACTTTAAACGATTCGAACGACGTTGTTAGGAACAAAACGATTGTCGACGCGGGGTTAAGATCCATGGACGCTTTGCCGGTAAAACTATTCCCATTACCGGTGATTAAAATTGTGAAGCTTTCCGGAAGAAAGGTCCAACGAGAGAAAACGGTATAAAGACAAATAACCCAAGTTTAACTTTAACCCCGCCTATTATTGCAATGCAAAGCGAATTGCGTTGAAAGAGCTCGCGACATCTCGAGAAAGCCAAGTGGGCGTAGCCGTAGAAATGTTGCCTAGGTCGCGATTGATCAAACGCCAAATGGAGAAGCGTACAGGCAAACGTAGCGAAGAGAAGCAAAAAACGCGTAGCCTCGATTGCAATCGTGGAAAATGTCGACAAGAAAAAGCAGGCAAACGAAGGAATTTGCGATGCGAGATATGTTGCATGCCAACGTAATCTATAGTATTATATTATTTTTAGCTGAGACAACACGGCCTTCTCATCCTCCGTCAAACACCATAAATCAAACTCCAGCAGTAAACATCCCAAAATCCTTCCTTCGATAGCTGATGATTTCATCCTCGCTAGTCATCTCCGTACCTCGACCTTGCTACCTCATCCCTTCCTGACCATTCAACCCAAGCGAACCCCTACATTTCTATTTCCCGAGTCTGTAAAACTACTAGTTTTCCCTTGAAACGTCAGAACAGTCCAAACCGTCTTGGGACGCGTAACTACACTTATGTTACGCGAATACACTCTGCTATACGTTTAACTTCGTCTTCATTTCGCTCGACGTTATAACTTATTATACACAATAAACCGACAACCCCAGCGGAATACAACGTATACAAATTTTGCTAACAGAGCAGCGAAGCTTCACCTAATAGTCGTGGAGGAACGAAAATGATTACGAACGAGGAATAATGATTGGAGTGCGTGTCCTTTACGTAACACCTAGATACTCGTACGATGCTTGCGTAAACGCAAGGACATTGCTTGCAGTAACAAACGACGTCCCTCGAAGCGGGATATACACAGCTGTCACGGTAACGACAAACGCAATCTTTTTTCCTTTCAAACTGCAACGTATAGTGGCCTCTGTGACGTAAGGTCGCGAACGTGAAGTAACTGGTGCTTGCAAAGCTTGCGTACGTGCTCTGGCTAATCGACGGAAATCTGAGAAGCATGCTTTATCTTTGGCATGGCTCTCCTACGCGCAAATCGCTCCAACCCGATTAACGCGACGCATCAAATTAGTCGCTTTCCTCCGAGCAATTTCAGCAGGGAAACATTCTTGTGCAAAGAATCGTTCGAAAAACGAATCTTGTAGAAAATTGGGTATCGGAGTAGATCGAAGCTTTTCAAGGCCAAATATGCCAGAAGAAGTTTAAATACGGTAAATGTATCACGTACTACCACTTTAAGGTTCGCGCTTTAAGTAACCATCGTTAACTATTTTAAAACGTTGTTAATGTAAAGATCGTTCCAGTTTCGAGCATACGATTGTTCATCTCTTTCATTTATGAACACTTTTTTTATATGTTCAATATTGTTGAAGTCAAACATTTCGTGGTAATACGTAGAAAACTCCACATCTTAGAATATTGGTCGAAACGAGTTCTTGTAGAGCTTGACCATGGAAAGTCGGCTAATTACGGTTGGCGATGCCTGCGAACACCCCAGGTATGAATGTACAAACTGTCGCCACGTTTTGTAGGCAGTTCTAACCGTGCGCCCGTCTTGTAAACATCACCGAAACTTCTTCCACCGTATTAAATATAATTATTTACCCACTTTATTCCACACGAGTCAGTTATTTAATATAACCCTTCAACAAATATAATAAATTCATTGCTACGTAATTGAAACGGTACAACAAAGTCCAATGTCTCTCGGACTGTCACTTGAAAAGTTGTCATTTAAATAGAAACAAACTTTACATATATTAATATGTACGACAGTTTGCCTAACAAGTATTAGATTTATAGTAAACGTACTGCCTTACTGAATCGTGACACGTTCCATACTTTATGCGTATATTGGTCACGTTTCAATGTTCAACAGCACAATACCCCCCAATATTTCGTTACAAATATTAAGTGCACACGAATATACAATGTCTATATTTTGTTACGTAAACCGAAGTCCAAATTTAGTATGAATTTATATGCTACTCCGCTATTAAATAAACTACTCCAAGTAGCAGTTATAGGAAAGTGACAGGACGTGGATCATTTACCCTATCTTGGAACAAAATATATAAAACATAAGGTCACCTTTAAAATGTGCGACAAAATAACGTACTGATTCCAGTAATTGACTGTACAAATGTTCGCGTGGTGAATTACGATGATATACGGATTGTAAATGCAAATGGTAATTAAAATTGAATGGAACGGAGAAACTTTTCTGGGAAACGCATTGTCTTCGATACAAATGGCTTCATTAGAAGGTGAAACCGATCGACATTTAGCCGAACAAATACGAGTTTGCGTTCGCCATAGCGGAAGCGTCCATGCCCTGCCCCAATGAGTCACGCAGGCTAATTGGCGTATTAATTGCATTCCCGGCGCGTGTCACGGTAATCGGGAAAATTGAAACGCGTGCATCGATCGCTGGCGAAGCGGGGTGTAACTGGTAACGCGAATCGGTCGGCAAGAGAACAAAGGAGAAGCTATCGCGTCCACGCGATTGCTGCGTTATCAGCGAGACGATAAAGGCGAGTGGGAAGGGGTTACCGGTAACGTAGGGTAAATAACCCACGGACTGTCACTGTTCCTATAACTGCTACTTGAATTCGTTTATCTAACCCCTTGGCTTACAACGACGAGTCACACTCTTCTCACTGCCACGACGTGTAGATAAATTCGTTAAACATAAGTTCCGTTTGCAATGCAGCGTTATTTTTATTCTACCTTTAGTTTCCCTTTGGAAGATTAAGAATACAACTAAACACAGATTATGAAGAATATATTAATATTTCCAATAAATATGCGAACTGTGATCTGTTGATAATAACTTTAACTAAGTATAGTGGTTAGCAAATTGCAAGGCAAGGGGTTAACAGTAAAGTAACGTATAGAGAATCGTAAGTAAAGAAATTTTCATAATAAACTTGAACTTCGGTTTACGTAACAACGCATAGACATTGTATATTCATTTACACTCAATATTTATAAATGGATATTAAGAGGTAAATGTGCTGTTGAACAATGAAACGTGACCAATATAATTATAAAGTATGGAACGTGTGATAATTCAGTTTGGCGCGACGTTTATTACAGGTCAAAACGGCGCGACGTTTATTACAAGTCTTACATAAATTGACGCGTTAATAAATATTTGTAAAACCGTGTTTCTATTTAAAGGAAAAGCTTTCAAGTGACAGTACGAAGGACCGTGGACTTTGTTGTACCGTTTCAATTACGTAGTCATGAATTTATTGTATTGAACGTATAAAAAAAAATATGTTCATAAATAAAAGAGATGACCAATCGTATGCTCCCAACTGGAACGATCTTTACGTTAACGACGTTTTAAAATGCATAGTTAAATAAAGTTGCGGGTGAACTTTAAAGTGCCAGTACGTGTGGTACATCTACCCTATATACCGCGCAACGAGTGTTGAATCTACGCGAACGAGAACACGCGTTGAATTAAAATTGTCGTGTGTCCGTCGATCGTATTCGCTCGCCCGATAAAATTCAATACGGAACGGTAATCGTTTTAGCGGCCACTCGATTAACGCTAATTGTCGTCAAGGGTCATTAGAGTTGTTTTTTGCATTACCCTGCCACCGTTCTCTCGGAGTTGTTATCGTAATCTGTTTATCGTCGAGCACGGTTTTTCAACCGAAATATAGAGAGGATGTCTTCTTGTTCAATCCGTTAAGCCTTTCGCCATGAAAATTTATTGGCACAGAGACAAAAAGGTGACGGAATTGGTACGAAAAATGCAAAAATAATATCGCACCTTTCGATAGGTACTGTTTTAGTGAAAAATGTATACGATAAACTTTCAGTTAAAGTCCACTGATACGCTACGTTGGATTCCGGGCAATGAAATCGAATGCAACACTTTTTAAAATCTACCGAAGAGGTTTTATTTTACGAACGTGTTGGCGAAAATGCATTTCGAGGCGATCGCCAGACAAAAACAATACGCATTTGCGCGAGAACGATACGCATTGAGGCGATAAGCCCTGCCCGGACGCCCTTACGAACAAGGAAATGGAAGTCGCTGGCGAGGCATTATTACGGAAGCATTCGAACCAAACAGTCCTCGAGCGATTTGTTTGGGTACTAACATAAGATAGGCAGAGAACTTATAATAAATTCTTGTAAGAGTTGATAAAAGTTGACAAGTTTTATTTATTTTCTCCTTATTTCTAATAAACGCGTGGTGATGTCGTACAACTTCTGTCTTGTTTTTCGGAGTCTGTCTTATAATATAGATTATTGTTATATACACTTACCGACAAAAGTTAAGAAACAAAGTAATCCGTTTCATATTTTTGTCTACTCTTTTTATTTTCCGAGGTATATAGATTAGAATTAAAAATAGTATAACTTATCGTTTATTGGTATATGATGTAATGTTACCTTTTTATGTTCGTTTTTTACTCTAAGCTATTTCGTTCGAAAGATGGAGAATATACAGAAAATTGCAAATGATTATTTTGTTTCTTAACTTTTGTCAGGAAGTGTATATACAAACTAGAAGGCTACGAATGACGTGGAAGGGACTGGGGAAGGGATACTGCACAAGGTATACTACGGTAAAGGTTTCGGATGACTAACTACTGTGCAAAACAACTGATACCGATGCGCTGACTGACTTGACGAGATTATCATGACGAACTAGCAAAATGTTAGACGACTGACTAATGCTGATGCGCTGTTTGCAAAAGATTCAGTAGGGATCGGTAGGCACGCAACCGCGAGGAAATGATATTCAAATTTCTATTGCTATTGTTCTTTACTTTACAATACACAGCTCTGCTTCCTGTTGCGCTGTGCCGAAAATTTTTCGAATCGCTGGATAACCCGAAAAGTTGGACAACAGTTGGCACAGTTTTTCGAGTTGCGTCACTTTTCGAGCAGAAATGTGCGACGCGAGAGTTTCGCGCAATTGGCGTAAAACGGTGTAAATTATTGTTAGAGCAGGAACAATTTGCCAGCTGAAATTGGCTAAGCTGGAGAAGCGGTCGTTTTGCGTTTTTTTTTTTTTTTGCTCGCATTAAGGACTACCGCTTTCTAGCATTTCGCTCTTATTGAAATTTTATACCGGCTACTGCCGCCGGTATCTATTTCGTATTGAAATCAATTCTTAAAACAGCGTGTCCTAGTAACGTACGCGTCAAGCGAAACACGCCTTGCGGAGCACAAAAGAGAATCTGATCCCGGTTAGTCGAAGATCTTTAATTTTCCGCTAAAAAAGCACAATTTGTCACGGTGAGAGCGGTGAAAGCAGCGGTGGTAGATAAATGGACCAAATCATCGCGGGCACCGCTTAGTTTCTATTACGTTCGTTCCAATAATACGAGACGATAAACAGGTAAAGAGAACGCGGTAGCATTTTTCACGGCTAGAGGAATATTTCAAAAAATTTATCGAGACTCTGCGAACCTTTCAACAACGCGCGTTGGACAAAGATATATCGCTGTAATATTTAAATTGCTGCTAATTTTAACTTTTACAGTTTGCACAAACGGGACGATTGTTTTTTTATCGATTCGATAATTGTGCCGAATCGATAATGACCGAAGGCTACGCGGCGCTTGTACGCTTGAGAGCTGAGCAGCACGCGACGACAAATTCGAAGCACTGGAAATTCTAAACTTTAAACGTTTAAAACATCGGGAATTCTAAGCATCGAGAATTGGAAGATTTGGAAACTTAACACTAGAACTGCCGACAATTAAGGTGTACCTATTTGCATTAAAGAAAGTAAAGCTATAGATATTGGAAGAAATGTGTAATGCGGTGGAAATGAATCTTTATTCGTCCCCTTTATATAAAACCACAGCAAACTTGAAAAATGCATCGTAGTAGGATTATGCAATTTTGTTGAGAAATTTGAAAGAATTCATTCTGACCCTTTTGGTAGTTCTAGTGTTAAATGCTTTGAGAATTCAAAGCGCTGAGAATTAGAAGGTTTGGAAGCTTAAAGTGTTGGGAACCCTAAGCTTTAGAAATTCTAAGCGCTGAAAATTGATAATCGACGACGTATATATTTACATACGTGCTTTGTTATTACATACCACGCGTTGTATTCGTATCTAATTGTAAACTCTACTACTGGAAATAGGGTTATGGTTAAACAAACATAAATGTTATTTTCTATAACCACTCTCTTTATTTTATGGTCGAAAGGTGTATATCTTTCTTACTTTGCTCGTTCGCTAAGACTGAACGCTGCGACATTCGAAGTCGCCTTCAACCCCCCTTGACCGCGTATCGTAAACATTCCACTACCACTGTATTGCGACAACATGCAGATGGTCTCCAAAAAAAGGAAAACTAGCAAGTAAATTTCTTAGAACTATCTCTGGTCTTTACAGTTCTATTAGATTTGGTTTTTGTATATTTATATGCAGTATTGCCTTGGATATTGGCCGGGATTTTGCTTTGGATATTGGCCGGTCGCTATCCTCACCAGTTTTTCGAACTGGCTTCGCGAAGTGAGCCTCCGACCCAATCCACTTAAGCTATACAAGATGCACATATGTCTATGTTTTTAAATCTACCGTGAAATGTCGATGAGCCGTGCTGTGTACCTCTACCTCACTTGCTCTCTATGAAAAAGGAAACACTCACAATTTTCTGCACGATCTACAAACGTCGGCCAAAATCCAAGGCAAAACTGTAACCGTGGAATGTATAAATCCAACGGTCTACGAGTTAATAATTATTCCACAAAACCGATAAACTTAACAGACTCGGCAAAATTACCATATCGCTGAAAAAGTCGCGTCGCGTGTACGATTAGCCACGTTTCTATGATCACCTCTTGTCTGTCGTTCACCGACGACGACGAAGTCGGGGACCGTATTATTGAAACGAGCCGCCGCGTGCCGAAGCTACAATGAACTAGAGGGACTGCGAGCGTACAGTTCCACGCGGATTCAATTCGGTGTTGTGTAGCCTTTTGACATTAACAAGGTCGATGGAACGATAACGGTGACGCGTTTGACGTGGATATATTTATATGAACGACGCGATTGCCAAGCGCGTTGCAATTGAACCGATCCGCGTAACGATCAATGCAATCGTCGGTCGAAAGCGAGCTCGTCGAGTGCCCTTTATTAACCCTTTGCCGTTTTATTATTACATATTCTCATTCTAATCGTGTCCGACAACACGTTTACGAATTGCATTGTCGATGATAACGCAACGTGATTTCTTTACTTCGATGGAATCAACTGGCAAATGTTTTCCGATTCCCAAAGAACGAATTCAAGTGGCGGTTATAAGAACGGTGACAGGACGTGGGTTATTTACCCTATTACCATACGATCGGATTAGGTCAATTAATCGATACTTCTCAAATTGACCGACCGTTTGAAACGTTACTCGCAACAGCTGGGCATTGCGCGTAAATCGCGTGCTCCGTAACGCGTACGCAGCAATTTGTTCAAAATGCATTCTCGATACCGTTGCAAACCGTACGAAATGAAAAACTCGAAGCGAGCTGTTGCACCGATCGTGAGAAAAAAATGACCTCTGCTAGCAGAGGAAGGCTCGTGACGTATAGCTGGAGAGGTTGTGTATATTTATGAACGCGCAGCGGTGTGGAATGTAGTCCTGAGATGGAGAAGCAAAAAGCGGGAAATGGAGGGGGGGAAAAAATGACCGCGTGTCGCTGGACAGAATGCAGCCGCGTTCGATTGATATACATATGTACATATACATGGGGACGAAGAGAACCGTTTGAGAAACAGAGTGGCGTTTACATCGACACAGTTGGAGAGAGACGATTGTAAAACGGCGCGGAGCGCAGGAGAGGAGATTACGGGCGAGCCGCGTATCGGAATGTGTGTCACGCATATAGAACGCGTAATCTTTATCGAGAGCAGCGCAACGTATGCATCCGTAGCCTTGATTTAACCTTCCATTTATGACCGCGTATTTTTATCACCTGTTTTCTCTCCAGATGGCTCGCTTTCATCTCCAACGTTGCGTTGCGCCGCGTCGCGCTGTGTGTCGCAACGCTGCCAGCTTCGTAAACAACTCGACACTCTGCCGAGTATAATTCGTGCACAAAAACGAGTCCGTTAATCATTTATTAAACGGCCAACGCTTTAATGATCGAGGCATTAACACGCTAACCGTCCCGGCGTTTTACGTGCATTTAAATCGATAGATCATCCCGTGTTGCAGAAAAGCAAAAAGAAAAGTCGAAATATGAGAAACTGGTTAATCGGACAGTAAGAGAATTGTCGATTAAGTTAAACGAACGAAAGGAATAGCAATGAAAGTAGAATCTTAAATCAAATATTTTGAAACAGGTCGCTTGACCGGGCGCGGTACGGTTAGTGTTAAAAAAAGGGGAATGGATCTTATTTTAAGTAAGGTACTCAGGGTGTTCCACTGTAAAACACGTTCAAAGCTTTCTTTAGCATTTGTTCGCAAACAATACTTGAGAACTCTTCTTCGTCGTTCATTTGCACGTGCATTATTTATCTTTCGATAATATCCACAACAAAGTTCTTTTATTAAGAATAATAAAAATTGGCGGTGATTCGGAGCCTCGAACGCACCCAACGCAGCCGTTCTATTTGTTCGTAACGAAGCAGCCAAAAAGACTATTAATCGTGATGCGTTTGGCTACAGCAGATATATATTAGAATGAAAGAGAAAAGTTACCTATTAAAAGGATAGCAACACATTGAAGTTTAATCACTGATTTCTTTTTAAACTTTAGCGGGCTTAAAAGGTACGAAAAGGGCAAGATACTATATCAAATTCTAGTACGGAATTTCCGACAGCTTTCAGTGGAATATCCCCTTAACCCCCTCTCTCCGTGGCTAAAATATCGAATTATACTGTACTAAATTCCCGTACACTTCTTCCGATTCTTTT
Source organism: Eucera pruinosa (assembly GCA_028830335.1). NCBI lineage: Eukaryota > Metazoa > Arthropoda > Insecta > Hymenoptera > Apidae > Eucera > Eucera pruinosa. Next base: position 29,247,996 of record JAMYCR010000003.1, read on the forward strand.
CTATTCTTTCTATGGCTAAGAATTTCAGGCGCTTCAAGATGCCAGTAGTGTTTTTTTAAAAGCTGAAATTAATCGACAGGAAAGGCCAAATAATACGCTACGCGTGAATATCCTGAACGCCTATAGGCGCTGACAGCATTGAAATGGTTAAACCTTTAATCGTACTCCGCAGTTAGAGGATTAAAAAAACGAGGTAAAAGGAACGAAGACGTGCAACGGTTTCTCGAACGCCTACCTTGCTCGTTAACAGACGCGACGCGATTAAGAACGAAGCGTCTATTAACGAGAGGCTATTGTGGTTCGGTGAAACGATGCGTTTAACGGGATAACGCGGAGTAATTCGTTAGATACAATTTAGTTGAGTGCGCGGAGAATTGAGCCAATAATCGGTATCGAGGCTAACAGTAAGAAGCGGGCTGCTATCTGGTTCGATAGAAATTATCTTATGAATTATTTGGCGCCGGCTTACTTGCAGCCGCCAGACGCGACCGCGACGCGGCAAACTTCGCCGCGCGGCGATGATTACGATGATGCTCGTTAAACGTTAATCGTCGAATTAAACTGCTCCGTTTCGTTTCGCTATACTTCATCGGCCAAACCTATTCCTTTCGTTGATCGTTCCAGTTTTTCTTAACCGTCTCTATTAACACGCCGAGCGGCACGCGAAGCCACGGCTGAGCCACGCTCGACTTTCTAGTCGAACCGTTTTCCTTTTCCTTTTCTTTCTCCTTTTCCGTGCTCCCTTCCTAATACGTTCTTAAGGTGGATCTAAAGCAACGGCCAGAGGAAAATACCGAGCCAGACGTCGAAGGGTTAAAGCGAAACAACGAGGCAACGAACACGCGATAACGATATTCAACGAGTCTCGCAGAATTACTGGTTTCTGTTGAGGGGTTATATTAAAGAAATGACTGGTGTGGAGTAAAGCGAGTAAATATTAAGTTAATTTCGGAAGCTATTATCGCGGGGGGCGCAGCGTTAGAGGCGAACACCCCCATGTGGCCCATTTTACGCGCTCGTTGAGTCTTCCTTTCGCGGACGAACCTCCTGATTGCGCTCGATTGGGGGGCCGTGTCTTGCAGCACGCCGGTCGCTTCTAGATCAGCGCAAATTATGCTTCAACCGCATTGTGGATAAGTGTCGCGTTAGGCATCGGACTTAATCGCCCCTCTCGCGATCCCGCGAGCGCGTAACGTTTGTAACGACTAACAATACGCTGTTCTCGACGTTGACCTCCTTCCACGCGCAATTGAATGCCAGCGAGATTAATAAATTCCATTAAGATAATTCCAATGACGTCGGGACGATGCCGGGGAAAAACATAATTGCTTATATATCGGTGCCTCTATTGTAGTCGAACGAAGATAAGTTATGCCCTGCTGTTACTCCGCATTTAATTAACCCTCGCGAGTCGGAACACAGAATTTCCACCGCCAACTAGTTTTGGCAAGACGGCCCGGAGGAGTTTGACAGCTCGAAAGTTGAAGCGTTTGGAGATCCAAGAGCTTGAAAATTCACAGACAACGGAAGTCAAAAACTAGAAAGATTCAAAGCGCTTCAAACTTGGAACTGCAACTCTACTCGATAGCTTAAAGGCGTGGTAATCCAAAACAGACAGCTCACGAGTCAATGCGACGCCGCGTTCGCCACGCGAGGGCTAAGTCAGCGCATTGCAAAGCTACCGACGGAACAGAAACGCGAGATCCGTCTTTCAGCAAAGCTTGCTTCGAGTTACGCGTGTCACGTCACGGCTAACTGTAACCGGCAGCGATAGGGTAAATGATCCACGTACTGTCACTGTTCCTGTAACTGCCACTTAAATTCGTTCATTTAATAGCAAAATACAGGTGGACCTCCTACAACGCGGTAGATACGTTCCTTGAAAGTACACTATAGAATTGTGGCATTGTAGCAAACTTTCCACATTTCCTAAACAGCGTTGTAGGAAACGTTCTGCAGTTTTCCAACCGCGTTGTAAAGTTACCGCGTTGTAAAAGTATCGCGTTGTAAAAGTATCGCGTTGTAAAGCTACCGCGTTGTAAAAATACCAAGTTGTAAAGGTACCGCATTGTAAAGGTACCGCGTTGTGAAGCTATCGTGTTGTAAAGGTACCGCGTTGTAAAAGTACCGCGTTGTAAAGCTATCGCGTTGTAAAGCTACCGCGTTGTATAAGTACCTCGTTGTAAAGCTACCGCGTTGTAAAGCTACCGCGTTGTAAAGGTACCGCGTTGTATAAGTACAGCGTTGTAAAGGTACCGCGTTGTAGGAGGTTCACCGTGAGTTCGTTGCACTTTTAATCGGACGCGTAAGCTGAAAGGTGGTCGACTTAGAGCTGGAGTGGTACGCGTATAGACGCGTGTGTTGGCTCGCCGGTATAGATGGACAAAGCGACGCGCGACGAACACGAAGAGACCGGGTAAATGCTCGCCGTCGAACGACACGCTGGGGGCTTCTCTTGTACACCGGAAGTTCACCGTCCACTGGCGTTCACTTAGCGTTCGCTGACGTCCAGTGGCGCGAGCCCTTCCGCTTTTGCATCCAGCTGTGCTTTAATTCCAATACGGCAGACCCGCGTACGATCGGACCGCGTGAAACCGAAACACAACACACTAGCTGCGAGTATCCGTTCGTATACCGCTGCAACTTTTCATTTAAGTGAATTTAATTAATTTTTTATCGGATTTAATTGCGGCGAATTAATGGGATTTAACTGTGCAACCTTATGCGACTACGTTTACGTTCGATGATAAAAAAAAATTTGGTATTTGTTAAATTGTAACTAAGTGGTACTTGAATACAAAGATATGGTTAAGTCTAACTAAGCGGTGCTGAAGTGCAAAGATGCAGCGATGTACGAATACTTTCTGTGACCGCTGTGTATCATTTAAATAGCTTCTGCGTGTAAGATGTTGAAAGTGATTTAAATCTTTGGGTGCATGCATTATTCAAACCCACTCCAATTTGGCGTTGGTCAGCCACGATGGGTATCCCTTTCGTTCTTAACCCTTTGGGGCCTAGCGTCGCTCGAGTATTTCTGATTTTCTGGACACGTGTCGACTTTGAGAGCAACAAATTTAAAGTAGCATTAAAAAATACTTTTGTCACCTATTGGATAAGGATTCGCGCGGAGCTGTGATACACGGGCGAAAGTTCGTTAAATATTACTATATCTCAGCTTCGAAGGGTTAAAAATTGTACTCTGCCCAAGGATCGAAAATTACTCGGAGGAAATAGAGGCGCGCGGAAAGTGTTTCAAACGTTTTCATCGATCACTTGAAAGAGTTGAGAAAAGATGCGCTATAGCGGGAAGAGAAACGCGTGCTGCTCGAAAATGATTGGGAAGTTGAACGAAAGAACGGGGAGAAGCTCTTGGATGATCGGCGAAAAAGAAGAAGCAGACGCGTGTATGGAAGTAGGAATGAATCCGCGAAGGTAGCGGGATGCGGCGAAGGTATAGATTTACCAGCGAAGGAAGCAGCTTAAAAGAGCGGCTGTGTGTTGCGGGTATTCGTAACGTGCGTTGCACCGATAGCCGAGGAACACGATATAGGATTATGTGGTGTTACAGGCATATTGAACGCGATATACGTCGCAGAAACCGGATACGTGCGGGCGCGTGTACGCATCTTCGTGTTCGCTTCGTGGACACGCTGTTACGCTACTCGTACTCGTACCTTGCGTTGCCAATGACGAAAAAAGACACCGCGAGCAGACGCACACCGCGCACACTGCACACCTCACACGTGCTTCTCCGTGTGCGTTCAACAGTTCCACGGACCACGGACCACGGACCACAAACTTTTACCCTTCCCTTTCTTTGCGAAACTCTCTTCCAAGCTTTTCTTTCTTTCTTTCTTTCTTCTTTCCGCGGTTCGTCGTGCGTCTCTGTCCTCCCAACCTAACCCTTTCTCTGATTACGAGACCTCAACGATCCAACGCATCTTTAACCCTTTCGCTTCTATGGACGAATATACGCATCCGGCGAAAGCTGTCTGTGCAGGTTGTCTTACGCTTGTTTCGGCAAATCCAATACAAATTCTATTCGAATACATTTCTGGTAGAAAAACCGCGCGAACTCTTTACGGTAGCTAAATTATTCGGGTTCTTTCGCGTTTCATTGAAATAGAGTTAAGTATTATCGCTAGACTACGAATAGTCTTGCATCTATGGGAAATCGAAGCGTTATAACCCTTTAACCATGCACAGGCAACCTCGTGCTATTCCCATTTCTGTGCATCGTAAACACGTTTTACTTTGAAGGTAGCGCAACGAAAGAATGGAAATTGAGAGCAAAATTTCTCGACAAAGTCATCTTCAGCGCTCCCAGTGCCACGTGTATCTTTTTACTTATTTACACATACGTATTTCTCGGATTGCTTCGCAAAAGTGGTATCGAATGGAAGAGTCGAAGGAGAATCGAAGAAAATATTTATTATTTCAGATGGGTTTCTCGAAACGCGGTTCGGCCAAGTGTACAAAAAGTATAAACAATTTGTGCAAAGTTATATTTTAAACAGATAGCGTGCAGACGCAGGCGGAAGAGGCTACGCAATTCCGTGCAGCCACGAAATTCAAACGAAACACGAATCGCTTTGCATTCGTGAAATTCCGCCCCAATTTGCTAGCGTGATTGCGCATTGTTTTGCTCGCCAGAAAAATGCCGCTCAGTGTTGAATTTCACAGACAACGCGGAAGCGATTTCGACTTTCTACACGTGAGATAAACGTGACATTACAATGACACGTTTGCATATCGTTTCCCAAGAAAAATTAACAAACGTGCAATTTTAGCCGGTCTAAAAAGATCTATATACGTGAAAGCTATTATATTTAACCTTTTGTCTTTTGATTACGGTGGCCGGAATTACAGGTCTTTCGGTGAAAGCCTGATTTTTGATACAGCTCTAGGCATTACAAGAATACAAGAAAATTCCGAAAAACATATTAACCCTTTGCGCTCCTCTGACTCTGCTACGGCGACTCGCGTGCATTTTCTCCAAAGTTAAAACTCATGGTTTTTTACTTACATTCGCCAATTTAATTCGAACTTATTTCGAAGCGAAGCAAATTAAAGGCAACTTTACCCCTCCTCGAAATACACGATATGTTTTAAATTCTCGCAAGTGCCAGAAAAATGTGTCCGAATTATCGGTTATCGTAGTTGTTGAAAAAGTTTTCGAACGCGAAGAGTTTAATATCTATTTTGAAATGCGTTCGGTTTCTGCCTCTGAAAGCATGTATGTACATAGTTCTACAACGTTCAGCATCGAAGCGTTGGGGTGCACGTTTATGGGTTATCGACAAGCAGAGTCGTCTATTAGAACCTAATAATCGCGGTAGAGTGTGACAAGAAATGGTGAATACAAAAAAAGTGATTCGATGGCTACCGAGTTAACATAATCGAGTGAAAAGATGCGGTGGCGACTTGTTTTGAGATCGATGAATATTAATACGAAGAAGATGAATGATCGAAGTGAACGAAGCAACGACATCTGGGCTAAGAAGTTGGCTCCATTCGCGGTGGATATATGAATTTAGCCGCATGTATTGCCAAGAAATCCAGATGTTTCCTATTTTTAGTTCGAACGCGATACAAATAGCGCAAGCGTCAATCCGAAGGACTAATTCGAGGGGAACGTTGAACTTTCGGTGCCGTTAGAAATATGACGGCAGACATGATTCACAGATAGCGCGTATCTAGCCGCTGTGTTATCGTTACGTAAACACTGCAATCGAAGATGCACGCGACAAGTGAATCGATAAGCACCGCGGTAGCCTTTAAAAAAAAAAACGGAATCGACCGATAAGCACGCCTTCTCAAACGCTACCTTAAACTAAACCGAAGATAACGTTGCAATAAAGATAAAGGAAGCCGCTTCACACGTGACCGCATACCAATGAGTGACCATTACGCGGAAACATGTCAATTATGTACTGAAAATGTTTATAAATAAATTCTATTCTCTTCGCGCGTTCGGTAAAATTGAATCGCCATTGAAAACGAAGGTCGAACGTTTTAAACTGGAATATCGCGAAGCCAATGTTGGTTCTATTAAAAGAAACGCGTTACTACTAATAAAAGGATAAGAGAAAAGATTCCGTGCCAAATGCATCGTCATCGATACGTCGTATTAAATTAAATGTGCTATTATTAATACGCAATATTAAATTAGATATACTATTTGCTTAACGTGTTTCACCGAATTTTCTCCGTCCCATCGATTTGGAATATTTTTCTACGTAAAAGTGTTTGTACGCGCAAATACTTTTAGCAGCCGCCTGTACAAATTTCCCAAGATTCATAATATGTACACGTAGTTGACAAAACGGATCGCGAGGGGAGCTAGGTAAACGATAAAAGCAAGCAAACACTGCGACTCCTCGCCTGTACATAGTCGATTTTGCGCGTGTTTGCTTCGGTACACCTGCCGCGCGGCTGATTTATATCTTTCCTCGAGTATCTCTGATAAAAAGACGGGTAATGTGACAGAGGTAAATACTAAACAGAAGATAGCGGTGCCGAAAAAGCTGCAAACCCGAGCAGCGCGTTTGCACAACCTAACCTAACCTAACCTAACCGCATCCATCGAGCAGAAGCCTTATCGTTAGAGATACCCGAGCATTCTTCATCCCGGCATCAAAATTCTGTGAAAACTTCACGAAACGTGCCCCGTTCGATTTCTTCGGAACGAAGGGACCCAACTATCTACGTTTCTGCACCTAAACAAACGTTTAGTAAAAGAAAATTTAAATATGTCCCTTCGCTCGCGATTACCCATCGAATTAGAGACCTTAATAGCTATCTCTGAGTTTTGTTAGATTATTTCGAAGAGTTCAGCAGCAAAAAACGAGGCTGGGGCCTGTGAGACCCCGTTTGGTAGACGCTGCCAGTAAAAAAAACCAATGCGCAGACGAAGGGTTAACTAGCCTTTGCTCTGACAAAGATATTTTTAACCCTTCCGCTGCCAAGGAGGTATTACATATACGGCCTCAAAAGCTGTGCAATTATTCATTAAAAGCGTACGCATATTTGTTCTATAACGCAGCACGATTCGCACGACGATAGTACATCGTGATTAATCACGCGGAATATCCAAATGCTTACGTTTATACTATTTCCAATTAATTAGAGAGGTCTTGCTTCTCGTGCTTCAGAATTTTAAGGTGCCGTAGCGAAAGGGTTAACAGAACTCAAGGGTTCCTAGCGTACGAATACTTTTTCCATCCACTGCACGCCTCACCTTTAACGAAAAAGCGGCATAGCAGCAGGTTTTGCCATCCCGAGTCACGGAATTGTTTCCTCGAATCCCACGCGACACGCGCGGATCTTCCCCCCCCCCCCCCCAGCGAAACCCGTGTACACACCGGTGTACGTAGAGTCCCATTGTCGCTTAATTGACCCTACAGCCTTGAAACGAGCAATCGTGTCGCGGCCGATCGAGAGTACGCGAAGCGTGCGTCGCTTGGAAAGCGCAATCCCCGTTCTTTTTTTCTTTTTCTCTCTCACCGCTGCACAGAGCTGGCGAGGCGAGAGGATCTCGCTCGCGTTTCTCGGTCCTTTGTGCGGGCAATTTCGAATTGTTTCACGCGAGTGGCCACTCGTTGCGCGTTCTCCGGGTGGCCCAGTTCGATCGAGGAGCGCGTAACGACCTCGTTGTTGATTGTCGCCGCGAAAACCACTCGAAACGAGCTGCCGTGCCACCGTCATTCCGTACGAGCACCCTTTTGTGCTCGAACGAGAGAGTTCCGAGAAGGGGCCGCGTCGAGAACCGGGGCACAGGAAAAAATAATGGAATCGATGGAGCAATCGTCCCGTCCCGTGTAACCGTGTGACTAGCCAGGATATGACTACGCTATTTACTCACTTTACACGTCAGACATTCGATGGCCAAATATCCTTACTCCTAGAAATTAGTCAGACCCCCCCTTCTAATTGTACGACGACCAAGAATTGCATAAATGCCCGATCACTATCGGGAAGATTACGATTTGTACAGTTCAAATTTACAAACCGCATTATCGGACGATTCCTCCTCGATACCCCGGAGCAGGACTGAACTTAACAAAAGAAAAACACACTAAAGATCGACAAATATGTTACGGGGAAACGTGCCGTACGCAAAGGTGAACACCACGCCTAGCGAACGAAACTCCGTAGACGGTTCGTTCGGATAGGGGTTTAATCGAAAACAAACTCAGTCCTGTTTGACTGTCGAAACTACTCTCGCTGTTTATTATCAGTTCAACACGGTTTTATGCAATTCTTTGCCGTCGTACAATTTGGAGGGGAGTCTGACGACGTTCTAGGAGAGAGGATTTGGTCATCGAATGTCTGACGTATAAAGTTAATGAACAGAGCTTAGTCGTATCTGATTGGTCGCACGGTAGTTTAGCCGTTACACCCGCCCGCTTCAACTGTATATACCCCACCGTCGCCGTCGATCCGTCGTGTTTCACCAACGTGTGAACTTACACGATTCCTGCTGCGCCTTCCTAAACGCCATTCGTCACGATTCTCCGCTATCTCACGCATGCTTTTACAGCGAAACGTAACGCGATACGCGAATAAATGTAACGAGAGTAGAAAGCGACTACGAAACGATGACCTAGGTTAAGAGCCGCCGCAACGACACGTAATACCGCAATCACGGATCGTAGGTTGGGTCTATCCATTGACCTTTTCGCTGCTACAAACACACCGGAGTCCTAACAATCGTGGCAGTATACACCATAACTCGAACGAGAATGCAATGTTAACCTAGGGTACATTGAGCTAACGTGACGTACGATTCGGTGAATGCAAGGAAACACGTAAGATTATTAAACCCTATCCCTGTTCATTCAAATGACAAGTGTATACAGAATACTTTTAAGGTAAAATACCTCTTTTTGCATGTTACATGAATTCTATACCTTTCTGCGCATTTAAATTTCCCCGCAAATGCATAAAATCTACCGTGTAATCGTTCATTCGGCGTGCTTTTCTTATTGTTAGCGAAAAAGTTGTCGAGCTCTGCTATAAAAGTACCTGAAACAGAATTTTCCCTGAAAATCGTCGCGGCGCGCAGTCCCGTAAAAGCCGCCCTAAGCCCCAGGCAACAAACTATAGGCTACTTTGTATGTCGGTTTATACCTGAATCCGCCTTTGCACGATAATCCATCGATTCGTTTCGAGGGAAATAGAAAGGAACTGCAATCGTAGTTTCACCGAGCGCATGAAAAAATAAAGGATTCAGTGGAAATAAGGCCGAACAGATAATGGTATTTTAACGCGATATCGAAGAAAAAAGGTTACTCTTGATGATTCATGCTGGAAACTACGACTACCTGTGCCCATTGTGCGCAAAAGTATCTATAGAATGTGCAGGTATAACGTCTAGAACCACCGATGAGGAACAGATAAGAACGTACGAGCAGTAAAGGAAAGGAAGAGCGAGATGTGATCGCGGTAGTTGTCCGTTACGTAGCTTTAGGTGCGTTTTTTTTTTGTTTAACAACTGCATATTAAATGTCGCGCGAGGCGGGATGCAGAAATTAGCAGGAAAAGCGCGAATAATCTTTCGACGCAGCGAGCTTCGCGTTACGTCACGTCGTTCCATTTATCGTAACATCCTTTCCCGATTTAACGAAATCTAAAGCGTTGCAAAATCGATGACGCGAATCGATTGCGCGAGGAGGTGAGTCACAAGATTGTTAATGCAGAGACAGAGATTATACGGAAATATGGAAAATAATGGGACAATAAAGTGACTTTCTGTATTGTTCGTTTAGAAAACGAATTGGTAGTTCAAACTTTCGGCTAGTGGAGCCATAAAAAGGAGCAACGAAATTACGAATTATACCTAGCTATCGAAAAAATCAAAGAGTAGAAATTTCTTGAACTAACTCTGTTCGTAAGCTGCCATATTTTCGTTGCTCGTATTTCCAATGCTTCTTTACGCGCGTCGATAATTTTGTGGCTCGTTACACGCAAGTGCACGGAGAATCGGTTGCATAATTTATCAGCGGATATTCGTTTTCCTTGGTTCTATCGCTGCAATCGCGATAACTTCTAGCTTGCAGTAACTTTACCACCAGTTCATTAATATTAATTGGTGTCAGATAATTTGCGGCTCGTATGTGATTCGCAACGCGCCGGCAGAAAGAACGATTGATAAGGAAAAATACGCGGATCTTTCTAAACGTACTGTGTAGCAATTGAGGAGCTTTCTGAAAAAGGGGACCATAAAACAAAACGATGAATCGAGTAAACATTCTGCCTGCCGTGAGTAAACAATGAACGTTGTCTTAAACTTCATCGCTGCAGTGTTCGAACAAATTTTAGGGAAATATTGGCCACGGGGATGCGGCGATAGTTTATTAACCCCCTGCCATATTAATCTTTTAACTGCTAAGAAATTTGAGTTCAATATTACGATAAAATTTACATAAATCTTATTAGAAATGCAGCGTGTAATTATAGTATTTAAGCCATAATCTGCTTCACGATGCTACACTCGTTGTTACAAGGCAAGGACTTTAAGTAGAGGTGTCGTGCGATATCTCGAAAATTTCGAGGAGAGAACTCATCGACAATTAAGATAATGCTATGTTTCGTTGCTTAAACTTTATGGAGAATTTATCTAACGCAACATTAGATATAAGTGTTTTCGAGACGATATTCTCGAATGCTGAGATACTTTCGAGATCACACTCGTTCTACGAATTACGGCACTGATTCAACAAAAACGCTTTAAAATATTAAGGATGGAATTTAATTTGAACTCCAATTTTAGCTTCGTATTGCAAGATTGGAGGCTATTATATGTAACGTGCCTACAATATTCAAACGATTTGTTCGTGACACGATATAAAAATGATCAATTCATGCTAGCCTAAATAGGTACGAAAATAATCGTAGGCCAAGGGGTTAAAGACTTCAAGAAGGAAAGAATTTACCGAAACGGGGCCTACATACGTATCTACGAGTTGTTCTTTCAGAAAGCTTCACAATTGTCCGTATTCAATTACGAGGGGACACGTTGCGGCTGATTTAGAAATTCCGAACGGGGTGGAAGAGTAACGTGTAATTTGATATTCCCATTACGTCGCATTAGTCAAATACAGGCGTCGCGTCAAGGGTTTCCAGCGAAGCAGAAGAAAATAAAGGAACTCGCAATGGAGTCGCATAAAAACAGCGGCGACGTTCGGCATAAAATTATTCATGGAATTGGCTATGCGAGAGAAATCGAAACGAGCGTAACGGAGCTCAATAACCTTTCGATTCGTCATTCGGGAAATTCCAGCCGTCGCATCGCGTCGTCCAATTTGGCAATGAAAGCCAAACACGTCGCGTCGCACGTGTCTTCTTTTTTTATTTTCGCCGAATCACGCGGCCACAGTACAGCGCGTTAAAACAAGTTGCTACGAAAAGTGTTAGCCCCTCCACCACTGTATTTTCGAATTCAAGCCCCACCTAAATAGACGTTCAATTGTATCAAACTTTCTATTGTTGTACAGCTGTAGTTGTAGCCTGAAAACCCTACCAAATGCCAGGAAACAAGAAAACTGAATGTAGTTAAACCTAACTGAGCAGCGCCTAAATGCAGAAATACAGTGCTTTTTGCGGCCTGCGTATAATGCGTATGTTGGATTTTTGCATAAATCCCTATAGTTCATATTTTGAAACAATGTAAAACGCTTTCTTTCGTACGTTTTTCTTCTGTAAATCTGGGGAAATAGCACACGAAGTTACAAACGTGCGTTCGATGACGCTCTGGCATTACTGAGGGATAGTGTAACAAAAATGGTCAGTTCGCATTTCGTGCCACTGCCGTCGTTTACCTGTGTAATTGCTGGTTTTCCCCCACAGAAGGGTGCGTAGGTAAAATTTTCCTCGGCACAGAATATACCGAACCACGCTCTGTTACCAATTCTGTACGAGCACTTAGAAAGAACAGTTGCTGAGTTGACAGCGTCGCCCACAACTGAACATTTATACATAGTTTTTTTTCTATTTTGTATTACTTTAATAAATATTCGTTTTTGGAAGCAAACTCTGTAATTATTCAACAGTGTAAATCTACTAGGAAGAGTTTTAAATCGTATGAAATTAAATCTGATTCAACTCACGATAATGTGAGTGATGTCGTGTAGAATCGGATGCATCGAAAGATATCGTCGTCTTTGAAGAATTAACTTCTCACAGACGGTGTTCGTACAATGTACAGACCCTAGTTTCTTTTTATGACTAATATAAAACGTTTAATAGTTATTTGAAACAGGCAGGAGTGTTTATTAGCGATTATACGACGCGTTATCAGGCTCCGTATTTTATAACTGGCAAACTAAATTAGTAGCACATAATGTAGTAATATCGAAATACAAAAATCCCTTCTAGTTACACGAGCGGAATAGAAAACTGAAGTTTCTGAAGGATTAAAAGTAGCAAATAGCCACCGCTTCCAAATATAGCCGTCGGAAAAAAACGAATAAGGCAAAGAGTTAATGTATGGAGTCTGAATGGAATTAGCTATTATTTTATCGCTTAATGTACTTCCAGTAAACGGTGAACGGTTGCACCGGCTAGTTATTATTATTGTTGCTAAATCCAAAGCCCCCTTCCGCGCGCCTTCCACTTTGGATCTCGCGACGATAGCTTTCATAAAACGCAGAGCGTTCCCTGTTCCAAGTAGAAAGTATTCCGGCAAACGTATACCGAGAAAACGTAGCACACGCGCAATCGGCTTTTCTCAAAGGCCAACGAAACAGTATTGAAACCGAGAAAGGTTGACGACATCGAAAAATTGGCGACGCGGCGTTCTACGCTACGCTACGCGACCCGATCGAACGGGATCGAATGACATAAACACGGCAAAGAAGAACGCGCATCGTTGGCCGCTCCTCCTCCGCTCATCGATCGCGTTACGCTTTGCAAAGCAAACTTCTATTGACACTGTAATCACCGACACAGTCAATATGTCTAGACGTTTATAGCTTATAGGAACATTAAACACAGTTTTCCCTCGAAATGTGCACGATTTTGGGGCATCCGCGTGTACCCGCGTAATTTTCGTAATCCTCTTTTTACTTCTACGACAAATTTGTATTGCATGCATAATTTATTATGTTAACTATTGTATATTATATGGATTATACATTGGGCTACTGGCCCGTTAGTAAATAAAGAAATAAATAATTACTAGACTGTGGATCTTCATGCAAGTTTGTATTTTCATTAACAAGATTAAAGAAGCGAAACAGAAACAGAAGGTTGCTTCGCTACTTAAGTAGTCTGATTTTTATCTTATCTTAAATATCCTGTACATTTTTGCGTACTCCATGTGTTTGAAGAAGTCGCGTTTTTCGTTGGCTACCCACGATCGCGAAATCCGAGAGCTATTTTGGCGAATACGTGAAACGGTGAAAACTCGAATTTAAACGAGTCCTTCACGTGCTGAATAGCAACGGCAAGAGTAACGATTTCGACTATAGTTTTTCTAACTGTTTCCATTGGAACAAACGGTAAACGTTAAACGACGATTCCCCCTTAAATTCGATAAAGATCGGTGAATCCGCGTAGGACGCGAGAGCATAGAGAGAGGGAAAGGTGTCTTAATAATTGACATAGACAGCGCCGTCAGCCGGCTAGAAGAGAATTATCGCATTCGCGTAATCACAGCCGGCGTTGTGTCAGTCAGTTCTCCAGAGTTCCTTGAGAGAGTCGGGCACAGCCAGTCCTTGCTTCTGTGCTGCCGAAGCCAGCGTTTTTGAAAGTTCTTCGCGGTAGCTAGAGCATATCTCACACGCTCCCGAAGTCCAAACAGCTGATCGTTTTCGAGAAAGTTAGAGCTCGATTCCTAACTCTCTCGAACCCCTCATAAAGGCAAACTATTGAATAAAGTATAAGTTGTGCACTGAGAAAGAGACGATACGTGTTATACGCTTTCCGTCGCGCGATCGTCGCCTCAGCTTGCACGCTCCCAATAGTACTTATTCAATCCCAAATTCGAGCGAATTAGCAATCGGATCGGTGGATTTTCCCCGATTCTTTTGTCGATTGTTCCTCGATTTCGAAGCAATCGGAGACCAGCCCCCGTGGCAGGTATCAAGGTTGTCGGTGCACTCATCGTTAAAGCGTCCGATACGTTTTCACGTGCAGTGGCAGTGATCCTGCATACTCCTGTTGTAAGTGCAACGATTATCGCCTAAGTGCGCGTGTGGCAGACAGCGAGTGACAGGTCACAACGTTCATCTCTCGGGCTGCTTTACTTTGTAACGCTTATCGATGGTATAACGAACCCAAAAAGTTACTGCAATTCCAGTGCTTTTTCACAACGTCGTCGTTGCAAACGTCGTGTAAGAGACGAAGCAGTGAGAATCCGAGATCCAACTATCTTCCGGGACTAGTATTCTAGTAACCGCTGGTTCTCCTCCACACGGCACCTCCCTTTTGGAGCCTTACAACCTCCATTAGCGAGAAGCCGGTTCGAGGCAATCGACTGTTGCATTCGGTACAGGATATATAATTAAATCCGTACGTTTGCCCACGACGGTTCCTTGCGTTACGCGAGAAACGTCGTCTCATACTGTCCACAACCCTCTACCGCGTCTTGTAGCACGAATAAGTGCCCTCACCACCTGTCACGCATCTCGTAATCAGGGGGAAAGAGAAGAAAGACGCACCGATAGAGCAATAACCTGATCATAACATAAGAAATCGGTGTTTCCACCGATTCGTTCTGTTACAGGCACACGAACACACACATATTCAGGCAAATCGAAGGAGTGTAGTTCAGACGGAAATAAACGGCCATCCAGAAACCGACAGCCAAAACAAAACAAGCATTCGTTTATTGAACTCAGTTTCCTTTCCTTTTAATCCGAGCCAAGTTTAGTAGAATAAAATAAAATAAATTGCGATTCTCTAAACACCATGTATTATGCACGTTTTTGAACAGTTAAGTTTTTCATGAATGCTTAAAAATTCCGCACATCTAATAATTGCATACCGTTGATCGGAAACGTTATCTATTCATTGGGCATATACTAAAATATAACAGAAATGTATATTATATTTTAGAAGAAGGTACAGTTCATCATCTCTAATTTTTTTAATTTCATCCACAAATCGTATTATATAAATACACATTTGTAATATTCGAAATCGGTACAGAAACGTTCCACTCGTGTCCTTCCTTGGTTGGAAGTAAATAGTAATATAAAACTTTCTAAAGCAATGGATGAATATCTAATGCATCTAGTGGAGTGTAGTGCGAGAAGTAACTCACGCTTAAAATCTGTATGTATAAGCTATAGATAATTCGCGAATGGTCAAATTCTCAGCTCCGAAAGCGAACGCGGTGCACGGCACGTAGGCATCGGCAATAGTGAAATCGTACTTTCGGTTCACGCATATTTTATCGTAAACAAATATGACGCGTATCGCTATTTTTTGCCAATCCGTCTAATCGTAGCTACGAAGTAAATTACGGTGAAGCGATCGAAACTTCTACGGTTCATAAATATATGAAATCTAGAGGCACGCGTAGAGCTCTGTAACTCGCTGCAAGTGCCCTAAGTTAATGGTTGATACATAAAGGGGACAACAATCCCGCTTAGCGAAATTGCGTATAGCACCGCGCGTAGGAAGAAACTTAAATACGCTGCTTTTCTCGCCACGGTACCTTCAAATACCACCGTCAACCAACACCACCGCACAACTTTTCCTCTTTCTCTTTTTCTCGATTGTTCTCTTCTCGTCTGACTCTCGGCGCGTAGCAGCAGATAATCCGGGAGCGTCTTTTCCTCTCGGCCACGGACGCGAGGTTTTTTTTCCCCGGTCGCGAAGTCGCCGAGGAGGAAGGAAGACGAGACGACGGAGAAGAAAGGTGTGCGCAACAAGTTGAAAAGACTCACCGAGTTGGTTGTCGGCGAGGCTCGGCGCGAGGAGTACGCAGAAGGCCGCCAACAGGATCGCCAGCCATCGCAGAGGAGCTCCGTCACAGCCACGGTTAAAGCACCACCGTTCACACGCCATATTTACGGAGCAGCGGAATTCTTCTGCGCTACGCGAACACGTAAATCCGTGGGCTTCTTGTCCGTCTAGCTGCCGCGCGACCGACCCAGACGATGACGGAAGGATGGGCAGAGGTGGTGGGGGGAGGAGAGGATATGGAAAACGATCGAGGCGAGACGAGACGAAAACGGCGAACAGAGATGCAAACAAAGGCAGGAAAAACGGTGGACGCGAGTATAAACGCGAGTAAACTCGAGCAGACGCGACCAGAGCTCGAGCGTAAAACGCGAGAAATTGTAATCGAGGGATACGATTATCCGCGGCTCGTTTCACGTAAACGTTCACCGCGAGGCTCACAAATGTCACCGGAGAAGGATTTGGCGATGTTACGGGGTTACGGGTCGGCGTACGGTTAGCCGAACTGAAAAACCACACCGACTAGGCACGGTAACGCGTGTTTGTTTCACGCGCGAACAGGCACGAACTGTGCGGCGAGAAGGCGAGACAGCCAGCCGAGGACTTTGTTCCAACGACACGTCTTTAAACCGGTACCGGACGGACGAGAACGACGAGCACGATCGCTTGCGGCAGGAACGGCATGTTGACTCTCACTGCCTTGCCGCGCCGCGCCGCGTTCTTCGCAAGCCTTCCTTCCCTGCCACTTTCCGTTACCTCATCTAGATAATCATCTACGCTTCAGATAACGCCCCGACCAATCAACAAATAGCTAATCTTTTTTTTCAACCCAGAGCTGGCGAATCTTTTTCTGTTGCGTGCGCGCCGAAAACTTTGCGAACCATACTTGTCCGATACATTATTGGCGGCGCAGTGTTCAGTTTGGTAGTTTGCGGGAATAACGAATAGGAAATTGTAGTGGAATTTTAGTGAGATTGTTGGCGAGTTTAAAAATTGACGGTGAAATGTTCATGGCGGTAAACCAGGGACGGCTCTAGGATTCGGTTTTAAGGTGGGGCGAAAATAAATCTCCGAATGTTTGCACATATTTTTTAATCTATTTTTTAGATGACTACTAGTGTGCTTGGATTTTGTTAATTACATCTTAGTACTTCTATTTGAGACAAGGTTAAAAATTGATGGAACAAGATTTTGTTGTTGCAACGATTAATCGAATATCGAATAATTTGTAAGCGTGTAGAATAGTAACGATTGAAACGGTGGTTGTTGGCATTTCGGCAAAATTTTCGTGTCGCGTGCCAAGCGTAAAGTTCAATAATCGATAACCAAATCACGCTTTCTAGTAAAAATGTACAAAAAGTAGAGATTTTTTTTAACTTATCTTACTGATTTATTAATTCCCGATGTGCCGTGTTGAGAAATAGTTTATAAAAAAAAAAACAACACGTGCAAATAATATTTTATTCCTTTATTTCTGCAATTATTTCGTTCTACAATTTATTTAGCTTCAATTAAATCCTAATTGTTGATTACTGTGGAAGTACACAAAATAAATAGTACATTTATTGTTTGAGTCGGCAATGAAGGCTTCTACAATCTCCGAACACGATAACGCGTACTTTTAATCATTTCAAATTGTTAATAACAAACTACTCGTCTTCCTTAAATTCTCCCGAGCGAGAGAAACAAACGCTCGACGGGGAATCCAAAGGTGATTCGGAATAATCCGATGGGTGAATAATATAGGATTCGCAGGGAGAAACAGGGAGAAGCTTCATTTTTACTTGACTCAAACTTGAGTTCGATCTCAAACCACTGCTCACTGTTTGATGTTGATTAAATATAGCCTAAACGGAGAGTTAAAATACAAAATTTAAAAATGCAATAGCTTGCATTGGGATTTTACTCCAATATTTTATTGCACTATTGTTGAGAAGCTTAAAAATCGATGTTAATAATTTTGTTGATATTTATATTTAGCATAGATTTATATTTAGATCGATATTTAAACGCGTTAGCGATTAAAGCTTTCCATAGTAGTTGTTTTTCTCATTCATATTTATGATAGTATTTAGGGGTTAATGTATTTAAAATAAATTATTAAAGATTATATTTATATATGATATAGACTTAATTAAAATAATGAACATAAATAAGGTAATTTACAAATATATTTATATATAAAAAAATGGGTGGAATTCTTGTACCCATAAAGAAACAATAAGCATCTATCTAGTTATCTACAGGAAATTAACTTTGGTTATTTGTACTGCTGATTATGAAATTAATTATATGCAAATTAAAAAAAAGAAAAACAAAAGGAAAAATAATACAAAGTACGAAATAATTGAGAAGCTCAAATTTTTTAGCCTTTCCATATATATACACCAGTTTCATAATTAGCAGCAGATTTGGGTTGAGGAAAATTATGTTGCTTACTGTAACCATCGCTTTATCCAGAAATGTCCTGTGACAGTGGGTATCATACGAGTTATCTGGAAACTTTAGAGCTAAATTAACTTGTCTTATTTGTTCGCACTTCTTCCTCAACATGTAAGACTTATCGGTTGTTCTGTATATGTAATCCAACTCGTCGAACGCATCCAAAGCTAGAATAAGCTTGGAATCACGAATCCTAGCGTATTCGTCTTTCTCTTCTATTTCCTCCTCTTTCTTCACGGAGTCTACTATCTTAGTTTGTCTGTCTTTTGTCAGTGCACCGCACAGATAGTAGCGTTGGGTCATCAAGAATAGTGCTTGACCATCCATACCAAGAGGAGTGATACCTACTTGCTCAAAATACTTGGCAACTTCTACCCACATCTGGCCTAATTTCAATGGGAAATATAGTTCTATGGTGGATACTGTGATCTGCAAGGAGCAGTTGAATCTCAGGTGCAACATAAAGCGTACCGAATACCTCTGCGATCAGATGGGAAATACAATAAGTAGACTGCGAATTTTTATGGGGCTTTAAGTTTCTAAACACTGAATAGCAACTAGCTTCACATGTATACATGCTATAATAACGTGTGTTTTACTTTGGACATTATTGTACAATTTTGCATACTACAGTGACTCATCAAATTGGCCAAATGGTGATATTATTATATGATTGTTTAACAAATAATTCTCTTAGTGCAATTAAGTGTAGAGCAAAGTTAATGCAAAAATATAAATTGCACATTAAGCATATAGTTAAAGTTTTATACGTAAAGATTACATTTTGATCGAATACGATATTTAACGAATGGAAATACGCGATCAATTTCGTGAGTCTGCATTTTTTACCACAGGCGAATTTCCTATAAATCCATAAAAATCTGCAATCTAATGACAGGCAATAGATGTGACCCTAGTCTTTTATGCAGCTCACTCTGTCTTCCATTGAAAGATTGGCATACAATATTTTGTATCTGCTTCTGGCCATCTCGTATCTTTCGCTGTCCCTTTCAATTATCTTGCAAATGCTGTGTATTTTCGATCTGACTGAGCCAATCATGTCAATTATCGCTGGACTACTGCCCCTCTCTAGCTTTGCATAGTAGGTGTCTAACCATTGCTGTTTACCCATTTGCGGCAATTCTTCATCTGATAGTTCGATAAAACGACGTTTTACGATAATACTCTATGCATTATTACCAGACCGCGAGAATTTTTATGCAAATGCATCTTTTTAAAATTAAGAATGAAAAATGAATATTGTAAGTCTTGCTATACCGCGTACGCTTCAATTATGTGCATTTTGCACTTTCTTGCGCACTTAAATTTTCCACACGCGCAAAAAGATCTGCAGTCTAATTGTTACGAATTAATTAGAGGGCTTTTCTAGTTGCCTTTAACAGTGCCATCCACGTTCCTTTTCACTTTAATCCGTATCTCCTCCTCCCTCCATATTTTCGCTAGCAAAGACATCAATCCTGTTCTCTTATCGATTCCCCTCCACGTGCATAGGAATGGGCCGCAAAAATAATTGTCGCAAATGTCGGTGAAAACGGCGAGGTACAGGCAGCGAGAACAATATGGGGCGATCTCAAGAATATCGAGAACAATGTACACCCCACCGTATCGAATGAATGTTTCGAGATTCTTCGGACAGCGTACTATACACTCCCACATGTACGAACCTATGGCTAGCAATAGACTAACAACACAATATTTAAACATGTTGGCTCTATTGCTACATTCTCTGTAGTAGTATGTACTCTGTATCAGACTGTGGGCTTATGCAAATTCGTATCTTTGTTTTAACTCTTTGCACTCCTCTGTTTATTTACATTTCTCATTCAACATTTCTAATTCTAGATTCGTATAATGTTGCATTTACCACGATAAATAAATCGTAGTTTGTAATGCTCTGTGTATAGCAATGGTTATTTTTAGCAACACATCGTGTCGCAGTTATCAATTACACAAGTTACACGTAGGAAATAAATAAAGAATTTCTCAAATGAAAATAATAATTATATCGTGCAATTGTTAAGTGCATTCTGCACCTTTTTGCACATTCGAATTTCTCATAAACGCATAAGAATCCACAGTCTGGGTATCACGAACGAATGTTACCGTTGATCTACTTGAAATTCTTCGTTCTTTTGATACACGCATCGAAACAACAATTCCATGATTAACGTAACGCTATAATCTCCATAGATTTCCTGATAAAATATTTGCTTGGTCATAAGCCTTTCGACGGACATCAATGCTAGCGTTAGAACTCTTTGCTCTAGCATCGTAATTCTATCAAATTTCAAGATCCTATCGATAAGCCCTACGATAAATTCGTATACTAAACGAGTAAGGGGTGCGAAAAATGAATGGCAAGTATAATATGTATGGAAAAATAACTAACTAATTAATAGCAATACGATTCCGTACTCTCGAAAATACTCTAGCAGATACGCATCATTGCTGAGAATAATCGTGCACATAGTTTTCACGCAAGTAGTTACTATTTTTATATCGAATTTGGTATTCAAGCACCAGTCTAGTATCGTGTACAACCTGCAAAACATTTAAATATTATTCGCATATACTAAAAATGGGAGTCCATTTGTCTACCTAACGCTGCCATCGTGTTCTATAAATTGTTGAGGCATTTTTGGTGCCAATACGGATAACGCGTTCATAGCGTAAGTCCACGTATCCCAGAATTGAGAGGAATTCCAAGTGATCTTTGTTTCCGCGATGTTCGGATTAACTATTTGTAGCACAGTTGCCATCAGCTTTCTTCTTACCATTAGCTATCGTAAATCGATATTATAATTTTACGATCAATCGGTAGTTACACGTAGTATAATAAACTAGTTACAAAAATGCAAGCATCGACTTCCGCCAGATGCGTGACGATTAGCAGGAGAATTTTTTCGAAACTCAAATCTTCGGTGGTTCTGCCAAATTTGATCGTCTCTGAAAACACTCTCGCGGTACCGGTTTCGACTCCAACTAAATATTTGATCGCTGTGTCCGCTATACCGCTGCTGACTAAGTTCCAAGTGGGAAAGGTAATCGAAATAGCGAGTATGATCACGGCAATTTGGTTCCTGATCTTAATATTGAAGCTTCTGTGTTGGCCGTAACATATCTGCCGTTTAAACGCGTAACACAGGCCCCTGTTCGGAATAAATTCTGTTCAGGATCGTTTTCATTCATTTTAGACAGTGGCGGATTGGAAAAGGTATCGATTTGCTTAATGGCAAGTGGGCCCCCCTCTAAACATTAAATCAGCTAGATAATTTCATAGGGTTTTTAATACGTTTTCGGATATATTTCAAAGGGTAGAGGGAAACTTGCGTTATTTATTCAACTATTCAACTTAATTAATTATGGTCCAAGACAACTCTTCTTTCAGTGTGGCCCAGAAACCTAAATGCTTAGACTCTCCTTGCGCAATATATTAAGAATGTTAACGATCTTTTCTATGCTTGAAAATATAACGGAAATTCGAATATTATGGGCCCCCTTTTGCCTTCCGACGAGCAATATTTTTCGACCCAGTCCGCCACGAATTTCACGATACCGTTTTTTGTTTACCATAGAACGCAATGTTCGGTGGTTAATTTGTCCTTCAAATTAGCGGGCACGTCGTTGGGGAAGGTAACAGATTTCATGAGACTCCATAAGGTGTTCACTATTAAAAGGGTAGTATCGTCGCTATATTCGTTCCCGGTTATCAACGAATCGGGTGGACGCGTGCAACGCAACTGAGTCGCGTAAGGAAAATCCATTCTAACGAGTATGGTGTTAAGCACGTTGGCTTCCAGCATTTTACAAGCTTTATTCGATGCAATAAAAAGTGGAATCGATTTATTACATCGTTCAGTTAGTCATTCTGACAACGAGTCGCGTCTCTTGGGTCGAGGGCTGTTGTCAAAGGCTTAAAGCAAAAGCCGACAAACTATGGCCAGGGAGGTTTTTCACAAAAAAAAAAAAATAATCTAATGTTTGGCCCTTTAAAAAAAAAGTAGTTTGTCCACCTCTGACTTAAAAGGTTAATTTGCTGGAACGTACAGCAATCGCGAGAGACAGACGAGAGCAGGAAAACCAGCTCCAAAGTTTTTGGATAAATCTCTGCAACAGAAGCGTGCAGCAATTCGGCTACAATTTCGCACAGTTTCGATTTTTCCATAGCTTTGCGACAGCACTCCAGCTTTATCACCGACGCGTATTTCGTTTGATTTTTTAGCAACAGGGAGTGAAGAGCTCTATGAATCTTTAACGATTGCTCTTTGGGTAAGATTACAAGAAGGTGTCCCAGCAAGGTAAAATATCGTTCCATTATATCGTCTTTGAGGAAACCCTCTGAGGATCTTTCTAACAGAGGTGGTACACTGCAGAGCTCCAACATTCTATCCAGATGTAGCTCGTACTCTTTAACGGATTTAACATTCTCGGCCAAGAATTTTAGTAGCTTTATCACCAAAGGCAAATCTCTGATTTTCTACGAATTCGTAAGGGCAATCTTTTGGTGGATTAAAAGATACGCCTTTTTATTTGTAACAGCAAAAACATTGGGGTGCTAATAGTATTAATTTCTGTTGTATAATTTGCAGAATTGAAAAGAGGGCAACTATAATTAGACCGTGGATTTTTATGCATTAAGGATTAAGTCTAAACAATTGTAGAATGCATGCAGTATGCAGAAATACAAAAAAAAAAATATATCCGAAGTAAGATGCATATTAGAACATTTAGACGGTAAGAAAAACGTCTATAAAGCTGACATCTCTTTAATTATTTCTCTAAAAATATGAATTTGCATTTATAGAAGGTTTAAAAGTACAAATGATGTTCGATATGTGTAGTATACAAAAATATATGAGCTATCAGAAATACAGTGTATTTCATATCATTTGGAAACTAAAACCAATCAGTGTTTAGCTTTTACTTTGTCACATATGTTTGTATATGTGTAAATATAAATCTGCATAAAGATTCACAGTCTAATTGTAATCTAGTATGACATAAAGTATCCCAAGTAGCTGAAATTATGTGGATCAAAGGATACATAGCCACTGTCTCCCACTTGATGGAGAAAATCATACAAAAGTCTGCATATACGTAGGACACTATCCCTTGTTATGGGATCAGATATGAGATCATCTAATTTTTGCAAAATAGCATTGCTATCCAGCTTGAGCTGCTCGTCGAAATCGAACAGATCTTTTGGGAATTTGTTGCTTTTGGGACAAACGTGGGTGACATATTTTGGACAACTAAATTCTTCCCAAACATCACTGGCTTTCAACTTATCCACTAACTCTGTTGAATCTTTATTTTGCTCCATTTCTGCTCTCTTTGCAAGTACAGTTACTCGCATTAATATCTGAACACTACTCACAGTGAAATTCACTAAACGCGAAACATGCAAGCTTTTGAAATTATGGTCTACATGCACGCGAACTTTGATTCAAATCAGGACTTTTGCGTTACGCAAATTTCGCTGTAAGCGGTGTCCAAATATCAATGTAAATTGTATGCGCACTTGCGTCTAATATAGCATTATTTTTAATCGGAAAATTGAAGCGAGAAAGCTCTTACCTTCTAAATTTCATTAAGAAGCCAAATGCAATTAGGATACTCTTGCCGCCGGATCTGTGAAAAAGAGCGGAGCGAACACGAAGACGCGAGTGAAACGTCGAAATGCGTGTTTCAACTAATGGCGCCCTCTGATTCAAATTTTTTAGACGCAGATGTCGCCGCCGTCGAACGCAGCGCCGACTCGGTGGGCTTTAATTCGGTTCGAATGCCACTGCAAACATTTTATAGCGCGATCGATTTCGCGAACTATTATCCGTAGCACAGCGAAATATCGGGACAAATCCGAATAGATGGGTCTGGGTTTCGCCATAGCCTCGAGTATAGTTTGCAAACGCGGTGTTACGAGCATAGACACACACATACACGGGAGGCTCGAACGCGTTGGTGTATCGTGCACGTGCGGGAGAGAGTTTGCAACAGTCGCCGACGCCGTGGACGGTAGCATGGTGTGTGCTCCTGTGTCTCACGATTTATTATCGTTTTTCCCGTGTGCAACGAACTCAGTTTTCGACGATTAAAAGATGCGAGTATCGCCGAAAATGTCGCGTCGGCCAGTGGTGATCGGGGCGACGGGCTTTCGAGTTATGTTCGCGTAGTTTTGCGAAATTAGAAAGTACGGGCTTCTCGCGAGCACTTATGAAATCGAGTATTTCATATTTTCGAGCCCGGTGCGCGAGAAAAGTTGTTAACTTTCGTTGATTAGTGTCGCTATGCAATTTCTTGGACCTTGCGGACGGATATAGAGAAATATTAAATCACATACTTGGTATGTGATTGGAAAAAATGTATTAGGTGTGTGCGAAAGTGATTGTCTTCGAAACAATTTGATTCTTTCGCGAGGAGAACCGAAACTTGGCAGAAAGGTGGTGGAAAGTCATATAGGATAAAGGAAAATACATCTAGAACCGCTTTTGCAAGGTACCTTTTTTACACGATTCACGTTTACACGATTCATTTTTACACGGTGCTGTTAACTTTTGCACGATTCACTTGACGCGTTTTGGTCAGATCTGCACGGCTGTCTTAATACGTTTTTTTTATTTTTACGGGAGTAGGGCAAGTTTGCTTTAGTTTAACGCAAGTTTTATACTTTCTTGCAAATCATTTGTTTCGCCATACTTTTTACACAACATTTTTACACGGTACGCATTCACCGTGTAAAAAGAGTCCTAGATATGCTTCGAAGATTAATTTGTGATACTTACGTTACACAAAAAATGGATGATGATTCAAAATGAAGGCTAAAACTTTTACGCACGAATCTAATAAGTATTTAGTTAGAAATATTTAGGAGCAACTGCATAATGCATTTTTGTCCTCATCCGTCGCTCGTGGTTTTTTGAAAAAACACAAAAGATAAGATTAAAGATTAGATGTACATTATTCTGTGATTTTTAAAACAGTAAAATATAAAAAATGCGAGCATTATTTTGGATAAAGTACGTAGCAAGGTTAATTATATAGTACGTATCTTTCCATTTTATCGGTGCTTTATTGTCGCGTCAATTTGACAAACGAAGTGCAGATTAAATTGCGGAATTGAGAGACGAATGAGAGTTAAATAACGTGATTTGGAGATACGTGAAGCGGCCACAAAAACTATTCGCGCATACCTGAGTCTTTTAAGCGAGGCACTCTTAATCGGGTTGTACGTTTCACTTATGTAGCGATAAATTTTTATAGTCGCAGAAGGTTGCTGCTAACCGATAAGAGAGTTGATATATTCCTAATTGATTAACACCTAAATGCCAAAATAAATTCAGCGGCATGCAATCAAGTATTTTTCGAAGCCACTATATTCGCGTCTTTAATATGCAGCGACTACAAAAGACATTTGTATCGCAAACATTTTTCGTCGCTATTTATTGTCTCGGTTAAGTATTAATCAATCGAGTTTCGCTAAATTAGGTATCCTATTGTTTGATGGTACTTTTGTGCAGCCATATAATATTTGCTGCGATGCAAATGACATATAGAATTTAGAACGCTCCATATTTTTTGTATAAAGGTTCATCTTAGTTGCTTCGTATATTTCTTTTGATCGTCTGTCATTTTTGGTTCTTTAGTGCAATGACACCGAGTAGCTTTACATCCAATAAGTATATTCTTACCTATATTTTAGTCGACGGTATAGCTACAGTGTTAAATCGATAACCGAGTTACATGCGTCCATCGATTTTACCTCACCGCTCCGCTAAAAAGAGTAACATCTTTACGGTGCACTCGCAATATTAAATATTCCAAATCTGCTATAGAATCATTGATATTCAAATCTATTCAGATTTCCTACATTCGCTAGAAATTTTAAATCGATAACCGAGTCCTCTCATCGCTATCAACTTTAGTTTGTCGCTCCGTTAAAAAGAGCAAGTGTTTCGCGGTGCACATGCAATATTAAATATTCCAAATCTGCTATCGAATCATTGATATTCAAATCTATTCAGATTTGCTACATTCCATAGAAATATCAAATCGACAACCGAGTCGTTTCGTCGCTATCTACTTTAGCTCGTCGCTCCGTTAAAAAGAGCAAGTTCTTTACGGTTCATTTACAATATTCCAAGTCTGCTATCAAATCGTAGCTATTGAAACCTATTTAAATGCGCTTCCATCGGTAAAAGTTCGAAATCGATACCCGAGTCTCCTTCCGCGTTGCTATCGCTTTTGCACCGCCGCCGCGGTAAAAGAAAACAACGTCAACTTTGACAGTTTTGAGAAATGCAAAACGAAAGAAGAGGAAGAAGAAGAAGAAGAAGAAGATCACAGGAAAAAGGGAGGAAAAAAGGGTTTGATTAAGCGCGGATGAGTGGCCGGGGCGTGGAGATCTCTCGGTGGTTGGGATCGCGGCTGTGGAAGTCAATGTCGAGATACACGGTCGCAGGTAGTCGCCCTCTACTACGCTGGCACGTAACACGTAAGATCGGTGCGTGCACGGCGCACGGCGCACGGCGGGGACGGTGCTTCGTATGCTCGTAGTTTCGTAGTAGTCGCGACGCTGCCGAGAGCAGCTGAAGTGCGTGCACGGTCGTTCTTCGTGCTTCGAGCCTCGAACACAAGTGTTCCTTCGTGCGTATACGCGCGATCGGTTTCGCGTCGAATTTTGCTCTCGGTGCTGGTGGAAAAGGAGAAAGTGCCATCAAAGGATTAAGAAGCGGCGAATCTGGGTGTGACTCGCGATGCGACAAAATTGCCGCGACCTTGGCGGGACGGTGAGTGACCTTTTCGAATGGCATGCTCTCGCGGCCGCTACATTTTTTAACCGGCGAGAGCGCGTTTCTCACGGGAAAATGCCTTATTAATTGCAACGACAGCGAGCCGTGTAACGAGCCTCGACTTGCACAATTACACCGCGCTATCTACCTCCACCTCGAACCCTTTCCTCCGCGTTCCGTCGGCCAACGAGTACCTTTTTTTCCCCTACCTCTCTCTCTCTCTCTCTTTCTCTCTCCCTCTTGGCTTGATTCTGTCGCGTGCAGCGTCTTTTGTAGAACCGAAGGGAAACGCTGTGTTTCGCGAGGAGAATGCGATTCACGTGTGTGTTTTCTGCTTTGCAGTTGTCTTGGGACACGCTCGTCTCTGGAGAAAAGACGCTACGTGTCTAGGGACGGAAAATTCTTGACATTTGCGATGCGGCATACAATTGGCCGGTCGTTGGTTCTTTTTTATTTTCTGCAGCCGCTTTCCGTATTCCATCTACGTGTACTCCACGCGTAATAATTTATGGAAGCGTTCGATCGATTCTACACGCGACACATTGGCGTCTGACCGTCTTCTTCCGCGCTCTGACGTACGCCAAACTCTGAAATGCATCTATCGGATCGTCCTGCATGCCAAAACAGCTATTTTACGTACAATGGGCGATCAAATTGTTACGAACGCTTCGAAGTCATCGCTTCTTTGAGGTTTGAATCGACTGCGCTTACGATGATACCCTGCTTTTATCGCAAAAAGTATTCTGATATTTTTAGCGAAGCGTACCACTAGGACTTTTATAAATTCTATAAATTATTTTGAACGATCCCTTAATTTTGTTACGGAATTTTTATCGCGTATTATTAACAACGTAGTAGCAATAGCTTTCGTATTAAAAGAGGTTTCATTTTAAGTATACTTTCGTTTCCGTTCTTCTTCGAATTTAGTGGACGATAATGTTAAAGTGTTCACAATAATTTGATCATCCACTGTAGCTTGAAGTTTTCTAATCATTGTGTAATTAACTATGGAATTACCGACATGGTGAAAGTGACCCATTTGTATCTTACAAATATTGTATAAATTTACAGCCGGACATTTCTGCAGATTATCGTGGATTTCCTTGTAAATAGCGTGAACGAAAATTTATTTTCCCCGCATTACGTGTGTTTGCAAACATTTTATCATTTTAATCGCGTTGCTACAAATAAGTATACTTTAACGCTAGATCTCCCGGCAATTATAGCCTACTTAATTGTAGCAAGATGATTAAAGCGACGCTACGTTTACAGAAATACACGATACAAGGAAAAGAAATCTTCGCTCGCACTATTTGCAGAAGATCTCCAAAATTTCACTGCTGTGACTTTGCACAGCTTTTATAAAAAATTAGTGGTGTATCATTTTGACCAGCTTGGTTATTCTCGAGTTAACTGTCGGTGGTTTTAGGATTAATATCAAAGAACGTCCGAATTCCATTTCTATTCGTGGCTCTGCCATTTCTTTTGAAACGCGTCACGACATATAAATACCGTTAAATTCGGCAAGCTCGATGCTTTTCAGAAGCAGCGTCACTTGATATTACTATTCTTAATTAATCGATGTTACTGAGAACGTTGCGTTAACGCAACGTTGGTCCTTAACCAGTTACGGAGCAACTCGATTAAAGAGTTAAAGCAATCTCCGTTACCTCTCGCCCGATACTTTTCCATTTACGTAAAAACACGGGACAAATTTTCTCTCGAAACACGATGGAAGTTTCTATTATATACGCAAGATAGACCGGCTCGATAGAAAAGCGCCGAATTAATTTCTACGCCTAACACTAGTAACACACGCGTGCAGCGCAAACGAGCTCGTAGCGTTCATCGACACGAATGGACAACGTTTCGGATAAGAGGAGAAAGTTGTAAGGCGAGTAGATGAAGGCACAGGGTGAATAAGAAGCCAAGGAACGCTACACGTTAGAAAAATTTAGATACTCGGTGCTGCGACGAGGGGTTGGCAGGCTGGTTTCCCCGAGGCCGGCGAATCAATATTTGGAGGGTAAGCGTCCCGACTGTCGGGCGTCGAAGCTGCGAAACGTGAGTCACTCACCCCTGATTGCGAGGGAGAAAGAGAGAGAGAAGGATGACTTTTCTCTTTCACCCTCTCTTCTTGTATCGCGGCTGAAGTAGACTCTACTCTACTCGACTCGACTCGATTCGACTGCAACTCCACTCCGTTCGTTCGTACTTCGTTCGCTCGCTGCAACTTCAAACACTGCAACACGGACAATGAGACACTGAAGTTGTTCCCTCCAGCGTCATCGCGTCCGTCCCCACGGGCAACAAAAATATCGATCAATTTGCAAGCTTTTAACACCGGCGCGCCACGGTAACCAGCTTTTTACTTTATATTCCAGTGCGCATGCAAGTTGCAGCGGAGGAAAGTGATTGGAAATGCGGCGAACTCTCGTGTAACGCGAGGTTCTATAGAACGATTGTCAATGTTACTTTACTTTCTTGTTTTCACTTCCAAGATATAGACATTGACAAATCGTAGCGTATATTGCACGCTACGTTAATAACTCCAACTTTTTATGTGGCAGCGGAGGAGGGTGGGAAAATATAACTGTCTATGGCATCAAAAGCATAAATCTGGGCAGGAAGGAAGTTTAGGGTTCTGAAAAATTTCGTAAGAATCGATTAAAAGAGTAGAGTATGTTTGACGATCGGCTTCCGTTACTTGGATACTTTGACGGTGGGACGCGCGAGCGTGTCTAAAAATTAGAAAAGGGACCCTGGGTATATGCATTGTGTACATCGATATCGATGGAAGCGTAGTACGGTGCCGAGATGCTGGCCACAGATAAACGTGCTACGGAAGAACGCTCAATTTTATGGAACCTGTTCCCACCGTGTGGCTCTCTGGAACGGGTTTAGTTAGGTGCATACATTTCACGCTCGTATGCGTGCGTCGGGCGTCTTTAAAGGTCGTAAATTAACGTTCCGTTCTTACGACTGCGCGGGGAATCCGAAAATTCGTAAGTATCTTAATTAAAGCGGCGCAAAATCCCGCGACGACAGCTGCTGTACGCGTTTATTTCTTAATTCTGCCAATGGCCGATCAGCAGCATCTTCCCGTTCCAGCATTAACGTTCCCGAGAATTCCTCCTCGATTATACCGTTCCAGGCCGATGGAAATGAAATAATATCGCCACTACCTTTGCCTTATCACGACTAATGCGGCCCGTGATAACGATTACGGTTAGATGCGATAAATACGAAATGAAATTATAATTCTATCTTCGAGTATTTGCAAATAGCCGCCTAATCATTTTCTTGGGTTTTGTGGACGCGCGTCGATCGTTGAAGCAATAGAACGAAATTAATTTCGTTAATAAACCCTTTAAAGTTTCGGGAATTTGGTAGTCTGGGATTCGAAAGCTTGGAAATTTAAAGGTTTGGAATTCGAAACCAAAATTCTCTTTCAAGTGTTATTATCTATCGTCTGTGCAAAGGGTTAAAAACCCTTCAGCGACGACGCAGTTTTCCGATTCGCTGATGCGAGTAAAAGAAATTCTCGTATTTGAACAAACTTAATACGCTATGCTGCTGTGTTAGTTCACTGTTTACGCGTAAGGACTAGCTACACTATATTTTATTATTAATTCTTTGCTCGTACAAGCTACAAGATTTGGCTTGGAGTTTTATCTACTTTGCTTACGTACGATACTTAACCTAATTTGGCTTTTCTTTGCATTCATCCTTTAAAGGACTAGCTAACACGTTAGTCGATAATAAACAGTTCTTTCCGTTATGAATACGTATTAATCGTTCCAATGAAAAGAAACTAAAGTCTATACGTTGTATGGCGGTGTTTGCTGAGGAATTAAGCTACAAGTTAAAGGACTATCGAATACTAAACGTTATCTCTGACACGGCGTTGAAGCGCCATATAATCGGCTCGAAACGTTCCAGCAGTGGGAAAATTAATAAGGGAAGGGGTTAAAGCATCGTAACTGCAAGATAAACAACTCGTCGAATTGAAGCGACTTGGGTTCGAGTAGGTTGACTTCGAAAGTGTCGTTGGAATTGGTCAAGTGTCGGTTGAATTTAAGTACCTCGATTTGAAAGTCTCGTTCAGATTGGTCAAGTGTTACTCGAATTCAAGTGACTCGACTTCGAAAGCAATGGACACCTAGCTTAAAATGGCGCTGAAAGGGGTACTGCTTGCTTCACACACGCGCAAAACCACGCACTCGTGTTACCTTGCTCAAACTCCGCGTTATTTGTTCCGTAGGGTAAATGACCCACGCACTGTCACCGTTCCTACAACTGCCACTTTTCTTCGTTTATTTAATAGCAAAGTAAAGTATAAAGAATCGTAAGTAAAGAAATTTTCATACCAAATTTCGACTTCGGTTTACGTAACAACGCATAGACATTGTATTGATAGAATTAGAGTTTGTTACAAATGCAGCGGGCATTCGTCGTCTTCAACCGCAATCTTTATCCCTGACCACGCTGATCGTTGCAAGGCAAGGCAAAGGGTGAACGTTCGACTGGTATATATTTGCATATAAAGCTCGGGCCGATTTTATCCGTTGCCCCGATATTGTACATAGATTCGGATGCTTCATCTTACTAACGAGCTAACAATGAGAGAAAACAGCATTGGATACAATAGATATTTGTAAGTGGGAATAAAGTTGGCAAGCGCTACCGTATTTATAATCAAGCGAAAGGGGCATGAAAGCGAAGAAAACGCAAAGCGAAGAATGCTCGCGCGCGACCAGCCGAATGAATTGTCCGTGCAAAGTGAAAAGCGGCATTTGTTTTTCAATAGGCCTGAAAGACGCAGCGCTAGCATGACTGGAAAGATGCTATCGCGCGCGTAATACGGCTACAATTTAAATCCCGGATTTATCCTGCCGTAACAAGTCGGAATTATTCTGCCGGCAACTCGTGTCCATCGATCGTGCCTGCCCCTTACAGTTCGTCAAATGGGATTAAGCCTTTTTTTCGCGACCAATCTCCCAGCGTCATCGTTCGTGACCAATTATTAGAGTTCGAAGAAGCTTCGCGTCTAGCCTCGACAAGGCTATCCTTCGTAAGTATTTCGACGCTTCCACCTTAGGATTGCACGTTAGATCTTCCTATGAAACTCCGGCTAGACTTCTGAAACCGAAGTTACAAAAGTTCTTGAAAATTCGCCCGATATCGTTCGGCATTTTCGATCCTCTTGGGGAATCAGACGCGATAGAGTAGAGTGGCAAAGTACAGTGGAATCCGGTTACTATAATCGCGTATGATACCGCGCGGCTAATGTTATCATTCGACTTCATGCAGATTCATATTTTTATAAGTACAAGCGAGGAAATGGAACATGCATATGTAAGTGCAGACTGGTTTCACCTTTCAAATATCGCGAGATACATTTTAGTTTGGATATTTTGTATACTTTTGCATGCCGAATGCATTTTGTACATTTAAATTCCCTGTGATCGTGTAAAGATCAGCAGTCTAGTTATCTTAATCAATCAATCTCTATACACTCCATACGAAATTAGTTAAAAATGGCTCGCCTATTGTAATTAAATTTGTCGGCAAACGATAAGAAAGAACGCGAATACAATGGAGATGCGGGGCTCGAGAGAAGCCTACGATCGGATCACGGATTTTTATGCATTCGTAGGGAACTTAGATGCGCGTAAAGGTGCAAAGGACGCGCGACTTGCAAATATACGCGAAATAAAATGTATCTCGTCGTATTCGAAGGGCGAAGCAAAGCTCTAACCATGTCTTGCTCCGTTTCATTAATTATATTCGCAAAAATATGGAATCGAATAAAGATCGACAGTCTAAAAGTTTCTCGTACACCTAGTGGACGAGATCGGTAATGGTGCTCGGAATTAAAAAAAAAAGTAACGAAGCAACACGTCGAGTTGGCAGCGCTGATGTAGCCGGAGCTGCGGCAACCTTGAACGAGAACCGTGTACACCGGTTATTGTAATAGGTATGCGGAGTTTCTCGCGTGTTCATTGGCGAAGCGGCAGGATGAACGAAGAGGCGACTTGGAAGAGAAAACGAAAAGTTGACGCTGTTGATGGCTCGGGCCGAAAACCGTGCCGAGCTATCGGGGATGCGACGGCTCGCCACTCTTTCCAGGAAAATAATTCCTCCCTAATTTTGAGCGACCTTCGGCAGGCCGGCCGAGCACCGTGCGTAATCGTAACACGCGAAGACGAGCCTCTGATGGTTCGCCGAGAGGTGTCCGTTGAAAATCATGTAGAAAAAGGATCATCGAGACGATTACGGCGACGGTAGCCTGCGATAGCCTTCTCGAATCTTCCGTATCGCGTTACTTTTCCACACGCGTGTAAAAGGATTTTTGATGCTTCGAAGGAGTGGACGAGATAAAGCTGTACCTTGAACTTGGTTACTAATCAGGTTCGAAGTGGCCGACTGTAAATCGAAAAAGACTTCGTATAGATTTATTTATAGACGAAGGGTAGACTTCGCGCATAATAGACCGAGGCGAATCGGATCGCGGGACGAACCGGATCAAAATAAATGTTCACTTCATAGGGTAGATGCCCCACGTACTGCCAGTGTCCCTATAACGGACACTTGAATTCGTTTATTTAATAACAAAGTAACGTACAAAGAATCGTAATTAAAGAAATTTTTATACCAAATTTCGATTTCGGTTTACGTAACAACGCATAAACATCGTATATTCGTTTACGCTTAATATTTGTAACGAAGTGTTAGGAAGTAAATGTGCTGTTGAATATTGAAACGCGATCAATATAGTTATAAAGTATGGAACGCGTCGTAATTCAGTAAGAGCGATACGTTTACTATCTGTTACACAAACTGTCGTGTTAATATATGTAAAACGTGTTCCTATGTAAATGAAAAGCTTTCAAGTGACAGTACGAAGGACCGTGGGACTTTGTTGTACCGTTTCAATTACGTGGTAATGAATTTATTATACTGAACGTATAAAAAAAATGTTCATAAATAAAAGAGCGGTTGAACAATATTATGCTGCAAACTGGAACGATCTTTACGGCGACGACGTTCTAAAATAGTTAAATAAAGTTACTTAAAGCGTGAACCTTAAAGTGGCAGTACGTGGTACATCTACTCTATGTACGGTAGCATCGCGAATCGTTTTAGACGCGATGCGTTTCGTACATTTGACGACCGGCGCCGGCATCTGCTCGAATCGAATCGTGCCGGATAGTATAAATCGACCTTTAGCACCTGTGCGGCGCGAAAAAACGCGCGATCCGTGTAATCCGGCGAAAAGACGCGTGCCAGCGAAACAGGGTAAATTGGATCGGCGATCTCTGGAAACGGCAGTAAACGCGGTTTATGTCTTCATTAAAAGGGACGAAATCGAGCGGACGGTTCGTCGTTCGTCGAGGTCGACTGGTTTTCAGATAACCTGCCAGTTTGATTCATCGAAACGTCTCGAATAGCTTGGAAGCAAGTGGAACGCTAGGCTCCTTTCCACCGCTTATCTGTACGCTTGCTCGCCGAGCAGTCGCTTCAGTCGAAAGAGATTCGAAAACGTGCTCGTCATTAGGCGAGAAGATCGGGACGAGTAGGTGGAAGATAATTGGTAGGTTCGAATTCCAAGCCTGGCCCAGCCTCCGCTTTTGCGTAACATCGTTGCCTATGAAATGGTCCATTTTATGCCTCATAAAGATTCCTAGACGTTCGTTAATTAAGTATTGCGCTCCTAATTTGCATAAGGGAACTTGTACATCTGTACAAGAATCGGATTTAGTTAAAAATCTTACAATTAACGTAGAAGTTAGTTCGTCATTATCGCTAGTTTCTTTCAAGCGCTGGCAAGGTTCATTGAAATTTTTCAAACGAAAACATTGAATTGTTCGTTTGACAAGCTATACTTCTACCGGAAACAATGTTGGCGTTACCATAAACCTCCCCTGATAGGTGACTTAATTTAAGCTCGTATAAGAGCAGCGCTCGAAGTTGACTTCCGTTCATTGTTCGCAAGCCTTTACCTATCGCTCATTTCATTTTCAAACGATCGACAATATACTAATCGCGCTACATTCGTATAACATATTCTAATAGGGTAAATGACCCACGTACTGTCACTGTTCCTATAACTGCCACGTGAATTCGTTTATTTAATAGCAAAGTAACGCATACAGAATCGTAAATAAACAGATTTGGATTTCGATTTACGTAACAACAGATAGACGTTGTATATTCGTTTACGCTTAATATTTGTAACGAAATATTAGGAGGTAAATGTGCCGTTAAACATTGAAACGTGACCAATATAATTATAAAGTATGGAACGCGTCATAATTCAGTGAGACGCGACGTTTACTATACATCTTATATCTGTCGCGCAAACTGACGTGTTAATAATATGTAAAAACGTGCTTCTATTTAAATGGAAAGTTTTCAAGTGACAGCACGAAGTCCAATGACTTTGTTGTACGATTTTCAATTACGTAGCAGTGAATTTATTATACTGAATGTATCAAAAAGATGTTCATAAATAAAAAAGCGATTAATCAATATTATGCTCGAAACTGGGACGATCTTTACGTTAACTACGTTCTAAAATAGTTAAACAAAGATACGCGCGTACCTTAAAGCGGCAGTACGTGGTACGTCTACTCTATTCGTGCCGTTTCACGTGCAACGATTTAGAATGCATAGATCTTTCGTAGAAATCGAAGAAACTTCGCCTTCCTGGCGCTTACGCTAAATTGGTCGCCCCGCTGTAACGCGATCCATTATGTACAATTAATTTTACGCAGCGCGAAGAATACTGGCAAAGGAGAGAAGGGGTCGGTAGAAATCTGCAGGCGAAAAGATGTTATCGATATCGCGCATTTTCCAGTGGACGGTTAACCGGAATTTAAGAGTCGGCAACGTGTGAGCGAGAACGAGCTCGGAATATAAAGGCGCACGGGGGGAATACCATTGCAGATTGCAGGACGCGTCCCGCCGTTCAACGAGCGACGCGTCCGAGCTGCGTGCAAAAATGAATCGTGGCTTCTCGAATGGCGAGCGCAACTCTTCGCGCGCGATCGTTTCTCTGCAATCGAGCGCGTTTAACCCGCGCTAGGGTGGATTAACGGTGTCTACCACGTAGGTGTTTTATCCTTCGCATCGTGTTCCGATCGGGCAATTACATTAATAACAGTGGCAGATGATAGAAATGCCTCGGAGTTGTTAACGGGTACTATGGCGTGGCCTGGAAACATTGCCTCTGCTATCTCAACGATCCACCGATCGCTTCGTCCTACGCGTTACCGTAAACTCCATCGAGGAATTCCGCGGCTCTATAGAGCGTTTGGATGATTCCGCGAGTTTTTCAACTACGCTCGCCGAGCTCCACTCTCAGCGGGACACACGGGCTGCAATTTCGTTTTCCACGGAGCTCGCTTCGAGGATCTTCTCATTCTCGCGGCACGTTCGTCACGCATGGTACCGGTTTCTCGGAGTTTCTACGGGTACCGTGAACGACCGAGGAAAACGTAGTAGTCGAACGTGCCAGTACGTTAGGGATGAAAGTGCAAGGCGAGCGCCGTGGAACGGACCAAAGTACAGATATTCTTCGGCACGGTATTCTTGTAACGCGGTTTCGCGAATTCAAAGGTTGACCCATTTCGATCCGAAGCTGTTTTAGTAGCAAACTTGTGGAACTTTAGATCGGTGGGAGATACTTCAATTTTATAAAATACGTAGAGATATACTGCCAACGTATAGGTAACAATGGAGAAGTTTCTTTTGGGAGATTATTTTAGAATAAAATAGTTAGAGAAATAATACACGATAGGTTGGGGATACTTCGAAGTAAAAAGATACGTACAAAAATATTCGAAACACAGCAACAATGGAGAGGTTTCTTTTGGGAGTTTATTTTAAAATAAAGTACAATGCTTATAAGACTGACTTTAGATTATTTGACACTGTTACCAGAATTTGTAATTATATTACTAATTCATTAAGCGGCCACATTGATTTATTTTCTGGCTCTGTTGATAAATGTAGGCACGTTGCTCTCAAAATCACCAACGCGGACTATGTTAAATTATCATCACGTCGTGAACAGTTAGGGTTCTATAGTCCGTCCAATTTAAATAAATAAGTAAATAAATGAAATAGTTGCAGGAGTAATACATTTCTGCTGATAAACGTAAGATGCAACATTTGGGATGATAGGTGTAAACAAATAGGTTAATGCCAGCAAAGCTATACCTAAATTAATTATTACTAGGGGCGGAATCAAGTATACTTACGAACCCCAGGTAGTTTCAATAACCATGCTTCGTTCCACAGATTTCGAATGCTACTTAGCAGCAATAACGTTCCATCGATTACACTCGAAGCGTATTCGTTCTACGCAAAGTAGGTAACGAACCCTGGAATTAGTGCTCGCCGCTTTCGAAAAGGTACTTACGCGTACTTCTGTATTACATAGACGCGAACCCTTTACCAGTACTCGAGTCTCGGAAACGAGAGTTCCCCAACAGGTTTTACCTAACGTATTCAATAAAATGCTTCTAATTGAATTTTACCCGCAATCGATGTTACATATACGTGCACCTATACGCGCCTTTCGTAGTCAAAGGGTTAAATACAGCGTTAGAGAGCGTTGGCATCGCTTTACCAGCGTTTCAAGGAAATACCATGTACATACAAGTTTCAACTGGATTCCGCGCATATTTAATTCACGCGATTTTTCTAACGCGAGACGGGGCAGCGCAAAGTACTATCACCGCACCACGGGACTCGAATATAGCCCGGCAGTTTTTCGGACGCCGAGCCGCGTTACAGGAGGGATAGCCGTAGGTATAAGTTGGCGGGAAAGGAAAGGTCAGCCGCGTTGCGCGGAGGAGAAACGAAGGAAGAGGCCCTCCGCCTATCGGCATCGCGTCCCTGGCCATCTTCTGCTCGCTTCTTTTCTCTTGTTTTGGCGAAGTGGTTTTGTTGCGGAGACCAGGCGAGTCGGCTTGGTCCGTGCTCGTTGTCTACCTGCTGGTCGTCGCTGCCCGTGCAAGCGCTTGTTCGATTGGTTCGTGCCGATGCACCATCCGTTTGGATTGGCCAAACCGGATCGGTTAGCCTCCGGGGAAGGAGGATCGCGAGCCGATGCCAGCGGAGACCTATCGTGCTCTCGCTACGGTCAACTAGTCCCGCGATCCCGAGGACCGGCCGTGTGCAACCCGCGATTCTCTCCTCTAAACGCAATAAAACAAACGGGATGAAGAAGATGCTCATTGCGGACGGGGCCGTCCTTTGCGCCGCGTTCTACCTTCTACCTTTTGCCTCTTCTGACTCCTTAGACGCGTGCAAACGCGTTGCCGTTACCGCAAGCGTCTTCCACACGCGCTTTACCATGCCGTCCGCCGTCTATATTCAGCCTCGACCTTTCCTTCCACGAGCACGCTCTTCAAAGTCGTTTAGCAATCGGCTATTTCAATGGGGTAATTGATATCTCGAAGGGTACGCGTAGTGCCTAAGCGTCTAGGGTAATCGCTGCTTCGAAGATACGGGACTTCGGTCTCCTCCGTTCTCACATTCGGCATTTTTGGGCGTTTATTTATTTATTTTAATTGTTTCAGTACTGCTGGCGCCTATAGGCGCTCGATGAGTTTCTATTTCGCGTATGCTGTTGACACTTTCTATCGATTAACAGCGATTATCAAACGTTATTGGGGTCTTGAAACATTTGCAACCTTTTGCCACTCGATTAATACGAAAGAACCGAAAGAAGAATGCGAATTAAAAATAAAAGAAATGAACGTTGCGTTGTTACGTAAATCGAAGCGGAAATTTGGTATGAAAATTTCTTTACTTACGATTCTTTGTACGTTAGTTTGCTATTAAATAAACGAATCGGAGCGGCAGTTATAGTAACGGTGACAGTACGTGGGTCATTTACCCTATACGATAGGTGGAGTCCACTTATTATTGCCGGACGATCTTTTGCATAGCATTTGTCCGCCGCTATTCTTGATAACCGTGGTTCGCTGTTGAGGAACGGAATCAACTGTACACCGGAACAAATGCAATTTCGTATAACCGTTACGCGGCTTTTATTGTTTGCAGGAATGCATCTTGTTGCAACTTTTTCTTTTCCTTCCGTGACCGACATACTTTCGCGAGGAGCACACCGTCCTCGACAATTTTTTATCGATTTCAAACCGCCTTTCGACTCGTTGCATACCTCCGCAATCGGGACACTAAACAAATTAGCTTCTCAATTGTTACACGCTTAACCGGAGGTGAAAGAGTCGACGAATATTCCAGCGGAAAGGAACGACAAAAGTTTGCCGCGTTAATTTGCTTAACCAGCCTTTGGTTATTGAGACGAAAAAAATTAAGGTAGAACTAAACTCTGCGGGCTTGTGCTACGATCAGTAAAAGAATTTTGCTTACGCGTAAATTTTTGCGTAACGCGTTTGCTTAACGCGTGTTCGGTGCGACATTAGAAATCTATAGAGGTTACGGAAATCGAAATATAAATTATCTCGATAAGCTGAAAAAGCAACTGCGAAAACATAAAAATCTCACGAAGTCCAAAATGACTGCTCGCATCGATAGCAATATTCGCACTATAAACGCGTGCGCGAAAGCAAAGTACTTAGTATTATTTATTTCAATCCGTGCCTTTCGGTTTTCGATGGTTTCCAGTTGCATCGAGTTTCATTCGTTCTTACAAAATCACAGCCTACTCACGCTTCTCCCTGCTGCTTCTGCTCATTGTCAGTCAGATATTTAGACTTAAACCCTATACCTGTACCTACGTATTCCCGTATCTATATAGTTACGCGAAAGAAAAAAGTCGAATCATATCTCGAGGGCTCTTCTTTCCCTTGCAAATTTATGGAAACGGGCTCACGACACGTCACTTGCCATAACATACGAAATCCCCGTGACGCGTACAATCGCGTCGTACGCATCGAGATGCGTTAACGTTAATATTATTAATGATGCAACGCGTGAGATACTTCGCTATCTGAACTCTAGATTGATAAGAAGCCAAGGAATTGCACGATAATTTATGCGGCTACGCGTAAATGCACGATAGCGGCGCGAAAGGGGTTAAAATATTACAAGCGTGGAACGGTGTTGAACAAGGAGAAGTCGAAGCAACGAACGGCGAGAATCGCGGGACGCTCGCCGCAGTCTTCTTCCTTTTTCGCCAGCGAAACGGGTGTTTGAACTGCATCCTTCGAGATTACACGTTTCGATGTCCTGCTCGAAGGACGCGAAGCAGATACTCTCCGCGTATAGAGGCCTTTTTACCAGCGGAGTCCGACCACCGATCCTCGCAGTGAAATTGCAGAACAAATGGAGCATTCGTGAATCGCGACGGTCCGCCTTTCAGCGCTTCGATTTGTCAACTATTTTAATTATCCGGCAGAAACTGTTCGCTTTTTTTTGGAACCTCTTCTTGCGCGGAACATGAGACGTACGTTGCTCGTAATAATTATGATGGAAACATTTTGGGCGAAAGGTGGGCAAATTTAATCGACGATAGTTTCGCGAAAAATTATCCTAGAATCTGTCATTTTTTTTTTATTTAGTTCAATTGAAATCAGAATTAAAATTAAATTTCCGTCTTAATAGTAGGCGTTTTCGTTGAATCTGTGCAGCAATTTGTAAAACGAGTGTACCTTGTTATTGTAGGCTAAAGGGGTTAAGAAGATTGGTCTGCATTGCAAATGCTTCGTTTTTGTTGTTCAATTTATAGACTTACGATTAACGATTCTAGCGTGGCCCCAGTATTTGCCTACACCTAAAAGCGTCCCGTGGCTACGAGAAGATTAAGAACCGCTGCTTTAAAGTAACTCTTTAACGTATAGCGGAAAGATTTTACATACTTTGTAGATAGAAAGTAAAAGAAAATTTCGTAGTAAGATTTTGCCCGCTCTTATGCTCGCTGCCGAGAAGTGCGACAAAACTGATTCCCGTCCGGGGATCGAGAGTGGTTTTACGCGGCGAAAGGATTAAAGTCCTAGATCCGTAAAAATATGGCGTCGTTAGAGAGAAGACAGGGTCAACGAATTTGCCGTAGAAGGGAGCGAAGGAAGAAACGAGGAGGGTGAAACGAACGGAAACCGCGGTTCCCACGTTTTGTGCAGCGGGTATCGCATTCTCACACTCGCGGAAGATATTCGGTGCAAGAAAGCGGCAGAGCCAGACGCGTTTTTTCACCGATTCTAGTCGGCGAGCAAACGGCAATTAAACGGAAACGAAGACACGCAGACACGACGCGACGCGGGCTCGTCTGGATTAATAAATTCTAGCAAAAGTAATTCGACGTTTTTACGCGCAACTTCAACAAACGCCTACGGGTTTTTGCCGCTGACTAGCTGCTTCCTAGGTCGTACTCTATGCCTTCTTCTACGTACGATGAATTATTCAGCTCGCCGGCGGCTTCTTCGGATCGCCCGTTTCCCTCCTTTACAATCATTTTTATCGCCGCTCTATCGCGTCTGCGATCGCCGGATACCGGATAGAGAGCGGCCTAAAATATTCTCCGCCTATTTGTCGGCGATATTTGGAAGCCTTCGGGAATCGATCGTCTTTCCCTCCTCGAGTCTCGTCGAAGCCCGCGACCTTTGAACTAACGAGCAGCCCGTATGCTTCCCACCTCTCTGGTTACACGTCGAAACAAGTTAACCCTGCCTCTAAGCTATTCGACTCCTCCAATACCAATTACGCTTCAGTCGTCTTAACTCGTTCCCACCCGGATATTTCCAACAATTATTTTGCCTGTCTTTCCTTCGATAATTGGTAAACGCTTTAACACTGTACTAGTGCTATCCTCGCAACGGTAATTAATTACTATTATTAAACCTTAACGACGTTCTAAAATAGTAAAATAAAGTTGCTTAAAGCGGCAGGACGCGGTACATTCACCCTAGTTGAGTTGCTCGCAGAATGGTTAACGATGCAGGGGGCGAAATAACGATGCAATTCTCTTCGAAAGTTTCCCTTTTGCGTTGAGCAGATGGACGGCTGCGAGAGCGGGCGTTGAACCGGTCGCGAGGAGAATCGGCAACAATGGGACACTTGTCTGGGCGGGCAGAACACGAGAAGAAGGAGCGGTCGCTGTAAGAGGGTGGCTGCCATGGCGAGGTGGAGATGGATGCTCCCGTTGCTCGCGGCCTTCTGCACCCTGACCGACGCCTACCTGGCCGTGCTCTCGTCCAGCACACCGGTCGGCAGCGTGGTCTTCGAGGCAGGTGTACCGCAGCTGGGTGGCACTCGCAAGTACGTCGCGTCCAACGAGCGGACCGCTTGGTTCGCCAGAAAGCTGCTCAAGGTTCATCCTCACACCGGTCGCGTCAGATTAGCGCGACCGCTCAGATGCGATGGCCTTCAGTATCCGCGGATCTTCACCTTCTACGTGGACTCGACCAGCTCCAGGCTGGGACGGCCGACCATCGATTACTACAGCCTGCCGCTGAGGATCCTCATCACCGGCTGCGGCGGAGAGAATCGAGATTTGGCCGCGACCAGAGGATGGATGGCGGAGACGTTGGCGTCGTACGCTATGCCGAGCACCGATAGGTGAATCTTTTGCTCGTTTCGCTAGCCGAGCGGCGGAAACGGCAAACTCACCGTGGCCGATGTTCGTTTAGATAGCGGCCCGGTAATTAGGCGGTCGCGTTAACTGCCACGTGAGAGCTTTCACTGATTTATTTTTATGATTAATTTACATGTGCCGCTGCGCGCGGTAGTTAGCGCGAGCGCGGGTAGCTTTCGCGGGAAAGAAGCAACGGGAATCGCGATAAGGTATAACGTAATCGCGGACGAGGTATGGAACGGATCGCTCATCCGATGCTGCCTTTCCTTCACCTTCGTTTCAGCCTCGCGAGCTCCATTATCATCTGTGATTTTATCTCTCCCATTGCGTAAGATCTATAGCTTTTGCGTTCGCTTTTACGTTTCGCGTATCGGGATACTTTAGAAGCGCCTACCGTTCGTCCACGAAAAGAAGGCAGACGAGTCTTTGCATCCTCGCCGTAGATGTAGTCTATCGTCTTCCGTTTCGCCGCGCGCCGTCTTCGTTATTAAACCACTGTCAATCTTTAACGTCTTCGGTTAATAGCGAACGGTGCACGCTCGTGTAGGGAGGCTAGTATATTGTACGTAGACCGGAAATGTGAATACTTGCGTGCCTTCTTGTCCCGGACCAATACTATGTTCCTTGTTTTCTTTTTGCAACGCGTTTCCTGCCCTACGCTGAATGGTGTTTGCCCGTTTAAAGGTCCATTCGTACATAACCGTGCCGTGTTCGTTCCGTGTCCCGGCCGTGCTCCGGAACCAAATTAGTTCCTATGATTTTACACGTAACTGTTTATATATAGTCCGTCGTTATCCAAGAGTCGGACATGACGCGGCCAAGACGCGGCGCGATTACGTATAAATGGACGTTAAAAAGATCTGCTCTTCCCCGGCGGACAGGTTCACCGAGGTTTGCCTTAGAACATCGCAGCTGGTCGCAGCCCTACGAGATTTTCTTCCCGTCACCGCCCTGAAGGAGTGCGTAACCAAATGGTTGGACGTAGCGGATCCGAGGTTCCTGGTGGAGCACGTAGGCGGGGATTTGGTCTCCGCGACGGAGCAATGCCTGCAGGATCCCCTCTGGAAGATCTCCATCTCGATGAATCTGTTCTGCGACATGAAGTCGCGGTTAACCGACGTGGAGCACCGTCTGAAGATCATCTTTCACCACCGTCAATTAGACGACACGGACCTAGGAAGGCGCGTCCGGAGGGAACTGAAGAACCAGTCGCCGAACTTCGACCTACCCCTGTACGTGGCCGCGGTGGAGGAGGAGAAGGAGCCCGGATTGTACGTGACTTCTGTTCGAGCGCGAG
Source organism: Eucera pruinosa (assembly GCA_028830335.1). Classification (NCBI taxonomy): domain Eukaryota; kingdom Metazoa; phylum Arthropoda; class Insecta; order Hymenoptera; family Apidae; genus Eucera; species Eucera pruinosa. Next base: position 29,292,028 of record JAMYCR010000003.1, read on the forward strand.
ACCCGGAAGGCGGCACGGTCCGTTACTCGATGATTTCCCTTCTGGACGCTCGGTCGCAGGCGTTGCTGGTGCTGGATCCGGTCACCGGCAGGGTCACCACTCGGGCCAGGTTGGACAGGGAGAGCGTGGACGTTCACTACTTTCGGGTGCTGGCCGTGGACGACTCGTTCCCACCGAGAACGGGCACCACTACGCTCCAGGTGAACGTTCTCGACGCGAACGACCACGCGCCGGCGTTCGAGTGGCCGGAGTACGAGGCTTTCGTCAGAGAAGGCGTCCCGGTGGGATCCACCGTTGTCACGGTCAAAGCGACCGATCAGGACGCCAACAGGAACAGCGACGTCGAGTACTCTATCCTGCAGACGACCAGCGGCAGCGGGGACGCCACCGCCGAGGATTCGTTGACCTTTAGGATAGATCCGAAATCCGGCGTGATTACCACTCGCACGCCCCTCGACAGGGAGAAGACCGCGGTGTACACGGTGACTTTGAGCGTGTCCGACCAGGCGACGCCGCCATCCACGAGGAAAACGGCGAACGCCACGCTGGTGATCCGCGTGCTCGACGACAACGACAACTACCCCCAGTTCACCGAGCGCACTTACTCCGTGTGGATCCCGGAGAACTTGGATTACACGGCGAATCCTGTGATAGCGCGCATCCGCGCCACCGACGCGGATGCCGGCAACAACGCGGCGGTCCGGTACGCTATAATCGGAGGGAACACGCAGAACACGTTTTCCATAGACTCGATGAGCGGCGACGTGGCTTTGGTTAAGCCGCTGGATTACGAGTCGACCAGGAGTTACAAGATAGTGATACGCGCGCAAGACGGCGGCTCGCCGGCTAGATCCAACACTACGCAGCTGCTGGTGCACGTGAAGGACGTGAACGACAACGCGCCCAGGTTCTACACCAGTCACTTTCAAGAGTCTGTGTCGGAGAACGTGCCCACGGGCTACTCGATGCTCAGGATACAGGCGTACGACGCCGACGAGGGTGCGAACGCGCAGATCAAGTACACCATCGGGGCGCGAGACTTCTCCGGAGCGTCCACGGAGAACTTTCCCATCACCGTTAACTCGGAGACCGGGTGGATTTGCACGACCAAGCAGCTCGATCGCGAGCAGTGCTCCAGGTATTTATCTGTTATATTTGTTCGTACTACTTTCACAGCTTGGTGGGCATTACTCGAATCGTTTCGAGTAAATATTTGTCTAACGCAATTGTAACTTGCGATTAAGTCGAACGTTTCGTTTCGGTCTAGGAATCGGGAATCGATACGTACCGTGTAAGCGAATGTCGTCGATGTAACGCGAAAGAAAAAGAAAATAGAATGATACAACAACACGCTGATGAGATAAACGTCGACAAACTTAGATACGTGGATATAGATTTTTTTAAGTCGCGTGGTATTGTAAAGGGTTAACTTTTGCAACTTTGATGGCCGGGTTAAATATAATACTTAAACGAACCATTCGAAACCTTTGCTGTTTTACGCGCGAGGAATTTCAGTTCGAAATTAGGATATTTCCTATGAACGAGTAGTCTGTCCTGTACTTAATCAATGGTCAGATATTTTCGCCGGAAATTGTTCTCTGTTTAGTCGAATAAATCATTCGGATAAGTAACGCAAAGGTATTAACAACGATGTATACGTTCTGCGGATCTTTATGCAAATTTGTTTCTCCGCAAAGAAGCAATAAATAAAGAATAAAGTCCCCCTCCTTTAATTTTGTGAACGACAATATTTTGTCAACTTGTTTGATTAAAATCCGCCGCGGTGAAAAAGTCGATCAGCTCTACGCTTCGACACTGGAACTACCGACAATTACAGTGTACTTATTTACGCGAAACTAATTCGAGCATTAGATATTTGAAGAAGTATATAACGCAATGGAAATGAACCTTTACTTGTCCCCTATACGTAAAAATCACGGCAAAATTTGTTCGAATAAAGCGCTGCTAGTTTATATAACTCTTGCGAGGAATCGCGGACAAGTCATTTCGACCACTTCGATAGTCCTAGCGTTACTGAGCCAGTATCGAAGCTTGCAACAGTTGCGAATCCTTTGCTGGAGCACGGAAGGGTTAACCTGCGATTTGCTCCGTTTAGGTACCAGTTCACGGTAATCGCGGCGGACTCGGGCGAAGCCCCAAAAACGGCAAGCGCCACCGTGATAATCACCGTGACCGACGTGAACGATAACGATCCCCATTTCGACCCGAAGAGCTACGAGGCTGTGGTCTCGGAGGACGATCCCCCGGGCACTCCGGTCACCGCCGTCACCGCAACCGATCCCGACGAAGACGCCAGGATACACTACGAAATCACGGCGGGGAACACCAGGGGTCGGTTTTCCATCGCGTTCCAAAACGGGCACGGCTTGATCACCGTGGCGCAGCCCCTCGACTACAAGCAGGAGAAGAGATTCGTGTTAACGGTGACAGCCTCGGACAGCGGCGGTCGAACCGACACGGCTCTCGTTTACGTGAACATCTCGGACGCGAACAATTTCTCGCCGGAGTTCGAGAACGCGCCCTACTCGGTCTCCGTTTTCGAGGACGCGCCAATCGGCACCACGGTCCTCGTCGTCAGCGCGACCGACTCGGACGTTGGGAAGAACGCTCAGGTCACTTACAGTTTGGACGCGGATGGCGGAGACCAGGCGACGTCCGAGTTTACCATAAATCCGCAGACGGGCGCGATCACTACTACGCGGCCGCTGGATCGGGAATTGGTGCCCGCGTATTTGTTGACCGTTACCGCGAGGGACGGAGGAGTGCCTCCTATGTCGGACACCACCGACGTCGAGATATCCGTTACGGACGTGAACGACAACGCTCCGGTTTTCGAGGATCCTCAGTACCAGGGATCCATTCCGGAAGACGTGCTGGTCGGCACTAGCGTTCTCAGGATCGCCGCTACCGACGCCGACACGGATCTCAATGGCAGGGTAAGATTTCTTCGAACTTTTTAACCCCTTCACGCTGAGTTTGGCGTCAGGACTAATTTAAGTAGGGCAACGCTACGCGAGCGTTCGTTTGCCAACTTGGCTAACTCCACGAAACATAAAGTAGAGAAGTTCAAATCCAAATGAAGATCGTAGAATGTATTATTATGGCCAAAGCTTTTATCCAACGCTAAATAGAGTGCATGAAATTTTTCTCTTTCCCCCTCCCCCAATCTTTTGAAATACTGCTTTTATAAATCGTTCATTATTTGTTACTTACTACGCGAACTTAATAATAAATATTATCTATCGTATAATACTGTACTTGAACTTTTATGCTGCTTGTACTCGTCACTGATTTCCGTATCTCCGTTGACGTTACGAAAAGTTACTTGTACTCTAATGGGTGTTTTCCCATAGATATAAGTAAATTAAATTAAATTATTCCACGACGAATTTAACCCTAGATAGGGTAAATGACCCACGTACTTTCACCGTTCCTTTAACTGCCACTTGAATTCGTTTATTTAATAGCAAAGTAACGTATAAAGACGCGTAAGTAAAGAAATTTTCATACCAAATTTGGACTTCGGTTTACGTAAAAACGCATGGACATCGTATATTCGTGTACACTCAATATTTGTAAAGAAATATTAAGAGGCAAACGTGCTGTTGAATATTGAAAGGTGACCAGTATACGTATAAAGTGTGAAACGTGCGATAATTCAGTAAGGCGCGACGTTAACTATATATCTTATAGCTGTTACAAAAACCGACGTGTTAATATATGTAAACACGTGTTTCTATTTAAATGAAAAGCTTTCAAGTGACAGGACGAAGGACCGTGGACTTTGTTGGACCGTTTCAATTACGTAGCAATGACGTTATTATATTGAACGTATATAAAAAAATGTTCACAAATAAAAGAGCCGTTGGACAATGTTGTGCTCGAGACTGGAACGATCTTTACGTTAACGATGTTCTGAAATAGTTAACGAAAGTTATTTAAAACGCGAACCTTAAAGTGGCAGTATGTAGTATATTTAGCCTATATTTGTACGTTGCTTAGGTGAGATATGCCCTGGAAGACGACGGTGACGGCGCGTTCGCCGTGGATTCGAACACCGGAATAGTCCGAACAGCGAAACCTTTGGACAGAGAGTCCGTCGCGAGATACGCTTTAAAGGCGGTCGCGATGGACCGAGGATCTCCCTCTCTGTCAACCGTGGTGCCCGTGACCATCAAAATAGAAGACGTGAACGATTCCCCGCCCGCTTTCGAGAACGACAAGATCGTGCTTTACATCGCGGAGAACTCCCCGATCGGTTCAACCGTCGGTGAAATTTACGCTCACGATCCCGACGAAGGACCAAACGCCGTCGTGCAATACTCCGTGATAGGAGGCGAGGATTCCAACAGCTTCGCCCTGAATGTCCGACCAGGTGCGGATCGCGCGGAGCTGATCACGCTCGAAGAATTAGACTACGAGTCTCCGAAGAAAAAGTTCGAGTTAGTGGTGCGCGCCGCCTCGCCTCCTTTAAGATCCGATGCCCTGGTTCAGGTGCTGGTGACCGACGTGAACGACAACGCCCCGGTGCTGAAGGATTTCCAGATCATATTCAACAACTTCAAAGACTTCTTTCCGACCGCCCCGATCGGCAAGATCCCCGCCGTGGACGCGGACGTGACCGACAAGCTGACGTACACGATACTGGCCGGGAACAATGCTAATTTGATCGACTTGAACAGAACGAGCGGTGAAATCCGGCTATCGCCGCAGCTGAATACCAACGTGCCACGCGTCGCGACCATGGAGGTGTCCGTCACGGATGGTATCAACGAGGTCAAGGCCACTATGACTCTCTCCGTCCGTTTGATCACCGATAAGATGCTCTTAAACTCGATCACCGTGCGATTGGACGACATGACGGCCGAGGCTTTTCTCAGCCCTCTGCTGGGATACTTTCTGGACGGCCTGGCGGCGATTATTCCCTGCCCACGGGAGAACATCTTCCTGTTCAGCATACAGGAGGACGCGAACGTGCACGGGAAGATTCTGAACGTGAGCTTCTCCGCGCGGAAAGTGGAGCCGGGCATGACGGACGAATTCTACAGCCCGCAGTTTCTGCAAGAACGAGTGTACTTGAATCGAGGCATACTCGCGAGGCTGGCCACTGTCACGGTGCTGCCTTTCGACGACAATCTGTGCGTCCGCGAGCCCTGCCTGAATTTCGAGGAGTGCCTGACGGTGTTGAAGTTCGGGAACGCTTCGGGATTCGCCAGCAGCGACACTGTACTGTTTAGACCGATCTATCCGGTGACTACGTTCGCCTGCAGGTGCACCAAGGGCTTCACCGGCAGCAAGGAATCTTATTTGTGCGACACGGAGGTGAATTTGTGCTACTCGAATCCCTGCATGAACGGAGGCACTTGCTACAGAAGGGAGGGCGGATACGCGTGCTCCTGCGGCGCGGAATTCGCAGGAGAGACCTGCGAGATTTCGTTGGACAAGGATTCCTGCATCCCGGGAATCTGCAAAGGCGGCTCTCAGTGCACAATTAAAACCACCAGTGGTTTCATCTGCGAAGGATGCCCCGTGGCAACGTTGGAAAGCGTGACGCCGCTCTGCGAGCTCAAAGCTCGCAGCTTTGGACCCGCGACCTTCCTCACGTTCGCCTCTCTGAGGCAGAGGCACAGATTGCACGTGAAATTGAGGTTCGCCACTGAAGCGTCGAACGGCCTTCTGCTCTACAACGGGCGCTACAACGAGAAGCACGACTTCGTGGCTTTGGAGATCATCGACTCGCAAGTGCAATTCAGTTTCTCTTTGGGCGACGAGATCACCAGAGCCGGGGCTAGCATTCCCGGAGGAGTTTCCGACGGCCAATGGCACGAGGTGGAAGTTTTCTACATAAACAAGACCGTGACCGTGTCGCTGGACAGCTGCGACGTGGCTCTGGCCTTGGAATACGGCGAGAGGCTCGGGACCAAGTGGTCCTGCTCCGGAAGAAGCGAGCAAGTGTTGGAGGAACGCTGCAGCATAATCACCGAGACCTGCCACAGGTTCCTGGATTTAACCGGGCCGCTGCAATTAGGCGGATTGCCCGCCATACCTTCGAGCTTTCAAATAAGAAACAAAGACTTCGTCGGCTGCATCAGCGACTTATATATCGACCACATCTTCGTCGACCTGAACTCTTTCGTGGCGGACAACGGCACGAACCCCGGCTGCCCGGAAAAGGCATCCTTCTGTTCGTCGACGCCGTGCAAGAACAACGGCAAGTGTCGAGAAGTGTGGTCCGGGTTTATTTGCGAGTGCGAGGAGAACTTTGCCGGGCCCACCTGCGCGTACGAGGTCGAGAAGCCGTGGAACTTCCACGGCGACGGGATGCTCAGCTTCAATCCTCTGCTGAGACCCATCCAGCTGCCTTGGCTGACGGCTCTCAGCTTGAGGACTCGATCGAAGCAGGCGTTCCTGATGAGCGTGCAGATAGGACAGAACAGTTCCGCGTTGCTGGAAATTCGGGAGGGGAAGCTGGTGGCTCTGCTGGACGGCGCGGACATCGTGCAAACGTGGAGCAACGTGGCCGACGGCGAGTGGCACCGAGTGGAGATCCTCTGGCAGAGCGGTCACGTTTCCCTCGACATAGATTATCGCAGTCGACCGATATCATCCGCGTTGCCAGCCAAATTGCAAGGCTTGTACGTCGGCAGAATCTTAGTCGGCGGGCCGGAACAGTCGATGAACACCGAGCTGCCGTTCTTCGACGGCTGCCTGCAGGACATTCGCATCGGGAACAATCAGAGCGGGCTGCAACGACCGACCGTCCAGGAGAACGTCGGCACCGGCTGCAGCTCCGAAGCGGAGTGCAACGTCGACTGTCCGGAAGCTTCGATCTGCGTGCCGAAGTGGCTGGCGAGCGAGTGCGTCTGTGCCGCGGGCCGCGTTGGGCTCAACTGCGAGCACGTGTGCGATCTGAACCCTTGCAACAACACCGGAACCTGCGTCGAGGACCACAGCTCTCGCAGAGGATATCGGTGCGAGTGCACCTCGCCCGAATACTCCGGAGATTACTGCGAGATCAAGGCGGACCAGCCTTGCCCCGCGACCTGGTGGGGCTCGCCGGTTTGCGGACCTTGTCACTGCGACGAGGCAAAGGGCTACGATCCTGCTTGCAACAAAACCACCGGCGAATGCTACTGCAAGGAGAACCACTATCAGCCTTCGGGTAAAAAGGAGTGCATTCCGTGCGAGTGTTACGCGATTGGAAGCTTCGGTCCGCGATGCAACACGGAAACCGGCCAGTGTCGATGTCGCGTTGGAGTCATCGGTAGATCTTGCACCGCGTGTCCGAATCCCTATGCGGAGGTTACCCTTCGAGGCTGCGAGGTGGTTTACGACGGATGCGCGAGATCTTACGCGGAAGGTTTATGGTGGCCGAGGACCAAATTCGGGATGACGGCGGTGGAGAACTGTCCGGACTTGGCGGAAGGAAAGACCGCCAGGTCCTGCGACGACAAATTGGGCGGCTGGCAGGATCCCGATCTCTTCAATTGCACCTCGGAGGCATTTATAGAGCAGAGGCATCAACTGGCCGCGCTAGAGACGAAGGATTTGACGTTGAACACGTACGTGGCGGTTAAGATCGCGAAGGACGTGCACAGGGCGGTGAACGTGACCAAAGAACTGTACGGGGCTGATCTGTTGATCGCGGAATCGTTGCTAGTCGCGTTGCTCCGGTACGAGGAGAGCTTGATAGGGTTGAACTTGACTCACAGTCAGGATAAGGATTACGTGTCCCATCTGGTCGGAATCGCAAGCAACATTTTGAAGTCCAAGTATCTGGTGAAGTGGTCGAGGATCGAAACTCTCAACGGGGATACCCCGGACAAGATTTTGGACGCGATGGCGAGTTACTTGAAGACTCTCACCGCATCTCAGCACGACACCTTTACGAATCCCTTCGAAGTAGTCGACGCTGACGTTGTCTTGGGCTTGGACGTGGTAACTTCGGAAAGTTTATTCGGCTACGAAACGGCGGAGTACATGGAGGATCCATTGGCGTCCACGGTTAGGCCAACCGAGGCCGATCAGAAGGTCGTTTTGCCCGACACTTCCGCGTTCCTATCCTCCCCCACTCATTTCGGCCCGTCGATTACTTTCCCCAAGTATAACAACTACATGGCCGATCCGAACAGATTCGACCCGTACTCGAAGATCCGCGTGCCGCTGAACGTGTTGGGCATTAAGCCGCTGGTGCAAGGAGAATTGAACGTGAAGAAAAGTTTGGTCAATCGAAAGGCTGTGTTGAGTTACGTGCAATATAAGCAGCTGGGCGCCCTGCTGCCTCAGAAATTCGACGACTCGGTGGCAGTGAGATGGGGCGTGGAAGTAGCCGTAGGTTCGCCCGTGGTAACCGTGTCCGTTTTAGTTCCCTCCGACAGCGGTTACGAGTCCCTCACCGGGGTTCCTCTGCAATCTCCGGTTCAAATCAGTCTTTGGCTCAGCGAGAAAGACGAGCTTAAAACTAGAACGAATCCGCAGTGCGTGCATTGGAGCACTGCCAGAGGAACGGGCGAATGGAGTCGATTGGGTTGCACTACGGAAGTCGAGGACGATTCCCTGTCCTTCGGCACCATCGTCAATTGCTCCTGCTTCCAATTATCCACATTTGCGGTATTAACTGACGTCCTCGATCCGGAGTACGTCCCGGAACCGTCTCTCTTGGAAGACGTGACCAGCTACAGCGCGTTTATGCTCGCGCTACCTCTACTCTTGTCCGCTTTGCTCATCCTGGCTCTGATTCGCGGCGGTGGCACCAATTCCAATAGCATACATCAAAATTTGGTGCTGTGCGTGTTCATAGCGGAGGTGCTGTACTTAATCGCGCTGAAAGCCAGAAGTCCTCTAGTCTCGAACGAGTTCCCGTGCAAATTGACGGCAATTGGCTTACACTATGCCTGGTTGAGTACCTTCTCGTGGACTTTGGTAGACTCTATCCATCTTTATCGGATGCTCACGGAAATGAGGGACGTGAATCATGGACAGATGAGGTTTTACTACACTATGGGCTACGGCGCTCCGGCGATCATAGTTGGATTAACTATTGGCGTTCGAGCCGATCAGTACGGCAACTTTTACTTGTAAGTGTATTTTTAAACCTTCTCCTTAATCGGTCGGGGATGACAGTATTTTTTGTGCTGCTCGTAACTCTATGTCGCATACGTTACTATTAAACAGCGGAAATCTTTATGCGAATTCGTATGTTTATTAACAAAATTATTTGTTACTACGATTTCAGTCTAACTTAATTTTACGATACGCATAAGGACGATAAATCTTGTTGTTAGACGTGATCTCGGTCTAACTTAACTTTGCGACACGCATAGGGACGATAAATATGTTTGCAATTTCAGCTGTTGGCTGTCGATATACGAGACTGTGATTTGGTCTCTGATAGGGCCAGTTTGCTTGGCGGTGTTCGTGAACTTCTGCATTCTGGTGATGTCGATACGCGCAGCTTTCACGTTGAAGGAGCACATCATGGGTTTCGGAAACTTAAGAACTCTGCTGTGGCTCTCCGTAGCTTCGTTGCCTTTGCTCGGATCCACTTGGACTTTAACAGTCCTGAATGCTTCGGAAAATTCTCCAACGTTATCGTACCTGCTTAGCATAGCAGTAGTCGTTCACGCGTCGTTTAGCTTGGTCGGCTATTGCTTTATCAACGGCAGAGTTCGCAGGAATCTGTACTTAAGTTTGTTGAGGTGCATCGGAAAGAAGACACCTCTGCTGGAAGGAAGCGTGGCGAACGGAAGCAGCAGCCAGAATGTGAACGGCCATTCGGTACGCTAAACAATTTCTACCAACTACCGTTTATATTTACATACGGTGACTCGCGAAATTCAATTTCTTATTTAACGAAAGTTCAATCGCTAAGTATAAAAGTGCGGGGACGTACTTAATAGTGCAATTTGAGTTCTGATATTGACTTCGTTCGAGGCCCGATTCGCCTAAGAAAACTATATTCCAGTGGTGTGTTAAAAATATGATAGCTGGAGCACGCGTGATTTAAAACTACCGACGATTATTATGCTAGTCAATTGTTATCGATGTTTGTAATAGTTTTTTTACTTTGAAGTATGCTGCATCTATTTAAAATTCCACATACATTTCTGACCAAAATAGTTTCAAATCATCTCTAAATTAGCTGCATTTTGCAATCTAAAGAAATCCATAGCCTGCTAATTGCTGCTAGCTAACTAAATAGCAGAACTAATTTACGTAACTTCTAAATGTTTGCCTTAACGCATCTTATCCTTCCCTTAACACACCGATTATTTCTACGCGAAGAACGTATCGTTCAGTATAGACAACATAACTATATAAGTAGAACTATTATTAATGTCATCAGCCACGGTACCGTTCTAGATTTCATTAGTTCTGCTTCTACTTTTATACGAAGCGTCCAATAACATAGCTTCCTACGGCTAGTCGTTGTATTAATTTACGTATATGCCAAAGGGTTTTTTTGACCCATATATAATAATAATAATAATAATGATAATATCGCAGCGCTCCGCGTTGGCCTACTCGTCGACGTACAGCGGCGCGGAATCGGTGTGCAGGAGGGTGCACGTAGGAGTTTCAACGAGTAGTACAACTTCCCGAAGTACAAATAAAACTGGATCCAGTCCGTACCGTAGCGATACCCACTTAAGACACACGTCCACGTCCACTAGCAACTACAACAGCGACAGGGATCCGTACATGTCTTCTAGGAGCCACCGATCCGCCTTACATTCCAGACAAGGTATTTCTCCGAACTTCGATCCCTTGGCGATCGTCTGTTCATAGTAATGGTAATCTACAGAAGCGACGGAGCCGCGGAATCAACGCAGAGATTCTGAATCGGACTCGGACGGGTCGCAAGCGGAAGGTGGAGGCAGGAGCTTGGACCTCGCGAGTTCCCATAGCTCCGACGAAGAAGACGTCACCTCGAGATCGCACAAAAATATGGGCGTATCCACGCAGCAGCCCATCCCGCACAGCTACTTGCCCAACATCCATACCAACCCTACCGAACACTTGAATATACTTTGCTCGAACACGGAACTTTTCCCCAACATCAAACCGATATACGCGCCCAGGTGGAGTTCCCAGATACCGGAAGCGTATTTCCCACCGAACGGTAAGCCTCGTTGATGCGCATTGCATGCTGATCGAGTCATCGAAGTATTGGGTTGTCCGGCAAGTTCGCAGCGTTTGCGAGAACATCGACGTTAAATTCTTTTGTACGTTACAAGAAGGGGAACGTTATTTTTTTTTTTACAAGCTTCTGCGAGCGAACGAAACCCTTGATTCGAATAAATGCAGCGACTAAAGAGGAATATCCGGAGTTGCTTAAAGAACACGCGACGTTTTTTAATAAGACACCGCGTATCGATATTGGGACGGGAAAAAAATGATTAAACCATAACTAGGATTGGTATCCTAAACGTAACACTATTATCCTGTCGTTTATTCTAGTTACTGGCAATGAGAATTTTATTAGCAGTGAGAGATTTGGTACAATAGAGAAACGGAAAAACTATTTGGTGAAATTTATTCCGGTGAAACAGGAATATTTGTTACGAAAAAAGTCTACAAAGTTACCGAATGTTGCGCGTAACGTTACACAATAAAGTAAAACAAATCCGTTATTACGTATGGCTGCGAACATTGGAACAACTTAATATTGTTCACAATTGTATTGCATTAATTTTGCGGAGGCGGGTTTAAATCATGACTTTCCTTCGCGCGATCGGCGAATCGGTGGGACTGTAATTGAATTTCAACGACGCTCTGTTGGACAGTAATGGACGTGCGCGGAAGTCAATGGTCCGGAGGCACGATGTCCGACAACGAAATGGCCTCGAACAAGACTTCCAGTCCGAACCCGTTGCCTTATCCCGAAATAAACTCACCTCAAAAGAGTCAGCCGGACGAGAATTACTCCGAGGGTGAAGAGAAGCTTCATCACTTGGGGGAGAAGTACTTGTTCCCGTACACGGCCGAAGAAGATCACACTGTCTCGCCTACTCCATACATGCTGCCAATGTCTTCCCGAATCCTGGCATCCAGCATGAGTCATCACTCGCAGAATTCGAATCACGAGAACCTGAGCGGCTCGGAAAGGTACGGAAGCTTGAAAAGGAACCGGAGCATACACGGATCTCAGCACGACAATCTGAGCGGCTCCGAGCGATACGGCAGCTTGAAGCGCGGCAAAATTACTCCGACCGTTTTGGAAGATTCGCCGGAGTACATCCTACCGATGAGCGGCAGAATCTTGTCCAGTTCGTTGACTCACGATCTACAGCACAGCAACGAACTCGCCGCGCTTCGACAGCAGCAGCAGCAATACGAGCAAACGATCACGGAGACCGAGTGAGTATACTTTCTCTTACCTACGAACGCAACTTTTGCCGTTGCGATCAATCGTATTGGTGTAATTTAACTAACTTCTTGTGTTCTCTGCAATTCACGCTTACTCTGGAAAACTATTAGCGAAGAGGTATGTAAGCGTGTATAGGAATGCTAAACACCTCTACGAGTGCTGCAGGTTTTTATGCGTGTATCCTAAATTTAGCTGCGCGTAGCGCGCAGAAATGCCGAGAGCAAAGAGGACCTTACGATATTTAGAGAGCGAAACATAACTTCTTTATACCCGGTGAAGACAATCGGTTTGCAACAGTCTTCCGTCGGCGCAGTTTGCCATTGCAATACGTAGTTTGTCGTCGCTACTGTTTTTAGTCGGCGCAGTCTGTCGACACTAGAGTTCTCAGTCGGCTGTGTGCCGTCGTCATCACAGTTCGCTGTCGGAACAAGTTACCATCGCCATAGTTAGCCGTCGCCACAAGTTGCCATTGATTTAGCTTTCCGGCGGCGCAGTTTGCCATTGCCACAGTTTTCTGTCGGCATAGTTTTCCGTGAATACAGTTTGCTATGGCCATAGTTCACGTCACCATATTTTGCCCTTGCTACAGTTTTCCTTCGGCACAGTTTGCCAATGCCATAGCTTGCCGTCGACGACGCAAGTTCCTATCGCCAAAGTTTGCCTGCGGCGCAGTTCACCATTGCCATAGCATGCCGCCGCCATAGTTTGCCGTCGGCGTAGATTAGTGTCACCATATCCTCTCGTTGTCGTGTCGGTTTGTGTCACTTTATTTAAAAAATACCGTGGCACGTGCCACTTGTTACCGAAATGTTACCCCAATGAAATTGCGTATTAAAACGCGGAGTGAAACCGTTGTAAACCGTCGCGATACATCGCAATCTGTCGCAAACCGTCGCAAACTCGTGTGCCTCGGGTCTAAATTGTGTTCGCAAAAGTGTCAGTGCGCATAAAGATCGGCAGCCTGCACGTTTCTCTGTGAAATTGCACCAAGTTAAACGTTTAATCGTGTCGTGGATAACAGTGTCTGGTTTGTGCTGTTTCAGGAAGGATACTAACGCGGAAACGTCAGTATGACGGGCTCCGTGCTACAAACAAACACCGTACAAAGTAATATAACGTACTATTAGCATAAAACGCAAATTATTAAATATATATATATAGATATATATTTCTTAGAGCGATAATCGCTCTAAGGTATATTTTAAGAGCGGCCATGACTGTACTTAAGGAGTTAGCCATATCGATTAGTATGTATGCGTGAGTGCCTGTACGTATCTATATTATACATACATACGCTTGTCGGTATTATCTCGTTTAGTTTCGTTTAGTGTGATTCCAAGCTTCGATCGCGAAGCGATTCTTTCGATTTCTTCGCTAATTATCGCCAGTCTCCGTCAACGATAATCGCGGCGAACCGTCGGAAGGCAAATGATCTCTAGCTCATTTCATCATTCGTGTAATTTACATCACTTTCTCCAGTACCTTACGCAGGTATTCGCTCGAAATTAGTCGAAAAATTAACAACACTCGCCAATCGTTTTCTTCCATACGAAAAGTATTACGCAATTCTTGCTCTATACCGGATAAGTGCAAAAGTTTAAGTGGATTTGGAGTTTTGTATAACTTAGAATTTAGAGGATGCGAATTCTTAAATTTGGATTGAAAGAATCGCAGGTTTGCTGAAGTTTTATAAATTGACCCTCGTTGAAATCATACAAATTATCTAGTCGATTAAGCAAGTTACTTTTCGCAAATTAACATAGCTCGTGTATTTATGGTAAAATTCATCGCAACTTTCGCACTTATTCGATACTTTAAAATTGGCTTATTAACGCTTTACTAACGTGTCCTATTCAACTGTGACAAAGGTTTAATAAAGAGTTGGTAAACCAGCGTACGAAAGAAGAATTACGCAAACCTTTTGGTATGGAAGAAAAAGATTCGTGAAAGCAATCTATTTTTTGGATACTTTCGAACGAAAGCCCACTTAATCTCTTAACTCAGTATTTGTGCAATGGATACATTCCACTATCGTTTTATATTTAACGTCTATTATCTTTTCTTCCCCTTTCTCCCTCCCCTTTTTTTCTCTCTCGACGAAGATTACAACGTTTTATACATGCCATGGAAGAAGCGTACAATTGAGCGGCGCAATTTTCATAGTTTTGTATATATTTATATGAAAAGAATGTGACAAAATACATAATTTATATATATCCTTCATCCAGCGATCGCGACTTTCTCTACATCCCGATTATTTACTGTCCCTCTCGTGTTTATTGCTTACGATTAGATTATTTGCGGCGGTTTCTCGCGCGAGTCTGCAGCCAGTCTCGTTGATAAAAATTACCTTTATTTTCTCATCGAAAATATAAATAAATTACAAAATATAGAGTTAGGTTAACATTCGGAAGATCGTCGTCTTTAACGTAAAGTGGAGCGCGATATCGCGTTGCACGCCGAGACGCTACCAAATGACGGCTTCAGCTTCCGTTTTTACGTTCCATCGAACGCGAATATGAATGAGATTTGACGCTTAATTGCGGCTAATATCGGAATCGCGATCGCCGAGTCTCGGTGGTTCTCAGCGTTTAACGATACCGCGTTTCTACTAACTGTAAGGTACGTTATACACAGGTGGGTGTAATCCATGTCGAGTTACGCTTTAGAAGATTTCATTTCGATTATTACAGAATTCTCTTACGCATAGTAACGCATATGTATATGTATATATATATAATGATGTGCAAATGTCGGAGACCTTGCGGTGCAAATCCAATTAGTAGTTTGCCAACTAAATTCGCGATCCTACGCTATTTGGGTCGGTCGTAAAAGTATTCGGGTCCCTCGGACTTTTGATACTTCGGACAGGGAAAAATAACTAGCACGCTTCTTTCAAATTTCACGCAAAAGAGAGTAACTTGAAATGTGTTTTTAGCGCGCGCGAACAAAAAAAATGTATTGAAACAAGCGTTCTAAAGTATATCGGGTTGCTCAGAAAGTTCGTAACGACATTTAGGAAATATTTAGAAGAGGAATCGCAAAGTTACACGCCTTTCGCGGCGAAAGGTTTAACAGGTTCGCCGAAGAGAACGGAAATGTCGCGAACTTAGTTGCCGGAGCTAATAGATTCAATTGTTAGTTACGTGTTCGCCAATGATCGTGTGCGAGTTCTCCAAGTTCCGCTGACAATTTATACGATTGTAGGATCGGGATCTGCTCCACTGTGGCACACGCACATCGCAATTAATCGCTAGGAGACTAGGAGATTCAACGTTGCTACACAGTGCTCTCGGTGTCGGTCGCCATGGATAACGTTTGCAGCTTCGGTACTGAGTAATTCTCCGAGTGACCGTGCGACTGCGACCGATTCGACGCTCTTTCCAGGGTCGACGGAGCCGACGGGGTGTCCTGATGCGCTTTCGGTGGTATCGGTGGTGGACTCACCTGAAAATTACAAATCGATCGGTGACAATCTAAAACCTAAGCAGCCTAACGTACGACTTGACGCTTTATCGTGCGGGCGGATTTTCCATGAGCCTATGACACGATGCGAAGATAACGGTTATTAAATACGACGCTGCATATTTCCTAGAGCATCGCATTTTTGCACTTTTTAGCCGAGAGCTTTCAATGATTACGCATCGCAATATGATTATTTCATACAGGACGCCGACTCGGGTCGGTTCTTTATACATTACTTTGCTATTAAATAAACGAATTCAAGTGGCAGTTAGAGGAACGGTGATAGTACTTGGGTCATTTATCCTAGAGTGACGAGTAATGGTAAAAAGGCAAAGCAGACTGTATTTCTTTCGCTTATCGCAATACTTATCTTCTGTATTTTCATTGTCAGATGAGAAGAATACTACTACTTTACCCTAGCGTTCCTGCTCAATAACGCCAGCTTTAATTAGGACGCCGATTGCCGCGCCCCGTCGTTAAAGCGTTAAAAACTAGTAGAAGCGATTACCTCTTGACCTGGCAAAGAGAGCGAGCCCTGGAAAGTAGCGCTCGCGAAATTGCCCGTAGAAACGTTCAGCACGTTTATCACAGACGGCGGTGAAATGTTCATGACGTCGTTGCACCTTGCCCGTGGCTCGAAGTCCTCGTAACCGAGGTTGTTTAAGTTAGACAAATGCGATTGAAAATCTAGAAAACTGGCAGTCGATATACCGCTGTCGCGGAGGTCGTTCGGCTCGTTTTGCGCTTCCGAGTCGTCGTCCGTGCTCCATTCCGTGTTACGTTTGTACGCTAATCGTTTTGGTGGCGCCGGTGGGACAACCGCGTTCGTGTTCGTATCTCTCTTGTCCGGCGCTGCAACATTACGCTTTCAGTTGTTACATGTCCGCGGTAAGTTGGTTCAAGCTGAAGCCTGGAACTACTCCCAATGCGAGGTTTAAAGGTATGCAAAGCTAAGAAGTATTGTCACGAGTACGTAAAAATTCCACTGAAAATTGTATACAGATTAAATCGCTACAATCTGCTCTCAAAACCGTATAGAGATTAAATCGCTAAAAATTGCACTAAAAACTGTATAGAGATTAAATCGCTGCAAATTGCTATGTTTATCATAGGTACTCGTTAATCGCCAGCGCAAGTGGTTAACGCGCGTAGCTACAGGAAGATTTCATAAAACAAGGAGTAACATGGATTGAAGGCAATGCGTTTGGCGTATATATAAAACTTACTGCAACCTCTGGGTGGCAAAGGTGGGGCTGGCTCGGGTCCCGGCTCGCTCCACGAAGTTCTCAGGCCAGTCTGATCCACGCCGTCCGTCGGCGTCGGCAGAGAGTGTCTCAATGGTAATTTCGGGCTCAATGGCTTGCTTAGAGATCTCTGATGCGTAGGTCTAGGCGGTGTGGTTCCGTAGCCCACCGAACGGGGACGAACTTCCCGTTGAGGAATAGGCGGCGGTCCACCGTCCACTTTTGTATAGAAACCTTCGTCCTCGGGTAAACCATCGCTGTCCGCGTGAGATCCTCTCGAGCCGGCTGTTTCCAGCGTGGCTGGTCGTTGCTTCTCGCTGGTTGGTAACGGAGGTAGCGGGGAACTGAAAAAGTTCCACGCAAAGAGAATAATTCGAGAGCTCTTCTTTTAAGAGAAGGAAGCGAAACGGGGACATCGATGCCCACTTTAGCGTCCCCTGTCCAAGAGACGCGTCTCAAGTGAGTTGGAATTACAAAGAATTATCACCGCGCTGCGGATCTTTATGCGAATGCATATTTTTGGAAACTTTAGAGATTTCATTCATTGATACAGATATTGCGTATAGTTTTACGAACCAGATGCATTCCGCAAGTTTTTGCGTGCATTTAAGTTTGCCATAAAATGCATAAATGTCCGCAGTCTAATTATCTCGAATTCTGCCGTGTCTAAAACCCTGTCCCTACTATGGACGTATATGTACGTCTTCAAGAATTGGACTGGCATTTGTTAAATGCATACGTATATTTTTTCCACAACGCAATATAATTTCTGGAATCATTCCATTTCATTTCAATGTGCCGGTAGCGAAAGGGGGTGTATTCGATTAATTGAATGGAAGCTCGATATGCAATCATTTGAAATGTTTTTCGGAGCTTCAAATCGCTAAAATTAATGTACAGATTTAATCATCGTAATCTCTCTCTTCAAGGGGGTTAAGTTTCCTTTACTTATCCGAAACACGAGACTCTGAAAATTCACCTAGCGATTCTGGCTGCAAAGAATCAGCGAGAATAACGGCGGACGCTAAAGAGGGCAGAAATGCGAACACTTTCGGCTGGATTTATATTATCGGTTCGGGCACGTTCCGGGCACCAGGAAACGCAGGTGACGAGATAGAGAACGGTATACAACAACGTATGTGTACATCTTTCTCCTTCTTATCACCTGCGTTTGCCGAGGCCGGAACGCGCCCGAACCGACAATACAAATGCAGCTTTATACGTGCGCCATACTTGACAATGCTGTCCTGATGAATGGTTCGTTGCCTCGCCAACGGGCCAAGACCTTGCTTCAGTTGCGTGAATCTCTCGTTCAATCTCTTGTGCAAAGGTTGCACCCCGGCTGGCGCGATTTGCCCGTGCAAATTTAACCCAGCCTCCAAAACGCTCATCTGATCCAGGATCAAACCTTTCAACCTGTTCACGTGCGGCACCATGTCGGGATTTTGTCTAGCGAATTCGGACGTAAGAAATGCTTCCTGGTACTTGGTGATGCCGCCCATCACGTTCGCGTCTATTATCCCCTGCAGTCGCATGCTAAACGGATTAATGTTTCGATGCGGTTCGGCAGTGTATTGCGCGACGAGTCTTCTCAGCTCTCGCTCGACGCTTTGCATCGTTTCGCAGGCGTATTGCACGGGCGCCAGTAACTCGGACCTCTTCTCTATCACCTCGAACCACCTGAGTATACCGGGAAGCTTCGCTTCGGTGGTTAAAGTGGTCCTCTCGATCCACAGAGATTTGAACTCGTTCTCGCGATCGACCGGGCCCCTGTGAAGCGGCCGATCGAAGATGAACTTCCGCACGTCGTTCACCAAGTAGAACGCGACCACTCGCTCCGGGACTTCCGCTCCCCGGCCGACTAGACTAGTTTCCTCCGGAATCGGTTTCACGTTGCATATTTGTATATCTGCAGCAACCCGTTCAAACGTGTAATAATATTTTACGCAGAGCATTCGTCTACGTTTACCGTCGCGTTTCGTTTCATAGATTGGGGAGTTAGATATCGGGGAGATTTTTCGAAGAGCCAGGTATTAGGTACTCTTAGGCTCCTCCGAAAGCCAAATAGTAAGATTGAAATTGTTAGGTAGGTGGACACTTGCAAAATACAAAAATGTCTTCTTTATCGACGAAATCGAAAGGCAGGGATACGTTACCGTCGCGTTACGCGAAATCTCATGATTTCAGTGGACAATCGTAGAGCGAGAGAAAGGGACGGTAACGCAAATTATTTTTGCAATCTCAACTGAAATCATGTGATTACGCGCGACGTAATCAATACCGTATCCCTGCGTTAAAGTGCATTTATAAGTGCAAGTAATTGTACTAAAACGACGTTCTAAAATATAGTGAAATAACGTTACTTAAAGCGCGAACCTTAAAGTGACAGGACGTGGTACAACATTTACCCTATAGAAAGGAAGAATAAGGGGATGGCTTACATTGTCCTTCGGAGGTGAGGATGCTCTCGTCGGGCGGAGAGTTCTTCATTAATATTTGTGCGCTTGGAAATTCAGTCTGCAGTCGTTGCGTGAATGCCCCTATCCTTTCGTACTCTAAACCGCGGTAAATGAATAGCTTATTCTGTAAAATCGCAACAATCCACGTTACAATTTCCACCGTCTCTTCTCCAGGGCGGATTTAAGTTTCCGTTACCCTAGGCTATCGTATCTTTTTCAATATTTCTTCGTTTCAACTATACCAAATGGGCCCACTTTCGATAAATTATCTACGGTTAAACGTCAACGCGGTTAAGAATATTTCATTTCAACATCATACTTAATCGATACGAGGACGGTGTTTAATCTTAAAAAACGATACTCCTTCTGTCTCGCGAGCACTTTTTCCATAAAGATCCCCCCGTGCAAAATGAATTCGAATAGCACGATGAAAGAAAACTTAAAAGCGAAAATGTCTCCGTACTTAAAT
The DNA here is from genome assembly GCA_028830335.1 of Eucera pruinosa. Taxonomy (NCBI): domain Eukaryota; kingdom Metazoa; phylum Arthropoda; class Insecta; order Hymenoptera; family Apidae; genus Eucera; species Eucera pruinosa. The sequence goes on from JAMYCR010000003.1 coordinate 29,312,056, forward strand.
CCGCCTCAGCTCTTCCTCCTCTTTGCCATTTCTTCGCCCGATTCATGCTTACCCTAACGAAGAGCGGGAAACTAAGACCGTAGAAGCCTACTCTAAAGTACTCCGGTTCGGGTCGAAGCTGCGTCAATATGTTGTCCAAGAACTTTGCTTGCAACTTCAGTACGTGGCTGAGTTTCGCGTAGTCGTACAATCTGGTCTCGTAAAGCACCGCCAGCTCCTTGCACAACGGAATACCCTTCTCCCAACACTTGCCTCGATCCAAGTAGTGAATTATCTTGTGATAGAGGACCTCCTTTCTCTGCCATTCCGGCTGCTGGGGGTGAGAGTGGTCCGGGGGCAAAATCGTGGAACCCCAGCCGAGCTGATCGGCGTACAGCTTCATCGTGAAACCGGCCTCCGTGTAGTTCTCAGCCGCCAAGTGTAAATCGTGCAGCTTGTAAATATAACGCAGGTACATCTCCTTTCGATTGAACTCATTCTTGTAGAAGTTCTGCAAGCAACCGAGAAACCACGATTATCACCTTTCTCTTCTCTTTCGCGTCGACGATGAAATCGGTTTCCGTTCGGTTTCGATCCGGTACGATAGATCGATCGGAACGCTATCGAACTGGAATCGAAGGATTTCTCGTAGGGCAAAGATGATAAAATTAATTGATATTAAATCATTAGTCTATAAACAGAGGTAGGGAAACTAGAGATATGCATTTATGGAAATGTAGAGTTACAGCTTCATCGCATTGGTCTTAAAGAATTTTCGAACCATACTATTTTCTTCGAGCCTTTATTAATTTTTATAATAAATTATATTTGCCTACCAACATCTTTTCTTCTTGGCCCAGGCATAAGAAAGTTTGCCAACCACTAGTTTATAGAAACAACAGATTTCCAGAAAAGTTACGTCTGATTCGAATATTTATCTCTGATACGTTTGCACGCCACTGTGTATATATATTTGTGCCCATAATTATCCAAGTGGTCCAAGTGAAAATTTAAAAAAAAAAAATGAGTTTATCAGTTACTTTTCGCATCGCGTTATTTTGAACTAAATTAATTCGATGTACGCTTTACATCTGTATCGTCTGTATCTCGAAACGAGAAATATACGACTTAGACCAGTTTCATAATTATGGCCGCGTTTATTTACCACCGTATTAGCTGTTATCATAGGTTTGCAATAACAGCGGCTCACCAACAAGTTAACGGTGCACGACATACGCTTGTCGCGATTCTCGTCACCCTGAATCACGCTCCTGTAATCGAGCAGCCTTTCGAGCAACCGGGTAATCGACGTGATGAAAGCGGTTCCGCTGTCCTTCCAAGCTGGATCCTCCGACTGAACTCGGTCCAACAATCTGCGGGTAAAAATAGAACCGGATGGATTAAACCTTCCATTCACGCGCGCATCGAAATGCACGTGGTTCAATTGCAATTGCAAACGATGCACTTACACGGCGCTAAGGTGCTCCCTAACGTGGCATGAAATTACAAAGTCAGATTTCAGGAAAGAATGGAGGGAAATGCAATTAGCGCTATCTACGGTGGCTCATCGAGTAATCGCGATCGCTGCTATGAAGTCTCAACGACTACGCTTAAGATAAAATCCCCTTTCTGTCGCAATAAAGTGCCGCTGTGCTTTTGGCAACGCGTTACAAGTATTTCACGACTACTACGAATCGTTACGTAGAACATGCTTCGAAACGATGGATAAATCTATTGCGTCGATATTAGGTTTCTTGATTAATTTTATGCGCGAACCATTGATACTTGCGTTAGGTTTGAATAGTTAATTTATCAAATATTAATTTTTATACACGCTTTCCGAGTTCTTGAAACGCGTAGCATAGCAGTATTCAAAGTTTAATAAGACGATACAGAATCGAATAAATTTATGCGACCTTCGTAATCCGAAAATGGGTTGAAAAAGGTTCCACTTTAATTCAAGCGCACTTGCGTTTCTTTGGAAATCTTGATAACGTCGATGCGTTCGCGATACTTCGATCAGCCATGGTATAGGGTAAACGATCCACGTACTGACACTGTTCCTGTAACTGCCACTTGAATTCGTTTATTTAATAGCAAAATAATGTATAAAGAATCGTAAGTAAAGAAATTTTCATACCAAATTTCGACTTTGGTTTACGTAACAACGCGTGGACATCGTATATTCGTGTACACTTAATATTTGTAACGAAACATTGGGAGGAAAACGTGCTGTTGAACATTGAAACGTGACCAATATAATTATAAAGTATGGAACGTGCGATAATTCAGTAAGGCGCGACGTTTACCGTATATCTTATATCTGTTACACAAACTGACGTGCTAACCCTTTGCCCTACGATAACGAGTTACACTCGTTCTATGAATTATCACACAGGTTAAAGAAAAATGCCTATTACTATGGATAAAATTTAGTTTGAATACTAATTTTAATTTTGTATTACACGATTGGATGTTACTAAAAAAAAGCGCGTGTACGGTATTCAAACGATTTGTATCTGTCACGATACGAAAATAATGGTCAACTAATGGCAGCCTAAGTAGGTAATAATATAATAGTAGGGTAAGGGGTTAATATATGTAAAACGTGTTTCTATTTAAATGAGAAGCTTTCAAGCGACAGTACGAGGGACCGTGGGACTTTGTTGTACCATTTCACTTACGTAGTAATGAATTTATTATATTGAACGTATAAAAAAAAGAATGTTCATAAATAAGCTCGACGTGGAACAATATTGTGACGAGAAGCTGGGATGATCTTTACGTTGACGGCGTTCTAAAATAGTTAACGAAAGTTACTTAAAGCGCGAACCTTAAAGTGGCAGTACGTGGTACTTACATCTACCCTACGCGTTACATTCCAACGAGACGATCTATGCGAATGAAGGCGGAAAAAGATTGGCGTACTCACATAGTGTTGAACAACTGTCTGTACTCGTCGTCACCTTTGTTCTCGCTGATCAAGATATCCAGCTTATCGATCAACTCCGACTCGACGGATCTGAAGCTGCCCCTAGCTCTCTGCTCGCACTCCATCATATCGAAGAATATATGCAACGTGGCCTTTCTTAATTCGCTTTCGGGGACCAATGTGACCTCCAGAAACGGTCCTACCATACCAGGGATGAACTCGAGCTTCCGATCGCCGAGATGCGACCACATGGAAAGTATTTGGAATCCCATCAACACTCTCATGTCCCCATACTTCTCCACGATCTTTTCCCGCTTCACCTCGGAGAATTGCTCCAACTGCAGGGACGGCTGGGTGAGATAAGCCACGGCTAGATTGAAGTACGTAGACCAGAGCTGCGAGTCGAAGCTTCCGTGCAAGAAACGAAACGCCAACGGCTGCGCCAGCTCCTGCAGCGACTTTAGGATCACGTTGTTCGCCTGCATTCTGATCACCAGCCAATCGGGCGGGAACACTTCTTGCCTGACGAGATCCCGAAGGACTAGGAACACCCTCAGCAGGAAATCCTTCAACGGTTTCCGTTCCCCGGCGTGAGCCAGCTCCTCCCAAAGTCTGGCGTAGTGATACTCGTCTAGAAGCTGAAGCAATCCTATCAGACAAGCCACCAGGCAACCCAAAACCGGCCCGCTGCTGTTCAACACGATCAGAATCGTCTGAATGAGCACGTCCAGGATCGACAGACACAACGTTTCCACGTCGTGATGAATGCAGTTGTTCACTTTGTTGGCGTCTCTTCCCCTCTTGTGCAAGAAGCTGAGAACCTCGCCGAGGATCTCCGTGCAGGAGCGAAGCTCCTCGCGCCTAACAAGGTGAATCTTCAAGTGCCTGCACACGGTGACAAGCAGAAGGTTTCTGCTCTCGTCGTCGTCGCGGAACAACGTGGATGTGGTGAGATTTTTAATAGCGGTGAGCTTCGCCTGCGTCAGTTGCAGCGGTGGTTCCCGTGGCACCGAGTCGAGCATCGTGCAGGTGAGCGTGGCCACTTCGAGCACCGGAAGCACCAACACCAGCTGCTCGAACACCGACGAGATCGAGTAGAGCAGGGCTATCTGCGAGTAGAGCACCATATCGTACGGGATGCCCAGCATCTTGTTCAGCGCCGCGAACACGCAGTAAAGGTCTCGCTTGAAGCTGTCCTCGTATTGGCCAGCGGTGGCCCTGGCGAACAGCAAACGGCTCTGGATGATGAACTTGAATATGTACTCGAGTGATCGGAAACACTTGATGATCGGCTCCTGTTTCTCGGCGGCGGTCACCCAATCCGCGCAATGCTGCACGCTGCTCAACAAACCCTTGTACACCAACGCGGCGGCGAAGTGACCGGATATGTAAGCGTCCATCACGGGCTTGAAGTGCTCGAACTTGGAGTCCTCGAGGAGGCTGAAGATGGAGACCAACACTTGGAAGACCAAGCCCGAATGGGCGGTTGAGTTGCCGTCCTCCGTGTGGAACATCGAGAAGAGCGCGTCTAAAATGTCCTGCAGGAATTTCACCAATTCTTCACCGTCCAGTCGCAAGACGCGACCGAGCGCCTCTGAGATTCGTTCCGGGTGCGCTTTCCATTGCAACAGACTCAACAGATCCACGTTTTGAGTTAACTTCGTGCTGCAGAGCAACGTGTGCACGAACACGGCTTCCTTCGGAGATCTGGAGAACGCTGGAGAACCTGAGGAATCACGCATCGGAAACGACGTTACGGGATAAATATCGTAACGCGATATCTAACGATTTGGAATTATGGTCGCGTTGTATTGTAGCCGTTCGAACGGAAAAGGTTTACGGCACGTTCCAGTTCAGACGCGTTACGTTTCGGGCAAACGACGGCCGATACTCTTGGCAAGAATATCTTCATCGAACAGATAGGCGAGCGAAAGTTTGTTTCTATTTAAGTTCTACTCCTCTGCGCGTGTTTTTTAAAGATACGAATTTTTGTAAAGATCCACGGTATACATATTTGAATAACGCTTTATTATTTTAATCCTTTATGCAGAACAGCGCTTTAGATAATATTGGATTATATTAATATTACGACCATTCAAAATGTCCAAGGCAAAGGATATCTTTAAATCGAGGATTGAATGGTTCGTTATGTAAAACAGCTGTTTAAATGATACCGGATGATATTAATATTACGTTCATCCAAGAGGTCCAAAGCAAAGTGTACCTTTAAATCGAGGATTTAATACGGTACAGGATTTGATTGCGTTTCTCTCTGATCGGGTTCCATTGCTCGGGTTAAGAGAAAGCATCGATAGAATCGCGACTTTGGATAAAAGCCCGCAAGTTACCGATGCCAAATCGCCTGGAATATCGGAGAGGCTTACGCGAAAACGTACCTGTTGCGTTTTGTTCGCGAGAGCTGCTAGGCAACGAGAGGTAACCGAGCGCGTCCAGCTTGGATCGATCCTCGCACTTGTAAATGTACAACTCGTGAGGGCCATCCTGGAGGGTGGCTCCTCCAGGTTCCATGAGGCGCACGAAGGCGAATGAGAACAGCTTCTTGTCGTTCTTCTCGCGCGCTGCGGCACAAACGGCAATGATACTGCGTTAAGGACTGCGGACGTTCGCCATGCCAAGAAGCAGGAAAGCGTAAAGGAATCGAGGTGACTTACTGGAACAGTGCCGGAACTCGAAGCGAACGTGGCTGCCGTAGAACTTGTCTATCGGTATCGCCAATCGAACCGTTTCGGCCCACGACGGACTGTTGTGATGATATATGACTAAACTTTGGTATTCGGAGCTGCCTTCCATCCCAGCGGCGCCGAACAGGCACCCCTCCAACGGTTGCCCATCCGTGTCCAGCACCAAAATTGTCACCTATCCACGATACGGGCGCAAAAGGATTTAGCTACACGCTAAGCAGGCTATAGCTTGCGAGAAACGTACGTTTCGGGGGGAAATTTTGCTTTGGGTTCTTCTACAAAGTGTTCGCGATTTTAAGGGCCAAACTTCGTAATAAGAAAAAAAAGTGTTACACGAACGTATATTCTACAAAGTGTTCGCGATTTTAAGGGCCAAACTTCGTAATAAGAAAAAAAAGTGTTACACGAACGTATATATGAACAATAACGAATATGAAATAATAATGAAATAGTACCGTGATACATTTTACGCTTAAGAATGTTACGATACTTTTAGCAACATTTTAGGCACGATAAAAAGGTATACCTTTATTAAGAATGCGATATTAGCAGCGATTAAAAATCGAGTTTATCGTGCTACAAATTTCATCTCAATCCTCTTTCGCTTAATTGAACGGATTACGAGTTCTTTGTACTAATTCATCGAATGAGTTTCTTTGCGTATCCATTATTTGCATTTAGTTTACTCGTTATTTAAGTTTTTAGTATATTCCTACATTGCATCACAGTATTAGTATATCATTTCTACCCCATATTTCTATCGTAACTTTTGAACAAGCCTCTAAACAAGATCTAAGAACAAGGATATTATACGTGCAAATACTTCCGTTACGTTAGTATGCACGGAAAGTGCATGCTACTGATAAACTCGTAAAGATACCGTATTAATTAAAAAACATATCTTAGCGTAACATTTTTTCCCCAATTTATACAGCCATAGCGAACGAAGTTTGACCGTTAAAATCTGGAACAGCTCGTAGATGCATCTAAAAAAACAGCTTCGTCCCAGGAGGATTAAATCCCGCCCAGGTGAATCCCCTATAGGGATTTTTGTTTACGCGCGAAGCGAAGCAAGATATCGGAACACGAAACGAAGAATACCTCGATGTTCTTCCCAGTGGACTTTCCACCCCGCTCGAATTCGCCGCGCTCCAGTTTCAGGTACAAGTCATTTCGCACGTCGCCGGGCATGATCACGTCGGAGAAGCCGAGCTTCTTCGTCAGGCAGATGTTCTTGAAGAGCAGAGGATTGTCTTCCCGTACCTGGGACAACTCGCCGTGGAGGACGCGCAACGAAACCACTATACCGTAGTTAGGCTGGCCCGGAAGCGGGGAACACTTGTTGTTGCGGATGATCTGCTCGTGCAGCTGATGAAAGTCTTTCTCTTCTCCTTGGTAAACCTGACGCAATTCACACTTATGGTTGCTTTATTAACCGTTTCGGATACGAAGACACGATAGTGCTATTCGTTCGCGACAAAAAGGCACGCAAGTATTTCTACGAACGATTTATTAGCATCCCTACACGCGCGTGCTGCATCGTTCGCAATTAATCGAAGACGTTAAAGATCGACAGTGGACGCAGTTTACCTTGAACGTGAACTCGTGTTCCTCGTGATCCTGCGTGGCTTCGGCGAGGGAGAGCACCCCAACGCCGTGAGGTCTCCTATAAGTGGCGGTGCCCGTTTTGTTTTTGCCGGAATCGGAGTACAGCATCCTGCCGCATCGCATCACGTGCGCGATCATGTACAGATCTTTGCTTAGATCCGCGTTACCGAGATCCGTGAATATCGTGCAGTTGCAGTGGATCTTCTCCACGAAGCTGGAGAATCCCTCCTTCGAGATACGCACCACGAAACGCTCGCTCAAGTATTGATTACGCTTCGCGTCGTACAGGGAGAAGTACACCTCCGTATCCTCGCCGACCGAGTGGCCGAAATCTCTCATGCAGAAGTACAGGTGATGCGTTAGCACCTTCTTGTGCTCCTTCCGCCTAAGAGTTCCCCTGGACGACGCCCCTTGCGAGTTTTCCGCGCTCTGCACGTGCTGAAATCGGTCAAACGTCACGGGGAATACGGAAACGTCGCGTACTGCGAGCATAGAGTTGTGCGATACGGTGCAAAACTTCCGACCGCGTTGTTAGCTTTGCAATTGCAATTAAGTGTGCTGTGGAATTCGTAGAGTTTTAAGATACGGTGCAAAATTTCCATCCGTATTATTAACTTCGCAATTGCAATTAAGTATACAGTGGAATTCTTTTAGTTCGAATTCGTTCAGATGTTAAGTACATCTTTACAAGTGTCCCATGAATTTTGCACCGGTTTCGCATAGGTAAATTTTGGGTAAACGCGTTATACGCCGTTTAGTTATCACGATCAGACGGTTAACCCTTTCGCTACGAAACACGAATACGATACGGCTTCAAAAGATTATATAATCATTCAATCGACGCATACGTATATATTTTCTATAGTACGCTACTGTACTTCGTCAATTGATGCAATAATACCGCACTATGTGTACAATTAATCACAGGGAACCATCCGAATGCTTGCATTTATGCTACTCTCGCATTAATTAAAAGGGCTCCTGTTTTACGCTTCGACTTGTCAATTTTCAGACGTCGCAGTTAAAGGGTTAAAAACGATCCGTCTATTTTAATGGAACTTCGGTCACAGGCGTCGCGAGGGACAATTGCGCTTGTAGATAAACGAAAAGACGAAATGAAAGGGCGATAGAAAGCAGCGGCGATGTCGATGCCGTTTGCAACCCCTGCGTTTAGAGTCGGTGAATCGATACACGGAATTGCGGCGACGATTCCGTTTGTGTATTCGAGAAACGGCAGCCGGGGAGGGGGGGCGTACTACGGCAAAATATCTAAACGATGAATTACAAATATAGGAATTTCATTCGGACGAGGAGACATTAAAAATTTGATGTCGTGCGAGCGTGCACCGAATATAACCCCGGCGCTGACTTCATTTCAATTCTTGCCGAGTATTCGAAATGGTCAGCACTCCGGCTAGAATTTCAATGAGCTTCAGCGATACGCGGCATACAGCGAAGCATACTCGCTCGAGAGCTCTTCTTTTTCCTTCTTTCTCTATCCCTTTAACGAAGCCAACATCGTCCACCGTTTTCTTCCCCTTTTTTTTGTTCCTCTCCCCCCATCCCCAATTGCGCAGTCAGCGAGCGGTTCGTATTGGCTGAAAAACGCGCGACTAGCACGAGCTTACGTTTCTCCCGAGTGCTTTTGGGGCCGCGTTTCTCTGCCAATTATAAAATTGCGGCGAAACGTTATCGAAGCGTTGCTCGGCGGGTTATATTTACCACGTGATAAAGTTCGACGACTGACATCGTATCCGGGTCCACCATGTGGGCACCCTGACGGGGTACCAAGTCCAGGCCCAGCTTCCTGAAACATTCGAAAGGTAACTCGACTTAAAAATATAGTAGTCAATAACACATTGGTACTTATCGTTATTATCATTTCTGGCGCTGTTGAGGGGGGACGAAAGATAGGGAATAGTGTTAGATTTATATACAATTGTTAGGGAAAAGCTACAAAAATTAAATCTAAAGCTTTACTGAGAAGTATGCGTTGTTTTTCTGTACGTTCGTAGAAATGCGTTTTCTCTCTTACACATCTGGTCAGTTTCAGACCCGAATGTTTACGATACGCGACAAAAGAACCTTCGGTCCCAAGTAGTGTCGCAGGCACGTTTCGTGCGTTGCAATAGACAGTTAGTTGCAGTATAGTTTCCGTACTAGTAACACAACAGAGCGAGCCTTCCTCGTGCTGCTGAATAAAGCATATGTATGAAATAGAGAAATATCTTGCTATTTCGAATCCCTAAACCCTTCGATAATCTAATAAAAAGGAAGGGTGTGCGTTTCGTGCTGGGCCTGCTAGGGGACTCATCGGTAAGGCCACCTAGCAGGCCCTGCCTCAGACGTTGGGATATTCGAAAGAAGGTTAAAGGCAGTATATACACTTCCTGACAAAAGTTCACTTTTAGACACCTGCTAGAATTGGACGAAATGGGATACCTAATTCTAATAGGTTTTGTACGCGTCGCAATCTCGTCGATGCAAGTATAAACGTTTCGTACGCAACTTGTTAAAAGGCGACGATAAACGATAGATAAGAGATCTCTATCGAAAAGCAAAAGCAAAAACACGTGCGAAAGTGTACAAATAGATTGCGGATATTTATGCATTTATTGATAACTTAAAGATGCAAAAATTAGCAGAATGCGTATAGTAATCGAGTTTCATAGATAAAGGAAACGTTCGGCAACTATGCTTCGAACTGGAACGACTTCATCCATCCCAGTGTCTCCCAACCTTTTCTAGGTCGCGACCCCTTTTACAATAATTAAAATACTCCTCTAAATTTTCAATCAACGCCTAGAAATCCCCAATCCATTAACGTACTTAATTCCGTCGCGTCTGATAAACCGCGAACCGCGGGGAAATCCCATTAGGACTAAAAATCTTCTCTTCGAAGAGAAGGCAAGATTGAAGATCGAAGCTATCGACGCCCCCGCGACCAAGCCAGACGATTCTTCGCGTTGGTCTACAGCAGACGGAGCCGTTAAAGGGGTTGAAGGGCCGTCGTGCGGAAAGATGATCGACGGAGTGGTTTGCAGGGAGAACGGATAGAGTAACGCGCGATCCAATTAAGCGGAGCGTTGCATTCGTTTCCGAAGTTTGCTCCTCCGAAGCGGCGGAGCGGTATACTTAACTTCCCATGACCCCGGACGGCCGCATGCCATAGGGCCGACGTGTTCTCCGAACGGATTGGGGCCCTGCAGGCCCGGCTACTCGCCAGGGTCCTCTCGTGGCCCCTTCACCTCGCTGGAATGCAGCTACACGCTTCCACTCGCTTCGCCTCGCCTCGCCTCTCCACTTCTCTCCGCTGCTAAAACCTTCCTTCTCGCTTCCAACTGCCGCGCGTTTACACGTGCATGTGTGAGCGCGCCAGAATTCGCGTCCACGGACGCAGACGCGCGCGCTCGCATTTTTCTTCCCTTTGAGAAGTCAATTTGACTGTAACGAAGTCGAGACGCCGAGGCTCGAGGATATTGCGAAACGCGTTCAAACGTATGCATGGAGAAACGGCAACGCGGCTCCGTTCATTGCGAACGTTGATTGAAACGGAACGGAGCTACTGGCACGGTTGAAACGCGCGAAATTTCTGCAAACTGCGGGCAACTTTGCGAAACGTGCTAGGAAGTCGAACACGCGAGCAAGCGTGTTTAAGGCTTGGCGGGATTTAGGTGTTGCAAGGTATTGGGAGATTTTACCCTTTCGCAGTGTAGTGGAGTAGATGTACCACGTACTGCCACTTTAAGGTTCGAGCTTTAAGTAACGTTATTTAACTATTCTAGAACGTCGTTAACGTAAAGGTCGTTCCAGTTTCAAGCATAATATTCTTCATCTCTTTTATTTATAAACATTTTTTTATATGTTCCATATAATAAATTCATTGCTACGTAATTGAAACGGTACAACAGAGTACACGATCCTTCGCACTGTCGCTTGAAAACGTTTCATTTAAATAGAAACACGTTTTACATATATTAACACGTCAGTTTGTGTAACAAATATAAGATATATAGTAAACGTCGCGCCTTACCGAATTATCACGTGTTCCGTACTTTACAATTAAATTGGTCACGTTTCAATGTTCAACAGCACAATTACCTCCCAATATTTCGTTACAAATATTAAGTGTACACGAATATACAATGTCTGTATGTTGTTACGTAAATCGAGGTCCAAGTTTAGTATGAAAATTTCTTTACTCACGATTCGTTATACGTTACTTTCCTATTAAATAAAACGAATTAAAGTGGCAGGTATGGGAACAGTGACAGTACGTGGGTTATTTACCCTAGTTTCCCAATTATCGTTTCGAGTTGCTCAGCTTTACAAAACGAACTCGAGACCAATCGCGTACGCGTGGCCGTCACCGAACGGATTAATTGCAAACGAAAATCGCTTCTCGATGTCTCGACTCACTCTCGCGTCAAGTCGAAGCTTTTGTTTGTATTGTTAGCGCAAAACCAAGCAAACAGACTCGTCTTTAACTTCGGCCAATGAAAGGCGCTTGAGAGGAAACGCAGAGATATGGTTGCGGCTACTCGGCAACATTTTATCCGCGAGATCGGAGTGTGAAATTATCTTGACACGTGACCGATTGATTAAGTTCTTGCCGGGGTGCAAAAAGCGAGGATTCGCCGGCTCGGGGGAAGAGCTGGCTGTTAAGCGATAATTAACGTTCCGCTCGAGTAAACAGCGCGCGTAAACCGTGAATTTCGAGCGGATTTTGGGCGGATCGGGAAAATTAAGTGCTACTCCAGAGTAGGATGCTTTTGCTCCTCTCGCTTTGCTCTCGCTCCATCGTCTGGATCCTTCTCTGCTCTTCTTCTGATTCGGGCTGCCGTTTTGCGCCATCAAAAACTTATCTGAGAGCATTTCCGCTTTCGCAATCAGCAGCAACCAAATTTAGTGGATACAGATATAATAGTTTAGTAGAATAGTAGAATAGCTTAATAATTTTTGTTGGCTCCCTATCGAAGCATCTAATGTTATCCGATGCAAAAGTGTTACCCTTTCTTTCAACTACTGTTCGTTAGGTACTTATCGGTAGCCTGCGGATTATTATGCAAATTTATTTCTCTGTGAACACGGCTAAAAAAGAGGAGCTTAAACAGGGATCTGTTTCATCCCTGGATCACTGTAATACGTGCTTCACCATGTTTATTGCGCACAGCTTTACGTATCACGCGCATAAATATCCGTAGTCCGTTTTCAAATGAGGGGGGGTGGAGGCATAAAGATTTGAACTGCGCTACAAATATATCTACAAAATTTTCTAGACAGCGATTGCAGTTCGATTAACCCCTTGCCCTACGCCAACGACTCACACTCGTTCTATAAATTATGAGTTGAAATTCAACAAAAAAACGTCTACTGTCACGGATGAAATTTAATTCGAACTCTAGTTTTAACTTTGTATTAACAAGATCGGAGGTTATTAAATAAAACGTGCCTACGGTATTGAAAAGGTTTGTTCGTGACACGATATAAAAATATTTAGCAATCAACTAACTAACGCTCTAGCTTAAGTAAATAATAGAATAATCGTAGGGCAAGGGGGTTAAATAGGAAAGTATTCGATCAGTTACGCGAGTCGCCGTACGATAGTATCGTTAGGCTGCAGACTTTTCTGCAAACTCTAGCCCACGATTATCGGAACGTAAAACGATTCCATTGCACGACCTTGCAGCTGAACCTGGACGAAAATATATAGGGCCTTCCCTGGCTGGATATTTATTTTACGACCGAACGCAGCTTTTCCCTTTTTTCGGGGGGTGAGCCTTTTCTCGGCTTCTCGGGCGGACGTCGAAAACGAAAAGGTTCACGATCCACCGACGCGGTACGGTCCTGAGAATCCTCAAAGGTCCCCCCTCGGGCCCCTGTTGATGGAATGCAGGTGAGCAGGCAGACTTCGATGCGTGGAGACAGGTACAGGCAATGTCCGCCGTCGTTGGGACCTATGTCCCATTCCAAAGATATCGGATATATTCTCTCCGGCCAGCGACGACGTTCGCCACGCTACGAGAACCAGCTTTGCTCCTTTCCATCGCGTCGAGGAAAGACCCCGGGCCCTTTCGATGACGGATTCGTTCGGCCATTGATCGTTCGGTTGGATGTTCGGTGAAACTTCACTTGAAACTTGGTCGAAGTTGTCCGATTCAACGCTTTGGGAATTGGAAGCTTTGGAAATTGAAAGCATTGCGAATTGGAAGCTTTGAGAATTTAATGCACTGGGAATCCTGAGCTTTGAGAATTGGAAGCGTTGGAAATAAGTTTTGTGAATTCTAAGAATTGGAGATCTTAAGCTTTGGGAGCTTAACGCATTGGGAGCTCAAAGTCTTGGGAATTCAAAGCATTGAGAATCTTAAGCTTTGAGAACTCAAAGTCTTGGGAATTTAAAGCTTTAGGAATTCACAGCATTGGGATCCTAAGCATTGGAAATTCAAAGCATTAGGAATCCTAGGCATTAGGAATCCTAAGCATTAGGAATCCTAAGCTTTAGGAATCCTAAGCTTTGGAAATTCAAAGCATTAGGAATCCTAAGCTTTGGAATCCTAAGCTTTGGGAATCCTAAGACTTGGAAATCCTACGCTTTGGGAATTCAAAGCATTGGGAATTCAAAGCATTGGCAATTGGAAGGTTTAGAAATTCAAGGCATTAAATATTCGGCCCTTTGAGTGTACGCAGCGTTCGGAGTTTGAATATTCGAATGATGCGATGCGTGACAAAAATGCAAAACCTTCGTCACCGGTATCAATTTGCATATCTGTTTTCCCAGTTCACAGCGAATTCGCTATCACTGCGATATCTATCGAACCTGACAGAAACGAGCAACTTTTCACCCTACGATCGCGTATCTGGCTTCGTTGCTTTCGATTGGAGAGATAAGCAAGTACCTACGTACAATCGTAGATCAAAAGATCACTCGTCTGCACCAGACCTTAAGTCGATTTATCGCCACGAAATGCCACTCGATAAGAAAATTCCCGATGCCTATGAACTCGCCTGTGGATCGATATTGAAACTCGAGGAGGGTGGATTGCGCAACGCGCGTCGAACTTTTCAGCTGCCGGTGTATTCTTCGCGGAGTTCGGTAACCATTCGGTAGCTTTAAACGGTGTAATTACGGCGGTGCTGCAGTGCGAGTTCTCGCGGACTCCTGTTTCTGCTTCAAACTGACAATCAATTATTTAGCCTTCGTTCGCTTCGCACCGTCCTTTCCGCTCTCTTTATATTCCGCCTCATTCCACCCGCTCTGCACCGACTAATTAGTTTCGCTTTTTTCCACTTTCTCGCTCCACGGAATACGCGCGCGCGCACGTTATTTCGCCTGCGAGAAGAAGCTAGCTGCTACATTTACGATGCTTCGCGAACTTCGCAACCCTAATGACTTAATTCATTAGGTTGGCGCAAAAGGTCTCACGCCTTTTTTAAAATGCGGCGCTCGAATCGAAGCAGAATTTTAGTAAGCTAATAAGACGACTAGTGTTCGTATCGGATCTTTTACATTCCCGTAACTTGTTGCAACGTTAGACGCGTTGCTAATAGGTATTAACTATTATATAGTTACGTATACTGTGCGTTACTTATAGCTAATTATCTCGCCTGTTTATTTATTTATTTACATTACAACTACGTTTAAGTTTCACTTCATTGTATTATATCGAATTTGTTCGGATTTTAATTCCTCGCGAAATGAACGTTACATGAAAACGGTAGCAAAAAGAAAAGATTCAGGGTTTCGAAAGTTTCACTTTTCGAGAGTTTAAAGGGTTTCGAAACCTTGTAAGGCTTCGAATTCAAGTTTCGCGAATCTAAAAATTGGCATTCGACCCACTTATCCAATCAGACGCGACATTCCGTCTTTATTCGTCGATTATATTAACACGTTACGGTCCGGGCTGTTTGCGCGAAAACTTTCGCGTGTAGCCGACGAAGTAAAAGCACGAAGTAACGACTAATAACACATTGCGGACGGAATTCTCATGTGTTCTATTTTAGAGCTCGTGGCTAATCACGAGAATTCTCGAATTTTCATTGTTTTCATGCAGAGTGAAGCAATGTAACGGAAAACGCATTCGATGATGTTATAAGTTCCGTATGGAATTAAAAGTGATTAGTCTCTTGTTCTTAGTAATAAAATTAACATAATTTTTATATCACGTTGATATTTTATAGCGTTCAATAAACATGGGGAACGATAAAGAACGTGATAAAATTTTGAATATATTTGCTAACAATTTATCAGATATTCCAAGTGAAAGTGAGGATATTGATCATCGTGACGATGATATTAAAAGTGAAAGAAGTGAGGGGATGACAGTGATAGAGATAAAAGCTCTGACAGTGGTTTTACAGTACAGTTTTACATTACAGAATGTTTTACAAAGTATCGTACTTCAAAAATATATCAGCTTGCAAGAATATGTAATAAATAACTTCAAAATGCAATTGGTATTTCATTTTTAAAACGTGCCTTCGAAATTTATGTAAAACCTTTTTTTGTATTCATTCGCCAAAAACATAGCTGGCCATTGGGTGAAGCTAGCAATAAAACTACTGGTCCGCAATGTGATAAGAGACGCTACCGATGTACTAACGTAAAACTGCAATAATTGCACGAAGGAATAAAACAGTAGATAGCATGCGTAGGGCAAGCGAAGACAATGAGAAAAGGGATTTCCTTCTCATTGAACGCTCGTTCAGGTCGAGAGAAAAACATATTTTTACGTCTCCGGACGGTAACGCGTTGATATCGGCGTTCAAACTATGTCGTCAATGGAGGGTTTGCTTTAGCTTAGCGCTTCGGTTTTCGTCGAACAAAGCGCGCATAAAATGCATCGTGGGTATTATCCAGAGAGGTTGAACTGGTGGACGCGAGCGCGGTTTCTCGCAGCCGTGTAAAACGGCCTTAATAGGAGTGTTTCCTGATCCCGGAACGAGTAACGAGACTCGTACGTATAGCAAAGGGTTCGTGGGAAGACGAACGTGGAGTCTGGTTTGCCCGAGGGCACTCGCACGAACACAACTGCACCGCTACGTGCATCGAGTCCCTCCACGTCCGCGTCCACGTCCACGTCCGACAGCGACTGCAACGCAGCGAATCGACTGGTGGAGACTCGTGCAGCCCGAGCCCGGAGTGCAGTTGCAGAGTTCCGTGCAGGCCACGGCGCAAAGATAACAGTGGTGGTAGTAGTAATAGATGTCAGGGCCAAATCCCCGAGCCCCCACGATCTCAATTAGATCAAATGACGCGCGATTAAGCGCGATTAGCCGCGAACCTTTCAGTTTTTCGACGCTCACGGACGCCGAAGCTCTGCTCTTTTCGCCCGTTCTCCGTTTCCAATCCAGCGCGCACCGATTTCTTTTTTTTTTCTTTCTTTCTTTTCAGCGCACTCGAAGCGGGGAAAGGTTCCCCTTCGCTATTTTTCATTGTCGTAGCTTTCGTTCTGCCGCACGTTGATTTCATTGGGATCTTCGCGTGTTCGCCGGAAATTTGTATCCTATTTCGCGAACAGCGTAGCTTTCAAGCGTTCTTCGGTCGCGACTAGATGTTGCCGAATTATTATTTCTATATCGCGTCACGTGTTTTTTTGGTAACACTTTCTTAGCTTTCGTATTTGTAATCTCCCTTTCTCTCCGGGAATATCGATTGCAGTGGAAAATTACAAGGTTAATTGTTCTATCGTGACTCGCTTCCTTTGATTTTCCCTTTTACTAAGAACGCTTCAAATGTGCGGCTCAACGAAACAATACTATTCCGGGGAACTAATTTGATGCTAACGAGCACGTACCAGCGCGTCTTTTAAGTCATTAGAGTCGCTAGATTCGTTAATTTTCCATTCAGGATTGTTGTGCAAATCTTTGCATTACATTTTAGACTCGCTTCTTACCAGAAAGTAAGAACATAGATTAAGTGTTATTCTGTCGCATTTATATACGCCATATTTTGCAGATAAGATTTCAAAAGTGAAAGCGGCGATTCAGCGCGAATCCCTGCGCGTAATTTTAAAGATTAGTTGATGACTTAAAAAATGCTTCGACCACAGCTTTAGAGAGCTCGACTAGCCCTTCTTCGGACTTCCAACTTTAGCTCTCCGGTTTAAATTCCTCTTTAATTCGCCGTGCTAATAAATGCAAAGCAATTGCTCTGCAACCATCGGCAAATCGATGGAACGATACGAGACCAACGATAAGCAAAATTTAGTACAATCGCATCGACGCTCGCATGAACGGCCATGCTACGTTTAAATTTATGCGAGGCTCCCGTGACCCGAAGAACAGGCTAATGGCCAGAAACTGAACTTTTTTGAAAATGCGACTCGCGTAGCTTCGCCCAACTGGTTACGTCAGTCGAGCAGCCGTCAGTGGAACGCAGAGGAAGGTAATCGTGCGACAGAGTAGGTTTCGTTTCACAGCTGCAAGCACGTTCCAAATGGTACGCGCTATTCCCTAAGAAAGGGGTAAAGAAAAGAAAAAAAAAGGCTAGACTCGCGATACCAGGTGTACGCTTATTAAGTTCGACGATCGCTGCCATTCATTAAGTTTCTTTCAGCGAGGTAGCAGCGCGTCGGTAGCCGCGTACCATTGCAACGTCCCTCTCCTTCCTAAGCGCTTTTTCCCCTCGTGGCTTGCTACCTCTCATCGTACAGCCCTGGGCCCGAGTAGAACAACGCCAGCACCGTGCTACGCCGAGGCGAACGCAAAAAGAAAGAGACTACCTTACGGGGAACAGCGGCAGCGTTTCCCAACCTTCGGCAACCTTTTCTTTCCCACTCGACGCACCGCGTCCACGAAAAGCTTTTCGGGACACGGGAAAACCGAGATCCGTTCCAACTTCTAACGCTTTTGGCTTTCGGCAAACGATCGCGCGAAACGTGTTGCGTTTGTAACGAAAATTCTTGAACCAACGTGGCTGGTCTTTTACGGCTCCTACGATTTAGGGTGGGGATTTTAAGCATCACGTTCGATCGGACCATCGAAGTTGATACGGTGACTTTTGAAAAGTACAAACCCATATATTTAAATCTATTGGATTTTATCCGATTCACGTATCGCTTTACCCCATTCTTTTTTTCTTTATCGTTGCATCGATGCCAGTCCCTTGTACGGGAATTATTAAGTCTTGGCTTTCGGGTTGAAACAAAAATGTTCGCTTAATTGCGACTCGTTTCATCGCGAAAGTGACTAAAATTTGGCTTGTAGACAGATAAAGGATGAAATTCGAATACGTACAATACGTATACATACGTTATTACGGGTTTGGATATTAGAAATGAATTACATCGAGAATTATAAAACAAGCGTGAACCAAGTATCAAGTATTACGCGTCGACGACGATTGCATTTAAAGCAGGATAGGTACTCGATCATCTCGAAAACCAATGTCCGTCCGACTTAACTAAAAAGAAGGAGATTACCTATTGGCATATACAGCTAATATATTATATAATATATAATATATTCGCAGCAAGCAATGACCAACGCCCACGATTCACGCTTACGCTGGAACGGGGAAACGTTTCGCGATTGTAATGGGCAATTCGTGTTACGTACGCAACTAGTCGATGGATTCGGAGAATTCGAAGGATTGGGAAACCCTGAAACGGAGGACTGGGAGCGTGGTTATGCGGCCGGGAGTCGGCAGTCGGCAGTTTCATCCCGTAGTACGGCGTTACCCCAACAAGGAAGCAAAACATTGAAACGAAAGAGGGACAAAGAAAGAGAGGAGCGATGAAGAGGGTCACGGAGAAAGGAGAGAAAGGGAGACGAGCAGAGGGCAGTGCACGAGAGATGGAAGACGAGAGACGCGAGGTGGAGCCGCGAGGCATGCTCATTAGAAATAATAATAATTACTACGACACCGGTAATAAATGTTGCCGTTTGCTCGATACATGCCCGACTGCCGACTAACTTAACCACCGCTGCCACCTGCTAATTAAATAAATGAAATACGCTCGGTCCAACGATTTATTCCTCGTCCACGCTCGATCCGACACGTCGTGGCATCCGATATCGTCAGCCGGACCTTCCTAATCGCTGCCATGCTTTCCAGAACTCGGTGAGCGAGAAGTATCGTTTGCGGTTATTCCGCGGAACCGTTACTCATTGCGAATGTTAGAACGAATAAAGTTTATACAACTCGAACACAAGGAAAGTAATGAAATTGCCAGCAACGCGACTAATAATTCAACGAAAAAGGAGTAATTATAGAACGACAGAATCGGAGCGACAAACTAGATTTACGGAGTTGAGCTTTACGGGACTTCTTTCGATAGTTTCCTCGATGATCGTATCACACGAAGGAGGAATCTCTAATGGCTGTTTTTCTTCCACGTACAATCGTTTTCCTTTTTTTCTTTTTCTTTTACGGGGAATTAGCAATTCAAACGCCACTCGATTCTCTCCGCACGGAATTTCTATGTTACAACCCGTTCAAACGATAGGGCTTTTCATCGATTCGATATTTTTATCGAATTTCCAAAGCTTCCAATTCCCAAAGTTGAAAATATCCAACACTTCGATTTCCCAGCCCTTTGGATCATCGAAGTCTAGAATTTCCAGTCTTTTTTTCTCAGCTTCGTTCAGCGTCTAACTCTTTCGAGAAGTGGTTCGAGTAACTGTGAACCACAGTGTACACACTGTCAACGTTACATCATTACAGCAGAAATTTATTAAACGAGGTTATGCTAATTTCTCATTCGCGTAGGGGACAAGGTCGGGTAGATCAGACAGCACCTTCGGCGTTCTAAATAATTCATTCTACTCGAAAGTATACGCTTTTCTCCGTAGAATTAAATCCTCGTAAGATCCTCGTCCAAAAGCGTAGGAGAAAAGGGAGCGTAATACGTAATATAGAAGATTACGTTATAGTTACGGTATAATTTATACAAAATCCCATTAGAGCTCTGCGCGAGGACGAGGACGCGTGACTTTAAGTAAAGTAAGTAAAGTCAAAAATGGAAGGAGCAAAGAGAAAGGAGGACGAGCGGCGAGGACGCGAGAGGAGAGGCTTTAAAGAGCCGAAGTGAGGCTCTTCTCACAGGGGGAACAGGTTCCCGGCATGGTTACCGCGTATTCACCGAGCTGAAAACCTTGAGCTCTACGGACGGAGAAGAAAGCGTCAGCTTCTCTCTCTGCTCCGATGCTGTGCGGCTGCGGTTCTTCTTTACGGACACATGATACGAATCGAAAATTTCAACTCCAGCCCACCAGAAGGAGGCCACTTCTTCTCGCAAGTCGCGCGCTCTCTTCTTCAACTCAACGTCAATACCGTCGCACGCGTTACGCCAAATTAAATTGTTCCAATCCGATTTGCGGCTAACGTTCGCAGATATCGCGACGCGATTGACTTTTTTTGTCTTATTACGGATCAGCGTTCGGCATGTTTTAGTCGAATAAAACTTTTCGAGTAAAATTCTATTGCAACGTTTGTAATTGCATTGTAGATTTGTATGCATTTATTGGGATTTTGAAAGCGCAAACAAGTGCAGAGATCATCGAGAACATCGAAAATTCAATACAACTTGTGATATTTAAAGGATGAAATAGTCCCCACCATTTTTAAACTTAATTATGAACATATAAATTTGCATACAAATCTGCAGCCTATTTATAATCGCCTAACAGGAATGATCGACGCAAAGGTGAAGTAAAAAGTTGCTTGAATCTGTTATTAATCAAAGTGAACGAAATATTTTACAAAAATTCGATGTGCATTTTTAATCAGGTAGCGACTAGAAACCTTTAAGCTTCGTAAAGTCGACCGTTTAGTATGCAACAATCTAATATAAGTACACTTTAGTTGATAGGTTTAGCTTAATTAACTTTCACCTTAATGCAAAAGACTGTCTAAAATAAAATCCACAAATATTTATCGCGTCTCTTGCAACGAGTTTTTAAGCATATTCTTAACGAGGTAATTTTCTACTAGATTTCATATTTCAATCGCAAAGCGATAAATTCGTACAGGTGCATTAGAGTACTATTTTCAAGTCGAAATTAAACTCACGTGCGAATACAGGATCTTTTTACTGTATTTACATTACACGTTCTCATCGCGAGTCGGATTCGTTACAATAAAGCAACAGGTTAACGATCGCAAATTTAACGTTAAAACTACCAAAGTGGTTAAAATGACTCAGCTCGTAGTTTCTTATCAAAATTGTGCAAATTTACACGCATATATTTTCGCAAGTTTGCCGTGAATTTTAATAAAGAGGATGAATTATGTCCATTGCACTATAAATTCCTTTAACCATCCATCGTTTTAATTTGGTACAACTTGGTACGAATAAACTAACCTTAATCGTCGATAGTTACAGCGTTAATATGTATATTAGAGCTCAATTAATTAACGAATTAATACTTAAATGCGAAAATAGATACATCGATGTACGAACAACACTATTCGTAGCCACGGTATAAATGAATAGCCTACAAACTTACGCATCGGTCGATCAAAGTTCAACAGCATAACACAAGCAACAGGGAGCAAACTAGCGCATAGTGACGTTCCGATTCGTCATCGTCGATTTGCGCGGCAAAAAGCCAGCAACCGCGGAGCCCTGACGTTATTTCCTGTCGCCAGCATCTGTGGTTACCCTCAAGATCCGGAAGTGCGTAAGTGTATGAGCGATTAAAAGAAACGATGTAGAGCGATGTTTAAGAGCAAGGGATCGCGGACGGTGTGTAAACGGTGCAGTGGCGCGCGGTGGTGATTTGAAAAGGCGACTATACGCACCTGATAGAGTCGCCCCCACGCTCGGAACTCGCCGAGGCAAGATGGCGGGGAACGGTGGGGCCCAGAACGAGTCCCTGACTCTCGGTTCAGTTGCTGTTGGCACGCCGGGCCCTGTTGTAGCGCGCTACTCGGCCTCGTCTCAAGCATCGAAATAAATTTCGAAAATACTCGCTCGACTAACTCTTGCCGCGGCGGTTCACGCGGCCACCGACTCATCGAGAGACCGAGGCACACAAAGAGACGGAGAGAAAGAGAGAGAGAGAGAGAGAGCGAGTCTGACGTGCCGCGTCAGGCATTAACTCTCGACACGGACACGACGCGTTCATCATTCTTATCCTTCCCATCTCTCTTTCTCTTCTCTCGATTCCGACGGCTGCGTTAACGAGGGTCAAAGCGAATTCGTAGCGCGCGATTATCGACGAGCCGACGACGGCTGACGACGACTCCGCGGTGTGAGGTGATTCGCGAGGCGGGTGGTTGCACGTTCGCGCGATTCATCTTGGAGGAGAAAAAAAAAAAAGTACACAGGACTCTTCCTCTCGACACGCACGCACGCACGCACGAAGATCAAAAAGGAAGGGAGGAGGACGCGCTTAGCCAGGAGGAAAAAAAAAGGCTGATCGACCAGTAAGAGCCGCGTGGTTCGCGCGCTATTCGCTCGTGGGAAAAGAAAACAACCCACGGGAGTCGAACACACACGCAGATCTTGTCGGTTTTCGGCGTGGATTATCGGGAACGACTCGTAGCCAGTGCTGAATCGAAAAAAGGTATTGTTCACTGAACGTTGCGATCGTTTTCTTTCTTACCAATTCGGTGCGTGAACGCGTCGCGCAGTGGTTGTAATTTGTAATTGGTGGTGGATAAATATGTATGTTCGTTTGTATTACGCGAGCTGAAGGGAAACGAAAGGTGTTTTGTCGATTAAAAGAAGTGAGAGGTGAAAGAAACAATGCACAGTCTTCGTACACCTATTATCCATTTGTAGAATACACGAGGTTTAAACATTTTATAGGCACCGAATTTGTTTGTTAGCTAATAAAAGTGGCCACTTTCTTCCGTTTGTTTGCAAGGAAACACGCAAGAAATAAAAACTTTTCCTATTTCTCCATGTTTCTATGCTACTATTATGTTGGTAACTTTGTCGGTGTGTATCTTTATCATACTTCGTTCGTGTCTAGTCGTAAGACATTTCGTTTTCTCTGTACCAAAGTATTCACACGCCCGTTGCTAGCAATAATAAATAAAATATTTATTATTAACGAGTATGTAGCTCTTTCTGCGCAGAGAATTTAACAATTATCAGTGTGTAGTAAGAATTTAAAGTGAATTTTTGCAGTGCCGAGACGTGTACATAGTCTGCAATAAACATCGGAAGAACACGCTGTTAGGTAATGATATTCCACAATTGTCGTTTAACAGTTTGCATCAATCCTCGGAAAAAAAATACACATCCTAAATAATAATAAGAAATAATGTATCGTCGCCACAATGCAAAAAATGTTCGAACGAGGCGATAGTATACTGTTTCCTTCACCTTTCGCTTCTTTTTAATCGCCGATACAAGCTTCGTTTCTTTCTGGAAGCGGTCGAGCTCGATTCGTGCTCGTTAAATTCGTCAAGATTTTAGACTATCGGAAAGGTCGCGTCTTGTACAGAACAGTTGGCTCGATAATGCTTATCGGCGAGGAAATTATCGAAATGTCGCAAGGCATAAGCTAATTATCGTAACCGGGAGCGAAAATAGCAAATCAACGAACCGAACGAGCGTGCCCCAATCGCGATTCTTTGTTTACGTTTACGTTTAACGTTTACACATCGATGAGCGCGAACAAGCGGCGTAAACAGACGCCGAAAGGAAAGATACTTCCTCGGAGGCATACCTCGCGACAGGCGATGAATTCGAGACTGTTTGGAATTATTTCGTACGACTGATTCCAAATGATTTTAAACCCATCGCTTGCTGCGAGGCAAGCTTCGTCGTGCAGAAGGTACTTAACCTTTTTAGTGCCGATCAAAGCGACGATTCGCTGCAACTTGTAAGCGAATCCAAGTAACGTAGAACTCGCAGAGATTTATAAATTCTGTGCTTATTCGTAGTAATTTAGGAGAAGCATATAATAACTAGGTTCGAATCATTTTCCAACAATAAGGTTAGAATTGTGGAACCTGTTTCTCAACCCTTTTGCGATCGAGATCAAATGATACTCGTCGGATTTTCGTTCAGTTGTTAACTCTTTGGCAGTGGAAGAAGAGAGTTTCGCTTATACTTATAGAAGAAACAAAAATATTTGCGGGGGGGGGGGGGCTATTTGTCGACACTTGTTCGAAAAAGGTTAACGCGTGAATATGTAGCTTTCGTTGCTTTAAAAAGTTTATAGGTACTTTGCGACATGACTGTGCGACGTACAGAATTCACAGAGAAAGGTTAAAAGCCTTTCCATGTTGTCCGAAATTCGCTGCCCAGTTGGAAGTAAATCAAACGTCGTATAAAGATAATATCTGGACTGCGGATTTTTGTGCGCATTCATACTTTTGAAATTAAAAATGAAGAAGGGTGACATAAATAGAGGGGTTGTTTCTCCCTTTAAATATTGTAATTTTCATTATACTCGGTATATTTCGTACACTCGTGCGTATCGTGCCCATTTTGTACTATTTTGCATATCCAAACATTTTATTCTAATAATTAAACTGCCTGATCTGTGCGCAAATGTATATTTTCATAGATGGATTTGAAGAGAAGCGTGACCTAAATAAAGAATTGTTCTACCCTTTAAATATCACAATTTCTATTACGCTTAGTACATATATTTCCTATACGATACTTTTGCATCTTTAACTTTCCAATAAACGCATAGAAATCCGCTGTCTACTAACAATATATCTGCTTTCGTAATTTTCAACTGAAGAGCAGGATTAGATGTAATAGGATTGCAGCACTAATTTTCAAACGGACAACGCGAAAAGGCCATAAGCTTTCGAAACGAGAGTAGTCATTTTCTTTGAACGGACCCACGTGTCGCTGTAACAAATCATTTTCCGCGCCGGCTACCCGTATGCGCGACTTATTAAGGTCGCTCAATCGACCCCAATTGTTTCAGCGTCCTTTAAAACACGTTTAATTACACGTTGCTCACCGTGACTAAACAATCGCGCGCGCTTAATGCCATCGATAAATCCTGGATCGTTTCGAGGAAGGAAGAAACCGCCTGCAGGAATTCGTTTCTAGGAACGCGAACCATAAATAAATGCCCCCAGGTCAACCGTGAACGGTACTTGGAAATCGGTTTAGGTTTTCCCTCGAACTTTTGTTGCTCCCTCGCAAATTACCGCTGTCCTTCGATCGTTGTCCCAATAATGCCCTCGAGTTTCACTCGATGCAGGCAAAAAAGCCCGTCGAAAAACACGCTCGCTCTCACGATCAATCTTCACGCCGATATTCGAAGGAGGGATTTCCTATTAACGTCTGACGTGCGCGATTCGACGCTTGGCATTCACTTTTTTTTCTAGTTACAAGCGTCGATATTTTCTATGCTGCTACAATCGAGAATCGATTTTCAATTTTCACGTTTGCGTCACGTTTGCGTCACGTTTGTAAAAATCGGCAACTCCGACGCAGCGTGCGGCATTATTTAGGATTGATTGCAACGACGTAGAAGTTGAATTAGCAAAGATTTTCGTGGAGAAATCTAAAGATTCTTGTAGAAACGGGGTACAGTTGAACGAATGATTGGTAGGCTGCGGATCTTCGTGTATTTGTGGGGAATTTATCTGCTCACAGAAGTGCGGAACATCGATGACAAAATATGTAAAATTGACTAGGTAAAATACGCGTTACCATATTTGGAGTGTGAAACGATCGGATATTTAAGTATCGCATTTTTAGTTCTATTTGTAGAGGTATGAATTTGCATAAAAATCCGCAATCTACTTACGTATATATCGTACGGACCCTATAATGATTTACAAATCTAAATGGCACCTACGTGCATAAACATCTGGAAGTTTGAATGTTCCTACTTACATTTTATTCGTACCCAATTGCATTTTATAGAGGCGAACAAATAAATCTAAGCAGCGGATGATTTTCACCGTGAATCATCGTAATAAATTTCATACGTATTCGTGCAGCGAATGCTGTGCATTCTGAATCGCGCGCGTCTGTTACGGGAAAAGTCCCCATGTGGAATTGAAAAGAAAATCATTGTAAATGGACGGATATCACCGACAAGCTTGAAATCTAGCTTAGCTGCAGGACCGGTCCCGAACGATACGCTTCCAGGTTTCACTGCGAGATAAAATCCCGATAAAGAACGATGGGGTTCTTGCATACAAAGCTCCATAAATACACGACATTATCTACTCTCCGATGGAGGGACTGACGGTAAACCGGCGTCTGTGTACCCTGTACCGTGCACCGTGTACCGTGTACACAGCAGATCCCAGTTTAACCACGTTTCGTTCAAACTTTGACGGAGATAATGCAGCTTCCACGATATTGTTTCGTTTCGAAGAAACCTCCTCCTTCTACACGCGAAGCTTCGCCTAGCTTCGTTCTCTCGAGTTTCGAAGCGAAAGCGAGACGTGTGTTTGTGTGTGTGTGTTTCGCTTGATCCTTCGATCACGATAAGCATGTTCCTAGTTAAAGGCGAATTCTCATGCTTCTCGGTGCCGTAACGAAAAATATCGGCCGGGAAAGTGGGCTCTGTTAATCTCGTTCGAAAGGCGCCTGCGATACGAAACGCCACGAAAGACAAAACGCACGCCAGCAGCCCTTGCGCGCGTTTCACGCGGCCTGGCTGGCACGTTTGTCGCAGAACTGGTTTGTCCGGAATCCGAGTCACGGAGGATCTCGAAGGAACCTCCGATCTCTACCGCACGGCCGGACAGTTTCGAATTTTACTGCGACACTGCGCATCCTTTCACAGTGGCTGCGAAAATGTATTATGTTTCTATAACACGTGCACACACATTTTTCACGCAGAATTTTTCTAATCGATTTCCACGTGTCCGCGACGCTACCTTTTTGTAATCGCGTAAGAGTGCTATTAAATTGTAGGAAACTTAATGCGATTGGGCCTAATAATTAATTAGTACTTAAATATCAAATAAGTAGAACGATGTGCGGATGCCCTTTGTGATCACTGTATATACGCGCGACGCGGAAATGCAAAACGCATATAGCGAGTGTTAAAAGTAAGTATACACCTCGCAATAATGAAATAACTAAATTTTGTATAATAGTAGTAGGAACTATAGTGTTACTTACGATATAATTTACTGGGAACAAATTATGGTATAATTTTATTTGTGTAAAGTGTATAGTTACTTTTCACTCTCGTTGTATGCAGAGGCACATAAAATAGCTAAAGCAAAGGCAGAAGTTGCCGTATTTAGGGGGGTGAAAATACTGTAAAGTCAACGTTGAATACGACACGTAAAATTTGCCTACTAAAGGAACGAATAATCATTACAAAGTCTTCGTGAAACGTAAATTTAGAAATACCGTAATGATTAATAAAGATGACGATATTGGTATTAAAGATCACGTTTACACTCTCGTCCATAAATCACTGGAGAGCTTGTTAGTCTCCAATCAAGCGCTTCTTCAATTAAAATTGCAGCAGCGTCTTCAAAATATAGTAGACGCTAATTAATGCTTCTTCCGTTGTGAATAGCTAGAGCGAATATTAGCTTCGTTTCGTATTCGTAACAGCAACGCTCTTTTACTTCAGACTTATCAATTATCCGATAAATTGCAAACGGGAGTGTTGTAGGCAAATACGTGTGATTCGTAAAATAAATCCAAAAACGCGTCGATCTTCTGAAGCCACTTGCCGCTCAAAGGGTTACGATTTCATTTCTTAGGGCTACCGTAAAACGTACGAAGTTGCATAAAAGTGGGCAATATAACGATTGAATATCGGTAATGTTAGGTAATATAGTAAAATATTACCCAAGATTCTACAAATACGCGTTTGGGTAGGTTATAATTAGGGGCGTCGTTAACCCTTTGCGGACGCGTGTCACAGCAAGCTGCCCAAGCTTTATTTATTCCTTTGACGCATGTCAATCTTTTAAAGCAAGATCCACATAACGTCATTAGTATATGATACTGTTAACAATGGAACAAGAAGTTCTGCCCTCGAAGGATTAATAATTATGCGAACATTTGTTACATATTATCTTGTTCCGTCCACAAACGGTTAAACTGCTCAATGCACCCTAAATATTAATGCATGCGGTTCGCGCGACTTGCGAAAAGAATGGTTTACGTTGCGTATTGTCTGGCCACAGGAGGGACACTGTTGGCCGACGGTGAGCACTCTGTTCCCGAGGCCGACGTGATATGAAACGCGATCTAAGTATTGCGGTCAAAGGACTTGTCCTCCCTTTTTTCCGTCGCGCGCATCGGCATCGTTTCGCCCGCTCGTCTTTCTCTCGCATCCTTGTTTCTGGCGGCGAGCGACGATTCAACGCGTGACTCACGAACCCGCCGAGGATATCACGTACACCTACTTACTTCCGGAATCCCATTGACGCGTTCGAAAGTATCACTTGAACTAAATAGATCATTTTTATCTCGCAAACGATACGCCGCGCCGCCAGCATCGTGCCGGCGTTGTCTTCCGTTTCTCTTTCTCGCTTCGATTCAGGCCGCTGGTCAAGCATTCCGCGCGGCGGTTCTCGTAACCATCTCGATAGCGAAAATTACACCGCCCAAGCGGGATCGATCAAATCGTCCTGCATCGCGAACAGCGGCGCATTTTATTTCTTTTTTTTTTTCTTTCTTTTTCATACGAAGGCCAACGCGTTGGAGTTCGTAGCAGAGATCCAAAGTAACTATTATTTGTCGGAGACTTTGTTGGAAAGACATCGTTAAGCGAAGGCTAACTTTTATCTAATTGGACGGACGACGGTGGTCGTTAAGTTTTAAAGAAATAAACACCTTTAATTGAGCAAAAGAAGAGTTATTGAAACCGCGAAGAGATATGCATACATACCTACAATTGACGTGATTTGAATACTGAAACGCGCTAGCCTTCGTAAGAAATTGAAACGCGTTGCTGTACGTAAGGCCAGAGATGGTTGCTTGCAATATTCCATCGATCGCGTAAATGTCTTTGCGATTCAGTGTGTGGGGATCTCGTTAGGCAGGATTTTTTTTCATCGTCGGTATAAAATCGTGGCGACGGCGGCGGCGGCGGCATTCACCTTTCACTCGATGACGAGGCAAACGCCCTTCACTCTGGCAGCATTGTGTTCGTCCGCGCGATAACAGCGATAGGATTCACGGGCGAGGCGAAGAGCGATCGTTTTCGCCTCTTCTCTTTCTCGAACGATATCGTCTGAGCCGTCGTTGAAATCGCCGCCGCGGCCGTGCACGTAAAATTTTCGTCTCTGCGAGTCTCACGTGTGCCAAGTCGTAGCTCGCCATCCTTGAACAATTTTACGGCGCAACACTCGTGAAAGCGTGGCCTCACGATTACATATTTGCCTTCTACAGTGAATTATCGTCGAGGCGATGCAAAATGGTATTTCAAACGGATACAATGAATCGGAAAGATACTAATAAGTTGTGCGCTTGCACGGTGAAAAATGAAGCCACGAGTAGTTGCAAAGCAGCACGAGTACACTAGCATTATACGATTAGCATACTGCAGGTACAGTCCCTCACAACTTATACAGACCAATTCAAAAACATTTAAGATAGTACAAGATTTAATCTCTGACGACTTCTTTGTCGAGATTCACAAGTATTAAAGAAATTGATGAAGAATTAAAGGAGCTAAACAAAGAGGACACTGTTCTTCTGAAAACGTTAGGTGGGGTGGATTTGCGCCCCGTTTTAGAATTCACCGCTTCAATTTCAGACTCTGATTGATCCTTTTACGCCAAGTTTAGTATCTCGTGTAGATATTTAGGCATAAGAACATGAATTATTCGTCGAATTAATTTCGAGCTTCATCAAGTTAAAACTGAGCTACTGAAATAGTAGTTCGCGTATTGTTTCGTCTGCGCTATTAAAGATGCAACGTGTCATTGTTACGTTAACCGTAGAATAGCTACTGCAAAATTTTTTGTCAACTAGTGTCCGTCTTCGAAGGATTAATCGACGTACGATTTTAACTCTTGACTCCCCCTCAAATCGGTTTTACTTCGTCGATAATTATTATCGACATTTAGAGAAATGATAGACGCGATTTGATCGTCTGGTAAGAAAGAGCTGAGGCAATACTGTCAAGTATAAATAATGGTGACTTCAATGCTTCTTCCGATAAGTATGTTATAATTACGCTACGAACGACTACGCGAAAGTCGCCGGAGGCAAAGCGGCGGTAGTTGCGAGTGCCGCGTGAAATGTGCGGCCGTCAGTGTTAAGAATATGCTGTATATTTATTACAGTCTCCCTTTCGCGCGTTAACCCCTTGCCATACGATTATTTCATTACCTACGTACGTTAATGTTAGCCGATCCCTGCTTTTATATCATTTCGCGTACAAATCATTTAAATATTCGCGGCCATTTTTATTTAACAACCCCCCTAATCCTACAAGACGAAACTAAGATTAAAATTCAACTTATATTTTACCCTCGATGATATCTGTTCTCGTTGATTCCAAGTCGTAATTTATAGAACGAGTGCGACTCGTTATTGTAGTTCAAAGGGTTAAATATTGCCCACCGTTTTCGATTATCTTACATTTAACTTCGAATTCAAGGCGAAACGATCGGAATATACGGGGTGAGTCGATGAGACCTGTTACTTGAAATATCTTAGGAAATTTAAGATATTAAAGAAATCAAAATATGTTCACTCGATAAGCCGCGCGTCAAATGCAATGTAGTTCGTATATTAGATGTACGAATGTATAATCCACTTGTTTTTTTTTAATGCAGCATTTAGTTGCTCGGTCTTAAATGCGCGTGCCTTTGTTTACTGCATTTCTGGGGCAAGCTATTGATTCCTATTCGAGGGAAAGCCTATTCTTTCGATGAAATAGATTCGCCAACGCACTTAGAAATAGTGAATTACTTATTGGTATGTAATAGTTTTCTTTCAACTATAAAGACGCAGGTTCCATTCATTTACACTAATTGTAAGAAATTAGTGCAAAGAATCTTTCAACCCTGTGACGTTTATTTAAGAAAATGTATGATTAAAGTAAGGTAGAAAAGAGTGCCGAAATCTGTTATATTTACATATCCATGCCTAAATTAAAAGCTCGAGAGTTTCGCGGACTCGATTCCGATCATTAACCCTTTCGCTACGGCACTCTAAAATTAAAAACGTTTCCAACGCACAAATAGGGATTATTTTTATTATTACAAAAGTACTACGGCCATAAATATTTGCATATACAGCGTAATTAATTATGGCAGAAGAAGTATAGAATATAATAAAAATGGTATCGTGTTACAGAAAACAAATACGTATATTTTTTCCAAACGATCGCCTAATTTTTTAGGACGTATATATACGTCTTTAGTAGCGAAAGAGTTATGGCCTAAATACTTCCCCAGTAGAAGGTTAAAGCAACAAGTAAAACGAGATACACTTCGGATAGCAGGCGTCACTGACTCACCCTGTATAATTTGAAAAGAGAACGCAGCTAGGGAAAGAACATGAAACTACTGCGAGAAGAAATACCTACTGGGTATAAGAAAAGTTTGCTGTGTAGACGAGGCGATGTGTTTACCGAATAATTTCACGACTGAGAGGATTCCCGTGTTTTCCCGAGAAGTCTACAGGATCCAGGATAGACTACACGCTATACTCTACTCTTTTAGTTTGCTCTTCTTCCTACGCTCTCCAACTCGGATGCACCGCTATCGAGAAAGCAACAGATGTTGCCTTCGACGAGCAGTCTTCACGGTTCGATGGAATTCCAGCAAAAACAAAGCTTTCTCAATCGATCAAAAGCGCGATCGATCGAAGCGCGTCCAGTTCGCTCTTAGAGTAAATCGCCCACGTACTGTCACTGTTCCTATAACTACCTACTTTAATTCGTCTATTTCATAGCAAAGTAACGTATAAAGAATCGTAAGAATCGTAAATTTCGACTTCGGTTCACGTAACAACGCATAAACGTTGTATATTCGTTTACGCTTAATGTTTGTAACGAAATATTGGGAGGTAATTACGCCGTTGAACATTGAAACGTGACCAATGTAATTATAAATTATGGAACGTGTGATAATTCAGTAAGGCGCGAAGTTTACTATATATCTCATATCTGCTACACAAACCGACGTGCTAATATATGTAAAAACCTGTTTCTATTTAAATGAAAAGCTTTCAAGTGACAGTAATAAGTCCAGTGACTTTGTTGTACATTTTCAATTAAGTGGTAATGAATTTATTATATTGAACATATATAAAAAAGATGTTCATAAATAAAAGAGCGGTTGAACAATATTATACACCAAACTGGAACGATCTTTATGTTAAATAACATAATCAAGCTAATATCATCGATAGTCGCTACTGTACATAATTGCAAAAAAGAATTCTTTAGGTGCTGCGCTGAAAGGATCAGTAATTGAACAAAAATTCACCGAGTATTACTTTTCCCGTCCGCAAACGTTTAATATCATTCTTATGGGACTACGCGATTTCTTGCATAGCTTCGCGTTTAAAATATATCACTGTAGGCATCCTTTAGAACGATTGTCGCAGTTAGGCGATACCTCGAATGGATTGCGTTTTCGTTTGGTTATTCGAAGGGTGCCGAACCTTCCCGAACAAAGGAAGCAAGGCAGTCAAATAAAGGCCGCTGAGAAGGAAAGACGATCGCATTGACTTCTTCACCTTGCGTCAGCTATATTACGAATACGAGTCGTGGGCAATTTTTGTGCACGCCATTATACGTTCGATATCCGGACTAAATTACGTACGCGGATGCAAAGTTATGCATCCGAATCAACGTAATACGACTTAAACGAAAGTATGAAGAGAAATGCGGGACGCGAGTCGAGGTATGGCTGCTTAAAGAGATGCACTTCGGCCGGAAACTTGCGTCGACCGGTGTGTATATTTTGGGCGGGACGGGAGGGCGTTGACCTCCGGTCCAGAGGAAGGCGCAGGCAGCAGTGAAATCAATCGTTATCAATTGCATCGAAGTAGAGAAGTAACGGTCTTCCGTGGGAAAGGCACGAGATGATACACGAGTAGCACTGCTGCGTAGGCTGCTCGTCCACGTTTTCTTTTCCAGGCGACGCGACGTCAAGACGAGTCCGGTGACTCGTGGAAACGAGATTTACAGTTACCCGTTTGCGTTTGCGGTAACCACGCCTCGGAATTTTTAATACCCAGGCTCGATTATTCGATCGTGTCTCCCCGATAACGTCCGCTTTAACGGCGACTTTAATCCGAGTTAGAAACTCAACACACAGAGCGTATAGGGTAGATGTACCACTGCCACTTTAAGGTTGTCGCGCGTAACTTTATTTAACTATTTTAAAACGTCGTTCACCTAATAATCGTTCCAGTTTCGAGCAAAATATTTGCTATATTCATGTGTAGCGCGTTATTGATGACTTCTACCGACTAACTTTGGCAATTAAAAACACTATTGACGTTCTGAGATACTTGAAATTCCTCGTTATCTGAAGAATAGGAAAGAATTGGAAGAAGAGTATGAATTTAATGCAATGCAATTCAGTATTTTCACGACTTATGTATATTCTTTGATTACAGTCCGCCGTAGCGAAAGGGTTAATGTTCAACAGCACATTTCCTTCCTCGTATTTCGTTTTTAAATATTAAGTGTAAAGGAATATACAATGTCTATGCGTTGTTACGTAAACCGAATTTCAAATTTCGTATCAAAATTTGTTTACTTACGATTCGTTGTACATTACTTTGCTATTAAATGAAACGAATTAAAGTGTCGGTTACAGGAACGCCGACAGTAAATTAGTACATCTACCCTATTATCTGACGTTCGAATATTTAACGCGACCTGCCTAAAATCATTTCCATAGCTTAGAAGCGCGTGCGCCACGTTAGGAAGGCCTGCCATAAGGCGGATTAATTTCGTTCGCGTAGAGATATACTCGGCAGGGAAGGTAATTAATGAAGGTCAACGATCCTTGCGCTACCCATTGGAGCTGATGAAAATGCACGAGGAGAGTTCTCCCGCGGCTTTTGCCGCCCCTCTGGAACCTCGATAAACATTTAATAAAGTTTTCTCGCAAGCCGGGCACGCAACTCTCGTCTCTCCGCCTGTGGAATAAATTACGCACTCGCGGGAACATTGCCCGGCTAAATGCCACTCGGCCTCTTTCATAACTCGCCCATGCCATGCCGGCGCGTACTTCGCCATTCTGCCCCGTCAACAAAGACCATTCGTTCCCCGCCACTTTCATGCCGCCGATTTGCCGATCAAATCCCGGCCAAATCGGCGCCGATTTCGATTGTTCGGTGTCGTTGAGTTTGGCGATTCGTAATATCGCTCGACGGGGCGATGTATATTATACGAAAATAGTAGTCAACTAATGGTAGCCTAAGTAGGTAATAAAATAATAGTAGGGCAAGGGGTTAAAGTGGCAATAATTGGTACGTTTACCTTATCGTGACGGAGAGTGGTTGAAACGATGATAGACAGCGATTGACACTCGATACTTGTTTACTTTGTTGGTACAGTTGATAGGATAGATGCACCGCGTACTGCCACTTTAAGGTTATCGCGGTTCTCTGCTAATCGATCGAAAACTTGTAAACAAGCTTGAAGCGATGTGTAAAAACGTCGACGAAGTTTTGAGCATCGCGATAATCGGTGCCCGATCGAAGCTTGTTTCCCGTGAAACGTGTATCGCGAACGAACTACTAGCGATTTTTATTTCCTTCGTTTCGTCCACGGGCAACGGTGAACCCGAAAATGAACAACGAGCGCGTACGATTAATAGCGAAAGATAAAAATGCCGTTTAAGAATGCGACGAAATTTAGATCGGTAGAATTCTACGTAGTTTAGGTCGAAAACTATCGTTAAGATAGAAAAAGAAGAGAGAAGAAGTTAATGTCGTAACAGTGTTGTTCGCAAATATGCAGATTCTGTGAAGCGAATTATGTAAGACGAGACTGAAAAGGATTTTGAGTAGGAAACGCACAGATGTTAACATCGGAAATACGAATTTAACGGATCAGAGAAAAGTCATATGTTTTACCGGTTTTTTTTATCCGAGACAAACTTATCCTAGAACTGTTTGAATAAGATAATATGTTACAATCCAATGATTTGCCTTAGAAACAATACCAACTGAATACTAAGCGAAACAATTAGCGGGCATCGATGATTCGAACATACCAACCGAGAGTTAAGCTAACAGAGATAGAGGATGATTACTCGACAAAAACCACGACAACTTATTGAATGCTTCGTTCTACGTGACTGGAGAGCGAAACTAAATGCAGACGTAATCATACCGGGACCTAGAGTACGTGGCTAAACGAAAGGAAACTAAACGTTTCTCAAATTCGTTCCGATTCTCGGAAGAAAGCATCCAGAATCGCGGCACCTTTTTCTTTTGTTTTAAAGTTTTCTATCGCATCGACAGATACGGTAGATGTACCATTGACTGAGGACAGGATAGACCACTTATTCAATGCTTTTCTTTGTCACCCGGATTTAGGGCTCATGAGCCCCAAATCCGTTTTCATTTTTACCTTTACGTTTCTCTAAAATGTATAACATTTGCGTTTGCTCTTGCATTCGCGTACTGCCACTTTAAGGTTCGCGTTTTAAGTAACTTTCGTTAACTATTTTAGAACGTCGTTAACGTAAAGATAGTTCCAGTTTGCAGTATAATATTGTTCAACCCCTCTTTTATTTAGAACATATTTTTTTTATACGTTCAATTTAATAAATTCATTACCACGTAATTGAAACGGCACAACCAAGTCCACGGTCCTTACTACTGTCACTTGAAAGCTTTTCGTTTAAATAGAAACACGTTTTGACATATATTAGCACGTCAGTTTGTGTAACAGATACAAGATGTATAGTAAATGTATCTCCTTACTAAATGATGACGCGTTCCATACTTTATAATTATATTGGTCCACGTTTTAATGTTCAGCAGCACATTTACTGTCCATCCACGAAAAGAAGGCAGGCGAGTCTTTAGATCCTTGCTGTAGATATGGTCTACTGTCGCAATTACTGTCACTTGAAAGCTTTTCATTTAAATAGAAACACGTTTTGCATATATTAACAGGACAGTTTGTGTAACACGTATAAGATACGTATATAGTAAACGTACTCAGTGTCATAGGGACACTGACAGTACGTGGGACATCTACCGTATATACAGGGTGATTCTTCCGCGAGTAGACTCGAAAGGAATACCGCCGCCTAAACACTAGAGGACGATTCTTTCGTCACTATGTCATCAGCGAGTCGACGGCTACGACTACTGCAGCAAAAACTGCTGTGCGCGTATGTGCGTGTGAAAAGAAAAACTGAGTTCCAAAATTGAAGTGGGCCTCTTCACTAGTAGATCGCATACACAGACACGAGGTTGTCGCTGTCTGTTTAGGCGGCGGCATTGCTTTCGAGTCTACTGGCGAGCAAATCACCGTATATACATTCGTGTAACGCAGCCATCTGAAAAAAACGCGTTCGATCGGTTCGCGTTGCGAGTTACGATTCGCTAGAGATTGTACGCGAATCGGAGTCGCGTGAAACGTTAGCAGGAAGCGAGTGCAGCTCTAATCGGAGAAATTCCGTGTCTGGTTGTTCCCTGCGAGGGTTATACTCGTCGTTAAGACGATCGCAGAGGATCGGCGCGCGCGTAAATCTCGTCGGTGGTTAACTCGTCGACTCGTAGTCGGTATTACCCTTCATTAGCTCCGCCGTACGGCCGTATAAATCACGTTCCGGCCGCAATTATCGATTCTCCTGTGTGTGGCATCGCGCATAAATCGCGCAAA
Organism: Eucera pruinosa; assembly: GCA_028830335.1. NCBI lineage: Eukaryota > Metazoa > Arthropoda > Insecta > Hymenoptera > Apidae > Eucera > Eucera pruinosa. Next base: position 29,348,956 of record JAMYCR010000003.1, read on the forward strand.
TTAAGAATGCTGCTTTACGGTAGACGATATTCTTGACGCCGCCAGTCGAGAGTTCGTCGGTCGGTCGCGTGCGTTCGTAAATCACTGGACACTTTTCAATCGAACGATGAAAACTTTTGGTAGCGTCGTCAAAATAACTGTACGAATTCGTTCGTTCTAAAAGCTCGTTCGCTGTAGCGTAATTGAAATACGCGTGCACGTTTATAGTTAGTAGTAACTGCAGTTGAAATCAGGATTTTTCTTCGTTTAACGCTAACCGTACCAGCATTTTACACGTGTTTATTCATATAGATCTTCCAAAGTGAAGCAAGAGGCAAAGGGAAAAACGAAATTTGAGATACCGGTGAACCAGACGATAAAAGAATTGGCGTAAAATTAAATGAACGAAAGAGATAACGATGAACGTAACTGGAACGGCTGGTGTTACGAGAAAAATTAATAACTGCAATTTCAAACTGCAGCAATCGGAAAGCTAGTAATCAATACCTATTGTAAATAGGTCGTTCGATGATTCTTCCGTCGTAAATAGCTAGTGAATATTAGCTTCGTTTCGTAATCGTAACTTCAATTATCCTTTACTCCAAATTAAATCAAGCGTCCAGTGAATTGCGAACGGAAGTGGTGAGAATTGTCCAGGTCAGCGTAGGCAACATTCGAAGCTTAGAAGTCGCAACGAGAAAAGCTGGTATCGCTTTCTCGACTAGGATATTTGTGGCTACTTGCGATAGAAACGCCTTCGCGTCTTCTATTGTTTCCAATACATTTTCGTCGCGTGTAGAACACGTTTCTATCGCTATGAACAAACTAGTAACGCAAAAGCTATATACAAAAGCTTCACAATTGAGTATTCCATTCGGCTCAACTTTCTCTCCCAAATAAATTAACCGCAGCGGGGAAAAAAAAAAAGAATTCCGTTTTCCGTTTACGACGAAGGGCATTAAATATTTTCTTTCTGGTAACACGGAGGAATACTGTAGCATGAAACGTGGGACGTTGGTGCGTTCGTGGGACGCTTATGGTCGTCTCCAACGCGCGTTCTTTCGATTCTGCTTTGTGCCGTCTTTCATACGGTCATTTCTTTTTATCCTCTACTTCGTTCGCAGCCAGTGCTACAATGTTGTACCCGAAGAGCAACTTTTATCGCTGGCGAGATTTCAGCCTGCGGATTTTTATGCAAATTCATAGCCGGTTATAAACGCGTGGAACCTGAATGGTGGTCTCGGTTCGATCTTTAAATATCATCAGACGCGTCGTGGATGATCGAAAAGTTCGCGTCTCTTCCACGGAATAATTTTGTATCTGCGTGGCGTGAAAATGTTAAATAAACGAATTGAAGTGGCATTTCTAGGAACGGTGACAGTACGTGGGTAATTTACCCTATAAATCGACCTTTAATCGGAAGAATTTCAATACCGCCTTGCCATTATTGCCTTTGCAAAGCATCATCGCAGAATCATCGGATTCTATATGGGAACGGATAATCTATTCTATACTTCGTCAATGGTGAAAGCTACGATAAAAATCGCGGACAACGAAAGTCTTCTAACGTTGCACGATCATTTATTGTATCCTCCAATTTCTCTCGCCTCGGTTAGAAGAGCAAGAGCGAATCGCGTAGGTAAATTTAATCGCGAATTCCCATGTTCCGCGTGATATCGGGCGAACCGCGAGTCGTTAAATGTCAAGAGTGCAGAATTTATTAGGCAAAGTAATTGGAAGACGAAGGAGAGAGCAGCGGTGCGTTCGGATGAGTGAACTCGGTCTCGGTTTTGGGTTGGGCGGTGGAAACCGCCGCGCGAGACTGTGCAGATAAACCGGGTCTCGTGATATTTCACCGAATAAGGAACCAATCGCGTATAGACGGGGCGCAATCGCAATCCCAAACCTGTTCCCTTGGCCCGTAACTCGATAGCAGCGGCGATTCCTAAGGTGCAGAAGAGGTTGGGCGCGTTGCGTGTGTTGTGCGTTGCGGTCACGAGAGTCGCGGCTCTCGGCTCGGCGCGTTGAAAAACCACCGGGTCTCGGCGGCGGTTCTTCGGTACCGGGACACGGGATTCCGATCCGTGCCTTCAATTTCGAACCTAACACCGATTACCGCCGCGGACAGAAGCCGAGATGGTCGACGAGAAACGTGCTTACGTACGCGCTCTCGCGTTTCCTTTCGGAACACGATGCCATAATATTTGCGCGAAGGATCGTGTATACTGTTGCCCAAACTCGCGTACGAGCATCGCTTTAACTCGTTGGCTTATAACGAGTCACACTCGTGACACGAATTATAGATAGATTCGTTAACTCTTCGGAGACGACGCGGTTTTCCGTTCTTCTCGTGCTAACGGAAAAGATTTCTGTATTTCGAGACATTCACGTATGAAAAAAATGTTCAGAAATAAGAGAGCGGTTAAACAATATTATGACGAGAAACTGGAACGATCTTTATGTTAACGACGTTCTAAAATAGTTAAACAATGTTACTTAAAGCGACAACCTTGAAGTAGCAGTACGTGGTACATCTAATCTGGTTTTCTCTGTTTTAAGTAAATTTTAATCGTTTTATACTAGTCGTAAAAAGAAACTAAGATCGGTATATCGTACGGATACCGTCTCCGAGGGATTAACACATACAATGTTCTATTCGTAATTATAGCGTTCCTTTCGTTTTACCTTCAGTTTTGCTTCGGAAGATTAAGATTCGCTAAATTCAAATTATGTGGAATATTTTAATATGAGAACTGCGATCTCTTAATGATAACTTACGTAAGTTGAATAGTGAACAAATTGTAAGGGAAGGGGTTGTTAACTCTTTGGAAGCGCATAAATTCAAGCCAACGAAAGATTCTAGTTGCACGGGAATTGTATTACATTACGTGCAAAAATACATTAAAGTAGATTTGCTTTATTAATAACCAAATTACGCTTGGCTTCGAGTTAATTAACGCGGACGAGTTAATGGGCTTTTGATGTTACAAGGTGGGATGGAAAATATCAACCCTATGTATTTAATTACTTAAAAGGCGGGATAATTTTTATTTCCAATATTGCTTGGAAGAGTTAACGTATTTGAGACCGATATACATATTTCCACAAGCCTATAATTGTGGTAAAAAATAGTAGAAATCGTAATCCCGCTTGCGAATGATTTATTTCTTGCTGGATTTCGAAACCGATTTATTTGGACTACTTTGTAATTTGCCAATGAAGCTACAAACTTAATTATCAGTTAACATTTCGAGGGAAACGGATTCTCTTTGCCTGTCTTCTCTAATCTTCTTACCGTGTATTTATATTTCCCATTGGTATTTGATTATTTAATACTCGATTAACATTCCACTGTAACAACAGCAAGTGGTTCGTCTGTAGCAATTACTATTCCCCAGCTTCCGGATGAAAATAAAGAAACTTTAATCGATCATAATTCTCATCGCTCAACCGAAGAAAGTTCCCACTGTAGCGGGTTAATCCTTCGTTAATTTTAATTATTCTCGTGAGCATCGTTAGAAATGTCTTTAACCCCTCAACGACGACTTCTATGCGACTCATGTCGGTTTGCTACTTAAGCCTTAAAGTCTTAACACATTACCGTCCGGAGACATCAAAATATATTTTTTTTCTTGACTGCTCGTAAAATGTCGGAGACGTATAAATGGGGTTTTAAACATTGTGCATTAAATGCCGGCGACCTACAAATATGTGTTTTATATATAATGTGATATAAAGGAAAGTACAGACATTACATCGTAAGTACGTACATACATCGAAAAGTCCTAGTAAACAGAACATGATAAAATAATAAAATCGCAATGTAATTAAGACATTTAACGAGTGCTAAGAAGAAAAAAAGAAGCTTCTTAAAAGGTCTAATGAATCGTTTGAATAATCCGCGAAGAGGAGGTTTACGGTAGAAAGCGTGGCTGGACGTTTTCTCGTGTCGTCGGCGTGTCCACCGCCGGGTCTGCCGTGCTTCCCCTTCTCCCGTTTCACGAGAAACAGCCGAGTAACTGGTTTGACTTGTATGTTCGTTAACAGAGAACGTTTCGAAGAAGCGTGGAGAAGGAATTGTAAATCCGTTGTCGCGAAATCTCCGGTGCCGCGTGCACGCCAACATCTCGCACGGTTCGCATACGGAATAGGCTAGATGTCCCGCTTACTCTCAGTGACCCTATAATTGTCACTTCAATTCGTTTATTTAACCCTTTCGCTACGAGGAATGTATGTCTACGCCTTCAAAAATTGTACAATAATGGGTTATAAGCGTATCGTACATATGTATACGACCTCAAGAATTGTACATTAATGTGTTAAAAGCGTACGTATATATTCTGTACAGTACAACACTGCTCTGTCGATTCGTGCAAACAATACTACATCATACGTAATCGTATCCAGCCTCCAAACGTTTATATTTATACTAGTCTCGTATTAATAGAAGCGGTCCTTATTTATGCTTCGAGTAACGTATAAACTATAATATAATAAATAAATCGAATAATCGTTGGACCGTGAAACGGAAAAATTCGTTCGCGAGTTAACCCCTTGCCTGCCTCGTAATAACTAATCACATTCTTGGTATATACCGTCACCTAAACGCCCGACAAAAAACGTACACCGTATTTGTGATAAACTTTACCTTCAACTGTAACAATAATCTTAGTCCACGCAACGTTGAAGATTATCAAGTATATAAATTGCGTACAGCATTATTGGGACCATCCTACCCTATAGGAAACCAGACATCCTCGACTGTTCTACGCGGAAGAAAAGGAAGAAATCGATAGGAAGTAGCGCGTGGTGTGTGCCATATCGATAAAACGTGGCAGAAATAATTAGACGATATCGTGCAGGGGCTTATGAAACGATACGAGCGCGACATGCTTCTTGCAGAAATTATAGATCGCTTTAAATCATCCGTCACGTTGAAACGACCGCAGCGCGTAGATACGCCGGGTTGAAATTACACCCGATCCCCTTTGTCAGTGTGTACGTACGTATATACTACACACGCGTGCGCTAACTCGCTTGCTTCTCGAACCGCCTGCAAACGGAGTTCGGCGAAAAAAAATCGCGAAATCTAACTGTAGTTAGCTGGTAACGTTAGATCCGGCCATCCTCTTCGCGTGCAAATGCCCAAGCTCCGCGAAACTTCTCGTGACAAATGTCCGACTATCTTTGGTCGTAAAACTTCCTTCGCATGGCGGCGATTAACGCGAGACGATTATCGGAGCGATCGGACGGCAATTTTCGCGAGATACGGAATCGCGATGCGAATTTTGCGAGTTTCAAGTTAACCCTGTCTATCCATGCGTTAAATATAATTGCACGTTTGTTCGTATCGTAGAAGTAAATGAAATCCGGGTTATAGAAGATTGAATGAAGCCCGATACGTATGAAGATATATGTAAGCACTTCTATACGCGTTACTATAAATCTAACTACTATAGATCGCGTATATCGGAAACAAGTAGGGTGAATGTACCACGTACTGCGACTTTAAGGTTGTCCCTTTAAGTAACTTTGTTTAACTATTTTAGAACGTCGTTAACATAAAGACCGTTCTTCCAGTTTCGAGTATAATATTGTTCAGCCGCCCTTTTATTTATAAACATTTTTCTTATACGTTCGATATAATAAATTCATTAGTCATATTCTATTCCTTGTCAATGGTATTAGTAACCGAGAAGCAAATCAGCGATAGCTAGGTAAAAAATTAGATACCGAACTCGCGAGTAGCCGCGTGAAACGGGTCTAAGGGAAAACAATTGAAGACGCGTGGACGAAAACAGTGCAATTGGGGAGTGGCGTGGACAAAGTCGATGAAATTTGGTAGCGAAACCCGATGGAATTCAGCTTGGAAGTGCAACACTGGCAATCTTGCGCGCGCGCAAATTGACCCCTTGTAACGGCACGTGCCTCGTCTGCTATCAATTAATTAACTAATAAACTTCCTACGTCCTGCCAGTCTGAATCTGCTGGTCTGGTCTTAGCGTTCCTGCAACGGTCTTTATTTAAAACTCCGCGAAGAATTCTCGTAAATTACGCAACCTGCAGTCGGATCTTCTTTACGAGGCAAAACTTTCAACTAATTACACGCGTCGTTATTTTAAGCTTCGCGTGTCCCGTTCTGTCGTAACTTGCCACTAATTAACAAAACAAAGTATGCAAATAATACGATGCTTCCTTTCTCGGAAGCTTGGTATTAGCTAACCGATTACTTCGAACCCTTTTGCGACGGATATGGGAAGGTAAAAACTTAACGTGTAATTAAATTCCGTTGCAGAGCTAGCTTGCGATTAATAGTATTAACACGTTTGAGAGCTGCACGTGTGAGGGAAATTCAAAGCATTGGGTGGGAACCCTAAGCTTTGAAGATTCAAAGCATTGAGAATTCGATGCTCTGGAAATTCAAAGCATTGGGAATTCGATGCTTTGCGAATTTGAAGCGCTGGAAACTCGAAATATTGGGAATTCGGCTCTTTGAGAATTTGAAGCGCTAGAAACTCGAAATATCGGGAATTTGGCGCTTTGAGAATTTGAAGCGCTAGAAATTCGAAATATTGGGAATAAGAAGCTTCGAAAATTCAAAGCTTTGAGAATTCGATGCTCTGGAAATTCAAAGCATTGGGAATTCGGCGCTCTGGTAATTTAAAAGCGTTAGAATTGTCAAAGCTTCCACTTCTCGATGCTTCGAACACTGAAAAGCCGCAGGAGACAGCGAACTCGCCGTCAAAGGGTTAACGTTGTCCAATCGTCGATCGCGATAAATCACATTAAAGACGCGAACACGCGCGCGCTTCTGATACTTTCCGAAGCGTTCGTTGCCCGGCTGAAAAAGCTCGTTGTAGAGCTCGGCAAAGTTACGCCGAGCCGAAAGGGAAGGAGACACAGGAATGGCGCTTGGCGTGTGGAATCGAATAAGCGTACTTGGAACTCGGTGCTCGAAGCGCACGCTGCTCTGCCTGCTTTCAAATGACGTTTCTTTTTCGCGCGTTTTCGCGCCGCTAAGTAGCGGGTAAGAAAGGGGGCGAGCACAGAGCCGAGTGTTTTCGAGGCAACGACGCCTAACGAAAATCCACGCGTCAGAGGTTGCGTCGCGCTCGTTCGTTCTCGGTCTCGTTCTCGTTCTCGTTCTCGTTCTCGTTCTCGTTCTCGTTCTCGTGGTCGTGGCTGGCCCTTGCAGCTTTTGTTTCGCCACGAGAACAATCCACGGTCTGAAGAGCGGTGCTGCGACGACGGCTCTCTATACGCGTATATCGATCCTCCGTACATCTGCCGTTTCCGGTCGTGCCAACCTTCCTTTCCTACCGCTGTACCGCGAAACAACTCCAGTGGCCGGAAACGCGAAACGCGCCCGACGCGATCTCGCGCTCCGATTCTTTTATCCGATGAACATCTCGCAGGAACGATGCGAAGTGAACATTTTCTTGTTTCAGCCTAGGGTAAATGACACGATTACTGCCACTGTCCTTGAATTATCTTACTTAACCCCTTGGCAAGCGAATTTTTCAAAGAGTAGTCACGGTAGCGTTACCTATTTATTACTTTAACAGTGCTACGAGTGTACGCAATTTATGCGCACAATACTGAACCTTACGAATTGAAATTACAGATAGAATTGGAATTGAAATTTATTAAAAAATACAACGTATTTTTGTTGCAACGAGAGCATAATGTAACTCGTTATTGTAAGGCAAAGGGTTAATAAGTGAAACATACATAAATACGTACACGCTACTGTCCATAGGTATTCGAACGTTTGACGCGGTATAGTTTTTACTAACGTACTCGAATTAAGTCGAGTTAAATTAATAATTGAAACATACGTACGGTACTGTTCGTAGGTATTCGCACGTTCGACGTACTTCGATCAAAAAGATTATGTTTTCGAATGTGTCGTAGGCATTTCGAATAAGATCAACGTTAATCAATGCCGTTGATACGCAGAAGATGTACATGTGTATGTACATAAGTAACCTGATAAGTAACAGTTTCTGACAGCAAGTTTAACAGCTTTTCTTGGAGCCTTTTCGCGTTATCAGAAAGTAAATGAAATGTTATACACCAGCTTTCGTTATTTTTAGCTAAAAGAACAAAGACTGCAATATTCATTTTCAATCGGATAATGCAAATCGGACAATGTGAAAACGCGCTTGATTTCATTTGTCTTTTTGCTTGATCGCAAAAATTTGCATCAACCATAAGTAGCAAAAATATTCTCTTCGTATGAAGGATGGCGAATAAGTGGCCATGAAATTTCCGCCGAATAAATATTATTAGAACTCGCCTTAGATATCGTACAACTGCTTTTCGGCACCTCGATCGCCTCTTATATCTTTCTTTCCTCTGAAACGAGTATTTCGCAGCCGTGCTTCTTCTTTTTCGCGTGTCTTCTGCTCCCTCGTGTCTACCTTTTGCTAGTAGCATTATTTCCCTTATTTCATCGTGGGGGATGCTCCGTGTGTTGCTTGCGAATTCTCTGGATTCCTTTGCCAAGCTGATACGCTTTAGAAAACTTGCCTGGGGTAAATTTGATACCGGCTTGGCGCACGCGAAACGTTATGGTCGTTTTTGCCACGCTTGAGGTTAGCAGGTGAATACATATTATTTTCTTATTTTATTCTACTTTATACGACTTCTTTCTTTGCTCGATTCTGAACCCATATTAATTACACTTTTCTATCTTTTTTAAGCTCTCTTCTATATCTTAACCCTTTCATTGCTATCGGCGCTTACAGGCGTTCGAGAAATTCACGAATAATTACATTGGTCACACGTTAATGTTCAACAGCACGTTTACGTTCTAATATTTCGTTACAAATATTAAGCGTAAACGAATATACAACGTCTATACGTAAGCCCCCGTCCAAATTTAGTATGAAACGTTTTTTAATTACGATCCTTTGTACGATTACTTTGCTATCAAATAAAAGAATGAAAGGTGGCAGTTGGAGGAACAGTGACAGTACGCGGGTGATTTACCCTAGGTGCACGGGGAAATCGTATTACAGCTCGAGAGCGGAACAGCTGGGAGAAAGGAAGTTCCCCTAAAAGCAAACTCTACTGCGGACACGAGTGAACGATCATTTGGATCGCTCGACATAATATCTGGTAGATGCCGAGCGCGATGAAATTTGTTGTCTATTATTAACGTTAATTGCAGGGGTATCGCGAGGAGGGCGTTGAGTGGCTAACCGATTAAAAAGGCAAGATACACACGGTGCGTTATTAAAACGTCACGCGAGCTAGCTAGCTTGAAAAGACGTTCGTGTTTCTCTCCGTCGTTCGGCTCCTTCCCAAGTGCATTGACTCACCGTGTGTAACTGGCTTACACGGCAGGAATGTAAATGCGTCGTATCAATGACAGAGAGACTGGTGGCGTAGCTTGGATCGCGATTATTCCGCGGCAACTAGCTCACCGCTGCGCCGGCGTTCGTTCGGCTCTTCCGCCACTAGCGACCAGATCTATCCGCCGAGATGAACGACCTTTAATCCTTTGACTGCCACCGACGCGTACACGCGTTTCGAGATCGTATCGTTCACGGGAATTTCGAAAACTAACCTAAACTGGAAGATTGCATCGTGCGCCGATGAAAGTCGCGCCGGGGTTTGGAAACGGAAGTGAGTTGCAACTTGCAAGGGATATTAGGGTTTCTTTAAGCTTTGTGGGTTTGTTGGGAATATTAGCGGAAGTCGTAAACTATTCTAGGGGTGAAGATACTTGGTTGATTTCCTGTTCATCCATGTAAAACCTTTAATTTGCAATTGTACCATTGTGAAACATTTAAAACTGCAATAGGTATGAGAGAAACTGTTTGGGATGAATATTTAATGGCTCTTTGTGCCATGTAAAATTACATTATCGAAATAGTGGATTTTGTATTTAAATGAAAAGTTCCCCTCGTTATTTCTACTAAATATTTTAATTTCTGCTATTATGGAAAAGCTTGTTACAAAAGTTGTAAACTATTCCAGGGGTGAAAATACCACTTATACGTACGTAGCTGAGATTTCTTATTCATCCATGTATTTTTAAAGCTACAATAGGTACGAGAAAATGTTTGGAATACAAAATTGAATAGCTTTTTATGCTTCTAAAGATTTACATGATCGAAACGGTGAAGATTTTGCATTGAAATAAAAAAAATACTTCATTATTTCCGCTAAATATTTCCAATATCACGGAGAACTTTTATCACAAATACACACGTGTATCTTAAACACGTTAAACAACGCATTATTACATTAAATACATTTACAACATTGAAGTATCGTTATAAATTACATTTATAACATTATAAACTATTGTTTCGAACATTTTTTCCAATGATACCTTAATATTTTCACCTCAAAAGACCAAACTGTAGCCGACGAGAAAAAAGAAACAGCTTACATCTCTCAAGGCTCTTTTTAACAAGTCTACAAAGTTTAAAAAGAAATCAGAATTTTCTTGTTACCCTAATGTAATTAAAATTACCGTAATGTCCCTTATAAGGTGCACGTTGTTTACAATACAGCACGCGGTATTCTAAAAAAAGTATTTCGTCCGCGTCGAGCGTTCAAACTTGGGCTGCTCTGCTTAGGTGAAAGGGGTTAACCGTGTTCGTCTCGATTAACGGAGCTTATCGATGCACAGGTGCGTGCGATCTCCGAGTTGCGTGAAGTTTTTCCCGACCTCTGCGAGGCACGACATCGTCAGCAGCCGTGCATAACGAGAATGTCGTTTTGATTGTTCGCAGGAATACGGTAATCGAGGAGAGCAGCAATGGCAGTGTTCGGGTTGGTCTCGGCTGTGGCCGGCTTCGTGAAGGTTCGATACCTGGTCGACAAGGCGGTCATCGACAATATGGTGTTCAGGGCGCACTACAGGATCACCTCCGCCATCCTGTTCGCCTGTTGCATCATCGTCTCTGCGAATAATCTAATAGGTGAGCAGCTGCCGGCGTCTCCTCTCGCCTTCGTTTCTTTCGCGGCGAAGAAATGCAAGAAGAAAGCAAAAGAATTTTCTCAGGCGTTTCCTTTTCCGGGGACTTTTGCAACTCGCCGATGCGTATCGGGTCCCGTGGAAAGTACAGGAGACGAATGTTTTTTTATGAGAACGCCAAACGATAAGGATAAGGAACAATATTATTAACCCCTTGATATACGATCGCGAGATTAAATAAACGAATTCAAGTGGCAGTTGTAGGAACGGTGACGGTACGTGGGTTATTTGTACTCTAGCCGGGCAAAAGACAGAGAATTTTCCACGGTACCCGATGGTTAGCCAGGTCCCCACGTGTTAAAGCAGCCAAGGTACTTTACAATTGTAAGTACAAACTTGGCGAATTAGGGCCCCGCGGTGGTGGAGAATGTTTTATCTATAAATAGTGTTTGCGCTTCCATTTATGACAATTCAACGATTCTCTCTTGGCGATTGTGTAACGCTTCGTACCGGTTAAAAGCGACCACGGCTCGTCACTAGGGAGTGGAATCCGACTCCGTGCGCTCCTACTCGCGACTGTTTATTCTCGTTTCCGACAATCACTCGATCCGTGCGTAAATTGAGGAGGAAAAATGATGCTATCCGAAGCAAGTACGGGAGCGACGGCAGTGGGGGTCAGAGATCAACGCCGCACAATGTGACCAGTGTATGGGCGTTCGTCACGAAATTCGTAACTTCTAAAACCAATCCATTGCTCGCCTAAGATCCCGGACACTTTTTAAAGAACGCACGAAGAAGATGCGCTCATCGTTGAAAAGAAGAGGGATACAATGTCATTGCAGAACTCGAAGGGATCTTAATCAATTGATCGTTACGTAAAAAGTATTTTGATCGCAATTTGTTTTGCCACGCGATTGCCGAGTAACTTTAGTTAGAAGAAACTTTTGAACTAATCCACTTTCAACCTAAGATCCCTAACACATTTTAAGGAAGACGCAAAGAAGGGTGCATTCATTGACGAAGACACAATATATGCAATTTCGTTAAAGAAATTTGAGGGGATCTCAAAAGCACTTCATCAACTTTCTTCAATTGCAACTGACTTAAACTTAAGCTGCTCCAAACGAGTTGCATTAGATACCAGTTAAAATTAATTAGGTTCGAGTTAGATTGTTATTTCGATCGTTTAACAGTGGTCTCCTTGAGTAGCCACAAATGACGAGACTTGGTCTCGAGGCACGTCTCTCGACGAGCGATGGGTTCAAGATTATTTGAAACTAGTCCGAGTCTGTACTTCGTTCGTACATACTGAGTAGGGTAAATGACCCATGTACTGTTACTGTTCCTACAACTGCCACTTGAATTCGTTTATTTAATATCAAAGTAACGTATAAAGAATCGTAAGTAAACAAATTTTCATACCAAATTTCGACTTCGGTTTACGTAACAACGCATAGACATCGTATATTCGTTTACGCCTAATATTTGTAACGAAATATTAGGAGGCAAATGTGCTGTGTTGAACATTGAAGCCTGACCAGTGTAATTATAAAGTATCGGACGTGTCGTAATTCGGTAAGTGCGAACCTTAAAGTGGCAGTGCGTGGTACATGTATACCCTCGTTCACAATGATTCGAAACAGTTTCAAAGCCATTGCTTGCCACGCGAGGCAAGTTCCAACGTCTGCAGGGGCCTTTATCGTTGCAAACTCTTCATTTGCATTTGACGGTGAGCTATGAATTCCGGACTTAAGTTTTGTGACTTTGACTGCTGATCGCGTTGTGCTTCGGTGGCATAAATGCGATGCGCGCGTAGGGCGCGCGCAGCAGACAGCCGTGATTAAAGCCGTGTAACGCAGTGTCTGGTTTCGAGGACGCGCGTGCTTATTTATCGGATCGTGGCGGTCGCGGCGAACTGGATGTAGCAGCGCGCGTTATACAGCTGCTCGTGGCTTCGGATGACGAGACGAAACCTCGTCGGACCTCTGCGCCACATTTCCGACGGTGCATCGCCGCGTTATCTGGCCGTTTTAACGAGCAACCTATCCGTCGCCATGTACATGTAAGCATTCGCGCACGTGTCCGCTGCTCCTCTTCGCATCCTCCTCGTTCCTCGTTGCATAATTTTACGGGCAATTGCGCTTATAATCAAACGGATAACGCGCACGGTCGTTGTTTAACGAGGTCGCGCGTAATCCGACGTTCACCGATCCGACGGTCTCGTTCAACGTTTTAGAGAAACACTTTGTCGCGTTTCCATCTTCGTAATTCATCGCTCAGGGATAAAAGAATGAAAGCATAATCTCGCGTCTCCATTCGGTAAACCTTGCACCTAATCCATCTTCCTCTGGCGATGGATTAACGCGCTCGGTGCGGTTGTCGAGAAGCTTTTTCGTCGTGGAAGTTGAACGCTTAAATGTAGCGTGTGGAAATGTCGGGGTGCAAGTAAATCGAAACGCTGTTGCTCTCTGCTATGGGGATTCGAAGGCTTGCAAATCCGAAAGCTAAGTAATTTAGATGCTTGGGATATGAATGCTTCGAATTTCGGGGGCGTGGAAAGTTAGTGGCTTGGAATTCGAAGGCTGGAAATTCCAAAGGCTTGGAAATTTAGAAGCTTACGAATCCCCAATGTTTACAAATCTCAGTGCTTGAAATTTAGAAGCTTAAAAGTTCGTAGGTTTGCAAATCGAAAGGCTCGAGTATTTCAACGCCTTGGAAATGCAGAAGCTGGCAAACTGAAATCCTTCGAAACGAAATGCAATAAATCGTACGTAACTCGAAAGCTTGGAAATCCATTCGGCTTCCTTTTCGCGTAAAATGGTTAACGCTTTTGCCAACTCGCGTCTCCGAATCGAGAGCTAAGGGAGCGTCGTCAAACTCTCCCTCTGGAAAACATCGCGGCTAAAAGACGGTCGAGACCTGTTTGTAAAGCAGGAATTAACCTCGGATTTTGTGCAGGTGATCCGATAAACTGCCTGAGCGACGGAGGGGTGCCGGAGAACGTGATAAACACGTACTGTTGGATCACGTACACGTTCACTCTGCCGCGGAACAGTGCGAAACCGGTGGGCACCCACGTGGCTCACCCCGGCTTAGGAGGCGACTTCGGTGAGAAGAGGTACCACTCGTACTATCAGTGGGTGCCCTTCATGCTGTTCTTCCAAGGCATCCTATTCTACATACCGCACTGGATATGGAAGCAATGGGAAGAGGGCAAGGTCAGAATGATATCCGAGGGCATGAGGGGAGTGTTGGTCGATAACAAGCTCGAACGGCAAGCCAAGTCGCAACGGTTGGCCAAATACATCATCGACACGTTGCACCTGCACAACACCTACGCGGCCGGCTACTTCTTCTGCGAGGCCCTCAACTTCGTTAACGTGGTAAGTGTACCGTGTCGCGGATAAAAGCTTCTTCCTCTTTTTTACGGGGCGATCGTAAAACCACCGGCCTTTGATAACGAGGTCGGCTTAGCGCGCACGGTGTCTTGCCGAGTTTTGAGTTAGTGTGTTCGCGTTCCCGTTTCCAGTTTCCCGGTTCGAGTTTCGAGTTTCGGATGACGAGAACGAGATAACCTGATTGGACGCTTAACCCTTTGCCTTACGAATTTTTTGGAAAATGTTTCTAATAACGTTAGCTATTTATTACTTTAACGCCGCGTTAAATAACAAAACGCTAAAATATTGTACGTATTCCATGCTTACGATACTAAATCTTAAGAGTTGAAATTACGGACAAAATCGCTATTGAAGCTTCGCAGAAAATGCAGCGCATTTTTGTCGCGATCGGACCATAATTTTTACCACGAATGTAACTCGTCAATGTAAGGCAAAGGGTTAAGGTAGTAGTCCTTACGCGATGAGGCCAAGGCAATGTTTGACCCGCGGCCAGCGATGACTTCAATTTTCGTTCTTTAATGTGTATATAAATTCAGAGACTAGTGAAATCGCCAGCCGTGTCACCATTTTGAAAATTATTAAACATTTCAAGATTTACTCACCTTTAATCATTTGCCCTACAATTATTTTATTACCTACGTAAGCTAGGGTTAGTTGATCATTGCTTTCATATTACATCGAGTACAAACGATACGAATGTCATACGCACGATTTTCTTTTACAATCCCCAGTCGCGTAAAATAAAGCTAAGATTACAGTTCGAATTCAATTTTACCCTCAATAGTATTTTTGTTTCGTTGAATTTGCGCCATAAATCATAGAACGCGCGCGTCTCGGTATCGTAGGCCAAGGGGTGAAGCACTCGTTCTTTAAAGCGTCGCACATTACCTCGCATACTTTCAGATTTTGAACGTAGTAACTCGAACCCCATTGCTCGTCGCGAGTCCAACCTCGCAGCTGGCCTCGTCGCGTAGAGACTACTTAACCCTTCACGGACAGGTTGTCGCAAGTAGCTGCATAGTTACAAGCCTGTTTTTATTTTTTGTACGCGCATCGATTTTAGCTCGTTGTCTTTTACGAGAACCGTCGCGTAAAGCAGTGGGATTTTTTTCGACTCGTGTTAAGAAATATTTCACTTCTACTTTCGGGCAAGATTTATTACTCTAACTTACAAATAACGGAATCGTGTAACGTTATCTAGAGACACGTTTGATAGAACCTTATCGGATGGTGCCCAACTATTCGTCCGAGTAGTTTCAAAGTGAAATACGTTATAAATTATAGGATTATCTACGGTACAGCGTAAGACTTTTTCGACGAAACTAGGTTGCGGGATGTAATTAATTTTGCACGTGTTCTTTTTGCCATCCCTTTGCTTCTTGGTAAAAGCGTCTTGCTTCCTTATTAACGCGCAGTTAGTCACAAAAATATTCGGCCGCTTTAAATATTAAGTATATTAGATATACTGTTACAGCGAAGAAAAAGATAAAACGAAATTTCTTTGCAAAATTGACGAAGAGACAACGTAGTCGAATAAGATCGTGAAACGTTATTTCTAAGCATACGTTATAAAATAATCCTTTCGATAGCTCGGTTGGCAGAGCGGTGGACTGTAGTTGGAAAGCACAGCGAATACTTTACAAAATAGAGGAATAACAAATGGACGAATACCCGTAACCCTTTGCACTACAATAACGAGTCACACTCGTCCTATGAGTTATGCCGTAGATTCGACAAAGTTCGATACAACTTGACGATGAAGTTTAACTTCAGCTCTAATTTTAGCTTCGTATCGTAATATTCGAAGTTATTAAATTAAAATAGCCCATAATAATATTTAATCAATTTGTACGTAACGTGATATGAAAATAGCGATTAACTAAACCCTACCATACGTAGATAACAAAATAATCGTAGCGCAAGGGGTTAAATATGTGTCCAGGTGTCGTATTATTTTCCCAAGCAACTGTATTTCTGTTCTATATAAAAGACCGCATCGCTGTCGAGCACGTGCGAAAGCAGCGTACAATTGAGAACCCTCTTCTACTGAACTAGTCTATCTTGACCAGCTTTCCTCTATTAGAAAAGTTTGCCGCGAAACGAGAAGAAGATTTTCGCGAACAGCAATAGGAAAGAATGATGTGGAACTGTTTTCAGGTTGGCAACATATTCTTCATCGACACTTTCCTCGGCGGTGCTTTCTTGTCGTATGGCACGGACGTGCTGAAGTTCAGCAACATGAATCAGGAGCAGCGCAGCGATCCCATGGTGGAAGTTTTCCCCCGCGTAACCAAGTGTACTTTCCACAAATTCGGTGCCTCTGGGACCATTCAAAAGTTCGACGCCCTCTGCGTTCTTGCCCTCAACATTTTGAACGAGAAGATCTACATTTTCTTGTGGTTCTGGTTCATCCTTCTAGCCGTATTGACAGGCGTCGCTATGCTGTACAGCATGGCGGTTGTTCTATTGCCCAGCACCCGGGAGACGATCCTCAGAAAGCGATTCAAGTTCGGCACGCCGGCTGGCGTTAGCGCGCTCATCAGAAAAACGCAGGTGAGTCGCTGATTTTTTTTAGTTTATCACCGGCAATCGATGGTAACTCGTGAACGTGCTATTCGTCCGCGACAAGAAGGCACGCGAGTATTTACATTCCCGTTCTACGTACGATCCATTATCCTCCCTACACGCGCGTGCATTAACCGAGGACGTTAAAGATCGACGGTGGTTTAACACCAGGTTTACGGGCATTAAGTGCATACGTTGACAGGCTTCCGGAAAAATACGTATACTGCATATAAATATTCGAACGTAGAAGCGTGGGAATGAAGAGAGTCACGTAGAATACATATTCATACCATTCTATTAATTAAAGTTAACATGAAGTACTGAAAAATAGTATTTATGGTCTCTATAATTTTAGGTATAAAATCTGAAATGCGTCAATGTGACGAGTTGCGTAAACCTAGTGTTAATAACGAAGACGACGCGTGGTGGGAGATAGTAATATACGATATCTTCCCTATACGATAGGGAAGATAGTAAACGTATATCTACAGCGAGGATGCAAAGACTCCTCTGCCTTTTTTTCGTGGACGAACAGTACGAATGGAGCAATTGACTTTCAATCGAAAAGACTTGTGCTCGAATAGTAACCCCTTGACAGCTAATAGTAGCGGAAAAATGCTCTTTCGCTGTAAGGTAAACGGGCCTAATTACTGTCAGTGTTTTAGAGTCAAAAACTAAAAGCGTAGACTAGGGTAACGTTTACTAATATAGAAACAATATAGGTATAAATATTTGGATACTCGACGTGACTAATCGTATCCTTACATTTGTATACGAATAACGCCAAAAATTATATCGTGCAACAAGAAAACTATAAGTATACTTTTAACAAACGTCAGACGCGAATTCTTGACGGGCGGTATATACACGTCCCATGGTAGTAGTGAAAGGGTTAAGGAAAGATAGAAAATCGCGTGGCATTGTTACCCGATAATAACAAGCTTTGCGCGATAATCACGATCTATGAAACGTTTCGTGACGCGAAGAGCCAAGGTATTCATTATGCTCGTACGGTCAATTTTCAGGTCGGCGATTTCCTGTTGCTTCACCTGTTAGGACAGAACATGAACGTAATGATGTTCAAGGAAGTGCTCGACGAGCTTTGCCATCACTTGAATCTGGGCTCGACGAGCGGAGCGTCACCGACCTCGGTGCCCTCGGCACCCAGCACTCTCGAGATGTCGCCAATCTACCCGGAGATCGAGAAGTACGCGAAAGACACCGAGATCTAGATCCCCCTTCTACGTCCTCTTCCTCTTCGACTTCATCTCCCTTCCCCTCCCTTCCCCGCCTTCTACTTTGTATTGTGATAACGCCAAGGGTGATCTTCTTCGACACCTTCGGTCCCATGAGAAACGTTTGTGCTATCGACGGGGCTGCTTTGCCGGAATAACCAAACACGCGTGAAACTCGATCTACGCTAAGGTCTTCGCTCGCTTATCGGCGCAATGCCGCACGTATCGCGGCGATATTCTTTCGTATTCTTCGGATAGCAAACAGTTTCAAGCGTCGCAAAAACTTCAGTAGTGTTTCTGATATAGCAGAAGTTAATCGGCGGAAGACAGAAAATAGCGCTACAACTTCGACTTTCTTCGCAGAGGTAATTTTTCTCTAAGCTTCCTTCTGGTAATCTGATTTTCGCTCGGAAAGATAGAGAAAATTAAAAGCATTTTTCGGCGCATTGGCGAGGTGAATTTTTATTAACGTAAATGCAGTACGAGTATAAATATTCGGATATTTCACAGCGATAATTGTAGCGTATTATATACGAATGGTGACTCGATTTAATGTACATCCTTCGTAAGCGAATGGATAACGATTTTCTGCGAATGGATAACGATTTTCTGCAAACGGAACGAATATGGTGATCTTTCGTTTCACAGTTTGCGATTAAATTTGACGTGGTTACATTCTTTTGAAGCGACATTAAACCTTGCAACGCTTTAGACATTTTAGAGTTAAAATCAGCGAAACATATAAGCGTCATTATGAAGACGATAGAGGGTGTGTTGCGCTATCGTTAAGTGGAAGCACTCGCATTAAAACATCTGCAATGCACTTGCGTTAAAATATCTGCCTGCAATGCTGCGAATTTGTGGACGTCGGTCCGATGTTGTTCGCGCGTTTTGCAAATAAGTGAGCGGTGACCTTTGTTCGTAGAGCCCACGGGTCGACGGCGAGATATTTCTGCTCAGCCAAACACTCTTCTGTACGATTGACCCCTTGCCTTATTAATTGTTAGCCGTTACGTTTGTTGCAAAAGTTCAAGTTGGATGCTTGCTGCTTTCACCCCGTATTAAATTTGTATTCGACGAAGTCCACGCTGAGCGAAACTATTCTGCTCGCGAAGAGCAGGCTGAACGTGGCCTTATAATCAATATTATATAGTTTAATAATGCAATCGATTAAAAATACAACGTGCATTTGTTGTTATATTTAAGCCATAATCTGTGCTTCGCGAAGGCAAGGAGTTTTTAACGCATAAGATAGACCAGCGATTTTTGGACGCACGATCGTATATTTCTTCTTTATTTTTTCATTAATTAAAAACAACGAAGATAGACGTATGGTTGTGCGGCGAAAGATCGCCTGGTTGCATCGAGCCTTAATGAGATTGTTCGTACGTAAACAATGCACGTTTACGTATAAAGATTAATGTTATTTTCTTTCGAACGACAAAGTACGAAGAAACGTTTAGCAGGACGTTTGTGCGAGCAGAAGCGTTTCGTTGACAGTACACGTCGTCTGCGCGGATAGTATGAATGAATCTCAATTTGGACACACGACGGAGACGAGATCTTGCCATTCCCTTTTTCACCAATGCCATCAGCGCCTGCAGAAGTTTACTTGCCATCCGGAAGAAACGCGAAGAAACAGCAAGGGCGAGAATTCGAAAACTGTCGAGATTTCGCGACGTTGAGAAATATTGCTGTGCAAAAGTCCTGACTCTACAGCGGCACTTCGATATAATTATGGAAAGCGTTTCCGAATTGTAATCACGTGAAAATGAACTTTGAAATGTTACCTATATCCGTAGGTTATGCTTTTATTTTAATATAATATTTTCTACAAATTCTACAACAGTTAGAATGAAGAGGTGGCGATTAAAATTAAGTTACGAAGTAGTATTATGAAATCAGGGTAGAATTATTAGAGAAATGGAAATGAACGTAGAAGTAAAGATTATAGATTTATCGAAAAGTTATTCTGTAGCTTTTTCCAATTTAACTATTCTAAATTAGTCGGTATCTATCAGCGTAATTAATAGACTGCGGATGTGTATGCGGATGTGCGAAAAAACAGCAAACATGCGCAATATTCGAGCAGCTGCGAAATATATCCAATATAGAGGATATAACGTTCCACTTTAGGTTTCAATTCCTTAAATACGATTTACAAAAACACGTTTTTCCATAAGCATCCGCGGTTTACGAATGAATAATTCTCGAACGAAACGTTTCTTAAAATACAACGAAACGATAGAAATAGGTATCACCTGTCTTCGAATACATTTGTGAAACAGCGAAACATCGAAACACGCTTCTTGTAGCCCAAGATTTTTGCGCAGCATATCGTATGTCGGGATTCTGGAAAATTTCAACGTACTTTCCTCGACGTTTCTCGAGTTCTCGCGCGCAGCTCTGGTAAAAACCGTTTCGCTTACAAAAAAAAAAAAAAAAAGAAACTAAGCCGTATTAAAAGTCTGTTATTGTGGCCGTGCTCTACAACTGTCCGTAGCACAAGCTAGCGTTTAGGATATCGAAGGAATATGTAACGTTAGGCGATTATTAGCGCGCGATGCTTTCGGCCCGACAACGCGCGTACGAGTGTGTGCTCTCGTTTATCGCTGTTCAATTAATAGTAAGCCAAATTTCGCATGCACAAGTGTGTCGGTCGATTATCTCTTTGTAACGACGTTGCGCAACGATGTAGTTCGAAGA
Source organism: Eucera pruinosa (assembly GCA_028830335.1). Lineage (NCBI taxonomy): Eukaryota > Metazoa > Arthropoda > Insecta > Hymenoptera > Apidae > Eucera > Eucera pruinosa. The sequence goes on from JAMYCR010000003.1 coordinate 29,369,775, forward strand.
CTGCGTCGCCGTGAACCAACACGATACACACCGCCGTCGATCAACGCTATGAAATTTCACGCGGCGAACGCGGTCCACTATTTTGTTCGACAAAATCAAACGTTGCGCCGTGGACGCGAGCATCGATCGCGAATCCTAAACTCCTATTAAGCTGCCTACAGGCAACGAAGGGCGGCCGAATTTCTCGCGTGCCACGCGAGTTATCGCGTTCACATTCCTTTTGTATTAATCGTCGTGTGTATCGTGATAAAACAAGTGCCTTTTGGGAAGCGCGTCAAGTTGCGTTTCACGAATGGAGGAGAACTGCAATATTACTCGCTGATAGTATCTCGACGAGCCTTCTCAATTAATATTCGCGCTACTCTCGATTCGTATCGTTTACGAAGCAACCGCGGTATCGAACAAATTTACCTACTATTTTCCTTTTTTTTGTTTTTGTTTGTTTTCACATAGAGATAGAAAGAGACTGTGCGTAAGTTTGTCCTAGAACTCGTAGGAATAAAAGCGTGGGGGAGTTTCGCGAAGACGTAGCCGCAAATTGTGGGGAAAGCAATGATATATTTTTGATATTCGATTCGTTCGGTGGATTTGCTGGACGAAGACGCTCGCATAGAGGGAGATAACGCGGTCCTTGTCTCGAAAATACCACGCAACAACGAATGGGTTGGTTCTCGAGTGTTTAAGTATTCCTTTTTTTTTCTCTCTGTCTATTCTTGTATCTGCGTGTAATTGGTGCAATTATCGTAAAGAAGTTAGCGCGAACGATGTTATATTTTGCAGAAAAGTTTATCGTATATCGAATCCCGTTAACAAAATTACGGTTAACGGCATCGCCAATTATTTGCAACAACGTTATCAATGATTCTCTCCATGAAAAGTTAGTATATATATAGATAGTTTATAATTATATATATATATATGAAATTGAAATTGGTATCTATAGATATGTGAATAGAATTGACATAATGATAAGTAATTCGAATATTTGAGTTTAATCGACTCGGATGGAACGCGCCATCAGCTTTTATATCGTTCGATTCCATCCGCGTATGTGTTTTTCTACTTACAAAGCGAAATTGTATGAGCGAATTGAAATTTGAGGAATTCTAAGCGAAGACGTCAACGAAATTGTTGAAGTATTTAAGGAACTTTCGTTTGCAAGATCGCAGGGAGGTTCGTTAACCCTTTAACGCATAAATCTGAGTTCATCTTGAACTTATCAGTTGCTTCTTTGTCCTGTTGTTTTTTTTTTTTATTTACTATTTTTCTCGTTCGTTTGCTGAGAATTCCTTAGGTGTTTTGGTGTCCTTTCTTGACAAGAATTAGTATCCATGGGAAACGAATCACACTCGTAAATATAAGTGAAAGAAAATCAGTACCGTATGCTATTCTAAAAAATATCGAGTCAAATGCGAAATAGGAGTTCCAAAAGTTTTTCGTCCACTTCACATTTCTCGTTTTATATTTTAGGTATACCCATTTTGTACGCCACTAGAAATCGAAGAAAACATAATATTATAAATGTTCGCAATGAACTTTGTTCGATATTGATCAGCAAATCGAAGAATGATTTGCGCGTTAAAGGGTTAAAGGAAGTTTGGACTGGAACGCGTCCGCGTTCGTTGAAAATTGCCAGGTGCAGGAAGGAGCGAGTGGTATCGCGAAACGAAGCATAATAAGGATAGAGAATGACCGTGTCGATGAAATGCTCACGCGTTCGTTTTTGTGCAGGTCTGGCAAATTCTCGAGTTGCTCGCGAGAACGGAATATAATGCTGCCGATAAGTATAATACAATGACAATACTACGATAATAATAACTGTCAGACTATCCAGTAGTTTACCGTAGCAGATAAAAAATGTGTTGTATCGCTGCTATTAGTCGCGTTCCAAGTGATATATTTACGATAGACGTTTAAGTTGAACGAGACAGATGTGCCTTCTTTATAGACTATATCGATAAAATACTTTAGCGCCTAGAATCTCTGTAAGATGCGTTTAGAAATGCTCATTTGTAACGCGTGCCGCCGAATTCGCCGCTCTAGGGCTGTTCGAATGACTCGGAAAAAGATCGATTCGAGAACTCGGCTCGGAAATATTCATCCGTTCGAATATACTTCGATTACGCGCGCTACTTGTCGTGTAGCAATGAGTTGAATTGAATTTTTGCCTTAAAGAGAATCAGACTACCCAATTTTAACCCCTTAACTTAGAACGACGAGTTACACCCGTGGCATAAATTACAGACAGATTTATTAAAGGTAAACTCTATTTGCAACGCGGTGTTATTTTTGTATTTAGCTTTAATTTCACTTCGGAAGATTACGGATCGTTGAATACAAATAATGCGGTGTATTTTAATATTTCGAATAAATGTGAAAACTACGATTTTGTTAATGGTAGCTTACATAAGAGTACGTTAGTTAAAAAATTGTAGGACAAGAATAAAGTTAAATATAGTTGCTATTAATACCGTTTATATTCTGTAACATTTGACGAGATTTTGCGGACCAGCTATCGAATCACGCTTGAAAGGAAGAATGCTTTCGCGTATGGTAAAATAAACTCATCGATCCATTTAAACACACCGGTACACTTGATATTAGGTTGCCGCAAAAATAGTTGCGACTTTCAAGCGCCGAATTTTTCCCGAATTCAAGCTTCGTGCAATAAAATCGCGCGAAGTTCTTCTTTTCATTGGAGGACAACGTTGCGTTACCGCAACGTTCTATTTCTAGCTTCTTCGAGCTTTACAAAATTGTGCAACCTACGCCGGAGGAAGGAATAATCACGAATAAATTGTTACACAAATCCCCGCAATGCCTTCTGACGAGTACATTAATAAAAACCGCGAGTGATGCAAATTGGGTATATGAAAAACTTGCAAGTGAAATCAGTGACGTTAATTTCGCTCATTGCAACGGTTACGTGATCGCAGCCAGGTAAAGGATAGCTAGAGAAATCGCCGGCGAATCTGAAATAGTAAAACGCCGCCACTATTTTTGCGGCCGGCGAATAGAACAGGCAACGTTTCACCGAAACAGCCGTCGTTTCGAGTTCTCGGATCGAAATTGGAGCCAGCCGAGTATTCGAGCAGGTCCTTAGTCGACGCTAAGACTGCCAACGCGCGCAACGGGAGTTAGGCGTAACGGGAGCAAACGGAAAGACAAAACAAAACGGGACGAAATTGTAGAATAAAGGTATACTCTTTCTATACGAGAATATCGGGCCGTTGTCTCTGATTATTATTATTCGTTTGATAGAGGCGAGAGCGACCTACCCGGAGCGAACTCGTGCCATTTCTCAGCGAGTTAAACTCGAAGCAAGCAACCATAGGAGGAAGTTCGTAATCGTTCAATAAATTCCCATTAAGTGTACGCTTGAAATCGGTGAGACGAACGCGCGGTAGGTATTTTCGCCGTTCGGCTACCGCGCGCTTTCGATTCGCCCGTTCAGTTGGCCATTACTTAAGGCCAACGATTCAGCCCATCGAGCCTCTGCTTATCATTCTCAATTTCAACTTACCGATTTCCCCAGTCCACTTTGTTGATGATACGTATCTTCAGCTCCCGCGTTTGATCGGTGGTGAGGGTGCCGGTCAAAATTTGCCGCCGCCAATCCAGCAACTCCCGCATCACTTTCCGTAGCGAGGAAAACTTGTAGTCCTCCCGCTCCTGAATAACGTCCACCGAGAATATCGAAATTAGTAGCGAATCGCGTAAGTTGCGACAACGCTTTCGCTTAGCCGTTTCAGTGGCAGGGGGCATTGGGAAAATCTCGTCGAAAAGCGCTTCCTTTGTTTCACGTTCGAAAAAACGTTAAACGGCGCACGGGAGTTTCTTTCGTTCAAATAAAGACACGATTTATTTATATGGTTCATATGGAGTACACGCGAACGAATCGACTTGCAAGTATCGTTAAAATTAAGAGCATAAACTGTGATAGAATCCGAGTGCATCGTTGGTTGTAGATTGAGATTCGATGCAGCGGAACTTTTCAACGCGAAATCTGGACAGAGCGATTTACCTTGGCACTGAAACGGTTAACGCGTTACACACCGGCACCCGATTAATAAGCTTTTAACATTAGAGCTACCAAACCGGTCAAAATGACTGTCTACAAATTTACCATAAAGATGATACATATAATCTTTCAACGGTGCATTTTCTATAGAATATTCCGTGGTTTTCAATACAAAATATTTTATCGGAGATTTATTGTACTTCGATCGCGTACGATTTGCAAATATCTCGCATGCCTATCTCTTTGGTACAAATAAGTGTATACTTTAATCGTGGGTAGTTCTAGTGTTAACACTAGGTTTACGGACGTTACGTGCATACGTTGACAGGCTTCCGGAAAAATACGTATACCGCATATAAATATTCGAACGTAGAATGTTGCGGATGAAGAGAATCACGTAGAATACATATTCGTACCATCGTATTACGTAAAGTTAACATAAAGTACTGGAAAATAATATTTATGGTCTCTACAATTTTAGGCATGAAATCTGAACGGCGTTCCGTAAACCTAGTGTTAATAAACCAGCGCAATAGTAATCGAAAGCGAAACGCGATTGTTCCGTTTACGCGTGTGCACGGAGCGAAACGAGAAATGCTGGTGAATTCGCGACACGGATAACTTTTCCTTAAACCAAAGGGTTAGAATCCTCCCTTGGAAAAAAGAGAGTCGCGAAGGTGTGTCTGTTCCTTTCAGCACGCTGCTCTTTTCATAATGGAAAAGAACTCCGTCGCAAGAAACTGGCGAAGTATGTGTATCTCCATTGAAAGAAGGAAAGAAGAGAAACAAGGTATCGGAGCGGAAGAGAAGCATAAAGAAGCGTCTGGCTCACCACGTAGAGTCTCTTCCAGATTCCGCCCCATTCTCGGAGCACGAGGGTGACTTCTCGGACCACCGGATCCTCCACAGGTATCACCGACTCGAACAACCCTTCGTTCTCGATCTTGCATGGTTTCAGGTGGATGTACGAGCTGGGGAAGATTCCCTTGACCGCGCGATTCTTCGTCGAAAAACCCCTATACCATCCTGCAACCAACCACCGCCGATCGATTCAACGCCTTCCATCTCCCGTTGAAGTTTCCAAATGTTACGAGAAGCATCACAGACGAGGCACGAGAATTAAACCTATCACCTTCCGGGACTTGGTGTCCCGAAAGGAATGATGATAAAAATTTCTAGAAATGCGATTGTTCGTTTGATTCGAACTCTTTAGTTAATCGCAGCGTCGTCGGTCACCGGTGACACCCCTATGCCAGTCAACGCGTTGAAGTATTTCAATATAAGTATACAAAATGTAAAAGCAAACGCACAAAGTCGTCCATCTTGTACAATCGAAAGGGTAAAAATGAAAATAGCGGGACCCCTAAATCGTGCGATAGAGAAATACATTGGACGATAGATCTATTCTGCGTCTCGTCTGTGTCAGGAATGATCCTGTGTCGGCTTACCTGCGCATTCCTCCAGGATCTGCACGGTCTCTCCGATTTCCAAGGGGAGGCCATAGCGCGTCTCACCTCGCCAGTTGTAAACAGCTGCGCAAAGATAAAACGGTACAGTATTTTCGGATTAACCGGTAGCACGGTGTTAAGACATCTTAGGAGGCTCGGCTACGCGTAAGGTTAATGTACCACGTACTGTCAGCGTTCCTATAACCGACACTTTAATTCGTTTCATTTAACACTAGCTTTACGGACGTTACGTGCGTAATTTGACAAGCTTCCGGAAAAATACGTATACTGCGTATAAATATTGGAACGTAGAAGGTTGAGGATGAAGAGAATCACGTAGAATACATATTCATACCATCGTATTAATTGAAGTTAACATAAAGTACTGAAAAATAATATTTATGGTCTCTATAATTTTAGGTATGAAATCTGAACGGCGTCAAAGTGACGAGTTCCGTAAACCTAGTGTTAATAGCAGAGTAACGCACGAAGAATCGTAAATAAAGAAATTTTGATTACAAAATTTGGTTTTCCGTTTACGTAACACCGCGTAGACATTGTATATTCGTTTACACTTAATATTTAAAAACGAAATATCGGAAGGTAAGTATGCTGTTGAACATTGAAACGTGACCAGTGTAATTATGTGATAATTCAGTAAAAGCGATACGTTTACTGTACATCTTATATCTGTTACACAAACCGACGTGCTAATATACATACATATGTATGTAGAAACGTGTTTCTATTTAAGTGAGAACTTTTCGAGTGACAGTACAACAAAGAACCGTGGACTTTGCTGTATATTCAATTACATAGTAGTTAATCCATTATATTGAACATATAAAAAAATGTTCATAAATAAGGAAGCGGTTGAGCAATATTATGATCAGAAACTGGAACGATCTTTACGTTAACGACGTTCTAAAATAATTAACGAAAGTTACTCAAAGCGTGAACCTATAGTGGCAGTAGGCGGTACCTCTACCTTATAGCGCGACAAACGCGTGCAGTTTGCTGGCCCTCTTTCTCCGCGTATCGACCGCGTCGCGCGACCGTGCAAATATTATGATTAGCGGCGCAGATGGCCCGCTGGCGATGCCTTCGAACACTCGTCGCCTTCAAACGTCGCGAACAATCGGAATTGGATCATCTTGGGTGGTTACGCGACGCAAGGGGATTTGCAAGGCAGCCGTGATACGTTTCCGTGTTTCTTAACCCTTTGACCACGGAGTCAGGTTTAAATGTTTTGCTCTGGGCGGAATACTAGTTGGTACTACTAGAATATAGTATAATATTCTATAAGATATATACAGTATTGTCTATAAGATACGAGTTTGCATGATAATCCGCGGTCTAGGTATTATTATCAGTTATCATTATAGAAAGTTCATATTTTAGTGTAATAGAAGTTTAACGAACGATTGACCAATTTTTAGAGACGTATTATGCTTTGTATAAAATGCAAACAGGATGAGTGATCTAAAAATAGGTAAACTTCTTCGTGTCTGTGCTCGTTTATTTCGGGATGTATTTAACATCACGTTTGCGCGTGCACAACAAATAAATTAACCCGAAGTGCATTGCTATCGAAATAAACTACTAAATATCGTTATACAATGGTAAATTAAGAAGCTTATGCTTGTCGTGTTACTCAGGGTATACCGAGCGTATATGTACACCTTTTCCAAATATCAGTAGACATTCGAATCACGCGTACGCGGCTTTCACAGTGAAACGGTTAAAGGAGTTTGGCCGCGAAAATTCCGCGGACGACGGTGAGGAGGTTTTCCGCGAGCTTCGGCGCCGCAAATAGGATGGGAAGAAGGTGGTCGCGTACGGGAAAGGGAAGAAAGGAAAGCGAGTGGGAAGAAGAGTGTGGCGCGAGAAAGGAAAGAGGATCGGCCTGTGGCCTTTCGTGGAAGTGTCAGGCCTCGATAAACGAACTCCGGGGCACCGGATACGCGTGACGCTGCACGCACGACGAGCCAGCTTCCGGTCCTCCGCCGGAGAAACGCACGCGAGTCGCATCCGAATGAGCGCGTCTCTGGTGTCCGCGTGGAAACGCCGCACGCTTACGATTTCTGTATTGCACCATTGGCTAAGGACAGGATAGACCACTCGTCTGATACTTTTCTCTGTCACACGGATTCGGGGCTTCTAAGTCCCCCCCTTCCAATTTTCATTTCTACTTTTTGGATTATCTAAACTTTTGTTTAACTTTCGCGTTTGCTCCTACATTTTGTATATTAAAATACTTTAGAAGCGTTTACATTCTTCGTCGGACAATGAAACGAAAGATATTCTTCCAGAAACTCTGATTTTTTTTTAAGTTGTCGATATATCAGACCGTGTGACATGAAGTCTGATAAAATTAGGTCTATCCTGTACCTAGTGATGTTTTCAACACTGTAAAGATTCGAATCCGATTCGAAGCCTTAAAGCTCTTGAAAGTCTCGATGATCTTGATAGTATTGCGTGTCTTATAAGTCTTGACAATCTTTGAAGTCTTGGAAGTCTTGACAGTGTTGGAAGTGTTGAAAGTCTTGATAGTCTTTGTACTCTTGGTAGTCTTGTCCGTTTCAATGACTTTCTATTCACCAATTCGTAAGTATTTTGATTACTTTAAACAATATTATTGACATGCAAAAGATATAAAAACTTTCAAGACATCCAAGATTTTCAAGACGATCAAGACTGTCAAGACTTTCAAGACGATCAAGACTTTCAAGAGTTTCAAAAGCTTCGAATCGGGTTCGAAGTGATTCGATTTTTTCGCCAGCTCACAGATTCGAATCGACTCGAATCCCATCGCTACCTGTAGCTCATCCGTGATCGTACCGCGTATTGGCGACGGGCCGCGGAATGTGTGTTACGCGTTCCTTCGCCCACGCATCGCTTCGAACGCAATAAGCGTAGATACCGTCGTCGTCACGCTCTCGCCAGACTTTCCTTCCTTTCGACCCACCTCGCCTTTATTTCATCCGGCCCGTGGAGAAAACGCGAGAACTGAAAAGAGGAGCGAGCGAAACCGCGGAAGAGGCGCTAGCAACGCCGCGAATCATCGATGCGACGAACGCGACAAAAAGCAACGCTTTGTCGTGTTCTTTGCGAGCGGAAAAAGATATTCGTCGCGTGCGATTGGCGTACTTCAACTTTGCACGCTTACGCGTACGCTTGCCGCTATTTCTTAGACGCTATCGCGTTTCGAACGAAACGTGTACGCTGGTAAGAAAATTCTTAGAAAAAGTCGAGCACCGTCGGAGCATTGGAACGTATTTCAACGATAAATTAATCGTGACGGTGCTCGCGGAAGACTGTTAATCGCAGCTTTAAGGTCCAAGCGTTTGGAAATATCGGGCTGTCGCGCACGAAATAGAGAATTTGAAGATAGAACAACGCTGATCAAAGTTGGATTTTGTTAATGAAAAGAAGCTCCAGTAGATGCATTACCAGATGCAAGACTTACCATAGAACTGCCAAAGGAAACGACAAAAATGCATCTGGTCACCGGTTGCTTGCCCAAGGTTTAAACAGCAAACGGTGACTACTGTAACGCTTATCAAAGTTGGATTTCGATAATTAAGAGAAGCTCCAGCAGATGCAACGTTCTTTTGCTAAATAGTTAGTAAACGATAGCTAAATTAAATAATAAAAATGCAGCTGGGTAGTCGGTTAAACAGATGATATAGTGAACCAAGGTAGTGGATCAGCTTCGTGAATTTCTCCGTGCTTATGGACGATACGGTACGGTATAAGCGTATACACGGATGGCGAAGCGAGGAAAACGCGAAGGGTGTCCCTGCACAGCGACCCAATATTCCCTTTTCGACAGAGGGTGTCCCGAAATTGCCATCCACCCCGCGCGTTCTGTCAAACGAAAGAAGAAGAGAGAATCGGGGAGAATGGTTGCCGCGTGTCCCACTCGCAGCAGAGCTCGGGTCCCCCGTCGCGAATGTTTTATGCGGGGGAAAGGGAATTATCGATTTAATTCCCCGGGAAAACTCGCGGGGAAAAGCTAGTAGGGGCTTTTACGACGCGAAGGTTTCGACGGCGTCTCCCTTTGTTCGCGTCGGACAGCCTCGAGAGATGGCTGGACGAAAAATAATTCGCCCCCTTCCCGTCTTTCAACTATAGCTCCGTTCAACGAGAATTGGCAGGAAATATAAACAGAAAGTTCACGTGATCGACGCTGCGGCCGCAGATAAGTGTCTGCCGAACGTCGATGCTCAGGGACGCTTTTCAACGGTTTTTGAAAAGAGCCCCCACAAGACGATTCTTTTTCACACCTTTGTAAATACACTTTTATTTGCCTCCTTATTTACGTTATTGTATAACGATATTAGCAATATTTAATTAACAATATTACATTAATACAGAAGGCGAGTAATTCTTGTTTAGAAACGTAGCTTCTTTTCTACCGTGTAGGGATCTGCATATTATGTTTCGGCCCTTTTCTGATCACGCGTCGCTCGCATGCAACTGTTTATATTTCCTGCCAATGCTCGTTGAACGGATTATAGGGTAGATGTACCGCGTAATGGCCACTTTAAGTTTCGTGCTGTAAGTAACTTTAGTCGACTCTTTTAGAACGTGGTTAACGTAAAGATCGTTCCAGTTTCTCGTCATAATATTGTTCAATCGCTCTTTCATTTGTGAACATCTTTTTTTACGCGTTCAGTATAGTAAATTCGTTACCACGTAACTGAAAATATACAACAAAGCCCAATGTCTCGTGCTGCGCCGTCTCGAGCGGGTTTCCTCGTGGGAAACGAGAGCCGTCGTTACGCGTGTCTTCCATTAGGTTTCCAGGAACATGCCAACTGCACGCCTCGTCCCTGAATCTTCCTCGAATCCTCCTTCGCCTATCCCAATTCGTGTTTGCGTTCGATCGAATCTACCTCGGCTTAAAAAGCTTCTTCGGTTCAAATGTAGCGGAATAGGATGCCGCGATTTTGTATCCGAAGAATTTAAATACTCGGAGAGCTCTTTTTACAGTCGGATAAAGCGGAATAGGGGAAAGCTGAACGAAACGGGGTAGCGTGATAAGAAGACGTTAAGAATTTGATTGAACTTCCGCGCGTGCTGCTGCTGTTTCGTTAATAGCGACGCGGTCTTTCGTATGTAAGACAAACGTATCGGAAGTAATAGAAGACAGGAAGAAGGCTTCTCCACCGAAGGCAAAGGCACGCGCAAAAGTCTAACTTTTATACGGGGAATATGAAAGGTAAGCGTACACGCTTTACAAAAATGAAATTATACTGCACTTTGTTCGCTGTAAATTATATCGTGATCGTATTCGAATTTACCGTAACCGTATTCCTGTTCCCCAACCTATTTGTTTGCGGCAATATCGCAATCGGACTCCAATTATCCTACGACTCCGCTCGACTTCGTTTCAACGAGTCGTATACGTTTACTTTTGTCTCTCGCCTTTTGCTTTCCTTCGGAAATGTCTTCCTGCCTTCGACTATTCCCAGCGTGTTTGTCCGCTACGTATAAAAGACGTTTCTATCGTTCTCATCGAAAGACGCTAGAAATCGAACGGTCCCTTTCGCTCGACCGAGAGAATCGCACAGTTGGTTGCTCGTTACTGGAAATCTCGAGCTACGGGCTGGCGGGCTGCTGCGGTTGACAGAATATTTGCCCCGCGCTACGCGCTACTACAAACCACCGACCGACCGACCGGTTGGAATTCGACGACAGAGTTTCCGTAACAAGCCAATAACTCGTTAGCCCCGTAAATTTGATCGGCAAGTCGAAACTGGCGGCCAACTATATCGACCACGAATGCTGACACAGTTTCCCCGAGAAGCGAATCGCGGAGTTGCCAAGGAAACTCGAAACGCGAGTAAAAGGATGATCGCGACAGAGACGGAAAGGGAGCGGTTCGCGGCGACAGGAAAGGGTTAACGCGGTGGAAAGGGAGAGAAGGGGGAAGAGCGATGGCCAACGCGGAGGGTGGACACGTGCGTGAGCGCATAAATGAATAACTGTAGCAGATCGCTGCCCGATACCCGCTAAATGACCAAACTTTATCGGCTTTTACTGGCCGCACAATGTTGCGAGATCACGCGATCCGATTGCCAACGGACGACGCGACGCGTCCCCTGCCTTTGCCGCGTAAAGAAGTAAATTACGTAAGCGTTCATTCCTATGCAAACAATTACGCGACACGCGATGCCCGTGATTCTTGTGCAGCAGCTGCCTTGTTCCGCGGAATGCAAGCTTTTCCAGGTTAATTCACCGGCGGAACGACGAAAGGCGCGATGTCTTAACGAAACGGGACGAATGTACGTATCTTACGATCGAATACATTTTGAGAATGCATTTGGATTTGTTATTGCAGCAGAAAATAGAGTAAGACAGTTTAAGGTTAAACTCAGTAAAATGATAGGGATAAGAAATTGACAGTAACGAAGACAGAAGAAAATGTGCAACACCGATTTTCCATTTCGTAGCTTGCAAAAGTGGTAATCAATCCAGATGTATATAAATACTTGCAAGTAATTTAGGCGTAAGAAAGGTTTAACTCGCTTCTGAATCGAACGCGATACATTCGTCACGAGTGGAAGTGGTCGCTAGAAGCTTATAATTCACCCACGCTCAAGAGATCGTAGCATTATTGGATTTTATATAAGCGCGAACGCTGGCGAAGATTAGATCGCGAAGAAGAACGGAACGAAGCAAAGGAAGGAAGAGAAGAGCCATTGATTTCAGGATCGCCCTATATAAGGGCGGACGCGTGGTGGACTTAGGCGTGTCAGAATGGTCGGCGAGTGCTAGTAGCTTAACGATAGGGGAGCCGTAACGCTTTTGGGGTGGCCAGGCTGGCAGCCGCGGCACAAAGGCAGGGGCTACACCCCGAAGAAACCGTAAACAATGACATCTGAAATCATCCCACCGCCTGCTACCGATCGAACATCGCCCTCTTCATCTTCCCACACCACTCTAAGGCCTTTACGGGGACGAGGGGTCCTCCTTTTCGCTTCGATCCAACCGAAGGACCACGTTCAGCCTTCCCGATCCACATGCCGTACAAAATTATCCAACTCCAGGGTAAACGTACCCTAGGACGTACTACCACTTTAAGGTTCGCGCTTTAAATGACTTTCGTCAACTATTTTTGAGCGTCGTTAACGTAAAGATCGTTCCAGTTTCTCGTCGTAATATTGTTCAATCGCTCTTCTATTTACTAACATTTTCTTTATACTATAATATACTATAATATAATAACAATATAATAACAAAGTCCACGGTCCTTCGTGAAAAACTTCTCATTGCTACCGGTCATTTTTACCGGCTCGGTAGTTTCAGCGTTAACGATATAGAGTGAAGAATTCTGCCGAAGACCAACGGACGAATCGTTAAACAGATGGGAGACGATAGCGGGCGAATTAATCGATAGAAATTCAAGCTTAAAGGGTGAAAAATGAAAAGCAACGTCGACTTCCGATTGACCTAACACGGAAGGCGGATAAGGCGGGACGAATGGAACTCGGAAAAGCGGGAGACAAGCGAAATCACTTTATCGGGAATCGCTGGAAGGGCCGTTGGAAAAGTCAGGGAGGTAATCGATACACGAGTCCCTGCTTCCGAAACTTCTCCGAACCACACGTATCCCCACGATTCGGCGAGCATCCTTGAGCATCCTTGAGCATCCCGGAGCAGCACACCAATGCCAAGCACCGATAAAGCCAACCTTCCTAGATTTTCCACCGCGATAATTTCGAAGCTCGGCCAGGTATACGATTTCTACGATCCACTGCATCGTTCGTGAAAAACTCTCGCTGCAACCTAAGACCCTCGGATCTGTGCGAACCTTTCCCCCTAATCGCTGCACGTCGAACATTGAACCTTATTTATTGGAATTCTGCATTACGATTCCGTATTACTGCGTAAATGGCCGAATTATGTGTACTGTCCCTGTTCGTATAACTACCACTTGAATTCGTTTTATTTAACCCCTTGCCTTATAACGAGTTACACCCGTGGTGCACCTTGCGTGCGAATTACGATAAAAATAAGCTGTGTGTTTTTAACAAGCTTTAATCTACCTCGCTTCAACTTGTAACACTGTAAAATTTAGCACTACCGAGTATAACATTTTTAATGTTTCGCATTCGACTCGGTGTTATATTAGAAAACAACAACTAACACTCTAATAAATAATCTTCGAAAAATTCGTAAGGCAACGGGTTAATAGGAAAGTAATTGTATAAAGAATCGTAAGTAATGAAATTTTCACGCTAAATTTGGACTTCGGTTTACGTAACAACGCGTAAACGTTGTATATTCGTGTACACCAGATATTTGTAACGAAGTATTAGAAGGTACTATACTCGACCGCGACAAGAAGGCACGCAAGTATTTACATTCCCGTACTACGTACACGCTACTAGCCTTCCTACACGCGAATGCATCGTTCGCTATTAACCGAAGACGTTAAAGATCGATGGTGATTTAGTAACGACGGAGCGTGGCGATAGGGAAGACAGTGAACCATATCTACAATGAGAATGTAAAGACATTGACTAAGAACAGGATAGACCACTTCGCCAATGCTTCTCTTTGTCACCTGGATTTGGGGTTCATGAGCCTCAAATCCGTTTTCATTTTTACCTCTTCGATTGTCTACTTTTGTCTACTTTTCGATTGTCTATTTGTGTTTGCTCTTATATTTTGTACATCAAAATACTTTAGAAGTGTTTGCATTCTTTGTAATAAAGATAATAAAACGAGAAAGATATTCTTATCGGTATTTCAGAGCATGTGACACGAAGTCCCGTAAGATGATCGGTCTATCCTGTACCTCGTCCGTGGTAAAGACACGTCTGCCTTTTCGTGTGCGGACAGTACACCGTAATCGATCCAGTCGCTCGGCGATTAACAGGTTCTCGCGAGATACGGGAAATTTGATTCCATCGCGTTTCACGGCACGCTGTTGACTAACTTATATTCAAGGTCGGTCGAGTTGTACTCCGCTCTTTCATTCCTATTATCGCCGTTCGTTAATAGACCGGGGGTTACCGTAAAAAACAAAGGTGGATTAACGTAAGTGGCAGCACGTTTCGCGTATGCTTTGATAGAAAATGATTTTCCGAGAGGCGCAATTGCTATTCCATTCGCGCACAGCGAATTGCTTGCGTCAGGTCGAGTTAATTGAGCAATTGTTACGAGGCAGACGGCGATCGGAAAATCGTTCTGCCGTGGGACAGAGATCATTCTGTTTCTCACTGGAATCTGTAAAACTATTCGCGATCAGAAGAAACGAATTATACGCCGATTAGTTTCTTGCCTGTGTTTTTTTTCTTCTTTTTTTTTCAAACTATTGCAACTTCTCGTGAAAAGAGACGGAGGCGGAGTTAAGTGTAGGTTATATTCTAGAGCGACGCTATTTGGCGGATATTTTGCTGTGGAAATTTGGACTTCGGTTTACGTAACAACGTATAGGCGTTGTATATTCGCGTACACTTAATATTTATAAAGAAATATTAGGAGGTAAATGTGCCGTTGAACATTGAAACTTGACCAATATACGTATAAAGTATGGAACGCGTGATCATTCAGTAAGGCGCGACGTTTACCATGTATCTTATATCTATTACACAAACTGAAGTGTCAATATATGTAAAACGTGTTTCTATTTAAATGAAAAGCTTTCAAGTGACAGTACGAAGGACCGCGGACTTTGTTGTACATTTTCAATTACGTAGCAATGAATTTATCATACCGAACATATAAAATCAATGTTCATAAATAAACTCGATGTTGAACAATATTATGACGAGAAGCTGGAACGATCTTTACGTTAACCACGTTCTAAAATAGTTAACCCTTTTGCTACGAAGGACGTGAATATACGCCTTCAAAAATTGAACAATCATCTGTTAAGAGCACACGTATTGTTTCTCTACAGTACGTTATTGCATCTATTTTCATTTGCACGATAAAGTTAGAATAATAATTGGCAATATAAGGCGTCTAAATATTTATATCTATCCCGTTCTCGTATTAATAAAAGCTGTCCTTTATCTATGGTTCTAGTTTTGAGTTACAAGAAGCCGTAGCGAAAGAGTTGAATAAAGTTCCGCGCGAATCTTAAAGTGGCAGTACGTTGTACATCTACCATATAACTTGTATCAAGCTTTTAATACAGTGCATCGTACGCAATGTGTGTTAACCAACGCAACAAAGATATCCACCGTTGTTATTATTTTTCCACGATTCCCGGACCGTCGACGGAAAGCAACGAAAGGCGTGGCATTCGGGAATTCGAAGAAGAATGAGTCGCGCCGCGTAGAAGCCGAGTTTGAACAGGCGAACAGCGATAATCGGCAAAAGGAGAAAGAATGCGCGGGAACTGAGTCGCGAGCGGATCGCGGCGGAGATTGTTAGATTGAAAGATTATGGTTTAATCGCGCCGCGGACGCACCACTGTCCCACCGAAATAGGCTTATTGACACTTTATCTCTGCCGCGGTTGCGCCACGTCCACGAATTTAGCACTCGGGCGGCCCGCGTTTCACCCGAATAGAATCTATTGACTCTCCGCTCCCGGCAATCGTGGATCAAGGTGAAACGGAAAACTTCGCTCCGTTCGCTTAATCGCTTGAAACAACAGACTTTTCTTTCCCGCTATCTTTTATCTTTCGCCTTTTATCTTCGCCTTTTATGCTCTGTACACGCGAGGAACTTTCCGAAAAAAAAGCTACCGCGCTCTTTGGGTGTCTAATGTTTTAATTTCTTTGGGAGCTTGGCTAGATAAGTACACCTTAACGTTTACGTAGTTTTAGCGTGAATTTAATTCGAGAAGAAGATGAAGATTTATACATTGGAAAACTGTTTCGTTGTATACTGTTGAATCTAGCGATGGGATTTGAATCAATTCGAATCGATTGGAATCTGTAAGCTGGCGAAAAATTCGAATTACTTCGAATCCGATTCGAAGCCTTAAAACTCTTGAAAGTCTTGATCATCTTGATCGTCTTGAAAATCTTGACAGTCTTGAAAGTCTTGAAAGTCTAGATAGTCTTTGTACTCTTGGTAGTCTTGACTGTTTTAATGACTTTCCATTCACCAACTCCTAAGTATTTTGATTATTTTAAACAATATTATTGACATGCAAAAAATATAAAGACTCAAGACTTCCAAGATTTTCAAGATTTCCAAGACTTTCAAGACAATCAAGACTTTCAAGAGTTTTAAGGTTTCGAATCAGATTCGAAGCGATTCGAATTTTTCGCCATTTTACGGATTCGAATCGATTCGAAACTGTTCAAATCCGATCGCTAAGCACAAAAGGTTTAAGAAGAACGTCCACTGTCCGGTAATTGGGGATAAGGCTAGGTTAGCTTTACCTCGATAAATAATAAAAGATACACGGCACGTTTCGTAAGACTAATAGCGGACGGGTTAACGAAAGCAATTTGACGATCTTACGAATTGTAGAAGAGCGGCGATCATTGTTGCGGGTGCAAGTCGCTCGCCGGACTGGGTTTTAGAGCGGTGACAGATGTCGCCCAGGCGAAATTGGACAATCGCGCAAAAACACGGCGACAGGTTTCGTCAGACGCGGGAGGAAAGAGAGACTCTCGTTTGGCACAGTTTCCTACGAAGCTTGACAATCTCCATTAGGAAGATGGCACCGGAAGAGGAAGAATAAACGCCGACGATAGTTACACAAAGCAAACGCACCGTTCCTTCAACCGGCCTTTGAAGCTAGCCCCGCTCTCTTTTCTCTCTTTCTCTCTCTCTCTCTCTCTCTCTCTTTGTGTAACGAATTCGACAGAGTTTTCCCGTGTAGTGGAAAGACTATGGACCCGAGAAACCGTGGGCGGAAACGAGCTCCATTTTCGACGCGCCGCTTTGCGTCGCGTCGCGTCTCGTCTCGTCGCGTCGCGCTGTTCAGATAAACGGCCGTCGCGCGATTTCCGCTGCGAAACGTATTTGCGCGTTTTGCGGCGGAGCTGCTGCTGCTGCTGCTGGCTGTACGGGTCGACCGGGCAAAAAGTGGCTCGGGCCATTTTCAACGAGAACAAATCCACCTGATGCAAATCTGAACGCTCGATGCCTGGCCGTCGTCGAATCGAAATGTTCCGATCCCGAATGAAGAAGATTCGCGGCGCTTCGGAATACTTGCTTTCGTATCGAGCTTTTTCGGCTGCGACAGATTTAACCCATTCGCTACGGCAGCTTAGACCGAGCTTACAGCTAACTGACAGTACGCGGGACATCTACCCTAACTGCCACTTTAATTCGTTTATTTAATAGCAAAGTAATGCAGGAAGAATAACGTGTAAACATATTTCGGTGCTAAATTTTGACTTCGTTTTACGTAGAAACATATAGACGTTGTATATTCGTTTAATATACTTAATATTTCTAACGAAATAATAATATACTTAATATTTCTAACGAGATAATAATATACATAATATTTCTAACGAGATAATAGTATACTTAATATTTATAACGAAATATTGAGAGGTAAATGTGCCGTTGAATATTGAAACGTGTCAAATATGATTATAAAGTACGGAACGTGTCATAATTCAGTACGGCGACACGTTTACTATACATCTTACATCTGTTACACAAACTGACGTGTCAATATATGTATGTATATGTAAAACGTGTTTCTGTTCAAGTGAGAAGTTTTCAAACGACAGTACGAAGGACTTTGGACATTGTTGCACCGTTTCAATTACGTAGCAATGAATCTATTATATTGAACGGTATAATGAAAGTGTTCGTAAATAAAAGAGACCCGTTAAACAATATTATGACGAGAAACTGGAACGATCTTTACGTTAACGACGTTCTAAAATAGTTAAACAAAGTTACTCAAAGAGCGAACCTTAAAGTGGCAGTACGTGGGTACATCTACCTTATTCTGCGGCTTGTCAGCAATCGGCGAGTTACAAAAGCGATCATACTAATTCAATGACCGGAAGCTGTTTTCTGCGAAGTGATTCGACGGTGGAAGCAACGCGGACGAGGAAACGGGTCGATTAATTAAACGAAGTTTGTCGGGGGGAGGAAATTTGCGATGACTGGACGGGAATTAAAGCGTACGGGTTTCGGAATGCGTCAACGTAGACCTTTAATCGCGGAAGAACGCGAAACTCGCGGCGGCGGAAGGTAATTCGCGAATGGCTTCGAAGGTTGATCGGTCTCGCAACGCGCAACGCATTCCTTCGATCGTAAAGTTCGGCTGCGAATAGCCGTAGCCACTCGACGTGCTTAATCGCCGCTAAACATTGCTAATTTTTTTTTCACCGCGTTCCGGTCCGCGTAGCGACGCGCCGTATCGCCGTTCAACTCGAAACACAACGGGAGCGTTTCCGGCCAATCGTGGATACCCGCGTTCAATTGATTCCTTCGACGTTCCAATTGTTGCTTCGAGCGAAATTAATCGGAACAAACAAACCCCGGTCGGGAACATCGCCGGCGATAAATACTTTCAACCTTTTGCCCCCGAAAGCCGTGTAATATTCGTGCAAGAATAATTCGAGCGCTCGTAACAAAAATAACCGTGTCAATTTTCGTCTTCTTTTGCTGGAGAGCAAAAGAATACTTTAAAGTCTTTAACTTTTCTCAGTTGTTCATTAGATTGGCGCAAGAATAATTGAAGCTTTCGTGACGTAAATAACTCTTGTCAATTTTTGTGTTCGCGCGAAAGGGCAAAAGAAATCTAGCTCTAGAATATGGTAATTTTTCTTGGATTAATTTGAATTCTTGTAACGAAACGTTCGTTATATTAGGCTATGGTTACAGATACTATTCGTGGTTACATTACAGAACCAATTATATTCTATTTATATCACGATGTTGTACACCTCATGACCGTAGTGGGGAATTTTGGCAAGGGTTGTTTTTAATACGAACTCTTTTAATTGTAGTTTTTATTACTTCAGATTTGGCCCCGATTTTCCTGGTTGCCTAGATAGGATCGTGTTGCAATACACCGTTGTGAAGAGTGAAATTAGCATTCCCACGTTTTGCTTGCATCGTTCGCTTCGTTGTTTAACATTTAAGCGATTAAATTAATCGTGGAAAAAGAGTAAATTCTTTCCAAGAAATGCTACGTACAAGTTAAGAAGTACGAAATCATAATAAGAAGAAATATATATACATATCGCAATGGAAGTAGATCTTAATAAAAATTCACGGCAAATTTGCAAGAATGTGTCCGTGTCCGATTACGAATGGATCCATTCGACTGTTTTAGTCATTTTAGCGTCGAACGCAACAAAAGACGAAGGAATAATGAGATTTTTGTTTGAAGAATTCTCAGTGTCCGTGTTGTTGCAAGTGTTTCGTGCGTGTGCAATAGGATACGTGGCTTAAATAAAAGTGTTTCGATGAAAGGCTTCGCGTCGCGGCAGCGTTTAGCACGTTCGAATTTCAACGACACTTCCTCCGTGCATTTCACGCGCGTTTTTCATCCTCCGGAGATCCGCGGCAGTTGTGCCTCTCTCTCTCTCAAAAGCTCGCGCCGCGATACGTGTCAAGTGCGCATTCTATTAAACCCTGTATCTCCGCTACTTTTGCAACGCAAAGTTCCCCACGAAAGCACGAGATTTCCTTTGAAACGCGCGCGAGAATAAAACGTTTGACGCGCTTTCGCGTCAGAAGATGTCTAACAGTTAATCGCGCGATTAGCGCTACAATTACCGGCGACTATAGCCTGCTTATTTTTCCCGAAGAAACAAAAATAATAGACGCTTGCGAGGAGATCGAAATGCGATAAATTCTTGTTCGTACACTCGTGAAGAAAATTGAAGGATCAAAAGATTGTTAATCTTCGAGCTGCTGTAACTTCGTAAAGAAGCATAGCGCGGCGATAAACTTGGACTAATTTTAAAGCTTCGAGTCTCTAGTTTCGCACAGATGAACAGATGTTTCGCGAAAATCATCTTACAATCGAAGAGCGGGTTAAAAACCTGAAAGTAGTCTTTTAGTTAAAAGGTATGCGAACTTTAAACGACTCTACGGAGCTTCGTAATTCTTTTGCGACTCGTTTTACGTTGGTTTTGTAGAGAAACGATTCTCGTTTGCAACGAGCTTCTAAAAGTCGGCGGATCATTTTTTCTTTTGCCGAGTTCGCGCATCTTGAATGAAAAGCGAGTCACGTTCAAGATTCTAAATCGCGTCGATGAGCTCTCTTTAATCTCTTGCCGATCCAAATTTCCCATAAATGGATAAAAATCCGCAGTCCAGTTATACCTATACTTTGGAAGCACTTTTATTCGTCTACTCGATCATCCTCCCTTTCCGAACAGTCTTCTGAAAGCCTTTCTCGCTTGGAACTTTATATTTTACGGATTTCCCTAGCATTCTTATTCTCCCGAAACAACGCGTCCGAAATCGTAATATTTATATTTGAAATGTGACCGTGTACGAAAAGCTATTCTCGACCGACTGGAACTTCTGTGTCGGATTCGCAGACAGTCGTTGCCTGGCCACTTCGGTGCAAGTTGTACGGTTAACAAAGAGCAAGAAGAAATTAGCCGGAATGGTACATCCGCTTGTAGTAAACATCTCCAATGATGGAGGAATTGACATTAAAGCGGGGAAGGCGCGCGCGTGTTCAGCGACGACGTCGCGTACATCCCAGACGGGACACAGACAAAACAAAATTAAACGGATGCGATTCAAGGATACCGCAGGCCGCTGACTACGGGCTGCAGGCCGCGGAGTGCTCGAGAGCAGCGGCTCGCGTTCGAAAGAAGCACATCAGCTGACTACGAAACGGCTACCGGTGCTCCATTCGCGTCCAATCAGCCAAACTCGCACTTTCGTTCCTCCCTTCTTCCATAGAATCGAGCGAGTCGCGGCCGCGCATCGATATCGCCGCGAATTCGCCCGTCTCCGCGAGATCCCACTTTCGAAGGTCGCGGCGCGTTAATTTCGCGTCCGATTCGCGCGAGTGCAACAAGAACGGAGCGAGACCGTTGAGAAAGTGTCGCGAAAGAACGAGAGCCGGGTAAGGATGCTCGAAACGTTGCCCGCTTTATCGGGACTCCTGCTTATTACTCGTGCACGATCAATGCATGAATGGAAGTCGTAGGCACACGCAGGCAAAACAGCGGCGCGCGTACGCACAGACGCACGGACACACGGACACACGGTTACGACGGCGGCATACTTGGAGCGTATTAAGCGGCGTGCGGTGAAAAAGATTCGAAGACGATGGTTGGATGGAATTATTGACACTAGGATAACGTGACGGTGCGCGAAGGACACGAGAGCCATTGCATCGTGTGCACGGTCAGTGACACACCGTGCGGATGGCGAGGCTGCGAATTCTAAGGATCCCGGCGAGCGTGGATCTGGCGGAGGAATCGCGCCGCGGATAGGTTTTGACAGATCCGCGGGGTCGATGCCGCGCGCGTTAATCAACAGAGAGAAGAGAAACACCTACGAGTAGAACTCACCGACGCCGTATTTCGTTGTTTTCGTGGTCGTCCACATCTCGAGCGGCTCGTCGATGCCGCCTACATGCCTTGCCAAATGCCCACCGACCACTCGCAGTATCACGAAAAATTCGAAAACACAAACATTGGGTGTGTTTGCCGCACAAGTGCCACCCTCACAGATCTCTCTCTCTCAGTGGCGCGGAGCAACGTTGCCGATGCCGATGGCCACCAACAACTCCGGCTCCGATTCTCCGTTCGCTCCCGGCAACGCCGCCACTGCTGCGCCGGTCACGTGCTCACTCAGTGACGTACCTAGTCGCGATCCGGCGATCAAATCAAATTCTAACGCGACAGGCTTCCACTTAACCGGCCCGCTCCGGTAAAAATGCTGATTCCACCGGCTGCACAGAAATCAAAAGGCACCGAATTCATTTCTACGTTTAATAAAATATTCTGCCTCGCGTTTGTTCATTCTTCTAGATATATATGCAAATGTTTGAAACTCAACGCGCTTGTTAGATCTTTTGAACGAAGGTAGAAAATTGTAAATAAATATTTAGCACAGATCCAGAAACATGATAAAATTCAATTCCTACATATGTATCGTTTGCCGAGTTAAATACAGTCCTAAGTGTTCGTCTAAAATATAGATAAAACGATTTATCGCGTGCAATACGTATACGATGCTGCGAACATTACGGTCGTGTCCGAGATATAAATTAATATGAATTTAAATCGTTATACGTATATTTAATTTATTCGTAAGTAATACATTTTCTTTTTTATCTGCCTTACTTACGCCGCTAGTATTTACATTTTAGTCGTATATTTTAAAGTACGGGATAAACACGACTTCGAGTGTTTGCCGCATTAAAATGTTCTATCCCAATTTTTTTTGCGAAATTCTGCGAATAAAATCTTATTCGATTAACATTCCGAATAGAATTTTATTCGAACAACCGTCTTTCATTCGCGCTTCCCATGATCGCGTGCAGGACGAAATGGCTGAAATTTGGAACCTCGTAGCTCGAACCCGTGCGAACGTTCTTATGAAATCGGGCACAGGAATTTCGATAACGTACCGCTGTAAAAAAAAACTTATCTCCGCATGGTACAGATTACTCCGAGAAACGTTTGCGGCGAGGTTAAACGTAAAAGGCTGCATTTTTGTATGTTCCCGAAGATTTTTCGCAGTGGATTATCAATTTATTTATAATAAATACAGAGTAGGGTGAAGAAACAAAGGTAAATCTACTATAAAAGGTATGGTACTTTCATCGATTCTCTTACACTTTTATTTACAACTTTTATTCTTATGCGATTAAGCGACGATGAGACCTGGGACGCTACGCGTTCGTAGCGCGAGGTGAAGTTGAGCGTAGACTAGATCGAAGCTACGTCGAGTCAAAGTATGCAACGTTTCACGGTTTCACAGATTGCTTATCGATTTCTTTAGAAGTTGATGGGCTTTCCGAAATACGCAGCCAAATTAGCTTCCTTCAAGGCTTCCGCGCAAGTCTGCAACAGCGACGATAAGATTAATTTTAGGCACTTGAAATTGAACGTAGAGATGGGTCGATAGCCACGTTTTAGATTCGCGAAACTCGAATACGAAATTTCGCGAGGCCTCGAAACCATGAATCCTTATTTCATTCCTTTTCTTCGTAAAAGGTATTCATTTTATCTGCGATTAAAATCCTGACGAATCCCTTTTCGGAGATCAATCGAATGAAACTTAAAATTGGTTACAATCCAATATTTGATTATGGATCGGGTATATATAGTCTTCGGAAACTCAAAAATAAGTACGTCTCCTCGAATGAAGAATATTGCGTTTCGTAGCATATAAAATGCGTCGATTCGGAATTATCAACTAAGCGGAGACTTCGTTAACAAAAAGATCGTGGCGTGTAAAGAGCAAATAAAAATTGAATCGCTAATGAACGCTTCATATAAGTTTACCGATAGAACTAAAGTTTCTACCACTACGACTTACGGCAGCCGTATTCTGACCAGAAATTTAATGTATTATAGATGTAGCAATGAACGTTTCGAGGTTTCGAAGGTTCAAATGTTCGATCCCTAATTTGGTGGGACTAATTCGATGGTTAATTTGAGCGCTTACCGGATGCGCGTGACACGTTCTCGCGACGTCTTCCGCACTTGCTCCGTATTCCATCGCGAGCACAGCCTCGTTGATTAATTCACCAGCAACCGAGCCGATCATATGCACCCCCAATATTTTGTCCGTGTTCTTGTCGGCCAACACTTTAACGAAGCCCTCGGTTTCGAGGTTCGTTTTCGCTCTGGAATTCGCCAGATGTGGGAATTTGCCAATTTTATAGTCGATACCTTCTTTCTTTAAATCTTCTTCCGTTTTGCCTACCCAGCCCACTTCCGGGTGCGTGTATATTACGCTAGGTACGCAATTGTAATCGATATGGACGGCACCTGAACCAAATTAACCGATCATTACAATATCTTTACAATCTTTTTGCTTATTAAAATTATCATCTCTGATGTAGCTTCAAATTTTTCAGGAGCTCTTCAAGTGGGAGAAAATTTCTCAGGAATTTAGTCCTGTTTAATTTCTTTTTCTTTCCGTATATATCGAACGCCTTGGGTCCGTTGATTATTATTGTTGTTGTTGTTATTTATTGCAATGAGTAATTATAAAAAATAGAAGAGAAAAGCAAAGAACCGCGTGTAAAAAGTTCGCGAGAATCGAGAGATGATTTGCTCGCGTGAACAAAGTGCCGCGTGAATCGAGAAACGGGAGTACATATTTTTCTGTACAAACCTCCAGCAATGCCTTCGACCGTTATGACACCTTCGTCCTCGGCTTTGTGAGCCAACATCGGTCCGTGAATGCAGTCTCCAATAGCGTAAATTCTACGCGAACGCAAGTTTTGTAAAATACGACGGTCAAGTTAATCGGAGATTGGGAAAAATCGATAAACAGTTTCTACTCACGATGGTACTACTGTTTGGAATCTGTTATTTACAGGGATCCTGCCCTTCTCGTCCCTTTCGATTCCTAAATCTTCTAATCCTAAATTCGTGGTGTACGGCCTCCTGCCGACGCAAACTAAAAGAACGTCACACGGTAGGTCCTCCTTTTTGCTGGGATCCTTTGCGTCTTCGACCGAAACGATAATTTCGCTTCCCGTCTTTTTCGCGGCGGTAACTTTTGTCCCCAATTTGAAGTTCAACCCTTGCTTGTTTAAAATCTTTTGCAACGTTTGGCTGACCTCGCCGTCGATACCTTGCCCACCGATAGATGGTAAAAATTCGACCGCCGTTACCTCCGAGCCCAACCTATAGCGATTAATAATGAACAGAGTAACGAAAAATACATCGTTCGCATATCTTGTTAGAGCAGCATTTCTCAACCTACGCGTCGTCAGAATTGAGGGACGGAAAATATTCTGATGGGATATTATCGCTCTTTGAATCGTTGTAATTTCGTAAAGAAGCGTCGCACGATGATCAACATGGGCTCATTTTAAAACTTGAAGTCTATATTTTCGCACGGGTGAACAGATTTTTTTCGAAACGTTTCTTACTTCCAAGGGTAGAGTGAAAAATTTTGTTTTCATTCGAACTGCGATAACTCGGCAACAAAAAATCATACGTTGACTTTTAAGGGCTCGTTGTAAAGGGGACACCTCTCTCTATAAAAGCAACGTAAAATAAATCGCGAAGAAATATTATTAAGGTCCGTCGATTCATTCGAATTTCGTATACTTTTTAACGAAAAGACTACCCTTTCGATTTACCTCTCTACTCTTCGAAGTAAGCAAATTTTCAGAAAAGATCTGTTTACCTATGCGAAAGTAGAGACATTAAGCTTTAAAACGAGCCCAAGTTTATCGTCATAAGTTGCTTCTTTACGAAGTTATAGCGGATCGAAGATCGATACATTTTTCATCGTTTAATTTTGCTAACGAGTGTGTCAGTTTGCAAGCCGTATTAAAAACTTAATGAATATGAACCATAAGTTACGAATAGTACCTTTGCCAAACCGAGCCCAGCTCCAGTCCGATTACTCCAGCGCCGATTACAATGAATCTTTTCGGTACCGCGCTCAACGACAGCGCGCCGGTGGACGAGACAATTTGCTTCTCGTCGATTTCGATCCCCGGAAACGGCGAGACTTCGCTGCCGGTCGCGATTATAATGTTCTTAGTGTTAATGGTGCTAACCGGCGAACCATCCGGGCCCAAAGCGGTCACCTGGTTCGCCCCCGTAATTTTCCCGTGACCCTTTACCCATTCTACTTTATTTTTCTTATATAAACCGGCGATACCGCCCGTCAGAGCTGCTACCACGTTGCGTTTCTGTTCCATCACTCTGTCAAGATTTAGCTTAACGTTTTCCACTGAAACCAAAGACCAAAAGTGAGCAACTGCCAACCGTATACGACGATTACATTCGTCGCGAAGAAGCGGCAATTTCTAGCGTTACGACCAGTATACTTGTCGCGCGTAAAAAGTAGCTAACATTTGCCATTTGAATTAAAATTTTAGCGACGATTAAAGTATATTCCGTAAATTTTGGAGAATTTTAAAATATTCGGAGATAAAGACGAAATAAAATGAACAGGTAAAAGAATAGAAAAAGTTGCTATGAATAAACTACACAATGCAATCAAAGAAGTTGTTTTCTTTTTAAATGTTTCAGTTTCTTTTGGTAATCATCACTGGACAATGTTTTACTCGATATCATTCTGCAACAGTGGATTGAATCTTTAACTTAATGCTTTTCTAAGAACTTGATTTGTCTTGTTCTTTTCTTCTGTATATATTTGAGTTCAATAAATAAACGCGAGTAACAAAATTATTCATCGTATGAAAAATTAAAATGGTCATTTTGTTGCAAAGTTAATTTAATATCATAGCAAGATGTGTTCTGCGTTCGATAAGCATATTAGCCACTGCTTTGCTTTTGCAACAATGTTCAGATTAAAAGCCTCGTTAAAAGAGGGCAACACAGCTACCTGGTTATGCGACAGCAGTTCTAGTGTTAGATACTATGAAATAAAAGGATATACCTATGATACCACGGTTCTTCAAATCTCCACCATGAGCCATATGATAGTAATGGGAATTATTGAGCAGAGATTTGGATGGAATGCATCCAACATTGAGGCAAGTTCCCCCTAATGTTTCCCCTTTCTCAACGCAAACTGTTTTCATTCCCAATTGCGCGGCTTTTATGGATGCAACATAACCACCGGGACCTCCACCGATCACCACCATGTCTGCCTCCAAATTGCTGGCATATCTACGTTGCTGTGCAGCTGTCAAGCCAGGTGCAATGCGTTTGACGCATGACGGCTAAAAAGGAGACAATCGGAAGGCAATTAGACGAAGGCAGAATCGAATTGGTACTCGTCGATTTCGATGTCCGGTGAACCTTAAACCCTTAGAGTCAAATAGAGGTGACATAACCAACCAAGAACGAAATAGTTGCTTTTACGCGAAATAATGAATTCAAGGAACTACTTTGAGCTTTTTAAACAGTTAATCGATGCGTGGCTGAGAACAAGAAGCGATATCAAAGACGATCAACGAAGCGATCGGGCGAAACATGTACGAAAATCGTTTGTCCTTCAAAATGTTACGAAAGAGACTTTGAGTAGTGCGATTCGATTGCGATGGATCCACGAGGCTAATGATTGCTGGGTATCTTTGCGAGGAAACTTACTCTGACAGAGGTGGTGACTACACTCCAAAAAGTAGCTTGCAACATTTTTTTTTAAATGTATTGCACTGTCTAATATAGAGGCGGTCAAAGAGAAAACGGGTCCACGGCAGTGAGTAGCGAACACTACCGGTTACTTCGATATCGTCCAACTCGCCTGAGCTCTAATAATTCGATATATCGTCGGCTACGAATCTCGGAACTCCCACTGCTTGATGGCGCTAGCAAACTGTTATGCAACGCCAAATAACCCTTTCGCTTTTATCGAGTTTAACGCATTTTAAGGGGGATAAAGACGAAGGGTGGAATAGATCTGTCATCTTATGGGATTTTTAGTATCGTCACCAACGAGCTACACGTAGACCTGTACGTCGTTTTACGGGACTTGAAGTTGAATGTTGGGGCAAAAAGTGACCTCTGAGGTGCCCTCTAGTTTTTCGATCTATTTTGCGTTGAATCGGTAACGTAGGACGCGACGTTAACCATTTCAGCGCCGATGGGAAAAGATGAGATCATTCACTAAGAACAGGCTTTATCATCTCGGATGATCCAAGCGCGATCGTACTTGCCGCGCTCCCCGTTCTACACCATAGATGACATTACAAGCAGCTCAATTTTCTCGGAGTCGGTGTGTCACAACGTGGGAGTGGGACACAAAATCCACAAACGAGTTATCGGAGTAGACAAATCACTTTACGGGCCGTTTCACGACGTCCAATATGTTTGTCTTTATGCACTCTCCTATTTGTACTTGGTTTCTTCATATAAAAATCGTCGCATATCGTCTCCTTCTCTTCGTCCTCGCTGTCTCTTGCCTTTTTTATTATTCAACCAGGAATGCAAACTGCTCTCGCTGCTGTCGCATAGCTGACCGCTAGACATCGTGTGAACGCTCTAATTGATTTTTATATGCATATTTGAACGTGTATTCGACGTCCGGTATCGGAAACTTGCCGAGTTTCTGCCCGGTGTCCGGTTATCAAATAAACGTGTGAACTTTCTTATACATCTCGCGACCGGCTATCCGACACCGGACAATTCTATCCGGCATATGTGAAAAGGCTCTATGGAACTCCTTCGTGTCCCGTATCCTAAAATACCGCTAGCCAAACAAATTTTAGACAATCGAACAGGTAAACATAAAAATAGTAATGGGACTCTAGAGTTCCAGCGATTCGGGCCACAAAAATTAGTTCACTCTTATAAGGAGACCATATTAGCATAAAATTCGGAACGCTTGCGACACTCCTCCCTCAGATTACGGCAAAGAACCGAGATCGTTTCAATCGGCGTATCATTTCACTAATAATTAATATATTGAGCGCATTCGTGTTAACTCGTTGTCGGACCCATAGCAAACCTACTGTGGCTGCAAAAAGTATCTGCGCATCATTGCATTTATCTTGGCATTCGAGTATTACTTAATTACTAGATTTCCATATTATTAAATAGTAGTCTCATGCGACTATACGAATGTGTTACTTTTCAACCGTGGAATCTAACGGAAAAAGATTAAAGTATGCATCGACGCTTTTCTGTAGCCATCATATAGTATCGACTCGCGATGCGTACTACGATGTATTCATTGATTTAAATATTTACGTATGCGGTCACACATTTTACTATAATTCGGGTCAAATCGGGATGGAACAGTTGAAATCCGGACAAATAGTCGATTGAAAAAATCGGAGTGAAGGGCATGAACTCGGGACGGGACGGAAAAATTCACGACGCAGTCGGTGGCATTAGTTCTAACGTCAACCGCGCCGCACGGTAGTTTACTGTAATACGGTTAGAGGTCGAGGGAAAAGGGCAACAGATGTCCTTCCGTATGACGCATGACTCGTTTCGCCCTTGGCGAGATAGTAGCGTTTGCGTCTCCCTGCCTTGCGGAAGTACTGCGCGTTTGTGCGCTACGCATCAAGCTAACCCTCTCGTTAGCAGGAACGCTCGTTGCAAACCGGTTGGTATTAACAAATCTAATCGCATCTCCGCCGTTTAACGCGCAACAAATTTCCGAATCATTCCCATGCGTCTCTCATTGCTCTCCGTGTCGCGTTAACGTTCGTCTCCTCGGTTGCGCCAATCCGATTATCGGCAGCGCGTTCGCGATTGGTCGAATTTAAATTGCCCAATATTTCGGTGCGCCCGTTAAAAAACGTTGGAAAGAATCGGTTTAGTAGCGACGCGCGACACCTGCAACTTGCACGCGTTTCACGAAGGAACGAAATACCGCCGCGACGACGCATTGCTATTCGCTATGTATTTTCAAGGGCACCGAGGGAAACACTCGCGAGATGTTCGCCGTGAAAACGGTCGAGGAAGCATGAAGGGTTAAAGGGGACGGCGAGAATGTGCGAAATGGTAAAGGGACAGCGCAGAACGTTTCGCGACCAGGATCCGCCGCGAATACGCAACGAGAGCAACGACAATTTGAAAAGCGAGGTGGAGTTCTCCAAGTCGACGCCGAATTCGCCGACGATTCTGCAGCGAGCGTCCAGCTTGGAGAAGTGCTTCAGCGAGCCGGAATTCTGCCAGAAGGACCAGCGGAATCGGAAAAAAGAGAAAGGAAAGCTGGCCACCGAGGAAAGCGCTTCGTCTGATTCCGTTCGAGACTCGATCGACGATGTCGCAGCGTCCAAGACGAACGAAGCTGAGTCTTCCAATCGGACAAATCTGCACAGCTTCCTCAAAGGATTCGGCGACAAAGTGCCTTCGCCTGGACGACGCGATGATCAAGTATGTTGAATCATTTTTTGCTTTTCATTGCGAAGTAGAGAAAGACTAATGGAAAGATTAGAAAGGGTCTGGGTAAAGAAATTTTGGAATGATAAAATGGCATCGTTTTCTTGATATTAAATTTCATTTGACGCGTTGTGGCCAGGAATTTATAAAACTAGGACACTTTGAAACGTATTTCTTCCTCGTTTAAATGGATTTGCAGAACTTGACGAGCATTTCTGTTGGTTAGTTTTATGGATTTCGTTCTTCTTTTTCGTATAAACGTTACAAATTATTCTGCAAGTTATTGTGGTAATAAAGCGTCATCCAATTTCCTTGAATAGATTTATATTTCGAAGGTACTGTATCAACTTTTCTTGGTTGTCGATAATGTACGGAGTACGTTCATCGAAATACAGATTCGCAAAGGGAAGACAGAATCGACGCACGTAATAATAATATTAATAATGAAGAATTAAGAATAATGGCGTTAAGTTTTTTGAGACAAAAATGTGTTAACTCTGCGGTCGTAATATTTATCAACATTATTTTCGCTTACACACCGGAAGATGGTAGGCTGAATAAATTATTATGTAAAAGGCTTCTAAGTTACAGCGGAATGGATTCATTCTGCTTACATGGGTTATCGTGCGCCTTCTTGTAAAAGGCAATATTTTTCCCTACCCGCGACAAAAGTGCTTTCCATTCATTAATATTCCATACTTCCGACCGCAGAGTTAACACGTTTACGGTGCCGGCAACGCCTCAATTGTTTAAGTAAATACAGAAGGAGGCAGGTTGTTTACATATTCGTGCATCTCGTACCGTTCTAGTCACTAAATTACATAAGTTTTTCAATCCAAGTATCTATTAGTAGGAAGGATTCCGTTCGGATGCCAGATCGTTAGAATAGGAGTGAATATTCGGATAAAGGAGGCTCTGCTTCCATAAATACATAGATGCATGCGTAGAGCAGCGCGAATCGATTGACCTTTGCGTCACCTTGACGCGTGAACGACGACGACATATTCGTGGACTTCCCTATATATATATGTACATACTTGCACCGTACATGAAAATTTATTAAAATTCGCGAATATCAGAGACAAAGGAGTAGTGTTCGAAGTCGAAAATATGCGATTAATGCGAGTGGGAAACGAAAGAAGATAGTTGAAGCGTTTGCTTTCATAAGCACACGGAATGATTTGCGTCACCGGAGACACGTCAGACTTGATTACAAATGCTCGACAGGTGACAAGTGAGCGGTACACGCGTGAAAACCTGCGGAACTGTCGGAGTACCTTGTCCACCGATCGATCGCGATATCGCGGATAAGTAAAACCGCATGGTTCGTCGCAATGTGGAGAAAGGGAGGCACGAATAACGAGTAGCGCGTGTCATATATTCGCAATCTTTTTCGGAGCCGTCGTAACCGACGAGTTCGTTCCTTTTGATATTCAACTTTTCGAGGGATACTGCCACATTTGCGTACGTTTAGATTTACCTTATGTACATACATATGTCCTTAAGAGGTTAAATATCGGATTGACAATGAGTTGAGATAAATTAGGTTGAATTGATTCCTCCCGGTGTTGGGTTGAGTTCAATTAAATTAAACGGAAAACAATTTCATTCGTCCCGTTTTCTTGGGATGCTTTTTAAGTCGCCGAAATTGTATTAGAAGGAAACGTTTTAGCTATGAGAGGTTATTGATCGTCGAGAGAGGATTTCGGCTATCTCGAAGGAGAGAAAGTTACAAGTCTATCTACTTTAGCTATCGATGTAACAAAATTTAAAAAAGCAGGAACGAATTACGTACTAGTCCGTACGTAGCGACGAATTCGCCGAGCGTATTCAGAATCACAGTGAACGGTGTTTGAAATTAATTGCGAGATTTCTCGCGACGTACAAACGTATCATCAATCAGAGAAAGAGAGAGTTATTTCGCGTTCGCTGTACGACGATTTATCGTCACGCGCCTTTCCGAAGCAAGATTAAAGTCGTTCCCGAGATCGTGAATCCGTCCTTGAGATGAAAACGTTTCACGGAGAATTAAATCGTACGCTCGTTTGTGTCCGCTGCACTTTTACGCGCCGCGCCGCGCTCTTCGGCCGTTCATTCACTACCGACGAACAGCGTCCTAGAAGATTTCAACCATCAGACACATTGCCTTATAAAAATTCAATTTTTATCCGCGGTAACGCGTGCTTCGAAACTAAGCGACGCACAGTGTGTCGAGTATAAGGTTTTTATTTCACGTACTGCCACTTTAAGGTTCGCGCTTTAAGTAACTTTGTTTAACTATTTTAGAACGTCGTTAACGTAAAAATCGTCCCAGTTTGCAGCATAATATTGTTTAATCACTCCTATATTTACGAACATTTTCTTCATATGTTCGATATAATAAATTCATTGCTACGTAATTGAAACGGTGCAACAAAGTCCATGGTCCTTCGTCCTGTCACTTGAAAGCCTTTCATTTAAATAGAAACACGTTTTCCATATATTAACGCGTTAGTTTGTGTAACAGATATAAAATACATAGTAAACGTCAGTTTTAAATACATCGATTAACGTTAGAACTACCAAGATGGTCAAAGTGAGTTATCTGTAATTTTTGATAAAAATTGTACAAATCTACAGCAGAACGGTTTTGAAGATTTTCGAAGAATTTTCGTAAGTATTGCGAATGAAGATTTATTTTCCTCGCTGGATTTATTTTTCCAGACACTCTATCATTTTAATCACCTTGATACAAATAAATATAGTTCTAGCGTTAAAGAACGCGCGGAAATTTTCTAATGCCTACGCAAACGCGTATCAAATATATCTTGCATATACTTTGCATATAGTTTGCATATTCACCGCGTATCGTAAGAGTGCATAAGCTTCCGCAGTCTAGTTACAAGTTACAGATCTGAGTTTTACGATTTCTGTTCGTTACGCGATACACTCTGGCCGAGGCGACGAGCCGTCGGCAACGCGATAGACGCTTCCGTTGAGAAATTCCCGGAAGGGTGCGTGTTTAACGAGAAATCCGTGGCGAGTGCGCGACCACAGGGCCCTAAGATGAATTAGGTTCGGACCTGGAAGATGCAGGCTCCAGGTCCGTTGCAGGTTCTTTTCCATCGAATGCCTTCCTTTGTACGGAATTCCATTTAAGTCGCGCTCACACCGAAGCCAACCAAACGCCTACAGAAGATGAATCCGCTCCATTACGCGTCCGTAATATTCGTATTCTTCCTTGCCGCGTCTGGAATTTGTATCTTGATGAAATTCTTCCGGGGTTCGCGCGATGCATAGTTGGCTGAAAAGGCAGCTCGATATCAGTCGAGTACAATGCAAATATGCGGGGAATACAGGAAGAACATTTGCTCCAAATATACTGGCAACACTCGAATACCGAGCATTATATGGGGGCATTGACCATCTGTGTTAAAATATTGACGAAGAAGCTAGCTATTTCGGGGCCGTGTAATTATGGACTGTGGAACACTGCCGCGAACGACGACTCGATAAATATTTAATCTGCTTCTCGTGAATCGCGCCCAACACGAATTAACTCCTGGATACCCGCCGTCCGTTAATAAACAAATCTCCGACTAGCCAAGCTGATACATTAGTTCTCTTTGGAAGCTTCCACGTTCCTACAACGATACTGTGTTGTTAATCCTCTCGCTACTGCATTTTAGAATTGAAAGTGTTTCCAATACGTAGGTGGGGATTATTTTGAGTTTTACTAAAGCAGGAGAAATAGGGTAAATGATCCACGTACTGTCACCGTTCCTATAACTGCCACTTTAATTCGTTTATTTAATAGCAGAGTAATGTATAAAGAATCGTAAGTAAACAAATT
Source organism: Eucera pruinosa (assembly GCA_028830335.1). Taxonomy (NCBI): domain Eukaryota; kingdom Metazoa; phylum Arthropoda; class Insecta; order Hymenoptera; family Apidae; genus Eucera; species Eucera pruinosa. The sequence goes on from JAMYCR010000003.1 coordinate 29,403,950, forward strand.
TTCATACAAAATTTGTACTTCGGTTTACGTAACAACGCATAGACATTGTATATTCGTTTATACTTAATATTTGTAACGAAATATTAGGAGGTAAACGTGCTGTTGAACATTGAAACGTGACCAGTATAATTATAAAGTATGGAACGTGTGATAATTCAGTAAGGCGTGACTTTTACTATATTTCTTATATCTGTTACACAAACTGACGCGTTAATATATGTAAAACGTGTTTCCGTTTAAATGAAAAGCTTTCAAGTAACAGGACGAAGGACATTTGACTTTGTTGTACATTTTCAATTACGTGGTAATCAATTTATTACATTGAACGTATAAAAAAGATGTTCATAGATAAAAGAACGGTTAAACAATATTATGCTCCAAACTGGAACTGGGTTTTTATGTTAACGACGTTCTGAAATAGTTAAATAAAGTTTCGCGAAAACCTTAAAGTGGCAGTTCATGGCATATCTACTCTATATCGATGGTTTAATGCACACATGGTATATGTCCATTTTCAGTGATTTCGAGAAAAACAGGTTCAGGGGTTGAGTGGTATTTTTTGTTGCACGTACGGTGTTATAATTATGAAAGAACCATAGAAGAATATCTTTAAGTAGTAACACGAGCTTGGGTTTATAAAATTATTATAACGATTCGATAAAAACACATAGAGGATGGACATAATACCTTGACGACTTGTAACTTTGGTGCGTTTGCTGTATGTCCACCTTTGACGTATTATCGCGTCGTACGAATAAATTGAAACGGTACTTCGGCGTTCAAGCTTCGCAGTAATAAAATAAAGCGATAAACTTTGGCATTCTTTATTAACAAAAATAAGCTTCGACGTTTAAATTTATCGTTAACAAGGGTGAAAGTAAGCTTTGATATACAAGCTGACATAAAGAAAGCGAAGCAATAAATATTGGCGTTTAAATGCCCCGCGTGTCCTCCGTGCGTTAAATAAATGACAGACAAAAATTTGATTTTAATATATTCTGCAAAATAGTAGGTACACATACACGACACTTATATCACACAAGACACGATCGAGATCCATTTAGCGTGTATCGTAACTCAAAGCTTGATAAAAAAAAGTAGGCATACAAACATGTGTGCATCGAACGATTGATATAACGTCCAGAAGAGTTGATTAATGCCGTTTCGCGATTCGCGGCTTCGATTTCCTCGTTTCCTCGATCGCGAGTGTACCTAATAACGAGGCACGCTAGAAAATGGTTAGAAATTGAAGGAGCGTGTCCGCGTTTAACGAGCGCAATGAAAGACACCAAGACGAGGCAAGACGCGTCCGGTTGAATGATTGCAATTGGTAGAAATTCGTGGCCGCCTAAGAAGGAGGTGGTGTGGATGTACAACACGGTGGGTTCGGTGTGAAAGCAGCTTATTAAGGTCGGGCCCAGCCGTGGTGTTGCGGTGCAGCTTGCCTGGCAGCTTCAGTTCGATGTTTACGCTCGTGCTTCGAACATTTTTCTCCGGGGCTGCGCGCGGTTCTCTCAGCGTGATTCTGTTCAGTGTTTTGTCTTTTCATCGTCCACAGGATCCACGTCCCCGTGTCTTTCCGCGCGCATCCCGTCATCCAGCGAATCTCCAGTGAGTGATTTTATACGCATATTTTTTCCCCTTCGCGTGCTTGCGTCCAGCGAAATTGGATCCCCTCGCGATACTCGAAAGGCTGCTGGACCTTTGCGCGTAGGGGTAACGGAGACTCTTCGCGCGTCCTCGGTGTATTTACGGTGCATTTTCCTCGACGATAGTAATCGTTTAGTAATGAGACGAGCAATCCGCGTCTCGCGATTCGCACGCGGCTCTTCGTGTGTCTTTATCCGCGGCTCGTCGAATCGTTGCATTTCATTTGGGTGAAATATAAAAGTGATAATCTGTGGCCATCGAATATAACAAATTCGACTGCGTGAATTAACATTTTTCGATTAATAATGTTAGCTGTAGTAGTTAGTTCGATGCTCATTTTCCGCAAACTTTCGGTGCTTACGAAAGTTAAGAAACAAAGTAATCGTTTGCGAATTCCTGTATATTCTTTATCGTCCGACATACGTAGGTTGGAATTAAAAATAGTATCACATACATTAATTAACAATATGTTATCCAAATTTTAATTCCAATTTATATAGGTATCTTATAAGATAAAGAACGTACAAAGATACGCAAATGATTTTGTTTCTTCACTATTGCCAAACGCAATCTTAACGTTGAATGACTATTGAACTACACGCCTGTTTCTGCAAAATCTTCTATTTTAAGATAGGATGGAGATTTTTAGTTGGTTAGTTTAATGTAAATGTAGCCAATTATTTTCCACGCTCAATACTTAAGTATTTAATATCGCGTTTTAATTTTTCTCTACTAAAGAGCAAAGCTTGCTAACCACTCAATCTAGTTTGTTATCCTGTACAAAAAGTACCGGGACAGGTTCAACGAAACCGAAATTATTCGACCATTCGTCAATTTCTCTTTAGCAATCTTCAAATTAATCCCCGGTGCTTTCAATACATTGTGTCGACACTTTTTTGATTCTTCGTAAAATTCTTCGAAGTTTCTAAAGTGGCTTTAGACTGGTTTAGCCATTTTCGTTTTGTTCTCTCTATCGATTCGAAACGATATCCCCGTGAGAATTACTTTAATAAGAGAAAATAGGAAGAATTGCAAACAAGGATCCAAGTGTTGTAAACATCGACGAATTTAGGCATTGCAAAAATTCCCGCTCCTTGTAAGTGCCTTTAGAATCTTTAGAATTTTTCGTAAAGAACACGTATCGTCTTACGCAAGATAAAAGGAAAAAAAACAACGAAAAGAGGTACGAGTGCCGACGACGAGAGAGTATTTACATAAACCGCGTGGTCGTGGTAGTCTAATCGGTTGAAGGCGACGGATCGCCCTTGAAATTTTGTCATTCCACGAGGCTCGCGCGCCGCGAACGTGGATTCCATTGAGACAACGTTTAAGTAACACGTGGCATGCGGCAATGACGTATGCGACTTGGAATCTTCCAAACACAGCCGCGCGCAGAATTTGTTTTGCTTACGGGGTGTGACACCTTTCGACTCGATTTAGTTCGAAACAGACGACACAACAGTGGACAACGTACGGCATGCGTACACGAAACGAAAGCAGACGAGTATTTACGTCCTCGCTGTAGACATGGTCCTACCGTCTTCTCTATCACCACGTGCAATCTTCGTTATAAACCACTTGCGCTCTGGCAATTATTTAGCGAGTACCTGTGATAAACTCATCGATAGCAGTTTGTTGAAATTATTTAATAATTTGTAAATTATACTCTTGCCGACGAGCTACACTCGTGGGGAATATTATAATTCAAGTAAAGTGAAAACGTAATGTCATGTATTTGACACAGTGTTGGATTCCGGGAGAATTGACAACACGTTGAAAATAACTCTTAGAGGCTTTATTAATACGGCTACTGCACTCGTCGACTAGTGAATACGGAAATCTGTCGGTTCTATGATTTTGCAGGCTTTTAAGTACTGTTGTTGGGAATGACTAATGGTAAGGACAATGGTCGAGAAAGAGGATGAATAAGGAAAGGTACGGGGTACAGGATGACTAGAAACTGAGATTAGGGTGTTTGTCAGACGAATTTGGTTTAGGATGAGTCTATGGTGTTTATAGTGTGAGTGGTCGTGTGTTGGTCATCCAACAACAGTATTAAAGTAACAAGTAGCTAATCTTACAAGATATAATTTTTGAAAAATTCGTGTAGGGCAAGGGGTGGTTAATTTGAGTAAAATAGACGCAAGCTTCGCGGTCTTAGACGCGATCGAATCCACTGGTATACTGGTATAAGATACCAATAAATTTGATTGTATTGAGAGACACCAAATGCATTGTTGGTACAAATACTGTTTATTAGTGTGAGATACCGATAGATTTGATTGTATTGAGAGACATCAAATGTATTGCTAGTATAAATACTGTTTATTAGTATGAGATACCGATAGATTTGATTGTATTGAGAGACATCAAATGTATTGTTAGTATAAAATACTGATATACTGATATGAGATACCAATAGATTTGATTGCATTGACAGCTCACCGCGCGTAGTGACACGCGATTGCGTAACGCGAAAGATCGTTCGTATTTGCATGACCACACCCGGCGATCGTCGAAACGAAACGAAACGAAATTCTTAGGCCGTTTCATAAGAAAAGTAGCGGCACGTGGACGCGGAGGTGGACGCTATAGTGAACGCTGGAGGTGGGCGCGTGTGTCGATGTGTCGACGCCGATGGGAATTGCGAAAGCCGACAAGAACTGGCCGCTGTCTGCCGCAATTGCGCACCACTGCGCTGCTGCTGCTGCTGCTGTTGCTGCTTGTTCCTCATTCAATTCGTGGTGAATGAACTTTCTCTCTTGTCGTGTATCGGCAACTTTTCTTGTCCAAGTATTTTAATTAATCCACATGGTATTATCGAGCTGAACGCGAGCGCGTTTTCACTTTCGCAACCGAATTTATCGCGCGATTCCGTCAAAACTCGTAAAACATCCAGGAATACCGTCGGCTCGCGTCTCTCTTCCGCTTCTACGTCGGCATTCTTTACGCGTAGGATGTTCTTTCGAGTTTTACTTCGGCGATGTCGAGAATATCATTCACATTTGCATACGCGTGGCGATCTCTTCCGACGTTACGATCCGAGGTTTGCCGTGTAGATTTACGAAAACGCGAGACTCGTTACGGCGGATGAATAATTGATAGGGAACGGGGTACTTGTCAATCCTTTCGCTAAGAACAGCGTAGGGGAAAGTTGGACAAAACAGGCTACCGAATGCAATAACCATTAGGTGTACCGATATAAGTATTCCACTGTTTTTCTAGCAAACGCGGTTTAAATTTAAAACATGCTATCCGGATACAAAAATAGGTTAACGAATTTGATCGAATAATCGAGCCGCCTTTCTGGCTGGAATTTTTAAGACGGAATAAATATTTCGTTCCGTTGAAGATGAATGCTGAATGCGACAAAAGAAGCGGTTCATTCATTGGTACACCTAATATTAATAATGTTCTTTACGGTTGCAATCACACGGTGTAAAGAAGAATATTGTACAGCAGTGTGTAATTGCACGTTAGAAAAGTGATTAACTAAACATCGTTCGTATTTATACATACGTTCTATGATCTATGCATGAAAAACGCTTTGGTTCTAAAGACATTGCAGCGAAAGAGTTAACACGTTGAAGATAGCGGACGAATTAATCCTGCTACGGTCTTGCTAATTTGCGGACTCGATCATCCTTTCGTTCTTTTGACCCTTATGCACTGTTTGAATAAGAAGTATGAGAACGCGATGCGATCAATAGTAAAGTAACAAATATTTTTCATCGTAACTTAATAGTATATGTATTTTTTCGTATGGAACATATTCTTCGAATAATCCTCGAAATATATATGAATTATACGTACGTATATTGTACCTACATTTTAGGAAGAACTTATTTAACGTCCATTTTTCGTTTTGGGTTAAATTGACCCGCAATAGTGCACGAGGGTTAAAGAATCTTTGGTAGAAAATTGGAGCTAGAAGTTGCGCATATCGATAGCAATTTATTTGTATTTGCCCACTTTCTTGCGTAACATCTGTTAAATTATTAGATTCGTACGGAATATTCAAATATTTATACTCGTACCTACTGTTTTCCACATCGATAAAAATTACTCTCATCTACGCATTAAGTGCCGTAACGAAAGGGTTAAACTACTATGTTGTTGCATACGAAGTATAGTAGCGTATTAAGTTCCGAACTTTAATAATAACAACGTTACATTTTCTTTTCTATATTACCAAATTCAGTAGTTTAATGATACGCGTAATTGGGTCGTTTACCCTGCGTATGGAAAAATATTTCGCAGCGAAAGATACGGGGGGGAAAAGTGCGTGATTTATACGCATAGGGAAGTGGTTTTGTTTACTGGATCACTCGGCTGGAGGAAAGATTTTCCGGCGCGGTCGGCGTAGCGCGAACTGCTGCTTGCACGACTTGGCGCGGCGTCACGCGGTCAAGCTGCGGATGTTTAAAAATTCATAAGCAATAATTTAGCAGCGTTAGATACAGCGCGGTGCAACGAACGAGATAAATGGCCGATACACTTGGAAAGCGCAACTCTACCAGTTTTGCAGCATTAATTAACCGACAAACTGGTTATGCCGCGCTCGAAACTAGATTCCGTAGGTGAGGTTATCTTAAGGTTGCCGGAGCGCCGAGTCGCGATAGGCAGTGATACAAAGCAAACCGATCGACCATCGAAAAACGAACGGTTCTCTCGTTCGCAAGGGAAAACGTGTTTTCAATTTACCCGCGTTGACCCTGTTGCAGTTTCACAGGCTAGGTACAGGCTAGGTACAGGATAGACCGATCATCTTATGGGATTTCGTGTTGCATACTCTGAAATACCGATAACCTAAAAATTCAGACTTTTAGGAAGAATATTTATCGTTTTATTATGCGACAAAGAATGCAAACACTTCTAAAGTATTCTAATATACAAAATGTAAGAGCAAATGCAAAAGTTATACATTTTAGACAATCGAAAAGGTAAGAATGAAAACAGATTGGGGGCTCGTGAACGAAAAGCATTGGATGAGTGATCTATCCTGTTCTTCGTTAGTCAATGTCAGTTTCCTTTTGAATTTCGTATTTGCCAGCGTTATCCACCGCGCAAGTCGGCGTAGGGAAAACCGAGACGAAAGAGGGACTCTAAGGCTACAATCTTACACCTTCCACGTTATTAACCCTTTGCACTCCGTTGACGCCTCTACGGCGACATACGTAAATTTTCGCGTAATTCAAGACTTGAGGTTTTTATTTCTTTCTGCTAACTCAATTTCTATTTCTTTCGAAGCAATGGAAATTAAAGACCACTCTAACCTGTATCCGAAGTACGGAATAACGCTTTAAATTGTCACGAGAGCCAGAAAAGAGTGTTGAAGTTTTTCCGGTAGATCAGGGTAAATGTACCACATACCGCCACTTTAACCCTTTGGCTTACAACACAACGAGTTACATTCGTGATTTAGCATATAGACAGGCTACGATCAAAACATAGTGTACTTTTTAATGAACTTCGGTTTATACTAAAGACAACTGTAGTTCGTCGAAATTTCGCGGTAGCTAAAAAATCTGGATAAATCAAGCGGCATGATTAGACATTTCTAGCTTTGTAGGTACTTCGGTATTTGTTAAGTATTAATTGGTTAAGAAACTATCAATTTGCAAGTGGGTATCGCGTTATAAAGTCGCGACTGAATTTTCCTGCACAGGCTTAGCGCATCGATGGTCAACTTCGCCGTAGCGAAACGATTAATATAACGGTAAAGTTGCGATTGGAATTAATTAGAATATTTGTATTTGTATTTAAGCGTGCGTGTATTTATGCATGTGTAAAAATTCGTTGAAATTTCTATTTCAAGTCGGGTTCGTTTATTATCGTGTTCCGTAATTGTTTGCGTTTGGAGAGCGCGTCTTTTCAAAATATACCCGCAATTAAAGGGTTAGTAAGTCGTCGATTAGATGGGACAACGTAACCTTAGCAAGCGATTATCTTTCTTTCGAACCGTATTAAAGCTATTAGAACGTCCCGATTTCCTCCGAGTTTCTCCTACACGGCAGATATGAAATGTTGCAATTTCGAATGATTCCGCGGAAAAAGGAAAATCGGCTTCCGATTCAAAGTAGAACTGACCGCCGGCGAATGCAGCTGTGGCGCGTAGAAAAAAAAAAAAGAAAAACAGAGTCTCATTAAACACGTAGCGTAGATAAAAATCGGTAATCGCGTTTGTAGGCACTTAGACGCGAGCTATAATTTTCCACGACAGACAAGTGACGTTTGCAATAAAATATAAAGTGAGAAGGTTGGCTGGTTTCCACTGTTTCCGACCTCGTAGCGGCGGCAATTATTGTCAAATTAATCTTGGCAATGGGCTGCCGCTTCGCAGCGCACGGTGCATAAGCGTGGCGCTACCGCGGCTCCCGACGAGCATTCGACCGAGAGTCGGACAAAAGTGCACTTGCCATTGTGTTCCGTTGCTCGACCAGATTCCGAACCTACGGCTTGCCCTTTGCAGACCTCGCGTCCTCTTTCGGATTCTCCTTTTCCATTTCTCGTGCAACGCAGGGTAAATGAATGTACCCACGTATTGCCACTTTAACGTTCGCGCGCGTAACATTATTTAACTATTTTAGAACGTCTGAATAATTCTGCTAACGTTTGCTGAGCGTTCAGTGACGCTAACTATATTACTATCTAAAAATACGAGATCAGCGCCTGTAGGCGTCAATAGTATTCAAACGGTTAACATAAAGATCGTTTCAGTTTCTCGTCATAATATCGTTTAACCGCTCTTTTATTTACGAACATCTTTTTTATATGTTCAATATAAATATTATTAAATAAACGAATTAAAGTGACAGTTATGGGAACAGCGACAGTACGTGGGTCATTTACCGTGGTGAGAACATTTTCGAACTAATATCTCGGAAGCTACGAGTACGCGGCACTTCCGACCACCACCAGTGCAATTCTCGAGGAACAAGCTTTCGATCAGGATAAGATCCCCCCGTTTCCTCGTTGTCCCAGCGAGCAAAGCGAAGCGAACCGAACCCGCTGAATCGGTAGCGGCAATCGTATTTGCTACTTGCGTATTGTTATGCAACGCGGTGTTGTTATACAAATTAAAAGTGGATTATTGGATTTGACGGTGTCGTAACGTTGGGGTTTACTTTCTGATTACGTGGCACGATAGCAGGCTCTTTGCAAAGACCCAGCTACGCTAATTTACGATAGATAAAACACACGCAGCCGTCTTTCTTTTCCATTCCGTGGTCCGTGATTCGGTTGTGTTTGCATTCGACGTACATTCGAATTGCCTCGCAATAAACTCACTTAACGGACAGTTACAAAGGTATCTATAGCTTTTCTACAGCTTTTCGAACGAAAATCTACCTGTGCTCCGATTCGTAGAAGTTACCGCGAATTTGTTTCCTAGAGGAGTAACGATATCGGGAAACGCTACGTTTGCCGCGAATACTCCATGAATCGAGGCGTTTTAAGTACGTTCGTTACGTAAAACTTTCATTGGCGCACGGAATAGGCAACGGCAACTTCTTAACTCACACGAAACATTTTGAGCGATGAGTCAGGAGTTCTTAGTCACCTACAATTCGCATCGATTCCTCTTCCTCGCGATAAACGACTCTTTCGAGCGGATAAAAAATTGTATTAGATGCTGGCAATTCGATTCGGTGCCTTTTCTGCGAGATTCAATTTCACGTCTACGGAAAAATCAAATAAAATTTTACTGAATTCTAAATACAGTTGATTGCCCCTGTTGAATAATTGCTAGACTAGAAGGAGAACGGTATACAATGTATGTATTTACATATATATTTCTCCTTTTTATTAACTGCGTTTGCCGTGGAGGGAACGCGTCCGAACCGATAATAATACAGTTGCTCACAAAATTGAGCATACACCTACACTGTTGCCACGAAGAAATAGCTAAAAAGTATATAATTGAAAAGTAGAAGCACAATATATATATATATGTATGTATTTCATTCGCGTATTCTAACAGACGGTACGTACAAAATTCTTGAGCGAAAATAAATTACGTATACGTCGTACTTAATAAAAAACGTAAAGGTATAACGTTTTTGCTGACACAAACGTGGACGTACTCATCGATATTTTCGTTACTGTATACATATAATACATGTAGGTTACTATTTCGTTAACCACCTCTGATCTTCGTGGCATAGACGTATACACATACGTAATATTGTATAAAGAAGATGAAATATTGTCCTCCTTCTTCTTGTAATTTTATTTACTATGAGCCAATGTACGTGTATGCGTAGGTAGTATGCAAATGCTTTCGATCGCAATATATTACATTTTTATTAACATCTCGGAAGCTATGGATTTATCGCATTTGGGACCATAACCATTGCAGTCCCCAGAAGCATGAGATTTCGATTAGGATAAACTCTTCCCCCTTTCCCATTAGGCCAACGACTAACACAGTACCTCATCTTAACCAGAGTAGCGCCGATTCAGCGTTGTCAGTTTTCTTCGAACGTTACTTTGCTCCTATCGCTTCGATGATCGTGGAATCAATTTTTTACGGCAATCGAGGAAACATAAGAGAACCTCTCCATCTTGCGTCACCTAAAAGTTGCTCCGAAACTAGTAAAACGGTTCGCTGGAAATTTGTTGCTCGTCTCGTTGGATCGTTCGATCCGGTTGCGTAATAACCTCCGCAGCGAGAGCTCGCTTGGCTGCATCTCATTTGCATGCCACTTCTCATCGATCAAAATTGCCGACGATGCGATGGTTTCTCGCGATCGCCGGGCTAAACACCGCTCTCTCAGGCAGGACTAGGGTAAACGACCCATGTACTGTGACTGTTCCTATTCGTTTATTTAACACTAGGTTTACGGAACGCCGTTCAGATTTCATACCTAAAATTATAGAGACCATAAATATTATTTTTCAGTACTTTATGTTAACATTAATTAATACGGTACGGATATGTATTTTACGTGATTCTCTTCATCCTCGCGCTTCTACGTTCGAATATTTATATGCGGTATACGTATTTTTCAAGTTTTCAAATGAAAGTACGAGGAACTTTTGCACATTATAGATAATAGTATCAGGTTGTCTCTCGTCCTAATGAAGTAAACTGCAATGTTTACGAAACGTCGGCAACAAACCGTCATCCAACGCGGCTCCATCCCGGAAGCCAAGTCTTATATTATATATAATAATTGAACTTTGTTGCACATTTTCAATGACGCAGTAATGGATATGAATAGTGAACGTATAAAAAGAAATGTTGATAAATAAAAGAGCAGTTGGACAATACTATGCTCCAAAACTAGGCCGATATTTATGTCAACGACGTTCTAAAATAGTTAACGAAAGTTACTTAAAACGCGAACCTTAAAAGTTGCAGTAGTCGGGTACATTTACCCTAGGCTTCGGATTATTCGGTGTTTCGAAAGGTTTTGCGAAGTTCCGCAACCGATAGAAAGCACACTTTGCGTCGTCACGCGACCAACAACGGCCGAGATTCATCTTAACGCTGACGTCGCGCGGTCGGTGTAATAAATCTTGCCCGTAACCCCGGCCTCGCTCGCTTTTCCACCGCTTTCAAGATCCCAGATATCC